>JAREIS010000070.1:1648750-2970000 GCA_030060385.1 Muscicapa striata striata
GCTGCACGGAATGAACATGATCTACAGTGGTGGGAGGAATGCAGAAAAGGCATCCATGGGAACATTTTCAGAACATCAACAGTTTGAATTTTCCAATCCCTGAAATCTCAAATTGAAAATATATCTCAAAGAAAAATAAAACAGTCCAATTTTAGTATTTTCTCTGCTTTAGACAGGTGGTTTTGGCTATTACAAAAAGGTGCAACTCAATTAGAATAATGAAAATGCTGCAGCTCAAACTGGAATGGTTTTCTGCCCCTTGATATTAGTGGTTTAAAACTTGCAGCATGCATGTTTTGGGTAAAGGAAAGTATTTGTGTAAGTTTCACCAGTTGCAATTCTGAAAACTTACCTGTGTCTACAGTTACCTTTTGAAAGAGCTGTGTCAAAACAGAGGGCCCTAACCCAGGGAGCTCTGATTCCTAGCCCTGGACATAACACACACTGTCTTGGGTAATTCATGTAGACTCAATCCAGAAAGACATTAAAGGCTTCCTGTGAGAAGCAGAGATGCAGCACTGGCATGGATTTCTGCTGAGATGTTTCTTCTGGAAAACCATTTATCTTTCCTGCTGCTGTGGTGAAGAGAGAATGATGTGGAGGAGTTGGATGTTGCAATATTGTGCTTGCACTGCTGGCAGGCCAGATGGCAAAACAACCAGTATCACTGGGATGGACGGTGCTGCTGGTTTGTCCTGCCTGCCTGTCAAGGCAAAAAGAACAAAAACCAGCTACAAAAGTGCACCTTTTAAACAGACAGGTACAGGGGGAAGGGGTAAAGTGTGACTGACTCACCTTGGGTTCGAAACAACAAGCACAGTTTGTTCCTGGTATATATGAAGAGCTTATAGCAGACTATTGAAACACGAAGTTGGTTTACAGGACTTTGGCACTGATGATTTGCCAAACCTGAACAATTGTTTGCTGAACAGTAATTCCCCTCTTCTTCCTCACAACCTTTTCCCCCCACAGCTCCCCTTCAGTAACAATTACACAAAAACACAACTCCTATTCATCTGCTTGGTAATTGTATTGTTTAAAGACAGCCAGCCAGCACTAATGTCTGAGCCTGCTTTCCTCTTATAAATCTATATAGAAAGTAAGTTACAATATTTCAAAGGAGCACACAGGTTCAGGGCTCACATAACAACAAATAATTTTGGAGCTTCCAGTGCCTTTGACAGTGAACAGTCCCCCAGTTACCAGTATTTCCTTTGCCAAAAATGGTAGACCAGTTATTGAAGATTAATAACCGCAATATTAAATAGATCCATCTGTTTAAGAACGACGCAGCAAACTGAGCGTGGATCGGTCAGCAGAGGGGGCAACAGGCTGACACAGCCCTGGAGTGTTCTGCTGTGACGATGGAAAACAGGGATGACATTGCCCTCTCGTGGGAAACCGCTGAAGTGGAAAGCGGCAAAACTGATGCCGGCAAGGTTTGTTAATCCTGAGAGTCTCATTACAGCAGGCGCTTAAACCTCCTGACGTTTTCGTTCCATATGCTCAGGTCATTCAGAGTTGAGAACGTGTGACATGCTACAGGACCAGGATTACATCTGTACTAAAAACTCAGGGTGTTGGCCAGGGATATAACTGTGAGGCTGTGGCTCAGAAGCATCCCTTTAAAAGCCAGATATTTGGTATCAGGATTCCCTTTACTGAAAGAACCAGAAAGAGTGAAAAGCACCATTTTTTTAGTGTTTTAATGTTTTAGTAAGAGCTATGACACAAAGCTGTGCTACTGAGAGTCAAATCCTACTAAGACTGTTGAGCTTTAAAAATATCCTCTCTGTTCTGTCACCAAGCAGTTCAGTTCTTATCTCCTAAAAGTATAATTCATACTGTACAGAGTGGTGGGATGGAGCTGATTTAGGGTTAATTTCACAGGACTTCCAAATTATTCTGGACTGTATTGAAAAATATGTTATAGAATGGGTTACTGTCCAGCCATGATAGTTGTGGACATTACAAAGGGGCTGTCCTGAGGAGTTACATTATAAAGATTGATTTTGATTTTTGCCCAGATCTCTTCAGGTAACCTTGTAAAAATTAACTGTTCAACTGGTAAATTCGGGATGGAGAGTGAGCAAAAGCAAGAAGGAGGAGACAGGTTGAGGACAGGAAGGCTGAGGACAACCTAGCTCGATTTTGCCTTAAGGAAAGCAGTGTACTACTGGTGAAGTCCACATGGTTGCAATGGCAAAAATGCAGGACAGTCTCAGGATATCTCTACACAGGAGGCACACAGCTGGGTCACTCTTAACAGCATATACAGGACTGTTACAGTAAGCATGGCTGCCAGAATATTAACCATTAGCAAACATTCTCTTCTCAACACAAGAAAAATATTCCCAGAACTTGTCATGCACTGTGGTGAGCAGCTGTTAAGAACCACAACAAAACTACACAGGAATAAATTAAACTAGATATGTTCTGGTTTTAGAATGGCTTGCTTTTCTTCTATCCTCCATATATACATAGATATATATATATATATATACACACACACACACACATATACATACATATATATATACACACATATACATACATATATATACATACATATATAAACATGCCTACGTGTATGCATGCAAGTATGTATAAATGTGGGTAGGAAGGAACTGATGTGACTAAGTAAAATCTTACTCTCTCAAAGTCTTTGTCCAAAGTGTCTCAATTTCAAGTGGTTTGGGATGGAGGACACATGATGAGAGAATAAGCCATACCTTATTCATACACCAAAGAGTGCTTTGAAGATTCAACCGGCTGTTGTAAATGTGAAATGGGCAATAAGAGGACTCTAACTGACCAGTGCATGCAGAAGCTATTCAGACAGATTGTCTTTCAGAATAATACAATAGAAAAGAAGGCAAGCACTTTTTTTTAAAAAAGCTAACTTTACTGTGTTGGATATTTCACCAATAAAGTGTTTAAAGAGAGAAAACTGGTAGCAGTAATGTATCTCTAATTAAAGCCAGCAGGGTTGAAGTTAGGAACAAGAGGAAGTGTTTCAGGTCCATTTCTATTCCATAAAAGCCAGAGGTCAGTGGAGGCAAGACTGGTGCTGCAGTGGGCAGGGCAGTGCCTGGGTTTGGTGTGGTGCTAAGCCCAGCCCAAACTCACAGTGCAGAGCCCAGACCCCCGCCACCGCCGCCCTGCTGCCACTCACCCCACAGACCAGTGACCAGAGCTGTGCTCGAGCTGCCAAAACAGGTCAGTGTGTCTTCTGAGTCCTCAGGGCCCATTCACAACCTGGCAAACAGACAGAAAAATACCCTCTGTGTGCTCAGTTACTGGTGCAGCAATTACCTCGAGGCTCCTTCTGATACGTTTCCCGGTGACAGAACAAGGTTCCAGTATCAAAAAATAAATTAAGGTGGCACCTAGCCTCCTGGCTTTGACAGGGGTTTTGTCAAGTCTCTGGCCCACAAACCTTAGAATGCCTAACTGTCTTGAGTGAATAGAGTGGAGCTGCTCCAGTGTAACCCCATCCCTCCTGGACCCTCATGTAAAATGCAGCCCCCAGCTGCTTCTGCTTCGGTCCAGCTTGTCCTGAGACTCCCAGTGTGTCCCAACTCAGAATAATATGGCTGCAAGAAAAAAAATTCTATTTCTCCCACTCTGGATGATCCCATTCCTTTCACATATCTCCCTGAATTCCTCATCCTAAGCTGGCCATCTTCCCTTGTCCTCTCACCCCAGCCAAAGGTCTCTGTCCATAAGCCAGTTTCTGCCTGCTCAGCTTCTCCTGCTCTGCTGACACAGGCACTGCTGCTCACCCTCCCACACTACTCTGGCTCCTTCTTTCCCAGGGCTTAAAAACCACAGGCATGAACTGCTTTTACCAAAAATCTGCCTGGGCAAGACACTGAGAGTGGGAGAGGTGAATATGTTCTTGAAAAATGGATGCAGTAGCCACAGCACTAGAGGATTTAAGTATACCTTTAAGACAACCAGCCAGTATTCCCATGCCTTTAAATGGACTTAGAAGGTGCCTGTAGTGACCATGCAACATTCCTAGGGCCTATGTTATGCCTGGTGTCATGTGTGCTATGGAACTTCACCATATTTCTCAAAGTAAATATTCTTTTCCTATACTGCAACTACAAAATTTTTCCTGGAGGAAGTACTTTCTCTCCTTTTTCTTTTTTAGGACATAAATACATTTGTTGGTGTAAGCATGTAACATAACTTGTTATGATGGCATTTTTCATTCATACTTCTCTGAAGAGAAAAATACAGAAGTATGAAGGCTCAAACTTATTTAGCAATTAAAGCAAGGGCCTTTTGGCCATATTTTTTCATACTCACAGAAAAATGTGTCTTCTTCCAAATATTTCAGACCAAGAGAGCTTAACTTCTCACAGTCTCTTCCAACCAGCTTCTCTAACTGAAAACACTGCAAAGGCAGTATGGTTTTGTAAATTATCTATAGACTCTTTACCAGAGTTGTGCAACGAATCCCTAGCTGTAGTTTGGTAACCACTGGCTTAGGAATCAAATCACACCACAATTTGTGTTCAGGTCCTGGCATTGCTACAAAATCCATGGGAAGCATTTCCAGACATTTTCATTATGTCTTGTTTTCTCTCTCAGTAAAATTAATATAGGTCATATAATCTGCTTCCCAGGACTGTTGGGATGACTGGTGTTTTGATAATGGTGAAATCTGCGTAGATGTGACCAGAGAAGCACAGAGTGCCATTATTATATTTTGCCACCAAATAAACCCTTCCAGAGTAAAATTTCAGCAGAGTTTAAGGAAAGAAGAATAAGAAATTTAAAACTGTTTTACAAGACTAAATTAAAGCACCTATTGCTTCATTGTTTCTCCTAACAGATCATTTTTCCTAGTGGGAAAATCCTATTGTTTAATTGAGAAATGAATCTGAAAAATGTGACCTGGAGTCTGGTATTTTTCTTGTGCTTACTAGTTTCTATTTGTGAATCTATTTGCTGGTTTCACACTAAAAACAATTCCCTTCCATTTATTTTTGCAGATATGAGTCCTAAGAGAAAAGCCACTCTGCTTCTTATCATTGCTACTTCCATCAATTTGCCTTTTCTGTTATTTTAGTCTACAGCAACATGGCTCAAGATTTCCACTTGCTGCAAAATAATGCAAGAATATTGCTGTTCCACACTAGCAATATTAAATTAAAAGAATCATAATTTCTAAGCGTGTGGATCAAAATGCTGATAACAGTACATTTTACCTGGGAAATAATAGTTACTTTGCCACATTATAGGATCTATTTTAAAATTTCTATTCTTCTAAAACTATGGTTAATGTTTATGCAAATTGTAGAAATGTTCTCAAAGACAAATGGTGTAAGCTGAGAAAATGGTGTCCCCGGAGATCAATGTAAATGATTGTGGTGAGATCAGCACCAGGGAGAAATATAAATTCCTGTGCTGCACTGAAATTCTTTCTTCAATCATTAAAATCTCCCTTAAATCCTATTTTTAGAACCAAATTTAATGCAAATGGGCAATGGACCTTGTTCTAGAATAAGGGAGAATTTTTCTTCGAGAATCCATCTGGTCTCATTTGGACATTTGTGCATTGCAGGGATGTGTATGAAGGTGATTTATTTTTTCTCTGGAGACAGATTTAGTTTTTCTCTTCCTGAGACAGTGGTGATGAACTAACTTCCGGAATAGTCTCTGCAGTTTCAGACATACCTGTAACTAATAATGTATCTCACCCTCTGAACTAGAAAAAAAAGAGGGGGGGGTGAATAAAAAATATTAAATGTTTAATTAATTTTAAAATAAATAAATAGAAGCATTGTTTTACCATTGCCTTGGTTTTACACACAGAAACATATTTCCTCCTGTGATAAACTAGAAGAATGAGAAACCTAAAATATTTGTGCTGGGATCGGAAAATTACCTTGTAGGGCATCAGGTCAGTGATATATTGCTTAAATATTTTTCATTCAGAGACATAAAGACTGACAAGAAATCCTTGAGTTTATTATAAATTTTAGACAAATCAAAAAAATGTGGATCTCTATGCAACCTCATGGTATACAGTATAATATTTCTTCAAAGAAGTGGTATTTTATCCTGGACAATAACTGTTGGGAAAAAAAGTCCTTGTGTTTCAAGGCTGTTAAAAACCTAGCAACATGTTTTTTGTCCCTCTTTCAAATTTCAGAAAGCCATAATAAGGTGCAAGCTGTGTGAGTTCATATTCTCTTCTCAGTAAAATAGATTATTTAAAAAGAGTTTCATTTTTCAAGACAAGCTCAAAGATAGAGGGATTCTTAGTGTGGTATGTGTCAGGAATAAAACTAGTTAGAGTGAAACTTTGCTGAAAAAACCTGATAACATAAAGTCATAAATGAGTCACAAAATCAGCATGGGAGAAAGATGACCAATTTTTATTTATTTATTTATTTATTTATTTATTTAGTCTTCTATTTATTAGCTGCTGTCTCATCCTGGTTAATTGATTTGAACTAGAAATGCTTTCCTCTCTGATCAACATGCCTCTTTGCTTTCCTAGTTCTCAATTATTTATGGTCAATCATCAATCTTTTCATGTTTATTTTTGAGGTCCTATAACAGCAATTTAAGTATAAAAGTAGTATACTGTTGGTTAACTTAGTTTTTGTTTGCTTTAAGATGATCCCCTTCTGGGCACGTTGCTAGGTATCAAGTGATATAAATCACAGTTCTGTCTATTTAAATCAGATACTTATACAGATCTTGAACTTTTAACTTGTTTTTCCATCTGAACTTCCAGATTGTAACTCACTGGTCTAGCTTCACATGTTCATTTTTTAAAAGGGGAATCAATTTTTCTTTTATCATGCATTGTAACTCACAGTGATTACAAAATAAAAGTCTGCTAGATTTTCTCTTACTAATGCATGAAACTTTAGATAGTGTACTTCAGTATAAAATGGTAAGTAAAAGAGTGATAAATATGATAACAAAAACTGGAGAAACAAATGGAAAAAAAAAGGTTTTATGCTGAAAACCTGCAGGTGACTACTGGGCCAGGGCAAACACCTGCATTAACTGACCCTGTGTTTAGTGAGCTAACGAGATTAAAATAGCCTCTTTCATAAGTCTTCAGGAACTGACAATCTCTTCTCTAGATAAAACATTTAAGTGTTCAGAGAGGAGCATCTTAGCAGCTGAACAGGTAGGGTTTCCTAACATGGCCTCAGCACAGAGTAGGAGAGGGAGAATGTAACAAATACAGTTTAAAATCTTTTTGCTTCTTCACCTTCCCTGGAAAAGGATTAAGCCTGTGTCTTTGTTCCATCGGATGAGGATTCAATTTTGGATTTTGTTGCTGGATCTGGCTTTTCTGTTCCATACAGAAAGCACAGCTGAGGCAGAGGGTATGTCTGGTCCCTCCATTCTGAACTCCTGCTTGCAGCTTGAGCTACCCTTGGCCTTCAGTCTACAGCAACCAGCCTGATGGCCAGGGTAATAGCAACCCTAGGTTAATACACATTCCCCCTTTCCTCTCTCCCTCCTAATCAGGAGCAGCTGCAGATGGCTGTGCCTTTGCTAGCTTGTATAACACTCAAACACCCACTCCCTTACTATTTTAAGTAGCAGAGACCCACCCATGTTCCACTTCAATAATCACCTGAGCTCTATCCAGCATGATATTTACACCACCCTTCTGAAAGACAGAAAAATGCTTCTGGAAGCTCAGCAATATTGAACTACCTTCTGAAGTGCAGCGGA
The DNA here is from genome assembly GCA_030060385.1 of Muscicapa striata striata. Taxonomy (NCBI): domain Eukaryota; kingdom Metazoa; phylum Chordata; class Aves; order Passeriformes; family Muscicapidae; genus Muscicapa; species Muscicapa striata. The sequence goes on from JAREIS010000070.1 coordinate 1,656,473, forward strand.
CTGTAGCAACAAATTATTTGTCAATAAGTACAGTTTGTCAACAAGTACAGCTGAAAATAAACTGTGGCATAACCAGACTGCACTTGATGGTCACATCAAGTTCTCTTCTTTAAACTCTCACAGATGAAACAAATAATTTCTAACACAGCTTCTAGAGCCCCCTATTTTTTATTGCATATTGTGTTTTGGCATGTGATCACTAGACAAGGACATTCCAGGTTGAGATTTAAAACAAATACCTCAAATTATTGTCTTCCTTCACAGGTCACGACTTTTTAAAATACATCTGGTAAGCAGATTACGAACCACAGCTCAATTTGTGAGCAAGAAACATTCTGCATGGACTCAGAAAGTTGAGTCCATGTGGTCAGAAATTCTCAAGCTTAAAGTAGAACAGAAGATAAATCACTAAGAGGTGGCATAGGCTACTGCACTTTTGTGCATTCTTACACAAAATACCTGTCATACTGCAAACACAGTCCACAGATGCTGGTCAGATAGGAGGTTATTTCAACAGCTATAGGACAGAAAGGAGAAAGAGCTTCAGTTCTCTATCAGTACAAACCATGACATAACACAGCACTAGTAGGGTTTATGTACATTTACAGCAGACACAAACTGCTCCATGCAGGGGATTGATACGTCAGGGCAGCAGTATCTGTATAGCAGGGAAAGGTGTTTCAGCAGATGTACCCATTTCTTCCTGATTACCCAGAAACTTATGCTAATCCATGTGAACTTACAGATCTCTGCCCAGCTTCTCCATCTCTCACTTGTGATGCTGCTATGTCCTTGATCCAATTTTGATCACACCAAGGCTGCTTCCACACACCATTCTGAAAGTAGTTTAGTTTTGGACACTGCTAGAAGATTCAGACAAAGCTGGCACTTACTCTCTCAACTTGAGCAGAAAGTCAAAGGTTTGAAGTTTTGTAATTTATTACCATCTAATTGAAGGGTTTGGAGGGGGGTTGTTTTGGTCAATATTGTTAATTTTAAAATAAAGTTATCTCAAATGCAGGACAACTGAAACAAATACAACAGAATTTTACTGTCACAACCCCACGCTTCTTCCAGCCAAGTCCCACCAAATTCAAACTTCTTTCATGATGTTAGAATTACTTCATCTTCAAGCAGTTAGTTCTGTCCTTCTTCTTTTCACATGTGGGAAACACTTCACACTTCTGCCTTGGTCTCTACAGCTGATCTCTCTCTCTCTCTCTGCACCACCACAGTAAAATCCTCCATACACTCAAATTCTTTCGTGGCCTTAAATGCGCAATTGTTTGAATTTGTCTTGGAGGAGGTGATAATGTGTCAACTTCAAATATAAATGGAGATACTGTTAATGTGAGTACTCTTCTAGTGATAAGTATTAATTAAGGTATCAGTAAAAGCAGCATTCTTCATAAGCACAATTAGCTGCAGCACTTAATACGGATCCAGGGAACAGAGTACATGTTTTTCAGCAGTGATAAGCAAAGCCAGAACTGAGACCCCAGGATTCACTCAACTCATTCCCCTTGCCTGCCCTTCATTCTCTGCTCTCTTCACCAGATAGGACTATATGTGATAAAAGCTTCATGAAGTAGTAGAGAGGAGGTATCTAGATGTAGATCATGGAATTTGGTTCGGTGACTCCAACAAGATACAACTGCATTCCAATATTTGTAGATTGCACTAGGGCACAAAAATGTCTATGCCTTGGCATTGCATCAGTGCACCTGGAGCTTCAAAGCACCCTTCAAACATCTCAATCTTCAGAGATGGTATTCAACGGGGTATTATATATTATACTGGGAGAAACTAGGGGCAGAGAAACAGAGCCACTTGCACAACAAAATAGAGATCATAAGCCTCAATGTACTATTTGAGGCTGGCAATAATGCTATTAATTTCCAAGTAAGAAATAAGAATAACCAGTAGATGGCTGCATTAATGAGAAACTACTAAAAACATCGTCTTCTATGCTTAAGCAGGTATGCCATGTGTTGAAGAGAACTTGGGACTTTGACAGTCCTGCTAGAAACCTGAGTGCCTTCCAAAACCAAACTGAAACTACTTCCAAAGACGAGAATCTCAGTAAATGGCCTTGGTATGGGACAAAGCCCCACTTCTTCGAGTAAAATAACTTCCTTTGAAAATAGTTTTGATCCAAGCATAACAATATTGCTAAGTTTTATGTTTGCATGGGAAATGTGCCCTCATGTTATACCTGGGAAAACAGTAATCTTTGAAAAATATGTCCTTTGATGCCCTGTGCATGCACTTAAGGTTTTTGTACAAGAAGGGCTGGGAAGGTTTGGCTACTGCCTTTGCAAAATGGTTGTTTATTCTTCTAAGAATCTATTGATTTGTCAATGTCCTACAAATCCAAGAAGGCAGAGTTACTGGAACAGCTAGTACAAACACCTCCATGACAGTTCTCGTATCTATTTACAACCCACCTACATGTTTTGTTTATCTGTTTGAATTGTTAGGGCTCCCATCTCAGTTCCTGCTCAGAGAAGAGTCTGCACAAGAACACCCCTATGCCAAGTTACTTCAACTTCTCTTCAAAGCATTTCTTTGGGATTGTCACTATACTTAAATGCAGGGATTTTTTGATAGAAAACAGCATCTTCCATTGTAACTTCTTTACCTGACACCGACAGCATTAATTAATATCGGATTATCAATATGAGATTGATCATTGAACTTCATCTACTAGAGAAATTTAAACGACATTGGAGAAGTAGAAGGGTTAAAAGTGTTTCTCTTTGGTTTTGGTAATTTATATGTCCATCTTCACAGAAAATGACAGAAAGAAAATTAGGGTTGCCCTTTTATGAATATTGCCTGCAGAGAGAACACATAACAGTTAAACTCTTACCAGTGTCTGGTCTTAAGAAAAAACTCAGCTGTACAAAAGACAAAGCCAGGCTATGCACAGGGTTGAAATGAAATGAAAAGAAAAAAAAAACTATCATGTATGTACCAACTACTATTTTTGTTCTGGAGAACGCATGTTTGAGGTCTATATTTAACTCATACCTCAGGAGGGGCTACTGATATTTGGTATGTACTCTCAGTTGAGAAGAAAAGTGAAAGACTAGGTTAGTATTAAAAATACATATCAAGATATCATTACAGCATTTGAAGGAATTTCCAAGTAAGTATTTTAGTTTTTTTTCTTCAGCCCAAAACCTCATAATTTAAGAGTTTAGGTGAATAGACAGAGATCAAACACCATCCCTCACCCCCCCCCGCCCCCACCATATTTATGCACATATATTTAAATACATCATAATACTATTAAAGTTTGACAATCGCAGCTCTGGAGGAGGAAGTATGAACTCTTTTTGGGAGAAGGGTGAAGGAATTAAAGATTAACAGAGAGATGTTCATTGCCTTTTTGATGTTTACTTCATGTCTAAATCTGCCACCAGTGTACTTTGCCTCTTCCTAAAATAAGAGAGTCACAGGAGAACCTGAGGCACTCACCTGCAGCAAGCCTCTACAAAATTCAGGCTATTTATTGACTCACAAAGTATCAACTTACAATCCTTCCCATTTTCCATAGTAAACTAATTTTCCACAAAGTCTACAACAAATTCAACGCCATTGGTTCTTATGCAATCTTAGCATATATTGATCCATAAATAACTCACTAATAATGGACAATATCTTGTCCAGTGGAATTAGGAAGAATGCTCCTCCTCTCAACTTTACTTGTGTTTCAGCTGACTCCTTTAAGAAGGTGCAGCATCAACCAGTATCACTTTGCATAACAATATGTCTGTTGTTGTATTTTAAAAATTAGGTTTTCTTCCCCACTCCAATGAAAAAGTACTAGCATTCACTAATATTCAAGGCGACTGTGACTAAAGATAGAGGGTAAAAAGGCATCAGTGAACTGAATAATAATTTAAGAAAGTTAAAGGGACAATTCTGTACATTCTGAGTACACTGTAAAGTTCCATTTCTAGAAAACACACATTCCAAGTAATAATACGTCTTCCATCTGACCCACTAAGATTTGCTTCTCTAATTTCACAAGGTATTGCTAACAAGAAAATATTTTCTACTAGTTTGTATTTCATCTAGTTCAAACATGGATTATTTTAGCACTGACAAGGAAAACAATTTTCTGATATTCCAAACACTGATGTGCAAAACCAACACTCCTTGATTGAAGTCACACCAATCTTTTTGTACAGTATATATCTTTGTTTCATCATTGTTCATTCATTCATTCCTAGTTGAATTTTACTTGGAACCTGTGTTATGCAGTTGGTGTCAATTATCTAAAGGGCCTAAGTCCATCTCTGTTACAGAATACTGAGTTCTTTCATATATGTGCATATAGACAAATGAACCAAAAATGAACCAAGATATCTTGGCTGAAGTAATGTCTGATACCTGATAATAGGGTGCAGGGGACACTTTTGCTACATAAATTATTCTACATTCAGGTAACCTATTTTAAAACATTTGGAAAAACTTCTGTTAATTTTTTTCTCATCTTACATTTGAAAAATATCTGCCATTAGGTGGTCTCAGAAGCAGTGCTTACATCTCGCACAAAAAATTCACTAAGGAGCTTAGCATTCATTAGGAAAGAATGTGAATACTATTTATATGGTGAGATGGCAAAAATTAGAAATTGTCTGTGGTATACCCAGAAGTAATTTTAAAAACAGCTAAAAGGGGTTCAAAACTCACAACTCTGCTCTACACTTTCTAGAGTTATTATTTTTCATTTCAAAATCAGTTTCTCTGGAATACTTGCTTCTTACCTACTGTGAAGTACATGTGACTTTTTACATTCCCACTCTTCAGAGAATTTTTTCTCCCTCCATTAAAATAAATGACACAGGTTTGTTTTTAAATGATACTGTTATTCACACACATTAAATTTCGGACCCTCTACTAATGCACTTAGCCTAGGGCACGGACAGGAAGCTGGAATTTGGGGTGCAGTTAGAGGACTGTGGCCCCTTGGGGTCACAAAGACTTGCTGGGACACTACACAGAACTGGAGTGCTACAATTGATGGATGCAGGCTGTCTTGCTTCAAACTGAGTCAACCACATGTCAAGTGTTAGCAATGTAAGTGCTTGTAATTGAAACAATAATAACTCTGTTAAAGTCTGTAAATTCTAATCACCAAACGCTTGGCTTGCATGGGAAGTGAGGTTTTTTTGGCTCATTAATTGCATGGATGTTTGGGTTGAGACCCCAACCATGAAGAGACAGCAAATCAAGCTGTGCTTTTGATACAACATGAGCATTAATCAGAGAGACCTGATATAATTTTTGATGTTTGCTTCCACATATTTTGCCAAAAGAAAAGACAGAAAATAGTTTCTTCGTAACCTGACCTGATGTTAGCTTGGGAGCTAACATCACAGAACCATGGAATGACTTGTGTTGAAAAGGACCTTAAAGATTATCTAGTTCCAATCCTACACTTTGCTTATAGGGCCAAGTTTTAAAATCCAAGGGGGTAAGGAAAACTGAGCAGAACTATAAATAAATAAAAATAAATCCCATAAAACTATAATAAAGTAGAAGAATATTTGTTCAGTATTGACAAACAAATGTGTTCTATTTAAAAATCATTACATTTTCTGATTATTCGTGTTAAGGTATATAAGGAAATACATGAGACATATTTCATAAACGGTAATTAATTTATTAAAGCAAACAGTTTTATTTTCTTAATAAAATGTGCTAATCACCTGGAAAAAAAGTCATCAATAGGTTTTTTGCATTTATTTTTACTGTGTTGACTTTGCCAAGTAAGTGTTTGCATAGATTTCACAGGTTTCTATTATTACTGTCTAAACAGCCTATTCTTCTGAAGTTCTTCACTATTATTTGGAATGCTGTGGTTCATACTAAATACTATAGATAGAACAATACAACTATAACAATAATTGCATTTTATGACACTAGAATAACCAGCCTTCAAGTCAAACCCAAAATTTATTTACAAGTTAAGATAAATAAATAAGCCTTACCCTTCTCATTCTGAACAAAGCAAGAGGCTTTTCAGAGCTCTACCAAGTTTTCCACAATGACTTTTCTTGCTTGTATTTGTCAACATTTTAGATAGAAAAATTCTGAAAAATATCTGCACCCTCAAGCCAGTTCCGGAAACAGGATAGCCCTTTGTCTCTGATCTGTTTTCTTCCCTTGTCAGTAATGACTTCTCCAGTTTGTTTCACAATCACCAGCTTAGGAATTGCTGTGATGTTGTATTTCTTCTTCAGATCACTGAGGGAAAAAAATTAAAAATAAAACACACTATTAGGAGCATGTAAAGAAAACTTCCAGTCTCTTATGCAGGCTACTCTGGACAGGACACAAGGGAGAGCAGAAGTGATCAGTGCTTGGGCTTCCTCAGAGCTTGAGGTAGAGGTAGAGCACTGGGTAGTGTAAGGAGATGGGCAAGGCTGCAGTTGGAAGCCTACACAGTGAAATGTAGCTCTGGAGTTCAGAGAGCTGCAGCATCCTTCCTGTAAATGCTCCTCACTGCTGCCTGAAGTTTCCAAAGGAGCAGAGGCTCTTGGAGCTGCAAAAGATGTCCACAGAAGCAAAGTTTGACATACTCTTCCACCCCATCATTCCAAATCACGTGTCATTCAGGGCCCTTTTTACAGGACAGGAGAAGGACCTCACTTAGATTAGCATTTCACACTCATTCCCTTACAAATATGCTCTAGTGTCCCATAGTGCTAGTTCCTGCAATCACCATTGAAGCATGATGCATGATCTTTTTGTGTAAATGGAAGAGACTGAAGATATTCCTTAAACTCCCTCAGTGGAATGGGCCTTCTACATACAGAAAAGTGAGCAATCAAAATATTTGGAATAAGAGCCACCCATCTGTGTTGCCAAAGAAAATAATTTCAACTCCTCCTCTGCACATCTGAAGAACCAGAGGACAGACACAAAACAAGCAATAACAGAATAGCCAAATTCTAAAACACTAACAACATCTCTCTCAAAACATACTTAAAACACTAAATGGAAATATGCTGCTCGAGTGCCATCACCACAGGCAAGAACATTTGCTGTATGAGGTTCAAATGCCAAAGAAATTTGAGTAGAAAGAAAATGCAGACATTGTTAAAAAGTACTTGACACTAATGTATGGCATTTTCAATTATTTCTTGGGAGGAAAGAAATACTGAAAAATAAGACTTAAGTGACATACTGACCCAGATCAGGCATTCCTGAAACACGACTTCCCTTAAGTGAAGAAAAATCAACAGCTGAAGGGCACTGCTCTGCCCTTATGTTAGCTGAGCAATATTGAAGGAAATACTATGGAAGTAGCAATAATAGGTATGGTTTACTTTCTCAGTGAATTGTGACATAGAGCAATCAACCAACAAACCCCATAGACCTTTCAGAAATCTGCTAAAATAGGGGAAAAACACATTCCAAACAAGTGTGTGTAGAACGCATGTAAAATTACTGTCACCACCACCTGAATGGCAAACAACATGGGTGGAAGATGCTTTCTATTGGTTCAGTGGACGATAAAAACAACTGTAGCAATCAGAGACAGAGCACTAGGAGACTGAAGGTAATTTGGTATGGAGACTGGAATCGTACACTTTACTTTCCTGAGGGAATGCATATATCCAGCCCAGCACGGAATCTTGCTCACACAGCCTTAGGGCAGAAGGTTGCTTGCATCAAACCAGACTGATCTGTGCACAGATTTTTGCTTACATTTGTGTGCAACCTGCAAGATGGGTGAACCTGAAGAAGGCTCAGAAATAGTTCTGCAGACAATGCTTCTTAATCACTAAGGACTTCAAACTTATTAAGATCATTATCTCTGATAGGGACCTAAAATCCCATGACTCACCTGCACAAACTACCTACATGCCATGGGACTAACTCCAATGGCAACTCATGGTATCACTAAAACGTAATAGAAATAAAATCCCATGATATTAAGACTGAGACAAACCGGAGTCATAGCCATTGTTGGATCTTTTATTCTTATGAGAAGGCTCAATAGAAGTTTCTGAGAGCATAAATTGTGTATTTCTAGATAATACTGATGTTGGCTGGGAGTCAATCTTCTTCACAGCAGCTCACATGGTGATACCAAAACAGCACTGACAACACACCAGTGTTTTAGCTATTGCTGAGCACTGCTTACACAGCACCAGAGCCTTTTCTCATCCTACCATGAGTAGGCTGGTGGTGCACAAGAATCTGTGAGGAGGCACAGCTGGGACAGCTGAGCTCAGATGACCAAAGGATGTTCCACACCATCTAACACTACGATCAGCTGTAAAAGCTAAAGAAAGACGGGGGAAGAGACCAACATTCGGGGCCAGGAGATTTATCTTCTCATGCAATCATTACAGGATGAGGCCTCTTTGTGCTGGAAACTGTTAAATATCCATCAGTGAATGGGAAGTAGTGAATGAATTCTGTATCTTGCTTTGCACATGTATCTTTATTTTTGCTTTATCTATTAAACTGCCTTTATTTCAATTCCTAAGGTGTTCTCAGTTTTACCCTTCACATTCTCTCCCCCATCCCATGGGGGCAGGGACTGACCCAGCAGCTGTCTGGAGTCTGACTGTCTACCCAGGCTGAGTCACAACAAAAGCGAGTATGTTTATATAAGGGTTTCAGATCTATATCCAAGGGGGTTCTTGAGATGCACACAACACAGGGCAGCTATAATATAATCTTGCAAACACAAATGGTAAATTTTATACAGAGGTGTAATGTGATATCTGACAACACTTGAATTATAACAGCTTTCACTTGGAAGTGCTGCCACATGAAAGTGATGGGCATCTTGCTCATCTTCTTCTAGCAGCCTGCCCTGTAATCCACAGCTGTAAGTATTTTCTTTTTTATTTGAAATTTCAGCGTTGTTAAATCTTAGTCATAAGCATGAACATCACATGCTTGGGATTCCGTTTTGAAGCGTCTGCTAGGATTTTTCAATAGGAGTCTAAAAAATCTAGGACCTAAGCAATTGCTTTCAACTCTCAACATTATTCTACCTTTGTTTTTTAACACCTCATCCTCCCCAACATTCCTGCAGGTGCCAATCCACCCTCATACATAAAGCTTCCTAACATAAAACAACACACAACCTTTTTGTGTTCCTTTTATGGGCATACTCTATGATTCTAATTTTTACTGAGCTGTACAGGCCAACTCAACAAACACCTTCCTACCTGCCAGCCTGCAAGAACTACTGTATACACCAGGCACCCTCAGAAAAAATGATCTTTCACCACAGGGCTCAGTACAAACACAGCAATATGTCTTTGTGTACCATTATCAAAACATCAATCCTATTTAACAGCATTTGCTGTTGACATGTTCTGTCCTACACCTGCTTTTTCTAATACCTCTTTTCTCTTCCAAGTGCTCACTTCCTACCAGACTGTCTTCATACCCCACTCTAGGAATCAAAATCCTGTGCCTCAGGCAACAAAACAATTTACATTAACCTGCAGACAGTAAAAATATCAGGAGCAATATTTCCTATTAGTCATGCCACAGACTACATGAAGTAGTAAATGTGCAGTCCCACCCCTGGGAAACAATCAGGAGAGAAAGCATAGAAGAGTCTGGAGATCCTGTTTTGAATTCAGTACTTTGGGTCCCTGAAGGTAGGCTTGACACTGCAGTGTTAGGCTTCACACACAAGTAGAAATGCTGGCTATTTCTTAAGACAAAATTCATCACCAAGAAACTCCATGCTTCTACTGTAGAAACATATTTCAGACAGATTTTAGGCATACTTAAAATTGGCTCTTTTGCATCTAGAAGAGACATCAGGCCATGCTGCAATTATGCATCTTAAACACTGAAGCAACCAGCTAGTATATTTTAACCTCACTGAAGATACTAAATGCTTTCTTTACACAGACAAAAAACCAATAATTAATTGCAATGGAACTTTAAAAATATTAATGAATTTTAAAATATTAATAATACAATTATTATCTTATCCATTTTTAAAAATCATATCCTTAATTAGGACTAGTATCTAGGCAGAATTGCAGTTTGGTTTAGTGAATACACATCCTCTGTAAGTCTACAATGATTCACCAGTATCCCTGACACCAAACTACCAGTTAATCCAAACTAAGCACCTTGAACAGCTCCACAGAGTCCTTTATTATTACATGCCAGAAACACAACTTCAAAAACATTGCTTGTTCATATCCCTCAGCACTTTTTTTCTTCAGTAAGCCACTGTGATCTCACAGTCATCTGGCAGGATAAGCCATGCTTCTCTACAGGACTGTGAAGGACTTTACAGTATGCCCCAGGAAAGCCAATTAAACTATCTCTTTGCCTCCACTCCGCGTGACTTGAGCAAGAGCAGGCAGAAATAGACCTCTAATCCACAGAGGATGAAGCTGTAAAAGCATTCCCATGGGCCATGCTGAGCAGCTTGCAGGATGCAGGGACTTCAAGTGCTACATTTCCATCAGGAAACTTGCCTGCATTCTACTATGATTACTAGATATCAAATACAATTACTGCCTAAGAAGATTGTGGAGAACTATGGAAAATAATATTTAAACCAGAGGGAACTGTCATCAAAAAGGCCTAACATCAACTGGCAGTTGGCATCCAAGAATGAGCCAAGAAACGACGAAATTGTTCCCGGCTTCAAGTCATTTGCTCTTGAGTTTGTCAAACTGCATTGAGAAAACAAGATTAGCAAACATGCTCCTTGTTGAGTGAGTAGCTGGGGTGTTACACAGCAGACAGCACACTGGGATGGATCTATAATTAAAAGCAAATCTAGAAGTTACTAGATGCAATAGAAAATAATTCTTTATTAGAAAAACTAATCTGCCGAATCTACACTTAAAAGCTGTATTACCTTCTTAATTTTGATACAACGTGGAAAAAAAATTTCCGCAATCTACTAATTTAAAGAGTGGGGCGGGGAGGGAGGAAATCGCTTTACCAGTATTTGCAGGTATTTCAAGTCTACAGTTACAGGCATTTCAGTAATCCTGAACATCTTATTTGTGCTCCTGTAATCCCAGTCTATACTTATAGGAGCTAAATCAGATTTCTGAACGTCATCCAAATGAGTATACACCCTCGACTTAGGCCATCAAAACACTGTATCGTCCTTCACCCCATTAAGTTACACAAAGCCATGTCCTTTCCTTTTGCTGTGTTCATGACAGGAATGTCACTTTGGAAACTTAACAGCACAGAATTTTACACCTCAGTTACCAGGGGCAGTATGCCACTGCTAAACTCCAGCAGATACTGCGTCTGTCTGAAATTCTTCACCACTTGCTCTGCTCTGCTTCAAGTTACAAGTTTTCTGCCTCTTCATTTGTCTTTTTCCTAGAGACCTAACCTAGACAACGCAGACCAACCTTAGTATAAACTACCGCCCCGCTGAAAAGCAATCACTTGATCCTCACTTGCCATTCATTTATCTTCCTCATCCTCTTTAACACATGGGGTCCTCACTAACTCTAGTTCAAACATCTTTCCGTTTCCAAACGAAGTGCGCAAAACCGCGTTCTTCACATCTGGGATGGGGTAAAACCAAGTGTGCGAGCTGTCTCAGTGTGTGACAGCCAGCGGCAGCCGCGGCTCCGGCCGCTGCAAGCTGGGCTCCAGGGACTTCAGCGGGAAGGAAGGCAGGCGCGGGCTAAGGGGGCAGCGGCGGAGGTTCCGGGGAGCCCGTACACCGGGGATCCCGGCTGCGGCTGCTGAGTGTCCCCCGCCCGCCCTCTCCCGGCCCTGGGCAGGGTGCCGGGGGGCCGCGGTACTCACTGCTTGTAGGGGTCGTGGAAGGGCAGGGCCAGCCAGTCCCCGTGCATGGCGCGCATGTAGCCCACCATCTCCTCGGCGCTGTGGTCGGAGGAGATGAAGACGACCTCGAAGGGGGCGGGGGGCTCGGTCTCCTCCAGCAGCTCCGTGTAGAAGTCGCAGAGGACGGGGGTGAAGTCGCGGCACGGCGAGCACCAGCCGGCGGAGAAGTACAAGCCCACGACCTTATTCTGCAGGGCCTCCTCGGGGTCCACGCTGCGGCCATCCCTGCTGACCAGGAGCCGCCCGCTGAACACATCCACCATGCTGGCACGGCCGGCCCCGCCGCGGGCACCGCGACGGGCGGGCGGCTGCGAGCCTGAGCGCTGCTCCCCGGGCGCGGCCGCGCACCGCCGCCCGCCGGCACACACCCGCCCTCCTTCCCTCCCTCCTTCCTTCTTTCCCCCACCGCCACACCGCCCCGCCCCGCCACCCTGCTTCCCCCGGCGCCGCACCGCCAGCCTCCCATGGCCCCGCCGCCGCCGCTTTATAGCGCCCGCCAGCCCCCGGGCCCGCCCCGCGCTCCAGCGCGGCCGGGGAGACGCGGCCACTTTCCTGCTCCCCCTTCCCCTGCTCCTCTGAGCGCCGAGCCGGCTTTCAGGGCGGGAAGTACAGCTCCAGGTGTCCAACTTCCAATGCATTTAAACCGTAATCGCGTGCGCCGGGCCCCCTCAGCTCGCCACGGAGCTCAACCTCTCCCCTGAAGGTCTCATCACAAGGCTTGGTCAGTTTTGGCAATAAACTTTTTATTAACAGACGTCCGGCACTTTTTTTTTTTTTTTTTTTTTTTTTTTTTTTTTGGTAGTGTGATAATTGATAAATGATTCGTGTTAATCATAGAAGTTTTGGAATTTGTACAAACCAGAATACTTAAAATAAGAAAAGAACATGAACGTAGATAAAGGAAAATATATGATTAAACCCATTCTGTTTAAATTCCCTTGTTATGAATTTTGTATATTGTATACCAGTTTGTAAAAGAAAAAAAGGGGTTTTCCACAGTCTGAAAGGTTTTTTGCAGAATCAGATTTCCTGCCTTTGTGTAATCAATCACAAACTATCTGCTAAGGATCAGGCTTCCTACTTCTCCTGTTTTTTATCTACCAAGACTGGATGGTTACATGACCAATTGTCCGAAGAGCTGTCCCACGGAAGTTTGGAAGTTTCTTTGACCGCCACTGCTTATCTTGCAGAATTACTACAACAAAACAATAACAATTATTGATTACTACAAGGAAAACCATACTATAAAAAGGGAACTGCAAACCAAGTTCGGTGGAAGCGTGGAGTGGGCGGTGATCCCTCACGTTTTCCCCAGCGCGCTGCTTGCTCTGTCTATATAAAATAAACCAATCTAAATTTTGCTAAATATCGAGACTTTGTTTATCATTTATAACAGTAGCATGGAGAATTATCTGAATTCTGGATATAAAAGGAGCTGTTTATTCTCTGTCCCAGATAAGATAGATAAGAGGATTTCTCATTTTGTTTCAGGGCACTTATCATGTGTTTGGGTTGAATAATGCTTCTTCCTCCAGCTGACATTGAGTTAGAAATTAATAAAAAATGTACTACAAATACGCAGTCTTTTTTTTTGCCTAAAGCAACCTCCAAAAATGGAAATGAAGGATGATTTAGTGGTAGGGGTATTAAATTGAAGTTTAATTAAAGGATCATGATAGGCTGATAATCAAACCTGGTGCATTTTCTCCTTTCCATGAATTGTGCAACAGCCAATTAAAAGAGAATTTATCTTTAAAAAATTATTGCTATCCCCAAAATAAATTCTAGTGTTTATAATGGATACTTTGAGTGTCTAATTAAGCTAGTTTAAAAATATTTCACACTAAAACCGTGTGTACAAGTGCATTCTGGGCTTTTACTCTTCAGTTGTTCCCCTGTTTTAATCTGCAGCCTCTCAAAAATCTGTCAATTTTACTTACACAAAAGATAAAATTGTGAAAAGTATATATTGTTATTCAAATACTGAACGCTAGAATGGAATGGATTTTAATCATGATGAGTGCTTGGCTGGGTAAATTGCAACCAAGTTTCTACTGAAATTGAAGTCTAATTTCTACATCTGATCATACATTCTGACCATATTGTACGAACAGTGAGAACAGCAATACTTCAAGAATTCCAGTTTGAATTTGTATAGGAGTAAACTGAGAACAAGTATTCTCCCCCACATATATTTCCTTTTGAGGTCTTTTTGAAATGTGCTTTTCTTCCATTGACTCAAGAAAAAATTATTGTCTATCTATATTCTGTCCTGAGTGAAAAAGAACAAGGTACCATTTAAAATATTTGAACACGTGAGAGAAAGCCCACAGATGAACCTCAGAAGTAACACAGTAATCTGGGTTTTTTTAGTAGGCTCATCAAAACTGATTGTAGGGTCACTTTGGATTGGGAGATGCATTCTTGCCATTTTTCTTGCCACTTTTGCCTTTTATTATGAAGATGTACTGCAAATTAAAAAATTGTTTATTTCTTATGCAAAAGTTCACACATTTAAAAGAAAATACTTCAGTCGTCATTATTTTCTAAGAGAGTCTTCTACACTGATCTTTACTAAAGAGGCTCTTTTATTTATATCCAAGTATGTCTGAACTAATATGTTACTACAATTCCAATATTCTACTGGAAAACCAAAAAGAAATGCTTAGGAGTTTAAAAAGTGGCTTTTATTCAAATACTGTATTTCTCTATTTTTCATGAAAAGTTGAGCTATGTTGTTTTCAAACTCAGATACTCATCTGCTTCCAACACAGAAGTGACATTTAAAACAATGTAGTCCTCTCATCTGTCACGTATCCTATCAATCCTTTCTGCAACTTTTGAGTGCTGTTTTGTGCAGTTCCCCACTTCAGAATTCCTCCTCATGTCAAAAGTAGAAGACAAAAGGATCTATGAAATAGATCTTAAAATAGCACAGGTGAGAGATTAGGCTCACCTGAGTCTTTGATTTGCCATACTATCTGCCTTTGTGAGACCATTGTGAACCAGGATGAGTCATAGCATTTGGAGCCTGTAGAATCACCAAAAAATGGGAAAAAGTTTGCATACAAGCTCAGGTTTACCATGAGTACCATGTACCATAGGTACATTCTTGACACTGTATCAATTTCTCCTTCCATGGATGGCAAAAGCGTATTTTCTCAGGTATTATGAGTAGAAGCAATGACCCAAGGAACTTCCAACAGTTTCTTCTGTACAGGTTAGAAAGCTGTCAGCTAGAAACAGGCTGTGACATGAGAAAAGAACATAGTGAGATTGTCTTTGAGACCCCCTAGGCATGGAGAGAAACAGATCATAACTACACACAGAGAGAAGAGTTGGATGTACATGACAGTGATATTAAGTTTCTTGAAGCTGTTCAAGGAACAGCTACTAGGAATGAGAAACTGATATATTCCCTCAGGAAGCTTAAGGTGATCGACTCTTTAAAGATACTAAAGATTCACTGAAAATGCTGCCCTACCATGGAAAATCTTGTCTTGCACCTGCCTTTGATTTGACTACAGCAATATTTCTCCGTGACACTGGAGAATGGACCAGTGAGGAATGCCTCACTTTATGATTCATACCGAAGAGACTAGGACCTGTTTCAGTTAGAAATGTCTTCTAGGACTGTTCTTGTTGGAGGTGTTGAGACTATGGTGATTTATTCCATCCCCTAATCTCTACTTGGACTGAAAATAATGGGGCTTCTTTACATAGAACCTGTGGTCCTGTCTCAAGGTAGTGTGTTAGCTCTGACATGACACTATCAGAAAATCTGCATACAGTGCTCATCCAGTGGAAACCTTTGGGGAATTCCAGGATAAAATTAAATAAAAGCTTCCTACTACTGCATTTATAATTTTGCTGGAAAATAGTTTTTATTATTGATATTTCAAGGTAACAGTGTTCAGTCCTGTCTTTAATCTAAGGTCAAGACTTTTAGTTTATTTGTGTTCACTTTTCAAAGATGATCCTACTGTCCTTGTGAGTTTTGCTTCAATTAACAGTGAAGTTAATTACATATCTAGATTTTGACACACAATTGAAAATTAAAAAAAAAAAAAAAATATGAAGAGCCTGAATCATAAACTCGTGCTTTTGACAATACAGGGCAGCATGCTGAGAAAGAGCTATAGAAGAAATTAACTGAAAGTAAAACATATTCAGACTCCTAAATAATATAATACAATATGCATTATAGATATATTTTTATATATATACACATATATATATTTATATATATATATTTTTAATATATATATATATAAAAATATATATACACACACACACACACACACATATATATATATATATATACACATATATATATATATATATATACACATGTATAATATATATTTATATTATGGAATTACTTTGCTCAAAGCAAAGTAATTCCATACACCTATGGTGCTAGAGTTAATGTATATTGTGTATAAGCTATACACAAGATAAAGTGTCAGAAGGTTCTGAAACCCTGTCTAGATCTTTAAGGAACATACCCAGTGCTCTCTCCTTCATGTATCTTCTTCACAGCCAGCACTGATCTGAGTAGAAAGAACTTGATCCAATAAACAGTTGCAGTAAAGAGTCTCTTAAAACTTGTGTTATATGCATGATGCTGGATTTTTAAGTGAAAAAGTGTAAACCACCAAGTTTCAATCTGCTTACAATTCTTAAGTATTCTGTCAGGAAATGCATACCATCATAACACAGTTGATGTTGGCAGGCTGTATATCCATCCAGTGAGAAGCCATAAGGGAAAAGCTGTCTAAATTCACTCCAAGGAGAGTGTGACCTGGATGAAGGCTTGTTCGCTCTTTGTTCAATTAATCATTAGCACATCATCTACTTAATTATACCTTGATGAAAACATGTAAGTTACAAAACCAATCAAGATAAACTCTTGTTGGACAATACTGTATGTAATGCAAGTCCTGAAGAAGTCACATTAGCAACTGGCCTTGGTAAATCCCATTATGTGTGAACACCAGTCAGACAGAAAATCAGACCCCAATGGAGACCAGAACACACAGAATAAAGGAAACACATCAGTGGATTGAAGAGTTAAAATTATAGCAAGAATTGCTAAAATTTTTTTCAATAGCTGGGGGTTTTTAAAATTTACTTTCAAAATACATAAAAATGTGCTTTACAAGAGAGAGTTATATTCTGAGTTATTGGTGAGAAAACAGGCAAAATTGCTTACCACCATGTATACAGTGAAAAAAAGGAATAGCAAGTTTCTTGGTCTCAACCCAACACATTAACTAATGAACTGGGGAAAGAAGCCAGTGCACAAAGAATTCCTAAGCCAAAAAAATTAAATTTTACTATACACAACCTGCCAACTAAAGTAGTTATTGCATATTCACAGCATCCCTTAGAGCTGACGCATTTGGAAAAGCTTTTCCTCAGCTGACTTCAGGGTCATTATGACATAGTCAGCAATGATACAGATATTTAGTGAATGTTCCTTTGTGATTGTTCTTGGAGCTGCTTTCCCTACATAACCTTCAAACACAAAAGAAATAACACTATATTTTCTTAAATAGGAAAATTAACCAAATAAGTAGCACACTTTTTTTTTTGTAAATTACTATGTTATTAATTTTATTTAAACTCTTTAGTGCCTGTTGCAGCAGATATCAAGGGTTACCTGTTAGAGAATCTTAGATTTCCTCCAGAAGAGATACTAGGATGTAGCCTAGCATTCTTACCACAAAGACATTTCAGTCCATCATCAGGACTGAATTAGAGCTGTAGCAGCTACCAGGTAACCAAAACATTTTAGTACAGAAGATACTGTAAGGTATATCTCCTTTTATTTTTTTTTCATTTTTGAAGCAACAGGTTGTTACCACTAAGAGGCAATAATTATCAGTGTACACAGAGCTGGTGAGGCTTCACTTTGGGTCATGTGTGCAGTTTTGGGTGCCACAATATCAAAAAGACTATTAGAGGGCATCCAAAGAAGGGCAACGAGGGTGAGGAAGGGACTTGAGGGGAAGCCATGTGAGGAGCAGCTGGAGCCACTTGGTTTATTCAACCTGGAGGAGACTGAGGGGAGACCTCATTGCAGGAATGGCCTGAAATTGTGTCAGCGGAAGTTTAGTTTGGATATCAGGAAAAGGTTTTTCACCCAGAGGATGCTTGGGCACTGGAACAGGCTCCCCAGGGAAGTGGTCTCAGCACCAGCCTGATAGAGTTCAAGAAGCATTTGGACAATGCTCTCAGGCAAGGGAAGGGTGACCTGTGCAGGGCCAGGAGATAGACTCAATGATCCTTGTGGGTCCCTTCCAAATCAGGATATTCTCTGATTCTACAATAACAATTTTTAAGTAAACATTTGCAACGTTAACTCTGGGTCACAGTTTAATAAGCATTATTGGTGTAAATAAATAGCACATATGGAAAGGGTGAAAAAATGCTCTTACAAATATTTAAAAATTTGCTAGATTTTGCATGGAATATTTTTTCTTTTAATCAGGAAATACTGCAACCTATTAACAGATTCCTACTATGCAAAAGGGCTGTTGTAGGAAGTGCAGAAACTATGGGTACATTCTTTCCATTTTACAGATTTTGAAATTAGCCAAGGTGTATGAACTTCTCCCTGTAGTACAAAAAGCCTGATTCAATGATCCTTTCCATCTAACTTTATCCTGAGTAATGTACTTCAAATTACCAAGTGGTAGATAGTCTAAATATCAGTGCTGTAACATATCTGACTTCCAAACAGGTGTGCCAGGGAAATAATGCAGTGTCATCTAATACAGCAGCAGCTGAATGGCAACAAGGAACATTTGCACCTGCAGAAATGGAAAAATACTGTGATAAAATTCTGCTCTAGTTAATTTAAGTTCAGACTTTTCACTTCACTCTAGCCTTTTGGCAGTTTAGTGTAACAAAGCAAATATTCAGGATTTAGGGTTGGGGTTTTTTTGCCTGAAGAGACCTCTGACTAGATGCATTCCTTTCAGGGTCAGAGTCATCCAACACTAGATCCTGCATTTTTATGCCTTATGAGAAGTGAAAAGCTGCTTTTGAGTCTCCCTGCAGAACCTAGCTCAGTCCTATACAGTTGTTAGCCATCAGCATCTAATTCTACTTTTTTTGCCAGAGCTTTTGGTTGAAGAAAAAGGTCAGAATGTCACAAGCACTCTGCTACAAGAAGGGACTCCAGAATCTTAATAGTAGTTTCAGTGCTTTAAGTAATTTGAGAGCTGCATACAAAAGTAATTGGCATCTGCACAACCTCTTCTGGCAAGAGAAGAGAGTCTTCATTCATGGAAGTAAGAGCCTGCATCTACTCCTGCCCACCTTGTTAGCAGCCTCTCTTCTAGCTAGCTTGACTGAATGATTTCATTAAACTGTGTATTTCAGGTGATCATTTATTAGCAAAAAAAAAGGACGGGGTCCTAGGGAAATCGATGTAAGTTTACAGTGCTGGAGCTAGAATACTTTTCTGACAATAGCCAAGCTGCCAATGCAGCTGTGCTGCAGCTGCTAGCCGGAGCTCCTGATAAGAGTTTTGGCAGAACACATTGACCTCACTGCAGTCACTTGTCTCACAGGTTTGTAGATAGTCTCCTAGGAGTTTTCTGTCTAGCATGCTCCTTTCCATAAGAAAACTCTGGTTTTGCTGTTTGAATTAAGGGAATATCCTTTCAAGGCTGGGGTTCACTGTCATTTATATTGTACATGTTTTATCTAGCCACTGTAAAATCCCAAAGACCTTCTCCTTGCACAGACATACCCAGAATATATAATTTCTCTAGCCTGTAGTATCATGTACTCTGATTTTAAAATAATTAGAAGCACAGAAATAATTGAGAAAGCAATGTCACTAAATAGGTTGAAAACTCCACTACAAAATCCCCCAAAAAGTAGCCTAAGAAGGTGAGACCTGTTCCTTTGGTTCACCATGAGTTAAAAACAGTGACTTTAGAGCTCTGAAATTACAATTAAGTTCAGAGAATGACAGATGTCAAAGACTCAGGTTTCCCATGCTAGCTTCCCTGCTTCATGATCATTGACTTTCGCATAATTTTCATGGGCAGCCCTGCCCAAAGTGGGGGTTTAGAACTAGACAAACTTACAGTCTCTTCCAATCCAAGACATTTTATGATTCTGTCATTCTCAGTAACATAGAAAATCATCTTGGGCAAGAAAAAAATAAATCATACATAAGGTTGTTGAGTAAAATAAATCCTTGTGCTATTGTGGTGGGTTAACCTTGCATGACTGTCAGAAGCCTATTCAGTTGCTCTCTCAGTCCCCCTCCTCAACAGAACTGGGGGAGAAAAATGTTGAGAAAGCTCATCAGCTGAGATGAAGACACAAAAATTGTTTACTAAGTACCACTGAAGGTAGGACAGACTTAACCAATTGCAAGACTTTGCAATTTAAAAATAGGAGTAGAATGGTAACAAAGAAAGACTAAGCCAAAAATAGCTTCCTCTCGCCCCTCTTTTTCCCAGGCTCAACTTTGCTCCTGAATTTTCTACCTCCTCCTCCTGCCCCGCTGGTGCAGGGAACTGGAAAATAGGGGTTGTGATGTGTTCATAAGTCTCCATCTTTGCTACTCCTTCATGTAATCACTAAGAGTTGGGAGGGACCTCTGGAGATCATCCATTCCAAAGCCCCTGCCAAGACCAGTCAGCTAGGGCAGGTGAGACAAGAAAGGATCCATGTGGTTCAGGCTGTCTTCAGGGAGGGAGACTCCATCATGTTCCTGGGCATCCTGTGCCAGTGCTCTGCCATCCTCAACACAAAGTTCTTCTCCTGTTGGACTGGAACTTCTTGAGGTTTAGTTGATGGCCATTGCTCTTCATTTCTCCTCACACTTTCTCACTTTTCCCCTCTGCTCCAGTGTGGGTTGATTCCATGGGCTGCAGTCCTTCAGGAACAGATTGCATCAATATTGGGTCCCTATTGGGCTGCAGTTTCTGCCAGAGAAACTGTTCCAGTGTGGCTTCTTTCCGCAGTGCCACGGGTACTGCCTGGAATCAGTTTGATGACATACTTCCCAGAGACCAGAGCTTCCTTCAGGGCATGTCCATCTGCTGCAGCACGAGGTCCTCCAGTGACTACAGTGTGGATCTCTGCTGCTCACTGGTAGTCCTCGGGCTGTGGGGACACAGCTGTCTCACCATGGACTGGTCCACAGGCTTGTAAGTAACTGAAATATTATAGTTTACGATTTAAACCTGTTCATTAAGAACTTCTGCCTATTACAGCAAAACTGTATTACAAAGGCTGCAGAGAAGACCAGCACACCCTCTATGGGTATTACCCTGCTTGCTGATGTAGAGAAGATAAAGTCACACTGCAGGGCTGGGGAAAAAGAATAAATGCCCAGAGCAGGAGCTGAACACCTCGGGATTGGAGAGCGCGGCCCCGGGCTCTCAGCTGCCAGGCACCCCCAGCACCCACACCAAAGGGAGGGAGAGGCTCTGGGGTGGGGAACAGGCCCTGCTGAGAGGCCATGACTGCCCGTCCTGTGCTGTGCAGGGAGCTCAGCTCTGTCTGTGTGTGGGGAACAGGCCCTGCTGAGAGGCCATGACCGCCCATCCTGAGCTGTGAATGGAGCTGTAATAAACAAGCGGGGCCGAAGCCTTTATTAAAATTCAGCTCTTTTTATTGAGTGGGGCAAACGGGAAGGCCGCCGCCTGCCGCCGCTCCTATCCAAGATCCGCAGCCCAGTCCTTCCGCCACCTTCACAGGGGACAGAGAGGTCCCAGCCACGCGTGCAAGCACAGATCCTCAAGAGGTAGCTGGTTCGGTCTAGGGGATGTCATTCTTTCTTAGCACTGTTGCCATCATGGTGTATTGGATAAGGTTCTTATTCCGTAGCTGGAGAGGTTCCTAGTAGCTGGCATTCGGTTGTTTTTGTAGTTGACTCTGCATTTGTGTTTATTTTCTAATGTCCTACTTTCTCCAGGACTTCCTCTCTCGCAAGGTCCACTTGGAAGGACTTGCTATTTGCATAGTAGGCGGGGAACTCTTGATGGACAGGGAGGCAGCAGCAGGCGACCGGAAATTAGGTAAGTGTAAGGGCGGAAGGGGTGAGGGAAACAACGGAAGTGAGGAAGGAGAAGGGCGGATGTAACAGGGATTACACTGGAATGAAAGAATACAATAACTTAAGGGGGTACAACTTCATAACACAATACCATAGCACAAAGACTGAACAGTGAGTAACAGTAAGTAATCTCTTAAACCTTTTAAATTCCCTCAACTTATAACGTTTAACTAAGTCTACTACAGAGCTCAGCCCTGGCTGTGTGTGGGGAACAGGCCCTGCTGAGAGGCCATGACCGCCCATCCTGAGCTGTGAATGGAGCTCAGCCCTGGCTGTGTGTGGGGAACAGGCCCTGCTGAGAGGCCGTGACCGCCCATCCTGTGCTGTGAATGGAGCTCAGCCCTGGCTGTGTGTGGGGAACAGGCCCTGCTGAGAGGCCATGACTGCCCATCCTGTGCTGTGAATGGAGCTCAGCCCTGGCTGTGTGTGGGGAACAGGCCCTGCTGAGAGGCCATGACCGCCCATCCTGAGCTGTGAATGGAGCTCAGCCCTGGCTGTGTGTGGGGAACAGGCCCTGCTGAGAGGCCATGACTGCCCGTCCTGTGCTGTGAATGGAGCTCAGCCCTGTCTGTGTGTGGGGAACAGGCCCTGCTGAGAGGCCATGACTGCCCATCCTGCACTGTGAATGGAGCTCAGCCCTGTCTGTGTGTGGGGAACAGGCCCTGCTGAGAGGCCATGACTGCCCATCCTGTGCTGTGAATGGAGCTCAGCCCTGGCTGTGTGTGGGGAACAGGCCCTGCTGAGAGGCCGTGACCGCCCGTCCTGAGCTGTGCAGGGAGCTCAGCCCTGGGGCCCTTCACCCGGAGAAGCTGCACCCACACCAAGGACACAGGGGTACCATGGCCTGCCGAAAGCCCCAAGGCTCCCCAAGCCCTGCCCCAGAGCACAGCAGTGTGATGGAACAGATCTGCAGCGCTGCAAGGGACAGTGTTCAACTGGGGCCCTGCAAGGGACGCACCAAACCGTGCCTTCATCCCTGGATTTTGTACATTTCCACAAGGTGTGGTGGCACGGCAGCAGCAGGGGGCCCTCATCACCAAGAAGTCCTGGTGGAGGGAAGCAACAAGACATCTGTCATCTGGAAGGATAATACGCTTCCACCTAACCCCTGTCACTCTCTCCATCCCCACGCATGCTTCTATTCCTTCCTTTCCCTTCCTTTCCCTTCCTTTCCCTTCCTTTCCCTTCCTTTCCCTTCCCTTCCCTTCCCTTCCCTTCCCTTCCCTTCCCTTCCCTTCCCTTCCCTTCCCTTCCCTTCCCTTCCCTTCCCTTCCCTTCCCTTCCCTTCCCTTCCCTTCCCTTCCCTTCCCTTCCCTTCCCTTCCCTTCCCTTCCCTTCCCTTCCCTTCCCTTCCCTCTTTCTTCACTTTCTTTCTCTTTTTCCTGTTTTTTTTTTTTTCCCACTAACATCAAACCTCATTTGGTTTTAATAACATTTTTTAGGTATATTTCCAACCTTCAAAGTTCTTTTAATTTTATACACAGAAACTTAATTTTCTTTGCTCTTCTGGGTTTAAATCAGGTTATAACAGGCCTCCAGAAGAACCTCTACTCTGATGACTGGAGCACCTTCTTGCCTTTCTTTTGCCCTGACCTTAGTGTCTGCAGGGCTGTTGTTCTCACATAATCTCACTTTTCTCTCACAGCTGTCTTGCAGTATTTTGTACCCTTTCTCTAATATGCTTTCCAGAGGCAACACTAGTAGCTTGGCTAATGTGTCCTGTAGTGGGACTGTTCAGGCTGGCTGTGTCCTACACAAGGACAGCACCAACTGTTTTCTCACAGAGGCCACCCTTACAACCTCTCTACTGCCAACACTTGACATGTACACCCCAGTATCCGTATTTTAAATTCTTGCATCCCAGTAACTTCATGCCAAAACTTTTTCTCTAGTTGAAACAATTCAGAAGAAGGATTATTTGAACACAGTCATCTTTATACTCAAATTGTAAGGCTGCTAACTGAAAAAATGGCTGCTCCAGCCATGATACTTCTGGGGCTAAGCCACAGGAGCAGACCACTCTGAACAAGACATGGTGAAGATGCAGAAAGTCAAGTCCAGAATGCAAAGATCTCAATGCTGTACATGTCACCTGCCACTAGAAGGCTAAATCTGTTGTCTCCATAAACAGAGTTAAGTATTAAAGCCTCAAAGCATAAGTCTTCCATGTTCACAGTAAGATCACATTTCATTCTGCATCTCCAGAGAATAGATTCTTCCTGTGAGATGGCCCTGGATTTTGAATAGAAGTGATAGACTTGGGGTCAGACAAGACTCCTCCCATACCAGAGCATCAAGACAAAGCTTTCCTCATGTTGTTAATCCCATTGCAAAGAGAGCACTAGAGTATGGGTCAGGACCAACCTTAATTTGGTCCAGCCAATAATGGATTACTGCTTCAGAATTAAGTATTTATTTATACCCTTACAGCTCTAGCCCAAAGGCCTGTAAAAATCAGGTTCAGTTGCTGCCATACCTTCCAGGAGCCTCCCACTTCAATGCCATCCCAAAGTTCAGGATGTCAGGCAGCTGGCCAAGTCACTTTTTCACTTCATAGCACAATTTTCTCTGGTGCTTACTCTGCACCTTTACTCTGCCATTCAAGAGTACTGACTAATCCCAGTAAAAAAACATCAAAACAAACATTGAAAATGCATTTGTTATTTCCAAAATGTTTTTAGTGATATAATCTGGTAGTTTATAAAAAAGCAGATGTCCAAAGAATTCAAATTTCTGCCTCTGGCAGCACAATGTATACTTCATTCTTTTATTAATTTACTCAAAAGGACATAATATCAGCATCACTTATCTTTGCAATCTTGAACCTACATTGAATGCAAAAAAATGTTTGTACTCCACAGAGGAGCATCTCAAAATAAAGCATGCAGTGCATCACAGGGTGTCTGCAGTAAGGTTTTTAGTACTCTTCAGATATTTTTTTCCTTCCACACAGAAGTGTATTCTTTAAAAATTTGAAGCATTTCAGATCTCCATTTCATGCATTTATATTATCTGAAGGAGTATGATTAGATAGTAACAATTAGTAGTAATTTTTGGTAGTTGTAGTTTTGTAATCTGCTAGAGTGGTACTCATTGAACTAAAAATTCAGAATTTGGAGAACATATGGTGTTACTTTGGGCCATTTACGTGCATAATTTGATTATATTTTAAATATGAAAATTATCATGTGTAAACTAAATCTGTGGAAGCCAGTGCTAAGAATCTTCACCTACATACATTGCTAGTCTTGTAATATCAAATTAAAGGCCTGGACAATGTTTGGATCTACAGCATTAGAAAGCCCTTCCTATTGTAATTAATCTTAATTTACTTTTCTCCTTAGTAAAACTTAATACATTGCATTTCTTGTGTATTATGAGCATCCCCCTGTTTAATCTTCCTTTCAGTTTTTTTGGAATGAAATCGTATTCTCAGTTCTCAATGAGTAGATAATTATATTGCTTATATTGCTTGGATTCTGCCCCCATACCATTAGAAGTTCCGAATCAGAGCATTTAGCTTTACTGTCTCACTTTTTCAGATAACTGCACTGTAACTCCCTGTTTTATTTTTTGTCTTACCAGCAACTAAGTAGACAATACACTGAGCTGCACTAATAATAAAAGAGAATTTCGTGTCAGGCAGAATGACATCCTTTCAAGGCATAAACCTGAATGAAATTAAAAATTCTGGAGAATATTGAGGATTCCCAGCAAGACAGTTTTAAATTTGCATAATGAAATGTGTGGCATCACATCAAAAAGTTGCTTGTAAAAATTGCTGTTGCCATTCTTCCAGCGCTTTAAGCACAACTTTTGAATCGCTTTATCTTCTCTAGTTCTTCTGCTGTTACTGCCGTTTTATTTTTTTCTTACAGCTTAAAAAGTTAATATTTGTAATTCATTAAATTAATGCAGGTTTAAGTTAGACATCTGCCTCTGTAAGCTAAAAATAGCTAGGAGTTAGTGAACAGTGTTGCAAAATCCAAAAAATTAATGAAGCTTTTATCCAGTGGTAAAGGTCTTTATGAAGATAATTTAATCAGTCATCCCCCAGTTCATTTTAAAGCTGAATATATCATGTGCAACTAGTTAGTGTCACAGGAGTAAAATGCATCAGCCCAAAACTCAGATGAGTGCTGCCCTGACATTGAGCAATCTTCCATAAAAGAAAGAGAAAAAAAAAGACCATTGTGTCCCCAGTGGCTGTTTACAGAGATTCACTTTGATCAAAGTAAATGAGTGTTTAAAGTAGTACAAAGTTGTGTTGATTTTTAAAAATTAAAATAAAAATGCCTCTCATCTGTCAGATCTGGGTAGAACATCCTTAGGATGTAACAAGATTATGCAAATCAAAGTAAATGTGAAGATGTCCATGTTCATTACTAAAGTCAGCTTTGAACAGATCAGTCTACAGGCCTGAGGAACAATAGCATCAGAATATTCAAAAAGGGCCTGTAAAAGTCAGACTCCATTGAATATAAACAAATCTAAGGATTAATTGCATGGGGGTGAGTCAAATCAGTGTCAAAATATAGAGGTTTTGAAACAGTGAGGTTGCAAAACCATTCATACAAGTTGCATATAAGTGAAGTTAAGCAAATCATAACCGATTTTAGAAGAAAAATGTGTAGAGATCTGTAATGCACATCTGTAGAATAGGGAAATGTTGACACCACCTCACACTTCTGAGACCTCAGACACTTTCTGTTGTATACACACAGATGTACATTGTGCATATGGAGCTCTGCACCCTGTTTGGAAATCAGGAAACTCACAAGGCAGTGTAAAGAGCAGAGCTTGAAAAAAATGCTTAGTAGCTTGATAAATTCTCCAGGCTGCAAATCCTGAAATTAATTTAAATGGTAAGAAACAGATACTGGCAAAGAGGTTAAGTGATCTTTATGCTAAGGCAGGAACTTACTAAAAGAAAAATGAGTTAAGATTGAAAAAAAAAAAAAAAAAGCATTAAAGTGTGTAAAATAGTGAAAATCTTTTATTATCCAATGTTTGAAGATGAAAGAACATATCTATAATTTCCTTGACCTATTCTTACTTCTCCTTTTAGACCCTAATGATCTTAAATTCCAGCAGGGCAACCTCATCCAAAATATCCTTACTGAACTTTATCTTTTCCAGAAAACAATGAAGTCATCAATGGCTCCACTGCTTACAACATGACTAAATTAAAAAAAAAAAAAGTCAAAATAAATAACTCACTGAGCAAAGAGCAGCTTTTTTTTTTTTTTCCCCTGAAAATATAACTTGTTCATATAGGCAAGGAGCAGCCTGACAGATGTGAAAATACAGTACAGTAGCATTAAAGCAGTAGCTCTGAATAGGACCCCTGCCACCCACTGACATTTAAGCTGCTTGTAAGTGAGCTGGCAAGTAACCAGCTCTTAGGGGCAAGTTCATTACTGCAGTGATAGACAACAAAAATATCTTTGCTTTTATATGGCTTCTCTTTTTCTGTTTACAGAGGAAAATGCCACCAAACTGGTAATTGGTGGTAATGCAGAACAGATTCAGGCATTAGTGTTAACATGTTAGTTCTTAGCTACACTATTTTTAACTACAATTTAACAGGCTGGTCACAGAGATAAACGCCTGCTTTTTGCAGGTGATACTCCTGCTACAGCAAAGTCTTAGACTCTCCCTGATCACAGATGTACACAACATAAATCTTCACTGGGAGCAGTGTCAGGGGCAACAGGATACAACAAACTGGATGCTGAACTATGGGAAGAGGCTCAGGTATGCATGCTAGCATGCTCCATATTCTCAGTATATGATTAAATGAGCTTAGCACCAAAAACACATTCTAGAATGACACAATCATTTAGGTTGGAAGAGACCCTTCAGATGATTGAGTCCAACTGTTAACCTAACACTACAAAGTCCACCACTATATCACATCCTTTAAGTGCCATGCACCCTTTATTATCAGAAAAGAGGTAGCAAAAAAGAAAATCTATTCAACATGGAAAGCCTGCATTAGTAATTTAACCACATAAAGTCTTCACAACAACTTACAGGACTTTAAAAAATCCACAACATGGTGATATTATCTCCTCTGCTCATTGCCTCCAAGCATCTTTTATTTTTTATCACCAATAAAATACACTTCATTAAATTTTAATTATTTTTTTTTTTTAATTCAAGGCAAATGAATGTATCCCCAAAACACTGCCACATGCTTCTGCAGTTCCCCACTGCCGAGATATTTTGTGTGCTCTGGAAATAGAGACTGCTTCACAGATCTGCACAGCTCTGGTGGGGGGGAGTGTTTAGTTAAATACAATTTAACAGTATGCTTTTCCTTAGGCAAGTTCCATCTTACCAGCACTTATACTTTTTTGGAAGAAATAATAAAAATCTGGCTTTGCAAGCAAACATATTTCATAGGGCAAGTATTATAACAGCATACATGGCTCAACATTAAAATAATAAATCCTTTCAGTCAGAAAAATGAAGAAACTGCTTCTTCATAATCTGAAATCACATCACTATGTTATGCTTGTTAGAACAAAGTTTACAGGCATAAGTTGCACATAAAGGGTTTATTTTAAATGTTTTAAGGATAGAGTTACATCATAATTATAAAAATTACTTACAGAATTAAGTAACAATTTAAAGTGTTTATACTTCTAAATGCAGAGAACAGGGAACTGTCTACATTGTTCAAAATAAAATAAAAATAAAGAAACCAAGCTCTAAAGATGAATTAATTACCTAATTTAAAAATGTGAACACGAAGACCTCTGAACTATACACATACCAAGAACCATCCAAATTGCACTAATGATGTAAAATACAAAAAGCACAGCATTTTCAAGGAACCAGAAACTGTTTTTACCCTAATTCTTTTCCCTGAAGCAACTAGTAAATTCTCTCTGAAGATAAAGCCTCTATGTTTAAACAATCCATTTAAAGAATGCTTCTACCTATTCCAACAAAAAGGGTTTTCCCCATCTCAACTCCAACATAGTTTAGGGTTTGGCACTCAAAAGAAAGAAGAAGAATGTAGTGTTCTGCTATTCAACTGAAATTTTATTTTTTCTTTAACAGAATACATGGTCCCTTCAAATGCTGTATGACACATACAACTGGAAAATTACCTTCCGTTGGCACTATGCTCGTCTCACCGGTGCATTTAATCCTACTAACAACCATTAAAACAGCACAATAAGCAAATTCACAAAAAACTGAACACAAAATAAAAACAGAACAAAACAAAAACCTAAACATTTTAACATGCAACTTTAGTTTGTTACATTGAATGTTCTAACCCTCTAAGCATGCAAAAAAGGATGGTCTGCATTTAAGTTGGGTTGGTTTTTTTTTTTTTCCCTTTTAAGTTTTACATGGCAGCCTGACATCACACACGCACACACACAATATACAACAATACTACAGCAGGTAAATGTGAAAGGTGAATAACTTTTATACAAAGATCCATGGCTTGTGCCATCACAAGCCCTATATGATTTTGGAAAGTAATGTTGAACCCCTATAACAAGGAACCAACATTTAGTTACCAGGGTAACGCAAGCACTGCATGCAGATCTGAAACATGAGCCTAAAACAAAGCCCAAAGCAGATGGGCAGGGAGTGGAATTAGTCTCAAGCCTCAAAACTGTGGTTTAAGCTAAAAAAAAAAAAAAAAAAAAAAATTAAAAAAAAAAAAAAAAAAAAAATTAAAAGAAAATACCCACGCAACAGACAACAGGGACATCAAAAAACAACCGTGAAATTTACAGTTTGTAGATTATACTCTAATTGTCAGAATACATAGTGTATTCAATAGGCTTGCAGAAAACCCACAAATGCAAGCCTAATGCTGAAAGTGTTCCAGTAGACCTAAACCTCAGACATTTCAAAACGAACCTCTTATTCCTCAGATATATAGCCCCAAGTTCAGTGTACTAGGTTATTCATGTATCTCGTGTGTAATTAATACACTCACTCATTCCTGTGCCACAAATATCGACTTGGGCTCATGGAGCCAGGCTCAGCTTTGAGATTTACATGCAGGACTCTTAAGAGTCAATAGAAAACACAACAGATCTGCAGGATGAAAACACTTGTGTTGCAAATCTGCTCACTTTGTTCAAACACAAGAAACATTTACGACTCAGGTACTTACTGCATAAGGACTGCATCGAGAAGCTATTCACTGAAAGACAATAGCCTGCCTTTGGTTGCCCATGATGAAATACTAGACATAATGCAATATAGTAGCAATGGACAAAGAATTAAGGTATCATATTTATACGGAGAGTATTTTTTACCATTCAACAGCATAATGAGGCACAAGCCTTAAGGCTAAAATACGAAATCAGGCAAAAAAATGGACAGAAAGGGGCTTAAACCACTGAGTCCTCAATATCAAGAATACCCACAACAGAGGTCATCTGCACCTCTGTCCTCTAATTAACAGCACCTCTCCTGCATTCTTCCAATAATGGCACACGGTTGGATATCAGGGTACTTGTTCCTTCCATCAACTGTCTTCACATTCTGTACTTCTGTGAAGCAGTTCTTTGAAACTTGCAGAGCTCTGCCTTACTGTAACATGACAACCTTGTTGCTGTGCTGCATTGTTGTTTCAATTTCATTGTTTTTAAAAGCTGCCACACTTAAGAAACCCTAATTTTCATGTACAACTATCTTGCAAGATTATAACCATGAAAAGATTTTGCAGTTGTGGGCTGCTATTTACATCCACAATCTAATGCAGATGACTGAACCACTGAGACTGCCTATAGCTTCCATTAGATAGTACACCACTGGCATGCAGAACTCTAGTGTTCATAGAATGAAATTAATGTTAACAGCATACCTCAAAGCAAGTACAATGTACACCACAAAAGGCAACAACAGGTTTAAACTGTAGATTTGTCCAGACACTCCTTATGTGGAAAAGCCAGAAAAGAATAAACTGGGAAGATGCCTTCTTGAACCAAAATGATTAAAAGCAAACCAACACAAAAGGAATGCAACAGACTGAGCAGAAGGCAACAAATGCTTCTCCTTCTCTAAAGTTACATTTTCACTGTAAAAGGACACCCCCTTCCACTTCCCTGGCGTGAGATTGTATTTACCATGTAAAATATTAACTACTGTTAGGCATCTAAGTCCACACAAAAACATTCAGGTTGCTAGATTTTGATATTAAATGAGAGACTACTGATGCCAATGTGTAGTCTAAAGTCTTCTGAAGTAGCATATATACTGTTAAAGTTGTGGCACCAAGCACTTGGGTTTTGCTGAGAAGTGTGTATAACAAACAAAGAAAGAAGTACAACATTTAGGATTGAAGGCAGCCTTGTTGCATGTATTTTACTGGTTCCTACAACTTGTAAATGGGCCATTAACCTGAATATTCTAATTAAGTCGTTATACAGATTAAATGTAATTTTATAGTTTAAAGCCTTTTCACTGAAAGGTGTGTAATCGAAACACTGGTTATCCTACTGCCCTGTGACTAGTAAAAAATGCACAAGCATTTCCACGCACTGCAAGTTCTTAAAAAGCTAAATTTGAAATAAAGTGTAGAAACACAGCAGATTGATGTTACTTAGGTTAGGCACTCCTTGATACTGCACAAACTGTTTAAACCTTTCAGAAAAGTCACCTCTGTCCCAACCCTGAAAACAAGGACTGCCAGTATCCAAGAAATTAAATTTAATGTTACAAAAGAAAGTGTATCAAAATATCAAACTACACTTGCATGTGGCAGTTGAACAAGTGAGTGCAAGATTGAAGAAAAAGTCAAAATCTATGAAAAAATTTAGATTAATGATTACAATACTAGATCAACTTTACACAGCTTGAATTTGCAGCTGTTCTTTGCTTTTAACTCCCTCCTGCCCAAACATATTGACTTCCTTCAAGAAAAGGAGTTCTCTTACACAAAATGTGTCATGTTTGTATTACTCAGAACAAAACAGTTTTGCTGGCAGAGATTGTGGGTTCGCAGGGACATTTAAGCTTTCGTTAAACTGGAAAGCAGTCAAGTCTTTGTGTCTACAAATTTTACATTTAATAGTTCCACAAATTTGGCAAAAGTTCATGATGATGTCTAGGATGTCTTCACCAAATCGTAGACATAAATATGGAAATCATCATCAAACTTGATGAAATAGACAGATGGTTTGGCTTCAACTTGATGAATGACCATGCCAGTCCTTTTCGAGCCATCTTCTTTGGCATATTCCACTTGTTTGCCTACCAGGCTGTCCACAACTTCACCTGGTTCCCGTTCTGCAGGAGGTGAATCATCTGTAACATAAACCCAATATGCTTTAGTAGACATAAATAAAATTTTGCACTATGGAAGATAACTGCAGAGTCTTTTTTAAAACTCACCCAAAACAATTAAAAGTTGCAAATAGATTAATCAGTTTCATTCAGACAAGCACCTAACAATTGCCATGCTTGTAGGAAATAGTTGCAGAGAAAATTTTCAAGCAATACTGGCTTCAGTTTTATTAAGAAAAAAACAGCACTTGGGTAAGAGAAGTAAATTTTTGATAGGAACGTGCATGCACAATTTGTCGAAAATGGCTGTAGATAACTGAATTTAAGCCATGAGCAGAAAAAAGCATTGGACCTCCTTAGCAGAAAGGTAGCCTAACTTAACTTCCCTCTTTCCATACACATTATTCAAAGGTTCAATGCATGTATTTGACTGCAACAAAAATAGTAGTACTCCTCAATGGGTAGTACTACTGAAGTAGTAGTAGTAGCATTACCTACTACTGATATAGTAGTAGGTGTAAACTCCTGATTAAAAGGGGCTATTTGAATAACTTTGGTGAATTCTGATTGTATTATCTTCCTCACTGGCAAAACCTAACCAGACAATCCCTGTGACAATGCGGATAATGAAAGGTATGATTTGTAACATGCCAAGTGATTGTCTACAAGCCAATCACAGAACAAACATCATTAAGGGTAAAAAGTACTGTACGAAGAACAGGAAACTAATCACATCTTTCTCAGCTCCTCTTCTTTGGTTTCTAGTTCAGATAAACTCGTAGTTTGTATGCCACTGAAAAACTTTCTAAAGCAGTTGTAATATCTAATGTAGTATTTTCATTCTGGAAATCACAAGCTTTTAAATTTAACAACTTTGTTACAAGTTTGCATTAAGAATCCCTAACAGATTCTACCCATTTTGTCTTCAGTTTTGAGAGCTGTGAAAGAACTCTCAAAGGAGAAAAAAAAAACCAAAACAACAGGGAATGAACAGATTACACTTAATGAATAAATAAATGAATAGAATTTACACTTAAAAATTCTTCTGCAAGCAGAAGTTGCTTTTCTGTGTTTCAGTTCCTCTACAAATGCATTGTCCCACATAGTTATTATCCTCATAGTATCAGTTTTATACAAAGACTCTTTCTTGGCAAACATACAAGTCCAAGTCCTACATTTTCACTGAAAAGTGTGGGCAAAGTTTTAGTATCAAATCCAGTAATGCATTTTCCCCTTACAAAAAGGAAAAAGGTTAAAACAACTTATCTATTATTTGGTCTCCCCACATACACACAACCTGTATTTGAAAAGGCACAGTATCCTAGAAATTTTATGTATAATATTATGGCTAGTTCCACCAAGTTTATGGAAGTATTTGCTGATACTCTAAAATCTGATTTGAAAAATACTACTCCAAAATACTAACATCCAATTGTTGACTCGAGGACATGATTCAAAATATCTGGAAAGCATCCACATTCAGGGAAGGAAGCAAATACTTAAAAGTGTTTAGAAAATGAGTAAGCAATAATCTTTTGGTGACCACAGAGGGTAAAGTGCACTAAAAACAATTAAGATTTAAATGGAAAGAAAGCATATAAGCTTTCCCTACTCTCAAGGTGGAAGAAAGCAAAGCAGACTTAAAATGCATTCCTACTCCACGTTGGTGGTTAATACAAAGAACAAGTTATTTTAACGTTCAAGTCTGAAAGAGCTTGCTTTACTTCTTTAAGAAGAGGAAAGTCACTTTTTTTTCCATTAATATCTGCACTTAATTTTTTAAAAGCATCACAAATTTTGCTTTTAGCTAGGGGCAGAGATGAGGGTAATCTAAACACAGATCATTAACACAGAGGTAACAGAAATAAGTACCACTTTTTTATTCTGCCAGTAGATAATTACCAGTGATGCATCTGAAAGAAGATGATCTCAAACTCAACAAATTACTAATTGGATAACTGTAGTGGTTGACTACATAGTGCTTTGCAGATGTATTAGTTACAACTAATTTTCTTTAAATCCCAGATGGCTTCTGTCAAAAACAGTTTTGTTATACAGGGGAAGTAAACTTGAAGTATTCTTTATAATCCCTTTCTTTGTATTGACTATCTAAATCCCTAGAACAATACTGATTCTGTGAAAATCCTTCTAAATTAATAGAAGTCCTGAAGAAGAAGATGATGATTCCCATTTAAAATGAGAGGAAAAATACTATGGGGAAATATTTTTCTTACTAGTATGCTATAAAATGTGAGAGAAAATGAATTTTAAAATAATAAGTACTTATCTCCCACAAGCAACTACTCAAGAAGTTTTTCACACTGAAGACACATAGCTCAGTGAAATTGTTCTTACTATATTAGTTAGACCCAAAAGATTCACTCCCACAAGAACTCCAACTTCAGAGACACAATTCAAGAGCCAACCCCACAAGACATGATACTTCTATAAGAAAACAGCAGTGAAGGACTTATGTGTTTGTTAATTTCCACTAAAAAATCAAAACATATAATCTTCACTTTATGTGAAGTAGTACACCCATATTTTCAGCAGAATTAAGAATAATATGAAAAAATATTACCATGTATATGTCACTGCTAAGAAAAGTTAGTATTTCAGCAGTTAACACAAATGTTCTTTGTTGTACTATCACATTTGTTAGTTGTGATACTTAAAAAAATTAAATGGAATTACAAATATGATGCTTGTTTGTCAGCTCTCCTGTCTATAAATAAATCACAGCTAAAGTTTAATACAAAAAGCCACCAGAAGAAAACAGTAACTGCCCTACTTACTTGAATCAGGCATAATGCGAAGGTCGCCTTCTTTATAATCATCTAAGAGCTGGTACATGTACAAGACGGGATCTTTCTCATAGGTAATATAAAACCATGTGTTCATAATAGGAGCTCGAGCCAAAACCATCCCCCTCCATTCATCTTTTGAGCCATCCTCTGTCTCAAACATATGTTCCACAGCTTTACCAATCATTGTGTCTGCCAGGTGGGCATCACTAATTCGAGACGAAGCTGAAATGACAGAATTTCAGAAATTCATTCAAAAGCATAGATATATATCTTTGTAAAAAATAATCTTTATGCTGATTAATGTACAAATCTGATTGACAGTCAGCAAATTCATACAAAGCAGTGTTAATTCCACACATTTTAGTGCTGTAGAGCTAGGAACTTCAGAATGTTGTTAAAACAGCGATGAATTCTTGTACTCCCTGTGATTAAACAATCATAATACAAGCTAATAAGAGATCAATTGAGCAGCAAAGACTCTGAACTTATAACTAGACACTGGACAGGGAGAAGCAGAAACAACAGCCCTGTCTCATAGCAGTTCTATGATGTTATTGATTCAGCTTTGGGGTTAGGTTCCTCCTAACACCCCACTACAGACTGCTACCAATTCCTTTGCAGTTAGAAGAAGCTGCAGCTTTTTCTATTTACAAACTAGTGTTTACTTAAGTAGATATCAAACTTAGTGGATTGAAAAACCTGCAGTTTAACAATATAGTGCTAATTCTGAAAAACAAAAAGCATTATAACTAATCAGGTTAATTCACTTAGAAAATGCCTTCCTGCCATTATTGTAAGTACATGGCAGTAGTACAAGAAAAAGTGTAACCTTACCACTGTTAGACACACAAAATAGACAACCTAGTCTAGATGGCTTAGAGTTGAAATTTTAACAGAAATATCAATGTTAATCAAAAAACCATGGAATGCACTACATGCTATTTAAAGACAGAAGACAGTAACTGCAGTCACTAGCATCATCATAACTTGTAGAATAGAAAAAAAAATCGAAGCATTTAGGTTACCTGCCATGAGACAAAAATTAAATTGATCAGTAACATTTAAGTGGTCACAGGTTATCTTCAGGGAAGTCTGAAGGGATTAGTGGAAAACATTTTGTGATAAATGTCCACCAATATGTATATTTATTTAGGAGAAAAACCCCAAACACTTACCAACTCTGTCTGGAAGGACTTCAAGTGCTGAAACTCTCTCATCTTTATGAAGTTCTAGTCCATACACACAATCAAATCCATCATACTTTATGAGATAAAGTGAGGGATTTACAGGAACTTGATCAAGAACTGTGCCCTTCCATTGTGTTACAGGTCCACTCCCTTCTTTCCATCCATGCTGTATCCTGCAGCCTACAATATTTCTTCGTGGCTGAGAAATAGGTTTGCTTGGTCCCACATTGTTTCTATGTTTTCTGTACACAGATACAAACATTAATATTAAACAAGTACATACATGCTCAAAATTCTACTTCAGAAAATAGCTGTATGCTTTTACATGACAATACATTTTATAGCTTAGTACACCTTATTCAAATTAGGACGTAAGCTTATCACATTTTACTGGAATAAAAGAAAAACATACTTAAAAGTAGTGACACATTTCTGACATGCTGTATAAGGCCAGTTTTTTAGCAGTAAATTCTAAATCCAGTTTACTTAAGCCAAAATAACTATTCTATCCCTTGCTACACTGAATGTCAAAAGTGAAACTCACCTGATCAAACCTCAAAGTATAAGGTTAGCTGGCAGTATTACAACTTTACTACCTTGTTGCTCACTGCAGAATAGTAAACAACTCCTTCCCAGGAGGAGGAAGTCAGTGCAAACATTATGTGGCTGACTGAAATTCTTTCAGAATGTTTGTTTTCCATAAACCAGACCTGTTTACACCTAAAGAAAATTTAGGCTCCTTAATTTAAAGGTAATTTTAACTCTAAGTAGTTTTAAAGACACATGACAGCAACAACACTTCCATATTTAGTACGGAAAATTAAATATTCCATGTAATGTAAACGGCCATAGAAGGGGTACTCCTTTATGTGGAAAACAGATCAGGCAACTTTTTTGTCCTTCTTATATTTTCATGGAATTGGCATGGAAATTGCCTCTGGTAAGTAACACTTGCTATTCTGATGAACGTTAATGTAAGGTATTTGACAGCTCCAAATCACTGAAAGTGCCATACAAGTTTTGTTTTATCCAACTATTAAAAACACAAATTAACTATTTTGAAAAAAAATAGAAGAAACTAAGGGACATCATAAAAATACACAAAATTCTCCTGGATGTCAACTAGTTGTAAAATAATTTTTTGGGCTACTACTTGCAGCATACATAATTTCAATGGCAGCAATATATGCATTCAACTAGCTTAAAAGTAACATCTAAAAGACGATCAGTTGCAGAAGGCAATATTCTTCCTTAGATTAGAGATAGCGATCAAAGAAAAAGTCTCCAGGCATGATGAATGGTTTCATAGAAGTCCCTATATGATCCAAAAAAATACAGATAATAATCATACCACTGGAATCTTGGAAGCAGTATTTCAAAATAATACACTCACAACATGATATTGGAATATTTAATGCTGTATCATAACTGTAATCATAACTATTTAAAACAAGATACATAATTAACTTCTGTATTTGTCCCACCTCCAGACTTTAATTCACCATGAAGATCTTGGCAAGGTTATTTTCAAATTTCACTTTTGGTATCATTTGAGGTTTTCAAAGGTCAGACTGCAGTTTTGCATTCCTAACTTTGATAGCACAGATAACTAGAACAGGTTGGAATTCCTGTAAGCAGAGACTCTCCCACAAAGCAGGTTCTAATTTTATGCAAAAAGTAGAATGCATTTTCAAATTCTAGTTCTGCTCAAGTATATATATGTGTTTCTAATTGCAGTAAGTGTCAGTAATAGTTTACTATTACAAAATAAGGACAGAGATCTGGTTCTCAATAAAATTGAGTTTGTTTTGTATTCAATTAATTTAACTAGTGCTAATGGAGCACTGCCTCATTCTCAAGAGAATAAAAAGAACTAGAAATGAAAGAAGTTTCAACTGACATTGCTTTGTCTAATTTAAGCAGTTTATGTTGCTCATCATTTCATCTTTGAAAAAGATTATAATGCTAATGATATTCAACCTTACAGTCAACTTTACCTTCTGCCCACAAAGAATAATCCACTTTAATATTTGATTTGGAGCAGTAAGGCAAAAAGCAATTACACTCATTCTAAAAAAAGATGGAAGAAGACAACATTACTGAGTTCAAACAGGTAACTTCATTTAAAATGCCTCATGAGCAAAGAGCAATAGGAATTTAATTACAAGTCATGTACCCACTAGG
The DNA here is from genome assembly GCA_030060385.1 of Muscicapa striata striata. Classification (NCBI taxonomy): domain Eukaryota; kingdom Metazoa; phylum Chordata; class Aves; order Passeriformes; family Muscicapidae; genus Muscicapa; species Muscicapa striata. The sequence continues at coordinate 1,694,848 of JAREIS010000070.1, forward strand.
TGTACTTGCAGTTCAAATTTTTGTCTGAAGGTTGCATTACTGAACAGTTGCTCACTTCTAATTTGAAGTGGTTCATACTGTAAGAAATTAGATATTTAAACTAATATATTACCAAGGAAAACCTACTTCTTGAATCTGAACATGGTAAGAAAGCAAGCATTTCTAGCTATTAATAAGTAAGTTGCGAATGTACTTCCGTGTAAGACAACTAGGTAACCATCTCTGCTTTCCACAACAGTGTGGCATTTTTGTAATGAATCAAGTTATACAAATAACCTTCTGTGGTGCTCTACACAGAAAGTCCAATACAAATTTTCCTTCTCTTTCATTAAAATAATCTTTAAAAGTTCCACAGACATTTGCTCTTGAATATTTGAAAACAATAAGACATGTAAGACATGAAGCCAGGAAAAACAGAAAATAGCAAGTCCTGGAAATAGTTCTTGACACATCAGACACATCCTCATTATAAACAGCCCTTCAATTCCCAAAGGTTTCTGATCCTCTTCTTTATCTTGGAGGTTGTAAGCTGTTAAGTAAAACCTTATGTGAAAAAGTTTCATTATCTGAACCAGATACTTTGGAAACATTCTACACAGCCAGAAGGAAATCTGCCCAGATGTTAAACCTATGTTTACATGATCCTTGCACAAACTTCAATTTGGCGACTGCTACCTGGGAAACAACAGGTTTTGCAGGTATTGCAGAACTGCAGAGGTCTGATAGCAGAAAAATCAGCCATTAACACAGGTTTGTGCTTAAGACACAAACTAGCATACAGAAAAACAAGAATAGCAATACCCAGTATCCTATAAAGTTACCCATTTAGGTTTGGTTGGTGATTATTTTTTATCCTGATCATGTCATCTCAGAAAAACACCACAAGGGGGAAAAAAAAACCCAGAAGGATGAAAGAAAACCACATATCTCAGATATGCAAAACACACACAACTGTGAAAAACTGGAATGAAAACTATAAAACATTATAGAAGCAGTACAGCAGCAGTAGTCAGAATGCTTTCAAATCTTCCATGGTACAAAACAGAGAAGTTTTTGAAAATAGTATACAAAACTTAATACAACTGTGATCTTATTAATGTCTATGACTAACAACAGAATGGGGATCAGAGAATTGTTATTAACTACTTTTCACAATATTCAGACTATGAGGAACATTAATTAAGACAGAAGTTTTAAAGTGCATTCTAGACTCCTTCAAAAGTAAAAAAAAATCATTCAGTTGTAAATTTCAGCTCTAGATGCTGCAGAAGCCAAGAGTATGTTACCTTCAAGTGGTATCAAAACTTCAAACTGTCTAAGTTCACTTGTAGTTAAATTGCAATTATAACCTACGCTTCAAAGTCTCTGAATTGTTGACTACAAGAAATCTGGAGAGCCTATGAAGAAAGGACTGTTTCATACATGTGCTAGATCTTGTGCTATCCTCATACACACTAAAGTGGAAAGAATGACATCTCTGAGTTTACTGACTGATCTGATCCCAGTGAGGTCAGCTTCATATTGGCAGAGATCACCACCACCCACTGACAGAGCACTTGGAAGAACTGTTTGATAACCATGGGAGCCATCTCCAAAAGGCTCAACAGTTAACTACCATTTAAAGAGTTCAGAAGGCTTATCCACACTCCTCATTCTATCACAACCTCAATTATTGAGTCATGCCTTGTTTCTTCCTCTGCCACAAACCTTCTGAAGCAAACCTTTAAATCTCAACGGCCCTTGAGGGCCAATAGACTTCTTTTTCTTTTTCCTTAAATGTGGAGTTAACTAAATAAATAGCTAATCAGTGACAAAAGTATACATTACTAACACATGGTCTATCATATTGGCTCAGAGTAGTATCGGCATACAGTATTACATCATAGTCATATCTACTCATTTATGGTAAACTATAAATACAAACAACATTCTACTACTCTACCTCATTCTCAGACAAGTCAGTAAGCAGCACACAAGAAGTCATCTTGGCTTGGTACAAAAAAACCTTAACTAAATAATAAACAATTGAACTACGCTAAATTAACATAAAACTAAGCTGGGTGCTTAAGTTAAATACCTCAGAATTATGTCACTTAAGGATCAAAACTTCTTATGTCCCACAAAGCCTTTATGCTAACAAATTTACAGCCTACTTAGTTATTTTAAAAAGTGTATATTAACACAACAATAAAGACAAATCTAGCCACCCTCAAGTACAAAAGGCAACCCACCTCTGATAGTCTTCCCATCATACACTCCTTTCTCTGAGCGGTTGAAAGAGAACAAGAGAAATTAAATTTTAACCAACTCTACCTGTCCCTAGACAAATAAATGTTTCTTTTTGCCTTCTATGAAGATAGACAAGAATGGATAATGATGAGCTGGTGGAAGGCATCAGAATAGTTTAACATCAAGTGCTGTCTCTGGGAAACAGTTAACACTGTTAACAGTGATTAACTAGATTAATTGTGGAAAATACACCTGCCAAACAAATTGCTTGTGATTCATACACACTACGTGACTTCACACTTACAAACAGCTAGTAACAATTTAAGTATCCCACTTACCCACTTTAGATTTCTCTCACCAGATATGGTATCTCGCTGCATGACACTAAGACCAATTATTTCCAGAAAGTTACCTCTGCTTTCACACAGCTACTCACCAGTGTTCAACTGCTTCTATTTAAAATGTTGAAGATGGAAAAATACATGCCATGAACATGTAGCAAAAGCAGGTATCCTTCCTTCACATACTAATAGCAGCTTCCTTACTGAAGTATTTGACTACATTCTTTATTTTTTAAAAAGTGAAAATTATTTTCCAACACTACAGTTATAGTGCATACATGGTTAGATATATCTGAGATTCCTTCCCAGCTGAGTTCTTAGTAAGCATGATTTGCAGGTTTTTTTGACCTGGTGACTGCACGAACTCTGTGTCAGAGAACAGATATCCTACAAGAGACATGGCTAAGTTCAGGCTTGAATATCCTTCTCTACAGATTCCAGAAAGAAAATCAAAGTTGTATTCAAGAAAAATATAATATTAACAGTCAAAACAATATTTGAAACTTTATCTGTAGGGCTTTCCTTCATGCTACCCTCCTGAAAGAATTAGAAGTCTGACTCTACACACATATACAGACTGGGTATTATTCCACAATTTTCAAGAAGAAAGCAGAACAATACAGATGTATTTCTAGAACAATACTTCCAGTTACTGAGAGATATTCTTTAGTAAATATATTAACAACTTACTTGTGGGATGTTCTTTTCTTCATCATGCTGGCAGACACTCCTGCATGACCTACAATATAAAAAGATGTTGAAAGTACTGAAAAAATATTTAAAAACTTATATAAAAGCCTTCATATTGAATGTCAAAATGTAAACAATCCAAACACTTCATGCTATGATTGATCAGTGACTTGCTAAAATGGGAAAAGGCTCTAGAGAGGTAGGCACTGACTATGTGCATATGAAGCTGTGGTGGGCTGACCTTGGTTTGGTGCCAGGCACCCACTAAAGCTGCTCTATCTCTTCTCTCAGCTAGACAAGGGAGAGAAAATACAACCAAAGGTTCCTGAGTGAAGACAGGGACAGAGAAGCATCTCTCACCAATTACCATCACAGGCAAACCAGGCTTGACTCAGGGAATATTAATTTATTACCAAGCAAGTCAGAGTAAGATAACGAGAAATAAAACCAAATCTTAAAAATACTTTCCTTCCAGCTCTCCCTTCTTTCTGGGCCTAACTTCACTCCCAGTGTTTTTCTACCTCCTCTCTCCCAGGTAGCACAAGGAGACAGGGAATTAATGTGCAGTCAGTTTATCACATGTCTCCGCTCCTTCTTTCTTTCTCCTCAGGGTTAGGGTTAGTTCTCCCTTCACAAGGGAACAACTCCTCTCCCTCCTCACTGCAGTGTGGGGTCCCTCCCACAAGAGACAGTCCTCCAAACTTCTCCAATATGAATCTGTCTCATGAACTGGGCTACAGTGCTTCACAAACAGCTCCAGCGTGGATCTCTTACACACTGTGCCATCCTTCTGGAACAGGCTGCTCTGCAGTGGGCCCCCCGACAGGGTATAAGTCCTGCCAGCAGACCTGTTCCAGCGTGGGCTCCTCTCTCATGGGGCTCCAGGTCCTGCCAGGAAACCCACTGCAGTGCAGACTTCCTGCAGGGTCACAGACTCCTTCAGTCACATCCACCTATCCCAGTGTAGGGTCCCCTGTGTGCTGCAGGGGCACAGTTGATTCACCATGATCTTCAGCATGGGCCTGGAGCACCTCCTCCGTCTCCTGCACTGACCTTGATGCCTGCAGGGCTGCTATGCTCACACAGTTTCACTCCTCTCCTGCAACTGCTGCAGTGCAGAATCTTCCCCCATTCTTAAATACAATAACTCAGTGTGGCAGTACCACTAGCACTGATGGGCTCAGCTTTGGCCAGTGGCATGTCCATCTTGGAGCCAGCTGGCACTGGCTCTCTTGTACAGAAGAAAGAGAAGCTTCTACCTGCTTCTCACAAAGTCACCCTTGGACCTTCCTGGTACTTTGCCATGCAAACCCAACACAGAAGCTCAGTGATGAACGTAAGGAGTGACTAACAGCAACTATTAAATGAAAGTTGAACTAAACACAGCAGGGATAATAGTTGCAATGGTCAATCAGCAACAGCAAGGAATCAACAGGCTGTTTTAAGCTTTCATCTTTGAGTTACTAAAAGGAGATGTCAATACACATCAACCTGAGTTAGCTAGACCAGCACTACCTGTGCCTAATAAAGTACATAAAAAACTAAAATTAAAAAAAAAAATTACAGAGCGAATACTGCACTCAACCCAGTGATAATTTGGGATGAATATGAAAAATGGGAAGCTTTTAATAAGATGAAATGAGGAAAAGGGGAAATCAGGCTTCTGCTGGTTGTTACAAAGCTACTTATGAGCAGCCATGAAGAATTCAGCAGAGGGAATATGCAAGAACAAAATGACAGAAAAACACTTTCAAAAGAACACGGTATATAAAAGGTGATGTGCACACATAGAAAAATCTAAATTAGTTATCAAAATGAAAACTGTAGCATCAGATCACAGCCAGTGGCCACCTGCATGGGGATATATATTACCAGGACTCACTGAAATAGCCTCTACTAAAGTGATGGCTGATGGTGACCACATGGCCAGAAGGTATCTGACTTGACCCTGATTCTCCTTTTCTCCCTCACTTTACTGCTTTTGAATGGTATGGAGTTAAAATTTCTTCAGAGTAGCTTGTTTTGGGCTGTTTTGGATTTTTTGCTTCAAGTTTGCCGTATCTAAAACAATCTGGTCACAGTGTGGTACTGAACCATGTGTAACTCTTAGTGCCTCGTGTTCATGTACAAACATGCCTAGAATTTTAACTAGGAATGCTTGAATTAATACTTACAGAGAAATGCTTTAATTTCTCTGTAGGCTTAAACAAACCAATTCTTTTAAATTTACACTACATGCATGTTCCAAGCACATCTGAAATTATATACATATTGAAGAGAATCACACAGGACTGAACCACTGACAATACCAACAACATTCAAAGTTTTCCTAAGTATTTTACCACTTCCATTTTTGTATGAAAAAATTAAGAGGGCATACAAAGATACATAAATGGCAGAATTAATATAATTAATTAATAATGAAAGTAATCTTATGTTTAGTATATTCAAGCTTACATCAGATCATCAGGAATCTGCATTTCCAACAGAAATTATATTTGAAATGTTCTTAATTTTTAAAAATTAGGCCTTGTCTGTCAATTACTGCAGTAAAGATCCTACTTTCAATTTTTGACTGTTACAAAACCAAATAATTAAACGGAGTATTTGTAATCACTTAGCTGGAAAAACAAAAACAGCATCACAAGTAAGGACTTTATTATGACATGTAAAAAAAAGCTTTCTAAGCATAATTTCAGTTACCTCTCTGTACATGAGGTGGCTGTGCTCTACTAATATATAATATAACACATTTTATTTAAAATATGGTGGTGTTTTATTTAAAAAAAGTAAATTTCTTAAAATCCAAGAACTGTTCTATGAAATAGAGAAACTTCATTTCCAGAAGATGAACATACGTACTCTACATTTTACATTTCTAGCTAATAAGAGAAAAGTAAGATTTTGGCTAAAGTAGCAACACAACAAAGCAACAGAATGGTGCAGCACAAGAATTTGCTTTCTGTCAGCCTCTCAAGGACTCTGGAACCTGTGATTAGGAAGGAAGTTATGAAGCATTTATCTTCCAAAGTCAAGATCAAAAACACTAGACTGACACAGAAGGAAGATTTACTACAGCATTTGCAATAAGTGGAGAAGTTATGCTGACCTCTGGGAATGGGATTTTGCTGTTTGCTAACTTCTCACTTTGGGATCTTCAAGTTTTTTATAAGATTCAACTTGTTCACTAATGCAATGAGCTCTATACCAAAGACAACAAAGACAACTGAGTGCTACTCATCATCTTAAGTCAGCTAGTATTTTAAGAGAGCTTCTGGATGCTTAATAAAAATATCAATAGCGAGAATTTGAAGATATTACATTAAACACACCCTTGCACCAACCAGATGCTGAATTGATACAATTTGCCCTCCTATTTTTGTACCATCTGAATTCAGATGGGTCTCAAGGAGATGTAAACTCCTTTTAAGGATGTATCAGGATGCAACAAGTTTCTTTCTTCTACAGCAGCTCTGGACATGGGGACAGAACATCACAGAATCCTTATGTTTAATTGTCATATTCTAGTAAGAAGTTGAAAATCAGAAATATCTGCCTCCTGAATTTTTCTTGGTCCATAAGAATTGACCAGCTGGACACAACCCAGCTATGTGCACTCACAGCTTGGAAAGTCATGCGTGTCCTGGGCTGCTTTTGTCCTGGGCTGCATCCGAAGCAGCGTGGGCGGCAGGGGAGGGAGAGGATTCTGCCCCTCTGCTCTGCTGAGACCCCAGCTGGAACCCTGCACCCAGTTCTGGGGTCCCAGCACTGAACAGACCTGCTGGAATGAGGTCACAGGAAGGCCACAGAGATGACTGGAGGGCTGGAGCACCTCCTGCATGAGGAAAGGCAAGAGTTGGGATTGTTTGGCCTGGAGAAGAGAAGGCTCTGAGGACACCTTATTGCAGCCTTCCTGTATGTGAAGGGGGCCTATAATAAGAAAGATGGTGACAGACTTTTTAGCAAAACCTGTTGTGATAGGACACAGGATAATGATTTTAAAATGGAAAAGATTTGATATAAGAAAGAAGTTTTTCTACACTGAGTGTGGTGAAATACTAGCACAGGTTTCCCAGAGGTGGTGTTCGCCCCATTCCTGGAAGTGTCCAAGTCCAGGCTGTATGGGGCACAAAGCAACCTAGTTGAAGATGTCACCGCTAATTGCAGGAGTTGGACAAGATGACCTTTAAAAGGTCCCTTTCACATGAAACTATTTTATTTTTTATGACTAAGAGCACAGAAACATATTTTTTGTAATGGAAAGTGACCACAACCTCCAGCTTCTAGACAAGAGCAGCAGAATTAAGTATTCAATTGTCATATGGTGTTTTGTCTTGTGTTTTTTGAGGATCATTAATTCTGTCCTTACAGTAAACCCTTACAATTCAACAGCAAAACTAGAAATCATGTTTCTGAATATTTCTGCTTTACTCCAGACAAAGATAAAGGGTATGACAAGACTGCAAGACTGAAAAAAAAAAGAATCATTCAAGATGTTGGCTTCAAGGACAATATATATGTCATTTCAGCTGGGGCTATAGGAGAATATGAAGAAGGATGGGAGAAAATTACTGGCAATGTTTTGCTTGTGACATGAGTTGGTACTCTCCATGCAATCCATGAAAATCAGACAGGTTCTTCAGAAAACAGCAACCATATTTTACTTCTCTGAATATCGCCTACAACAAGCAGCAAAATCTAGATGTTTTTAAGTTGTGTTCCAGAATTATCTGTGGAAACAGCAGTAATTCCACTCTGTATCTGGACACTATTTCAGAATTACTTTCAGGGACCTAAGAAACACTTCAGTGTGCTGATTCACATGTAGCTGAGCTAGTATGGCTCAATTTCAACTTAAATGAGTAGGGAGATCCTTTAACTGAAGTAGGTCAGAAGAACAGACATAAACCAAATTCTAATTCTGCAGAAAAGATTTCACTGCAATTCTCAGCAATCCATATCCATGATCTCTTTTCTTAGTTCATAAAGACAATACTAAAGCAATTTACACTTGCTTTTACAGGTGAAAAAACTACAAATGTTCATATATGACTCAATCATTATATGCTCATATATGTGTTAAAAGTTTTTTTCACTAAGAGAGTACAATTTAATGTTTTCAAACCATCCAGGAAAGGCTTTACAATTGCTCCTGAGCATCATGCAGTCTGGTAGGATTCTGTATCTCTGGGAGAACACTGCTAAGAAGGACTCCAGAGGACCATGCCTTTCACTTATACAGCATTAAACAGGTGATCATTAGATTCAAAAGGCTCAATTTTATCAATGCAGGCTAATTGCATCTTATATTACAATCAAGTATACTATATATTTTTTTTTTTAAAAGGCTGTATTTCTCCTATATTTGGGACAGCAATACACTAGAGAGACAGGCAGGCACATTGCCAAGAGCACCTGTATGATTCACAGAAACTGTATCATGGAAAGCAACTCTATACTTTGATAAACTCCTAGAGTCTGTAGCATGTACTCTACTCTTGCGTAAAAATTAAATATCTACCTTTCCTTCTTTTCTCCATCTTCAATCTGACCCTTTTCTTCTCAAAAAGGAACTATGTACAAAGTATGTTTCCCAGAGAAAGAGAGATTTCAAAAGCCTAGATATCATAAATCACCTCTTCCTTTACACCTACTTTACAACACATAAAAGCATTTCCTTCCTAAGCAGACAGACAGGACAGCTGAAAACTGGCTTTGTCAAAGACACTACCAACCTGTAGTGTAACTACAACATGACAAAATCAAAAAATGTTTTGTTAATGCATTAAATTTTGGCCTATGTGACACTATCATTGATTTATCTCTACCTCCAGACTGTTTTTTGCAACCTGTACATGAACCAAAATAGAATCCAGCAATTTTATTATTTTACATGATTAACATATAAAATATAAAATACATAGACTATTTCCACTCTTTCACTGTGTCTTTTATTAATGTTTCCTCCTGATTAAGACTATACTACTACTTTATTATCCAATTCCAGATGACAGCAATTTTATAGGCGAGACTTAAAACCCTAGTTTCTACTTAAGATGTAGTTATTCTGGAACACTATGTGCTGTTTGTAAAGTTTCTTGGTAAGTGGCAACCACCTTTAAAAATGGAAGGCAGTAAATATGATATTTGTATCCATAATGCTGTAAAGCTCAGCAAATCTGATTTAAAAGTTACTTCTTTAAGTACTTTTTTCTTGTTTTAGAGGTGTTCTAGGTAATTTTACAGACCCTCTTAAGGTTACGTAGTTCAGCCCTATTATGGGGGAAGTGACTTTTTACTAGATCAAGTTGCTTAATATCCCTTTGAACATAAACATTTCCAATGTGGAGTCACTCACATTTGGGTAACCTGTTCCTGTTTTTCACCATACTCATTGCAAAAAAATTTCTTCTGTATACTCAAACCTAACTGTACTCTTTGTTTAAAACAATTACCCCAGGTATCATCACTGAAGACTTTGGCAAATAGCCTTTCTTGTAAATCCCTCTTAAAATAAACCAAAAAGGTTGCACTCCCTGGAGCCTTCTCTTCTCCAGGCTGAACAATGGCAGCCCTCAGCCTTTTCTCATGAAATGAGTTCCAGCCCTTTGGTCACTCATGGCCATCCTCTGGACCTACTCTCTTTCAGTTTGAAGCCATTTCCCCTTGTCCTGTTACTACATGAGCTTGTAAATAACTCCTCTTCAGCTTTCTTTTAAGTCCCCTTTAGGTACTTAAGGCAGGCCATAATTAGGTCATCCTGGAGCCTTCTGTCTCCAGGCTGAACAACCACAGCTCCTGAAATCTGTCCTCCTGGGTGCGGTGATCCAGGTCTCAGATTATCTTCATGGCCCTCCTAATCTGTCCTCATGGAAGCGGTGATCCAGGTCTCAGATTATCTTCATGGCCCTCCTCTGGACTCACTGCAACTGGTCCACATCATTCTTATGGTAGGCGGCCCAGGGCTGGATGCAGTGCTCCAGGTGGTGTCTCACTGGAGTGGACTGGAGAGGCAATAACACCTCCCTCAACCTGCTGTTCATGCTGCTTTTCATGCAGCCCAAGATGTGAGAGGCCATTGGGGCTGTGAGTATTCCCTGATGGGTCATGCTGAGCTTCTCATTTGCCAACATCCCTGAGTCCTTCTTGTTAAGGCTGCCCTCAGTCCATTTTGTGTCCAGGATGTATTTGTTCTTGGAATTGCCCCAAGGCAGATACAGCGCCTAGCACCTGGCTTTGTTGAATATCACAAGGCATGCAGAGATCGACCTCTCAAGCCTGTTCAGGTTCTTCCAGATAGCATCCCTTCCCTCTGGCATGCTGACTGCAACACGCAGCTTGGTGTCATCAGCAAACCTGCTGAGAGTGCACCCAATCCCACCATCCCTACCACTAAATAAGATGTTAAACAATGCTGCTCCCAATACTGACACCTGAGGAGTTCTGCTCATCACTGTCTCCATTTGGTACTGAACCAAGTATTTAAGACTTTGTACTGGATCTCTCCTTCGACACCTGTAGCTATTACTTGAAAGGCAAATTTATTATTATTGGAATTAGTACATGTTTCAAGTAAGTGACAGCAAATTTTGACATAGTCTCAGGTAAAATACAAGTTTGAAAGCTTCCAAAGAGTTACTGAGAAATCCTCCAGTATCAGTTTGAGTTTTCAATGAATCAAACATGTATTTGGAAGCACCCAAATCTATCGCTTAGGTATTTTAAAAGTTAACTGAGCTTTCCCAATTACATTTGTTCAGTTCTTGAGAATTTCATAGAAGCTACAATTCACAATGGTTGGTGATTAAAAGTATGTTGCTTTCCCCACACACGTCACTGATTAACACCTTTTGACACAACACAAAATAGGAAGGTCAGATCTGTACTGCTAAATTTACGTTTCTCTTTTCAAGTCATGATGTTCTAGAATAAATGTAAATTTTCTTTAAAACACAAATGACAATATCTAAAATCATTATCATCTGTAGAAAATCATTAACATATTTTAAGAGTCAATAACAGTTCAAGAACAGATTTTATCCATTAAAAGCAAAGAAAACCATCCAGAAAGAACACCTCACCTGCATCAGCTCTGGAACGCTGACCTGGTGATTTTCCAAATGGGGTCTTCATTCATCTGTGTTTAAGTGAGCAGCAAAGCTGCTGGACTAGGGTGAAAATCCAGTTCTTTCCAACTTCCAGGATATCTTCTTTTTAGTCTTAGGATAAGACAACCACTTATTAATCCACCATTCAATGAAGAACTTGTCCTTCCTCAAATGTAGAAGGTGCACTTTCAATTACAGTACTCTGAAAAACAAAACATGTGAAATATAAGTAGCTTGATTTTGAAACAAAAGTATTCTATCTTAACCAAGTTTCATTTTAATGCTTGTTTTCATATGCAATAGGGTATTCCTTCACATTCTGTTATTCTGAAAACATTCAGCAACACAAGACATATCCAGCCAAACAAATACAAGGGCTGCTACTTTATTTCCTAGTCATAGTAAAGTACCATGTCACTATGTCAATTACAAAGAGAAAGAAAAGTTTCTTAAAAACCACTGAGCTCAACACAGGGAAGCATGACTACTAACTTAGAAGAAACTGTACTACCTTTACCAGGTTAAAGCATCAATCAACTCTTTCCATTGGTTAGACAAGACATGCTCCTACTCACACAGCAGAATAACTTTACTTCGCAGAAGTTAAAAAAAGTATGTTGAAAAAAATGCAACACAAAAGGTTTTAAAAACACTGATTTCACTGCAGCAACTGCTCATGCTAGCAATTTGTTGAGTAGGTTGAGAGTTCATAGATCTGATGATTCATAGACCTCTTTAAGTTTCCGGCAATTCTTTCCACCTCAGATCATCAAATTCCTAAAGTATTTAGTCATCACACTCCTATAGATAAGGGAGGTAAGTGAGGACAGCTTTTTAATACCCTTTTCAGGATTTAGAGAATTAGAGAAATTTTTGATCATGTGAAAATACCCAAAGCATTACAGGTTAACTTATTTCATAGTAACATTTTGGGCCAGAAGCATTTATGCACAGAATTCACTGCTTCAGTGCTGCCCACAAACAAGGAAGTGAGATCAGATAATTTCCTTAAGAAAGGTCTGCTATCTGTGAGAGAACAGGGCCTGTCTAATCTGTGAGTTAGCACTGTCTTCCCTTTTTTACTTCACTTTTGGAAACTATCATCAGTTTTCACACAGGAGTTAAAACGAGAAGAATGCCCTTAATTAGTGATCCAGATGAGGTAAAAAGTGTAGCTGAAGATGAAACTTGTGTTTTCCTAACACTAGCATTCCGAATTCAATTCACATTTCAGTTGCATAGTGACAGTTCTGAAGATACTAACAAGGAGGCATAAAACCTGATTTCCTGAAAATTGATACACTATAAGAACACTTTGAATTTTTAAGAATAGGTAAGTAAGTCTTACTTATTTGATTAATACGGCAAACCCTGTAATACTTAGGTTTCTTAAATGTGATAAATGAAAATATCAGACTTAATGCCAACATGTAAATATCTTCATCTCCTAATACAGAAAAATCATCAAGAAAAGAAAATTAACTCATATAATGAAAACTCTTTTACTGCAAGTCTCAAGAAATTTCACACAAACAAAGTTTCACACAAAGGTATAAAACACAAAACCAAAACACACTTCTGATGTGCTCAGTTGCAATAAGCTGTTCTGTTATTACTCCTTGTTTGGCTATATGTAAGACAATCTATGAAACAATCAACTTTTTAGAGTCATTCTGTTGATAGTGGCAGATACAGTAAATCCAACACAATTAGGGGTTTTTTGGATACAAAGCAGCAGATCCAAAGTGAGTTAGACTAGACTACATACTGCCAGCAACTTTTGGAAGAGAAGTGCCACTGCTGCCTACTTGTCAGACACCCATTTCCCAGCACAGGTCATGATCAGTGCAGCCTGCAGGTTTTACTTAAAAGATAGACATTGTCTTAACTTGTGAGCTGCTGCTCACCAGCCCAGGTGCGGTGTTCATCTGTTACAAGCCTTTCTACACAAAAGCATGCTTTAGGAAAAAATGTGGAAATTAGATGACTACTTTGTCTGATAGTAGTCTAATTACTGTAGAGTGTTTCAGAAACTATTAAGTGTTAGATTAAAATCACTAAGATAAGAAATTTTCAACCATACCAATTATATTTGAGAATACTGGAATCATACTATCAAAATAGGCAGCAAGACATGACATAAAGACAGAAAAAACAAAGTAATGAAAAAATAATTTTTGCAGTATAAAGGGAAATGATGGGAAAACCAACATGCACAGATGTCAGTTTTCACTGCGAAATATCTTAACCCTCTCATTAAACTTTGTTGCTTACAAACATTAAAATGTTTATATGAGCTTTTAACTCCATGAAAATAAGTGTAACCACCTAAAATAATTCTCTAGCTTAAATTTTATTTAACATTCATGTCTGTATCACCATAAAATTGCATGCATTTCACTGCAACACACAGCATAAAGCTGTTTACAGCAGTTTTGTGAAAGCTTCATGGCTCTACTATCCACTGAAGAAGGATGTTAGCAGCACAAAGCCAGCGATAACTAATGCTGACACCAAGCCCGCAATTTTAAGTGCCTCACTCCTAACTAGCACATTTAAATTTTACCATCGTGAACACAGAAGGAACTATTTGCTGCAGAAATGCTTTAAGGGTAGAGAAGTTTTGAAGGAGAGGAAGGGTAATAGCATGTTGCTAATACAATTGCTTGTAGTCAGATGATAGAATTTCTGACAAAAGTGGCAGGCTAGCACCTCGTCAGGTCTGCTCTAGCTGTCAGAGCCACCAGCGATCAGGCCTTCTGGCACCACCTGGCGGGCTTCAACATTTTTACTTCACTATCTAAAGCACTACTGTATGCAACTCACTGAGAACTTCCACTGCTAGCTAGGAGGAGGAGGATCAGTACTACACAAAAATGTTCTGGGGAACAAGTTATGGAGTCATTCTAAACTGAAATGCATCAACTACATTCCTTGGTAAGTAACTGTGATTTCCATAAATCAGCTCAGAGCTACTGGTACATGTTGCAGATGAAGTAGTAGCATAGTTTATTCAGCACTAACAAGATATATTAAGCATGTTATATTCAGCATGTTAGTCTGTAATTCAGACACCCTAATCCTTATATGAGCAGAAAGGATCATTACATGCAAGTCTTCTGCACCTGCCTTCCCAAAGGCAATCTTAGGGTTAAGATATCTCCTAAATAATGGTGGTAATAAAAATATGCCAGTTTTAATTTGTTGGTTTCATTTTTTGGGGTTTTTTTGTTACCTAATTAAAAAATCCCAAACACTTTCCTGTGGTGCAAGAATTCAGCAACTCAATTCCAAATTTTTGAAATATCCTACTGGCTTAACCAGCATATTAATTATTAGGAACTTCTTTTATCACTAGGATTTTCTGTAGGTAATAAGATCAGATGTCTGAGAACAAAGTACAGTTACAGTACATGAAGCCTGCAGATAAAAGTGATTTGCAGCTTCAAAGAAATATTGCTTTTCAGAAATATGTTTATGAACTGAAAGACCCCCAAATCAAGTACAACTACCTCTCCACTACAATGGCTTTTGCAGTTTTATCTCTACTCAGAGAGGTGGTGTCTACAATTGTACAGAAACAAGCAGCACTGGTGTGCAATTGTGTGTGCATATATACAAACACACACATACCACTGCACAGGTACTGGCTGTATGAGGCTTTGACCTGGTCTAGGGAAAGAAGTCCCTGGCAACAGCAGGGCAGTTAGACTAGATGTTCTTTAAAGGCCCCTTCCAACACTGTCATGACAGATATAAACTCACAAAATTCAAAAGTTAACTCCACATTACAATGCCATGGTGATGAAACTGCAGATTATTCAGCAGAAGACTAGAAGAATCTGAAATTCGTGCACACTGTCTTTTGTTGACAAGGTGTCTTTAAAATTCAAGAGATGGCAATTTATACTAAAACATTTTAGCATAAACAAACAGGCAAGTTATTTACCATAATGAAAAACAATATGAAAACGTTTGCTAGTAATTTCTTGCTGTTGTAGAGAGGGGCTGGATCTCAGAACTGCATAGGCATGGCTTATACTGCTATTCTATAGCATCTACATCACCACTGCAGGGCACAGCACTAGGGGAAAGAAAAGGTGAGTACCCCACAGAAATGACACTACTTTGTTTACCTCTTCCTCAGAGAGGTTGCTGAAATCAGCTGAGTGGACCCTGCCCTCTCTTGCTGCTCCTCATCCATTCCTGTCTCTCAGGAGACTGCAGCTCTGGGTGGTGAACACAGCTGAGCCTGGCAGAGCAGTTAAAAGCCACGGTGCTGCTGGGAACCAAGCCCTAGCAGAGTGAAAAAGGACAAAAGCAGTGGTGCTGGGATGGGAAACAGTGATGGGGAACAAAGCAGTGGCATGGCACAATGTGAATGATCTTGCTTTCAGGGGTCTGTCATTGCTTTCCATTGTCTCAGGCCTGCAGGATAGGGAGAGCCAACTGTGGGGAGTGCCTGCCATCTTGTGTTTGTCCCAGCTGCCACAGAGAACTAGATGGAGGTGGTGAACACCTGCTTTTGTGTATAAGGCACCTTCTCTTTTTGTAAACTTTTGCTATTAATATTGCTGCTATTACTTTCCATTTCTTATTTCACTGCTGCTCGTTTTCACTAAATTGTCACCTCAACCCATAAGAAAGGGAAGAAAGGGAGAGGCTTATTTGGAGTTTAACTTGTGAAACCACTACATTCATTGGTGCTCACTGTAGAGCACATTGTAGAGCCACCAAAGGGTAGAGATAACTGACCGAAGAATCTGTGTACTAGGTACAGAACTCCCTAGTTACAGCTGCCATATTAATTCATGGAGATGTGATATTTAACCCTGTATATATTCCCATACTTGCTTGATGCTATTTCTTCAGAGTATGGAGAAGTATCAGGATTGCTTTGTTGCTGTACTGTGTGGTATCAGTTTGTGATGTGATAAGGTCATTTGGGATGTATGTCCAGTGTTGTTCACCTGTCCTGGCCTTGGCTGCTGCCTCTGAGGATTCATTAATAATTGTACCAGCCTATAGGGATGGTGGGATAGAGGACGATGATTTCTCTCAGGCCTTCACCCTTTCTTCCTCCTTTGGGCCTGCTACAACAGTTTTTGACAATCTTGAATTCCATTAGGATGTTAAAAAAAGCATCTTCTAATTGCAATGCCTGCCAAATTTCTTCAGTGCACTCTAGAATAAGTGAAATTTAGAATAAGTGAAGTCTACACAATGTTTTGAGTCAGGATAGAGACATCTAGGGAAGCTGTTCAGAAAACTACCCTGGAGCTGGACATGAGTAGCATGGGATGGTAGAGAAAATGAGCCAGCATTTAAAGGAGTACGCTGCTTTAGTGATTTGGAAGTTCACCCCTGAAAAATATAGGACCTGGATAAAGTAACAAAATATTTGAAATAAAAATGCTGTGTTTTTGGACATCTCCAGAGAGGCATGAAGTCCTGCAACATGCTGGGCCATGGCTACCACTCAGCAGACATGCCTGCTACTATACAGCACTCTCAGGGGGGACACAGGAAAGCAGAGCAACAGGCAGCAAGGCCACTCAAACTGCAGCTGAACCAAAGGAACAACCCATGCCAGCAGCAGCTACCCCTGTTCAGAAGAAAAAATTCAAGAACAAATCAATTCACAAGGTGAGGGATGAAGGAGAAACCCACAAAACCAGGGAAGAGACAGGGCCAGACATAATCACCTGATCCATATCCATGGGTGAGCTCTGAGATACACAGAAAGATGCCAGCTGCCATCTGGTGAGCCCTAGTGCCCTGACAGCTTGATGCTGGGATATCATAGCAAATGGTGCAACACTAGATGACAATGAAGCCAAGCTATCAGGATCCCTGTCTAGGAATGCAGGCATTGAATGCAGAGGATTTAGGAAAGACCAGAAACTCTCAGCCTCTGGAAGTAACTCCTGCCAAGTCTGATGGAGAGGTATCTTTGCACGAATGACCAACACAAGTGGAACACCATGGAGGCAAGGTATCCAGTACCTGAGAGAATTAGTTGTGCTGGAGGTAATCCATAAGGATTCAAATAATGAGCAGTCCCCCATAAATACAGATTACATCCAATGTACACAAAACATGTGGTGAAGTTCCTACAGAGCACCCCAGTGCCAACTTACTGTCAGAGAAGTCATAGAAGGAAGGAGGAAAAAAGTGAACAATTTGGCAACCCAACTCCAGCTATATGAATACAGGACTGCATCTCATCAGTGCAATTACTGCCCAAGGACTTGCAACAATTTAACAGGGAAATTAAAAATGACCAATGACAATTTAAAAAAGACTACCAAAAGTTTGAGGAGGAAATGTCCCATGCCCTGCCAGGACAAATCAGAGTTTCTGCTATTAGGCAGCAGGTGCTCCTGAGCTGGAGAGCAAGGGAACACACCACAAGGTAATCTGTCATTCTACCTGCGTGGTCACCAAGAATATGTGAGGAAGTAGGATGGAAAGAAAATCCACCTCTGCTCTAGCAGCACTGGTGCTGAGAGGAAGGATAACCATCACATGAAACTTTTTGATAATAAATGCTGCTCCAGTCTTCCTTGGGCAAGTCTCCTCAGAGAGATTTAAAAAGGCTGATTTTATATTTTTGATCCTCCTGAAGGGACCTCCAGGTCATATTCACATGAAGTAACAAGTACCATGACCATACCAAGGGATGCCCTGCCTCTAATCAGGAGGGTGAAAGGGATAATCAGGTCTACTGGAATATGGATCTGATGGCCTGGCCCATTAGACCCATAAAAATGTAAGACTTTAGTTGGCACCAACATACCTGATGACATCAAGATATGTAGGGTAGAATCCATTTCTATTTCTGGAGTGATGGGGGATCCTAACAGCTGACTCTAGTAAAAGCTGAAGTGAGCACAACTGGAAACGAATGGCAAAAACATTCTCTGGGAGAATGTGGATCTGGGTGCCAAGTACAGCAGAGTCCAGAGCAGCTGAGTGGAGAAGTCAAAAGTAGTGTCACTGGTTCAAGAAGCAGCCATCAGGAATGATGCAGTGGTGCAGTGTGACATGGATGGTGTTGCTTTCAGGGGTTTGTCTGTCATTGTCTCCTGCTGTCTTGGGCTTGCGGACAGATAGAACCAACTCTGAGGAGCACCTGCCACCTTGTCTTTGTCCAGGGAAACCACATGGCACTGAGTGCAGGAACAGCCACCATCTTGTCTTTACCCTGGTGGCCAAGCAAAGCTAAGTCACGGTGGCAAACACCTGTTTTTGTGCGTAAAGCCTTTCTGTACTTCTGTTATCAACATCACTGCTATTACTGTGTGTTTCTTATTCTACCCGTTTCCTTTCAGTAATTGTTATCTCAACCCATAGTGTCTGCCTTTGTCCCTCCTCTCTTACTAGAACGACAGGGAGAAGAGATGTGGGTTATTTGAAACATGATGTCCAGCTGGTGTTAAACTACCAGTTATGAAGAGTGACACCAGGAAAGTTGACATAACTTAGGAATCCTAAAAAAAATTTGGTAACACTATAGTAGAGCAATAACTATTGACATAATGAAGAATTATCCCAAAGGTTCAGAATTAGATGGTTGCTTTAAAATGGACACTATTCTTTCAGAAGGCTGGTATCTCAGGCAACAGTTTGAGTAAGTTTCATTAAATCTATTGTCTTTTAGCACATGTCCTTACCATAGCTCTCTTGAAGTTAGAAACAGTGATCAAAGTGAAAGGTGAATTTATTTTGTTTTAGTTTAATTTCACTAACTTGAAATATTAGTATAGTCTTACAAGATCCCATGTAGATGGTAACCTGTGAATTCTGCATTCAAAAGTTCTCATACACATGAAAAAGTAAAGATAAATGGAAGGATCAGACAGAGAGAAATCCTGAAAGTGTAATTTCCACTTTCCCCTACCCAGGCCTGTTTTTTACTTTCTGAATCAACAAAATGAAGCTGTTAGAGAATCCAGCATAGTTTGTGCTTTACTTTCATTACATTTCCTTCATGTTATATAATTAAAGCAGCCTGTCTCACTTAATCCAATTCAGCATTTAAGACTTTCAATGGGTATAATTTGAAATAAACTCTGACAGTGTATATTTGATCTGCTTTGTAAAGGCAGCAGTAAAAACTTCATTAGAGCTGGTACTATAAAACAGTACTTTAAAGAAATACGTATCTTTTCTAATTTCAGAGACTTAATTAATACCTTTATAGGATCAGAGCATCACCTTGCAAGACTGATTTTCCCTCACTACACTTCTAAACTGCAATAAAAGCACCAGTGAAGAAGTCAAGATGGCACAAAATCCTCAGTTTCCATGTTAGTTCAGCTAATTCTGATTTAAGAAAAAAAGTGTTATAGGCTAAATGATAAAAAGATGTTGCTCTCTCCAAGCTTATAAATATTTTTTAGTGTCTACATTACCTTATGCTTATGTATGTTTGTATGCACACGTATTTGCAATATCCCTCATAATTGTGGGAGATTCAAGGTGCTAAAAATAAGTGTCTTCTTGTCTGCATTAGAGCACCCATCCATCAATAGCACAAAAATTCCAAGGAAATAGGACCTCCCACCGTCTACTGAGAAACACCAAACAAACATTCAAAACACAGAGTAATTACATTAGACCCTACCATGCAGGACAACTGCTTAAAATTACAGGAAGAATACATTAAATCACATTGGATGGCACAAGAGGATGTTCCTTGAAAAGCCCTGGATACCTGGGAGAAAAATCAATTTCAGAATTCTAAGCACTATGTAAAGAAGGATAGGGTGTTTGTCTTAAAGAAATTCTTAAAGTAATTTAAACTACAATACATATATACGTATTGTAGTTTAAAATGAGTAAAATACATAAGTGAAAAAGTGTCTGTGAAATGCGAGACTTCCCAAATGTTTTCCAGCCCAAGATAAGAGTCAATAGACCTAACTAATGCAAAAATCACTGAAATTGATTTTTGAAGTTCAGCTTTAGGAATAAAGGTCTTTCCAGACAGCAAGAATTACTTTCCTGGAAGTTTAGGTATCTAGAATCCAATGCCTACTCTTCTGAAATATATCAATGGGTCACTTTCTAAAGTGTGTCTAAATCCTACTGCATACAAAGGATTATTTCAGACTTTCTGGGCAACTATAAATTAAGATTATGTCATCTTGATTCTCATCTCACTGGCTTGATATTTTATGCTGCCCCACAGGATATAGCAGAAATTCTCTATCCAACATGAATGTGGAATTCTGGCCTCAAGAATACTACTGCTTTCACCTGCCATTTAGGTACATCTTAAAAAGAACATCTGGATTGTCTTCTTTGTGAATCCTTTTGTGTTGGAAGGCAACACTTTCAACATACTTGAACAGAACTCAAAACAGTAAGTCTGTATGATCACAAAAAAACTACTTTTTAGTTTCAGGGATACAAAGGCCCAGGCTGTACTAGCCTAGGGTGTGTTGTTTTTGAGGTTTTTTTTCTATTTGTTTGTTTTATAACAGGAAAAGAAACCAAACCCTTACTACAAATTGCTCAAAGAAAACTAGCAAACAAAACCAGAGGTGGAAGTCTGATCCATTAGAGACCTGGAATTATGAGTTTCTTCCACACAGGTAAGAATCTCAACATAACCTGCAAAAAGGCTGGTAAAGGGCTTGGAACACAAGTCCTATGAAGAACAGCTGAGGGAGCTGGGCTTGTTTAGCCTGGAGAAAAGGAGACTCAGCAGTGACCTTGTTCCTCTCTATAACTTTCTGAAAGGTGGCTGTAGCCAGTCTCTTCTCCCAGGCAGTAACTGACAGAACCAGAGGACAGATTCTTAAGTTGCTGAAGGGAAGTTTAGGTTAGACATTAGAAAATTCTTTACTGAAAGTGTTTAGGCACTGAATTCATCTGCCCAGAGAGGTGGTGGAATCACCGTCCCTGGATGTAAAAAAAGACTGGATGTGGCACTCAGTGCCATGGTTTAGTTGATGAGGAAGTGTGAAGTTATAGGATGGACTTGATCTCAAAAGGTCTTATCCAACCCAGCTCATTCTGTGATTCTGTCTGCACCTATGCTCCTTCCCCACGCCTGAGACAAAAACAACAATGAACAAATTGTCCAGCTCACTGCCCACACAGTACTCTGTCGGCTGCTTTGCCCTCCTGGAAAAACAGAACAAAATAATAGCTGTTCTGCATCACTTTCCCTTTTTCTCCAATTTAAAGCCACGTCCTCTAGTGATGATGTGGGTGGTATAAAATAACCTGGCCCTGCCCACACAGCTCCAGGCTCCATCTCTCTCCAGGCAACTGTGATGAAATTAACTCTGTCCTAGCCAAAATTAGGAAAAGTGTGAAATTAAGGTCATAGAATAAGGATGAAGGATTAAAGATGAGAAGTTTGCATATGCCCACCTTGGTACCGTGGGAATTTTCGTCCTGATGCATTAACCAGGATGTGCTAACCAGATTTTGCCGCTGCCAGGCCCAGAATTAGCACCTTCCTGTCGCAAATTCTTCCCTTCTGTCCCTGACCTCAAGTTTCCACTGTGATGCCTTGTCTTGTAGCCAAGTACCTTCTGTGACCTTGACAGTTTGAGACAGGAAACTGTGCTCTTTAAGACTTTACACCACCTGTGGCTCAAATACTGTCCTCCAGGGACTTTGTCCCTCAGCTCATGGGTTGGCCACAAGGATGATGTATATGAAGCAGTAACAGGAGAAAAGAGAAGCAATAATATGAGCAATCATACATTGTACAACAGCTATCCCAGTCATTAAAAATGGAAATCCAAAGGCAATCATCAACCCAAATCTCATTAGCCACTTCCCCTGCCCTCTGAGTCCCAGGCATCAAAGTAGTGACATCATCCAAGAATTGGGACTAACTCCTAGAAGACTGTCTTGGGCTTGGAGTGATTTGCAGCAATTTCTTTAATTCTGCTTTGGGCTTCTTCAGTCAACACCACTGCACTGTGAACAGTGATACAACACTCAGTTTTATTAGGATGTAACATTCCATGTTCTCCCTATTCCTTTAATAACAACATATTTAAGGCCCTTTTTGACACTTTTTTGGACTTGCAAATTAAGGCCCCTGAACACATACCTTATCCAGTTACCACAGGTATGTACCTTCAACATAAAGAGTTCTCATGCAAAATGCAAAAAAGTTCTCATACAAAAGGTTCTCAGGCAAACGTATCAGTCCATTGGCCCTATACTCTATCTTTCCAGGGGACAGAGTACAGCTCTGAAGAGGGATCCAGTGGTATCCCATGGGTCCTTCTTCATCCTGGGCTTCTTGGTAGTGGGCATTCCCAAGTCGTTCTTCCAGGGGTACCACCTATATGGTCCAAGTTGCACATATGCATGGCAGCATATCCCTTTACCTGGAGAGATCTGTGTTTGACCAATGAAAACTATATGAGCAGTTGATTCCTTTCACACACTTTGCTAGAGTAGGAATCTTTGTCTGGATGCATTTACCAGGAGGTACTAACCAGATTTTGCCTCCTCCAGGCCTAGAATTAGCATCTTCTGGTAGCAACATCCTCCCTTTTCTGCTATCTAAAGTTGCTGCTGTGCCAGCTTATCTTATGGCAAGTTTCCTCTGAGGCGTGCACAGGCAACTGCGCTCTGTAAGTCCTCACATTTGGGCTGTATCAGAATCACTTTGTACATTAAAAATTATCTAAAATCATGACTTCAGATTCTTCTAAGTAAAGGCTGTTAAACCTTTAGAAACCCAATAGCGTGTTTCTGATCAAGTAACACATAAAGAACTTGCTTTACAACACGTATGTTAAAACTATGAGACAGTTTTCCCCTGATCTTATTTCAGCATACTCTGTGCTAAGACTGTAAATAAAACACAGCCCACGATCAAACAACCAATCTGAAACAGGAAGTGCTGTTGCCCAAGCTGTTGAAACTCCAAGATAGCAATGTTTTGATTTTAGATTTCTTATTTCAGAGCAATTTAAAAAAATTGCTCAAAGAATACAAAACCTAAACACAAAACAAAGCAGCAGTGTACAGTACAGCGCATCCTGAAAACAATCTAAAATACCTGAACCTGATCAAAACATTACACTGAAGGAAAATACAATTCAGATATCCAAGATTCCTATAAACATCAAAGCTCAAGCTTTTGCCTACAGACCCTGCTTGTTAAGTTAAAGAAGGCTTCTAAACTACTTTCACATTTTTAAAGACTTGTTATATAGAATTCAAGGAGATTTTTCTGTTTCTCCAAATCATGCAAATCAATATTAGCATGTTTCCTGGCAGGATACTTTAAACTTGCAATGATGCATTGTTATTTAATAAGAGTTTTACAAGTAATAAAGGCAAAGCTGAGCAACCCTTACACTTGCTTCATTTTAATTGCATTGCTTTTCTTTATAAAAGCACAACTCATTATTTCCATGTTCATTAGAGCTCTGCTCTTCTCATATTTCACAACATTTTAAGTACATGCACAATGACCATTTAAGAGATGAGGTGAGCCTTAACAGGCACACAACTGCAATGGCTAGTGATACCACATATACACATTCAAATACTTCTATCTAGGGCATCAGGGTATCAAGTCTGTGCCACCAGCAGCACCTAGACTTGCTTGGTTGCCCACATTTACCATACACTGGTTACCCTTCCAAACTGGCAGGGTCTCTTTACCTCTCAAAACTACTTGTCACTCTCTAGTTTCTAAAGTTATATGCCACTCTGAAATACTGAACTGAAGTAAGCCAAGAATTCTCTCACTTCTTTTAAAATACCTTATTTCTCAAGCACTGCCTTGCACACTGCTTTATCTGTCTCCCTGACTTCAGCCTTTGGTCTTTCTTGCATTTAAGCTGCAATTAAGCATTGCACTATTGCTTCATAGAAAAAGTCCTTCAGTCATTTGATCATGGCCAGTTCAATCAGTTGCTCAACTTTTTTATGTAGCTCCTCATACCAACAATCTTGGGATCACTGCAGCAATTTTTTCTGTCCTTGGCTGGAAAACCAACCAACCAACCAAAACTAACAGTACACACTTTACTGTGGTTTCTGGTTTCTTCACTGAGGGCTACTTGTCACAAATAAAACTTATAGCCATCACCTCTGAAAAACTCTGTATTTCAGTCAACATCAGAACCATTAAAAAATGCATAGAGTAGATAGTAGAACACAAACCAAAACAGTCCCAGGGCTTGTCTTCAACAGCGCAACAAGTAACACTACAGATTACAGTTGCAATCCTAACCAGCTCACACTATGCTGGATAGAAACCATTGGGAATTTTGAAGCTCTGCTGCAGCGGGTCTCTGCATAAACAAGAATTGTTCAATGCTTATTTTGTTCGAGTTGAAGTAATCCAGTAGCAGTTCAGTAATTTTTTTCCAGTTTAAAAAAACCTATGTCATTAACAAGGATATACTCTTTATACTCAATTTCATATATTTTATATATATTTATCAATTTTATATGTCAATTTAACACCTTTGATACATTGTTTGACATACTTAATCAAGAACAATACAATTTCTTTCTAAAGAAAAAAACCCCACTGTTTTTCCTAATTATATCACCATAAAGAAACTTAAGAAATTTTGATTGAAGTTTCATTATAAATTTTCTTTGAAGATTTTGAAGCCTACATCCAGAGTAAGAACGACTAATGACAACCACAAGCAGTCAAAAGGAACTGCAAATAAGCAGGATCACAAAATTCTTAAATGCCCTCTTAGAGGCACTCCCCAAATACACTCATCTTACTAGCTTAAAAAAATAAAAGGAAGCCATTTTAATTCCTCAATTTACACCATGTTCTGACCAGCTACAAACTGCTTTTTTCACCCTTTTGTTAGTAGACTGATGTTTCACTACGGAGTCTTAGAAACAATGAACCCTTTCTGCCTTCCACCCAAGGCTGTCTGATTTATAATTAAACAGGCCATTCAAATTAATAAAAGGGCTATAGCAAATATTCAGTTTATCAGCTAATAACAAAAAAATCCCAAAAGAATCATTAAGGTCAGAAAAGACCTTCAAAATTAACTATCCTTTGACAGAACACCATCTTGTTTGTCAACTAGACTGAAGTGCTACATCCAGTCATTTCTTTCACACTTCCCTGGGTAGCCTGTGACTATGTTTTCAAAAATATTTGTAGCTCCTAACTCAAAAACATTCATCATACTGAAGTACGAAATCAAACATGTTTGTCAGAAATTTGGTATCTGACAAGTCATGACACTCATCATTTTCAGTTATGTATTCAAAAGTTTTAGCCAGTCAACAGTAACCCAGTGTTGCACACAGACCCGTACACTGCAATTTCCTAAAGTCTAAAAGAGAAAATATTTTTTAAATATTATTTAAAGTATTACTTAAGCTGCTCTACTGCTTCTGTACTTTATTTGAAAATGGTATTTTCCATTATAATAAAAAATAAAAGAACTTAAAAACCCTCAGATTACACACTTGATCTTATATTACTAGTCACAACTTTCAGAACAAAAGAGGCAGTACAGGGCCTTCTATGCTTTTTGTACTGGTATGTTGTTGAGGACACTAGGGGTACATGGGAGGTTGGGACAGGACAGAACCAGGACAGGTGACCCCAACTGACCAAATGGATATTCCATTCCCTGTGACATCATGCTCAAGATGTAAAGGTGGGGGGAAGAAGAAAGGGTTAGGAGACATTTGGACTGATGTCATTTGTCTTTCCAAGTACCAATTATGTGTGATAGGGCCCCGCTCTCCTGGAAAACGTTGAATATCTACCTGCCTATCAGAAACAGTAATTAATTCCTTGTTTTGCTTGCTCTGCTTGTTTGCATAGCTTTTGCTTTCCCTATAGAACTGCCTTTCTCTCAACCCATGAGTTTCTGGCTTTTACTTTCCAATTCTCTCCCTGACCCTGCCAGCGTAGAAGTGAGCAAGTAGCTGCAAGCGCTTGTTTGCCAGCTCTCTTTAACCAGAACAGAAGCCTTAACACTTAGTTCTACTAATGTGTGTGGACACTGCTGCAGGCCTAGGCAGATTTCAGCCAGGCTTTTCTCACAGGGTCTGAGTCCTTTTCTCAAGCCTAGCTGGGACTTTTCCCAAGCTAGGGCCTCTGTCTCTACTGTAAACACAAGAGAAAGAATCATAACAATAGATAAACACCTGCTGGATCCGTGAGAAAGCCTGGGACAAGAGTTATCTCTTTCTCTGCCCAATGAATTGTCTGTATTTTGTTTTGCATGAACTGTATTATAAAAAGCAATAGCTTTCTTCAATAAACTGCTCTTTCTTGCTTTCCTGCACCAGGCAAGGGAGTTGCCTTGTTGCTGTTTTTCTTTTGCTGTTCCATAACCCTTTATGCAGCAACAAATGTGCGTAGTCCAGTGAACTAGTACATGAAAATAATCCTGGCCCTCAAAGCAAGAGGAATTTCTCACACCAAAATGAATTTATCACTTCATAATGTCCAGTTCTCTTCAACAACTTCACTGATGGCTTAAGAAAAACATTATCCTGGCTTTTCTGGATAGCAGTAGAGAATCATTTTAACTCCAACAGTGGACAATAACCAAGGAGCAAATCATGACTAACAAATCTGACGGCCTTCAACAGTGTTGGTGGATGAAGGAAGAGTGACTAATGTCATCTGCCTGGACTTCTGCAAAGTATTAGATACACAACACCCTTGTCTCTAAACTCAAGAGAAAAGATTTGACAGACTAGACAACAATTAAGAAATTGGCTGGAGGGTTTTACCCAAAAAAGTAGTGGTCAACAGCTCAATATCCAAGTGGTGAGCAGTGATGAGTGGTATCCTCAGGCATCAGTACTGCGACCTGAATTGTTCATCACCTTTGTCAGCAACACAGCCAGTGGGATCGAGTACACTCTCATTAAATTTGCTAAAGACACTACAAGCTGTGTGGTGCAGTCCACATGCTGGAGGGAAGTGCTGTCATCCAGAGGGACCTGGACAAGCTTAAGAGGTGGGTCTGTGGGAAACACATGAAGCTCAAGAGGGCAAAGTGCAAGGTGCTGTACTTGAGCTGAGGCAATCTCAAGCACAAAAACACACATTGGGCAGACAGTCACCTAAAGAGCGGCCACAGAGAAAAACTTGGGGGCACTGGTGGATGAGAAGCAGAGCAACATGACTCAGTAATGTCTTTGCAGTCCAGAAAAATCAATCACATCCTGGGCTGCATCAAAAGTAGCGTAACCAGCAAGTCCAGGAACATGGTATTGCCTCTCTAGTCCACTCTCACGAGACCGCACCTGGAATACAGCATCTAGATCTCTGACCCTGAGCAGGGACAAGTCAGATATGACCTGCTGGAGTAAGTCTAGAGAAGGCCTACTAAGCTGCAAGGTCAGGCTGAGAGAGTTGGAGTTGTCCTGTCTGGAAAAGAGAAAGTTTTATTTAGAGCAACTTTACAGCAGCCTTTCAGTACCCAAAGAGGACCTACAAGAAGGCTGGAGAAAGACTTTTTATCAAGGCAAGGGACATGAGGGAGTGGCTTCAAAGTAAGAGAACAGGTTTATATTAGGTATCAGGAAGAAAATCTTTACTGTGCAGGTGGTGAGGCACTGGAACAGGCTGCTCAGAAAAGTTGTGAATGCTCTATCTCTGAAAGTGTTCAAGGCCAGGCTATATGATGCTTTGAGCATCCTGGTCTAGTGGAAGGTATCTCTCTCCACAGCAGTGGGGTAGGAACAAGATAATCTTTAAATTCTGTGATTTTTAAGAGTCATATAGCCTTATACCATAAAAAACCTGCTATGGCAAAAAAATCCCAACCAAACTCCCTCTAAAAAAACTGAATTCAAGGTTTTATCCTCAACTCAGTTCTCTCTGACATCTTCATTAAAGACTTGGATGCATGACTCAAATGGATACTAAAGTTTGACAAGGACACTAAATTAGGAGGAGATGTTGATTCTCTCGAGGACTGAGAGATATCTTGACAAATTAGAGAGGCAGGTGATCACCAATCCTACAAAGTTTAACAAGAGCAAGTGCTGACTTCTGCACCTGAGGCAGCCCTGGACACATGTACAGACTGAGGAACAAAAGGCTGGAGAACAGCACTATGGAAAGGGACCTGGGGGTCCTGGTCAGTGGCAAGCTGAACATGAGTCAGCAGTGCCCTGGCAGCCAGGAGGGCCAGCCCTGTCCTGTGGGGCATCAGGCACAGCATCACAGCCAGACAAGAGAGGGAATTGTCCTGCTCTGCTCTGCACTGGTTCAGCCTCACCTGGAGTCCTGTGTGTAGTTTTGGGTGCCACAATATTAAAAACAGACATTCAGCTGTTAGAGAGCATCCAAAAGAGAGCCACAAGGATGGTGAAGGGTCTGGAGGGGAAGCCTTATAATGAGTGGCTGAGGTTGCTTGGTCTGTTCAGTCTGGAGGAGACTGAGGGGAGACCTTCATGCAGGCTGTATCTTCCTCATGAGGGAAAGCAGAGGGGAAGGTACCAACCTCTTAACTCTCATGACCAGTGACAGACCTTGAGCAAACATGAAGATCAATCAGGGGAGGCTTAGCTTGGGTATCAGGAAAGGTTTTTCACCCAGAGCATGCTTGGGCACTGGAACAGCCTCCCCAGGGAAGCGGTCACAGCACCAAGTCTGCCTAGTTCAAGAAGCATTTTGGACAACTCTCTCAGACAGGCAAATGGTGAGACTCTTGGGGACAGTCTTGGGGAGGGCCAGGAGTTGCACGTAATGATCCTGATGGATCCCTTCCACCTTAGTATATTCTAGAATTCTGTGATTTAGTTTTATCAGCATTCTTTTAGTACCTTTAACGAACAAGTTAGCAACACAAATAAAACCAAAACAACAGTCTTCTTAAATTATGTCTACCTTATTAATCTATAGCTTTTCCCACTACTCTTTTATTACTCCGTACAGTGAAAAGGTGTAAAGACAGATAGTAAGGCCTTTTCCCCCTTCCTGTAACATGCATAATAAAATATAACCTTAGAGAATTAGGCCTTAAAAGTCCTCAAAATTATCATCTCCTTCTGTTGTTTACTTGATGGTAGGTTAAATTTAATACAGATAAAGCAAATTTTCCAAGTCCCGTGTTTTCTATTTACCATTTTATCTAGACTTTCTATTTCTACTTCTCTAATACACTGCCTAAAATTATTCTCTGTAAGCATGCTTTCATTTTATCTTTCAAATTATTAATTGAACTTTAATGAAAACTAACCCAAGGACATACTAAGCACAGCTTACCAGAACTCAGGAGATCATGCAACAAGTCATTACCTATAAGCACCTTCTACAGCTCAAGAAACTCATCTTCTGTTGGAGGTAAGGCTTCTTTCCTCTTGTTCCTTTTTAGGTAGGGAAGGTTTTCCCATAAGTTGCTAAGAGACACTGACACTAACAACTGGGTACTTAAGCAAAAGTAGCTAAGCTCAGGGGAGGAGGGCATCTGGTTGCACTTCTTTTATCTGGGAGTTTCTCTTGGGCAGAGACACCCTGAGAATTGGGCTGGGCTGATAAAAGATGGAGGTGGGGCACATGTAGCTCTCTTGCTCTCTCATGCTCTCTCTGTCTCTCTCTCAGCTTCGGAGGAGGAGGGTCGGAGCTGCTGCTTGGGGGAGGGATTTTGGTGCTGCTGGAGCCCAGCCCAGATCTGCTGTTTCTGCTGTGGGGTGAGAGCAGCCACTGAGCCTTATTATCACCTATCTCACCCTCTGCTCGGGTGCCCGGGACCCTGAGTTTGCCCCTCCTGCCCTGCTGGAGCTGCTGCCCGTCCCCGCTGCTGCTTCAGTGCTGCTCCAAGCTTTCACTGCACTGCAGCCCTGCAACCCCTGCCTGCTGCTCCAAGAGTCCTGCAGGGGCACCGGGATCAGCTGCCCCCAGGCTGTGAACCAAAGCCTCCCTCCCATCCCTTCCCATCTGGGCAGTGGGATCAGCTGCCCCAGGGGTTTTCAGAGCCAAGGCCTCTCCCATCCCTTCCCGTCCGGGCCCAGCGCCATCCCCGCTGCTCCCCAGCCCGCCCCACAGCGCCCCCTGCAGCCGCGGGGGAATCACCGCACCCGCCCTGCCCGCCGGGAGCCAGCAGCGCCCCTGCTGGCCGTGCCCGGAACTGCACCCAGGGAAAGTGCCCGCGGCCGAGAGGAGCTGTGCCTGGGCTCTGCTCTGGCTGTGCTAATGCTGCAGCTGCTGTTGTTGGTTTGGTTCGTTTATTACACATGCTAGTAAAGAACTGTTTTTCCTAGCCTCATATCCTTGCCTGAGAGCCCCTTAATTTCAAAGCTGTAATCAGAGGGAGAGGGTTTACATTTTCCATTCCAAGGGAGGCTCCTGCCTTCTCTAGCAGACACCTGTTTCAAACCAAGACATCTTCCTAACAAAAACTACCTGAGTGCACGCGTACAGCTTATGACTTATATTTACAGCTCCCATAACTACAGGTTAAATTAAGATATTTTCATCTCTAGAAGTCTAGCTGACTGATGAAAACAGTATCTTTTCTGACACAACTCTCCCACAATACTTCACTGTATTTAAGAAAAAAACTTTCAAGATATTAAGGGTTTTATCTTCAGTTACAGATCCTTACGGAGTGAAAATAAAATGTTTTTTTAAAAAATTGAATTAATAAATGATGAAGTAACAACAAATTTCCAGACAGATAATCTGCTATACACAAGCACCTGTAAACTCAACACATTTTACAACTATACCTCAATACCTACATCATCAACACAGAAAAATTAATGCAATGACTTTCAACAACAACAATTTCTCCATTTTGCCTTCAGAAATTTTAATAGCAGGACACCTCTCAACCCTCAGGCAATCAGCAGTAAAATGTGCCTTTTTACTTCTAATAAGCAAAACAATCCAAGATAGGAGGAAGAATTCACTATAGTTTTCTAAATGTTTCATAAAATGCACTAAAAGATCACCAGTTCTACTGAGCTTACATTAGCATCAAATAAAGTGAGAAATCCCCTTTAAATAATTATAGACAAATTTTCATCATTCCAATCCATTAGCTGCAGATACTTCCGCTGGGAAAATCATCCTTTGGCAGAAAATTCTGTAAATAATCAAACATACTGTATTTTAGTCAAACTTGTGACTATTGGATTACTCAGCTCCACAACCTTTTGACTTGCACCCTTAAATTTAACTATCAGGAATAGTCATCAGAGTGAAAGCAACATAAGAACCACATTTATACTTTGTTTCATGCAGAACGTAATCAGCAAATTTGTAACAGTTCTCTGAACTCAGGAACTCGCTTAGCATCTATAACACCAGTATGCACACAAGACACCAACAACAACACTGGAAGTGCAGATGTACATAACCATGTTATCGTTCCCCCTCTTCTAACAAATAAACGAACCAAAGACCAGCTGGTCTTTCTAACTGCAGAATTTAAAAAATGTCCAAAGAAGGACTGACAAAGGGAATGACTTCACTTTCAACAGAAGAAAGGTACTTTAATGTTTTATCTGTCTTTTTCCATAAGAAAGGCAATAGTGAAACTAATGGAACATCCAGCCCAGTATTGTTGTGTGGGAATTAGCCCATCTCTGTTCGGGTTTTAAAAGTTCTCAATCTTTTCGTAAAGAACAGACATTTGCACCTCCAACACATTATTATTTTGGCTGGCCCAGCTCAACAGTTCACAGATCAAGGCTTCTTCGATTGTCTCGGCCTTTGAATCAATTGAAAAGAGATTGGGAACCTCTGATCAAAACTTTCTTGATTTTATTTAGGTGTTGCTCTATATGGTGCTGAAATTCTTCAGAGAAAGAAAATGGGACAGAAGACATCTATACAATGCCATTACTAAAGACATCATACATCAGTGGTTATAAATTTTATGTCCAAAAAGCACTAAGTCATATGGGTTGATTACAAGTAAGCAGTGATAACACTACACAGTCACTAAGCCAGATATCAGTTGCTGACATTAAAACCAGGTAGAGGATTTTACCTGAAAAGCAAATGCTAGTTATCAATATGGACAGGCGAAAAAACCACAAACCAACCCACTGACAAAACCAGTAATAAACTAAAGAAAAATGAGATTTATGAGATAAAAGAAAGTAGAAAATTACATATGCATGCCATATCCAGAATACAGAAACAAAATAAAAAAAGCTCAGTTAACTCCAGTTTTTAAGTTTACTCTCACACTAAACACAATTATGTTTCTGAAATTCACAAGAACTTTCAGGGTTAAGGAAAACTGCAGGACTGCCACTTTAAGCACTCATAAACAAATTACCCAGAAAACTAAGGAAAGAAGTTTTCCGGAAATTCATTTCAGAATACCTTGCAGACTTAGTCTGGCATTTTGTAAGTTATCAACAGTGAAGCTGTGCAAAAGTAGAGCATTTTACTAAAATTAAACGGATTAAAATGTAATAGTTTCTTATTTGATCTGTCTCCCACATAGGCAATAGTACAACCAGATTAAATATTTGGCTAAGGACTCACTGACATTTTGCCATATGTTTTTCCTTTGAAGAATTCCTTGCTTCTCTTGCTCAAAAAAAAAAATTACAAAAATTGAACACAAAAATGCAAAAAAGAATTTCTTAAATCTGGTATTAAAAATACACATTTTGGCTGTTCTACTGAATAGGAATGAAACTAATGAAGAGCTAAAAGAACTGACTCATGCCAAGTAAGTTCACAAGAGCTTCCTTTAAAAAAATTGAACAAAAAACTCAACAAACAAAATATGCTTGTCAACATAAACTTTCAAGTTCCACACTAAATCATGTATTGGTTTTTAAATAAAGAAGTTTCTAGTCTGTTTTCTTTCTAATGACTAAGAACAAATATATCTGTTTTCCTATACATACAGGTGGCAGAGCAAAACTAATTTT
Organism: Muscicapa striata striata; assembly: GCA_030060385.1. Lineage (NCBI taxonomy): Eukaryota > Metazoa > Chordata > Aves > Passeriformes > Muscicapidae > Muscicapa > Muscicapa striata. Next base: position 1,728,071 of record JAREIS010000070.1, read on the forward strand.
GAAAGCAAAAAGATTTCCCCACTACCGCAACATTATGCACACCTTAGTACAAGAACAATAAAGACACACACAGCTCATTTAGAAGACTTTTCTTATAGCTCTTGTCTACCCCTGTCTCAAGCAGCATGGACAAGCACAACCTCTTTTATTACTGAATGATTTGCCTATGCTAACAGAAGACAGGGTTCAATTTCAGTATTATCCTGTCGTTGTACTGTGGAATCATGACCAGCTACCAAAGTCTAGCCAAACAGCTTTAAAAACAGTGACAACATTTACAATAAACTGACATGAAGATATTATTTCTTTTCACTATTTGCTACAATTCTTCCTATGACTTTGCATGATATATCAAGACTCTGAAATACAATTATTTCGTTATAAAGCACCCTCTAACAAGTAATGCAAAAAAAATTGCTGATTTAACTTCGTGCATGTTCTAACCTACAGCCAGATCATTTGATACTCACATGGTCCTCCATGCCTCAAGTAATCTTACAAGATATGGCTTTTTCACAAAGCATAAAAAAGAGATCTAACTATCATGACTCAAAGTCATGATAACCTCCCTTGCATCACTTTATCCAAAGGTAAATTTTAACCCACTCTAATTGTTCAGTCTACCGCAAATAACTTTGCATTTAACCACAGGGCAAGATCCTGCACAGACAGCACAATAAGAAGTTGTCACAGGCTTGCGTCACCCAAAGCAGCACACTTTTGCCAGGTTAACTGGTTAACTTCTCAGTTGATGATCACAGGGCTGGAACACATCTCTGCAAGGTCAGGTGGAGAGAGTTCAGGTTGTTCTGCCCGGAAAATACAAGGCTTTGGGGCAACTTTACAGCAGCCTTTCAGTACCTGAAAAGGACCTACATGAAGGCTGGAGGAAGACTTTTTACTAAGGCAAGAAGCAACAGGATATGAGGGAGTGGCTTCAAAGTAAGAGAGAACAGTTTTAGTTTAGGTATTAGGCAGAAATTCATTACTATGCAGATGGTGTGGCACTGGAGCAGGCTGCCCAGAGAAGCTGTGGATGCCTCCTCTCCGGAAGTGTTCAAAGTCTGGCTGAACGAGCCTTTAATCATCCTGGTCTAGCAGAAGGTGTCTCTGCCCATGGCATGGGAGTCAGCACTAGGTGATCTTTAAGGTCCATGCCAAACCAAACCACTCTGTGGTTCTAGAACTTTCCTTCCTGGTAGGTAACTATCTTTCCCTTCCTCACATAAAAAACAACAACAACAAAATTAAAAAACCAAAAAAAAAGCCAAAACAAAAAAAACCGACCACACACAAAAATAACAGCTGCCCAGGATATATCAGCAGCACTGCACAATCATTGTGCTTGCTACCACTCTATGGTAAATGCAAGTGAACTTTAAGTTTTACAATGCAATTATTTTGTTCTTAGTAATGCTCTTACAGACAGAACTGACCCAAATAATTTATTACATCTCTGAGCAAGTTTATTCAATTTGGTTTGGAAACATTCACAACAGGTCTCTGGAAAGCATGGAGGAAATGTCTATTTAAAAAAGTAAGGCACTTTTCTGCTCTCTGTTCTTGTCTCCCCGAGTATACTTCAGTCAGCCTTTGTCAGAAGACTAGGTTTAATTTCTATTGTGCTAGTCAGAGAAGGATTGCTCCAAAGCCAAAAGGATCCAGCATTCTGGAAGAGCAGGCCTGGGGCAAACATACCTACCGTGCTGTTAGAAAGTAATGGAGGGGTAAGTTACTGCACTTGTAAGTCTGTTAGGTTGAGTAATCACAGCAAATCAAACTCTTGCATTTATAACTCTTAAGAAGGCTGGTTCATCTTTCTAAGTGTCATTTTAAGTGCATAACAACTCTCAACAATCCAGGCTAGCTACACACACCTTCCAACATGGAGGGAACATATATGTAGCACACAGGTTTTAGGGGCAGGGGGATTATTATTGCAGGGGTCCATTAGATGGACCACTTGCAAAATTTGTAGTCTGTGCATGAGAAGTACCAAATTATTCTTTGATGTGTTTTTGAGTATCCTGAGAAGACATCACTGCAAAAACGAAATTTAACCTAGGCGTAATTAAAAAAAAAAATCCTAAAGCTAATGTAAGAATTTGTGACAAAAATACTCATGCAAATAAAATACCTGCTACAACACAGCAAATACCTAACAACTTTTAATGCAAACAAAGCACCTAAACATTCAAAATTCTTATAAGGACAAGCTATGATTAACAGCATCGATTAGAAAGTCAAAATTTGAGACACAAGTATCCAAACTTCTCCCAAAACCAGTATCACAGTAGCTACAACCATAATACAGTTTTTAATAAATCAGATATTAACTTGGGTTTCCACTAGACACAAACACTGATTGCCCCTATTCTAATAAAAATGTAAGCCTCTCTCTTAAATCAGCTAACAGCAGGGAGAGGAATTAGAGTGAAAATATTGATAAACTTTGGCCTCTTCTAGTCAGAAGAAAATGCACAGATTTTTTACGAATTACTGCAACAAAGGAGCACACAATACTATTTTTGCAAACTGAAGCATGATCATACTGATAGATACTAAACTCATATTCCAAGCATAAGAAAATTTCTCACTGCATACCTGGTTTTAAAAAAAAGCTTACAGACACAGTTACACAATTCAATTGCATTTTTCATCCTATCTTGGCAACGACCACAGGAAAAAAACCCAAAACTGAAAAAAGGATTCAGAGAAAATGATTTTTTGGCTTTAATTTACAGTTTGAAAAAGCTGAGCAGCCAGTCCTAAACTGAATTTGTCTTATCTACTCTTTTCACATTCAACCATTTTAGTTTATATTAAATCAGTTCTCAAATGCATTCACATAACTGCCTATAGTGGAATCATAAACCACTTAAAGGAAAATGCTTTTTTTAAGAATGGCAGTCGCTTCCCATGGCGATTAACAAAAAACAAGTCGTTAGTTCTTCCAGATCAACTGCAGAATATTCACTCACTGTCTAAAAATCTTGGCCTAAAGAGATTATCACATTTAAATGGTGAATTGTTGCAATAGATGTAAAAGTTGCAATCTCCCTAACAGCAAGTCACCGAAAACAAAGCTCAGCATTGTATTATTTGAGCTTTAATTGCAACTAACTAAACTGGTTTCTGTAAGTCTGGAAGGTCAGTGAAAGAACAAAAACTGTTACTTTAAAAGAAGATGGATTAACTGTAAAAAATTTATATCACATACTTGCAATATTAATTTAAAAACTGCAGTCAGCACTGGATTAATCAAAGACAATGGTACTTTATTAAACCATCAGACATACATTCCTCTCTAAGACAAGAACCATCAGCATTGTGACATAATGTGGTTCCTTGCTTAAGTACAGTTCTTTCACATTTTTGGTGAAAAAATACAACACATGCTGTGTAAGAGTGTGCGCGCGCGAGTGTTGGTAAGGAGCGAGACAACAGAAAAGTTCAACTGTGAAACCAGTGACTGTCCCTAAAAGCTGTGGAGACATCGGAACACACCAACCCTCCTACCATTAGTATTTCTTAAAAAGCACACTAGAAAAACGCACAGTTCTGATTTTATATGGTATCTGCATACTCATGAAACTAATTAGTAAATCTGAAGTATTTAAGCAGATGACAAACAATTTCAAGTTACTCTGGGAAGTTATTAACTGGACTGCAAAAATAAACTTGAAGACAACAGCTGCATGCATTTAACCACAGCTGACTTAAAACACTATGTTGTCCTCATTCTCTGCTGCAGTAAGGTAACAAAATGATGGCAAGTAATGGAAAGAAGGCTTCTAGAATGACAATCACCTTGGAATTACTTGTTCTCTACCATACTGTTTCTGACCCAGAGTAAACCTGCTTTCCTTTCTTCAACTTTGGTGGCAAATTGTATTCAAAATGCTGCTCTGAAACTACTCCACTATGCATGTAGCACAAATGGAAATTAAATGAGAAAACAAATTAATTATGACAAAACTTGGAGGTAGAATGGCAGCAATAGGTAAATGTAGTTGTTTATTTTTTCTTGCTTTATAATCTCGTTTTCTCTCTGTAAAGTTTTATACCTCATCTGAACTAGATTCATCAACAAACATTTAAGAGTATTTCCTGAGATTCTGCATCAACCTAGGTATTGGCAATAACAACAATCCTCACAAAAAGCACACAGCCTTTTGAAAGTGGACATGCTTATTTGCAGGAAGAACTAAATTGTCTTGAGGTCCTTGAAACAAAGTTGAGTCTATTCAGTTGGGGAGCAGAGAAAGGGAAATACAGAAAATGAAGAAGTGAAAAAGTGAGGTATCCAGCAAACAAGATCTCAGCAAGCAGGATATCCTTCCCCATAAAAATCAGGTGAGGCTTTCTAAAAGTCTGTCCTGGAGATAATCAAAGCACACACTACAACAACCTGTACCTTTTGTGCTCATGCCAGTGCCATATTTTGCCACCCTCATCCAAACAGAAACTCTTCTAGAATGTGATTCGAAGATCAAGTACTACAACAACAACAACAACAACAACAACAACAAAAAAAAAAAAAAAAAAAAAAAAAAAAAAAGCATGCCTCAAACAAATCCATGTAAATTTGGTTCTTCAAGCCTCTAGCCTAAAACTATCTGTAATGTAATGCTTATTTCACTGCTGGTTAGCACCACCAAGGTTACAGCATTTGAAAATGTCCTTTTCATCCACTGTTAATACAGCCACATATCCCTAGTGGCATGATGTAACACTAACCTGGTCTGATCTCTTTCCATACAAGCCCCAGGTGTAAGCACTGTAAACACAGTGCTGGGGTTTAGAATTCTTCCTTTTGTTTCTTTCTCTCATGGAATCTTCTCCCATATCCCATATGTGTTGCTAGGAGACAGTAACGTCCGGGTACTTACAAGAGACAAGAAGCGGCCACAGCTCAGGGGAGGGGTCCAGCTGGCTACTGTCTCTCAGGTTCTCTGCAAAAGGGCAGAGATGCTGTGAGATATGGGCGGAAAAAGAAGGAGCTGGGGCAGCTCCTAGCTCTCCTGCACTTGGCTTTGCAGGAGGGTGGCCAGAGCTACTGCTTGGGAGAGGGAATTCACTGCCATCAGAGCTCAGGCCAGAGCTACTGCCTCTGTCATGGGGTGAGCTTCTGCTCGTGAGAGCAGCCACTGAACTGGGACCTTATTAAAACGTGCCTCACTAAGAGAGGGACTTTTCACCATTTGCTGGGGTGCCTCATGAGAAAACCCTGGGATACCCAGCGCCTTCCCCTCCCTAGCATTTTCCCTGCCATGCTCAGAACTGGGCAACAACTTGCCCCCAACAGCTGTTTTGGGCTTCTTCTTTTGCCACTGCTCCCAGTTTTTGCTATATGGTAGCTCTGCACCTCCTGCTGGCCAGAACTCCCCCCAGTTCCAGCTACAGCTGAAAAGTTTCTGAAACATCTCATCCACCACTTCAGGACTTTACTCATCCCTGCCTTCTCAGATGGCTGCTCCGAGGTCCTTGGTACAGCGCCTTTTGCTGTCCAGAGGGAGCACTAGAACTGGCTGCCCGGGGGGGTTTGTAAATGAAGTCCTTTATAGACCCCTGCAGGCGCGGGAAAAACACTGCCCCGCCCCGGAGCCACCAGCGCCGCCTGCCGGCTGCACGGCCGGGAGGGGGCCGGGAGAGCGGGAAGGGACCGCGCTGGGAATGTGCTCTGGAGTGTTGGGGATAGAAAAGCGGGACGGGACTGCACTGGGAATGTGCTCTGGAGTGTTGGGGATAGAAAAGCGGGACGGGACTGCACTGGGAATGTGCTCTGGAGTGTTGGGGATAGGAGAGCAGGAAGGGACTGCACTGGGAATGTGCTCTGGATTTTTGGGGATAGGAGAGCAGGAAGAGACTGCGCTGGGAATGTGCTCTGGAGTGTTGGGGATAGGAGAGCGGGAAGACTGCACTGGGAATGTGCTCTGGTTTGTTGGAGCTGGCACTATCATTGTTTGTTTGCCTTATTATACGTACAAGTAACTGTTACTTCGTTCCTCATCTTTGCCTGAAAGCCCCTTAATTTCAAAATTTTAACAATTCAGAGGTAAGGATGTAATATTTTGCATTCCAAGTGAGGCTTTCACCTTCGTTAGCCAACATCTGTCTTTCAAACCAGGACAAATCAGTATAACTGAAGGCAGGAGCAAAATCCCCCCAAACTCAAACAGATAGGAAAGTCTGCTTGCTCTCATCTTTTGTCTAGCACCTAAAAGTACGTATCCTCTACTGACAAAATGGAGGAGCAGAAGACAGAGATATAATTCACCTGAGATGTACTTCTGCAGTCCAGGAACCAAAGATTTCTGTGCTTATTCAGTCCTTCCTTAAGCAGTAGGGAGAGATGACCCAGAGGCCAGCTGCTCTGCCTATCAACATGAAACTGTTAGAACATGCAACAACGTGTGTTTTCCAAGTATATTGAACACCTGCATATCCCTTAACCCTGAAAGCATTCAAGAACAGATTTCTGTGAAGTCACATGAAAGTCAGAGTCTACTGTTAGGCTGCTTTTGAAGGTATACTTGTCAGAGTATATATTTTGGTCTATCATATCTCACAAAATCTCTGCACCACAGTATTTCATTTATAGTTCCACTGACACCTAAACAACCAATTAATGGGTTTGTAGGCCATCTTTCATCAACAAGACAAAGAACTTATGAAGGGGATTTCTGAAGAAAAAAGTAATTACATCCATTCAACAAAGCTCTCTGCAACTGAAACGTTTTGAGAAAGGAGTAAATTAATCTCTAACCTATTTGCCCCCACTCTAGCTTCACTGTGATGTTTAGCTCATTGTCTAAAACATACAGTTATTTAACATGACAGGCAAGCAATTGCCCAGAATCAGTCAACTCTTTTCCAAGTATAATTTTATGACTTACACAAACTCCATATTTGAAGCATTATTTTTACTAATTTTTATCACTCCTAGAAAACTGAAGACAGTCTAATATGCAGACACTTTTAAGTGCATAAGTAAAACCAGAAGTAAGTTACAGATATGTAGCAGAATACACATAATACTTCCCAGTCCATGGCAGGTACTTAACCTTTGCTTTGTAAAAGAACCCTAAGAACAACTCTGGACTTCAGCAAACACTCTGTTTGTCACAGTATCTACAAAAGTTTATCAACAAAACTTCACAGAATTTTCACTGGAGAACTAATCCAGAACATAGTTTTTCTTGTTACTCAGCTCACAAAACACCGAATCTAGAAAGGCGAAAATTTCCCCATTCAAAAATTTCAACTGAAATCACAAAACAATACAGTGGACTTGAGTTGCCTCAATTCCACATAACTAGCAATGACTTCCATGTAGGAAACATAAACAGTAAATTAGGAAAAACTGAAACAGTTATGAAACAAATAATGGCTTGATTTTAATAAATTAAATAAACTAAAAGTCTGGCATCTAATGACTCTTTCCGTCCTTATCCACCTAGGGTAAGAAATCACAATCTAGCGAAGTTCTCTTTTACATTTGAATTAGATTAAAAGAAGTTCATGGGAGAAGTTGGGCAGTTGGATTTTGCTTGTTTTTGTTATTTATGGTTTTTTTGAAGTCTGTATTGGTGACACTTTACAAACCATAGCATGATGGCAGCTAGAACAGCTTACTATACCACAAAGTAGTAACTAATTTATACAGCTCCATTTTGTTCAAAATACCATATGGAATAGAAGGCCTTAAGTTCAGCACCCCTTCTGTGAAAGTCAAGTATTCACTAAATCATTGAAATCCGCAGAACTGCTTTTGAAATGAGTACCTACTCTCAGCAGTAGTCGTAGGTGCAGAACTTGAATAGTGTATTGAAATATTCCACAATAATGTTAAAAAAATCACACCAAAACGCCCAAACAGCAACCAAAAAAAAAACCAAAACAAAACAAAAAAAAACCAAAAAAAACCCCAAAAAACCCCAAAAAAACCAAAAAAAAAAAAGCCCAAATCCAACCCAATCAACAAGCTAATCAAATTTTAGGGATTTTTTAAGTCTTCTCAAAAAGAGTATATTCATTAAAACATTTCAAAAACATCTCAACCAACATGCAATAACTGCAAAAATTAAAATATTATTAGGTAACAGTTACAGGTAGTAGACACCACAGGTAATTATTAATATTTCTATACATTTCATTTTGTGGGACCATTACAACAGTGAAATTTTCAAGGCAGTCATTCAACACCTCATATAACACAGATTTACAGTAGTTTCACAACATACATTACAGGAAATAAAAAAAATATATAACCTGGATTTGCAGAACCATCCTCCACAACCTGAAAGCCAAATCCATTCACCTTCTGAATTCTGTATGTCTTTAGCAAACTCACATTTTACTCTATAACAGAAAGTTAACTTCAGCCACCACATGGTGAAAGCAGTTCAAATTCAATTATTTCATCATTGTTTGAAATGGATTAGTAACAAGGCCCCTTTGTCTCTAGAATCAACTGTTCATAGCTAACCACAAACCAGTTAACAGCACTGTTTTAAAGATCTCAATATATATTCACATCAAAGATGAAGATGGAAGCAAGTCTATGCATTCATAAAGCAAAGCCAGATTCCCCATTTTTTTAAGGTAGGTGGCATGATGACATCCAGACAGCATCTGGACAGAATGTAGGACACATCTTGATATACAGGAGGTACTCATAAGGAGAACCAGTGTCAAAAAAGATCAGCATTCACCCTTCCATCATAAAATCACTGACCTCTGAAAAGCAGTAAGAGAAGAAACACAACAAAAACAACAAACCAAAGAATTCTCTCACACCTGCCATGAGAAACAAGCTATCTAACCACACAACAGGAAACAACTTTCTACAAGATAGTTCTCCCTTTTGGTTCAGCTTCAATTAACAGCTTTTGAAGACTATTTTCCAAACCAGTTTGTTGAACTGGTTTTAGTCACCTAAGAAAATATTCTCATACCATATCATCAAATAATCAAGTTTGATTCTTTGATTACTGGTGAAAAAAAAAAAAAAAAAAAAAAACGAAAGCAGGCAAGAAAAACAAAATGCAATGATGAGCAAAGAAAAAAATAAGAAGGTTAAAGAATGGTGTTTCACTTCAGTAAATAGAATCCTTCTAAAAATATTTCATTTGTCAAACATTAAGCAAATCATGCATTACATTAACACACAGCTCTTGCATCAGCTAGAGATTTACAGATCTGAACATGTCAATGAGTGCAGCCTGGCAACAGATAGCAAGGAAAGATACTGGTAAGAAGAGGATGAAAGAACACCCAGACTGAGAAAATATAAAGTACTGAATACGAATGTACTAAATGTTTATTATCTTTAGGACTATATGTTACTTGGTAATTCCATAAGTACTTAGAACTATACTGAGTTGTGATTTATTTGATTAAAGATCTATTGAAAAGCATGCCTGGTTTAAAAAAAAAATTAATTCTAACTTCTTCCAGAAAGTTCTTCCAGCTTCTTTTTCTAACTTCTCCAGATCACTGAGACTGCATTTCTTGCTGTCTTCCTTTTCCTCGGTCTCATTTGCCAAACAGTTTTTGAAAACAAGGTTTTACTAGTCTCAGGGTTTTAATTTAGTTGAATACAGACGAGCATAACTCACAATGGCAAAAACACTGGAGTGTCTTCACTAAGTAAAGATGTGGAGATTTGGCAAGTTCTTCAACTACATCTGCTCCTATTGGGATATGAAGGCCCACAATACTGATTTTTGACAAAAAATCAAGACAGAAAGAAAAATCTTCTGAGTGTCACAGAAAGGAATACAATGAAAGCTAAAGTAAAGATGCTACAGATAAGAAACTTCACAAAGATGATGAAATAGATACAAATTTTATGGAATAAAACTTAGCTCTTGCAACAAAACTGCAATGCAAATTTAGCAGTTAAATGTGACTACTCTTAAGTGATCCATTATTTAAATAAATGTGTTGTGGATGGCTTATTTTTGTTTATTTTGTTCTTCAGACAAAGAATTGGCTTAAGTATCTGAAGTATCTGAAGGTCTGCTCTGAGTGAGGAGCTATATACTTCAATGAATTTCACATTTTTAGTAGGTGATCATAATTTCAAAATACAGTATCACAATATTTTATTATCACAATAAGCAACAAATTAATTACATGCAGTAAAACTATTCTAGTTTAGGTATCAGACTGAACAATGTTAAAAAAAAAAAGTAACTGCATGCTGCAGGAACCTACTGATGTATCAGGCTATAGACGTTTGCTCTGACTTTCCCATTTAGAACTAACACAGTTGCCTCAGAAGTCATGACGTAGATACACATTCCAAAATTATACTGTAACTTGGATGACTTCTTTTAAATTTCATGTCATTGGAAACTCTTTCTATATATTATTTTCTCCATAATCAATGTTTGCTAATCAGTGCTTATTAATGGGGATGGAAAAAGCAGCAGAAAGAAGAATTCAGATAAAATATCTAATTCGCATATTTCTATCTCAGTAAAAGCTGCAAGACTATGCCATTCCAATGCTTCTCCACTAGAAGCTTCTAAAGCAAAGCAGACAAAAGACGACATGGCTAGGATATTTGTTACTTAAGAGTAGTGCTCAGAAACTATGGCTATCCATGTGTACAAATAAAGACCATGTGTTTAAGTATGATCCTTGAAAAATTAAATTCTTATTCTGAATTACAGTCACATGTCTAGAAAGCAAACTAAGTATTGTGCATTCACACCTTCAACATTCACCCTCAATTTACAAGCTAGAAATAAAACGTTTCATGGCAGATCACTTCAGATATGCTTGAACTACCTTCAAGTGTTTTGGTTTTACGTCACAAGCAGCAAAAAAACAAGACGTATTTATCAAAGCCAGAAGGGGGTGCTCTGAATAAGTGAGGTGGAGGGTACTGAACAGCATTTGCCTTGCACTACTAAAGAGGTCAAAAGCATGCTGTCTTGTTTTCATTTGGAAGCTCACTTCACATTACCATGCCTTTTTTACAAAAAGCCAAACAACTAAACAAGCAATAACAAAAACAACAACAACAAAAAAAAACGCAAAATAAAAAATCTGAAAGAACTTTTTCTAGGAAAAAGGAAAAGCCTCAGTTTGTACTATTGTCATCACAAGGGCAAATTAATCTATGACAGAAATTTAGCAACACGAAGACCAAACAAGTGTAGATTCCGATTTTGTATTCCATGTTTTGTAAGCTGTTTAAGATACTAACAAGGAGATACAGGAAACTCAAAAAAACCCAAAACGCCTGTGCTACGGGTTTTACCTACACAACGCCTATTCTGTCTTAACTAGTTCAGATCTTTTTAATGTGATTGTCAAGAGTTGACCCCTTACACGGAATTATGTCCTCAAATGAAAGAAAAGGCCCTAGTTCATTCTGCCAAGTGTAACACAGTATCTCATCTCTGCCAGCACTTTGGTGCATCAACCTCCCCCCACCCAACACGAGAAAAAGATACGCACATTCCAATCGAGCCTCTCTCAGCGGGGCTCACCCAGTTCCCCCCTCCTTCCCTCCCTTCCTCCCTCGCCCCAGGCCTTGCCAGGTTCCCAAATCACCTCTGATTTTAGGTTTCATTTTGTTGTAAACAGCAAAACGAAAGGAGAAAGCTTCCAAAGCGAGGATCCTTACCCTTGAAATCCCGCCATGCGCGCAAATAAGGAGAGTGAATTGTTTTTCCTCTTTTTTTTTTTTTTTTTTTTGGATGGGCGATGAAGGGGGAGGGGGGAAGAAACAAAAGCCTACACGGAGGAGCGGCTAAGGAGCGGAGACTGAGGGAGAAGGCGGAGACCCTGGTGGAGGAGCAGGGCGAGCGTCAGCCATGTTGTGTGTGTGCGTGTGTGTGTGTTGGTCCAGTATTTACAAACCTGCAGCTGCAGCAGCGCTTGGAGCCTGGGAGAGAGAGGGGAACGCAGGGAAGGAGAGGGAAGGGAGGAGGGAGGACGGGAGCGAGGGAGGAGGGGAAAGCGGCACAGCAGACAAAGGATCGCAGCAGCGCAGAGCGACCGGGGCGCGCACACACCGCGCCGGCGCTGTTTCCCGCAGCCCCGGCTCCCCCGCCGCCCTCACGCCCCCCTCGTCCCGCTTTCCCGCCTCCACCTCCCCCGGGAAAGGCCTATCCGCCACCAGCCCCTCGGCGGGCCCCAGCCCGCACACAATAGCTCCGCAGCGGGGAAAGGGGGAGGGCAGCGCTCCCCTACGGGTGGATGCGGCGCGGGGCCGTGCCGGGGGAGGGCGGCAGAGCCCCGGAGCCCGGAAGGGCGGGGGGGTTGCCAAGCAGCCGGGGAGCCTGCGGGGGAAGGGAGAGCAGAGACGACACCTCCAGACCAGAGCCCTCGAGGCCCCGATGCCGCCCGCGGCTTCCGGGAGGGGAGGGCGGGGGATCCACGATGTGAGTGCCCCGAGGGAGGCGAGGCGCGGCCGGGCTGGGAGCGCCGGTCCCCCCACAGCGACTCCCTCCGGCTCTGCCTGGTACTGGGCCGGGCCAGGCCAAGGGCGGCGCGACGGGCTGCGCTCCCCCCGTCCCCTCCCTCGCTCCGGTCGCTCACCTGCCGGCGGGGCGGGCGCCCGGGGGTGCCAGGGCTGCCGCTCAGCCCCTCCCGGCCGGGCCGCTCAGCTTCTCTGCGGCGGTGGCAGCAGCGGCGGCGGGCACGGCCGCTCCCCTCGTCTCGCTTGTCCCCCTCCGCCGCCGCTGCCTCCAGCTCGCCTCTGCCACATTTGGATCCCCCTCTCCCTACACGAGCTCCGCCGCCAGGATAGAGGCCTCCTCACCTTCCTGCCAAATAGTGAGCCGGCCGCATCGCGCCGTTCAAAACACAGGGCCGGGGCCCGCCCTCCTCCCCCGCGCGGCCCCACCGCCGGCGCGCAGGCGCAGTGCGCCGCCCCGACTGCGGCGGGCAGCCCCACCCGCCCCGCCATGGGCCGAATCACCGGGCCGGCTGCGAGCGTCCTGTGCTCGGAGGGACCCACAAGGACCGTCGAGTCCAACTCCCAGCCCTGCACGGGACATCCCCAGAGTCACGCCTAAGAACATAGTCTAAACGCGTCTTGAACTCTGTCAGGTTTGATGCTGAAGGAGGTCAAGAGTGTAGTGCAGATGCCAGAAGGCCGACTAGCACTTCACCAGCAGGGAAAGTATTTGTAAATAATCCTAACGAACAACTGCATTTTGTATGAAACTGCCTTCTCTTTTCAAGAGAGGCAACATTACTGGGAGAAAGGAGTAGTTCCTTCAAAACTTAAAGGGTTCCCTGAGAACATGCTGATGTATGGAATAAGGACAAGAGAAAAGGTGGGGAAGCCTTCAAAAATCCGTGTGGAACAAAAGCAGTAGCTACAGATTCTGAGCCTCTCTTGAAGGGCTGTCCTGCATGCCCCTGGCAGGCTGAGAGACAGTACTTGAGGGAGCAGTAATGGAAAACCTGCAAGTAATCAAGACTTGTTCAGCAGTTGACAGACCATAGGTGTCACCTTTTCAACTGTTAGGATTAGATGCCAGGACATCTAGGAAAAAAGTAGTATGTTTCTTAATCCTAATGGGGAGTATTTTCTAATTCATGAGGCGTGCATGGTCTAGATGGAATGGGACACAAGGAAGAAATTTGGTAAGCTATACCAGAAATTTCCAGGTGAAACTGTGTCTAAGGCATTAATTAGAGGGGGGTAAAAACAGTAAAATCATCTGGAAATGTATTGATGAAAATATGATACAGTGTCATCAAATCCTACTCCATCACTTTGGTAAATCATTAAAGCATAGACCTCTAAGAACAATTCTTACTGTCATGCTGACAGCAAAATGGGAAACATCAGTAAGATTGTTACCTTCTGACAAATTTGTTTCATAATCAAAGCAGGTGAATAGCTGATCTGCCATAACAAATCAAACTGGTACCTTTTTCTGAGGCAAGGCTTGGCAAGTATTTCAGTCAGTTTGGGGAAGGGAAGATTTGGTTCAAAGAATGGACATTTGCGATTTCTTAGTTTAACAGTAGCAAATATAATATCCAAATTAAGTCACACAGATCAGGTCATTCATTAATTCCATGCCTGTGATAGAAAATAAAATACAGGTATGTGAAAGTACAGACATACATAACTTTGCTTAAAATTCTCATTGGCAGAACAAGGGAAGCATAATATTTTTAGTTTGTTGTTTTCACGTCTCTAAATTTCTTCAAAGGAGCTGTATCCCGAGTAATTCCTATGATATAAGGGTCCTGAGATTCTGATATATTATTAATTTGCAATTTAAAGAAAGAAGTTTCTAAGAGAGAGAAAGAGTGAGAAAGAATGAAATAGGGAACAAAGATTGGTAAAGATGAGGGTACAGGTTAATAATCCAAGTAGAATTGTAAAATCCATAACCAACTTTGCTCAGATATGATATTACAAGAGATATTACTGAAATATTACAAGACAGTTGTTGAGATTAGCAATCATTGGTTAAAATTTCCCAAAATTAAAATAGACTTAGGGTCATAGAGAGCCCCATCCAGTCTGATCTTGAGTGTTTCCAGGAATCAGAGATAAGGAATCTATCACTTCTCTGGGCAACCTGTGCCAGTGTCTCACCACCCTCATTGTAAAAGATTGCTTCCTACCATCAGTAAATCTCCATTCATTTGGTGTAGAATCACTGCCCCTTGTTTAGCTGTTACAGATACTGCTAAAAGGTCTGTCCCTGTCTTTCTTACAACCTTTGCTTAAGTACTGAAAGGCCACAGTATGGTCTCCCTAGTGCCTTCTCTTCCTCGGGCTGAGCCATCCCAAGTCTTTCAGCCTTCCTTCATAGCAGAGATGCGTCATCCCTTTGATCATTTCTGTATCCTTCATTCTGGATCCTCTCCAACAGTTCCATGTCCCTCCTGTGCAGGGACCCCAGAGCTGAGTGCAGGGTTCCAGCTGGGTCTCAGCAGAGCAGAGCAGAGGGGCAGAATCCCCTCCCTCCCCTGCTGCCCACGCTGCTTTGGATGCAGCCCAGCACACGTTTGGCTTTCTGGGCTGGGAGTGCCCATGGCTGGGTCATGTCCAGCCTCTCATCCACCAGCACCCCCACGTCCTTCTCACAGACCTGCTCTCATCTGTTCATCCCACAGACTGGGTTGATACTGGGGGTTGCCCAGAGCAGCACCTGGAACTAGGTCTTGTTAAACCTCATGAGGTTCACATAGGCCTGCTTGTTGAGCTTGTCCAGGTCCTTAAGGATAGTATCTTATCCCTTAGTTTGTCAGTTGCACCACTGAGCTTGGTCTGCAGATAAGTTGATCTCACTGTCTGTGACACTGATGAAGACATTAAAGAGTGCTCATTCCCCTACAGATCCCTGAGGGACACCACTCGTCACCAATCTCCATCTGAACACTGAGCTGCTGAACACTGTTCTCTGGATGTGAGCATCCTACCAATTCCTCATCTACTGGGCAGCCCACCCATCAAATCATGCATGACTGTTCAGACAGAGAGAATATGGAGAGGTGCATATTTGGTGTGGGGCATACTCCATCATGGAAGGATATTAAGTAACAGCTTTGCAGTAGTGGCTGCAGTGTTATTTTCCTGAAAAGAAATAGTACTAATAGTACTAGGATGTATTTATTCTTGAGCTGTCATTGACTGTAGCAGGATGCTCTGCCTAAGTGGGGGTAAAGCAGCTCAAAACTTACCCTATTTGTAAAAGTTATCAATGATAGAGACGGGGTTTCATGCTGTTTTTCGTTTTGAAGAACACTGCAAGCAGCCGGAGTCTTTCATCCCAAAACTAAACATTTGGAGGATGTGAAAAACTCTGTTCTGACAGCAACTGACATTACTGAGGAGGCTGCAGACAAAGATCCTGATAAAGAAACCAGCAAATGATTATACTGTAATTGATTTAAGGGTGCTGAGCTAAAGGCTGCTTGGCTGACACAGCTGGCCTAGAAACATGCATTTGACAGTCAATGTCTTTATGCTATGAAAGCCCAGTCCTCTTCTTCTTGCAACATACTCCTAGGATTGCATGTGGAGATTCCTGCCTTGATGCTCCTCAGGGTTACTTTGCCCATGGTTATTGGTATGGAAAAGTAACATCAATCTCCATTTAATAATTATTAAACTATCTTCAAAATTATTGATTTAACAAATAGTGCACTCTACTAGTAGTTACAGTTCTGACTGAAGTCTTTTAGTCTAATCACTATAATCAATTAGAATAACTGATTTACTTTCTTCATATGAGTGTATTTGGGTTGCCATCCTTGATCTTGCAGGACAAAGTTGTACCAAGGTTCAGTCAGACCTATGCAGTCCTTTAGACATAATTGTTTGACTAGGATTGGACCCAGTCACACCTAAACTTCTCTCTGAGAAGGAACTCAGAAAGCAAGGGGGTGTTTTTTGAACCCTCTGTCACAATGGGAAGGTCTGTCTAAACTAGGTCTAAAGTTTCCATTCAGACCACAATGTATAAGAACCAATTCCAGACTTCCTATGCAGGTTCAGATGTTTTTAAGTACCCAGGAAGCCAGACCAAAATGTACATTGCCAATTAACTCCAGTTACCATTCCCACCCAGTTGTGTCTCAGTTTATGGGCCACAGAACATAAATGGGATGTTCCTGCGTTTTGAATGAAATAGTGTTTGAGTCCAACGAGGTCTTGTTCCTGAAGTCATCAGATCACATGTGTAATCAGCAAAGTAATTTCTGTGGTCCCAGGAGCAAGAACTGCTTTCAGTCCTGCACAAACTACTGACATTGTCGTTTTGTTATGCTGTTGGGAGGGGGGAGGAAAGGAAAACTGTAACTACTGTTAATCCTGAGCTGTGTCAGAGTGGTTGTAGTTGTTTTCTTCTCTTGGGAACAATGGGAGAGCCATTACTTTTGGAGAACCCTCATAGAAAAGGATCCTTAGTGCTATCAACCTTGCTCCACCTTCTGAGGTGTAATGATCCCTGAGGCATGGGAGATCACTTGATTGAGAAGCTCTTGAAACTGCCCATCAGGGCAGTTTGTTCTTCCTTCTGAATTGCTAAGAGCTCCTGCTTGACCTGAAGGCAGAGCCGGGCAAATTGAACTGTGTAACCACTTCAGCTTTGGATCTGACCTCCTGCTTCAACCAGACTGTGACTCTGTGTAGTTTCTCACATTACTATTAACAAAAGTCTTCATTTTTACTGGTGTAGTTGTGACGCTTTTATAACTGAATGATCTATTATTAAATGTCAAGGAATGATAAACTACTGAATGGGAAAGAGTCTAATAAATGTGCTTGGAGAGAAGAATCACAGATATTAACCCAACATTCTTTTAAAGCAGTTAAATATTTCTGTCACATGAGATGAGACCCTGCTTCACAGACTTACTTTGGTCACAGCAAGAGAGAATGCTAAATGGATACTATTACTGCAGAAATTTAAACCCTTCTCTTCCCACTCTTTATCTTCCCTCCTCACTTTCACACACATATATACAAAATAAGTATCTCTCAGCCTTTTGCAGGACAAAGTAGAGCATTTTTTCCTCTTTATAATTTCCATATAGGTTGAAGAAATAAATCTCTATGTCAGAAAAGGAAGATATTTACTACAAAGTACACCTTTTCTTTATGATTTCCATTATATGAGCATTGAAACATGAGAAGTTGGATGAACAAATCATTTTGTAAATATATGACAGTCATTTCCATTCTGATAATTTTTGTTTTAAAGGAGGTACACAAGCACTTGAGAAACATGTGGTCTCTGTGTAATGTTCTTTAAAGCTTTCCAGGGATCTCGACTTACTATCCAAGAAGATAGGAAGACTATTCTTTCAAAAATTTAGTACTGAAAGGGGAAAAAAATTTTGAAATACTGATCTATTTTTAAGAAAGGCAAATGTATTTCTATGCAAGATAGGAAATACGATGTCGATAATCTTGTGTGATTTTCCTCTCAGTAGTGTTGGATTTATTAGGACTTAAAAGGTATTTTCCAGTTGTATTATGAGCATAATGCCTCATTCTAATTCAATTTTTCATAGTGTTTATGTAACTTGTACTTTGTATTTATTGTTTTCATTTGTTCAATCGCTTTTTATGTGTACTATCTTCATTACTTTATTTTTTTTTCGCTTTAATTGCAGCCATGTCAGTTCCAGTTCAGATGTGTTTGCTAATTCTTGTGCATGGGTTGTATGAAAAGGAAAGCAGGCTTTACTCTGTTCTGTATTGATACTGAAGATGGAGTTTGTACAAAACTTGGTAGGATGAACATTTTAGTGGTATCAGCTGTGATGTTCTAGGGATACAAATTAGTCTGTTTTTATAGTGATACTTAACCAATAAGCTTTGAGTAGGATGATGAACATGAAAAGAAATAGCAATCTGTGGATCACTAGGTGCACTTAAACTCAGACATAACACATCCACCTTCATAAAACCTGCAACCAGCTAGAACATATGCTTGCATAAAAGGTTCAATTACTTTATACTCAGCTGCACTTGCAATACAATCTGAAAAGAAATTAACAAAGTAAGAGTTATACAAGGAAAAAGTAGTTTGTGAGGCTCAGCATGGTGAGAAAAATTTAAGGAAAACCTATATAGAATTAGTACAATATAAAGTGATAACTAATGCAGTTATTTTATACCACTCTGCTTTGGAAATTCCGTAAGAATTCATAAAATAAATTTAAAACAAGAACTTCATTTCTTCACAGCCATATGAGACTCATTGGGGTCAGGCTTCCTGGAGACCATACAGCAAATTGCACCAGAACAATGCATAGATGACTTACCTGCAGAACTTTACAGGTATTTCAATAGGTACCTCCCAGCACAGAAATATCAAAATATAATAATTCTGTATATGTACTGAGTAGAATGTGATCAACTCCATTGCATCTGTCATGTGTCTTCATGGAAATCATGTGGTATTGAGGTGAACAAACTCTGCTCATCATCTTTGAACCTGTTGGATAGAGACATCCATTTAGTAGTAGCAATATGTTCACAGAGTAAATGTCCTTTGTGCCTTAATATTTTTCTTCCGGAGAGATTGAAAAAAATTTCTTCTAAACCACACTTGGGAGCAAACACTCATACAAGGGGGACTAAAAATTCATAACTGAATTTAATAAAAATATTGGATTTTGACATAGTACCGTAGAATTATTTTGGTTGGAAAAGACCTTGAAGATCAAGTTTAGCCACTGTCTGTTGGTGTCACACCTACATGTCTTCTAAATACGTCTGGTGATAGTGACTATGCCTCTTCCCCAATCAGCCTGTTCCAGAGCCTGATGCACAGACCCTTCACTCCCTTTCAAGTGAAGTAATTGTTCCTAGTATGTTTCTCTCTATATACAGTAATCTAAAATTTCACTTCAAATACTCCCTACTAGCGCTTACTTTCCTCTATCACTTGCTATTGTTTCCTGAACTCTTGGTGCAGAACAGTGTTTTTTCTCTATTTTTTTATGTTGATGTGTACAGTTCAGTTAAATGTAGTGTAAATGTTCTTAGCATGATACGTGCAATTTTTGTTTGATTGCTCAAAAGATCTTAATCTGGTTTGATTTCTCCCACAGCTTCCTCTTGCACTGGTAGATGCAGTAAAAGAAATTGGTGTGTAAGCACCTGTTAGTGGTACTGTGAATAAACATTCTTGTGGGCACAAGTGCCCAGATAAAGATTCTTAAGGCTTTCCTGTGCTTCTTGTGCCAGACTTAACCAAACTATGGCGTATACTGACTTTTCATATAATGAAATTCTGTAGTCTACAGTCTAAAAATAATTGTTTTCAATCTGTTTATATTTAATAATATTGTTGGAGCAGTTAGTCTGAGCACTCTTCCATTTTTTGGAGCCAACATGTAGCAGTCAGACTGCAGGTATTTCTAGTACACAGTTAATAGGGAGAATAAAGATCACTTTGTAAATCTTGTGAATATTTAAGGGTGCTCGTTAACTTACAGAGATTCTCAGCAACTTAATTTTATTTAAAATATTTTTCTTCCTTCTTAACTAAAAAAGAAACCATCAAAATCTCCAACTGATAGTATTTAGTGGTCATTATGATTGCAGAAGTTGTTTTTTGGTTTTTTTTTGGCTTACCCGTGCCTTTTAAATATCTTGAATATTTCCTTGTACTGTACATTAAAAATTGAAATACACATGAATATTTCACAGGTAAGTAGATTTCTCTAAAATGATTACAAAGCAATCCATCATGTTTTAAATAACACAAAATATTATCATTCAAGTATTTCATTGTGGAAAACATATTCCTGTCTAAACAGTTAGATTTTCACCTATTTTTTTAAGTTCTGTTTTAGCTCTCATTCACTATGAAAAAAAATATACAATATGAAATCATGCAATCATAGGTAAGAATAAATAATATGCCAGAGGAAATAAATCAGTGCTCATGGACACAGCTCATGGAAACACACTTTTTCAGTGTGCTTGTAAGTGCTTGAATATGACAGTATGGGTGAAATTGATTTTATTGTAAAATAAATAAACCTTTTCTTCTTATAAGGTCCCATCTTGAGCTTTGCTGCCAGGGTGTCAATATTATTTCAAATATAGAAATCTACATAGTAAAGGGAATGTTGAAAAAGGAAAGAATATAATGGGAAATGAGACTTCCAATAAAGAAACTGAGGCATCTTATGAGAATGTCTGTTACTTCACTTGACTGGAACACAGCTCTCTAAAGGATACTCCATTAAGTCTGAATTGCAGTGAAAGTGTAGTTGAAACACAAATGCATGTTCTAGCATGATAATTAATTAAACTTGTCTAACCAACAGTGGTGTTGTGTAAAATGGGGGCGCTGAATGAGCACAAAAGGGATGTTGAGGTTAAAGCCTCTCATTTCACCAGAGAGAGATCCCATAATCTGTCTTCAAGATACCTATTTACTTAGATGTCTTGATTTGAAAGACGGGTATCTGCTAAGGAAGGCAGGAGTCTCCCTTGAAATGGAGAATGTAAACCCCCTCCCTCCAAATTATTATAATTTTGAAATCAAGGGGCTCTCAGGCAAAGACGTGGGAATAGGAATAACAGTTCTTTACCAGGAAAAATTAAAATAAAAATACAGTAATACAAAAAAAAAACAAAACACTGACCGAGTCAGAATACAACTTGACACCCCGTAGTCAGGATGTTGGTAGCAGTCCCATTAAGTGGTGGCTACAGTCCCCCTGCAGTGGCAGATGTGGTTCAGCTGAAGCAGTGCTCCTGTAGAAGGTGCAGTTTTCCTTGGAAGGTCCAGAGATGATGTAGAAGGGTCTGGTTTTCCTCTGGAATACTGTGGAAAGAAGCTGCCCTGATGCTCGAACTCAGATTTTATCTAGGTAGGAAATGCTTGGCTCCTCCCTAGATGGAGTGCTCCTGGGTGGAGCATCTCACAATGGGATGATGCAATTTTATCAGTCATACAGTGGGACTCAATGGCCCATTAACAGATGAGAATGGGTTGTGGAAAAGAAAAAGAGCACTGCCCCACCTGTTTTTAACAGATGGTGATAGAATACATACTTTTGGTTACATCCTGCATTGCAACCCAAGACATTAGATAAAGCCTGTGAATTGTCAAATTATTTGTGCTAGTGTATGCCTATTGCAGTGTAACCACCTTCTTAAAATTTGCTTTGGCTGTTCATAGTGGAAATGGAAAAATGGAGGAACAGTTATATATTGAAGAGTTACTTTTGGCAGGTGAGGTGAATTCAGCATGATTTACAGGAAACCTGTTGTTTTCCTTCAAAAGTGCAGCCTTTTTTTTTTGCCATGTGCATGTGCTTTATTTTAATCATGTGATACCTGAACTTGTGCTTGTAAGCAGTTTCTTCAAGGTGATTTGGTATATTGTAGTTTTAACTACCTGAACATTTCTCAGAGGTACACAGCGAAAGGACAACAGACAGCAGTCACAAATTAGAGCAGTGAAAATTCTGATTCATTATAAACAGCAGCTTGTTTCTGGTAAAGGGATCAGAGCTTGGAATTAGCTGCCCAGAAGCTGTGGAATTTCCATCTTCCGAGATTTTCAAAACTGGAGAAGTCCCTGAGCAGCCCTGTCTAAGTCTGAAGTTAGCTCTGCTTTGAGTACTTCAGAGGTCCCCTCCCACGTAATTTTGTCTATGAACATGTTAAGAATTTCTCTACAATCCTTTTAAGAAAATTCTAGTTATTTAATGTCTCCATTCTGCTTCTGGGCTGAGAATTCTTCTCTGTGAAGGCAATTTGGAGCTTTCTTAAGCAACCTCTGAAGATGCTTATATAAATGCTTGACAAAGATACAATGTTTTCCAATAAATAAGAAATATCAGGCAAGTGTAACCCTACAATTCTCTTATCAAGTCAAAACAGTACTAATATTAAAAAAAACTAAAAAAAAAAAAAAAGTATAAAGACAGGAAAACAAATATTGTTCAGAAATATTTCAGATCATTAAACTGGTGTCTCCCATAAATTCAAATTAGATGTAACTTTTTCTCTAGAGAGCTGTTCTTTCTGCTGCATCCTTCTAGGAAAGTATTCACACCAGCAGACTCTAGGAGCAAGCAGGAGGCATTAAACTATAGGCAACCACATTAGTTGAAGAGAAAAGATGTCCACCCTTTTGTGCCAACTCTTTAACTGTAAGTGTGGGAGCCAGTTTCATCCTTCTCTCTGAGCTCTGAGCTGCATGAAACCAGGGGCTTGGGTTCACCTCATCTGATCAAGGAGCATGAAATATGGAGGAAAAGTAAGAAGAAATGCAATTAATTATAAAGACATTTTTAAAGATACAATGCTGATGCAGTTAATTTGCATATGTTAAGTAATTATATTATTACTGGTAGCATATATTGTCAGGTTGGTGCACAAGCTTATTGAAGATACAATATCTAAATTAGAGTTTGTAATTTGTGAATTTCATCCAGAACCTATTAATAACTCTTATAGAATATAAGTAATTCTATTTTCCTCAAATCCTTGACTTCAAAAGCATCATAATTCTGTGATGAACAGGTTTTAGTAAATGCACAAAGTCATACAATTCTCATGCAGGCCCGGATAATTTCAGATTTTCATTATGCACCTGTTTCCATCAGTGCAGAAAGGTTTAAATTTTTGCAAGATGATGAAATTTTCTGTATTTTTCTAAATATTTCTGTAGTGCTGATGCAGCCCATTTTGAAAATTTGAGGCAAAAATAATTTTCCTTTTACTTTTCTTTAACCAAGTGAGTAATATGATTTGTGAATGGATGCACTCTATTGAGATCATTATTTTTGATTTAACTTCCAGGTTTGGGGGGGAAGGGGGAGGTGTTGTAGCCTTGTTTATTTGTGTGTTGTTTTCTTTTCCTGCTATTACCAGATTAATCTTAGGAAAATAAAAAGGAAATTTATTGTAACTTGCAGTAAGTGGATTTGCCCATACTACAAGAAGCTGAAGTTATTTGGCAAATATTAATTCAAGATTTGTTTTAAGAAAGTGTGGATAATGGGCTGGTTTAAATCATTCTTCAAGTGATTTCAGGTGAAAAAATTAAAAAATCTTGTCTCTGTTCATTTCAAACTCTTATTATCTGTTGACAAAGGTGGGTTCACTGCTATTAATCAAATGGTGAGACACTGTGAAATATGTTGATTGTTCATTTCCCAGTTAGAGAGTCACATTATGAATATCATATGTTTGTGCATCAGAAATAGAATTAAAAATGAACATTTCTCTCTTTATGGTATCGTAAGCTAACTTTAAAAAAATTAGCAATTTCTTACAGAAATTCTTACTGAATTCTTGGACATAGGATTAGACCTATAGCATTTTAAGAAACCTACTCTACATAAACAAGATTTTGCCAGAAACTTCTTTTTGGGGGGGACTTCTGAGGAACAGTATGTTAATAAAATGCATTAACAGACAAGAAAACATCTGAAAGTCACATATAACAGCAATAGATAGCCTCTAACTGCATACAATGTGAAATAAATATGTAAATTCCATACTGAATATTGTGCTGTTAAGGTTGGGAATTTACCTTGGAATCTCTTCCAGTCTGAATTATTCTGTGATTCTGTGACAGTGAGTCACCCTATTGGGGAGGTAATTTCACTGGGTGTACTTAAATCGCAATAATAAATTTTACAGAAAACTTAAGGCATTTGCAGATGAATACCACCAAAGAACAGAGTTTAGCGACAGAGAAACATCATCCCAATACCTTTTATCTGCATATTATTTACATACATGTAACCTAACCTTTGATATGTATGTGGGCATTATTTTTAGTGAATTAATCATCTGTGTGAGGCATTTTTTTTTTTTTTTTTTTGCTTTTAAGCTATCTTCTGACTCCTGCTTTCAGAAAATCTTAGCTTATTCAGATGCTCTTCCAGTGTCTTCTGATCCTTTTACTTTCAGTTAGCCTAGAAAAGATGAACTATACAGTATAACACTGTATAATACTGGCTATGCAGAATAACACTTTGCTCAGCTTCTCAGCACAGTGTAAATAGATATATTATTAGCATGAACTGATGTATTTATTAGTATATAATATTTGTATCATAGCTATGTAATTTACATGTACATAACTAATATACTAGTACCTGTGTAATAAGCTCGGGTGACTTAGTAAGTAGTTCATGCATTCTAGAAGGTACAGTTGTAGCAGAGGTGGAGTGATGGGTCCTGCCCTTGTGTCACAACAGTGCTACTGGCTGGGGTCAGAGTGGCTGGAAAGCAGCTCAGTGGAAAAGGACCTGGAGGTGCTGGTCAACTGTGGCTGAACAAGAGCCAGCTGTGCCCAGGTGGCCAAGAAGGCCAATGGCACCCTGGCCTGTGGCCAGCAGGAGCAGGACAGGGATTGTCTCCCTGATCTTGGCGCTGGTGAGGCCACACCTTGAGTTGTGTGTTCAGTTCTGGGCCCCTCAATCCCAGAAAAACACTGAGGGGCTGGAGTGTGTTCAGAGAAGGGCAATGGAGCTGGTGAAGAGTCTGGGGCACAAGTCCTGTGAGGGCAGCAGAGGGAGCTGGGAGAAAGAAGGCTCAAGGGTGGTCTTTCTGCTCTCTGAAGGAAGCTTGTAATTAAGTGGGTGTTGGCCTCTTCTGCCAGGTAACAAATAACAAAGGAGGAGGAAATGGCCTCAAATTGTGCCAGGGGATGTTTAGATTGGATTAGGAAAGGTTTCTTCATTGAAACAGTTATCAAGCACTAGTACAGCTGCCCAGGAAAATGGTTGAGTCACTATATCTGGAGGTAATTTAAAAGCTGTTAAGGACATGCTTTTGTGGTAGACTTGTTAGTGTCACACTTATGGTTGAACTCAATGATCTTAAAGATATTTTCCAACCTGAATGATTCTATGAGTCTCAGTTATAGATGAGAGATCATATTTTTGGTAACAGCTTTGAAAACAAAAATCTTCAAATGCACCTCTATCTCCTAAACTTACCTTCATTTACATATCGTTTGTAATCTATACTATGTAGTAAATAGGATACTTTAGGAGTTAACAATAGTATCCAATCCCTTCCATTAGTAGCAGATAAAAGCTTCATCTGGCAAAAACCTTTTTAAACTAGGTGTTGGCATGAGACAGCATCATTATTTGTGTTGTGTAAGAGTACTCTCTGCAAACACATCCTCATCATCTCATTGTTTCCCAGATCAAATTGATGCAGAAATGTCTGGCCAGGTTTATTGGATTTTCTCCCCAATGGTAAAAAGATGCACTACTTCCATGGCTGACATACTGAACTTCTACCCCCTTTTCAAACTACTGTAAGTTTTATAGCAATGTGTCTTCTAATAATTAATGATTTTCAATCTACAAGCTGAATAATGTGGCCAACAAATTAATATGTTGCAGGAATCTTCTTCCCCTAGAATAGAGAGCTACTCTTATAACTGTATTAAAGAGAAACAATTGTGACAGGTTTTTTTGGTGCTTCTTTTATAAAATAAAATAACTGTAGAGATAATTGTAGACTCTTGACTGTTGTTGAATTATGGAGAGTTAATTGCTTGAATCAATCATCAAGACTCAAGTAAGGAACAGCCTATCTATAATATGGAGAGATCTGAGAAGTTTTGTTTATTTGAAAAACAAGGTCTCAATGCTGCTACTTGATGTAATTTTTGTATTCAGCAGGTGTTTGATGATAACATGATAAAGAACAGTTTCAGTAAATTATTCAGAAAATATGCAGTGAGAAGGACTGGAGAGGTGTTTCAACTCATACTCCATTTTCTCAGGAAGGGCCTAAAGGCCTGCAAAGTGCTTGCACAGCAGTGGAAGTTTATGATCAGTGAAATCACACAACTTCTACACCCAGTATGTCCACAGACAATCAGTAAACTCAATAAATTTGACAAGTCTGCAGGCTGTCACTTTGTTTGGCAGTCAAAAGTTAAACTGAACTTAAAAGAACTAGTGGGAAATACCCTATTCACATCTTTCATTCATTCTCAGAAGATGCTTCAGGACTGGTTCAAATTAAGCTGAAGCAGTGCTGTTGCCAACTGGTCCTGCCTTACTTTACTCTTCTGATGTGCATTCCTACTGATTAGCCTGTGCTGGATCTAGTGACAGTGAACTTGTGTGGTGAGTGGGAGCTGCCTTTTCACTGAAAACATATCTGTATGAAGTACAAAATTGGACTTTTTATTTAGATCAGCATACTGACAAGGGTGGGGAGGAGATAAGAAAATAAGAGGAAAAATAAACGGTAGGACTGCTTCTTCTGACAGCAGCTGTGTATCTGGTTCATTTAACTCCAAAATGGATGAAGAGAAGATGGAAAAAAAGATCTTTTTGGTCAATATTTTGAATAAATATACATTCACCCACATGTCTTTTATTTCAGTATGTGAATTTAAAGGAAAGAAAAAGATACTTGTATCCCAGAGCAAATATTTGTAACATATAATTAACTCGACTTAATTATGATTGGTCCGCACTGGGAATGAACCATAATATATGGATCAAGATGGTGAAAAATGAGACGTGTTTTTCTTGGATTGGATTAGCCTTGTTTATCTATAAAGAATTTTTAATTAGTTCTTAGACATTTAACCTAATTGAGAAGACTGATTTGCAGATATTTGCTCCAAGACGTAGTCATCTCTACTTAAGTGCAATTACATCTGTTTTGGAAATAATGGACAGTCTTATTGTGGATATCACTAGTGCTTTTCAATATCATACATAATATGATCAAAAAGTATATCTAAAATATAGTTGCTCCAGACAAGAAATTACATATTTCTCAATACAACAATACCTAATTTTGATGTTTTCGACTGCTGCACTTGGAAAAAACACAATATAAAGAAAAAGTACACAATTTTAAAATATTTATTAACTTCAGTATTTAACTCAGCTAGCACATCAATCCAGCATGGTCTAGTCTAATCTAATCTAATCTAATCTAATCTAATCTAATCTAATCTAATCTAATCCAAATGCTGTTACAATTTTAGAATTTTACCCAGGTCAGCATACACATATTTCAAAACCAGTAAATTAAGACCCCACATACCAAATTACCTGGTCATATGTGAAGGGTATACAAGTTCAGAATAAAATGAGACCCTTCGATTTCCAGCTGGCCTTCAGAGATCAGAGGGCCTGGATGTGGCCTGAATATAGCCAACCAGGACAGTAAGTCTGATTGAGTTCAAAAGAAGAATTTGAAGCATGGGTGCAGTTTACCATTACTATAGGTCTGGTTGGACTCAAAAAGTGATGGGCACAATCCAGATTCACAATAATGAGGTTTATTGACGCAACAGAAAGGCACGTTCAGGATTGCCAGTGATAAATGCACTAAAAATACTGAGTGTTAATATGTGTCACATCAGAAATTATTGTAAGAGATATTCTAATAGTGGTGTGTGTGTGTATATATATGAAAGTAAATATTCTCAGGTGTGCTACAGCACTGTTGGAAGCATAAAGCTCACCTAAGGGCATCCCTTTAGGAGAGGAGAAAGAGGAGAGACATTCAGTCAGTCAATGCTGAGCAGGCAGAGATGTTTTCCCCCTGCAGTGACGTTCTCCTCCTCCAGAGGTTTTTCCTCCTCCACATGTGTTTTCCCCATTCCAGCCTTCTCTGCCCAGAAGTCCACCTTTTATGCTTTAAATTTTGGCCTGTCCCAACGGGATGGAACAATCACATGTTATGGGTGGGGTTTGATGTCTTTGGTCATACATACATTGAACAACACATATGCTTCATTTGCATCCCAAAGGATGCTTAAATTAATCTGTTAATGGGTCTTAATGAGAGTCCCAGTTTTAGTCAGGATTTATAGTTGAAGAAAGAGGTAAAACAAACAATAAAAACTTCCTCCTTCACATACTGAAATTGCAGTAAAGGCTGCCTGACCTTCCTCAGAGGGTCTTTGTGCTCATCCTTTATGTCCTTAATGAATATGGGCTTTTTTTTTTCCTGGTGAAGGGAGTGTGACAATTGGCTGGTACAGGGGTGCGCTATTTTTCTGTGCCTCACTGAAACAACATTGGTGTCTCCTCTCCAGACATAATTCTGTTATTAAATCTTGCTTGAACCAGATGCAAGATAAGCAAATGGCCCAGCTCATGTTTTCCTCAATCAGGCTCATCAATTTTTCGCCTGTCTGAAAGCAACACTGTACAATTCTGACTGTTTACCACACCTGGGAACAGATTTTATAACCACACCAGAAATCTATCAAGACAGTAGGATTTTCATTTAATGCAGAACTCATGTGTATGTTTCATCTGTTCAAATTAAGTTCAAAATTAAGTTCAAATTAAGTGCTAAAAGTGAATGATTCAAAAACTTGCAAATAAATTCAATTATATTGAGCTACCACCATCTTACCTTGAAACCTGTCAGGACTGCTTCTGGTATGTAATTACTTTAATGACCCAGAAAATAAATACCAGTTCAGTTGATGTGATAAGCAAAGTATCAAATCTCTTGCTCCTTTATCCTAATGGCACTGTGCTGTGTTAAGCATGGTACAGGGTATTTTTTTGTACAACATTAGTATTAAGAGCTACAAATACAATGTCTCTTCTAAGTCCTGCAGAAAAACAATAAATGGGATCAAGTGGTAATACATTGTACTTTGTCTTGTATGACTACCAGAGTCACTTTCTTCTGCTCTCTCATTCCTCCTCAACAAGACAACAGGAGGAAATAAGATGGAAAGGTTCATTGTCTGAGATAAAGGCAGTTTAACCAGAAAATAAAAAGCTGCACATGGAAACAAAGCAAAAAAAAAAAAAAAAAAGCAATTATTCACTACTTCCCATTGTCAGGCAGATGTCTGTCCATTGCCTTGGAAGTTAGGCCTCAGCTTATGTAGGGTTGCATCGAAAGACCAGTACCATAACACCCCCTGCTTCTCCTTTTCCATGGTTTTGTTGCTGAGTAGAGCTTCACTCGATATGGGGTATCTCTTCCCTTCTGTCACTTGGAGACTGTTGTCCCTTGAAGTTCTTGCCCAGCTGCTGCCTATCCTCCTTTAGTGGTAGTTGAAGGCTGTTGGAGAGATAACCTTGCTCAGCAGTAGACAAAATATCGTTGTGTTTTCAATACTGTTCTAACCACAAATGCAAAGCTTAGCAGTATAAAGGCTGCTCTGAGAAAAACAGCTCCATCTCTTCCAGACATTGTCCATACATACTCTTCCTTTCTCTTCTGTCCTATGTTTTAAGTGTCTGCATAGACCAAGTTTGAAAAATACGTATTTTTTGTTCAGTATATATAGTTTTGTGTAGTATATTTGAAAAATAATGTGTTTTGAATAGTGCATAAATACTGTGTACAAATGTGCAAAGTTTGAAGTCTTTTGGGGTTACTGAGAAGTGTGTGACATCAAGATGAAAAGCCCAGCTTTCCCAAATAAGTTACATTCAGAAGTACAGACAACCCGGAAGTCTCAACTTCACAGTTCTGTTTCCAGCTGAAGGGACAATTTTTCTCAAACAATAAGACTACTTGCCATATGATTTTATTCTGCATAGGATATGTTTATGTCAGCAAGTTACTTATGTATCAGTATTGAGAAATTAACTTTGCAGTAAAATTTGAATTTATTAAAAGGACTGACAGAAAAAATTATAAACAAATGGTATAATTTCTAGTGTCAGACAATAAGATGTCTATGAAATCCTAACAGATTCTGTGAACATAATATTCTGTTAGTCAAGACTAAAGCTTGTCATTTTTTTCCTCCACTGTTGTGGCAGACTTCCTCTCCTACATTATTATTACTTTATTCACCTTTCCATGAAAATGGTTACCTACATCTGAAGATTAATTTGCAAAATTCAGCTATTCATATTGCACACTCTTTGTGCCACCTTCTGCTTTTCCTTTCAGAGTCAAACACGTTGTAAATGAAGTTTTGCTTTATTCCTTTTCCACCGCTTGAGAAACCAGGTACGAAATCTAGCAAAAGCTACAAGCATAGCTAAGTGCAGCTTGGGGTGATGGACACATTTGTATCTTAATGCTTAAGTAGATACATGAATGCAAATTCCTGCTTGAATGGTCTCACACAGGGCCAAAAGGGACAAGTGCCACTGTGGAGGAAACAGTGGGAAATCAAGATGTAATTTACTTAGATTGCAGCAGATGAGGTGTTATTTGGGGAGTATTAAAAACTTGGATGTAGGTAAGCATAGAAATAACTTGATTAAGAAGGTGGTGGAGTCACATAAACACTGAAGAAGGTTGCAAAAGAAAAATGCATCTGACAAGAACAAGGTAGGTACAGCATAATGGCTTTTCCCAAATTTTCTACAGTTCAGTGAAAAATGTTTGGAAAATTTTTAATGTTGTAACACAGCAGAAAAGTGATGCAAGTGATTTACACTGCCAACAAAGTGTCACTGCAGTGTGTTTTAGACTATTCTGAAATGGCATGAATGAAGTAGTAAAGGGTTGCTCCAGGGAGATGAGGCAGGTCACACTTTAGGTGGTTGTCAAGCAGATTTCCAATGTTGGTCACTGAAGAGAACATTTTTGAGCTCCCTGTCACTGAAATTTTGTTTGTCTAACCCTTTGACTGCCTTCACCATGATTCACTCAAAAATGTATTATGGCTTGACTGCAAAAGTATTGATGAACTCCATGAAGAAGCTTTTCCAGCAAGTTTTATATATACATATATACATATATATATATACATATATATATACATATGCATATATATACACACACACACACACACACACACACACACATATATATACACATATATACATACGTATGCATTTATATATTTATTTATATATATATACACATGCATTAATATATTTATTTTTATATATCTGTATCTATATCTATATTGGAAAGACAGGTAGTTGTTTAAAAAAAAAGGAGGGCCTAATGTGGAAATGAAATCCTTGTAAGTTTTTGCACAGATGTCAGAAAACAGAAGAAAATAACCCAAATATACAGCTTCTGTTATAAATTGGAAGAGAAGCATCATTTACCACTTGAAGTCAAATTTGTTGTGAAAAAACACATAGCAAAAGGATCAAACTATCAATCCTCCATTCCAGTGTTACTCTTAGCATATAGTCATTAAGTCTGGAAATCCATCAGAAACACAAGGAGATGCAGATGCATATATGTATATGCTGATCTGAATTACCTTCTCTTTGATCTAATGACATGTTTCTCTTTTAAAATGTTTAGAACCTTAAAATGTTCCTATTTGTTTCACAGGTCCTACTACTGTTCTGCCTTTTATGTGGAATATGCATGTTGTTGAGCAGAATAACTCCATCAGTGCTTTTGTGTGGTGACTGTTCTTTATCTCTTGTTATAGCCTTGCCCATTCTTTTATATGAGAAGAGTTTGAGTGTACCTCGTCACTAACTCCAGAGTGATCAAAGCATGTCTAGGATTGTGGAGAAATTGAAAAGATCTAACAAGAAGAAGTACCCTTATAAATGAAATTAAGGCACAAGATTTAGGTGGAAGTTACTGAGAACATTTTGCATGAAATATGCTGAAAGTAATAGACACACATTTCACATTGTTGTGAGAAACCAAAAGAGATTTCAGATGCTTTTGAATATCAATCAAAGGAGCACAAAGGACAACTGCAGCTCATATCTTCTATTTTAAACCTGGCAAAATAATATTCAGATTTTCTTTTTTTTCTGTTAGCAGGTACTCACAGCTGCATGCTAGCTAATTCAAATACACAAATGTCTGAAAACAACACAGACCCCCCCAAAAAAAGATACAATGTAATACTATTAAAACGAAGCAAGTAGTCAACCAGATTTACTGAGTAAAATCTTGGCAACATGTCAGACTTGGGAGTTTTGCCAAAAATTTTAATAAATTGAAAATTTCACTATTTGCATTCTATGATAAAAGAGAAAGGGAAATAAGATTAAATATAAAGTGAGAAGGGAAAGAAGACTGATACTCATATTCACCTCACATGTAAATTCACATGGCTGTGAATTTAATGTATTATGACAACTAGTATTATTTATCAATATAATTTTAAAAATTTAATGACACTGTAAATTTATATCTATTTTATGCTATTTTATATCTGTATTTGGAGGGTAAAACCAAGGCAAACTCAGGTTGATGACTTTCTGTGGCAACAGTTTTTTTTAAGTGTGATATGAGAGCTGGAGATTGAGCAAGGATTAATATTGAAATGAAATGTAGCAGGAATTCCAATAATCACCCTTTGTATTCAAGAATGCCAGTGGTAAGGAATACCTGTGCATATGTGAATAGAATATCATAGTGCGTAATTTTTGGCTTAGTGGATGGATATTTGTGCTTGAGTATGCTTCTAGCAGGCCCTGGGAAATTAGTAATTTAAATATTTTGCCAATTTTAAGACATTTTTAAAAATTTGAATAGAGTGCCTTAGTCCCTGTACATGACTTCCAAATAGCTACTAGTTTACTAGCTGCAGGATGATGACAGCAGGAGCAGAATACACAAATTTTCCTAGCTACAATGTTCCTTCTCCAAGAATTTGTTTTTTTTTTTTAACCTGTTATTGTTTTGAGAGTATGCAATTATCCTTCAACATAAATACTTCAGAGAAAGAGTGATTTATTTGTATTTGCAGTGATTCAGTGATCCTTAAAAAATGTTTTATCTTTGCAAAGAGGAAGAAAGGAATTTCACTTCCTAAAACAACTTCAACCCCAAAAATTCCTAATGAGCTAGGAAGTATAAGGAAGAAAAGGAGGTCCCATCCACTGACTTGTGGATGAAATCCACAGTATCCGTGTGTGAGGCATGTAAAGAAGGAAAAGGAGGTTCCAGCTCCAGTTTGGCCAACTTCCTGAGCAGTACAGTGGTAAAACAGATCCCCAAGTAGAAGCACTAGAATGAGAATATGTTGTTGCAAATTACTTACTTGCTTTCTCCTTGTTAGAAGCTCATGAACCTAAGAGAGCATGCTTTCCCTGCAGCAGAGCTAGGCAGCATTCTCATATCATATTTTGCCTTTGTTACAACCTTCTGGCAATCATTTCAGGTGCTAGATTAGTAATGGATGGCAGCTTAGTATTCCTCTAATTTAAGTATGATTTCCACTCTTTTTTTTTCCCAAGATCATGCCACAGACAGTGTTCCCATCACTGAAGTAGGCTTTCCAGAGCTTTACGATGACAATTACATTTTCCAGTCAAACACAGATTACTGGTGAGACACCCAGTAAACTGAAGAGTCCTCTGCTATGGCTGATGCTCCTTCCTGAGTGTGCTGTGAAGAGACACCTGAGATCAGCAGACTGCCCTCATTCTACTTGGCATCTACAGCAGCACCCAGCTATGTGCCTGGGGTGCCTTGATCCACTTTACTGCTTGCCAGGTGACTTGGTTCCTGTGGGATCTTTTGCTTTTAGACCAGTTGTCCCAGCTGCAGGATAACCAACACACTTCTTTCAGGAGAGGACCCATCAGGAGTAATGATTCTTCATTGTTAGACTGGATCTTTACTCCCTTGAGCACCAACACAACTGAAAACAAAACAACAATAACAAACAAACAAACAAACAAACAAGAAGACTTGGGGAAAAAAAAAAAAAAATCTTGGGGAAAAAAAAAGAAAAGAAGCCTTGAGTTTCCAAAGTGGAGCAGACATACATAGCACGTTCATGATCTCATACAAAATGAATGAGTATTTTTTTTTTTCTTAAGTTATCATATTCTAGAAATCATTACATTAAATATGGGTAATAAGTCATTACCATTTAAAGAACCATCCAAACTAAGGGCAAGTCTGTTTGAACAGTTCTTTTGTGTTCTGGCTACATTGATAAGAAGGTCTTTTGTAGAGTAGTCATGACTTTTTGTAAGTAGTCATTTGTTAGCTGGAAAATTATTTCACGTGTTCCATGTTTTAGTAACATGAGAAAACATCATGAGAAGTAAAAATTGCATATTAAAAAAGCCTGATCCTTAACTCAGAAATTTTATTAGTGTCTTGCATAAATACATAGATTTATTAATTTTAATTTCCAATTTACATATTTTTCACATCTCTTTCATTTATAAAGTATCTATGACTTTTACAAGTTAAGGAAAAACAGTGTTTGAAAAGTAGCCCAAAGACCACTTTGCACTGTCAAAAAAGTATAGGATTTGTGTGAGGCATGAGATTATCACATTGATAAAGCTCAAATACTGGAATAGGGTGCTGGAGAAAAACAGAACAGAACTGAGAGGGACAGACTAAGTTGTTCCAGTAAATTACTATTCTGAGTTGCTGGGTACAGAACATATGGAGGAGAAGTGAGCATGTACTGTTGGTCATCAACACACCTCTGTGGAAGAGCCTCTTTCCACATAGCAGTAAAGGCTACCTCTCATTACAGCAACAGTAGGAAAAATTGCAATCTTGAAAGGTAAAGTTACAAGTGGATATAATGGCAACAGGCACCCAAAAGACTTGAGGAGCATGTCTAATAGAAAAGTGCTCTCATTAGGCAGAGGCAAAGTTACTTCCACACAACAGTTATTTCTCCACTTCCTTCACATCTTCAGTGTGCAAATTTAATGACTCTTCAAAATGAGTCATGCAAATATGAGGAAATAGAGTGGCACTTTTGCAATAGCATGGAAGAAACATTCAGCAACAAATGCCTTTGCAGGAATGCTGCAGTCCTATGAACAAAAGAAGCCTCTGAGAGGAGCAAGAATGTGAATTCATGGGGATGCTACTGACTCTCACAGCTGCAACTGAGCTTCTTTTGTCTTGGAGGTGAATGTGTAATGAGATACAGTGGCTGTCAGATGGTACAGGAAAATTCATGCAGGAGCCACTTTTTTAATGGGACATATAATTAAACTTTGGAACAAGTATGAGACACCACATAAGACATAACAACTCATTTCAAGATTAGATGCAGGACTCACTATGTGAAACCTGTGGCTTTCTTTATTCAATAAGTCTGCCTAATTGCTGATTAATTAATTCTGATCTTTTTAGTGAGTGTACTGTTGCTCTTTGGTACATAAAACCAAAAACAAAACAAAAAGCCAAAACAAACAAACAAAACCCAGCAAACAAACAAACAAATGAACAAAAAAAGAAGAAGGAAAAAACCAAAAATGCTGGGAAAAAAAATGCAGCCATAGGGGAGTCTGCAGAAAAATGGAAAAATGTTTGCTAAAAATATGTAAATCAAGGAGCTGAATCCTGTCTGTGTGCACTCTGCCTCTCTGGCACACATTGGTGTTCCTCAGAAAGAGAACTGTAAACCAAGTGGGGACCACCAGGGAAGCTGAGATTCCAAAGACAGTGCATCATTCCTGTACCCCCCAGTGGCTTAGCTGGCTGGTTGGTTTGTTTGTTTTGAGGTTGTTTTATTCATGGGCCATACTGAGCCTTGCATCTTGGCCACAGCTGAGATGGCTTTCCATCACAGTGACCCATGGAAGAGGTTTCATGGGCAAGACATTGGCCACTCTAGTTTGGAAATGTTTCCATAACAAATGCATTTAAATTAGAGGAAATACAGAAATTTTGGCTCTAAGCAGAAAATTTTAATCAGATTCTGGAAAACTTGTCTTTCAATGGAAACAAGATTCCAATGAAGTCATTACCATGAACATAAAAATATCTGTTTAGGGTTTTCTAACTACATAGCTCCACTTCGTACTAACTATCTATCCCAAACTGACATCATCTCCTGAGAAAGAGTGATCCAGTAGGTTAATCTGCAGGATTTTTGTTTTAAGATGGCAGTGTCTGAGAAAAAGAAGGTTAAAGACTTCTGCAGAGGATGTTTTGTTTCGTGATCATTTTCTGCTGGGTGATGGGGAAAGATGACAGGCCAATATAATCCCACTTAATTCCTGAGAATTCTTCCCTGATTAGTCACACTACAATCCAGGGAAAGGTCTCCTGCTTTTCCATTTGTGAAACAAAGGGAGATCATGACTGTTATTTGAAAAGTGATAGCCGTGTATGCTCCTGTGCAAATGCACATACATTCCTTCTCTTTGTCTTCTAATTCATGAATGTGATGAAATGTGACTGCAAGGATCAGTGTGAACAGAAGTAAAAAGAGCTAAATGCAGCTGACAACTACTGATACATAAGTAATATATGAGTATTACAGCAGTTTGTCATACAGTTAAAGGATTAAAGAGAATTTCAAAATTATACATGACAAAATTTCACACTTAAATTCACAAAATTAAACCAATCTAACATCTTCAGCTAGTACCAAGTCCTGTACTACCATAGTAAATGGGAGATTTATCAATCCCATCGTTGTCATCATCTGGGACTATAGACCTAAAGTAAGGGCAAACTTATCTTTAATAAGAGTTTCTCTAAATATATTGCAGTTACTAGGTGCAGAATTTGGAAGTGGATACATGCCTAAATTTTTAGGATGACTAAACATTTGCCTTGAAGCTTTGAGAACATGGAATGTGATTAATTTCAAAGCATGTCGGTGTAAATAGAAAAAGAAGAAAATGGTTCTTGCTCAGAAACTTGAAATGCACAGTAATCCTAACCACTGCATGATGCATTTTGACTGAAGTAGCTGGTCAGATATTCAAGTCTTCACAAGTTTTGGGGAAAATTGTGTCAGAGACTGGAGACACAGTAAGGTATTTTTGGTACAAAATTATTTATTTGCAAATGCTAAAATATCTTTCCCTGAATATGAGAAATTAAATTCTATGAGGAGGTTGTTCTTCCAAAGCTTATTAAGCTAACTGGTTGATTGATCACTCAGTAAGATTTTTTTTTTTCTCAAGGTTATGTTTCATTTGATTCTGTGATCTTTGGCCAGTGAAACTGGTGTCTGCACACTTCTAACTCTGAAACAAGTTTGGGTTTTTGGGTGGGAGACTTTGTTTGAGACCTGTAGTATTTCAACTTAAACCATAACTTCACATAAATGCAAGTGCAGATATTATGTGGTGGATGTTTTTGCTTTGCAATCTTTTTGATAAAATTTTTAAAAATAGCAAACGAACCTTCAATCTCCCCAGAAACTTCCCCTTCTCACCCCCCATTTATTTCTCTTTTTTTTTTCCCACATCTTGATATTCTGTGAGTGGTTTGTGGGTCTAAGGAGTGTATAACAGTCTGATCAACCAAAGTACAAAAGGCAGGTTAAGGTAAGGAGCAGTATTTAGCAAAGAACAGTGACATAAGGAGGAGCAGTGGCATGGCTTGATCAACTTGAGATCAGAACAGTTGAGCCTATTTGATTAGACACAGGCAGAAGGATAACAGTAAATAACTCTTACAAATAGCTTCCTAGAATTGTGCTTTGTGAGATTGTCAGCCATTTTGGAGGTTTTCAAGTTATCAAAATTATTGTTGTTTCCAGCAATGCTTGTAGCCAAAGGTGTAAGGATTCTATCAATGTTAGGGACAAAAGATTGATGGAGTTTATTTGGCTGACTTAATAGCCAAAGTGATAAATTCCTTCTAGGGAACAGGCACTTCATCCAAATGTGAGACTTCTGGTCTCACCTCTAGAAACTTTTCTCTATCTCTCAACCTTCCATGCTGAATTTTGTTTTTGTTTTGTTCTCCCTTTTTGTGTTCCATTTTTTTGTTTGTTTGTTTTCTCTTTGTACTTTTATTTTAAGCAAAATGTTTGACCCATACGAACAAAATTGAATAAATCATTAGGATGCTGAACCAGCAGGAGTGGAGTGATGTGACAGAAAC
Organism: Muscicapa striata striata; assembly: GCA_030060385.1. NCBI lineage: Eukaryota > Metazoa > Chordata > Aves > Passeriformes > Muscicapidae > Muscicapa > Muscicapa striata. The sequence goes on from JAREIS010000070.1 coordinate 1,766,253, forward strand.
AAAATTACTGTGTAACTTCATGACACATAACTGGTGGTACTTCACTATACTGAATTTATATATATTCGTAATGTAGACTCTACACTATTTGACAAAGAGGCTGTAGTTCTGAACTTCATTTTCCTATCTTCTGTATTTTTTTCCTTTTATAAGAAAATAAACGAAAGAGTGAGGCAAATCTTCATTTAAATTATTAGCATCATTTTAGCAATCTAAGTTAAACAAAACAAAATTTTCTGCTCCTTCAAATCAGCTTAATTAATCCCGTGAGAAGTAAATTAGTCTTTATGTTGACTGTGTTAAAGCCTCTTGTTAACTGGCAGAATCATGAGCTAATTATATGTCTCAGTGTTCATAAGAAATACAGAAATAAGATTTCCAAGAACAGTTCTGAAAGTAGGAAAATAATTCTCTGTCTACTTCCAAAATACTTCTTTTTATAAGAACATTATAAGCAAACCCCATAGTTTTTTGCATCCTATGCTTCAACATTTTTTCTCTTTACTTTATAAAAAATTGGAAAGCTTTAATCCTTTTTCTTCTAAAAATGAAAATCAACTTACAATAAAAAAAAAAAAGAAGCAACAAACCAACACCCAACCCCTCCCCCTAAAAGCAAAACAAAACACAAAACAAAAAAGGCAGCATTTTTTTTACTGCCCTGAAGAATTGCATCTGATGAATGGATGTGTGGATTTTATTTGCAACTGCAGATAATCAGGAGCTCTGACTCATTGTCATGACAGAAGGAAAGCTGGGTCATTAAGATTCCTTTTCTTTTTCATTGTACAGTCTTATCTGGGCCAAGGAACTACTAATAAACTTTTTCTGCTGCCTCTCCTGTTTTCACAAAATCTCATCGCTCATTCTCATGACTTTCACAAAATTTTTAGAAAGTTAAATTTTAAATTTTAAACAATAATTTAATTTAAATAAGCCAGCAGGTCCTAAATTTGTTTGGGATAACAAGATAGACAAATGGGCTTATGACAAAGCATACAGCTAATTGAAAACTGTAGTTCCCATAGATAATCATAAAAATATCACCTGAGGTGATCTTTTCTATCCTATGGGAAAAAAAAAAATTATTGCAGCTGAGAAAATCCTCATTTCTTAGAGAAATATTCTTCTGAAAAAGGGAATCAACCACCTCTTGCTGTAACCTTCAGACTTGATGTGGGGACAAAATTGACAAGAGAAATGAGTTGAAGAATAGAGTTTGAAGGTTGCGAAATTATAGTTGTTCAATTGTGTTCAGATGTGTTTCTTAGCACTGAAGTTATTCTTTGAGAAAGAATATGGATATTTTGCTGAGAAACACATTATTTGATAAAATTAGTGCTACTCTCAGCTCTCAGTTCAAAAGATTTGTTACTTGCGGTTTTTGTGGCTGTTATCACCTGGCTCAGCTTTCTCAGACTTTTTGTAAGAAGCTCTTGGTGTGTAGTAGAAACATAGATACATGTTTAAATGTGGCAGTGTGGTTTATCAGACTGGTGTCTTTTCTGAAACAGTACTGATTGCAACAGTGATAAACATGAGGCAAAATTTAAGGGGGCTTAAATTGATAAGAGTCGAGGCACATCCTTGTCTTTCAAAACTGACACTGAGTTTAGAAAGAGGTGTTAGTCTTCGGTATAAATTTGAACAACCTATAGGAAGCTTGTAGAACCCTAGAATCACAGAGATTAAGAATGGACCCATAAAGCTCATTAAGACCGAGTCCCTGCAGGACTACCCAGCCCTAGATCATATATGCAGCTTTGTCCCGCTTGCTGGTGCTCTACTGCTGCTCGTATTGTGGCACCCAAAACTGCCCCAGCTCAGAGCAGAGCAGGACAATCCCCTCCCTTGCCTGGCTGTGATGCTGTCCCTGGTGCCCCCAGGACAGGGCTGGCCCTCCTGGCTCCAGGGCACTGCTGGCTCAGGTTCAAATTGCCATCAGCCCAGTAGCCCCCACCCCCATTTCTTTCCGCAGGGCTGCCCTCCAGCGTCTCATCCCCTAATTTGTATGTGTAAACAGGATTACTTTGCCCCAGGAGGAGAAGCTGGCACTAGCTCCTGTTAAATTTCCTGCCCAGCTGTCCAGGTCTCTCTGTACAGCCTCTTTGTTCTGGAGGGAGTCCACGGCTCCTCCTGTTTTAGTATCACTGGCAAACTTACTTACGTACATTTGCTCTCTGCATCCAAATAATTTATTAAAAAGCTGAAAAAAACTGGCCCTAATTTTGAACCTTGTAGAACCCCACTCAGCCATTCGTTCACCTGATGTATTATGGACTTGCCTCATTACTTCAGAGTTTATGATATGAGATGTCAACCTTGACGATCTCCGCGGGGAAGTGGTAAGGGCACCAGCCTGACAAAGTTCGGGAAGTATTTGGGCATTGCTGCCAGACACACGGTGTTGTTGGAAATGATATAACTCTTAAATTTTTTATGTAACTCTCGTCAGGAATTCGCCTTTGCCCGGGAGGAGGGGGATTTGAAGTTTCGATTCCAAAGACTCTGTTCACTGAGCCTGAGCGAGGTCTGATCAGTTTAAAATCAACAGATTGGGAGTAGCCAGAAGATAAACAAGAGATAAGTAAACCTTAGCGAACATTAACTCCTGGAGCAGTCACCTGGTCTGGGAAAAGTCTGATAAGAGAGCCAAAGAATGAGGATCAAATTAGCATGGAAGCAGAAGGGATCAATAGGAGACTGAATAAATCCCAGGAGGAGATTGAATACTTAGAATTGTGTAATTTGGAACAATGAATGAGGATTTCTTTGGGTTTTGTATGTATTACTTTTGTATGGTAAAAAAAAAAACCCTGTGTGATTCAATGCACAACCCGGGCATGTGTAGATGAAATAATTTCTATTTCACATCTTGGCCAGAATAACATTCTGGCAGGAATAAAGTAATGCCAAAATTCTCTAACGCTGAAAAATGTTGTTGGAGAGTTTCTGTTTATCTCACTGTTTCGGTGACAGTGTGACTCTTGTGGTTGTCCTGTGCCAGGAGCTGGACTTGATGATCCTTGTGTGTCCCTTCCAATTCAGTGTGGTTTGTGATTCTGTGATAATGCTTAATGCTTTAGTAGGAGAGGCTCTTTGGTCTCAGTAAACAATGCATATCACATGCAATTGATAAACAGATGAACAAAATTTCAAGTTCTGCCTACAATGAAATGTGCAATAAAGCAGTTGCCAAGAACTTTAAGATTCAGGACAAGATCTGGTTATACAAATAAATGTTTAAACAAATAAAACAGACTTTCATTTCTGGAAGTTAGGTCAATTCTAGCCATGGAAACTCTGAAGTTATTGGTCTCCTATACATCCTGATAGTATGAAGGAAATATAAAGGAAATCTGAAGACTGAAGGAATATCTTGTAACTGATAGATGCTGTGAAACTACTTTCAATAAAATACTTTGGGATTAAATGTTCTAGTAATCATAGAGATTAGTCGAGATGCTGTTAAACTAAACATGCAGTGGGAACCCAAGTGAGTACAAGTCATATGTTAAAATAAAGGGCGTTGAAAAACGAGTTGCTGGAGAAGGCAATGTAGTTAGAAACACTCTCCTGTATTGTACCGCTTGGGTTTGCTGTTTGCATTCCTTTACACTACATGGTAATGACAGGCAGTTCTTTGGATGGCCTTGAGGCATGAGCACTTCAACACAGCAAAATTATGCTTTTATTCATGAAGATCATCTTGATGTTAAAGATCCCAAATTAACAGTTAGAGTGCAAGTGCCTCACAGCATTTCTCTGGTAAATTGTAGGTTCAAGGATTCATTATCCTTGGGAGTTAAATTCATGTGGAAATCAGTGCACAATTCTTTTGCCTTTACTGATTTTTGAGTGCAAGAAATCCAAATCTTCAGTAGGAAATAAATTTTAGTAGAAGCAAAAGGCAGTTGATTCCCATACAGTAGAATTACTCTAAAAATAATGTAATTAGCATTTGCGTGCCTTGAACCTAGTCATAAACACATCAAAATAGGGTAGATTATAACAATATGTAAGCATTTTCTAGCACTGTAATCCTGCAAATGACATAACTGGTACCAACCTGTAGGCATCTTGCAATGCCATGAAGCATCAATACATAAACAATACTAAGCTACAAAGAGACGTGCAATAGAGTTGCACAGCCAAGGTGCAGGAATACTCCTGAACTGTAGCTCAAATAGGAAACCTGGGAGATGAGCACCTGGATACCAAACATGGGAAAAACAGAAAAATTCTGTAGAATAAAGAGGAAACCTGCCTGGTGAGACCCAGCTCCTGAAATCAGATAAATAATTTTGGGTGAAGATGAGATTCCTCAACTGTTTATTGTCGTGCTGGTAGGATCAAGGAGCACAACACCACCAAAGGTGTTGAAATAAAGATGAAGCCTGTTGTCTCCTTTTGATTTCAGCTTCTCTCCTCTCCATCAAAGGGCCTTCAAGCCCAAGCAGCTGAACTTGGTTACTAACAAAGTGGAGAACCATAGTCATCAGTGCTATCAGCATGGCATCAACTCTTCATTTACAACTGATTTCAGACAAGATTATTAAGAACTAATTTTGAAAATGCAGTTCTATTGATGGAAAGCAAATAATAGCTAGCCATTGACAAAGTGTATTTTTAGTCAGTGTTGGTATACTATATTTTGTTATGAAGACTAAAACTGGCCTGATTTATTGATCTCCCATACACCCTAGTGGAAGAAAGAAAGAAAATGTAAAGGAAAGCTAAAAGCTGGAGGAGTATAATAGCTGGCAGACTGTATAGAACCGTTTGGGTAAAATATATTGATTTTATATGACAGATGAACTCCTTTGCTATGTAGTTACATTGATTTTTATTATTTTTGCTTTAAGAAGTCATGATTATCCCTGTGGTGATTGCTATTGCAAGGGTTATTATTCTCATTATTGCCAGAGAAATTAAGAAACATGCTACTACTTTATATGTAGGAAGTTAAAGTCCTTAGCTATTCTGATAGTTTTCAAGAACTTTGCTGGAGTAACTTTGGTGGTACCTGGTGGTTTCATTGGCTGAAGTCGGAAGAGTTGATCCGTATTGGATTTTCATGGCAAGGTTCTGGCAGAAGGGAGACTTCAGGAGTGGCCTTCGTGAGAAAAGAGAAGGATCTGCTCAGGTGTTGGGCAGAGCAAGCACCAGTTTGCTCCAAAACAGACCCACAGCTGCCCAGAGCTAAGACAGTCAGCAGCACTGGTGGTTGACACCTCTGTGATGACATGCTTATTATAGAGCTAAAAATGATACACAGCAGCTCAGAGAGAGAAGATTCAGAAAAACCTGATACCTAAAGCATGTGGTGGTGCAGGTTCCCCCTGCAGCAGTGCAGGTTTTCCCCTGCAGCTCACTGAGGAGCATGCTGGAGCAGATATTCATGCTGCAGACCATGGGGGACACTTGTCATGGTTTGACCTTGCCAGCAGCTGATGCAGGTCTTCCTCGCTTTGACCTCACCTACACCACACTCTCTGTGGCATGGAGGGGAGAATCAGGAGAATACTAAAACTCATTAATTCAGATAAAAACAGTTTAATAATTGAAACAAAGTAAAATTTAATTATGCCCAGACTATTCCCCAGAAGCAATCATCACCTCCAGCCAACACCCCCCATATGCTGGGCATGGTGTTCTATGGAATATCCCTTTCACCAGTCTTTGACCCACCTTGGAGAAGTTTGTGAAGGACTGTACTCCATGGAAAGAACCACTTCTTGCTGCAAGGAAAGAGCATGATGAGAAAGAAGTGGCAGAGACAAATTGTAATGAGCAGACCACAGCCCTTGTTCCCCATTCTCTCCATGGCTTTTTTGTGTGTGTGCATGTGTAGGAGCAGAGGAGTCAGGAATGGAGGAATGGAGATGAGCCCTCAAAGAAGAGGAAGGTGGGGGGAAGGTGGTTATAGTCTTGTTTGCATTTCTTGTTACCTCACTCTTAATTGGCAATACATTAAATTAATTTTCCACAAGTTGATTCAGTTTTGGCCATGCTGGTAACTGATGACTGATCTCCCTGCCCTTATGTCAACCCATGGTCTTTTTCTTGATGTTTTGTTCACCTGTCCTATCAAATAGGGGGAATGAGAGAGAGCTGAGTGAGAGTGTGGCAGTAAAGGTTAAGACATATAGCTTTACTATTTTATTCTCACTAATATCAGTGGAACCATAGCACTTCCAGCACACTAAGAGGCCAATTACAATGCAAGTTAGGCATATCAGAAATACAAGTTTTCTATAGAAGACAGAAGTAGCCTAGCTATGAATGCACTCAATTGCTGAGAAGAAAGTAGTTTGTAGATACAAATTAATTTTTAAAAGCTTGCACTACCATGAAAATATTGCAGCATATAATTCCAGTAAAAACATGCTCTTGTACCTGCCTTGCTGTAGTTAGTTGAGGTTAGGCCCAACTATTGAGACATGCTCTTAATTCACATGGTACTATGAACACCTTTATCTGCAAGATTCAAAATACCAAACCTTCCCCTCCCTCCTGCCATTCTTAGTTAATTTTTCTGATTAAAAAAATCCACTTTTTCATAGCTGTGACCAGATGCTTAAGATCCTCTTGTATGGCTACCCTGGAAGCAAATGCTTGAAAAAACAGTGAGAAAGGGTACAAGCAGGGGTGTGTGTTTGTTAATTTCTGAATCATCAGGCTGACCAAACCCACAAAACAAGGAAGAGGAAATGATCAATGTGACCATACAGACCTGAAGCAAAAATTAGTTTTACCAGGTCAAATTTAAGAGCAACCCTACATACCAGCTAGCCTCCAGTTTTCATCTACCATAATGCTTATTCCGAGGGAGCAATAATAGGAATTAAAACCAGACCATTTTACAAAGGGCAATTAGGTTGCAATGCAAGATGTAACCAGCAGTATGCATTCTATCACCATCTGTTCAAACCAAGTGCAGCAGTGTTCCTTATCTCTTCCATGACCCAACCCTCATAGCTCTGGGAGGGATATTCTCTGTTAATGGGCTGTCTGTTAAAACCAGGTGGGGCAGTGATCCTTATCTTTTCCACAACCCATCCTTCATCCAGGGAAATACCTTCTGCTAATGGGCCATTGAGTCCCACTGCATGACTGAAAAAATATATCATCTCATTGTGAGATGTTCCACCCAGAAGCCAAGGAGGAGGAGCCAAGCATTTCCTACCTAGATAAAATCTCAGATTTGGAACATCAGAGCAGCTTCTTTCCACTGGATTCCAGAGGAAAACCAGACCCTTCTACATCATCACTGGACCTTCCAAGGAAAACTTCACCCTTCTATAGGAGCACTGCTTCAACTGAATATCATCTGTCACTGCAGGAGGACTGTAGACACCATTTAATGGTGCTACTAACATCCTGACTGACGGGGTGTATTCTTGGTCAGAGTTTTTTTTCTTTTATTACTGCATTTTTATTTTAATTTTTCCTAGTAAAGAACTGTTCTTCCTATTTCCATATCTTTGCCTGAGAGCCCTTAATTTCTCCCTCCTTAATAATTTGGAGGGAGAAAGTTATATTTTCCATTTCAAGAGAGGCTCCTGCCTTCCTTAGCAGATACCTGCCTTTTCAAACCAAGACAAATTTTGGTGCTCAACATGTGGCACGAGAACATCAGGAGAAAAAGGGTGAAAAATTGAATGAGAGTTCTTGAATAACCTAATTTTTGCATGCTGAATATAGAAATCACATTAGGTGGCACCATGTTTTCTAGCTTACCCTGGTTCGGGTGGCACGTGGTTGTGGCTGTATTTCTCCATTTGCAGGCCCTAATCTAAACATAGGCCCTATAACTAAGGCTACTGTGGCTGTTATCCAGTTTGCTTTATGGATTAATAAGGTGAGGAATTCATGGGTTTTTAACTTCCTCTGGAAGACGGCCACATGGATTCAGGGCTATCACACACTAGCTGTATGTTTTTGGGGTTACTTTAATAATGGTACCTATTATGAGGAAATGAGACCAGGGGCAATTTTCTCACAACTCTTCACCCAACTCTTTGCGTCTACCCCACTGTTTTCAAAGGGTTCAAATCTTCTCTAAATGCTGATGATATCATACAGTGGCTAGAGTTGCTGATGTGCCTATTAAATCTGTTCTATTTAGCATTCAGAAATAAGGGAAGATTGACTTGGATAACCACCCTGATACCTACCCCAGGGACTAGAGATGCTGCCCCAGAGCCTGGTGCTGCCTCACAGCCCACTGGAGAAAGGAACCAGCCAGAGTGGGTGGGGGTTCTAGTGAAGGAGATACAGGACATGGGCCAGGTGCTGAAGGAGCACTTTTCCCCAGCTAGTGAGAAACCCTCCCCCTGCCCTAAAGAGGGAGAGTCTGATGGTGCTGCAGTGGAACCTGTAGATGTTACATCTGTCCAGGTTCCAGCTGGATTACAGGGGCAGCCACAGCCAGCAGCAGTTGCCCCTGTGGAAACAAAGAAGTCTAAGATGAAAACAAAGTACATAGTTAATGAGGATAAGTAAGGAGGGCCCTCACAACCAGTAGGGAAGCCAGAAGTTGAGATCATCACTGGCTCCCTGTTGAATGAAAGTCTCCATAATCTATAAAAAGACATTGTGTAAAGGGGCCATGAGGCTTTTGCAACCTGGTTACTTCGGGTGTGGGATCTTATGGGTACAGGTGTGCAGCTGGATGGCACTGAGGCCAGGAATTTGGGATCCTTGGTCCAGGACTCTGGTGTGGATCAGGTATTCCTAAGGGAGCCAGGCCCCCTTCCCCTCTGGGAATGGCTTTTAATGAGGGTGAGAGAGAAGTTTATCCACAAAGAGAGAATGCAGGAGCACCACCATAGAATGCGCTGAAGACCCTTGAGGAAGGGATCCAGCAGCTGAGAGAAGTGGCAGTATTGGAGGTATTGTCCCTCGCTCTTTGGGAGGGATGGACAGCATGACAATGACCCTGACAAGGTCAGGTGCACAGGGCAGATGTTGTGGGATCTGGCAACCCTGGGGCCATCTCAGTATACCACCTACATTGCACTGATTAATGTTGAAAACAACCAAGAGACAGTAGGTTCTGTTGTCAACAAGCTCAGAAATTTTGAGAGTATAATCAATGACCCTATGCAGGCTCCTGTCTCTGCAATAATTAAGAGTCTCTAGGAGAAAATGAGGGAGATGAGGGAGGAGGTGAAGTGGAACTGTTCCCATGTGATGCATGTGTAATTCACAAGCCCCAAAGTCAGAGCCCAGCATCCCTCAGCTGGGGACAGAGGGTACACCCCATGAGCTGACCTGTGGTTCTTCCTGCGAGACCATGGGGAAGACATGGAAAAATGGGATAGGAAACCCACTTCTGTCCTGGCAGCACGGGCGTGTCAGCTCAGGGAGGGAAATGCCAGCCGAGGGAACCGTGCTAAAATGAAGGTAGCCTGGACCTCCCACAACCAAGGTGCAGGGTACTACAGAAGGGAGGATGATCTGTCAGATCCCCTGGAAGGAACCTCCACTATGTATGCCCAGGAAGGAAATAATAACCAGGGCTAGAGGGGCCCTGCCTCTAGCCAGGGAGAGGCATGGGATGGCAGGATCTACTGGGTAGTGTGGGTGCGATGGCCTGGCACATCAGAGCCCCAAAAATATGAGGCAAAGATATGAACCAGTTGATACTCGTTCACAATGTACCATAATACCATCAGAACATGTGGGGGAAGAGCCTGTTTCCATTGTTGGGTGACAGGGGGATCACAGAAATTCACTTTGCTGGAAGCTGAGATTAGCCTGACAGGAAAGGGGTGGCAGAAACATCTGATTGTAACTGGCCCAGGGGCACCGTGCATTCTAGGCATAGACTTCCTCAAGAATGGCTACTACAAAGATCCAAGGGGATTCAGGTGGGCTTTTGGAATAGCTGCTGTAGCAGCAGAGAGCATTAAGCAGTTGAACACCTTGCCTGGACTGTCAGAAAATCCATCTGCAGTGGGACTCCTGAAAGTGACAGAGCAACAGGTACCAATTGCCACCATGACAGTGCACCGCCGGCAGTACCGGACAAATCGAGATGCTGTGATCCCCATCCACAAGATGATCCGTGAGCTGGAGAGCCAAGGGGTGGTCAGCAAAACCCACTCACCCTTCAACAGCCCCATCTGGCCTGTGTGCAAGTCTGAGGGGGAATGGAGATTGACTGTGGACTATCGTGCCTTGAATGAAGTGACTCCACCGCTGAGCGCAGCCGTGCTGGACATGCTGGAGCTGCAGTACGAGCTGGAGTCCAAGGCAGCGAAGTGGTATGCTACCATTGACATTGCCAATGCATTTTTCTCCATTCCTTTGGCAGCAGAGTGCAGGCCTCAGTTTGCTTTCACCTGGAGTGGTGTGCAGTACACCTGAAACCAACTGCCCCAGGGGTGGAAACACAGCCCCACCATCTGCCATGGACTGATCCAGGCTGCACTGGAAAAGGGTGAGGCCCCAGAACATTTGCAATACATTGATGACATCATTGTGTGAGAGAACACGGCAATGGAGGTCTTTGAGAAGGGAGAGAAAATCATCCAGATTTTTCTAGGAGCTGGCTTCACCATTAAAAAGAACAAAGTCAAAGGACCTGCCCAAGAGATCCAGTTCCTGGGAGTGAAGTGGCAAGACGGACGGCGCCAGGTCCCCACTGAGGTCATCAATAAGATCACTGCAATGTCAGCACCAACAAGCAAGAAGGAAACACAAGCTTTCCTAGGTGCCATAGGCTTTTGGAGAATGCACATCCCTGAGTACAGCCAGATTGTGAGCCCTCTCTACCTGGTCACCTGCAAGAAGAACGATTTCCACTGGGGCCCTGAACAGCAGCAAGCCTTTGCCGAGATCAAGCAGGAGATCGCTCATGCTGTAGCCCTTGGCCCAGTCAGGACAGGACCAGAGGTAAAGAATGTTCTCTACTCTGCAGCTGGGAACCATGGTCTGTCCTGGAGCCTTTGGCAGAAGGTGCCTGGTGAGACTCGAGGCCGACCCCTGGGATTCTGGAGCAGAAGTTACAGAGGCTCTGAAGCCAATTACACTCCCACAGAGAAGGAAATCTTGGCTGCCTATGAAGGAGTTCAAGCTGCCTCAGAGGTAATTGGCACAGAAGCACAACTTCTCCTGGCACCCCGACTGCCAGTGCTGGGGTGGATGTTCAAAGGAGAGGTTCCTTCTACCCACCATGCCACCGATGCCACATGGAGCAAGTGGATTGCCCTCATCACGCAGCGCGCCCGTATTGGCAACCCAAATCGCCCTGGGATTTTGGAGATAATTACAAACTGGCCAGAAGGTGAAGATTTTGGTCTCGCTGATGAGGAGGAGCAGGAGGAGCACATAAACTGGGATGAAGAAGCCCCACCATATAACCAACTGTCAGCAGATGAGACAAGCTACGCCTTTTTCACTGACAGTACCTGCTGCATCGTGGGGATGAACTGTTGGATGATAGCTAACATTCATGGATGGTAGCCAATGCTCTGTGGGGCTGGCTGGAAAGGTGGAAAAAGGCTGACTGGCAACGTAGAGGAAAGCCAATCTGGGCTGCTGATGAGTGGAAAGACATTGCCACTCGGATAGAGAAGCTACCCGTGAAAGTCCGCCATGTGGATGCCCATGTTCCCAAGAGTCGGGCTAGTGAAGAACACCGGGACAATGAGCGAGTAGATCAGGCTGCACAGATAGAGGTGTCAAAGATAGACTTAGATTGGGAACACAAGGGAGAATTGTTCCTGGCTCGATGGGCCCATGATGCCTCAGGTCATCAGGGCAGAGACGCCACCTATAAGTGGGCACGAGACCGAGGGGTGGATCTAACCATGGACAGTATTTCCCAGGTTATCCATGACTGTGAGACGTGTGCTGCCATCAAGCAAGCCAAGCGGGTGAAGCCCCTCTGGTATGGTGGGCGATGGTCCAAATATAAGTACGGGGAGGCCTGGCAGATTGACTACATCACACTGCCTCAGACCCGCCAAGGCAAGCGCTACGTGCTGACCATGGTGGAAGCCACCACCGGGTTGTTGGAGACATACCCTGTGCCCCACGCTACTGCTAGGAACACCATCCTGGGTCTGGAAAAACAAGTCCTTTGGAGACATGGTACCCCTGAGAGAATCGAGTCAGACAATGGGACTCATTTCAAAAACGGCCTTATCAACCCCTTGGCCAGAGAACACGGCATTGAATGGATATATCACATCCCTTACCATGCACCGGCTGCCGGGAAGGTTGAACGGTGCAATGGCCTACTCAAGACTACCCTGAAAGCACTTGGTGGGGGAACCTTCAAGAACTGGGAAACAAACTTAGCAAAGGCCACCTGGATGGTCCCCAATGGTCCCCAAGGGTCCATCAATCAAGCTAGTCCTGCTCAATCTGAACCCTTGCACACAGTGGATGGAGATAAAGTCCCTGCAGTACACATGAAAGGTATTTTAGGAAAGACTGTTTGGATTAGTCCTACCTTGAGCAAAGACAAACCCCTCTGTGGGATTGTTTTCACTCAAGGACCTGGTTACACTTGGTGGGTAATGCAGAAAGATGGGGAAACCCATTGTGTGTCACAGGGAAACCTAATCTTAAGTGAGAACTGTGTGTAAGGTTTCATTGTGGAGTTTAAAGAGGATATGGATTTGGGTATGATGCAGATGGTAATAGAATAAGAGGTGGATATTGTCTTGGGTTGTAATGCAGGATGTGACCAAAAGTATGTATTTTATCACCATCTGTTGAAAGCAGGTAGGGCAGTGTTCTTTATCTTTTCCACAGCCCATCCTCCCTCCAGGAAGATATAATCTGATGATGGCCCATTGAGTCCCACTGCATGACTGATAAAATTACATCATCCCATTGGGAGATGATCCAGCCAGAGGGAGGAGCCAAGCCTTTCCTACTTAGATAAAAACTGAACTTGGAATGCAAAGACAGCTTTTTTCCACTATATTCCCAGTGGAAGACCAGGCCTATCTAGGCCACCACTTCAGAGGAAAACTGCACCTTCTACAGGAGCACTGCTTCAACTGAACCACATCTGTCACTCCAGGAGGACTGCAGCCACCATTTAATGGGACTGCTACCAACACCCTGACTGACAGGGTATCAGGTTGTATTCTGACTCTGTCAGTGGTTTATTTTTTTTTAATTACTGCATTCTTATTTAATTTTTCTAGTAAAGAACTGTTATTCCTATTCCCATATCTTAGTCTGAGAGCCCCTTCATTTGAAAATTATAATAATTTGGAGGGAGGGGTTTACATTTTCCATTTCAAGAGAGGCTCCTGCCTTCCTTAGCAGACATCTGTCTTTCAAACCAAGGCAAGTAGCTAAACTTTAAAATTTTCTTTATATGTAGCACAAACAGGTGTCTGAAAATCACAATCATCTGAAACTTTTCCTATTTGAACTTATGTACATTTTAAAATTGCTGTGATCTGACTCATATTTGGGAGGGCAGCCTTCTGGCCTGCTCAGTCCAAAAATAAATATACTTTTATGCACACAAATAGCAATATTTCATTAAAAATCCATGGTTTTTGGAAAAAAAACCAAACCTGTAATAAGGTTTTCTATAGCCTTATCTTACCACTTACATGCTTTTTACAGAGCAATATCTTTAAAATCATAAGCAGTTCTTTAAATAGCTATTAGTTACTATGCTGTTAGGTTTATATTTTACTGTTTTGTAATCAGTTGCTGACAATACACTTGAACTTGTTTTATCACCTCAGAGTAAGGTACAATCAGTTTCCTAAAAGGAATGAAATAATTTACTTTTCCTGCAGCAAGATAACATTTGCAATCTTAATTTAAATATCTATTACTTGGTTTCTTTGAACTCTGGTCCTCTCCTTTTTTTGTTTTGCTTCTGTCTTGTTGGACACAGCACAGTCTGAGGACAGATAAAATCTGAATTCCAAAGGCAGCCAGCCAGCAGCAAAAGACACTTTTCGAGATCTGATTTTCCTGTTCCCAGTTTAGTCTGTTCTATCACTGCCCAGGAAGCTCCTTGCTATCCTGTGCTGACATCCGTTGCTTAAAACGTTCAGGAACTCCTTTCTCCTTGCAACAAAGTGAAATGGAGTTTTCCCTGGCTTAGAGAAAAGTGTCATTTTGGTTGCAACAAACTGCAAAGTGTAAAGAACTTTGTGAATGATTTCCTTGAAAATGGTGCATTTTACTTTAAGAATTTGTAAGCACTTTATCTGTCTTATTTAAGGATGCTGTTTACTGGTTTTTCTCATTATTCCTACTGACCAGATGGTGGAGATATGAGAAACAAATTTTTAATTCTCAAATGGGAGCTGTTACTTTGCAATTATGCACTTCATAGAAGAGGGCATACAGATATAGTCCCCTTAAGTCCTTGTGATCCTCAGATTATTAGGTATAGACTAAATCTTTACAATGCCCAACACAGGTTTTTTGTTCTGTTTTTGTATATCTACCATAGTTAAGTATAAAATGTTATGTTATGTTATGTTATGTTAATGTGCAAATAAATACTAGCATATAGTACACATATTAAAAGCTTAGAAGAGCAATCAGAATGTTTAATTTATAAACAAGACTTCTGCCTTCGTGACAGATAACAAACACATAATATAATAAATAACTTCCCCATTACAAACATTGGAAACTATCTACTAAAATATATTTTTAATTAATAAGGGTACACCACACTCAATTTATTTTCAAGGCCATGTTTAAAGCAGTAGTGAGTTGGCTTGACACCTCATCCTATAAAGCAACCTATTTATATCCAAAAGAGAGGCATAGCCTAATGCAGAGAAACAGATGACTGAAATGCCTGTCCTTATCAATTTGAGTGTGAAAAACGAAGAGGCCCTGAAAGAGGATACCACTTCTTCTCCACAAAAGAAACAGAAATGATTCACCCGTTACCAAAAGATTGCAACATAATTTATATCTGGACCTTTCCATATGAAGCTATAATTAGGTACTTAGCCTTTCCAAAATCTCTGCATTAGAGGCAATTGCTATGATTTTTATTTTTATGATGATTCAGCTCAAATACCCACCTGTTTTGTTGTATATGAGACCCATTCCTATCCTAACCCTGCAATACAAAATCATAGAACTAACATATAAGTAACAACTAACAGTCCGATATTTCACAGGGTAAATAAGCATTTTTTTCTCTTCTGCTTTTTAAAACTCATAGAGGGCAAAGAGATGGATTTTCAAGGATCTGATGAAAAAATATTGAGTGAAAAGTAAGAATTCAATTTTAATTAAAATATCATTACATAGTGGAAAAGCAGCTGTCTGAGCAGCCTGCTGATGTTAAAATTTTATTAACTGTATTTGAAACTGGACTTCCACCATGCTCTTAGCTGGGTCTTTGTACTAGTACATAAGAGCTCAGTTGTTCATTTGGCTCCACGTGTTTACTGTGATCTTGGTCACATGAGGAGGATTTCAGCAGAGTGTTCACATTTCTTCAAACTCTTATATAATCGAAAGCAGTTGCTGAACATGCTGCTGAATACTCTACTGTTCTTCTTCTAGCCTCTCCTCAGCATGGAGAATCTCCTCCTGAAGGGAAACTGGTTATGAAGCCTTAAATGAAGCATTCAGATAGAGCAATTAATATGGAGAATTACTTATAACTCACTACCCAGTCATCCTCCACCCTATCCTTAAAAATTCTAGAGAGCTATCTATCTGGTAAGTTGAAGTGCATGCAGAGTGTCCTCTGCACTGCAACAAACCCAAAGAAAAAGCCACAATACCCAGAGACAGAACTTCTCCAAATAAACCTACACAGTCAAGTGGCAGAGTTGTAATGTTGAGCATGCCCTATGCAAAGAAGCACAAAAGAATGGATAATTCAGTTCTGGTTTTGCAGGGGAGAAGTCCTTCCTCATGTAGTGCCTTTACAAGACAGAAAATGTTTACCTCAGGGTGATTACCAGGACTGACAGTGGATTTACCAGGAGCTGAGAAGATTGCAATCTTTTTCTTTCTGTACTAGTGCTGCCCAGTGTTCCAGGTCACATACTATAATGGGACAATAAATGTTCAGACAGCTCCTCTTCTGTCCAACCCCTCTCAACCCCACAGGTACACTCAGCCTTGCCAAGAAAGAGCCCTTCCTCATCCTCAGAGGTAGAGGAGGCAACACCATGAGAAGATAGCTGTGGTTACAGGATGGAAACAATCCTGTTTCCTCTCATCAGAAAGGTCATGCAACTCAAGCACTCCTCCACTACTGTCTCCCAGGAGAGGGACCTCATTTCCTGGTGTTGAAAGACTGAGTGAGGGAGGCTGGAAAGAATTCAAGACAGTAGTCATGTGACTGTTTGTCCAATACACCATTTTTATAATTCAGGACAGAGCAATTGACCTAAAGACTTTTGTTGTTTATGCTGGAATATGAGTTTGTAATGCGTGACTCTCCTTGCCACGTAAGGTGTCAGGCAGTGTATTTTGTCCTTGTTTTCTGTAGGTCCAGTAAGCCAGTCACCTCTGAAGAAGCTCAGAAGGAGACTAACATATTCATGGATCAGCATGATGTTCAGGTGATGAGAATGGTACTGTCTCAGTTTAAGTTGTGGCCAAAGAGGGGATGCTCCTTCAGAACGCACTTGACTCCTGGGAAGCTTTTTTTCTTTCACCAGATAACTCTCATGCCAAAACCCAAAAGACTGAAGAAGGGTTGGCAGAAATCTGAGGTGGATGGTGTAGCATCTGAGACCCTTCAGGGAGTGGTGAGGGACAGCAGGTATGATGCCAACACCCTCCTCCAGCCCAACTTCTGCTTCTGTCTGGACTAAAGACCAAAAGCCATGTCTTTCATTTGCTGATTTTGTGAGAAGGGGAACCACTCACAAATCGCATCTTGAAGTGCCTCTCCTCATTATGACTGCAGAAGGCTGTGTCTGCCTTTACTGTGATAAAAGAAAGGTGTCCTAGTAATGATAAGGAAGCCTCACTTCACATGGACCAGTTATGATTTTTTAAATATATGTGACTAATAAAGCAATAGAAGAAAAAGAGGTTTGTTATCTTCCTACAAAACAAACTTTTTTTTGGTTCAGTTCCTAATGTGGGAGTTTCATAATAATAAATTAGGGCTCAAGTAGAGCTGTGGTAAAAAAAATGTGCTTAGTATTTATGCAACTGTTCCATTCCTCCATGCCCACAAAACATAACTAAGAAGTTGAATAAAAACTCAAGTATAATATTTGAAAACAATTAAAACTGTTACTCAGAACAAGCAGTCAGGAAATTGTTCTAACAGTTCCCTGGAGTATTTAGATAATAGAGGTTATGTATCATGTTGGTATGCACCACTCAAGAAAAAAAGAAAATTGTTTTGCAGTAAGAACTGTGCTCAAGAACTGAAAAGGATTCAAGTGGTATGTGCAGTTATACCCACAGCTGTACAACCTTGTTTGGGAAAAGTTTACCCTAGTTTATGGATCTCTCTGTCTTCTTTCCCTGTCATTCTCCAACCTGGCTTTGAGCCAGGCTTTGTTTCGGGTTTTTTTCTTTCTGAGGATCCTGTGCAGTTCATGTTTTAAAAATAAGCGATTGCAAAAATGAATAAGCAGCCTAGTATCTATTTAGTTTAATAGGTCAGTCCATGATTTAGCAGATGAAAACATAACCCAGTGTCTGAGAGATGTCACTTTTCTGATAAAATTTATTGGAAGGAGATTCCCATTTAAGTAAATGTGTTTCTCTAGATTGTATATATCTTACTTTTCTGTTTGTAGGCAACAAGGAGCACTGCAAAGTGTAGGCATCTAATATTTGAATGTCTGGTCCTAAATATTCCAGTCCACATTCATTTGGCTAAGTTTTGCTTGCATGATGTGTGGTAATCAGCAAATATTTGTACCTGAAGGGTTGAACTTGTGGGTGAAATCTAAAACCACTTCTGATGCTTCACTGAACATCTTTCAATATCCCAAGGAAGAGACATAACCACTTACAAGATCATTGGCAGGGGATGCCCAGAACAGATCCAATGCAAGTCTGAAGCTGCACAAGTAAGGATTATCTTTGTAAATTTGGTCTGAAAATTGAACTCCAGCATTTGTGAGTGTATAGCTAATGGGCTAACAATGTTGCTTGAAAGAAGTTGTCCACAAATTAATAGAAAAATTGCAAATGAGAATTAAAAAAGAAACCAACAAACTAGCAAGTTACAATATGGGAAAAGTGGTTAGAGCAATATGTGGGTACAAAAAGCCCACAAGAAGGGTATACAGCCATGGAAATGGTACCTTGCTGAGGTTAAATTAATGAACCATATAGACAGAATCCGTGAATGATATCATATTACAAGTATATGATTTTTGATGTTTTACTAGCTTTATATAGACCAAGTTTTAAAAGTATGAATTTTAGTATTTATTGAAATCTCTGCGTCGGTGCTGTTTACATCCTTTGCTTAAGTTCATATTTACCCTGAAAGTTACTCAATTTGCTATTCTGAAATAGCTGTTTATTAGGGAGATATGAACAGACTTTTACAAGGATTTGTTTGCAGTTCTTAAAATTATTTTTTCTCTGACCCCTGGGAGGCCGTCTGAAATCTTAGATGTGTGTTGAGCGATTAATCATCAAGCAGTAATAGCAAATGACATCTTAGAAAATGTATGTAACTTGATACATTCACTAAGACACACCTCAAAGCTGAAAAAAATCTGGAAACACACAAAAGAATCAACTAAACGTAAGCAGTTAAAGAACTTAAGTAAAACTAGATTAAATTTCTAATTGGATATCCTCTTCTAGTAGTAAATCGAGCTTTGAGCTTGTCCATGTAACTAGGTCCCCTACTGCTTATTCTTATAAATCTTACAGACTTAATACAACTAAGAGGAGCTAAGCTGAATTTGACTGTGATTCATGGACAAATACTGTTAAATCTTTGGATATTTATTGTTACCCTGCAGCTAGTGAAATATAGTTTTTTTCTTTCTTCTTACAAACTCTGTATGCATTCTTATTTGGCATTTATTGGTGGAGTCATTGAGGCAAAAATATGAAGGCCCATCCTTTACTTGGCTCTGGTTTGTCTGGTTAAAAAAAAATAGAGAAGAAACATGTAAGAGCACTAGAAAAGAGGTTAAACAACTGAACTCAAAATAATGAAGGAAAAAGGACTGGCTTTTAAGTTTTCATATTTGGTGGACAATATTCTGTACAAAAGCTTGGTTGATTCTAATGCTGATATTTGATTCCAGCTATTGTTGGAATAAGTGAATAAGTGATTAAGAGAATAAGTGCTGGGAAATACAATATTTCATTGGAGTGGTGAAACATTGAATGTATCTGGCAACACATTATTAGAACCAAGGCAATTAGGAGAGAATGAATTTACAATAAAACAATTTTAAACTTCTTCCATAAACAGCAGAAATCTCTCAGTGGAAATTCAGACAATCTATTCTCAAGAGCTACAACAACCCATTTGAACAACACTTTTAAAACATCACTAAGCCTTTAAGAAAAAGGCTGAAATCTCTTCAGCTCTGACTCCAAAAATGTTTTGGAGGAATATATGCTTTATCAACTCATTTTACAATGATTATTTCTTCAATCTTCCTGCTAAATTCACACAATTATTTTATATCAAATACTTATCTGCAATTCAGCTGAAGACTCTTCCAGAAAGGGCTGAATCAGGTCATTCACTTCAGTTAATACTTTAAGCCAGTCCTTCCATCAGAAGAATCAGTCTCACTCACAGCTACCCACGGCTTGCACCCACTCCCTTGTTCCAGCACAGTTTTCTGTGTGACTACGAGGTTAGCTAAATAGGAACTTGTGCAGACCAAAAATAACAATTTTACTCATTTTGTCCTGTCACCTAGTTCCACGATTGACTTCACTGCATGGCTGCACTAATATTTGTGTAGGAGGAATGAGTAGGACTCCTTCTCTTGGCATTGCTAAAAACTGTGACCATTCAAGCTTTTACAGTCTGCTCTGATCACTCTACTGAAGGTTTCCCAGTGTACACATATCCAGAGTAGAGCTTGCAAAAACAGAGAAAGAATATGTTTCTGCTGTTCAATATGAAGTCTCGACTCCTACTCAACTCACTATCATCATCAATTTAAGACAATCATCCATAGTTTCCACAGAAGCCCTATATTCTTCCCTCTATGGAGGGATTCAATTTCTAGTTAATGGGTGGAGTAGTCATTGGATAAATAGGATGTTTTTAGCTTCTAAGTCTTTTTATCAGTGCTTTAGATGCAGAATAACCAGAAATAAGAATGGAAAGACCCTAGTGAAAACCTTGTAGAAAACATCTATCACACAATAGCTGTTATGAGATGGTTTTGAACATAGATGGGCTGTTGAACATGGTAACAAAGACAAAATCTCAATGTGTTTAAGTAATAAAAGGGGATCCCAAAAAAGGAAAGTAGAACAAAGACTTGCTGAAACACAGTGCAGGGACTTTGTACACTGGGTTTGGAGCCACAAAAAACTGTATGTGAAATTTACAGCTGTGATGAGGCAGGTTAAAAAAAAATCATCCTGATTGGTGCTGGTGAAAAGAGAAGAAGCTATTGAGATCAGGAGTATAGTCAGGCTATTTTTTTGCTTAAGGGAAATTTAAAAGGATTCTGTATAGTTAGACACAAGCAAAATGTTCAAGTGCTCTCCAAGAGAGCACAATGAAAAGACCAAATAAAGAAAATAAAGAATTGGGAAATCACACCCCCAGGATGAGAAAACCTTACCACGTGTTGCTGATATTCTTGTTGAAGAAAATAACTCCTTTCACTGTAAGCACCTCTGAATGTCTTTATAACAACATGAAAACCATTACAATGCCACTGCCACTAATAAAAAACAAAATGTGGAAGAGATGAGAAATGAAAGAGACATCATCAGGGACAGTAGAATTCTGGGTGCATTAGTCTTGTTCAAAACACAGGAGTGTACAGTGAATTAGTTACTACCTTAACTATTTTTAATTAATTGCACAGGCAGTCTGTAGGAAAGCCATCTAGGTCATTAAGATTTGCAAGACTTTTGAGAGAGAGAATTATTTTGCTGACCAGGTTATTAGTTCAATATTAATAGCAAGCAGCTGCTCAACTCAGAGCTCAGAAAGAAAGAGATGATTATACAGAAAGAGCCTTGCTTTCTACAGTTGTCTTCACAAGGATTTTTTCCTTTGGCTGCTCCCATACACAAATTTAAGTCAGCTCAGTGCTGAATGAAGGGGTTGCTGCAGGAGAAAAAGATGTCAGGCATAAGCATTGTAATATTTCATGGAAGGCCAGGTTTACCAAAAAGAAGGTTACATTTAACTGTCTCTAGTACTGCAATGAAAAAAAGCTGTAAAGCATTGTTTGAATACCTGGGGTTGGCCCAGAGAGGACATGGATGAGAAAATTGTTAGGATATACTGTAAAATTGAACAGTGAAAACCGAGACAACAGTGTAGTTGGAGCTCAAATTCAAATGTACAGTGGCTATCAATCATAGCACCAGAAAAGACAAAATTTTCAGAGCATGAAAATGGCAAGTAAGTGTTCTCTGTTTATTTGAGAGATAAGGAAATTCATGAACACTTCAGTTGTTAAGACAGAATTAATATCTGTGGGATTTCTTTCAGTACCAACTAGTCTTCAGAAAAGTTGATTCTACTCAATGTCCACAATGTAATAACACTTAAAACCTAGTTCCAAAACTTTTATTGGTAAAGGAAGGCTACAGAATCAATGGTTTGTATAAATAAAAATATGTATGTATATTCTTTAAGAAAGATCAAAACATACAGAGCCAATTCTGCTACCTCCAGGTTATTACCACAGAATAAAAATCTGGTGAAAATCTGTGTATTACAGAAAGAAACACAGAAGTTTAATTTTTTATAACATCAGGTTGCCTTGGAACTGGGTAACCAAGGGACATAACATCTGCTTAAGTTACGTAGTGACATGTTACAATGTTTGTTAGGGTTAGAAATAACCCTTAATGCACTGTGGGAAAGTGTTGCTACATTCTCCATCTTGTCTTTTGCAGTGGTAAATTCATATGCAGAGCAAGGGATCATTTCACCACATTCAGCAAAAGATGCAGCACACAGCAGATATTCACATTTTAAGGAAAAATCAAAGAAAACAAACTCCAACACAATAGAACTGAGAAAAAATTCTTGAAGGAGTTTGCTAACGCAAAATTTTATATATAAGGGTGTTTAGGTATGCACAGAATAAATCATATATATGCTCAAATTTCAGTTGATTTATTCCTATTCCTTCCTGGGTATTGACTATTTCTTCTTGAAGACTCATGACAGATTCATATATGCCACCTCAAGACTCTGGATCAAGATGCATGTTGTAAATTTGTCACTGCATTATAATTAATTTTCTTGAAATAAAAACACAGTATCCATGTGCAATTTAGTTATTTATTTATTCATTCATTCATTTGTTTATTTCAGCTGGGAAAATGAGCAGTGCAGTCCATGTAAACTTAATTCTCAACTGAATTTATTAATTTTTTGCCTATCATATTTCTTTTTTTCTTCGCAGAGGGATAGTTTCCATATATAAGAGTTGAGGAGAAAAACTGCATCCAGATGTTTGTTGCCCAAGAAACTTCCTTCATGTAGCCCTTATTTAAAGGAAGCATTTTCAATTTGCGAGGTAATGCGGAAAACACACTGGAGGCACATAAATATACAGAATCACACCAGGAAGGTAATTCCATCATACAGGGAGCATGGTAAGTACAGAGAAAGGAATGTGAGGCCCTACAATTCACATGGTAGCATATGATGGCTCCTCCAGGATTCTCATATCCCAAAAGTTTTCTTCAGTCAATGACCAGGAGGGGGAACTGCAGACATGAGTCTCACACACCATAGGAGATTCCTGTTCTTGTCCATATGGCAATGAGCCAAAGAGCAAATACTGTCTGTGAATATGAGACCATTATTCATTACATTAGCCTTGCCTGGAAACCTATCTGCTGCTCTTTTCTCAGTGTTTTTCAAGCTTTGTTTTCCAATTGAAAAGTAACAGTGGTTACTTTTGAAACGGTTCCGTTTTTCTTCCTAAAAAATCTGAGAAATAAAAAAACAGAATACTTCTATTGAAGTTTTATAAGTCCAAATGCAAAGATGCTAGTGTTTTTTATTTTCTATAACAAAAAAGCATACTATCATTTGAAGTGGATATCTATTTTCAGAAACTGACACGGGGTACCAGTGTTTCTAGTGGGTGCACACGCAGGATGGAGCAACATAAAACAGGTAAGACATCTCAAACATGCTGAGCTTACAGCCTGTTTTGAGAGTGCAGTAACCATAACCCACTTCTTTTCTTTCTAAGAAGTGGGCAGAGGAGGTGCAATAGCAACACAACTCTTCCATAGTGCCAAGGATGTACCTGAGGAAGACTCAAGCAGCATAGCCTGAGCTGGTTGTAAAAGTGTAATTCAAGAGGAATATTAGGGACCATGATGATACATAGCACATCCCCATCCAATGAATTCACGCATTCTTAAAAAATTCGGAAGAGTGTGTTTAGTTCTGCATTAGTTTAGTATGATATATAGAGGTGAATTGTCCAAAATAGGAACTCAGATGTCTCAGGGGCTTTCCAGACACCTATTAAGGAGACTCCTCAGTCTCCCATTCAGGAGACTCTGGCAGTCACACTCCCACCACCAGAGACTGTCGCTGCTGGCACCAAAGCCCCTCCACAGCAGGTGACTCCAGTGATACACTGGGAGCCTTGCTTAAGACCCTGCTCACCCACTCTCACAGTCAGAGGAGACTTCCTAGGGCAGAGCCTCAGATGTCTCATTCCACAGAACGATTTATTCACAGTGCAGTAACACAGAAACAGCCCAAACTGCTGCCTCCGAGGGCTTTAATACGCTCACAGTCCAGGTGAGCTCAAGTCTCACTCTTCCTCCTGAGTCCTCAGCTCCTGCTGTGTCTCCCAGTATCCATTCACCTGGTCGGCAGCATCCCTCACCCTGCCCTTTGTTATCCAAAATGTTGGCACTTCACAGCTCCCCTTTCCCCAGGCCAGCCAGCAGCAGACTTCTTGTTCTTTGTTGTGCAAATGATCAGCAGTTCACGCCTCTTGCCTGAGCTAAATCTGCATCTCAATCTGCATCTTGCAAACCAAGCTATCTGCACCAGACGTATTCCACAACAAGTCTCTCCAAAGTTGTTTGGTTCTGTGCTTCCAGGCATCTCAGAATCTCCTGACACCACATCAACCAAGTCCACTAGGATTAACTTCTAAAACCATGGCCCATATTTTAGTTTGAATGCAGAGAGGAGTCTGTCAAATAAAGTAAATTCCACAAGGTAGAAAATATAAGTAAATTCTGGCAGGGAAAGACCTCCATGGAATAAGTTGTCTAGAGAGCCTTACCTTCAGGAACAAAGAAGATGCTTGGATGCTGGGCAATAATCTTTGGACAGAATGAAGCACATTTTCCCACTTGTAGTTGCCAGCACAATTTTGCGAAAGCTGTGAAGGGGTAGAGCACATGACAACCCAGCTCAGTTCCTCAGTCTGAGGAACCTTTCTTCTATTGAAGGAGCAATTACATTATTTTCCTTCATGATATAAAGCTCCTTGAGATGAGTCAGGCCAAATCTTTCCTTTGTCAGGACTTCTAGGGAATTCTTTCAGTATTTCATCAACCTCTGTCCATCAGCTGTCACTAGAACTGGCCAGATTTGCCTGTGTAGAAAAAAGTTGTTTTGCCTGTGTAGAAAAACATTTGCAAACACAGCTTGAGGTACCACAGAAGAGGAGAAATAATTTAATTACAATGAGCTTCTGCTTATCTCTACTACAGTATGTGAATATTAATCCAAGTTTTCTTGTCAAGACCCACTGTTTAGATAACCCATTTTTACCTTTTGGTGACAGGTGGAGGCAGGTTTGACTGTAGCACTGGCCTGTATTGGTCACTATTCCACAGCAGCCACTCACCTCAGAACCTGTGCTTTATTCAAATCAATTACTTCCAAGTTTTCTCACCTCATCTCACTGTATAGGCATTTTACTTTCTCTCTTCTGAAAAGAGATTTATTGTAACATGGATTTTCCTTGTTTATTCCCTTTTACAACTTTTGTTATTAAGTTCCAGTAGAACTGGAATTCTCAAGTAGAACAGGCATCTACTACTGGTCCTGGTGGCAGAGTTACAACTCTGCTGAATTTCAGACTTGAATCATCTGCAGTCTTCCCTAAAGGGGATGACTCTTCATTTGAATTGTTAATAAAATAATGCACCCATTCCACTAATAGCTCACAGAGGATTTTTTAGTCATTACAAGCCATGCAGGATGAATTAATTTCTTTACTGAGCAATGTTTTTATTTAACACTTGAATGCCCATTATATATTTTGCTAAGCAAATTAAGTACTTGGTAGCTCACCTGTTAACTGCTCTTGTCACTGGATAATCTGGAGAATCTCCCCAAGGAAGTAACAGAAGGAATTGTGACCCATTTAAATTGTTCCTTCTGGCAAATAATTTATATATTAATAACCCTGTAGCAAAAGTTTTGAAATTATATTCCCAGAAGACCACATGCAGATTGTACTCGAAGCCTGCAAACTCAAATTTTTTTTGAGATATCGTGAAAATCTATGATATTGGCCTAAATGGTTTTTACCATTTAAGAAATTAGGAATTTATTAGTTCACAGTTTGAAAGCTAATGCTCAAATTTCCATGTATTTGACAGTAGCGATGGAAAAATGCCATGTGTTCCATTTTTGCTGTCCTTTGCTATCCAGTAAAAAATAGCCCTTCTGAAGCTGAGTGAATGTGTGTAGAGCTGGGATCTTAACCAGCAAAGCATGAAACTTATCTTAAAGACAAGTAATGTAAATGTCACCCTTGTTTCATGGAGAATGGAGACTACCTATGTTTTATCCCAGTCAAAAGCATATATTGGCACTGTTGGGAAAGCCTGAGTCTAAGAAGGATGTCAAAACGTGTCTGTTCCACACTTTGTAAAGTAGTTTATGCTAAAACAGTGTCCTAGCTCAATGCTGGGTTCAGCCTAAGCACATTTACTGTCTTAGAATGCACCTTCATTTTCTTGTTATTGGTTCTGGATTAATCAAGTGCTGATGGATCTATCCAAGGCACAGATTCAAATGTTGGTGTGGAGATGTTTTGTCATTCAACTCCCCAGGGATGTTTACAGAGTCATTCCTATATTTAATGTTGCCAATTTTGACATGTGGCACTTTCTGGGACAAAAAGAATTTTCTCATCTGTTGTAACATTAACCCTTCCTTGCCGATCATAGATGGTTGTCTGTGGGACTTCAGCCTGCTTCTCATTCAGCTCTGTTCAGCTCATTGTGCAAAGTCTGAGCACAGAGGAGTGGGTGTCTCTGCCACAGAGCTTTGCCAGCCTCAGGTCTGCCAAGCAGATACCTATCTTCTGGAAGCAAGTACAGATACATTATCTGTCTCTGAGTCACCTCTGCAGCTGCTACTGAACAGATGAGCAGCAGCCACTAAGAGTTCAAGTCCTCTGGAAGCCAAGTTGTCAGAGGCTAGGGAAGCAAAAGGAGCAGCCAGTACTGCAGGACACCTCTAGTTCTCAATAAACATATTGTAAAGAAGAATCATCCTTCCCTCCTGTCCTCTCTGAGTGACATGCAAGTTCTGAAGCAAGAGTGTTTCTCCTGTGACTATTTCTCTCTCAGGCAGAGATGTCAATATAAAACATGCACCTGAAAAACCAAAAAACCCAGCTCTGAAATTATAAACAAATAGGAAAGTGTATGAAGCCATTTTGCATTTGCCCAGAGACAGAAGATACAAATCATGCCCAGTGGATTCAGGACATCTGTCTTTCTTCCTTGCAATAAACCTGAGGGTTAATGTCATAGAGAATGAAATAGATGTAATAATTCACCTCTTGCTGCTTTACTTTCAGGTAAACATCCTCAATGTATCTAACAAACCTATGGGGCTGCTAAGAGAAAGAAATGGAGAATCTAGCTTTGCTCATAAGGAACTGAGATGTTTATTGTACTGCAGGCAGGTGTCCATCCTGGTGTGCAGTGGTGATTCTGTTAATTTGTGGTTTTGTTCAGGGATTTTAGAAAGAGTAAATGTCCTCAAGCACACACACACACACACACACACACACACACTGCAACTGGACAGATTTCAAAGAAAGAGAAAATTCTCTGTAGAGATGGATGCTGATTTCCCTCCATTTCATCTGGAAATCTGATTTAGTGAATGGAAGCCCACCTGCTCATATCAACAGAATGATTTGCTATATGTGAGTCAAAAGGAGTAAAGCCTTTAGCCTCTTATAGATGCTTGTCTACATGGCCTTCAGCTTGTTTGTTTTCAACAAATGAGCAATTTGAGAACCTGAACATACAGCATTGAATTTTATTTGCTTTCTTACTACACTAAATTCAGTGTCCCTGATTTGTATTTCATATCATCATTGTATCCTTAATTACTAACACCAGTAGATATTACCATTGGGCCAATCCCTGCTTATTTCACCTAACTACTCACATTTCATCAGAAAGAGCTATAGGAAATCAAGATTTATTAATGGTATTTTAAGTTCCCAAGTATTAAGAACTTTGGGAAATTGAAAACTGACTGTCCCTGAAGATTGACCATACTTTCAAATTATGGAATTTTGTACATAGCAATATAAATTGATTGTATTAATATATTTGGATACATAAAAGCATCTATTACAGATCCATACACTAATAATTAAGAGAAAAAAGTATTCTGCTTTTCAAATGAAGAAAAATCCAGGCCAGTTTAAATTTAAATATGTGATAACACCTTTAAAACATTTCAGTGGACCTAGGAGTAGAACATCAGCTTTTTTTCACTTGCCTGGTTTAAGATTCCAGCTGGAGAAATAATGTTTTGCTATTAAGATCCCTGTTAATAGAATTCGTCTGAGACCTCTGAGGAGGTTTTTGACTAAAATCACCGATTTGGCTGCTACTTCTAAGGACAAATAAATGAGCTGATGCCACATAGTCTGCCACATTATCACACTGGAATGTTGGTTTGTCTTAATATACAATCAGAATTGTTCTAACATATGAAGAGCTGAGAAGCAGCCTTGCTACAGATAGAGATCTCTTGAGCAGAAAAATGGAAGTCCTTAAATTTGGTAAATTTTGCAAAAATGTACATTTTAAACATTGTAAATGTTTTAGCCCTAAGTAAATGTGTAACATCTAAGAACACAGCTAAGTTTAAGTTCTTATATTTATGAGGGTTTTGCTGAGTTTCCATTTGGGAGTTGAACATTTTGTAAATGAAGCATAACAAAGGTGTTTCTATAACAGATACTGTATCACCATTCTGCCTGTGGTTTGTAGTTCCCTCTGTCTGCATGGAACAAAATCCTTCTATCCACTTCAGTGCTGCTTTACCTCTAGAAAACACACACGATCCATTTGCGCACTCACATTGACTTCTGTGACAAAGAAAAATATTTACTCTCTTGATCTGGATAAGTGCTAGTTTTCAGCTATTTTCCATCTGTTTTGAATGCATCATAGTTACTTGACATGATAGAATTAACCCTACTGTTTAAAATCTCAATACATATCTAAAGGTTTTAACCAAGCTTCTTTTGTGCATGAAGGATTAACAGAGATTAGCTGAGTTTACCTGCTCCATGTGTCTGGTTCATGCTCTTGTTTCAAAAACCTAGTTTGAAAAAGAAGACAGAGAGTAATGAAATCACACTTGATCCAAACATTTTGTTGCTGCCCTCTCCTTCAACTTGACAGCTTGCCCATATAAAGGCTAACAGTCTTTTCTCCAACTGCAGGACAAAACACTCACAACACTGATGGGACTTACACCTCTTTGAGTCTCAGAATGCATCAAATATGAGGTTGCACTTGATGACTGACTTCAGAAAGATGTATGACAATGAACTACAGGATGAAAAGCAGAGGAAATCACATGGGGTTGAAGAAATGCTACCAGGAAATTGTGCACACCTTAAATCCCATCTAGCTGTTTCCTCCTGTGAGTTGCAGGGTTCTTAAAAGAGGGTTTCTACATGTCTAAAGATAACAAGACCATAATAAGAAACACCCTTCAGTACAAGGCACTGATGTCCCTGTATCCTTGTCCTCAAGAAAGATGGTCTGTCACCAAAACGGGAGAGTTGGTCACATCCCTGGAAAAACTCTTGTTTCCTCACAACAGAAGACCACAAGTCTAATGGATGACAGAGTTTTGCAACAAGAGAAAACAGAATTGCAGCCTGTTCAGAGGTAAGTGGTGATCGGTTATAAGTGGCCCAGAGCTCAGAGTTTCAGCTCACACAATGCTGATGTTCTTGTTAATGTTATTGCTGAGTCTAAAGAAGAATTGTGAAGTGCATGCTGGTAAAATGGCCTATAAAAGCAGAAGGCAAGGGCAAGGTTTCTGTGCTGGTATCTAAGGACTGGCATAATGTGATGGCATTCCATTACAGTCAAGAAAATTGTACACTCCTTAATATGCAGTTTCAGGCTAGAAGAACAGTAGATACTCTATGTACTGTATTCCTGAGGTGTTGGTGATTAAGGTCTGTAATTGACAAAAAGGGAGATGTACTGTTATGATCCATTCAACTTCTATGGATGAGACACTGGACTTACTGTCTAAGATATTGTAGTGATCTTCATAATGAGTTAGAATCATTCCACCATTACAAGTGAGCCAAAGCCACTAATTATATATGTGAATTTCTGTGTGTTTACAGTCATAAGTGCTAATACTGCTGGCAAGCAGGTCATTATTTCAATGAAGAGAGAGTAGTTTTTAAAGGCTGGTGACATTTGCATTAAATACATGCTCTGCTGTGTAGATCAGAGACAGTCAATGTCTT
Organism: Muscicapa striata striata; assembly: GCA_030060385.1. NCBI lineage: Eukaryota > Metazoa > Chordata > Aves > Passeriformes > Muscicapidae > Muscicapa > Muscicapa striata. Next base: position 1,796,150 of record JAREIS010000070.1, read on the forward strand.
GAGGAGAGAGGAGAAACTGATTTATTAATGCTGTATTTTTAATTGAAGTTAAAGTCTACTTGTACAGATTTAGAGTTTAACAATAGAAGAAGATCTGAAAACAAAGATATTCCAGTGGCCACAGCTTGATCTAGTGATTTTTAAAGGTTAATACTACAGAGGCAATTTAATATCCCTTTTTTTTTTTTTTTTTTGGTCTTTCCTATATTTGGAGATAAACAGGCTTTTCCTCAGCAAAATACTACAAGGGGAACTTTTTTTTGCTATTTTTCCTTTTCTGAAACTACTTGACTATTTGAAAATAATTGTGTCTTATTAAATTGCTGTGCTACTATTTTAAAAGGTGAAAATGATCCTTCCTCACTACAATGAATTTTCTGTATGCAGGAAGAGCCTTTTCCCCCAAAATAATCACTGTAGTGAGTAAGACCACATGCCATAGCTCTTGTAGGCCAGACTCTCAAATGTATACACTGAACTTAAGCTCAGCAGTGTTCTTAAGACTTACACATTTACAATAGGGCCAAAATACACATTTTCAAAGTTTACCAAATTGAAGGAGGGTTGTCAGTAAGCTTTAGGCTGTCTGGAGCACTGAAAAGACATGGCTATTTAAAGCAAGACAAAACAACAGCCAGAAGACAAAGCATTCCAGCTTTCCAGCATTTCTGTATACTGCTGAATGGGGTGCAGTAGGTAGAGGATTCTTCATTTATCCCTAACTGGCTTAGAACTTTAGGCACAGCCAGAGTTCCCGTGCTGCTAGTGCTTTAACACAGGGTCAATTCCCCTGCTAGTTTAAATTTGAGGTGGTTTATATAATTTGCAGTGATGATCCACTCCTGTTAGGGCCCAAAACTAGTGTTGCAGTTTTGAACAGAATGGTGCAAAGGTGACAGAATGCTTGAAACCTTGACACATTTGATGCAGTACTCCTCACACTTGGCAGTTTCAAAGTAATCCTCTGTTTCTCCTCACTTTACAAGCTCTTCCAGGCCCTCACTGGAAGACAGGATGCAAATATGAGCAACAGCTGTTTTTCACTAGACTTAGATCTGTTACACTGCCAGTTTTAGTGTTCTGCACAGAAACAGATCTGGGATATCCATAAGGTTCCCTTGACTTAGGGTTGAGTATGTCAAGGCAAAGCCACGCTTTCTAAGTTTCCTTCACCACCTTTGTTTGGAGGACCTGCCAAGTTTTACTGACAGACTCAGTGGTATTCCTTCCAGCTCTTTTAAATCAAAATATTAAATATGGAGGCAGAACTCAAGGCTTCAGTTGCCTTCTACAGTAGGTCTTGTGTCAAGACAAGCACTTCAATGGATTTGTAGTGAGAAAAAAGTGGGCAAAGGTGTATTTGCTGTTTCTGTACTGTTACAGATAGCTAGAACATTGCCAGGTTTTCTACCTGGGTAAGAAATTTAAACCTGCAGCTGTTCTGTCTTTTTTTTTCTGGAAAGTACTAAATAAGAAAGCATTGGAAGACCCTTATAGAAAATGTTTCTAATCAAGAATTAAGGACAACTTTTTTATCCTCATGTGTCTAATTTGCATCAGTAAATAGTGTTGACTTGTTCAAGCACTAAGCTCAGTCTATGAGTATTCTACACTTTCACATGGAAATCTGTATAAATGCTTGAGTTTTATCTCCTGTTTTTTTGTTTTTTTTTTGTTGTTTTTCTCTTTATGGTTTTGTTTCTTTTATGATGGGGTTCAAGAAAACTCTCTCAAGATGAGTTCTAGAGTTCCTTACTTTCTATATAAGGGCATCCAATTCTGGGTTGAATTACAGCCTGAAGTCAGAGGCTGAGTTGATCTTTTCCCACCTAGCTACCAAGTGTAAGTGGTAGGAAATTAATGAATTCTGAAGAGGAAAGAAATGCTGGAAGAAGGAGGAAAGAATTTAGTTTTAGATGAAAGCAGGGAGAAAACAAAGATCTTGACTAATTTGTTAAACTTTAATTTAGGAATTCACTAGCTATCCATCAGAAGGATGCGTAACTGTCATCCATTATATTGTGCTTTCTTCTTTTGCTCTTCCAAACATTTAAAGATGGGAAAATGAATAAAAGGGTCAGGAATCAAGAGTACCTAATAAAATCAGCATGTGTTGAGTACCTAATGACAGGAAAAAAAGTGAATTGGAGTTTGTTGATAACCTCTGTATTCATCGTACTTGCTGATATAAAATCACTTGAAAGTTTCTGCATGAAACCCATATAAAAATTACTGAAGGCCTGCTTATGCCACAGTCTTAGAACAGAGAGAGTTCTTAAAACTGATACAATGTATGCCTTGTCCAGGAGGTGAAAATGCAGGTGTGGAGGTGTCTCCGGTCTGTCTACCTCATGTCCCATTTGGTAATACAGTGTTCTTGTACTCGAAGGTTAAAAGCAGTTTTATATGTGAAGGGGCACCTTCACCTTGGTATGTTCAGAGCAGTGAAACACTAAAGCAACAACTCAGTAACAAAATGCATGTCAGTTCCAATGAAAGTGATAGCCAAACAGCCAAGGAAGAGTGATCAGAATTCACAGGTAGCACTGTGGAAAATAAAGCATCTGCACCAGACATTGCATTCTCTGAGCAGTACAAGACATCAAGCAAGCAGAGCAACTAAAAGTTAAACAGTACAGAAAAGGACCTCTTAAGATTAAGTACTGGAAAAACATGTAGAAGTGCCCAGGCAAAATTTTTGTAATCTAAAAACAGCACCAGAGATTCTTGAATACCATTATTAAAAATCAAGACAGACATTAAAAATAGACATTGCTGGGATCTGGAGAGAAGATCAAACACAGCCTATGCATTGCAGACTGCTCCAAATGCTCAGTTTCTGTCTGCAGATCTAAAAGATGGAATGTTTGGCACCTGACAGCAAGATTTCAGAAGTGGTGATAATGCCACTAAATCAAAAGCCTGGTTATTGTTACATCTTAGATTTGAAACTAACTCCTAAATGAAGGATCACAAATTGCTAGTGCTGTTTGGATGTTCTTTGATATAGTTCCAAGCAGATGCAGAGAGGACAACCTTGTTTTGCTGCCTGAGTGGATGTTTATCTAGGATACTTCTGAGGGGTGTGTCATTCTATCCAGTAATTAAAAAACATGTGTTTTGATTAATCCATCATTGCAATTTTACTCGTCTAGATTCAGATTTCTTATATAATTCCCTGGTACTTCATTGAATCTTTGGACCTATATATTCGTCCAAACAAACAGGATATTAAATAGGCATGTCCCCATACACTGATCAGCATCTCATGTAAAGTCTAATAGAAACAAGTTCTTTTAGCATCGTAAAAATTTACCTTTCACTTAAGGAGAAAAAAAGAAAAGTGGGTGAAATAATGAAGGAACTCATCAGCTACTACCTCTTATTATGGACATAAGGTAAATGATGAAATCTACCATGAACTCTTTAAGTAGATCTCATTTACTAGGGAACTCCTTGGGCATAAATCTAGTATACCAATCTAACATCCAAAGCCACTTTCAGTATGTCCTTAGACATCATAGATGTTTCCCATATTTCTCATGTTCTAGTGAAAGAAGAAGAAGAAACCTCTAGCTCTTAGGAAGTGGAAAGCATTTGGAATTGCACTTATAGATAGTATTCCATTTTGGTGCATGGATTACCTGATGACAACGGCATGTCTGTATTTTCAAAGGAACACACCTGCCAGTCAGCACCCTCAGAAACACCTCTGCAGGGTGATTGGAGGTGTGGCAAAAGACAAAATCACAAAACAAACAAATGAGTAAATCATGGCTTCTTTTCTTCTGATGTGAATGTAGTGCTTGCAACACTGCACTCTTGGAAAATTGATCTCTCACATATACAGCCCTGAAAAGTAGTGAAATTCAAGAAAAATCCATGTTGTGTTGCTTGGGGCCCCCACCTTAGTGCTGGAAATCTCCCACTATATGGATGAAAACAGTCTTAAGTTCTTCTGTTATCTCTTATGTATGTCCTATAATATTGCTGATTTTAGGACCTCCCTAAATACAAACAAATATTCTTAGAAAGGAAATATTGTTTATTCCTTGCAGAGTACAAGGTGGACATTTTTCACAGAGCACGCAGGTGAAGGGGTAAAAAGCAAGAGAATTTATGCATTGAAATCTACATAAACTCACCTATCTAGTACATAGTTACATCTACATATTGCATAATTGTTTAGCATGGGCCACTTTATGAAATATGAGTCACTGTGACTGTGTGGGCCTCTTAGGGGGTCTGTGGTGGTCTCTGTTTTGGGGAGGTGCCCCCTACTCAGTTTTGAGCAGCATTCAGTTCAGTATGCACAGAGTTCCAGGCTGAGTGCCAAAGAAGATGTGCTCTTCTCAGTATCACATCTTCTCAGACAATTGAAAAATAGATCATAAAATAGAAAACCTTTCCATAAACATGGAGAAACATCTGCTTAATACACCTGATAGCATCTTTATACTTTCAACAGAGAGGTTAAAGGTGAGAATGATACCATCTGGTTCCATGTGCAACAGAGATCAAAAGAAGGGACAGACAATGAATTCTGCTTAAACACTCAGAGCTTAAAAATACAGAGAATTCTGATTAAAATACAGAGAATTTTGCTTAAAGGCATCGATAAGACTTCCAACTGCTGGTTATTTATTTATGTGGACAACAGCTCACTTGACTGATCATTTTTAAAAGTCAAAGAACCATTATAAAATACTGCTACTCAGTCATCATTCTCTTGAAGTTCTATGAGTGACAAAGCTTGGAGAGCCCTTTTGGAAATCTAGGTCTAGGAGTTGTACCTAGGCTGCAATAGAGCTCAGGGATGTCAGTCAGGACCAGAGTGCAGGACATGGTGTCTTTTGCTCCCTCATTCAGGCTGCTTGAATGCACTGCTGTTCAGCAGTGGAAGGCTGTATAGACACCCTCATTGATGCTGTCTAGATTAGAGCTCTGCAAATGGACTGCTAATGTATTATTTTACACACCATAGGGAAAATAATTTTGAACAGTGAGATGAAATCATCCCTACCTTGCCACGGTGCACTGTGAATGTAATGATGTGTCCTTGCAATGGGTGTTTCTCCTTTGACTTTGCAGTGCTGACACATCACCTGAGGAAAAATGGCTTGGAGTAAGTATGTAATTTCCATGATTTCTTTGTCTGTCTGAAAACTGTGTTTAAAATTCTTCCTCCTCCCCAACAAATTTCAATTATTTGAAATGTAGCTATCAAGAGAAAGATAACCATAAATAAGAAAATACTGTCTCCAGTCTAGGAACTGATGAAAAATAGAGAATTATCTCCCTCTACTTCTTTCTTAGACTCCTGCCTTCTGAGAAAGATTAAGACAGACTATCTGAACTGCAAGGAATACATTGAGATTCTGCTGTGACCCTTTGACAGACACCCAAAAGGGCAACAGACAATATTTTTTTTGTCACAGCAAGCTTGTTTCACTGTAAAAATGTCGACATGCCAGCAGAAATGACTAATTTCCAGATGAACCACTTGAAATGAAAGGCAGGGAAGGAGCAGGAGAAGTGGTGAAAAAATTAATATTTCAGTAATAATCCTCAAAGGACAAATATTTCATGGGAGCATAGCACACTGTAGGATCAGTGTTGCTTGCAAAACTCTTCTGCATCTCTGGGGTTGCTGAGTTAGCAGGGCTGATTGAGCAGGCTTTAAACTAGGTTTGAAGGGGAAAGGGAGTAAGACCAGTCTCACTAGACACGAGCCTGGGGTGACACACCAGTGCTGTGGGTGACAGGGACAGCCCAGCTGAAGTGCATCTGCACCAGTGCACCCTACATGGGTAACAAACCATGGAAGCAGCAGGAAGCTGTGATGGAGTTATCACCATGGCAGTGTGGTGGGGTGGCTGGATGCTGCAGTGATGGCTACAGGCTCTTCAGAAGGGACAGGTGAGGAAAGAGAGCTGTTGGGGGGCTCTGTACACTGGGGAGGGTTTTGGCTGTACAGGGCTCAGGGACAGTGGGGATAAGGCTGAGAGCCTGTGGGTGACAGTCAGAGGGATGGCCAGCAAGGCACAGATCCTGCTGGGAGTCTGGCACAGCCACCCAACCAGGATGGAGTGAAATATTCTATCAGTGGATGTTTCATGATCACTAGCCCTTGTTCTTGGGAGACTTTAACTTGGCAAATGCCTGCTGGAAACTCAGCAGTGAGAGGAGACAGCCTGGGAGGTTCCTGGGTGTGTGGAAGGTAATTTCAGACACAGCTGGTAGGGGAGCTGCCAGGGTATGCCCTGCCAGAGCTGCTGCTCACAAACAGAGAAGGGCTGAGGGACATGGGGTGGTCAGAGGCCATCCTGGGCACACTGACCATGGAATCAACCACAGAGTTTTTGATTCTTGGAGAAGAAGGGAAGGGGATCAACAAAATACTTGAACCTTGGATTTCCAGATGAACCTCAGTCTGTTCAGGACACTGGTTCAGAGAGCCACTTGTGAAACAACCCTTAATTCACATAATTCACAGAGTGGCTAGGTTGGGAGAGACCTTGAAGATCATCAAGTCCCAGAGGAGTCCAGGAAAGCTGAACACAACTGAGAAGGAAATCTTCAAGGTGCAGGAGCAGGCCATCCCTATTTGCTAAAACATGGCCTGACTGAACAGGGAGTTTTTGCCAGAACTCAGATAAAAAGGAAAGTTTACCACCTTTGGAAGAAGGGGCAGGGAACTCAAGAAAAGTTCAAGGATGTCAATAGGTCATACAGAGAGAATACTAGTAAGGCAAAAACTCAGCTAGAATTCAATCTGACCAGTGCTATGAAAGACAATAAAAAAAATGCCTTTATAAATATATTAGCAACAAGAGGATGGCCAGAGGAAATCTCAGTCATTTATTGGATGAAGAGGAGGAACACTGTCAATAAGAATGAGGAAAAGGCTGGGTTTCTTGATTCCCCCTTTGCCTCAGTTTTTAACAGAAAGCCCAGCTGTCCCCAGGGCAGGCAGCCCCCTGAGCTGGCAGGCAGGGATGGGGAGCAGAACAGACCCCATGCAGCCCAGGAGGAAGTGGTTAATGACCTGCTGTGCCACTTGGGCAATCACAAGTGTGTGGGACTGGATGGGATTCACCCAGGAGTGCTGAGGGAAGGGAGGATGAGCTCACCAAGCCACTCACCATCATTTACCATCAGTCCTGGTTAACCAGGGAGGCCCCAGACACTGGAGGGGGGTGAGTGTGATGGTGATGTCCTTCTACAGGAAGGTTCAGAAGGAGGATCCAGGGAATACAGGCCTGACAGTCTGACCTCAGTGTTTGTGTGATAGGTTATCTTGAGCAGCCTTGGGCAGCACTTACAGGACAACCAGGGCATTGGGCCCAGCTGTTCAAGAAATAACTGGATGTGGCACTTAGTGCTGTGGTTTAGTTGACAAGGTGCTTGGTCAGAGGTTGAACTCAAAGGATGACCTTGGAGGTCTTTTCCAGCCTTAATGATTCTATAAAAAAAAACCTTTTTACCTAATAAAGATGTAAGGACATTAATTATCTTATGAAGGGAATTATTTGTGATCCTGAAAAGTACCCAAATTCAATACATACACATCAGTAGAGTATATCTTTCATCAGAAAAGCCCCCAAATGTAATCTGTCACGCTGTAGTAAAAACACAACCTGAAATTAATGGAATAACTGCTGAATCCAAGAATATTTGTAGTTAATTAAATTAATATCATTATTAAATTCAAAGAAATTAGAGTAGCATTAGATGCAGTTGAAAATAATACAGCAGAAAATATATTCTGTTTGTACTGTTGTCAGTAGGAGTTTTTTCCCTTTTCTGAGGAGGTTCTAAATCTCATTTTCATATTTCCAGTTTGTTCAATTATCACTGAAGTACTAATTCTTCTTACCATGGAGTTTCCTTAATCCACATTTCTGCATCTGTGAAAAATAAATCTCCAGATATACAAAATGGTTATGCTTTGAGGGTGTAAAGTATTGTGATTCATGATCTGATTTGGATTAAAAGAGATCATGTGATTCCTCCTGATTGGATCAAACATGAAGGCATACTCCTTTGTATGAAGTATCTGTATGAAGGAATACTCTTTGAATCATCTTGAATTGAATGAAGTAAATTTCCACATAGCATTAAAAAAATGAATTATAAAATAGGCAGACCACTCATCTATTTGAACATCTATTTAACAGGTATAAGACTTCAAAAGGACTTTTCAAGTCTGAAGTAAGAAAATACTAGCACCATGCAGGACCTTTTACTAATAACCTAAGGTTCTAATTTTCCAACAAAATTTATTAAATTACCTGAAAGCCTGTCCTATATCTCTTTTTATAACAAGTGTATTGGTCAAAAGCATGTATTTTCACCTCCATAATGGAACTGGGAGACTCCATTATGGAACTATCATAATTATTACTTTTCCTTTGTAATGTGGGTTATCACCTAAGATAGGTTTTTTTGATGAACAAGATCACGTTATGCTAGATAATGCATAAACACAGTACAAAAAGACAATGGTTATCCCTCAATATTGCACTCCATAGCATGGCAGGTTCACTAACTCCTCTCTCTCATGTACAGTAAGTAAATGTGTTCATCCAGCTGTCACATTTTCATGATCCTGATACATCAGCAACTGCCCTGGAAAAACTCTGATGTACAGTCACTGTACTTTCAGAGTAGGGTGCTGTTGCCTGCAACCCTGCACAGCTCCTTTCTTCAAAGTCTATTTAATCAAGGTGAGAGGATTTAAATCTACATACCAGCTGTATTTTATTTGTAATGAGTGGGACTTCACAATGGAAATGCAAATCTGCAGCCAAGGTCAGAATGCACTCTGTAGGACAAGCCCATTCTTTCATAACTCAGACTTTGTGATTTTTGCTGAAAAGCTTTTTATGATAAAGGTGGAGGCATGAGAAATGTTTTTCCATGACAATTACAGCTTTGATAAACTGTAGAAAACAGGATAGTTAATTAGTGTTTTGATTAGACAGCTGGAATCATAGCCATTAAGAAATCACAATGTTCTTAAATTCTGCATTCCATATGAATTCAAATTCCTTCAGTAATGCAGGTGCAAAGTGTTGAAATTCTATTGTGGTTTAAGTGGGGACCTGCAAGGACTGTTCTGTTGCTGACGTAAAGCTATTATCTGTGATTTATAAATAAAGTGATTCCTGTTTTTAACAATCATGTTTTCTTCTTCTATTAACCATGATAGTATAAACACATTCATACCTGTTCACTAGATAACAAATTACACAGAGACGTAAAAATAAATCTTTGTATACTAGTAACAGTGCTCCATCTTTCTAAAATTTGTTGTACCTCTGATTCTGTCAACTCTTGCAAGCACGTTCAACTTAGAACAGAAGCAAAGGACAGAGGATGACAGATGGTTATGAAAATAACCCCATTACTAAACTCCCTTGATTCTGCAAGCAAAAATGCAAGGGAAGAGAGATATCTGCACTTCATGTCACCTTTGTGCACCTTACATAATTTCATTTTACTTATACTAGAAAACACTTAATTAAAAAATATCCTCAACCAAGATGTTTTTTGGAGCACCAAATGTGTTTGCTTTTCCAACCTCAAGGAGTTTCAGTGAACTTTGTTTTTCAAAGAGTCTAGAGCTTCCCATTAGATAGCAAAGTCTTCTTAATGTCATATTTCTTGATAGAAGTATTTCTCAAAAACTGTTCTTGTCATAGTTTATTGCATGAGACAAAGAAAATGACTTTTCTTCACCTGTACCCTCATTTGCTTCTTTCATGACTAGGGTGACCTGCATAACAAATTAAGCTTGCAAATGCTAGGAAACATTTAAACATTTATTTTTAGTAAGAAAATACTACACTGGTAGTGGTTTGTAGTATATTCCAAACTGGCTAAACATTTAGAAAGCTTATCTAGATGGATTAGATTATTATCTATCTCAGAGGGAATTTTATTTCTATGGTAAATTTTAAGATTCTTAAAGTCAGGCTATTTAGTATAACATTTTTTTTTAATATTCTTTTTTTTTTTTTTTTTTTTTTTTTTTTTTTGTTTTTTTTTTTTGTTGTTTCTAATGAGAGAGAGGAATTTGTGATCTACTATGAGTTTGCAGATTTTAGCCATCATGATTTAAGCCATGCCCTACTGAGTCAGTTTTGGGTGAAGCTGCATCTTAACATTCCTATAAGGCTCCACAGAGTTCAGAGTTTTTTATAAAGCTGAGATTCAATTATCTGTCTTACATATATGAAACTCAACATATCTTCCCTATCTTGTTTAGCACTTTAAAATCCTGATTTTTTTTTTTTTTTCAGAATTTACATATAAAGAAGTAAATTGAATAATGGATTAAAAGAAACTAAAAATGAGTCAGAATTTTAGCATCTCTGTAAGCAAGTTCTTTGTCCAGAATAATCCAAACAATGGAACAAAGTAACCCTCTAAGGGTCATTACAAAAATTGAGATTTTGTGGACCAGCTCATGTGACTGATGGACACCGGGGGGCAGCAGCAGCTTGCTTCTAAGATGGTTAAGCCTAAAAGTCTTTCTTAAATACGAGTTTGCATTTATTTAACGCTGAACTGTTCAGAGTTGTTCAATTTGCAAGCTAGACCCTAATAAACTCAATCAGCCCCCACCCCTGCCAGCTTTGTTTCATGTACACACGTGGCTGTGTCATACATTACTGCACCAAAAGGCCTTAGCAGAATCTTCAACCTGTGACAAGAAAATGTGAGCTTGGATGAGAAAACTGGTCAGTCAGTACTTCCACACAGTTTTTGGCTTCTGCAACAAGCCCGTTAAGAAAGGTGTTTTTTGTCTGCTGAGAAAATAGGTTCCCCATAATTGTGTCATAAAACACACAGTGGCCATTGCTAACATGAGACAGGAAAGCAGAAGTGAAAGTCTGACATTCAGCTTATCTGTTCTTGCCATTTTCCTGCAAGCTAACGTATTGTAAAAAAAGGAAAAGCAAAATAAAAGTTTATTTGGGCTGAGAGCAGCTCATAGGTTGTTCAATGTGCTTGATTTTGATTTTGAATCTTTGGAGAAACTACATAAAGAAAAAAGTTTTAAGAAAACTGTTAACATCCCCACAACCAGAGCCTCAAGCCATTGTAAATATGCCTATTTCTGCCTTCAGAAAGTGAGGTGAAGGCAAATATGTTCCCATGCCACACTAGCTACAAAGCCAGAAAATAAATGGGATTAATTTATCACTCTTGAGTGCATACTTTGATGTAGTCTGTAACTTCATGTTTGCCTAGTTTTATTCTTCTCAAGATCTTTGCTTCTTTCAGTGCACAGAATAAAGCATTTTACATCTCACAGTGAAGGAAAACAATGGGAAACCAGAAATACCATTTCACAAAACCATAACATCTTCTATTGAGGTAATAAGAAAATTCTCTGAACAGACCTTCATGCTGGAACTAATAGAGTAATGCTGTGACATTTTGCTAGCCTGTTTGGACAAGCCCTCAAGGAAGCCACTCCTGTGGCTTTTAGTGCCAAGTAAATAATGAACCTGCAGAAATGGACTTTCCTTGAGGTGCCTTTCTCCTTCATAACTCAAAATGCTGTGAGGGGGGAGACTAAGAACACAGATAAGTTAGATAAACCTTAAATCATGGAATGACTCATGCTGGAAAAGACCCTTAAGATAACTGAGTCAAATTGTAAACCTAACAATGCCAAGTCCACCCCTAAACCATGTTGCTAAGTGTCACATCTACACATCATTTAAATACCTCTAGGGATGGGACCCAACTGCATCTCTGGTGAGCCTGTTCCAAAGTTTTACAAGCTTTACGGTGAAGAAATTTTTCCTATTATCCAGTCAAAACCTCCCCTGGCATATCTTCAGGCCATTTCCCCATGCCCTATTCCTTGTCACCTGGGACTGGAGGCTGACCCCCACCTGGCTACAGTCTGCTTTCAGGCAGTTGTAGGCAGCAATAAAGTCACCCCCGAGTTCCTTTTCTCCAGGCTAAACAAACTCAGCTCTCTCAGCTGCTCCTCATATGACTTGTGCTCCAGACCTTTCACCACCTCCCATTTCCCTTCTCTGGACATGCTCCAGCACCTCAATGTCCTTGTTGAGCTGTACACAGGATTTAAACTGCAGCAGCTGTTTGGTGCAGCCTCACCAGAGCCAAGCTCAGGGGGACAATCCCTGTCCTGCTCCTGCTGGCCACACCACTGCTGAGAGAGCCCAGGGTGCCATTGGCCTTCTTGGCCACAGCTGGCTCATGTTCAGCCCCTCAGCCAGGACTTGCAGGTTCTTTCCCACCAGGCACCTTTCCAGGCACTCTACCCGAAGCCTGTAGCTTTCCATGGGGTTTTTGTCACCCAAGGGCAGGACTCTGCAAAATTTCCAGCTATGTTCCAAACCTAAGCTTTCTAAAAAGAATGTTTGCCAGAAGGTTGTAGAATTTTGAACCTTGGACAAAACAACATAGCCTCTATCAGTGGAGAGACATAAGACTTTTAAAACTGAAGTTACAATGTTTTTCCTTATCAGAGTTGTAAGAGGCTATAGTGAAAAGGGATAATTGATCTAACACTACTAGATCTGCCTGAAATATTTATGTGTGTGTGTGTTTGCAAATGTTTTAAAAGTTAAATTCACTGAAAGAAGCAAACATTTCAAATACTGTAGATTTAATTATCACAATGATTCTTAGCTTGTTTCTGTGGAGCTACAATCCTCAAATGACAGGTCAGTTCCTGGCAAGGCAAGTCATGATGTGTAAGGGGATAGAACCCAGAAATCAGAAGAAGGGGCAGTTAATGTGCCTGTGAGGTGTCCAGAAACTCAGCTTCTTTGAGGTGGGAAAATGAGAAAAGACCATAGTGACCAATAGCTAGCATTTGTCCGGGAAATTACTGGCAATCACTCAGTTATTCAATTTTTCATGGCTGGCAGTCACTCCCTGACAGTTATTCACTTTTTTACAGCACAGTGTTCTGGACAAGCCAAGCTCCTAGCTTGGGTTCACAGATTGTATCAAGGACAGAGTTTAACCACTAATGGAACACACTGACCTATACTAATATCCAAATACTGCCCATACTAAAAAATGAGAAAATGACATTAATTTTGAATTCCTAAATTCAATTAAACAAAGCTTGAAAGACCTACGTCTGGTGAAACTTTAAAAATTGTTGTCATATATGTTCCTACAGTTATTGGCATACCAAGAGACTCAAAAACTCAAAATATTGTGATGTGGCTTTGAAAAGACACTAACAGAAACTGCAAATTCCATGTTATATCAAATTTACTTTAGAGCTTGAAGAATCTTGCACTGCTCTTCAAACATTTTCCCATGGCAGTAGGTGATTAAAGAGTTTTTCCAGCAACAGAATTGCAGGGTTAGCAGCACTAAATTGTAGGTATTTTTATACACTTAACTGCATTTAGTCTTAGCTTCAATATATATAAGACCTCACTCTGAGAGTAAACTAACAATGATGCTGTTTGAGGAATGAATGAAGACTTTTACCCTTTGAAGCACCAAGCACACTAGTCTTTAATTTGTCATTTCATGTTTTGTTGTAGTGTTGCTTTTAATGGCCGTTACAGGAGCTGCACATTTAGCACTTAGATATTTCTCATGCTAAAAAATGCATTGCAGGATGATAATATTAAAAACATTATCTCTTATTCTATGAGAATTTAAAAAATTGCAGCATTTGAAAATAATATGTATTATCATCCTTATGGAGGCAGCACAGATTTACATTTAAAGCAGCACTGAAATTTTCTTGTTTCAGAGTTCTGACTTCAACATTCTTTTTTTTTTTTTTTTTTTTTTTTTTGGACAATTAAATATTTTCTGTTACTTGAATAAATACTTGCAGAAGATTATTTTCCTTATGTTACGTCTTATGCACCAGTGTAATAGTTCTTTCGAAGAAATTGTTGTTTGATCTTCAGTTTGTTTCATCTTATTGTCTGGAATACAAAGTGCTCAAGCCAGTTAACTGACTTTTCAAATAAAAAACATTTTAAAAGCACAGCTGTATCCTACTTGTTTCCAAAGAAATGCTTCTTAATTTTGTATCTCACAGTATCACGTCTCAGTCTAAAAGTAGGAATGCATTGTTTCTGGGGTTTGCATGTTTAAAAAGTTACATTTTCCGAGAATAACATTGAAAAAAGTATATAATTGTATATAAATATACATGCTGCTCAGTGCTTGAATTTCAACTTGAAGCTGAAATTGATTGGTAAATCTTTCATTCATGAGCTCACTTCAAATCTTTGAATCAAATAATTCTTGATTCTCAACTATGGTAGTCTGAAAAAAAAAATCATCATTAATCTGCTATCGTGCTGAACTAGTGCTTTAGCAGAGGTCTAATTAAAAGATTGTGACATACAGTGAAGAATTTTAAAGTGGAAGTCATAGTAATATCAAGGTAATTGATTATTATCATACCCTCTGCAGGAATTATAAATTGTACTGAATGTATTCTATATAATGGTACAGAAAGGATCTTAAAGACCCTAGAGGAATTGTCATTCATTATTTCAGGAGCCTTAAGAAAGCAATATACAACATAATCCCTTATTTTGCCAGAGCCAAAAAATGTGCCCAAAGTTATCCAACTGTGTAACTCGTCTTTTTATAATTCATGATAACAAAAATATTTCCTTCCAACTAAATGTAACCTGTGAGTGTCCATTATATTTAGAGCTAGGTTATTTTCTTCTATAAGAAATTTATAAAATATAAACATATAACATATAAACATGTAACATATAAAATATATGTTTTAGTAAAGAACATGAGCAGAAAGATGGTGTGTAAGATGTAGGTCCTTAAGTTGTTGTACTGATCTCAGGGGAAACAATAAGAAACCATTGAGTAATTCAGGTTTACACAGGATATGCATGAAGGTTTGTAAGCCTAATTTTTAATAATATTTTTTGTTCAACACAATTCTGCATGTGCAAACAGAGCTTTCCACTTTCTAGTCACAATTTTCCTGAAACTTCACAGACTTTGAAACTCATATATATATTGCTTTGAATGGTGAGACATGTTCCTAATCACAGAGACTGTTTAGGGTGGCTTTTTTAGTTGACTGAAATCATACACATCAGTGATCACTTTCATTGTAATTAAGACCATGATACACAGAGGTACTTTCTGCTACCACAGCTGAGCTGTGTCTTGAGTGCCTGATGTGTGATGCTAATAGCACGTTTATTTTATGGCATGTTAGAAAAAAAGAAAGACAATAATGCAGGAAGTAGATGGGAATGTCATGTGGTCAATATAGTATGGGCATGAACAGATGAGAGCAGCCCTGTGAGAAGGACTTGGGGGTGCTGGTGGTGAGAGGCTGGACATGACCCAGCCATGGGCACTCCCAGCCCAGAAAGCCAAACGTGTGCTGGGCTGCATCCAAAGCAGCGTGGGCAGCAGGGGAGGGAGGGGATTCTGCCCCTCTGCTCTGCTCTGCTCTGCTGAGACCCAGCTGGAACCCTGCACCCAGCCCTGGGGTCCCAGCACAGGAGGGACATGGAACTGCTGGAGTGAGTCCAGAGGAGGGGGCCCAGAGGCCACCAAGATGATTTACTAGAGATGGTGCACCTCTCCTGTGAGGAAAGGCTGAGAAAATTTGGATTATTCAGCCTGGAAAAGAGAAGGCTTCAGGGTGACTTAGTTGTGGCCTTTTGGTCACTTTTGAAGGGAGCTGGTGAGAAAGGTGGAGAGAGACTGTTTACAAAACCATGCAGTGCTCTTAAACAGTGAAGTCAGTAAACTCGTTTATCAGTGACTTCCCATGTGCCTACCACTAATTTTTAAATCTCATAGTTAATTTAAAAAAAAGAAAATCATAATTCATTTTTATTTTATCAGACACAAACATCAGATAGAAACATTTCATCAGACACAAAATAAAACAGAAATAAAATAGAAAATAAATAGAAAATAAAAATAAAAAGATGAGTCTGTATTCCATCTGGTCAGACAGAGTGCATGGCATTTGCACAAGAATGGCGTTTTTGGAATCCCAGCAAATTACTGACTTGTCTATCTTTCCTTCTCCAGAAATGCAGATTTTTAAACATGTGTCTAAAGAAACTAAGACATTAATTTAATCCCATATTTCTTCTCAATAAACAACTGGAACGACACATCATGCATCAAGTTTATTGAACCTCATAATTTTATGTCACCTCTTTGGAAATTATAGATTTGATACATGTTGTTTCACCTCAGAATAATGATTAATTTAAAAAATCAAGGACAACATAGCAAGGGATATAAACAAAAATGTGCAAAATATCACCTTGTGTGAACAAGGCTGATGAAATTATTATTCTCAAAGACTGATGTAAAAATGTGAAAGCAGTTAGATAGCTTAAGGAGTAACAAGAAAATGCAAGCCCCAGAATTTACATGCATGTTCTACCTCCTCATTTCCCTCAAAAGCAAAGTGAGCCAATACATTCTCTCTCATCAGTCTGAAGCACCAATTCTAATCTGGCTCATAATTGGAGAAAATAAAATTTGGAGCGAGTTCCAGCTGACCCAATTAAGTTGCTGGCCGAACACTCTGTGGGCTGTTCATCCCACTACAAATCACAAACTTGGTGAGCAAAAAAGTTTGCACAGCCCTTTCACACTATCAGAAGCTTCTAAGTTGCATTCACAGTATCATAAAATCAGCCAATGTAAGAAAGGTCCTCATACAGCCTAAGCCTAAGCATCCATGCTGTTCTTTTGCTGAAAAATGCACTCATATTGCTCATGTAATGTAAAATAAATGCCATGAGAAAATGGAAAATTTTAATGCTGCTCATGATCAGGGAGTAAACAACCACTGTTTGTAATAGCCATGGTAACAGGAAACAACTGAGACCCAGTAGCTCTTATCCTGATAAGTGTAATAATAAGTCATTAACCTTTTAAGAAATTGGGAAAGTTGAAAAGAAAAAGGGTTCTTTTAGGGGTTGAAAAGAAAAAGGGTTCTTTTAGGGATTAGCCTTAGATTTGTTTCAAAGTTCCCACTCTTCACCTCATTCATTTACAAAAGCTATCATATAGCAGTCCTGATTTTGCCCTCTGGTCTGTTTCTTCTTCACAGTTGCCTCAGTGGTGACCATCCTTCTGCCTGTCTTGTGACTACCCACTCAGCAACATCCCTCTGCAGTGACCTTTGCCTTCCTGTCTCATGCCAGACCCGTGGGGGCTGCTGAGGCATTGCTGGGAGCTGGATCTTTCCCATAACTGCTCCATGGGTGCAGCAGTCCAAAATGTATACACGTCTTTTTAGATAAGAAGTGATCTGATTCAGTGACACTTTGCCTGTTGGAGTTGTTTTACTTTTCTGTTTCCCACTATTTAAGTAAATAAAAAAGTTGGGGTTTTTTTGGGTTTTTTTTTTTTTTGTTTTTTGGGGGGTTTTTTTTGGTCTTTTTTTTTGGTTTTGGTTTGTATGTGCCATTTTTCAAAAAGACAGATCTCTAGATCTAGGATAGACTTCTTAATCTTTCCTACCAGAGTTGTTCCATTTGCAGTTATTGACCTAAACTTACAGAGAATTAGAGAAAGAGTGAATAAATAGCCTAGTGTGTGGGTGGGTACCTCAGCTACGGATCACTTAGGTTCACATACTTGTTCTCCCAGGGCACCCATGGAAGTAAATATCCTGTCCCATATTCTGAGTTCCTCAGGTTTTTTTCAGGGATTTTTTTCAGGGGATCTGATGGAGGTAAGGGAAACTTCAAAATACATTGTTTCTCCTGATGCTGAGGCCATACTTTGGAAATCATTAATATATTTCTTCTACCAACGTCTATGCAGTGTCTGGAAACACTTTTCAATGTGTACTTATTAAAGTTTCTATTTTTATATAACCACTGCTAAAGGAAATGTGTTGAGCCTGTATTTTGCTCCCTGTTTCAATCTATGCTCCTCTATTGAGCTAAGAAGTCTGAAGTGGGACCTGAAATTGCAGAAACCAAGAACTAAATTTGGGACAGAATTGGTTGTTCATTCATAATGCTTACTACAAGGAACCTCAATCACTGAGCCAAGCTGCCTTCAAAGAATGAAGTAAGGAGACAGGAAAAAGAGGCATTCCTAAGTATGACGCATTCCAGGTAAGTCTCTGTGCTTCTTAAGAAATAAACTCTAGAATTAAAGAAGCAGCTACACCTGTAAATAAGGCTAACCTGTTAGGAAATCCATCTACACTCAATTATAACACCAAGAAACACATTATCTCTGTAGATCTGTCTGAAGTCTGATAGCAAAGTTGCCTCAAAACATTATTTTCATGGAAAAAAAATCTGCCATATTTTCAGAACCCAAAATGAATTTTTTTAAAGTTTTCATATTTGTCAAGCAATGGTATTCTGAGAAAATTGATAGACTTTTATTTTTTGCCGTCTAGTATAACATGCATTGTAACTATTTAATATTTTATTTTATAGAGGATAAGATGTATCAATATAATGTTCATAATATACGTTTGATGAATGTGGAGATGATAAGGATATAGGGAGTTCTATTAGGGAATAGATGACAGTCAGTCTGATGAGCTGAATAGATGACAGCGTTCATCACCAGCCTACATTATAAAATCACCACTGAAAAAAAAATCTTTGTTTAAAAAAAAAAAAAAAAAGAGGTCCACTCTTTCCATTTGACACTACATTTGTTAAATAACATTCACCTTAAACTTTTCTTTACTAAGATCATAGCTGTGGATTCCTGACAATCCTCACCATCCTGCACTGAACAACCTGCAAGTAAATGTAACTTTTCTTCTACTACACTGGAATGTAAAATAAGGATTGAATGACTCCATCCAATTCTCCCCAGGTGATGTGCTGAGCATGGTGTTCTATGGAATATCCCTTTCACCAGCCTTTGACCCACCTTGGAGAAGTTTGTGAAGGACTGTACTCCATGGAAAGAACCACTTCTTGCTGCAAGGAAAGAGCACGATGAGAAAGAAGTGGCAGAGACAAATTGTAATGAGCAGACCACAGCCCTTGTTCCCCATTCTCTCCATGGCTTTTTTGTGTGTGTGCATGTGTAGGAGCAGAGGAGTCAGGAATGGAGGAATGGAGATGAGCCCTCAAAGAAGAGGAAGGTGGGGGGAAGGTGGTTATAGTCTTGTTTGTATTTCTTGTTACCTCACTCTTAATTGGCAATACATTAAATTAATTTTCCACAAGTTGATTCAGTTTTGGCCATGCTGGTAACTGATGACTGATCTCCCTGCCCTTATGTCAACCCATGGTCTTTTTCTTGATGTTTTGTTCACCTGTCCTGTTGAGTAGGGGGAGTGGGAGACAGGTGGGTGGGAGGTTGGAATGACTGATTAATTGTGCAGTTCCTGAGTAAATAAGTAGAATATCTATAAAATCCAGCAAGTTTTCAGATTTGTTCTTTACAGTAAGTCAAATATGTTGAACATGTATTGGATTCAGGCATAATAATCTGATGAAAATTGGAACTCTAACATTGTTTGAATCTAGCTTCAGTATACTCTTCATTGTATTAAGAGGACCTCAAATAATTTGACAAATTTTGGGAGTTTTGCAGAAAAATATTTTGTTTGATTTTTTAGAATTAAATCGTGTTTTAACTCATTATTAAGTAACTAAAAGAAATTGCAATTTTGAAACATCATTAAGCAACGTGCATCCTCAGGGAACACAACAGTGCCTGTAATGAAAGACACAAAGTGCATTTTCTTGTCAAGTTTCCAGAAAAGCACTACAAAAAAATTGAAAGGATTTCCAAACCAAGGAAAGTAGAAGTAGTGCCTCTTATCTCAAAAACTACAAATCTGTCAGGGTATTTAAAGAAAAAAAGTGGGAAGCAAAGTACATTGATGCAACTTCTTTACCTCCAATTGATCACTGCTGTTGAAATACGAATGTGTTATTTTTCCTTTATTTTAACAAATATGGAGATTTCAATTCTAGCTGTATTTTCCCAGATTTTGTTTTAGTTTTCTTGTTCAACATTTTTCATTTTTTAATGAAATGAATGAAATCAATTTGAATGTTTTACACCATCTTCCTGGCACCAAGATTTTATATTTGGCATTTTGGAGCAACCAATACATTTAAAGACATTAATGGAGGCTTTTCTTGCTTTGGAAGTTTATTCTACTACTCTATGTTACATATTGCACATACCTAAGCATTGGATACCTTTTTCTGATTAAACATTGCACACTTCCATACAGGTATATTGTTTAAAAAATGCATATGCCATTTTAATATACTAATATTAATATTTGAAAAATGTTAGGTGTAATACTTGATACAGTTTTCTGACTAAAGCACCTATCTCTAAAACAATTATACACTAATAGAGACACCAAAAATCCAGGTAATTACTCCTTTTGAGAATAGAAGTTTTAATCTGTGAGAGTCATATGTCTTTTCTATCCCCAATAGCAATCTGAAGTCTTTGCAAGGAATGGAATTCTGAATGAGTACTGCTACAGGCCAAGTAGACCTCTGGTATAGTGGTTATATGGATTATAAAATATGCGCTACAGAAGTACATGATTTCAAAATAAAGTGATTTCAGTTTCCTTCTGGACAGTCCTTTTGTATGTCTCTCATGGCTAAGGTTTCCCTGCCATGAAACTTTTTGGCTCTCATGTTTTTCATTTGTTTTTGTGGCTGCACCACATGAAATCAATTCCAAGTAACAGAATAAAATATTTTTGAAAGCAGAAAACAATCATGAGTTTTATTCTTATTACTTTTATTATTAAGAGTTCTTATTACAACTCTGCTATTTACAAGAAAACATATTACAGTGACAAATAAATGCAAAGTCCAGAAGGGAGTTCTGAGAATCAAGGGTCAAAGCTTCTGAGCCTTATATAATCATAAACTTTTGAAAACACCAAACCAGTTTTGTTTCTCGCTCTTCCCATCTTTTAAAAGGAAGTAATACTGAGCAACGTCATAGGCATGCTGCAAGCTTTGGTTACCTGATACACTAAAGAGTTTTAGTATTATTAGAAGTGACAAAATGTTATTATTTCTTTTAAGATGAAGATTTCATTTTTTTTCTTTAAGAATGTATGTCTCTCCAGTAGACTTACTGGCTCCACATGGAAAAGCCTATGTAAGAGGCACTGAAGACGATGGTATAAATCAAGGGTAATGTTAAGGACCTTTACAAATCATTCCAAAATTGTTAAGAAATGTGATTTTTGCTGAGAGATATTTTCTGTGGTGTGTTTCCACTTAGCACACAGATTGTGTGCTACACCCAGACTTTTTCTAAGAAGCCCAGTGCTGAGAGCAGAGCTTTGTTTAGCTTAAAACAGTTGCACCAGCAAATGCTCCGCTTCACCTTATGCAGTACATTGCACTAGAAATTTGCTCAGGAATGCATCAACATGATTTTACAAGAATAATTCTCTCTGACTTCCTCATAGCTGAAACCTCACATCATATCATCTACATTTTACTTCCTTACACCATTGTTCTTCATCATTTTTGATTGGTAGATCACCTAACCTTTCTGAAATACACAGCTGCGTGTCTCTACTCTTATGCAGCAAGCAAGAGACCTGAGCACTGCTCTGTCACGCATGAAAACAAAGTGTTGTTACTGTACTAAAGTGCATTTTATCTCAAAACTAGGAACAACTAAGTGCACAATTCAACAACAGCAACAAAACAAACAAACAAACAAAAGGTGATGGTTGGGCTGGGATGCAAGGGGATACCCACAGCAATCATTAATGCCCAGCTTTCCTTCAGGGCACTTGCTGTTTCTCTGATTGCAATTTTTATAGATTATCTTCTCCTGCCGTACTGTTAACCTTTGATTTATAGAAATGGGATAAATAACACTGCAGATATACTAAAGAGCTTCCCATGAGAGACAGAAAATACAGACAGCATCTGGAATCAGGTGGGAGTAGGGACAGGGATTTAAGCCTGTTGGAGGGATGGGGTAAGGGAGGGATGGGATTATAAACAACATGTGTTTGTTTAAGGGAAATCCATACTGCAGTCATTGAGATTTTCAGCTGACAGCACTAAGCCTCCATAGTTTTCAGGACATGTTGGCTTGTGCTTACACCAAGAGGAAGAACTAGTGTCCTCAGGAGAATTGTTGGCTGAGGCTGCAGACTCTAATCATATTAGCTTGTACGACATGCCAGGTTCAGTTCTTGGGATTCTTGGGGACCTTGGAGGAAAGTCAGGTCTACTGTGACAAAAAGTGCACATTGTGACATACAGCATACACCTGCCATGTTAGCAGAGAGAGCACACATTTGAAATCTGTATGTGGAAAGGGGATCCTTTGCAATTTTTTGTGCCAAATGGGTACCAGACTCCCTGGTTCTATTTATAAAAGCAGCTAGTGTAATTTTGTTCCCTTTTTGCTTCGTGTTTTGGAAGGAAAGAAGTCATAAGTGCTATCACTCTGGGTATTGACTACTTCTTCATTTGCTTGAAAAGGGTTACAAATGCCTGGTTTTGTTTGCTCCCCTGCATTTCTTGTTATGGAGGACTGTGAAGATTTTGAAACAAACCCTTGAAACAGCAGTTTTATTCCTGGAAAGAAGCGCTACCATTATTCATTCATTATTTCAAGAGGAAGCAGCATGGAGAAAAGCTGAGCTGCTGTAGCATTTATTACATGAATCTGTGAACTGCAAGTGGGAAAGAGGAACACAAGCAAAATGTCTGCTTTTCCTTTCTCTTTCATTATACCTGGTCATAATTAGAGAGGACTCAAATTCTGTGCAGAAGGCAAAATGCTTCTGAACCGATTCTAAAATATACACATACTTAGGCAGTTCTAGAACTGCTTTGGTTTTAATCCTTTCTGAAGCTCAGAAGACAAAATCCAAGACTGCATATTCAAAGTAACAAAAAACTCCAAAAGAATGTGGAAGAGAAACAAATATTCATACAAGGGGGAATTCTGAGATCTGATACAGGTGTATATACAGCTGTCAGGAAAATAAATAACTCCACTAAATCTTAACATCTTCTGTACTTGGAGATACGTATTCTCAACTAAGTTTTTCAGAAAGTACCATACCTAATAGACACTATATATATTATTATGCATAATACCACTGGAATTCACAATTTCCCTGTACCTAGAACTTATATAGCTATACTTTCTAAGTGTGCTATAAATTTACTCACTAATTTTCATTAATTACATTGACTCTTTAAAATGCTACTTTGTTAATCACCATCTACTAGTGATAATTTTTGTCTGGTGAGTATTTTAAGAGCTATTTTCTTTCAAGTGAAAGAGGGGTTTCAAAATAATCAATAATTTAAAGAATAGTATTAAAATTCCTGGGGAAAAAAAAAAAAAAGCTGGAGATATACTCTTGCAAGATATTTATATGATCATGCACTAAAAACTGAACACTGGTGCCAGTTATTTTCCGAATGGGACATTGCCAGGGAAATTGGAGTCATTAGCTGCTATGAGCATTCCTGTTGTGGAAAGCTACCAAACACTGCTCTGCAGTGCCTGGGGATATCTGAATCTTTCATTAAAAGTGAAATGCTGTAAATGATTCAACCTCTAGGCCTTTTCAAAGAAATTAAATATCTGTTATCATTAATATTTCTTTATTTTAATAAAAAGGATAAAAGGCGAGAACTTAATTCTTCTTATTAATTGGTGACATATGCAATATGAAGGGTCGGGGACACGTACAAGTTAAAACATTAAGAATGGCTTTTCTACTACTTAATATGAATAGAATAAACTTTTGCTTTACACCAGAAAAGCAGAGGAACTGTAGTATAATCAAAAAATCTAGTTAAGTAGCTAAGGGTAATGCCAGCTGAAATTTCAATAGAGAAAATATCTGGTACACAGCTGTATACATTGGAATTTTTATATTCACATTTTCTGTTTCTTGAACAAACTCAGGCTTAAGTATGTTCTGACACCTTGGCATTTTTCATGTACTTTAAATTCACTGTCCTATATTCTTTAGCTTACCTTTTGCATCGTATACTCTTCTGCAAACTGTTAAACTGCAGCTATTTGGTGTTGAATGATTGTTATAACATAAAGCAAGTAAGCAACACCCACTACAGTTATGGTTGAGCTTTGACTTCCAACCCCCACATGTAGCTAGCAAATTAATCTTAAATGATTTAACTCAGCTTAAATGATGTAGGATCTGTGTTGATAAAGGTCAAGCACCATCTCTCTTTTTCTGTTTAAGTTTGAAGTCTCGCATTTGAGTTTTTAGCACTGGCACCATAACTAACCTGCTGTTTTCTGCTGACAAAGATTCTTCAGCAATTTTTAATAATTTATTTCTACTACTAAATGTCATAAACAACACAGGAGAGAGGGATACATGTATTTAGGAGAGATACTTTTAAATATAGAACACAAAAATTAAAAATTTTCGTAATTGTTCCCAAGTGGATCTCATTTGATGAAGCCATGTTTTAATAATGTGGTCATTTTCATTATGATTCTTGTCCTTTGACTATCAACTGATCCCAAGATCTAAATCATAGCACACTGATATATGAGTGTCTTTGAAAAATGGCATCAGTCAACCTCACTTCATGCCTGAAGCATCACTGAAGGTGTTTTTCCCTTGCAGAGTAGGCAGAGAAACAAGAACCTAGAAAAACTTTCTTCCAACTCCTTTCCCATCAGAAATCAGCTAAATGACCTTATGTACCTCTAAAAGGTGGCTCAATTAATCTGTTCATTAATAATAGGAATATTCAGCTAATCCTTGTGTTTTATGATTAAATGAATTATTTGTGACTTTGCAGAAAGTAGCCACTATTTTAATTAAATCAAGAAAAGGATGGTTGGAATTACTTTTTTTAATAGGATAATGTCTCCACCAGTGACAGACACAGAAGGACCAAGTACACCCTCAGCAAGTTTGTAGATGAGAGTGAGCTGTGTGGTGCAGTTGCCACTCCTGAGGAATCGGATGCCAGGCAGAAGGACCTGGAGAACCTCAAGTAGTGAGTCCGTGAGAGCCTCACAAGGTTTGACAAGATCAGGTTCAAGGTGCTGCACCTGGGCTGGGGCAAACCCCAGTACTAGTGCTAGGCTGTGGGATGAAAGGGGGAGAGCAGCCCTGGGGAGAAGATGGGTGAGAGGCTGGACATGACCCAGCAATGTGACATTTACCTAAATTTGATTAGATTAGCTCAAATATTTTCATGTAGTTAAAAATAAAGAACCTTGTAAAGAAGTATCCCAAGACTACTTTGAGTAGAAAATCTAAATTAATCTGGTCCTTGATGTACTGCTATAAAAAAAGGGGCAGTAAGTGCATATCACCATTTTCAATTCACAAAGAATAAAACCTTGATCTTGAATGACAACTGGTTATCGTATTTTCACATAATCTACTTGAAAAGTATTGATAGAAATGATGAAGAGCACATCTTCATAATTGCACTGTAAATCTGAAGCAAATCCATTACAAACATCTTAAGTACTGGTGCATTACTCTTATGTATACTCTTTAGTATACAAACTAAACACTAATAAAATTGAATTTTGTTCCCAAAACTGATAGCAAAAAGTAAGAAATTACCAATATGCTGCAGCCAAAAAATTATTGGTACTGTCAATCACTCTTGATGAAGACGTTGTCATTTTACATGTCTTTAATTCCATCCTTTCATTCCTCTGCCACTGAGCTGAACACTTGCCATTAACCTAGAGGACACATAAGAAGGCACCAACCCCTACCCTGTAGCGCTCTCACAGGGTGCTGAAGCTCTCTAAATCCTGGGACAAAAAGACCTCTCTACCTTTCTTTCACTGGGTGCCCTGGGGCTGAACTGCTGGCTGACCTCTAATGAGGTAGTTGCCACATCAGAGTGGGTGGAATGCTGGTGGCAGCCTGCACATTTCCCTCAGGATTGGAGTCTCTTGGTCATGGTGGAGGCATGTAATGGATGGCTTTGGTGTGAGGCTGGGAGAGCCATGGGCACTGTGGGGCTGCTGGCAGCCTCAGAGCGTGGTTGCTTCATTTAGTGGCTCTCCTGTCTTTGACAGCTGAAGGCCTAGACAGGAACATGAGATCTGCCCTCTTCTTCCTTCGCTACTCAGCTGAGGTGTGTTGCAACTTTCTGCAGAGATATTTACCTAACTATAAAGAAACCTCTCCCATGCCTCTACATCTTATCTAGTATCCTGTGACAGATAGCATCGTGGTCCTACAGGCAGCTGGAGGGTCCCCCAAGCTGAGGACAGAAGAAACTCTCCAGCATCCACAATCTTTTTTCTTTAACAGGGTGAAAAATAGTTTTTAAACACAGATTTTCTGACTCAGTAAAGAAGCCTAGTTTCCCTGAAGGCTAGTAAATCTATTTTCCTGCAACCAATAAAGTAAAATGGTACATGGCTATGGAATTTTTCATTCAAAAAAGACAGAAATCACCATACAAACACCTTATACATTTATTCTGGAGATGTGTATATACACATTTCATGATGCAAGTAAAGCTGTGTAATAGTAAGAGCAGGTAAATTTTTAGATACAAAACTAGATTTTGAACAAACCACAATGCTAAACTCCTTAATTGAGAACTTAATTTAGAACTTAAATTTAGAACTTAATTTTAATACACTTAATTTAGAACTGTACTAAATGCATGATCTAAAAAAAACCTGCAAAAGGGACTTCTAGATAATTCTAAGATTAAAGCATAGAGAAGAAAAAATCTTATGTATAAGCAAAAGCTCAATTATTTATTTATGAGTTAAGTAAATTAGCAGCACAAACGAAAGTTTCATCAGAGTTGAATTATAGTATAATGCATACATGAAATTGGAAGATATCTGGCAAGTATAAATTAATGTAATGTATCTCAGTATTCAGCAATCTCTAATATGCCATAATCCAGTTTCCACTTACTAATGCCATCTTTGAATAAGCTGGGGAAAAAAGTATTTTTAAGTTCAGCAAGAATGTTCAGAATTATATTAATGAACTCAATTATTTCACCTAAAGAACTCAGAAGAAAACAAGTTATCACTGTATATTCATTATGCTTTTTTTGGTTTCATACAGTAAATTAGAATACTCCTGATAGCTCCCAAGCTAGAAATCTCTTTTCCTGGAAAAAAAGATAAAGTTCAAATATTGAGAGTCACTGAGCCAGAAGTGAAGTAAAGAAAAACAACACACTTTGTTTTACTTCATCCTAATCTTCTCATTTGTTGCGCCTGTTGTTTACACTCCTATTGCAATGACTGACTAACTACAGGCTCAATATAAAGTCAGAAATTACATTCTCAGAATTTGAACTAAATTAAAACTCATACTATGGCTAGGAAAGGGAAATGTTAAATCACTTCCCAAACCAGAGTTTTGGTATGTTTTAGGTAATTTTAAAAGATGCTTGATTTTCTAATACTCCTTACTGGAATTCTCAACATTTGATATTAGCAATATGTTGCTCCTAATTTCTCTGCTTTCCTGTCCTTGCCCAGTTCCCACTGCCCCCACCCCCTACTTTTTTTTTCTTCCATCGGTTTTAAAAGATAAATTTCATTTGTTGTCTTTTATATAAAAAATCATAGACAGAAATTATTTAGTACTGATCTAATTCAATTAAATTCATTAGAACAAGGGTGACCCTTGAGATTCCTATCATCATTCTTAAAGTGTAAAATGAAAGGCATTCTTATAAATATTAATTAAACTGATGCAGGAATTAAAGTGTTCTAAGCATAACAACAACAAATATATGTTACAAGAATATTAATGTAAGTTTTTAAATAATCACAAACCAGACAACATTAAAAATTAATTTTGATTTGTTTTCACTGGATTTTTGTGCATGCAATTTTTTTTTGTTATTACTATATTTAATGAATTCTCATTTGATAAACTTCTTTTAAAACTGAACATTAACAAGGACCTAAGAACAAGTATTAGAATAATTATTAATTATATTCAATGTAATTATTTAGTATTGACTTCGGGAGAATTCAAACCCATTTATACCCAGTATCCCTGTGCTAACCAGTTTTCTTTCTCTGCTCCAAACAGTTCAAACAAAACCTCTGTTCCTAGCAGTTCATAGATTATGGCACCCAAGACATTACTAATGCCAAGTTAAGATGATATGTGTTAGTTTTTTTCCTTCTGTAATTCTCTGTGGCAGTATATAAAATGATAATGAAGTAGTGCTAGGGGAACAAATTTCAGTCACTTAAATGTATGAAAAGTGGCAACACTGCCCCAAACACCACAATAATTTATTCAGAAAAAGCTACAACAGTTTGTGCTGAATGTAGAAATGGTAAAAAAATCTACTAGTGAACTGAAAACAAAAAGACAATATATTTAACTTCACAGGATTAAGTTGCCAATTTGAACAAATAAGAAGCAAAAAAAAATGCTTTTCCTCAAACAAGATGAGAAAATATTCTTCCTTTGAAACTATAACCCCATCTAGTGGGACTTCTTTTTAATAACTGATAGGATTTGATCTTTTCATTACTCTGAGTATTTTGTGTTAGTAAAGATTATCAAATGAAAGTGGAGATTCCCAAGTTTTGTCTACACTAGATTTCTCAGTAAAGGACTCTGTCTTTGCTACTTTTATGATTACCTTGTCAATTACAAAGGGCTGGCACAGTAAGGAAGCTATCTACTGTATTACCTGGATGAGCTCTAAAAAAAACTGAGTGCAACACTGCAGAAAATCCATGGTTTATGAGATATTTGATTATAAATAGAAAAGTACAACAGAGAAATAGTGTTAGTCAATGGTCTTCAGAGTACCTCAGTTGCATGAATTTCCTTCAAAATTGTCTTGTCTTTCCTCATTGAAATGAATAAATCACAAGGGGACCCAAGAGCATAAAAGAACACTATTGTACTGTAGTGAATGTTGGGGGTTAGGCTGTGATGAATTTGAGTAAAACAGTAACTAATTCTTGCAGTGTTCAGAGCTAAATTACAGTATGAACATATTCCACTGGTTTTGCTCCTTGTCTTTAGTGACATAAAGAAATTGAAGAGTATTGGTTCTAAAGTCTTCTCACTGGGAGCTCTGACGTATAGAGAAAGGAGGGAGTGAAGGGTGTTTCTGGTCCCTAGTTCTCATAGTTTATCACATTACTGTAACATATAGCTCAGACTCAAGGCAGAAGCCATGGAAAGTGCCTGTGCTGCAGAATGAGCTAGCCTACCTCTTGCATACACTATTGTGCCATTGATACAAGCCTTCCTGATGTTTTATTGACTGCTCACTGAGTAAGGCTATCTTCACCTGCCAAGACAGAGCACTCTCACAAGCTGCAGGGGTCACTTTCACAAACTCTGTTGACCCAAACAACATAATATTCTGCATTCAATTGATTCTGTAATCTTTGGTATTTATTTGATCAGTAACTATGGTTATCAGCACTGACGTACAATTTATCCCCAATTTTCAAAAGAGCTAAAACTGGATGGGGCAGTTATACATTTTTCAGACCAGCCACTCATACTTGGAAAGTTTGTCAGACAGTGCAATTGTGGTTTCTGCTTTGAAGGTTCTGAGTCTGAAAGACTTTTAAGACTTTAGACTTAAAACTGAAGAGCAGATATGTACAGCTACACCAAACTTCCACCTACCCTTGTTTGGAGACATTGTATATTTATGCAAATAGTGAACAACACAATCAGCCACACAGGGACTCCTGACAAACTCCCCTTTGTGCAGCCAACAGCTTGGAACACTTTGTACTGGTTAATAGCTCTTGGTAGAGTTTTATTCCATAAACTTGTGTAATTATCTTTTAAACAACTTGTAATTTTTTTAACCAAAATATCCTGTAGAAATGAGTTTAATGATTTAGTTACAATTTGACTGGAAAAACTTGCTTCTTTGGTTTTAAACTTGTTTCTTGACAATTCCATTAAATGCCTCTTTTCCCTGCCTAACAGAATATCAAGCAATGACAGCACTTTCTCCATGCCAGTCAGGATTTTATAACTGCTATTTTATTATTCTCTTTCCTCTGTTATGTCTCATGTATGAAAGCCATTCCCGACTCTTTTGTTAATTACTTCCTTTCAGAGATGAGGATACAACAGCACAAAGACTTCATGGATTCATTACATACTGTAATATCTACACCTTTTTTCTCATCTAGCTAATTCCTAATATTTTAAAAATGTCTGTTTTCATTTTCAAATACTGTTGAGCATTCAGAATCACAGAAACACAGAATTGTTAGGGTTGGAAGTGACCTTTGGAGGTCATCTAGTCCAACTGCCCTGAGGCAGTGTCACCTAGAGAAGGTTAGAGAGGAATATGTCCAAGTATTCTTTGGATTTGGAGTGTTTCCAGAGAGGGAGACTACAACCTTTTGGGCAGCTTGTTCTAAGTGCTCTGCCAGCCTCAATGTAAAGAAATTTCTTCCTCATGTTGAGGTAAAACTTCCTGTGTTTTTGTCTAAGGTCATTTCTCTGTGTCCTGTCACTGGACACTGCTAAAAGTCTGGCACCACCCTCCTGACATCCACCTTTGAGATATTTATATGCATTAATGAGATGTCGTCTCAGTCTTCTCCAGACTAAACAAACCCAGCTCCTACAGTCTCTTCTCATAACAGAGATGCTTCAGACCCTAAATCATTTTTGTGGCCTCCACTGGACCCTCCCAGGAGCTCCATGTCTCTCTTGTACTGAGGAGCCCAGAGCTGGACATGGCACTCCAGATGTGCCTCACCAGGGCCGAGTAGAGGGGCAGGACCACCTCTCTTGTCTTGCAGTAAGGAAAGAATTAATGACATTTGTAGTATATTCCTTCAATAAACACTTGGTTGTAAAATTTGTTGCAGGAAACATCAGCAGACCCTAAGCACAAACAGCAAAATAAATAATTTCAGTTCTGTCTTTGCCTAGGCAGGACAGAAACTGATACTTTTCACTGCAATGTTCTAGTGCTGTATGCTATATAAGTGCCAGAGCAGACCTCAATGATTGGATTAAGACCTGAGCATGAGTGACAGACAGAGCCATTCCTCCTCTCCCTCTCATGTTTACAGGGAACTGACAACTAGTCCTACTAACAAGGAACTGAAAGCCACTCCTACCTTTGCTGCTTGAGCAAATAAGGTACTACATAAAAATTACTCAGGGACTGAGTCAGGGGGTACCTAGCACCAGAAGAAGCTCAGGGCACTGAATGACTCATGGGATGATCCTGCATCCATGATGGTAACTATCTTCTACTTGCACTACCTCTCCTCCTCCCTCTCTCTTTCTTTTTGTTATACAAGCAATTTTGCAAAATAAAGCCTGTACTGTTGAACTGATGATGTTGCACATTTGGTCTCCTTTGTACCTTAATTTGGGCAGAGGACTTCAACATCCATTGAATCATAACACCTGTTGGCCACAGTCTTCCTGATACATCTCAGGATACTCTTGACCCTCCTGGCCATAAGGGCACTGACAGACGATTGTCAACTTGTGATCCACCAAGACTCCCAAGTCCCTTTATGCAGAGATGCTCCCAAGTCCTTTTCTTGCAGACAGCCTTTTCTGCAGAGCTGTTCTTTTCTGCAGAGCTGCTGACATTTGGGGTTATTCCTCCCCAGGTACAGGACTCTACACTTGCCCTTGTTGAACCTCACCAGTTGTCCCTCCACCCAGCTCTCCAATCTATTAAGGTCCTGCTGAATGGCAGCATAACTGAGTTGTGCCACTTTCTCAGTTTTGTATCATTACCAAACTTGCTGAGTGTACACTCTATTCCCTTATACAGCTTGTTGATAAACTAGTTGAATAAGACTGGACTCAATATTGATCCAGGGGAAAACCACTGACTGCAGGCCTCCAACTGGATTGTACTCCACTGATCACAATCTTCTGAGCTCTGCCGTTTAGCCAGCTCTTGATCCGCCTCAAGTCCCTTCATCTAACCCACATTTTCTGCTCTTATTGATGAGGATGTTATGGGAGACACTGTAAAAAGCTTTGCTGAAGTCAAACCAGACTACACCCACTGCTTTCCCCTCATCAACCCATCTGCCATGTCATCATAGAAGGCTATCAGATTTGGTCAAACATAATTTCCCCTTGGTGAATCCATGCAGTTCTTAGGTTTCTAAAAACACAACTTTGAGTTGGTATATTTATGACTATTCTGCAATATATAAAAAATAGAAAAAACTGTACCTGAAAAAGACACACAGCCATGTCAGCTTCCAGCCTGTAAGGGTTCACTGACTGTGCCTTGCTGACTTTAAGATCATCTTACACAGGACACCCCAAATGGCAGTAAGAGCCATTCACAGCCTCCTGGGATGGGATGGGATGGGATGGGATGGGATGGGATGGGATGGGATGGGATGGGATGGGATGGGATGGGATGGGATGGGATGGGATGGGATGGGATGGGATGGGATGGGATGAATCAGCAGCTCTGAAGCAGCACAGCTCACCCAGCTGCCATAGCACCATCGCCTCACTCACCCACAAGGAATTTCCCAGCGATACCAAAACTGGCCAGTTAGAAACTTTCTAATGCAGTTTTTGAGTTCTAGAAAGCAAGAATTTTTTATTGCAGCATGTTGCTGGGGGATCCTTCCTCCAGTCATACACACTGATTACATATTCATTAGCTATCACCACATCCTTGACTCTATTTGACATAGTCACACCTGTTATTGGAAGTTCTTATTCAATTATTTGGGATCTGTCTTCAACATTCAGTGTCCTTTTTAGGTGGCTGTTCCTCTACCCCCCTGCTTTTAAGCACAGCATCTTTGTTTTGCATGACTTCTACTTTGTCAGACTTATAGAGCTGAGCTAGCATCCTGCTAGCATTTTGCATGACTTCTGTTTCCTAAGTTACATTCTTTATTTATTTCTCCAGAGCTGAGCAGTTGTGTTCTGGGGTCCTTGATAAGAGTAAAGGTTGTTCTGTTCTACTATTCTTATTGAGTGAGTGAAATGTTGCTCTTTATCAGGAGGAGAGAGGTCAATGTGACCTGGTGCTTGCGCTGCCCTTGCTTTAATTTCTCTGTCTGTGCTAGGACATTTCACAGGTTGAAGGCACCAACTTTACTTAGGTGTCTGTGTAACACCATAAGCTCTCTGAAACCAGAAGACTAAGATATTGCAAGCAGTTTCCTGTATAAAAGTAAAAACTGAATTGGAAGGGAGATTTCTGTCTCTTTTCTGTATTAAAATAAGATGAAAGATGTGTGACAACAAGCAAGTGTCCAAATACAGGTACTAAACTTCTGTAAACTCTTCAGTGAATATTATAGATGCCAGAATGCCAAAGAAATTTTAGAAATATGTAATTAAAATAATAAAAAATCATATTTCTTTTTACATATAAAGAATTGGGCTGTATGCAACAGTTAGCAACTTCCACTTACAAAAAATACTAAATTCAAGTTGAGAATATTTGAGCTGAATCTCCTTTTAACCTCATTAAAACAGTTGCAGTGAATCCAATCACAGTGCAACCTTATGTCTGCCTACCCAGGCACATAGCTCCCACTGAATGTTATTGTAGTTGGACACTCTCAGAGACAGGCCATGCTCAACTTCTTTAACTTGGCTGTGACCACAGTTGTACTGTGTATCTCAAGCATGAAAATCCTTGAGACAGCAAGGCTTCTTTTACATGGGCTCTAATTTCCATTAATCATAGGTAAATCAGCTTTCCTGTCCTTCTTCAAAGAGTTCAAGGTCTGTAGATTTCTATTTCTTGTCTACTCACTTGTGTGGCAACACATGTTAAATTTTTTCTGAAACTAAAACCATTCAATGAATGCCTTCATGATTAATATATGTAAGAATGCAGGTTTTCATTACAAAAACCTCAAACTTTTTAAAAGGTGCTCCAAATAAGATTGGTAAAACCACTCCATAAAGTAAGATAGCAGCAGCCAAGTTTCCCAGCAGCCAAGTTGCACAGCTGCTGTACTCCACTGCAAGAGGTCATGTTCATCTTGATCCTCTGTACTTCTAAAAGTAACTGTCAGCATGATTTCCTATCCAAGATAGTATTATCTCCCATACTGTGAAAATGACAAATGATGGATTAGGTGCTGTGGCAACTGTGATCTGACACTGTGTCTGGAGTTCAGTGCCACGGAACCTGCATTGGGAGTGGCTGCCGGGCTCTGGAATGCCCAGAGACCACTGTGATGCTCTAGGGCCTTGACCTGACTTGTGAGGGCATTGAAGGAACACAGAGCCCTGGGATGCTGGCTCTGGGGAGAGCAGTTCCTTCAGGAGTCAGCATCTTCCCTGGATGGCCCTGGCAGGTCTGTAGCAGCAGATGCCAAAGACAGCAATGGAGATCCTTTTGGAGAAGAGGACACCAGTTTTCAGCCTCCCAGAAAACTGCTGAGCCTGTGGATGAAGGCACTGCAGAGGAGCAGCTAGGTCTGGCGCAGGCAGAGGGCTCACTGGAGCAGAGCTACCCTGCAGTGGCAACAGGACAGTCTGGAGAAGGAGCTCCTGCAGAGAAGGGTGAGGACCAGCCTGTGTCCCTGATATGGTCTTGGCAGCTCAAAGACAGCCCCAGCAGGTGAGTCATGGACATGATGGGATGGCATGGGAAAGGGCCTTTCACTTCCTGGGATGCCACATGGCTGCAGTCCCATCATCTCCTGTCCCAGTGGCCACCACTGCCAGGTGCCCAGCAGACATATGCTGGTGGGAGCTAGGCAAACCATGCAAATCACAGAATCACAGAATAGTTGGAAATGACCTCTGGAGATCATCCAGTCTAACTGCCCTGCAAAGGCAGGGTCACGTAGAGAAGGTTACAGAGGCATGTGTACAAGTGGATTTGGACCATCTCCTGAGAGGGAGACTCAATGACCTCTCTGGGCAGCCTGTTCCAAGCACTCTTCCAGCCTCTGTGTAAAGAACATGAGGAACAACTCTTCTAGAATTCCTTTCTCTCTCCTTTCTCATTTACCAGGTGGATTAATTTCTTGACCTTAGGCAGCAAAAGCTGACAGGCCTGGAGGGGACAGAGGTCAACCAGAACATGTGGAAGGTGATGGAACATATTGAAGCCCATGTCTCTTGTGAGCCTGGGACCTTGGCTGAGGAGGAGGACTGGGAATGCAATATTGACAAAGAGCTGTCCTTTGAGATATCTGAAGAGTACCAAAAATGTCCAGTGCCCTTGAAGACGTGGGAAGACTAAAGCAAAAGCCAGGTGTCCTGAGATGTGTTGGAAGACCACAGACCAGGATCTGGTTCAACATGAAGATGATGAAAGCACAGCAGCATTAGGAGAGAGCCACAAGTGCTGCAGAAGGCCAGAGTAAACCTAGTTCTGGTTAAAAGATTCTTTGGGATGAAACACCACTGAATAATTGGTGTTCGTAAATATACACATGTAGGGTTTATTATAGAACAGTTTGGTTGCAAAAGAAAACGGGTATGTAGCAGTTTTGGTTAGTATTATCTCTTTTAATATAACAACAAGGAAGCATTGCAACATGAAAATGCAACATCACCCAGGAGAAAAGAAAGAGAAAGCACAAGAGTGTGAAGAGCAAAAAGGAAAGTAAAAAAAAATAGAGAGCTCAAGGGTGTGAAGCTCTCATTACCCACTCATTCATTACTCGTTCATTACCCATTCAGGCCCTTCACCAAGACTTGGCTGCTGAGCAATCTCAAAGTGGTGGTGGCAGAACTGATCTGTTGGGTCGTGGGAGATGTACCAAAGAACTGGTGGGGAAAAATCCCCAGGAAAATCTGCTGAACACAAAATCTATTTGGTTTATAGTCAGGTTCAGGTGGGAACGCCTGACAAAACACAGCTGGGTGTGCAAGATGACATATGGCCCATCAGCCATATGATCCTCAGGCCACATATGAATGTTCCCAGTACTTGGGGAGCTGTGGGTGGGGGTGGTGGGAGAGGGAGGAGGGGATGGGAAAGTAAGGGGAGGGACAGGGGGCATGGGGGAGAGATAGTGATTTGTGCACTGGAGGACAACTTAGCGGGACAAGAGGCACCATCCTGTCTCGACAGGATTATTTCCTATTTCACTCAAAGACTATCAGTCTTATCACATCAGGTGTTAGCTACTACGCAGTCAAAAGTGCAACTCTTTCATCCTCAAACCAGGCTTCAACAAAGCTCCCTGGTCTCTACAAACGTGGAATGTTTCAAGTTACTATCCAGTGGCCTCAGTTCAGTTTCCCACAGGGAGGCAATAGCAACCCTCAGAGCCTACCCCTGCTGCGGGTGGTCACACGGACACAAAGGATGACCCAGCCACATCCAAGAGTTGAGCATTGCCCCAGCAAGGGCAGGCCTGGCCCAGGTGACCCACAGAGCAGCATCCAGCTCAGGCCAGCAGCACCGTGCACACCAATGCAGGCCATGCACCATATCTGCCGCTCCTTGGGAAGAGCCCTCAGTGCCTTCCTGCCCCTGGCACTAATGCCCTGCCATAACAGCAGCAATGGTCCATGTCCAGGGGGGCACTTGGGACTGTGCAGGGTGTTTGTTGGCACCTGTAGTCCATGACAGCAGCAGTGCCTGCTCCCTGTGGTCCACCTCCAGCACCATGCCAGAGCCTGAGATGACTGCTCTGAGCAGCAGTGTCTGTGAAAGAGCAGCACAGGGCAGTGTGGCACGGATGGATGTAGGGACAGCACCTCAGGCATCCAGCCATCTCAACGGCATCTTCCTTAGGATACTCTCAGCCATGATTTATTGAGATCAGCATATGATCCACCTTCAGGCAATTTTGTTAATCCTAGACTTCATTTTTCTGCTTAGAAATATTTTGTTAAAACAGTGTTGCAGGTGGTTTACTCTTCATAAAACCTCATTAAACTATGTGAAAAAAATGAAATCTGATTCATATTTTTATCATTAATATTTTGTCAATATTTTATACTTTTTCTTCAATGAAACAGGCAATTTAATTCCATTAACTACAAAAAAAAAAAAAAGTATTAAATTACAAAAATTTGCAAGTACCTAAGCTGAGAGAAAGTACCGTTTTAAATTTCAGAGAATATTTTTATTATCTCTAAGCAGGTAACTAACTACTGCCAGATATGAGTTACCTCAGAACACTATCTACACAGTTTCCAGTATCTTTTGAAGTAGAAATAGCTAACTTAGAAATCTACAAACCCAATGACTAATTAGAATTCTTTTCGCCAACATAACCTATCATCACTTGCCAACACTTACAGCTGGCATTTTAACAGTCACTCAAGTTCATTGTATTTTTACAACTCTTTATAGTTCTGATTAAGCTGAGTAGCTGTCTCTAATAAATTCTATACCTTTGTTACTAATGACCCCTCAGATAGCTTAAAAATATTGCTAAAAATACTCTAAAAAGCATAGAGCACAGAACTGAGAGGAACCGTACTAGCAATGACTCTTCATGAACTGAGTATTTATTCCTTTGCTTTGTTTTCACTTGTTTGGATAACCAGCTTCTAA
Source organism: Muscicapa striata striata (assembly GCA_030060385.1). Classification (NCBI taxonomy): domain Eukaryota; kingdom Metazoa; phylum Chordata; class Aves; order Passeriformes; family Muscicapidae; genus Muscicapa; species Muscicapa striata. The sequence goes on from JAREIS010000070.1 coordinate 1,833,604, forward strand.
TAAGGATTATATATGTAGCTCAGCATGTGAACAAAACTGTTCTAGCTTCAAATTCCATATGCAACAAGGACATAAAGTAGCGGTCTGTTGAGCCCAAATCAATAACCATTACAGCTGATCATTTGATATTAGTTTGTATATGAAATGGATTAAATACTTCATATGTAAAATATGTAAATATTTTAATGGTGAAAATTTCAAAATACAATGATGAATTTAAGTAATACATTCTACATTAACCTCATGTGGTAGAGAGGTTTCTGGCTGATACATCCAGCTCATAAATTCATACCTTTCTGACTGAGGAATCTGTTTGAATTTTAAAAATTCTCATCCTTTGGAAGCGTGTTAATAAGAAACCTAAAAGAAACCAACAACAAAACCCTACACTGAAAACTGTACAGGGTAAAGTCCCTTGCCTTTCAAGTCAGCACAAAAATTGTGCGTCTTGAAAAGAGCAAAAATATTACTATATTTCATGGGGACAATTTTTGAAGAAATGAAACATTTTGTTGTTTCTAGGCTACTAGACTAAAAAAAAGTGGAAAGCAAGCATGAAATTCTACAAGCAATTGGCTTGGGCTGGCAAGTAAATGTAAATATATATTGACTTACTAATCCTTGTATAATAAGAAAAATAATTTGGTGTATCCCTTTTGTTCACAGTAATCAGTGTTCCTCTTAAAATGGTGATGTCTTTAAACAAAATAGTGCTTTAAAAGAAGTTCATATAAAGAAAAGCTTGTAAGTCAATGCACATTACTTAAATAGAAAAGAATGTTTGTTAAATTACTGGATAATGAATCATAGAAGACAAATTTCACAATGCACTGTATTTAGGAGGTATATGGTTTGTTATACACTGACAAAACACTGCATTTTAAATTAACCTTTATTGTTCCAGCAAACTGAAAATTTTTATCCTGTAACCAGCTTGGTGCTTAGCACCAAGAGAACAGTTGAGGAACCAGTTGTGGAGGGGAGCAGTTTGACTCCAGTAGTATATCCAAATGGAAAGATGTGTTACTGCATATCCATCTGCAGGATTTAGTGTTGGCCAAGTGGAGATGTTTTGAGCTCTCTGGTGAAGCGCTTACTTGAGATGGCAACTGGTCGGCTGCATTGATGTTCCAGGGTTTGTCAGAAGCTACAACCTTTACTGCCAGCACCATGCTGCCTTAAAGCATCCTGTGCACACCTGGTGCACTGGGAGACAACCAGTTCTGGTCCTAGTGATGAACCTGGGGCACTGCTAGCAACAACCTGCTGGCCGGCAGTACTAAAGTGAGAGAGAACTGAGCTTGCCATTATACCTGCCCAGTGACAAAGGACCAAGGGCTTCAGAAAACTTTGACTGAGGTGCACAGAATGCTGGTGTGGAAGACATTTACCTTGAGGATCAGCAGTAGTGTGTCCAGCAGGACGGAGGGCAATGACTGTGCCCTGTACCCAGCACTGGTAATCACACTTGAATCCTGTGTCCAGTTCTGGGCAGATCAATTCAAGGACATTGAGGTGCTGGAGCGTGTCCAGAGAAGGGAAAGAGAGCTGGAGAAGGGTCTGGAGCACCAGTCCTGTGAGGAGAGGCTGAGGGAGCTGGGGATGTTTAGCCTGGAGAAAAAGAGGCTCAGGGTGAACCTCATCACTCTACAGCTCCCTGAAAGGAGCGTGCAGCCAGGTGGGATCGGCCGCTTTCCCAGAGACAGGACAAGAGGACACAGGCTTAAGCTGTGCCGGGAAAAGTTTTGGCTGGACATTAGAAAGGGTGAGTAGAAACTGGAATGGGCTGCCCAGGGAAGTGGTGGAGTAGCTGACCCTGAAGGTGTTTAAAGAAAGATTGTAAGTGGCACTGTCACCATTCGGCACTAGGTAGAGTCGATGACCCCAGGAGCCCCTTCCACCCTCACTGACCCCCTCCCGCACGGAAGCGGCCGCGCGGCCCCACTCGAGCCCGCCTCATGGCGGGGGCGGCCGGCGCACGGAGGGCGGGGCCGCGCTCACGTCAGCCCGGCGGAGGCGGCTGCTGCACCACCGCGGCCCGGCCCGGCCGCTCCGGGAGGGCCATGGTGGGAACGACATGAGCCCCGAGACGGAGCCAGAGCCGGAGCCGCCACCAGCCAGGGACCGGGCGGCAAGGCAGCAGCAGGAGGAGGAGGAGCCGCCGCCGCCGTCGCAGCCGTCGTGGGAGGCGGCGGCGGCGCCAGGTGGGGCGGCTGCATCATGCTGGTGAAGAGGGTCGGCCTGACGGCGGGCGGCTGCGGCGCGGTGAGTGCGGGGTGGAGCGGGCGCTCCGCGGAGGTGGCGGCAGGTGCTTGCGGACCCTGGCGGGTCTGAGGGCGGCCGTGCGTTGCGGGCTGGGCCGGGCGGCCCGTGGGTGTCAGCGCCCGGCCCGCCCGTGAGGGGTAGCTCCCCCGCAGCTGCCCGCCGAGACGTTTCATGGAGCGTCCTGCCCCTGGGTGCCTTGTGGGACTTGGGGTGCGGCGGGTTCTGCAGGTCGCCCCTGCCCTGCCTCGCCCTGCTCGTCCCTGACAGCCCCGGTACTTTCGTTACGAGTTTGTCCCGGGCGGAGTAACCTTAGTCGCCGCACCTGTGAGCAGGTGGCTGTAAGTAAGTTTTCTTTCGAAATACATGAATCCGAGGTGCCAGGAAGGTAGAATTTCCTTTTTCCTTTGGAACTCTTGGAGGTGCTCCGTGTTGAACCTAACCCACGGGGTTACCGTATGCAGTTTTTATAAGCCGCTGTGCTTTCTGTTTCGTCTCTCCATACTAAGCGCTGGGATCTTGTGCAAAAAAAAAAAAAAAAGGAGCTGGAAGGGCGTGATCCGTGAGTTCGCTGCAAAGTTGCGTTTGTAAATGTGGTAACAGTGCATAATTGCTTTCCGAAGGAAAAGGTTTAAGTCTCTCACTACGTCAGTGTGCTCTCAAGGAGCCTTGAAACCAGATCAGAGGTCACATCGCTTGAGCTTTCTGCAGTAGATGACAGGTGACTTGTTTCGGGCAGGATGGTACTGGCTGAGGCGATATAACTCATCCTGTTTTGTTGGAGTTAGCCCAGAGGTCAACGTGGAGTAGAAGAACCCGGGGGAAGACGCAAAGTAATAAAACAGGTGATCCTGGCGCTGACAATTTTTGAAGGGATACAGGTGCAAAACAAGGCAGTGCCTTACCATGCCAAATCTTTTCCGGCAAGTTGAAATAACGCAAATTTTTTGTGTGTCTGAATTGGAAGATGTTAATAACTTTTCCTGGGATATATTTATGTTCTTCTGCACCTGAATAATTTAGTATAAGTTTACTCACAAAGTTATGCTGACAGCGTTGCATATGCCAAAAGTTCTAGAGCAGTGCTAGGTTTGTGTCAGGGAGCCAGCATCTCCTTTGTCTGTTACCTGTCCTCCCAAAGATAAGCATCTCTGCTATCAGAGATGGTGTGCTATTTTATGGGAAGGTGGACAAGTAATTTTAGCTGAAGATTAACAGTGTAGCATTGATGTGATATAATGGCTAGAACTGAAGAACTTTAAAAAACCCATCTTGAAACCATCTGTTTGATGCACTTACATGCTTTCTACCTTACTTGTATTTGATGAAGATTTTAAGGTGCTTTTAGTAGATGATTAACACAGAGGAAAAGGTGAAGAAATATGTTGTTCTATGGAATTCATAAGTAAAGTAATTTATTTCATGTAAGTTAATTGCAAAATAACTGCTTCAGACTTCTTACAGTGTATCACTTCTGTATTTGAGTCTTTCAGTTGTCTTTTAGAAAGGATCATGCCCTTCCAAAAGCAGGTTGGACTCTCAAGAAGTGCAGCTGATGTCTGCTCTATGGTAGAATTGCTGTTCCAAGTTTGTGTACAGCAGCTCCCTTTAAAGAGTCTAGTGTATAAGAGATGCAGTAAACCAATCTGAAGTCAGACTACAAAAATATCTCTGAAAGAGTTTTGAAAAGGTAATGTTTTAGTTACAGAAGGTTTCGTTTTATCAGCTCAGAAGATGTGATGAAAGAAACAGAGGATTGATCTCACTATATAGAAGAAAAACAGTTTCTAATTTTTGATCTGTGAATAGAGGCTAGGAATTTTTTTGATACCTGAACAGAGGCTAGGAAATGGAAGGTACAGCTAGCGATTTCTTTCTCTAATTTTGAAAAGTAAAACTCAAATGGAAATTAAATCCATAACTGACAAAGGTGCTAACCCTTTTTTTTTAGTAGTGGAGGGAATGTTTGGTAAAGTTGAATTAAATCTTAAAAAATACTTTTGAGTACTTGATATATACCCTTCTGTAAGTTTGAAAATTGAGCTTCAAAATCACATAAATTCTTAATTTTGTAAAATGATCTGAGGTTGGTTTTCTGAGTGTATTTTTTGTCCCTTCCCTCTTAGTTGTGCTCTTGGAGGACTCTGTGTTCCTCTAAAGCATCCCATACAAGACAGGATGGCATGGGGCTCTAGATCTCAGTAGAGCAGTTATGTCATGTTAGGATCTGCATCTGTTCCTGACTGAACAGTCTGTTTTGTAATTGCAGTTCCTGCACCTTCCTGTGATTCTCACGTGGTTGTCATATTGCTATAACTCTCTCTGCCTAAACTTTATTGAAAGAGCTTATTCACAATAAAATATGAGGTGCCTGATCATGGCTTTAGATGTAGTTGCAGAGATCTGTTTGATACCAGTGGGAGTGCATTTGGAAGCTTGCTGCTTGTACTGCTGCTAAAGAAATAAATGCAGAAGTAAAATTTTTGTGAGCTGTTTCTTTGGTCTCTGAAGAATGTCTTAATTTTTTTTTTTTTTTTTTTTTTTTTTTTTTTAGAGTGTAACCAAGTCTGTCAGGTTGTGCAAGGCTTTTTCCTTTTACCCCTCCAGCTTGTGTGTAAGAAGCTTCTGTTTTTTGATGTGATGATTCACCTGGTTGAATGTATTGGCTTCACTGAAATGAAGAGCTGGAATACAAATGCTGAACAAATGACTTCTTATGAATTGAGTTACTTCCTGAAATTAATAAGAACAATAGTATGTTTTACTAAATTCCAATGGAATTAAGTGATTTTTCTTGGCTGTATTACTGTGACTTCAGTGAGCTTCAGAAATTTAAGTAAATGATGCCATGGGACATTTTGTCAGCTATTGTGCAATCTTGTTACATCTGAATGATGAATGCTGATAGCATAAAACTTAGCATAGCATTCCGAGTATTTGCAGTATGCACTTCATTTCTGTGCAACCTATTGTCAGTGAAATGTCACACTAAGGAACCTTTTCAGCAAAATGCAGTGGCATACTGTCTAAATAAAGTGTTTTTGTGGGAGAAGTCCTGAACAGGGTGTGAAAAGTCACACGTGTACCTCTTTGAGAATTAATCAGATGTTAGTTTCATGTTCTTGGACACTGTAAAATGCCTCAGCTATTATGAAGGCCAAGACCTTTATATATTTTTGGAAAGATAATATAAACATTCTGAACTGTACGTCTTGGAAATTTGCCAGCCTTTATTATTTAAGCTATTTTACACAGTGAAGCACAGCTGTATGTACCCAAAGAATTACATGTTCTTGCCCTTAGTGTTAGCATTTTTCTTTCTTATACTCCATAAAAAATACAGCACAGTAAAACAAAGGCAGCGTGATTTAATGTTTTAAGACTTTACTGAAACAAGTCTGAATTCAGTAAGCTGGTTTCTTAAATTTCTTGCTTGTAGAATTTGAATTGTATTGCTGGTGGTAAAAACATTGTTCATTTGTCAGTTCAGGTGCTTAGTCCTTTGTGGAGCACTATTTTCTCCCATACAGGCTATTTTTACTGTTAAATCTGAATAATTAGATATGAGCAATATTGCCTTCTCAAGACTGCCAATGTCATTCTGAATCTTCCCATGCTTTTAAATTGACATAAAGTCTGAACAGGAATGTTTAGCTGCCCTGGTTTATATTTTTGCTGAGAGGGCACTTCTGCTTTGCAAGTCTACTGTTACTGATGCTCTGGGTTCCATCGGTGTGAATGACATTGTATTCCAAGAGCAGTACTGTAGGCTACAGCAGTAATAAATTATCAAGTCATAGTTACATAATTAGTTATAGAGCTTGAAACCTAGCCTGCTGGACAGAGAGTTAGAGTAACTATTTTCCCCATGGAGAAATATGTGTATTAACTAAGCAGCCAGGGCTTTTTAGAATAATTTCTCAGTGTTGTACATACTTCTAAGTTTTATGAAGAAAATTTAAACAGATAAATTGGCTTCCAACTTGCTGTAGTGTAATATGCTGCCTATATGTTACTTGTGTATGAAGTAGTTTAATGAAGCGATGAGGTACTGTCTAGAGCGAAGCGTTCAGAATGTGACAGGGTGTGTGGCAGTTCTGTTCTTGGCTGGTCTTCCTACCGCAGTGGCTTCAGCCATGAAGACTGAACCAGAAATGGTCGTCATGCTTTACGTGCCTTAGAAGATTCCTGCTTCTAAACTTGTCCAGTCTAAACTTAAACAAGAATGTGTTCCCAGTGGGAAATACAATATGGCAAGACATTTTAGACATCAGAAATAGATTTTGGGAAGTACCACTTAGGAGGTAGTGGCAAATTTTTCTTAAAACCCTTCATGTCACTACCAGTTCAATGAATGCCATTTGTATCTTTCTGCAGATATTTTTGTTGCAGTTTGGCAGAAGCTGCTTCAACATTCCTCCATACCTTTGGTAGTGTTCTTTTTCTTTCTGTGAGCCTCATGCTTCTGTAAAATAGACTTCAAAAATGCATATTGCTTAAAGCTTCTGAATGAAACAGTCATGGGATAAGAGGAGGATCTTTATGTAGGGCTAATAAAAATGGTCAGAACATCAGAAGAAGAGGATTAGGAGGGCAGGCACATCACATGTTAGTGCAATAATACAGTGATAATCTTTTTCCTAGCAGGGAAAGTTCTTTTGTACGGGCTTTAGTAAGCCACTGCTGAATGCTAAAATTTCTTTCATTTACCTCTTTTTTTCCTAGGATCACACTCCTATGTTGTAATCTTCCTATATGTGGAATTAAAATAGTTTCTTCTTGTCTGCATTGCTTAATTAATTTACATTAATTTCAAATGGCCATTTAATTTGTTCTGTGGATTCCACGAGTGTTTTTCTTTACCATTGCCCCATAACTCTTCCAAAATGAATTGTATTTTGCTGTCAATAAACTTCCTCACTTCACTTTCATCCTTTTTTTACAGCTCACTTCTGAATGTGTTGAACAACATAGGTGCTAGGACTGAGCAGTAGGAATCATCTGGTAATGTTGCTGTGCTGTATGAACAGAATGCAGTGGGTTTATTTTTTTTAATTGTCCTGGGGCTTTTTTGTGTGTCTTTTTTTTGGGGGTGGGAGGGTGGGGTGTTTTGGTTTGTTTTATTTATTTATTTATTTATTTATTTATTTATTTATTTTTTTGGTGTGTGAGTTGGCTTGTTTCTTTTCTTTCTTTTTCTCTTTAATTCCTGTGAAGAGTTTGCTTGCTTTAAGAGCTTTTAGTGAGCATCTTTGAGTATGTTTACTGAATTTTCAGAAGGCTTGTTGATGTGATCTTCCTTATCTGTACATTTGCTTTTGAGAACTCCAGGAACTTTATAAGGCACAGTTTCTCTTTGAAAAATCTTCACAGGCTGTTTCATTTTGAATTAACTGTTGTTCTGATACTCTAGACCTGTGCAATATGATTCAGCTTAGCTTTTTGTTGAGAAAGTGTGTAGTGATCTTCCAGTACAGATACAGATCTGCTTAAGGTGTTTGTTTTGCAACTGAAATACAAGTTTGGACAATGTGTAATATGAATTAGTTATGATTTATATTGCAACTCACAAGGCATACCTAGAATGCTGTACTGGATTGGCAAGCACTTTAACTTGTGTTCTATGTATTTTTGTGCTGAACTTTTGACAGTTCAATTAAATACAGGTGAGCATTTATGGTGAGCAGTTGGAATTAAGGTGTATCCAAAGTGCTTCTGTTTGAAAATTAAAGAAAATAGTCACTAGGAAGTGATAAACATGCAAAATCCCCAGAGAACTACCTGGGTAATATGTGTGGAAGAAAGAGAGCTCACCTTGAACTGAGATGTATTGGTGGCATAATACTTGTGCAAGAATAAGCTAAAATGATTAAATAGTCCTGTAGTGAGACATGCCAGGAGAAGTTTGCATTTGAGGTGGTTGTATTTTGGGGGGAAACTAACGAAATTGTAATGAAAATAAATAAATATGTAAAGGGAATGAATGTTATAACTGTCATGAACTTCAAGATCTGAATGATTCATACAGGAAAGCATGTTTCTTGGAGTGTTTTACTGATTCTGTTAGTTCAGTTCTTTTTCTCCTTGAAAATATCAGAGATGACATAGTGCAGGTGCACTATGGTCTATAGGACTGCAGTGCAGGTGGTAGTATAAAAATGACTATTTGAACCAGTTAATTTTTGTAGGGGAAAATATTTCTCTAGGCACTTAAAAAAAAGCAATAAAATTTATACTAATTCATTTGAATGTTGTTTCACATATTGTAGAACAGTGAGTGCTCTTTGCAAAGGTATGTCTGTGCTGCAGGTAAAACAAGGAACTAGCAGGTTCACCTGGGAGATCCTAATGCCTGGTGGGAAGGAATTCCCCAGAAGATGGTACAGGGGCAAGTTCCTGTAGTTTCTCAACACAGAAGTTCAGTTTGAGTTTGGTTGTTGTCTGCCTGAAAGATAATAGGATTACGTGGCTGGAAAGGTGCTTTAGGGAGATACCTTCCTGTTCAGGTCAGGATCAACTGTGACGCCTGAGCAGGTTGCCTAGGGCTTTTCCAGTTGGATATTCAGACAAACCTGTCATGTCCAGCTCTGCTGCCTCACCCTTATGGGAGGAAAAAAAGCCTGCTGTATTTGTCCAATTGAATCTTTTGCTTAGTTTGCCTAGTAGTACTGTGTGGCTCTCATCAAAATATGGATAATTTGAAAAGGTGCTCTGGAGGACTTCAGGATTTGAACTGTGAGAAGTGATTTTGTTCTCAAAGAAGCATATTTCTTCAGAGAAGTAAACAGTTATGCATGCTTTAAATTAGTGTAGTAAGTTAAGGTGCTTTTGCAGGCATTCATATAATTTTAATTGTATTTGAAATAACAGATAAATAGTTACCTAAAAACTGTATGAATAATAAATACTGCCTATTCATGGTTTTCTCTGCAGATCTGGGACTGGCTATAAGATTACATTTTGCTGTGGGGTATTTTAGGGTGAATTGTACTAGCTGTTCTTTGAAATGTCTTAGATAAGGTATTCCTACTAATTCTAGAATATGTTTCCCTCCTCCTTTTCTATGAGCAATTATTGCCAGCTGGATTATAATTTTGACATTCTTTCATGGATTTATTAATGTTCAACAGCAGTTTTGCTTTGAAAAAAATATTGTACTACCTCCCAGTAGTTAACCCTAGTTTCCTTAAAATTAATTTTTGGAAATTTCTGACTCCAAGAAAGGCAGAAGAAAAAGTATTTTTTAGAATTGGGCAATAAAAAGAGGCATTGAAGGAGCAAAACTGTAAAACTGGAGAAATAACATGTTTTGTTAGAACTTTTAAGATTTCAGATTTTACAATGATGGCCTCAAACTTGTATTGTTAGGCATTTGAGATTAAGTAATGTTTTGCTCATTAATGATTGTGCAAGTATAAAACCTTGACAAACAGCTGCATTTGAAGGCGGTTACAATGTTCTGTACATAGTTTCTCAGCCCACACACGGGTCTGTCACATGAAAATGATCCACGTGAGTAGAAAATAAGCCCATAACATTTTTAAGGCCTTTCTGAGGGCATTTACTTATAACACTTCCAATTTTGAGGACAGTGAAAGCGACAAGCAACTTGTATGTTGACTATATCTGCACTATTTCTGAAATCCTTTTAAAATTTTCTGATCATAAGGAAATCAGTAGGTTGTTCTCATATTGTTTATTCAAGAAGCCTAGAGATCCTTGTGTTTCAAGGTTTATAATAATTTTTTTGCATACTCAAAATTCTTTGTGTAAATTGCATGGAGTTTTGTTGCAGGTTGTTTTCTCAATACAGAAATGAATCTCACTCAGTAGTTCTGATACAGCTTTATGATAAAGGCAAGTGCGAAGTATTTTTAAAAAACCCTTTGGTTTTGAACCGAGTAAAGAGTTTTCATTGATTTTTTTTTTTTTTTTTTCAGTCTGGACCAGGCTGTGTACATGATCAGTCATAAACTATTTAGTTTTCTTAAAAAAATAGGTTGATGCTTGATTAAAAACTGGAAGCTTCTGTGATAGAGTTTTTGGGAACTACAGTAAAGATGAACATTCAGAAGTAACTGTCTTCAATAGTCCATTTAATAATGTCAGTAAATTTACCTGGGTTCATGATCGTCGTTTTCCAGTGTAGCCTTTAGCACAAGATTTTTAATTAATCTTGGAGTTTAGGATACTGTAAACAAAACTGAACATCATCTACTACAGTCAATGTAAATCATAGATTGGTAGTGCTAGTATATTTGACACTGAATGCTTGTCTTAGTCTCAACAGGTGCATGTTCCTTTCAAGATCTGAATTTTAGTTTTCTAGGTCATGGCTTGAATCCAAAGGCTGTGGTGTTTTCTGTTTTTTTTTTTTTTTTTAGGAGATCAGTGTAACTAACTGTAAGATGCATGATACTGCCAGAAATTATTTACTATTTTAATCTCCATGTGTGTCTTTCAGAATGTATGTACATCATCTTTCTGCTAAACCATATAAATCTCAGGTCAAATTTGTGTGTAACAAAAACATTATTAAAAACTGCAAACACTCCAAAATTTCATTTTTCATAGCATTAGAAATGTTTGCTAAATGCAGATTAGATATTTATGATGCAGCAACATGATTAGTGATATGAAGTTGTGAGGGAAGTAAAGTAGAGACAGGGAAAGGTCTGGGTGGTCCCTTACCTACTCTACTTCAAAATTTGCATTTTTCAGAGGAAACTGCTGTGGAAGGGGTCCTCAGACCTCAGTGTAGTTAGTGTTAAGTGCTAGTCTGACTGGCAGACATCTTGGCCAAAAAGATATTCATAAAATTGTTATCCTATTATCTTATATAGAAGTACTTACAGACTTCTTATATGAAGAGAGTTTTTTTTTACCCTCATAGCCTTTGGAATCTTTCCTATTTAGAATATAAAAATTGCGTGGTAACCTATCTAGAGATAATCTTTGATCTATGATATTATATTGTTTCCCCGGAGAAAGAAAACTGTTTTGTTCAAATCTTCATGCTTTGAAGCAAGCTGCAATATAGAAAATAAATTTAATCTTATTAGCCAGAATACACTGCTGCTACAGATTTTGGTAAACTCCTAGATCTAAAAATTCTTACACATCTATGAATTTACTGTTTAAACAATAGGAATTTCTTCACAGTTTTTTACTGTAGACAGCTTAAATGAATCTTGTAATGCAAGCATTTTCAAAATGTGATTTCTCCCAATTTGGGTGGAAGTTTTTGAGCAGGGGAGAAACACCAAAGGTTTCAATACTCTACATTCATCATAAGTTGTCTTGACTTTTTTTGTGTTCGGTGGGATGTCCTGAGTTTCTTGCTCACCCTGCTCTCCACTTGCTGAAATGAGTCAGGTTGATATTTATCACTGGATAGTGTCCCTTAACTGAGTTCTGCATTATTAAGTTGCGCTCTTCTGTTGGAGTGTAATGGCCTTGAATTGGCTGGAAACACTAAAAAACTGTCTTCTGCAGAGCAGTAGGAGAAAGGCAAATAGTAATTTCAGAACACAAAAACTATGTAAAACAGTTACTATGCCAAGGGGTAGTCAGAAATGAAAACATCACAGAATGCTTTTGATTGGAAGGAACCTCGAAGATCATCTAATTCCAATCCCTCCACCAGTGGAGAGGATTCCACTCACTAGGTAAGTTGCTCAGGGCCCTGTCCAGCAATCCTTTAACACATCCAAATATGAGATGTCCACAACTTCTCTAGGCAGCTTGATGCAGTGTTTCATTATTTGTGAGTAAATAATTTCTTCCTAACATCTAATTTATATCTCTCTTTTTTTTTTGTTTTGTTTTTGTTTTGTTTTGTTTTGTTTAAAACCATTGTCCTTCTCCTCTCATATTCTGCCATGTTAAAAGTCACTATTAATTTTTTAAAAAGTCACTCTTTTCAAAAGACCCATTCAAGCAGTGAGAGGCTACAGAAGTCCCTTGGAGCCTTCCTGCAGCCTTCCCGTCCCCTTTCCTTCTCCCAGCACTCCCAGCCTGTCTTCATAGGAGAGATGCTTCCAGCCTTCTGACAACTTTGTGGCCTCCACTGGACCCACTGTAGCAGGTCCATGTCCTTCTTGTGCTGATGGTTCCAGAGCTGGACACAGTTTTACAGGTGGGGTCTGATGAGGGCAGAGTAGAGGGTCAAAAATCCTGCCCCCCCCCTTTCACTTACTAGGTACTCTTCTTTTAATGCAGCCCAGGATGTTGTTTGCCTTCTAGGCTGGGATTGCATATTGCTTGCTTATGACCAAGTTTTCATCCCCAGGAAGCCCCTGTGTCCTCCTCAGGGCTGCTCTCTAATTCTTCTCCCAGTCTGTGTTCATTTCTGGGATTGTCCTGACCCAGTTGCAGCACCTTGCATCCAGATCTGTTAAACTTCATGAGATTCTTGTGGGCCCAGTTCTCAAGTTTGTCCTGCTCTCTGTGGATGGCAGCCTGTCCTTCCATTGTGTCAGTTGTACTGCACAGCTTTGTGCCATCTGCAGTCTCACTGAAACTGCCCTTGATCCCACTGTCTGTGTCATCAATGAAGGTTGAAGACCGCTGGTCCCAGATGGAGCACTGGTGGACACCCCTCATCACCAGCCTCCACCTGGACCCAGAGGCATTGACTACAGCTCTCTGGCTGCGTCCATCTAGCCAGTTCCTTATCCACCAAATAGTTCACACTTCAAATCCATATGTGTCCTCTTTAGAGATAAGGGTGTAATATAGAGCTATGTTGTAGGGTTTACAGAAGTCTAGCTAAATGACATCTCTCAGTCTCCCCTTGCCAACCATTGCTGTCATCACAGTGAAGGCCACTAGATTGTTCAGCACCTCTGCTTCAATCTCTTTTGGGAAGAAAGCAAGCAAGCAGCAGTTCTGATTAAATATGCCTTTCCCAAGGGTTCTGCCTATTTCATCTAAACAATAAGGTTTCATTAATCTCATCTGGGATCAAATCCTTTAATCTTGAATGGCAACAGTTTCACAGAATCAGGACTATGCTAATTCTTTCTGGAATTACTTGTTGACCAGTAGAATATTTCCTCAGTCTGCAGTCTATATTTGCAGACAAGCATAGAATCAGTTGGTCAAGCAATCAACAGAAAACAGTTTTACAGATGACATAAGCAGCTCCTTATTTTCTCATACTTGGGCATTTTTAAATACTGAAGTGCTCTTCTGATTATGTATGTGGTCATATTTTTGTTGAAACAGTGCTGTGTTCTCAATAAAGTGGATGTGTCGTCTTGTCACTTGTGGAGGGAGCAGGGAGGTATGCCATTTGTCACCCTGTTGTGGAAGGTCTGTTGTGAATAATGTTGAGGAGGAGAAAACCTAAAGGTATGTTGGGGGTAAGAGCAGTACATGGCAATGCCAGGAATAGGGCCAGTAATTCTTTTCAGTCAGCAGGTGTTCAAGGGAACAAACTTTTTCAAGTTCCCTAGAGATCTTTAATTGTTTTGTAGTACAAAACAATTTTTCCTCCCTTGTTTGGCTTATTGTTGCTCCCAAGGGCTTGGTAAGTAGGTCGTGTTGCAAAGTGGTTATGCTCAAAACATGTTTGCAGGAGATACTTGCACGTGTAATGAACTGGATGTGTACAGCCAATGCATTTATTTTTCTTTCTTAGCAACAGGGTATTGGTCGGCCGAGTGTATACCATGCCGTGGTGGTCATATTTCTAGAATTCTTCGCCTGGGGACTCTTGACAACTCCAATGCTAACGGTAAGTATCAGTCATGAGCTGTTATCTTGGTATTGACAGATGCTAATTTGCTAATTTGGCAGGCACAGTTTTGTGCAATTGAAAGAGTTAACTTTTCTCCTACTCCAGACTCCTGGAATGTGGTTGCCTGACTTTTCTAAAGACAATAGCTGAACTTCTTAACATAATAATAAAAAAGTTCACATAAACAGTTAACACATTTCCATAAAGTAGTTGTCTCACAAAATGGCTGTCTGATCATCCTGTCTTGCTGGTATCAGAATATGGGGAAGCTTACTAGGTGATCTTTTTTATCTTTTCTTTTTCTTTGCTTTTTTTTCCTTAGTTGAAGTGCTCAATTTTGACTTGCCGAGTTAGACATTTCTCATTTCAAAGGACAAATGTGCAAATCGTAGTTCTTACAGATCTGCAACCCTCTCCAATTTTAATAAAACTGTGTATTAGGTTGCCCTAGTAGTATACTCCAGTTGGAATTGGTCCATAGTTGAGGGTGATCGTCTTTATTTGTAATCAGCTTTGCAAACACTGAATGGCTGCTGTTGCATTTATATAATTTCAAGTCTGGTTTGATACTTTGCACCTGTCTTAGGATGTACCTGTGGCATCTTACATTGGCCTGATTATAAAGCAGCAGTACTAGACATGTTGCAGAGATATCTTATGAGCAAGGTTCATTCAGCCTTTGAACAGCCAGCTGCCCACTTCTGATCAAGCAAGTTTGTCAGGTAGGAAGGGCAAAATTGGAATGTCTGGCCTGTTGATCAAAGCTCCTGGTAACTCAATTTTTTGTGGGTTTTTTCATGATTCTATAGGTCATTGTCAACTTTCAATCTAATTAAAATGTTGCATGCTGTGAAAATAAATTGTGATAGCTGAGATTATTTAAAATGTATTTTTTAAATTGCTTTGCCACTTCTTTTGACATCTGTCAGCAAAGATGCACTGTTTGTTACATGACGCTATACTTGGAGAAAAAAGATTTAACGTGTTTATAAAGCACACAGAGGCTATTCTAGTCAAAGACTGCCCAAAGCTTATGGACATTTCTTTTATTTATGGACTTGTAACCAATGTTAGTAAATCACCATAAGCAATATTAATTACTTAATGGCATGTTCTCTTCAGTATATATATTTTGAATATGCATCTGTTGGTAGAACTTGAGTAAAGCAATTCCCTCTACCAGTTTGTCAACTTGCATTTCTCCTGTCTATAAAGTAACAAATTAATGTCAAAAAACTTAATATCAGCAGTGGTTGCCTCTCAGGAAAAAATACTAGAAAACAGTTCACAGGTAATTATATTTGACTCTGAGTTTCCTATTTTTCTTTGTTTTGTTTTGTTTTTCTTTAACTTAGAAGCATCTACTTTTAGATCTGTAATTTGAATCCCGGCCTTTTTTTTCCTCAATGTCATAAGATCAGTGTTATAACTGGTGAAAAATAGTTTTACATACCTAACCAAAAGATTATAACAGAAGGGAAGAGTGATGTAAATAGGGAGAATTATCACCCAGTAATTAGTAAGAGAACCACTACATTGATTAAATCTATGAGAATCTCAGTCTTCATAGGAAAATAATGTTGATACTTTTCAGTGACAATTTCTCAGTATACATGTAAGTAATTTTTGTAATTGGTGGCACTTATCTATAAATATCAGGAGCAAATGAATGTGAATTTTGTTTGAATGTGAATTTTTGTGCATATGTGCTTTGAACATCACAGCAAGTTTTTATAGTCAACATGGTAGCATCTGTGAGGCCCTTTAACTCTCCTGCATATTTATGGTAAATCTGTTTAGCATAGATTAACATTCTTGCCCTTGAATTAAGACTGCTGGTAAAGCACCTTACATGAATTTGTAGCTGTATTTAAACACTCAGAACTCTTGCTGACATTTATAAACATCTATTTATTAATTGGAAGTGTTTCTAACTGTATGGCTATTTAATAGCTGCTGTGTGTTCAGTTGTGAATATAGCACTGTTTTTCCATGTCAGTACAAGTTAGCTGAATGTCATTTTCAGTCTTAAATATTGGTAGTGTTTGAGTCAACCTTTTTAAGGAATTACCTACATAAAAATTTTGTAATTTGTACTGCATGGAGATGGTTTTTGCTTACATTGATACTCTTTTTGAGCAAAGTGTCCCTAACAAACTATCTCTGCATTACAGTCTTTACCAGCATAGGAATTTATGCTGATTAATTGATACTAAATTTTGTTTACATTTTATTGTGAAGACAAAAATAGATAGAAGATACTTTTTTTTTTTCTGGTTGTTCTAGGGATTTTGATGTTACTGGGTTTTTTTCTTTTAGTTTTTTTTGGGAGAGGATACTTTTTTTAACAAGTTCTGTAGAGCTATCTTGGTTTACAAATCAGATTTAAACTTGGAATCCACTCTTTTTTGTCTCTCCTTATTAAAATAGTGCTTTTTTCCCCCCATCAGGTCTTACATGAAACATTTCCCCATCATACATTTTTAATGAATGGTCTTATTCAAGGTGTTAAGGTAAGATGTTTTTTAAACTTCTGACATAAATAATCTGTGTGTTCTCATATTTTGACTTGTCTCACCTGCATTTGCCATAAGAACATACAAAACACTGAGAATGTAGTTAGTTCTTAAACTATTTTTTCACTGTAGGGGTTGTTTCTTGGGCTGAATTCAAGTTTTATTGTGGAAGTCGCAGCATCTTGAGACAAGTGGAATGTTTCTCAGAAATTTAAATTCCTCTCATTTGAATAGGTATCACTTGTAGCTACTGTAATTTTGATAAGGATCTGTCTGAGAATAAAGCTAGGTTTTTATTGTCTGCTTCTGCTAAATGATTTATATCAGAGACAAATTAATGCAGTCATGATGATACATTGACATGGAAAGTAAAGCATTTAAATCACCGTGATTTTGTCATAAAATGTGGCATAACAGCTAATTTTCATCAGATTTGTTTTATTTCCTGGTCCTTTTTATTTTAATCAGCTCTTGAACATTCTGTGATTCTCAAGATACTCAGGGCAGCTTATAACTTACTTAGACCACTGCATTCACACAGTGGTTATTCTGGATTGTGGCCACAAAAAAAGCTAGCAAGAGTTTTATAGCATAATTAATGTAAAGTCTTTCTTTTAATAACTATTGTACTGAGAGGCTGCAAAGCCCTTTCTGTAATTGATGGCTAAGGTAATTTGTAGCACTCAGAAATTATTTTGCTTCATGTCCTGCAACAAATTTAAAGCATTGGTTTTAGTTGTAAGAATGTAACATCTTTAGGACCAGCTTGCTGTCTTGCTGTCTTTCATGGTGGATTGGCAGAACATGGTGCACTTGGGATGTTGGTTTGTCTCAGACTGAAAGAGGAAGTTATCTTCTCATTGTTCTCTTAGAAAAACAAAGTTCATGTTCCTCTTCCTGTTTTCTTTTAAGTTTTTCATTTACAGTGCATTGTAACTGTTTATTAAAAGTAGGAAATGAAAGGTTCCCCATAGATTTTGTACAGAGCATATCTGTAAAAAAGTGCAGTAATGTAATGAATGTTTGGATTGCTCTAACAGGTCTAATAAACAGGGATCAAAGACTAGAGAGAGCTTGTACTTCCCTGTCTTTTTTTCTTTCAAATTTTGTTTGTGAAACAGTGGAAGTGTTTTTGACAGCGAAAATACGTTAGCTCATGTGGCACTAAAATCTGATTCTAAGGAACAGAAACATTAATTTTAACTGAGTAAGATATCTCTTTCTGAGGATCTGGTAGTCTTGCTTTACAGCTTTTGCTCTCAGTCTACTTACTGAAAACATTGAAAATCAGGTTGGTTTTTAAGGATCTGGCAGAACAGTTACTTAGTACAGCAGTCTTTACACATATGTTGAACTTGTGACTGTATTTGAATAAGAGAGGTAAGCTAAAGTGAGCCAGAGTAGACTTTCAGGGTATTAAGGTGCTTGGAGAACCATACATTTGCTGATGTTTGAACTTAGGGCACAATTGGATTGATAAATGAGGAATGTACTAAATAGGAGGAACTGTTGCCCAGTTTACAAACCTGTGAAATCCTTTACTTATTTTAATTCTCCTGTGTAATAAAACAGATTTAAGGCCTAGGTTCTAGGACTTCATGAAATAATGGAAAATCTAGTATTTGATCCTTAGTCAGTTTTTTCTGTTTGTACTGTACATATGAGTCTGACCTTTGCCACAGGAATCTCATTATGGTGTCCTGTGATTTCAAGTTGCCAGGCTTGCTCAAAAGATCTTCATAGTTCTTGCACTGTACAGATGTACTGTACAAGATAAATATGTAGTATAAAGCAGTAAGTATTTAATTTAAACTGTTAAATTTGTTTCAGAGAGCAGTTATATATTACCTAAAGCTCTCCTCTAAGACAGTCCAAATTAGAGAGCAACTTGAGTTTGAAATCTGGCACTGAGTCTCTTGATAGAGGCTAAGATAATATTGTTTGTGGAACTGGACTGTATTTTGGGGATTTTAAAGAATGTTACATCTATATTGAAACAAATGGACCTTGAAAAAATGTATTCTGTCTCTTTTTTTTTTTTTTTTTTAACTTGGGTTTAATAGATTTGAAACACAAAACATCAGAATTACAGAAAACTAGACTGCAGAACAAATAGCGTACATTTTCAGTTATCTACAACTTCTGTATTTAGTTTCAAATCACTTTTCAATTTTATTCTTTTCTTATATTGTAGTTAAAGTGAGCCTTGGAAATGTAGATACAGACATATTAATTGTTTTTCTTCTGTCACAGGGTTTTTTGTCATTTCTCAGTGCTCCACTAATAGGTGCTCTCTCAGATGCTTGGGGAAGAAAATCTTTTCTTCTTCTTACAGTTTTCTTCACCTGTGTCCCAATTCCATTAATGCGAATAAGCCCATGGTAAGTGGTACAAACTGCAGTTGTAAGCTTGTCAGGAGAGCAAATATTCAGAGGAGACGTTTGGGAAAATGGGAGAGGGACAATAAGACAAGAAGACATGATTCAATACATGATTGCGTTACTCTGGAGCTTTGCTTGATGTATTCAAACTGTATATCCTAAAAGTAGAAATACTGGAATGTGAACTATCTTCATACAAGTAAAGCAGTTCTTGCAAGGATTTCATAATCCTGTCTAACTCTGTTTTAAGATCAGCTGTTAATTTTTTCTCTTGATGACTGACAGTAATAAGCATGTTTTTAAAGCTAAATGAACCTTAGCATTTATTTGCTAAAAAAAAAAATAATTCCTGCAAGTGAGATGTTTTATCTCTTTGATTGGAACTTTAAAACCAAGTCAATACTGCTCAGTTAAGACATAAGACTTTAGTGTTATTAATTGTGAAACTTTGTTAATTTTGAAACAAAAGAACTTTCACTCTGAGTACATTCAGAGTTCAGCTTCCACATCCTTATATATATGATAGCTTATTCTTTAATTGGCTGATGAAATGACTTCTAAGATAATTCATTTTTCATAACTTGAATTCAAGAGTGTAAAAATCTATAAGGTACCATGTCCTCGAGGGACCACTTCTTCTTTTAGGCTGATGTAAAGTAAACAGAATAATATAAAATATTAAAATGCTGTTTTCCAGTATTTAAGTGAGACAGTCATTGATTCAGCTCCAGTAAAGTTCTAGTGTTAGTTCTAACTAAAAGAAAGATGTATCATCTTTTGAAGGAGGGACTGATTTCTCAGGAAATATTTAAGGGAGTTGCTAGGGCATGTAGAAAAAAAATTAGGGATGCCAAAGCCCAGTTTGAACTTAACTTGGCAACTACTGTTAAAAATAATAAAAAGAGTTTTTACAAATATATTAACGGTAAAAGGAAGGGTATAACCAACCTCTGTCCCTTATTGGATGAGGCAGGCAACCTAGTAACTAACGACGAGGAGAAGGCGGAAATGCTTAATGCCTTCTTCGCCTCAGTCTTTAGTGGTAAGACAGCTTGTTCTCAAGACCACTGTCCTCATGGGTTGGTAAGTGGTGCCACGGAGCAGAATGGTCCTCTTGTTATCCAAGAAGAGGCAGTCAGAGAACTGCTGAGACAGCTGGATATTTATAAATCAATGGGACCAGATGGGATCCATCCCAGGGTGATGAGGGAGCTGGCAGATGAGCTTGCGAAGCCGCTCTCCATCATTTACCAGCAGTCCTGGCTCACTGGTGAGGTTCCAGACGATTGGAAACTGGCCAATGTGACACCCATTTACAAAAAAGGTAGGAAGGAGGATCCTAGTAACTACAGGCCAGTTAGCCTGACCTCAGTACCAGGTAAAATAATGGAGCAGTTCATAATGAGTGCTATCACACAGCGCTTACAGGATGGCCAGGGCATCAGACCCAGTCAGCATGGGTTTACAAAGGGTAGGTCGTGTCTGACCAACCTGGTCTCCTTCTATGACCAGGTGACACGCCTGGTGGATACAGGAAAGGCTGTGGATGTTGTCTATTTAGACTTCAGCAAGGCCTTTGATACTGTCTCCCACAGCATACTCCTGGAGAAGCTGGCAGCACACGGCTTGGACAGGAGCACTCTGTGCTGGGTTAGGAACTGGCTGGATGGCCGGGCCCAGAGAGTGGTGTTGAACGGTGCTGCATCCAGCTGGCGGCCAGTCACCAGTGGTGTCCCTCAGGGCTCTGTGCTGGGGCCAGTTCTGTTTAATATTTTTATAGACGACATGGATGAGGGCATTGAGTCTTTCATTGGCAAATTTGCAGATGACACTAAGCTGGGAGCTTGTGTTGATCTATTGGAAGGAAGAAGGGCTCTGCAGAGAGACTTAGATAGATTAGATAGATGGGCAGAATCCAACAACATGAAATTTAATAAGTCTAAGTGCCGAGTTCTACATTTTGGCCATAATAATCCCCTTCAACGTTACAAGCTGGGAACAGTGTGGCTGGATAGTGTACAGGCAGAAAGGGACCTGGGGGTGCTGGTTGACAGCCGGCTGAATATGAGCCAGCAGTGTGCCTTGGTGGCCAAGAAGGCCAATGGCATCCTGGCCTGCATTAGGAATTGTGTGGCCAGCAGGAGCAGGGAGGTCATTCTTCCCTATACTCGGCACTGGTGAGACCACATCTTGAGTACTGTGTCCAATTCTGGGGCCCTCAGTTTAGGAAGGACATTGATATGCTAGAACGTGTCCAGAGGAGGGCAACAAGGCTGGTGAAGGGCTTGGAACACAAGCCTTATGAGGAACGTTTGAAGGAGCTGGGGTTGTTTAGCCTGGAAAAGAGGAGGCTTAGAGGTGACCTCATTGCTCTCTACAACTTCCTGAAGGGAGGCTGTAGACAGGTGGGGTCGGTCTCTTCCACCAGGCAGCAACTGACAGAACCAGAGGACACAGTCTCAAGCTACGTCAGGGAAGGTATAGATTGGATATTAGGAAGAAATTTTTCACCGAAAGAGTAATAAAATACTGGAATGCTCTTCCCAGAGAGGTAGTGGAATCGTCATCTTTGACAGTGTTCAAGAAAAGGCTGGACATGGCACTTAGTGCCATGCTATAGTCTATACTCTGAGTTGAGGTGTTTAGGACATAGGTTGGACTCGATGATCTTGGAGGTCTCTTCCAACCTCAATATTCTGTGATTCTGTGATTCTGTGAACTAAGGAACCCTCCTCTTAGGTTTAAACACAAACTTGCTTATTGTATGATAAAAAGCAAAAGATCTTAGCTCAAACTTCCTAACTGTTGCTTTTAAATTATTAGGTGGTACTTCGCTCTGATTTCAGTATGTGGAGTCTTTTCTGTTACCTTTTCTGTAATATTTGCCTATGTAGCTGATGTAACAGAAGAGCATCAAAGAACTACAGCCTACGGACTGGTAAGATATGCTCATCTTGGGGAAGAAGATCAGATTATGACCTTCATATTGAACTTGTGTTTTGATGTACAGACTGTTTACTGATTCAAGTAAAGAAGTTGATAAAGGAATGAACCGTGACTCAAGAATAACTGTGTTAGAGTTCAGGCGGTGAGCAGAGTGCTGCGTGCTCATGGGAACAGAATTAATATTTGACAACTAGCATAGAAGGCATGTGTAAGAAAGAACATCTTTAAGTTTTGCAAACAAAACATTAAGTGTTAATGATGCCTAAACAGGCTACCTAGAGCAGAGGCTAGACAGTGTTAAAGGAATAAAGTAGGTATTTATTAAAAGGCCCTCGAAAAATACACCTTGGGCAGTACAAGAATCTGGCCATGGCTCCACCCAGGATGGACCAAAGGGGGATGACCGGTCACGAGTTTTCACACTTGTATTTGGGTTAATTGTGCAATTACCTTTCATAACCTTCAGGTTATGAAATCCCATCCTCCCAGATTGCTCTCCTCAGTTTGCTGTTGTTTATATTTTTTGGGCCCAAAGCAGCAACAGTGTCCAGTACTCAGGCTGGAAAAGGATTGTTTTTTCTAACTCCATGTGAAAAGAACTTATTTTATATGAAGTTCAGAGTTGCATACTTATGCAGTACAGAATCTGAAAAATATAAAAGCTAAAACTTGAGGCCTCATTTAAGACAATGCAAATAGTTTAATCTAACAATAGTTTTCCATCACCTGTAAGTTGCACTTCTAGTTCATATGAGTTCTTTTTGGTATAGAATGGGCTTTTCTAATGTCAGAATGGTGAGTAAGGCTGAAAATGCATAAAACAGTATTTTTAATGACTTAAAAATAACCTTTCTTAATGATCAAAAGACAAGGAAAATAATTTAGTTAGTACAAACCAGTCCTTTCAGTGGTAATGTAATTCCTGCTTAGTTTGCTTTCCTAATATCTATATTACTTTACATTTTGGAGGTCTATTAATAGATATCCTTAGCTTTTGAATTTCTTTTAGGCCAACATTTAAATGTACTGACAACTTTTTCAGTCAAATCACTTGAAATTCATAATTATAAAAAGGGAAAAAAATTTAGTCTGTTTGAAAGTAAGAGCCATTTTCCTTTGAGCCAAACCTGATCTTGGAGTACAAGTCCTGTCTAGTATGGTGTGCTGTTGAGGAGGCTGTAGAAACTGTATTTGGGACCCATATTTACTATTGTAAATTGTGTGTGGTTTATTTTACTTTTTTTGTTTGGTTTGGGTTTTTTAACTTGAATTTTTACTGGTCTGTGTTTTAAATCACACTTCTAGGGAGTGGTGGTGAGCTAGTTACTCCATTTTTCTGTAATGGGAGAATAACCACTTAGATGAGTTTGTAAACTGTGTTGTGCACAGGTATCTGCCACCTTTGCAGCAAGTTTGGTAACTAGTCCTGCCATTGGAGCATACCTGTCTGCCAGCTATGGGGATAGTCTGGTTGTACTGGTGGCCACGTTGGTGGCTGTTGTGGACATCTGCTTCATCCTGCTAGCTGTACCAGAATCTCTGCCGGAAAAAATAAGACCTGCTTCGTGGGGATCTTCGATATCATGGGAGCAGGCTGATCCTTTTGGAGTAAGATGCACTTCACTAAGTAATTATTAAATATTTGGTGATTAATAAGTAATAATTATTAGTTGCAATTTGTAAGCTTGAGAAGTCTTCAGTTTTACTAGTAGCTTGACTGTTCAGTATACCACAGTCTCTGTTCTCTGTTCTTGCTCACAAGGTTCTAACTACATTTAAAAAACAAAATCAAACCAAACTTTGTTGATTAAATAATTCTAAATTTGAAAATAATATTTGGTGTGAAATCCAAAGGGACCATACTTTAATTTTTCTAATTTAGGTACTCTATTATTGCAAAGAGAAATGCTGAATTCTTATTGCTCGAAAGCTAGTATATTAAGGTTTTACATATTCACTTTATAATTGTACTTTTGACAGTATCTCCCCCCACTCTTGATTTCCATTTTGGTTGTATGTGATTTCTTTCTAATAGAGAATGGATCTATAATGCCTGATTTTTTTAATAGGTTTATATAGAATGGGCTAAAACATACTGTGCAATCTTTGTAGCAACTTGTTCACTTACTCACTCTGTTAATTTTTTTGTTACAGCTTGGTAAGAAAGGAAGGAGTGATTTTTCCTCATTAGATATTCTGGGAGTTGGTTGTCAATATTGAGAGATGAGTGGCATGCTTGAAAGATTGCAGTTACAGAATTTGTTTTCCACAATTTATTTGTTCCTTAAAGCAATTAATATAGTCGGTGAACAAGTATAAGAAATGTATATTATTTGCTAGTATCTTTCAAAACAAATTATTATTATGGAGATCCACCAGAAGACATTAGGTATTTCCCTTAAAATTATGTAATGCTGCTTTTGGGGAATAGTTTTGACTTGGCCCTGAACAGTAGCTTCAAAATCTTAATGGAAACTTTAGCAAGGAGTTGAGTTCTCCGAAGTGTATATAATGAGATTGTTTCTGACTTAAGGTTCAACTTAACAGTATCCATGTGTAACTGATCTGATGTATATGCATGCGCAAAAAAGAGAATCTACCCTTCTTTCTTTATGCTTTCATTAGAGGTTGTGTAAATGTTTCAACACCTGCTTTGTTTTTTTGTTTTACAGTCTCTGAAGAAAGTTAGAAAAGATCCTACAGTTCTCCCAATCTGCATTACAGTGTTTCTCTCGTATCTCCCTGAGGCTGGCCAGTATTCTAGTTTCTTTCTGTACTTGAGACAGGTAAATGTTGGTTTCTTCACGTCTTACTAAGGATGTTTAAATAAGTATTCCCTGTGACTTCTTTCCTGTTACAGACTTTGCTCAGAGACCTGCTTTCTGACAAAGTGAAGCTTAAAATTAAAGGCAAGATGCTTTGCTAAGCCAAGATCTGAGTAACACTTGACCATCTGATTCATAAACCCTGCAATATCTTACATGTATTTGCCTTAAGCAGGCCTTTGTTCTCATTCAGTGCAGTAGTTTCTGGGTCTGTCTTGAGATGTGATTTTGCCTGTCAAAGACCTGTTGTATTTGTGGGAGGGATAGAGAACTTCAATTTCTAGATCCATGACCTTGTATGTCTCTGTTTTCTCTGTTTTTTTAAGGCAGTTTTTTTTTCCTTTATGCTTTTCTTGGCAAAGAGTCATGGATTATTCTTGAAAGTGAAAGCTTTCTGTGTGGATCCTGTATAAATCTAGTGTATAAGCAGAGATGAGTGTTTTTATTGAGAAGATCCTCGCTGCTAGGAATTGCCTTGGATTGTGTTTGGCATTTGTTTTACACAATTTCTGCTTCTCTACAGATTATAGGCTTTGGATCTGTTAGCATTGCCGCATTTATAGCTGTGGTGGGCATTCTGTCCATAATAGCTCAGGTAAGCTTTGATTTTTATTGTGCTTCATTTAAGCTTATCTAAAAATTTTTTTACATGCTCTAATATATTAGTATATCTTGCATTCATTAAATGTTGTATTCATGATACAGTCCATGTAAATTTCTTGCTTTGTATCAGGTTTCCTTTGAAATACTGGATCTGGACATCAGGAAAATAAAATTTGCTATACTTGGATCAGTAAACTCATTAAAATGATGCAGGAAATTTGTTACCAAATGCAAGGCATTCTGAAAGGGAAATGCCTTACTTTAAATAAAAGTCGCACTACTTGCATGTATATCAAACTTGCACACAAGCAGTCTTTGCAGGGTTGCATAGGCTCAGGGTTACTTGGAGGCTGAGGAGCCTTGTTATCTTCTTGTCATATTTCTTAATTGGCAGCTGATGAGCTGATTTTTCAACAAATCCTTTATGTCTTTTGCAAATCAAAGAGTTTTTATGGTATGATCTTTGGTATCTTTATGGATACAGGTTGTCTTCCTGTTCTGGTAACAAGAGGAGGAATGGCATACAGAGTATATTGTAACCTTGCTGCCATTTTTTAGTAGAATGGAGGTCTTACTATTTTGATGTAAATAACACATTCATCAAGGTTGACCAGTTTTACCAGTGTCAGTTGTGGCCTTCTTTGGCACTTCAAGTCATTGTTTTAGTCTTTGTGCTGTGGTTTGTTCTGATGCTATTGTGTGCACTCAAATTTGCCAGTCATACTTCATGCAGACCAGTATTTTTGCTAAAAATCTCTTAAGGGGGCTTTCCTTCTGGTTTGTAATTTTCAGTGTTAAAATGTGGAAAATCTATTGATTTTTGAGCTCTTTGAAGAGTACAGCTTTCTGAAATAATATTTTCTTATTGACATAATCTTTGCTTAATGAATATTGATTTGTGTTGGCATGTTGGGTATCTCCAGAATGAACTGAACACATGAAGGTAGAATTACTGTGGTTTTTTTTAATGTAGTATTTAAACTAAAAGTGAGGAACAAGAAAGCTAGGGTGAGCAGTTGTCCTTGGCTGGATGCCAAGTGCCCACCAAGTTGCTCTAGCACTCCCCATCCCAGCCAGACAGGGAAGAAAAATAAAGGTAAAAAACAACTCCTAAGATAAGGCAGTTTATTAAAGCAAAAGTTTAGGCATGCATGAACAAAGAGGGGAAAAAAAGGTTTATTTGCTTCTTCCCATCAGCAAGCAGTGTTGAGGCACTGTCTGGGAAGCAGGGCTTCTGCCCACGTAGCAGTTGCTCTGGAAGGCAAACATCATAAATAACAAATGTTCCATTCCTCCTCCTTTCCTTAGCTTTTATATCTGAGCTGATACCATCTGGGATGAGTTATCCCTTTGGTCAGTTTGGGTCTGCTGGACAAGTTTTGTCCCCTCCCAGGCTCATACCCATTCCCAGTCTACTGATGTGGTGGGAATGTTGAGAGACAGCACTGATGCTCTGCCAGCGCTGCTCAGCAGTTGCCAAAGCACTGGTGTGTTAGCACCACCTTCCCAGCTACCCTCAGACCTCTGAGAGCTGCTGTGGGGAAATTAACTCCATCTCAGCCAGACTCAATACAATCAGGAAGAGAGATAAGACAAGAGAGGAAGCGTATTTTGCTCTGCAGTCCTGGTTCCTTTTCTCTGTATTTTTACTGAAGCATTGCTGAGTTTCTCCTGTTAAAGAAAAATGTGTGGTCCATTAACTGAGTCAAGTTGTCCATGTGGACTCTGCTTTACTAGGAAGTATCTGGTTCTTGCTATGAGTATCTATCTAGTTGTTGTATCTGAATAGGGATATCCTTCCTCCTCAGCAGTAATACTTCTAACAAATACAAATACTGATCTTTTGTTAGGATTAGCTTCCATGTGCATATGAAAAAGCCCTATCAGTGATGTAAAGAGTCAGTAGAAAATGTAATTAATGGTGCCTAGGAATTGGCTGAATTTTGGTGTATGTGGTGAAGGTGACAAAGCAGCAGGATTTACTTTTAAGTTTAAATGTAAATTTGCAAAATAATTCAGCTGACCTAAGGAGTTTACTTTGTTCTGAGCTAACAGTCTTTTTTCACTAGTATTTGTGGATACTGGTAAATTCAAGTCATGTCCAGTCTGCACTATTTATGCTTGGTAACCGCTTTTATTTTGTGGAGTGCTCTATTCTGTAATAAAATAGGTTTGTAGAGGTGAAAATAAAAGCCTTGGAAATCGACAGTGTCATCTAATGTATGTAGAGAAGGCAATACATATGCTTCTCGATGTCCTATAGTAGTAACCTTTTAAGAGTTAAGAGTATTTGTACATTAAATGTTGAAATTGCTGACCTGTATTTTGGGCTTAATATAGGAGAAGTAAGGGGACAAATCATGGTAATTTCCTCATAATTTGAAAGGTCTGAATTACTCTGCATAGGATAAATTACTTTAGCAAGTCTGACTTGTTTTAAAACAACTTCTGGTTGAACCAATTTCTCTTGCAGACTGTGTTTCTCAGTATGTTGATGAGATCTATAGGAAACAAAAACACAGTTCTCCTTGGCCTTGGCTTTCAGATCTTTCAGCTGACTTGGTATGGTTTTGGATCTCAGTCTTGGTAAGCATACATTTTGGTATGTACACACTTGTTAAGGAATTGAAAAGTTTTTTTTTCTTAAGAAATTCTGCTATTTAATTCTGTTGTCATGGGTATTTAAATGTTCTGTGAATTAAGCATCCCCATTTTCATTAAGCATTACACTACCAAAATTTGGTCTGTATTTTGCATGTGTAGAAACCATAGAATTTCCTGTACGTACAGCTTTTTTGAAAAGGGAGTAATTGCAACATTTTGTTCCACTGAGTATTAAGTCTATGAATGTTGTTAAAACGTTTTCTTAAACTCACAAGCTAATAAGTAGCCAAGTTCTCTCTAGTAATTCCACTACACCTGTTTTATCCATTAGGTATTGGACCTATACTTGTTTTTTGTTTTTCTAACGTGTTCTCTTACTCCAACTATAATTAGTCATAGAAACTGTCTAGAGTTTCTTCCCTTGGAAAAACTGTCTTTAGGTAGAGACAATTAGAACCATAAGATAAAGCAACTTCTTTACCAGGTGTGTCCTACTGAGAGGGATGAGTGCTTGTTGTTTCTCAGAGTACTTCCTAGTCAGTTGTAGAAGCTGGAGAATTGCATCACTGGAACACCCTGGGAAAGTGTTCCTTTGTACGGTGTTTGGAGAGGAAAGCCCACATCACTCCCATTCCTCTCTTTTTCTCTGCTAGGATAGAATCAAATCAAATGTGCTTCTGTTCCAGCAAGTTCAGAATAATATATGAGAGGGGAGCAGGAAGATAACCAGATAATTTCCAGTCTTTAGGTATTTTAATAAGGATATTTTGAAAGGGAATTAAGTATTAAATAAGCGTGCCCTTGTGGTCCTCTTGGGAATGTGGGGAGAAGTTATAAGGGCAGTCTCATTTTTAATGAATGAATTATGTATTTAACACAGGATGATGTGGGCAGCGGGAGCTGTAGCAGCAATGTCAAGCATTACATTCCCAGCAATTAGTGCTCTGGTTTCACGAAATGCAGAGGCAGATCAACAAGGTGAGTATTGGATCAATTGCTGTTTATGCATCAGACTGTTTTTTGTCTAGAAAGCAGAAGAGTTGTCTAGATGTACTTTCCAAGTTATCATTGTAAGTTTTCACTTGGGAGTACCTGTGGAAGTTTGCCAGTCTCTGTAGACAGGAAGGAAGTGCATAAATGTATCATATTTGCATTGTAAAACACATAATCTCTGATGAGCTATTTCTTTTCTTTCTTTCTGTAGAAGTACTATGAAGGCAACAAAAACTTCCTCTTTTTTCTCTTCCTTTTATTGTATGCAGTATTCTCTAGGTAGACAATGAAGATTAACGTAACAATATTACCTTTTTAATTGCACATTTTTCCAGATTGAAATAGATGTAGGAAAGAAGCTTTATTTTTTGTAGAAATATTGGCCGTGTTTGATCCAGTAATTGAGATTTTCAAGGAATAGAAAAGGATGCCAAACTAAATACCAGTTAATCTGAGAAAATACAAACTTTACTGGTTTTGATGTGAAAGGCAGCGTGCAGTCAGAAGTTACTCCTCCTTCATAGTGTAATGAGAAGTCATCACAAATTAAAACAGTTATAAAAAGAACTGAATTATTTTCTCTTTTAAAAAATGCCATACATATAAATTTTAAGTATCAGTTGTACAACATGAAGCTGTACAACATGAAGTTGGGTAAATGCAGTTAATTGAGAAGTAAAAGGAGATGCTGTTCCATGAGGATTTCTGTTGAAAGATGCAAAAGATAGTATTTTACATGGGGTTTTGTAATTATACCCTTCTCCCCAGTTTTTGTTCAAGACATTTTAAAGATTTTTAAAGACTTTTTTCCTATTTACATCAGGAGATGACTAGTTTAGTTAGGCTGACAGAAGCCATTGAGCTTTGACTTTTACATAGAGGAAACTGGTGTTAATAGCTAAGGCTTTTAAGACGGAGGTTTTGCCACCTAGTGGCATGAAGATTTTTAAACTTCAATATGATCAATCTATGAAGTAAAAACTTGGACAGCTATCTTTTTTGCATGTTTTCTTTTTCTCCCATTTTATAAACTACTGCCTTAAGAATGAAGCAGATTATCAATACTGTAAAATAGCATTTTTAGACTTACTATGTGAAGTTAATACAATCAAAACACTGTTTGCACTGTTGTCACAATCACTTAGTGAAGTCAAAACAGAAATATACCTATAGCACTCTGATTAATCAAGCTTTAAAATGAATCCAATGTAAAACTGCAGCCAGTCAAGTATTGTGAATTTACTGCTGTACACTTAATTTACTGCCCTGATTAAGTTACTTGATATTTAAATAAATAGTGGTCAAAATTTGTGTGTATTTTCCCAATCACAGTTCTTAACATTTAGGTACATTATTCTAAATTTCACTTGCAAATAAATTGAATGGGAACAACATTTAAACTCTGCTATCTTCGCGATCTTCATTGTAGGTTTTGAATGAGAGTGGAAGAACTCTAATATAAAAAATTAAATCTGCACATAAATTTCTTTATCATAATAATGGAATACTATACAATAATAAATATCATAGTTCTTCCAGTAATCTGTAATATAGTGACAGAACTATGATGATGCAGAGGATTATTTTAATCTGACAGATTTGCCTTCCGTGTATTTCTTACATCTTAGAATGTAATAATAATCATGATACGCTCTATTTTGGAGCAATCATTAGAATAAACTCAGAGCTCATGGCCTGAGCATTTCTTCCTTGATTAAAAAAAAAAAAAATCCTACTTTTTTTTTCCTCATCAGGTGTTGTCCAAGGAATAATAACTGGAGTAAGAGGACTGTGCAATGGCCTGGGACCAGCACTGTATGGCTTTATTTTCTTTCTCTTCCATGTGGAACTCAATGAATTGCTACCTGATAACACTTCCGAAAAAAAAACAAAGCAGAATCCTAGTGATAAGGTTAGTTCAAAATTTGATGGGCAGCTTGCTCTGTAGAACTCATAGGGCCAGAAATCTGTCCTTTTGGTTGTTTTAAAATCTTCATATCTTACTCTTAAACTACTTAATTCTTGATTTCATTTTTATTAAATTATTAAGATAGCTCATAATTTAAATGTGACAGTAAATATTTAGATTTACAGTAGTAGCAGCATTGGTTTCAGTATTGTAACAGTATCAGGTAACTTCATTCGATGTAAATTTAATGGAACTTTAGTTTGAGTGAGGCTGCACCAGTATGATTATCCACAGGAAGCCCTTACAGCAAACAGTGGAGTTGTAGGCTCTGTTGGAGAGTAGTAATAACACTTGTCAATGCAATGACAAAGGGCAGCTTTTGAAAGATTTTTTTACTCCTCTCAGTGAAATCACAATCATGTACTACTCAAAAGCTGCTCAGATGAATTAGCTGTTATACTACAAATGAAGGTGTATTAATTTGTGAAAGTTCATTTCTTCTTTAAGTATTTGTGTGCATAGCAGCTGTGTTTTTGATATGTTAATATACTTTATGTGTACACATCATCAGCTGAAAATTTAGGCTTCTTTAACAAGAATTGAGGCAAGGGAAATAGCCTGTTAGTGTATACTTATGTTCAGCTACTTTCTCACTTTGAGAATGGCTTCCACATTTAATTTGGTAGAATAAATGTACATTAGACTGACAAGTTTCACCCTCTGCTTTATCTAGTTTTAGTTTACACAGATACAGAAAAGTGGTTAAAGAGTTAAAAAAAAAGCTGGATTGTTGACGCATCTTTTGTAGAGGTTTGTCATCAAACTTGGCTGATTTAAAATTTATCTTAAAATCTTTCTGGTGTTTGTTTTTAGCTGGGGCTATGAAATGTGGGTAAGTTTTGTTTTTGAAGTTTAAAATAAACTGCTTAGAAGCAAGAGAGAATAGCTCCAAATGCTAAGTTGTTATACATGGATAACATGTCTCTGTAATGAGAATGGTCTCACTGTTACTTTGCTCACCCATATATTGTTTTTTTGAGATGCTTGTTTATTTGGCCAACTTGATTCTAGAGTATCTCACCCAATCTTAGTGAAGCTAAGATTTATTGAGTATTTGTACTTCTGGATGTTGAAACCTTATTCTATGGATGTTCAGAGGAGTCTTGTTGATTTAACAGACATGTTGCCTAAAGCAAAAAAAAGTTGCAGAAAAGCATCAAGTCAACATCTGTTTCATTTGATAGGCAATCATACTGTCAATTGACAATTTTATGTGGTTTTGGTTTTTAGATCAGCATGGAGATCAGGTAAGGAATTTGTGGGGATTTTTGATGCAGAAAATTCACTTTACAGTGCAGATGTGAACCTATTTGCAAAAATTTTATAGTCCCCATAAATATGTCTCTCGTGATCTCCTGCCTTTGTGGTGTAGTTCATGATGTAGAAGTCAATGCTTGAAACATGAATTCTTTATTATGCTTTTTTTCCTGTAGATATCGATCATTCCTGGTCCCCCCTTCCTGGTTGGAGCGTGCATTGTTCTTCTGGCTTTTCTAGTCGCCTTATTTATTCCTGAGAGCAGCAAAACCAGCAGTACCAAAAAACACAGCAACAGCATCAGCAATAGCCTGAGTAACAACCTAGACCAAAGTAATGAAGAGGACATTGAACCATTGCTGCAGGATAGCAGTGTATGAAGGCTAAATTCTGAGGGGCCTGTGGAATAAATTCAGGCACTGAATTGTGCTCTGGAAGCTTGGTGGGAGGTACAGAATATGTTGCCTTTTAGAGGAAGGCAGCTGTGACAGGAGGTCACTTGATGTATGATGCTTGAGGTTGGTGTCATGCTTGCAGGAGTGGTTTTTTAGAGCAGCAGGTTACAAACTGGTGTGATTCTACCCAATACTGGACAGCAAATGCTGTGTCAAATTCTGATACTGGGTAGAAACCTGAATATAGAGACAGAATTTTTTAAAGTTTGAATATTTAGTTCCCAAAATTGCAAGGTAATGCGAAATAAACAGGTTTGAGCCAGAACAATTTCTGCCATCACTATAGTAGGTTGTTCTGCATCTCTGATGCCTTTTTGTTGCATCTATGCCACTTGTAGTCTTCGTGGTATGGGAGGCACTGATCTCTATGTAGTTTTGCTACCTGAAATAGTGGTTATCAGTAAAATTATCAAATATGATTTACTAACAAGAAGTCCAGTAGTTACCAGAAAGCAGTGGTGAAACTGAGATGGCAGAATTCTGAATGTGTGTGATCAGTAGTTACCCATAAATGAAGGTCATACAGAAACCCTAAAACCCACATTATGGAATAATCAGTTTTGTGCAGTTAAAGCAAGTCCAGATAGCACCCAAGAACCAGGTCCCATTAATGTTTTGCTTATGAAAAATGAAATTTTAATTTTAAAATGAGCAGTGTCAGAAATACACACACTTCTCTGTGGGTGCCAGTGTACTTAACATCAAAATATATATGTATGTACTGCATTTTGTCACTTTATCTGTCATATAAACTATTTTTTCCTATTAATTCCTTTCACCACTGCCTTAACTGCTTCTTAGTATTCAGTTATTAATCATATTCAGCCTTCATATCACTGTCTTACCTGCTGAATATCATGGATATATTCATATCATTTTTTTTTTCCTAAAAGATTCTTCAAAGGAGTTATGAATTGTAACAAATGTGCTGATTTTTAGAGACATTTTATAAAGAAGACAGAGATTTATATGTATTTTGCTGCAGTGTAAATGGACTATTAAACCCAACTTTGATGAAGTACTCCTATGAATGTTTTATATGTATGCAATATTTGTAGATATTTGTAAGGAGTTTTAATATTTCCAGATGGGGTGCTGTGTAAATCATGTATTTATAAATGTAATGAGGGTACAGACAGTTATGCAACAGTTATACAACAGTTACACAGTTTTTTAAAAGGATTGTGTATTGACTGAACAAATTTAAAAATATATATTTTGAAACTTGTTCCACATTGAGCACATCTAAGAAACCTTTTGTACTATGTAGGTTGGTTTTTAAGTTAATAAGCTTCCTAATGCATAATAAATATAAATATTAAGCTTTCTAGGTTTCTTGAGTAAGAGTGCGTTCTTCCAAATTCACTGTTGTGCCTACACTGCTTCAGAACAGAAGTGGGTTTATCCTAGTGTTGAATGACAGTACCTGAATTCCTCTTCTGTTGTGTTGTGTCTGTGTCATCAGGAGTGGTGAAAAGCATGCTTTGCTTAGAAATTCCTTTGGTATCTGATATGGTATCCACTGGGGTAGAGAAGTGGAGAATAAAAGTACAAAAAAACCCATGAGAGTAATTTCTGATCTGAACAGTACTGCAGAATTAATATGCTTTTTCTGAGGATGCTTAGGTGTCTGTTTTTCTTTGAATTTCTTGCAGTTCAAGCCTGGGTTTTTATGCTGGATAATTTTTTTGCTGCAGGCCAGACTGCTGTTGGGTAGGTTTTATGTGATCCCAGCTTAGAATGTCTTAAACTTGATATATGGAATAAAATATAGTATGTTAATGATGAAAGTAGCAGTTGTCAAATTTATTACTGCTTGTAGTATCCCAGCAATGGATCAGATTTTTGAAGCAGAATCTCAGAAGCACAGAATGGTTGGAAGAGACCTTTAAAGATCATGGGACAGGGACATCTTTCACTAGAGCAGGTTGCTCAGAGCCACCCTGTCTGACCTGACCTTGAACATTTCCAGGACTTTCAGGAACGAGGCATCCACAGCTTCTCTGGGCAACCTGTGACAGTGCCTCACCACCCTAATTGTAGACATTTTCTTCCCTATGTCCAATCTAAACCCTTTTCATTTTAAAACTCTTACACTTTGTCCTGTCACAAGATGCCCCAGGGAAATGCTGCCTCCTTTCCTACAAGGCTTTTTTATATATTGAAGGG
This sequence comes from Muscicapa striata striata, assembly GCA_030060385.1. NCBI lineage: Eukaryota > Metazoa > Chordata > Aves > Passeriformes > Muscicapidae > Muscicapa > Muscicapa striata. The sequence continues at coordinate 1,868,327 of JAREIS010000070.1, forward strand.
CTTCAATGTATGAAAAGAGCCTTCTTCTCTGCTGGCTGAGCAACCCTAGCTCTCTCAGCATGTCTTCACAGGAGATGTACTCCAGTCCTCCAGTCATCTTTGTGGCCTCCTCACTCCAACATATCTATTGTTTTCTGTGCTGGGGAGTCCAGAGCTGGATGCAAAAAAATATTTTAAGCATGCACCCTTACTCTATATAAATTATTATATGTACTACTCTGCTAATTAAGTACACAATAAAAATGTAAAAAGGTAAGCTATTGATTAGATAAACAATGTCCAAATATTTTTATGAGCAGTATAAAGTATTTCTCTGTTCCCAGTAGAAAATGAGTAAATGATGCTCAGAAATACCTGATGCCTCATTATTTTTAGAAATTTTTGTTCAACACTGTGGTACAGAGATACAAATATTTGGTTCTATGTTCAACTTATCTTGATTTTAAACTTTAATATCTATTTAATATCTGTTTTTAATATTTGTCATTACTGAAAAAGATACCTTACAAAGATATTGATCCAAATGGAAAGCGTGTTGAAGGTTGTGCTTACCAAATCATGATGCTCATTTTTCAATCCTTCCCACTACTTATGCAAAGGTGTATTAATATTCAGGTTAATACTCAACTAGCGAGTTTCCATTTTCCCTAATGTCAGTTTCAATTAGTTTGCAAATTCAGCCGGATTTGCAAACTAATTGAAAGGCCTTGAATTTTTGTGTTGTTAACAAATGGATTGAAAAACTTCCCTCTGGAAAATTTTTTAAATGGGTTAGAAAGTAACTTTCCTGTACAAGTGTACAGACAGTACAGGTTTTTATGGATGACACTTCAGCACTTCTTTTTGCAACAAAATTGCATGATGATAGAAATATTTTCAAACTTCTTTTTTTTTAAAATGCTCCCTTCATACATTAACTTTATTTTAAACATAAAATTTTTTTGCTCATTGTTACAGAACATCATTAAATGCTTTTATTTTTCAAAAATATTAGCATGGTACTGTCAGCCCCTTTTCATCACAGGAAAGGTCAGGAGATGCAGAACAATTGCTTTTCTTTCTTTCTGTGGAAGAAAAATGTTAAGTTTGACATGGGATAACTAGGGAACCCCCGTAGTACAAAAGACTTTCATGATAACTCCACATGTTTCCAAAATATTGTAAAGATTCTAATGTTGAAAGGTCTTGTTTTTTATAAAATTAACCACATTGGTACACTGATAACAATGTAGGACGTTGTGTGCTTTTGTCTCCAGTTTATTTGCTGCATTAGTTTGCCCATGAGTCATCCAATGAATAAATTTCACTCTTGCTATAACCTTTATCCTTAGATTCCTTTTTTATTCTATTCAAAGTAGCCACTTCATTATTGGCTACACTTGTACAGTTTTTTCACAAAGCAGAATTTTTAATAAACATAAAGTTTACTGTTGAGCAACTACCTTTCCCATTACATCTTTTTGTTAGGGATTGAAAAAAAAGTTGCTCTTTATGTACTTTGTCATGTAAAAAAATCTAGCAAGTACCATAAACTGAGACAGCTTAGGAACCCTTGTAGTTTCAAATCTCCCACAACACATAGCTTGTTCTAATATTTGTTTCTTCAAACCTTCAGCAGTGTTTGTCATGAAATTTGTGAAATACTGGATTGAATATCACAGGACTTTAAACTTCGCTGAAAAAACTTAGAAAGGTTCTTCATGTTGTGGATGGCTAGTCTGTAAATGCTCTGTTAATCCTTGTGGCTCCATACTATTCTTAGCTAATGCCTAAAGATACAATATACACTCAAAAAGACATTAATTGTTAACAATAACACTTGTAAATTTGTATTTCAAATACTTACCTTGGTAGTTTTCAATTTGTTTGGCCAACTTTTTCCTCAAATCTGACTACATTATCAGTGATTACATGCAAAGTGGTTGATGAAGGACTTGGACTAGGAACAGAAGTACCACCTCTGCAACTTGTCTGTGCTTTCATCTTCAGTCTGCAGGTTTTTTTCCCAGAACCTTTTTGAGAGACTGGGTTAATTTAGTTGCAGATAGGTGATGTAGTCTGCAGATCCGCTTAACTGGGCACGTCAATGTCAATATGTCAATACAATCAATATGTTCCTTTGGGAAGCTGCTGGTTTCTGCATTGAGCTGTGATCCAGAGGAAAAAAGTTCTAGTTGTTTCCATGTAATTTACATTTCTTGTTTTTTTGTTGTTTTTTTTTTAATTTTATTTTTTCAGAAGAAATCAAACGCAGTCTTCCCCTCCACCAAAAAAGAAAAAAAATAGACAGGAAAGAGATTATGAATAACAGTGCAAAGATCTGGAAAACTATACTTGCGAAACTTCTTTCCTTTTCTTATGTGCTCAGAAATTTTACTCTTCTATGTACATGCATTTATCATGAAAACATGATGCTACTGTATTTTGATTATAATATACTAGAAGATCATAATAAAACCTGTAATAAATAAACCTATGACTAAGATTGTTTTAACAAGCATGTTAAGCAATCTGTTATATATACTAGCATCAATATGTCCCCTAACAAGGAGACAATTTTATTTAAGACGTTGTTTAAAAATTTTGGTCATACTTTTCTGTTGTGGTCCAAAAGCTTTCACTTTTACAGAACCTTCCAAGCTCAGTTGGCTAAGCTGAGACACTCCTAGTCAACCTGAAACAGTAGGTGAACCAGGATGAGTAGATCAGCATAATAGCCTGTTTTCTATGTAATTGAGGAAACTGAGCCTGACTTCTAGTCCTCTGTTTAGTGGTATGCTGTCTCATGGGTTCCATCTCAGGAGCTTGGTGGTGAGATTGATTCAAGAGTAAAATCTTGAATGCAGCATGTGTAAAGAGCTAAATTAAATCAGTTTTTTATTTCCTAGACAATTTCTCTTGAGCAAGTTTTACAGTCTTCTCCCATTGCCTAGAAAGAATAGTCTTGCTCTGTTTTCTAAAATAACACTACAGTAAGAGAATGAAGATGATGGGCAAGGTTCAGGGTACAGTCCCAGGCCTAGCATTGCTACTCTGCTACCCTTGCAATGTTTTCTGGTGCTATAAAAGTGCCTTTTTGTATTGCATTTTCAGCACTGGCACCTTAAAGCAAATGTGTTAAAATTCTTCCTTAATTTGAAAGTAAATGCTGCTGAATCTCTGAGAAGTGCAGAGCTGCATGATTTAACTGCAATCGACCGCATTATGTGTTAGGAGTTTGGAAGTCAATATTTTTTTATAGTCCTTTTTTTTCTGTTGACATGAAAAAATGGCCACTTCTGATTGCATACCCCAGTGAGAACTTTGGCTTATGGATTTCAGAAAATTGCTTGTATCTGAACTGTCCTTTGACTGATGCCTGATGTATACCTCAATGCTTATGTGTCAATACAATTGTGTAAGAAACAGACTGTAAAGAAAAGTGTGCTGCTAGCTCTGCTTATCTGGATGTAGGCAAAAAGCTGCTCAGCAGGACCTTATTTAATGATGATGCGAGGAAAACATGATGAGCATCAGGCAGGCAACATAGTTCATGACAAATTTGAAAACTTTGCAGTGGTTGTATTGTTTTGTCCAGAAAATCTGTTTTATAGCAAGTTTTTCTTCTATAGGCAATTTTCCTCCTCCTTCAGATTTGCAGAGTATTTTTAAGCATATTTTACACTTTGCAGCAAAATACTGCAGTCTTTTCTGAAAGTCCTGATGAGTTCTCTTTTGTAAGAGAAACTTAATCATACATAGGGGTGTTTGTTTTATCATATGCAGATACTGTTTTTGATAACTGGTTGCCATTTCTCAGTTCAGTGATTCAAACATCCTCTGTAAAGCAGTGAAGGGGAAAAAAAACCCAAAAACCATAACAAAATTGTTCTAGTAACAGACTGAAGTGTTAAGCACTGAAGAAGAAAATTAAACATGCAGGCCTAAGCATCTTTCTATGTTGTTTAAAGTCCAAAAGCAGCTTTTTCTTGCTGTCTTACTTCTTTATGCCTGCATAATAAACAAAATGTATTTTTTCATCATTGGTGTCATCTCTAACTGGCTTATAAATAGCTGAAACATCAAACTTGCCCAGCTGCCTAGTTGTAGTATGCGTTGTTGTCCTGGTTTGAAGGACAGGTGTCTGCTAATAAAGGCAGGAGCTACTTCTTGAAATGGAGGATATAAACCCCCTTCCTCCAAATTATTATTATAATTTTGAAATTAAGGGGCTCTCAGGCAAAGATATGGGAATTAGGAATAACAGCTCTTTACTAGGAAAATTAAAATAGAAATACAGTATTGCAAAGAACAATCCCAAAACACTGACAGAGTCAGAATACAACCTGACACCCTGTCAGTCAGGGTGTTGGTAGCAGTCCCATTAAATGGTGGCTACAGTCCCCTGCAGTGGCAGATGTGGTTCAGCTGAAGCAGTGCTCCTGTAGAAGGTGTAGTTTTCCTCTGAAGGTCCAGTGATGATGTAGAAAGGTCCAGCTTTCCTCTGGAATCCAGTGGAAAGAAGGGTAACTTGGTCTTCAAAATCTCGGTTTTTTATCTAGGTAGGAAAGGCTTGGCTCCTCCCCCTGGCTGGAGCATCTCCCAGTGGGATGATGTAATTTTATCAGTCATACAGTGGGACTCAATGGCCCAGCAGCAGATGGTATCTTCCTGGAGGGAGGATGGGTTTCGGAAAAGATAAAGATGATTGCCTCACCTTATCTTAAAGATACCCCATTAGCAGATAATATGTGCCATGGAGATAAGGATCACTGCCCCACCTGGCTTCAACAGATGGTGATAGAATACACATTTCTGGTCACATCCTGTATTGCAACCCAAGATGGTTGTGCTCATGCTTAAATGCATTGGGAGTGTTAATTCAGTGCAGCTAGTGGTTTCTGAAAGTTTGAAATGTGTATTTAAGTAGAATAGTAGCATATTTTAAGTACAATATTTAAAGATACGTTCAAAAGGTGTACATTATATAATTTTTAACGCTGAAAAAAATAAAAGGAAGATTGAGAAATAGAAATATTTGCTAGACTATGCCACTTAAATCTAATTGCATTCTGCATATCCTTGTCAGGCACACATTTTGACCTCAGAGAGATGTTACAGGCCTCTGTGCAGTCATTAGAGGAAAAAGCTGTTTGCAGAGCTGATAATTTGTGACTTTAACTGAGTGTTTAAGGATTTAATCTTCTTGGACAATAGATTTCCATTTTTCCTCAAGAAGTAAGCTTCCCTACAATGAGTTAGCTTTCATTTTTCAGACATGAAGGCATGCTTGGGAAAGCACCTTGGGAAATACTGTGCACTAGAAACTCTTAATGATCCTGGAACGAAGTAATCAGAAAGAAATTCAGATTTTTTATTATTTTTAATGCAAATCACAAAAATCAGGAGATGTTGCAAGTTCAATACAAGAACCTAATACTTAGTGTTTCAGAATAATTCTGAAATTGTTTGTCTTGTGTATGAAATGCATCAACAGCACCACAGCTGCCCTTCCTGAAGGTGACAGGAAAGAAAAATGTGATAAAGGTCAGACTGTCAGGCAGCCTATTATGAGCAAAACACTTTCCTAGGATAGAGCTTTGCCAAGAGTGGGCTGGTGCCACCTTGACATTACAGCGTCTGTCAAAAGGAAAAACAACTCATGACTCCAGGTAATAACTGAAGGTAGTAAAAACAACTCATTTGCCCGATTTCTTCCATCTCTAGGGGGAAAAATACATCAAGCGACCATGTAGCAATCATATTAAAAAGTTCTGCACAGTTGCCTCAAGCAGTTGGTTGAGGTCTTTTACTTTATTATGAAATACACAAAAGTCAAAGCTTATCTCTGAGTTTGTGGAAGGAGCCCATGGTAAATAAATTTAAATTTATTTGGTTCTATTCAGTGTTGAATATTTGGAGAAAGAGGAATAAAAATGGAACAGTAAAGATTCCATGTCTACCTTTTGAGGTAATTTTTAAAAATTTTCTTTTAAAATATGATGAATTTTTTTCCTGATTGCAATGACTCCAGACTCAACCTAAGAGTTTCAGCTTAAGTTATTGTATTTCTAATGTGATTACTAGAAATACCAACCTACCTAGGGCAGAGTGCAAATAAGGTAATTAAGTGTATTAAAAATGCGTTTGAGATAGGATGGTATTACTGAAGAAAGAGAAGGAAAGAAGACAGCATTACTTTCTAACTAACTGAATTTTCAAACCTGATAGAAAACCTCATGAGGTGAGCAAGGTTTATCTGGATAAAGCTACATGAAAGATTAGCACTGGTTGCAGAAAATATTGCTAACATCATTTTGATAAAAGGTGTTTTCCTTGAAGACCTAGGTTTGAAATGTTTTTGACACTACATTGGTCAATGATTTTGGTGAAGGTTGTATCTGAAATATACCTAGATTTTTGAATTTTAAAAATTTGAATCAAAAGCCAATCTGAAAATCTGCACAACAAACTTGGTCTCTGGAAAGTGAGAAACGGCTTTCGAAGAAGAGAATTCAACCCCATCTCAAATATTCACTTTTCTGATACTCCATATGCCACAAATTTACTGGAAAGAGAGGAAAACTTACACCTTCAGATGACTTATTCTTTAAAGATGGAAGGCTCCAACTGCCACAAGTCTCAGGTGTCCATTTAGCAACTGATTTCAGTAGGATACACTTAATTACAGTGCTGCAAAAATGTATTTTATTTATTTCTTTATGCTGCAATATTATTTTTGCCCTCAGATGACAATTCTTTTCTGCCCATGCAACTTTTGAGGAGGTTTGTAGCAGTTGGTACATGACAGCGTTTATCAAATACCTGTGCTTTAATTGGAGTGTTAAGATGCTTGTTATCAAAGGAATGTCATTTTGATGCTTTCTTCTGTGGCTTTTGTCCTGCATAAAAAAAAATACCTTAAAGTCTAAGGAAAGGCTGACACAGGAGTTCTGTTTGGAGCATGGAATGTGCTGATCATTTAAGACTTTAACTGCATCACTTAAACTGCATTGTTTCTTTACTGCCTAAGAATGTGATGATAATCTCATTGGCAGGAAGGACTGAAAGTTGTCGGTCACTGCTAGCAGCAGATGTCTAGAAAGCCTACTGTTAATAGTAAAAAATAGCAGAAAAGCTTGACTTTTGTTTTCAGAGCATTAGCTTTCACATTATGGTCTCAAGAGTACTGTAAGGTACAGGTGTCTTTGTAAAAAGATAGTACCACTTTACTCCTAAGAGAAATTAGTCATAGAAAAAATCTTAGCTGAGGAAGTAGTACATCCATCCACAAACCCCAGAGTAGTGTTTGAGTTAGAGAATGCCTTAAGGCACTGAGCTTCAAATACTTGGGTAAAACGTCATACATCCTTCTTGGATGTTAGTCTGAGACCCTGTCAGCTCTTTTAGACAATACAACACCTTTGTTATGTGAAAAAGATACTGAACTATCTGATAAAATTATATCTGGCATCACCCTTAAACTTGAAGGACCACAAAAAGCTTTACCAACTGGAAGTAAACTGCGGTTCTAATGCTAAATAAGACAAGTCCCAGGACAGACATGCTGAGGCAGTGAAACATCCTTGCTGTGTCTTCAAAAGTGCCAGTTGTGAAATCTGAGATCAGTTTCATTAATTCATCTTGTGAACAGACAAAAGTCCTCACCTATTCATGCACAATCTTGTACAGTCTTTATTGTTCAAGTCTTGCAAAATTTTAGTAAGCTTGAACAATTGTCTTCTGTTTATGCACAGATTAACCTGGGTTTCATTAACCTGAAAACAAAATTAAATAATTTCCAAAAATACTTGCCTTCTGTGCAGTAGAAATATGTTCACTGAAACAGGTGATAGAAAGTAGAATGCACTCCTGTTTTACAATTAAATGTGGCAAATATCAGGATACCTTTGGCAAGAGTCAACTGTAGCATTAAATAAACTTGCAATTCAAAGTAGTCAGATACAGGAGGAGTCACATGCTTCTATGAGGTTAGGTGACTAAATTATTGAAAAACAAATGGAAACAAAGTTGATTAATTTAGAGAATATATAGATGCTTAAACCAGAAATATTAAGACTGGTGTAACAGAAGAAGGTGTTAAAACCTTAAAAACAGCCAAGCAAAGGCATGGTATGTGTTAATTGCTACAGAATGCTGTATATAGCTTTTCATTCATATTCCTTGATAGTGTCATGGGTTGACACTAGCTGAATGCCAGGCACCTACAAAAGCTGCTTGCTCACTCCTCTCCACAGCTGGACAGGGGAGGGAAATGTAACAAAGGGTTCATGGATTGAGGTAAGGACTGGGAGACATCACTGATAAATAACATCAGGGTAAAAGAGGCTCATCTTAGAGATATAAAGTGAATTTATTACTAACACAATCAGAGCAGGATAATGAGAAGTAAAAAAAGCCCTTGAAAACACCTTCCCCCCACTGCTTCTTCCTTCCTAGTCTCTACCTTCTATCCCATAGGGGCCCCATGGTGCAGCTGGGGAATGACTCCTTCCCCTGAGCAGCAGGATAAACCATGGCTGATAAATTGACCATAATCCCTATTCCCCATCAATTTGCACCATGGGGTCCCTCCCCCTGGAGACAGTTCTCCATAAACTTCTTCAACCTGAGTCTCTTGCATGAGCTGCAGCTCTCTATGACCTGCTGCAACGTGAGTCCATCCCGTGGGCAGCAGTCCTCCCAAAACTGCTGCAGCCTGGGTCACTCTTCCTCGGGGTGCAGTCCTTCAAGGACAGGCTGCTCCAGCATGGGAGCAGAGCCCTTCTCTCCACAGTTCTCTCTTGGGGGTCCCAGCTTCCTATAGCATCCCCCTGCCCTGGCCTGGGGCTCCTCCATGGGCTGTGGGTGGGTCTCTGCATCCCCAGGGACCTCCGTGGCTGCAGGGGCACAGCTGCTTCTCCATGGGCTGCTGCACCAGGGGCTGCAGGGGAATCTCAGCTCCCGTGCCTCAGCAGCTCCTGCCCCTCCTTCTGCACTGACCTTGGTGTCTGCAGGGCTGTTCCTCTCACATGTTCACACTCTGCTGTTCTTTGACGGGAATTAAAACTGTGCCACCACCTGTGTTTTGTTTTCTTCTTGTGTATGTTATCACAAAGGCTTTACCATGGTTTATAATTGGCCCAGCCTTGGCCAATAGCACATCTGTCTTTGGAGCTGCCAGGCATTGGCCCTGTTGGACATTCTAGCAGCTTCTCAAAGAAGCCACCTCTGTGGCCACCCCCTGCTACCAAAACCCAAGCTGTGCAAACCCAACACATAGCAAGAAGGAAAAACTTGAAATATTAATGCTGTCAAATTGAGAGATTTCGAGTCCTAAAATGTTCAAAGAGGAAACGAGAAGAACCACAAGTCTCGGGCATTTTGCTCCAGCACTGTTCACATTAAAGGATTATGTTCAGCACATGCCCCAGTCAGTGTGCAGTAGTCAATCCAAAAGAAATCAAGATGTATGAGAGTTGCGTAGACAGCAGTGTTTGTCCTCCATGGTGAGCCCAAGTGATTCTGGCCAGACTGCTTAGGTGTAATAAAACTGTAGAATCCTGGAATGGCTTGAGTGGGCCATTAAAGATCATCTAGTTCCAACCTGCCTACTATAGTCAGGGACACTTTTACTGGGCCAGATTTCTCAGAGCTTCATCCAACCTGGCCTTGAACACTTCCAAGGAACGGGCATTCACATCTTCTGTGGGCGACCTGTTCCAGTGCTCACCACTCCCCTAGAATTTCTTTCTAGTGTCTAATCTAAACCTGCCATCTTTCAGTTTGAAGCCATTCCCCCTTGTCCTGTCACTGCCTGTCCCTTTCTATCTTCTTTGTAAGGATCCCTTCAGGTACTGGAAGGCTGCATCTGGGTTACCCTGAAGCCTTCTCCTTTCCAGGCTGTCAGCCTTTCCTCATAGCAGAAGTGCTCCATTGCTCTGATCATCTTGGTGTCCCTCCTCTGGACTCCCTCCAGCAGTTCCATGTCCTTCCTGTTCTGGACCCCAGGGCTGGGTGCAGGGTTCCAGCTGGGTCTCAGCAGAGCAGAGCAGAGCAGAGGGGCAGAATCCCCTCCCTCCCCTGCTGCCCACGCTGCTTTGGATGCAGCCCAGCACACGTTTGGCTTTCTGGGCTGGGAGTGCCCATGGCTGGGTCATGTCCAGCCTCTCACCACCAGCATCCCCACGTCCTTCTCACAGGGCTGCTCTGATCTGTTCATCTCACAGCCTGTAAAAGAAAAAGAGAAACGATGCCTTGGTGCTTTGCAGAATGCAACTGCATGCACAGTGTATTTGAGATAATTTTCTTTAATGAAATCACCTCCCTCTTCTATAACATCTTGCATTAAATTTTGCTACACTAATTTCCCACAAATATAGGAGAGAGTTAAAAGCCTTGCCATGACTGATGACATTTTAGTAGAGTGGGTGATGACTGGAGGGCACTTTGTTTTTTGTTGACAAAGGCAAGTGGATCTACCAAGAAGTAAGTCTATCAGAGGATTATTTCTTGCATTGGTGGCAATGCTGAAACAGTTTGGTTTTAGTGTCTTTCCCTTATCTCATGCAGATGATCTATCTGTGCAACTCCAATGCAGAAAATTTAGGAATACTGTTTTCTGTACAAAAGTCAACCATACATCAAAAAAAGTTCTAAATATATATATCTATCTATATCTATCTATCTATCTATCTATCTATCTATCTATCTATCTATCTATCTATAAAATAAATCATATGATGTGTACTGATGGTAGTAATTGCTGGAAGGAGGGGAATGAGTACCTGATCAGGTAGTGGTTTATGCAGGACAGAGAGTGAAAAGTGGAAGTTGAGATCAATGAACCTTTGTCTGGTCAAAGATTTTGTACTGTAGAAAGTTGAAGAGGGTAGAGGGGATTATATAAAACACTGTAAAAATTGGCTAGTGTGGCACAGCATAGAATGATCCAAGAGGTGAAAAATGTACTTTTGCAGTCATGGATAGCATTAGACTGTAAGACTGTCAGCCTAAAAGCGCTCCTACACAAGCTGCTTGTAGCTGCACAAGTTAGTAACTATCAAGTTAGTTGGAAAAGTCTTGCCAATACCTTTTTAGCAAGAAAAGAACGCATAAACTTCCTCTCACTGGAAATGGGAGAAGAAAACATGATGTATAGATCTTGATCATAGCAAGACCAAGGCTGCCAAGGCTGACTCAGGAGAGGCTGGAGCTGCAGAGTATCCTTTGGCTGGAGGAGGATATGTGTCAGTCACTGATACAAGAGCTTGAAAATGTAATGTGAAAACAGGCATTTCCCAGCATGTGGGTACTTCTGCAAGTATTGAAGGAGAATCTGAGAATTTGAACAAGATGATCTCTGCAGTGCACTGTGATGGCTGGAAAATCTAAGTAATCCCTGGACACCTGTGGGGATGAATACAGCCCATCTAGAGTTACTAACTTCAGTGCTTGACAGGAAGCCTGCTTGTGCCATCAGAAACTTGGGATGCATAGTACCTGGCACTCCTGAGGCTGATTAAATAATTTGTTAACAAATGATGCTTGTGTGTTTGAAGACCTAATTCAATTAATTGTGACAATGTAACAAGAGCTTTGCTTTGTTTATTCAGTACCTATTTTTGTATCTTCATTAGGAGATTATATGGCACATCAGAAAGGCATTGGTATCTGGAGGCTGGTTCTGGACTTGTTTTTGTTTACATTTGTTGTTCAGGGGATTTACTCTGAGTTACATCTAGCTTGATACCCTATGCCAAAAGTCTCCACCACACAGGTAGTTTGGAGCTATCTAAAGATGAAATGTTTAAAGGCCAACTGGACTTTGTGGTGAAAGACAGACTAATTGCAATGCCCAAGGCATTTGTCCAGTGTACCAGAAAAACCTTCCTGTGAAAGCAAATTGTTTGGTAGGGTGAGTTAAGGAAAGGGCTTCAAAACTGCTCTGAAGTAGCTGGTGTGGATTCAGCCTAAAGGGAAAAAAATTCACTTTGCCTTTTCAAATCCCTCTTTCAGATTAAAAGGTGAAATCTGCCTTCTCTCCCCTTTTTAGAGACATCTTCTAAATTAGGTCTTCACTGTAAGTAGTGGAAAATTTTAAGGATTCTGTGTAAGGCTTCTTTGATAGCTCTCTGCCTTTGTTGACAGATCTGTTCCTCTAGGGATAGTCCTCACATGCTTTTTAATGGCAGCACAATTTTCCAGACAGCTGTGGACTTGGCCCTCAGTATCTCAGATCACACCTCGGACTTATGTCGACTCGCAGAGTCCTTTGCAAAGCTGCCTGCTATTCTTGTACTTATCCATCAGTAGCCCTGCTGAAGTCAGGACAAAATTAAATTGGCATGTAAACCTTTGCAGAATGATGCCCTGAGGCTGGAAGGACTTTAAACAGACTGATTTTAGGATATGTTTGCCCAGTCCTTTACAGGCAAACCAGATTGGTCCTGCTGGTGCACACTGTCAGTCTGAGCACGGTGTGTTCTCACTCTGAGCTGGGTTGGCCCCATAACCACAGCCAGCTCAGAAATGAAATCCACACAATAGGTCTGTCTGCAGGGCAGGCAAATTAACACAGATTTGTTGCAAGGGGGTGACTGCTCCCAATTCTGATCCAAGAGTGAATTTTAAATCTGGCTGCAAATGATGGCATAGATATAACTTTTAACATATTAAGACCAACAATGACTTAATAAGAACTCTTTGGTGATAACTGTTTGCACCATCATAGCTTGCCTTTAATTTCTTTTATAATTCCCTAAAATTTCCATTTTTCCTTATGTTTGTCTGAAGGAAATGTCATCTTTCAGAATGCATATTCTGCTCTATGACCTTTACATACTGACACACAAATGCCAACTGACTTAATTTTTGCAAAAGTATTGTAGTTAGTGAAGCTATCTATAGAAACATATAAGAGTATATGTTTTTGCCAGACATGACATTTCTGTTAGGATCTGTTCTTTCTCTCCTCCTTTTCTCTCTTATTGTGTATTATGCATTACTTGGTGTTCATGTCCCTTCATATCTTCATAAAATAGCTTGCTTGAATCTAGACCTTAGATTACAGACAGAATTCAGAAAGATGTATCATTAATATTGAAAGTGTAATTATTATAAATACACGCCTTGCTATAAATGCAGGTTCCTGAATTTTCTTAGTTTCTTTTGTATCCATTATGTGGTTGTTTTTCTGATGTCTGTGCCTTTGTGAGAGTTTACTTCCAATTAATAAACAGTCTTTAGGAGCAATTGTAAAAAAAACCCACCAAACAAAGATATTATTACCCAGGTGTTAGAAGATACAGCTCAAAGATTACATAGTAAAATTAAACAACATTAACGAAGATATTAGATAGTTACCTGCACTGTTGGAATCATGCTGGTATGAACTTAAAATTTTCATGTACTTTTCAACTGGAAAACTAAACATAAATGAAGGACTAGCATATTCATGAACTAAGTGTTGCCTTCATGCAGAATTTTATGTCCTGATGCCTAAGGTACTGAAATATGTTTGCAATTTATTTGTCATCTTCTTAAGCTACAACTATAAAAGGTTTTATTACATTTCAAAAATATTTAAACTGTGCTAGAATTGAGTTATTGTGCTCTGAAGTCAAGTGACCACTAGCTGGCAATGTTATACAGCTCTTCCTGTTACAGATTCATTGCATAATACATCATGGTTTGACTCAAGACCTTTAATTTTAAAAATAGAAAAAGAAATTGGATTTCAGTGGGGCTGGGCACTTCTGAATATTTCACCGCTCAGGCTCCAGTGCAGATTAGCAAGAAAATAGGAAGGGCAGTGGACAGTCATAGTTTCTAAAGTAATAACCTTTGCTTATAGGATTTCTTTTGTTTCTCCAGTTCAGTGTTTTTAGTTTTAATTTTGATTTTAAATGTCTTTCACTTGCCTTAGACCATCCAGAGTGTTGAAAATGAAGCTTATATAATGATCTGCAAATAGCCTGGATAGTGCTGTCAGCTCTTTCAAACTCCAGTGTAGGTGTGTAGGTGTCCTTCATTGCACTTATTTCAAGTGCCTTTCCCTCACATTCAATTGTCTTAAAACTGTATTATTTCCTGGCTACTCACTATACTTTGCTTCCTAAGGCATAATTTCATGTCTCCTTCAACTGAGGACAACTAACAACTCCCCACTAACTAGTCAAGGGAGACAAAAAATTAAAACTACTCAAAAATTTAGGGTATTGAGGATGACTACCAATAGCAGAACAAGCTGACTGCATTTCTATGCTTATGCACTAGATACACCAAATGCCATTATTCACTGTATTTTTTTATTGCTACCAGATCTCTTACTTGCTTGTAGGTGGAGTCTCACACATATATGAAACTCAGTGGTCAGAATCTATTATTTCCTAATATGAAAAAAATGTAAGTGAAGGAAGCTCTTAGACAAACAAACTAAAACAAACAAACAAACAAACCAAAAAACAAAACAAACAAACAAAAAAACCAACAAAAACCCGAAAAGCACTCTCAGTATTTTGTGCTGTAAAGTAATATTTTATCCTGGAAAAGGCCAGACTGGGGAACAGAAAGGTGACAAAACCCCCTGCTTTCAATTCTGAGAAAGAAGAGAAGACAAATGGAAGAGAAATCATGCTTGTGACAGAAATTATTTTGTGTACCTTTATTGCATGAAGAGTTTTGAGATCCTTTTATCTGTAAGATTTTTGGAAACAAGTTGTTTGCCATTTGTTCAATTAACAAATAGTCTTGTGTGCATTCAGGCCCTGTGTTTGCTTTTCTTACTCTAGTCAATGCTGCCATTTGGTAATAAGCAAAGAAACAGAAATAAGTAAAGAACAAGGCCCTGGTGAAGACAAAACTGTTAAAAGGAAAAGAAGGAATAATTTAAACAGAGGCATTTAGAAGGCAGAGATGCAGAAGGAGGATATCTTGAAGTCAGCTTCAGCATGGAATAAGTTCAGCATAGAGAGCCAATCACCCCATGGAGAGCAATTCCTTGCTGGTCCAAAGTGGTGGCCCAGCACCCTCTAAATACAGGGGGATATCTGGGCCACAGTGGCTGAAGTCAGCTACTTAAGGACTCCTCTATGCACGACTATTCCCCTGCTTTGAGAAAATTGCTACCTTTAGCAGGAGTAGGTATGTGAAAAGCACAAATGTACATAGCAAGCTTTTATCTGAAAACACAAAGTGGCTTTCTGCCAGTGATTTGCTTAGTGGGGTTTAGCTACAATTGGGATGCTAGCAAGAAGGCTGAGGTTTTGGTATTTAATTACTTCTATATTTATTGGGTTTTCTGCCAACCAGTCTTTAATATGAAAACTCTTTTGATCATGGACTCTCTCTGTCCTTTTACCTTTTATCTGAAAAATGCCTTCTCTCTCAGGAGAAACTGTTCCCTTTAGAAAGGTTAATGAAATGTTTACTTCAGAAAACTGTTAAGTCAGTAGATGTCTTTCTGTGCTGGATAAATTTTCAGGTAGTGCTCACTGAGAAACAAAGGGAGCAAGCTGGAGCTCAAATTGTGTAAAGTATGCTTTTCTTCCTACATAAGGGTTCATTAACAAGGGAAGATTTTTAGTGTAGTAATAGAAAAGCTTTCTTACTAATATAATAGAACTCTATTTACTAATACTACAAATGGACTTAATTTATAGTAATTACAAAGATTTTTCTGACAATGGGATACCTGAGGTAAAAATCCTTCTCCATTTCTAGATGCTGGGATTTGTTTATATATATATATTTTGAGTATGTCCAAAAGATCTAGGCTAATGATCTCAAACTGTAGCAGCACTTAAAGCTGAGACACATACTCCAGGTTTTTGAAGTTGTAACAGTCTGATCTCATGGAAGAGACCACAAAAGAGATCAAACCTAAACAACGTGCTGCTAAATTACACTCTTAAAGTAAGTGTGCTGGGCAAAAATTGCTATTACAGGCTAGAGGAGTTTTATATCATCAGAAAATGGCAAATCTAGTCATTCTTTGATACCAAATACCTTCTAATTTACTTCTCTTCAGATCACTGCAGCTTAAAAAAGATTACTAATGCTAAAATAGTGTGTTGAATTTCTGTTTTTTTCCTCCTCTGCCAGGTACCCAAGGCAGCACCTTCTCTGAAATGGTGGCATGGGAACTAATCAGGGAGGTGATGAAAAGATTTTGTTTTGAGAGGTCGCTGAAATAATGAGGAAGTATCTTAGCAAAAATGACATGCTCAGTTTTGGCAAAAAGCTGGGCCAACAGGCACAAGAAAATGGATGGAATTATGATGATTAAATGTTGAATGCTGTTGCAATTATTAATAACAAATGTCTGTTACTGTTTTGACACCAACTGTAGCTCTGCACTGTTTTGTGGGTGTTCATCTGGGTTTCTTAAAAATAAAATAAAATAATTGAAGTGTGGCAATAAGGGATTTTTTTACTAAAAAAATATCAAAATTGTGAGAGAGTGTGTCTTCTATTGATGCTGTTCTCAGAGAAGTCCACATTATAGTATAGTTCTATTTCTACAATGTTTCTGGATTTAGAGTTTTTTTAACTGTGATGAATATGATGATGATGATAATGATTAATGATGATGTTTATTGTAGACATTGTCTTGGAAAGGCCAGGAAATGGAATAAAAACAAGAAAGACTGTTTATTTCTGAACCTCTAACCATTTTTATCTTGTTTACTGCAACAAGAATTTAGACAGATGCAAAAATGATGTTGAGTGATGGCTGTCTGGATTTTAGTGTGCTGTGGAGCTATTTAAATTGATAGAAGACTCCTTTCTAATGGGAACCATGCCATTTGCACATTTGCTTTATTGAAATACAGACCTCAACAGTAGGCATAAGTTATGTAAGCAAACTGGTTCCAATGTTCAAAATTATGTTAGTGGTTGTCATTTCTGTGAAGTGTAATTGGTTCAGATGGTCTTAACATTTCCACACTCTGCTTGACTGCACCCAATCAGTTTCTGAGTAGATTTTAGTAATGTCAAATCTTATTTTAAAAGTTTCCTTTACCTCTCCTCTGCAGTTGAACTGTTTGCTGCACCTGGGAAAGAAATAAGATTTTTCTTCTTGTTCTTTCCATTTTGAACATTAAAATATGTGAATTAGAAAATGTAATTTTCTTAGATTGAGGCAGAAAACTTACCTGCTAATAAATTACTGGAAATTTTTAATGTAATCTTCAGATATGACTAGCCAGTTTCTATTTTATTAATTTTCAGTCTGTTCAACATCTCAGATTATGTAATACTTCCTCTGTGCTTTTGCATTTCTAAGGATCCTTTTGTTTCTCACTTGCAGCTGAGGACACATGCATGCAAGACAGCAGGTTTTTCTTCATCATTATTACAGTGCATCAGACTATCTTATATAGGTTGTGAGTGATATCATTTTAATAATAGAGATCTTTTGAGAATAGTTGATTAATTTTTTTCTTAGTAAGAGTAATTCCACAAAACCCAAAAAAACTTCAAACACTTCCCCCTAAAACAAACAAACAAACAAACAAACAAACAAACAAACAAACAAACAAAACTAGGAGTCCAAAGTCTTAGGATTATTTAATTTTTTTTTCTTGGCCCATTATCTTTTCACTGTTATCTGTGATACTGAAAAGGAACAAGTTATTGGCTAGAGTGTAAACCTTCATTTTGATACTGTCCATGAAGTACGCTTTATCCTGGTTCTGCATCTTATTAGTACTGACAACTTTTATTGTATTTCCTTCATTATTTGAACTAAATTGCAGAGTATATCAGAGATATATAAAAAGAAAACCACAGGATAGGTTGCTTTTGTATTTAGCTCTAGAGCTACTTCTTTCAGAATGTTGGATCATTTTTCAATGTGCAAAATTCAAAATAGAAGTTGCTAAGTCTGAGAAAATTCCGTGAAGAGTCAAGAAAGGAAGGAGTTTGCTGTAAATTGAGAGAATCCAGAAAATATTTGGCTGGTAAAAGAGAAAGAGAAGGAATTGTGATTTACAGGTCTCTGAGAAGGGACAGATGTCTTCTAAGAAATATGTGAGAAAAAGAGATTGAAGTTATAAAAGAAGACCCAAGTTTTCGGAGTTGAAATTAGATGTATCCAGATTTAAAATGAAGATTGTCACCAATGGCAATAAAGTAGTGGAACAATATAGTAGCTAGTGCAGTGTGTTTTCTGTTCAATTTGTTTGAGATTTAGGGGGTTTTGGATGTTCTTTAATTAAAATGAGCATTTAGGTTCATGCCCTGTGCTGTGGAATAGAACACAGGAACATAGCAGTAACTTTCAGTATTTCCTTCTGCCCTTCTAGTCTAAAATTTCTCATGAATAAAACCACTGCTCTACTGTTCTGAGGTAAGGTTTAATATGCCATTATCTTCTTTTTTTTTTTTTTTTTTTTTGGTTATAATACCCCCTATTAGATCTAAATTTTAAAGGACTGGTATTGATTGCACTTTCAAAGTACATTTCCACATAGTGTAACATACAGGATAAAGAAGAAAGCCTATTGTCTGGGCTGTATGATGCCAGGATGTATTTTACTGAGCTGTGCAATCTTTTTAGTTCAGCTTAATTAAAAAGTCTTTGTCAGCAGATTGAGAGTGTGGAATGCACACCTCAGGAGCCCAGGTGAACTTATTTCACTATTAAATGTAAGGGCCAGGATTTTTAGCCCCTTTGCTGCGGTCACATCTGAGTTATGATGAAGGAATGAGCACAAGCCTGCAGTGTGTAAGCTTAGCTTGAAGCTGTGTCCACCCAGTGAGTGAGTTTTTTCTTTGCTTGGTATTTTTTATTTTTTTTTTTTTTTTTTTTTTTTTGTTGTTTGTATTTTTTCTTACACTATTGCTCTACCAAGGATTTCCTGTAATTAGTTAAGGGTTATTGTGGAAATTGAAATTTCAGGAGCACTTGTTTTAAATTAATATTTGTTTTGTGGAAATCAGTGGTGCTGATGGAACTGATTTATCTGGGAGCAAATGAGGAGATATTTTGTACTTTTCATAATCCCAATTAAGTTTGTAACTGTGAAACCCTGGAAGATGTGAAATTGGTGCTTACAAAATACCTGGTACATTTCATGGCTTGCTTTTGAGGGTTGGCTCTTTACTGTGCCTGGAAAAAATTCAGGCATGCTTTCACATCTGAAATTGAATACCAGAGGTCACACCTATTTGCCTAATTATTTACTTAAGTATAGATTTAATGCCAACAATATTTTATTGAACTCTTAAACTCTCAGAGTCATTAACTTGAGTGAATATTTTAATTTGTGAATATTTTAGGAATCCTGCCTGTCAGTGTACATCTTTATCTGTTCCAGATGAAAGTTTTATATAGTTCCCTCTAATGCATGATATGAAGTAAAATGAGAGGTACGTGGAATTCATCTTGAATAAATTTTTTCACAGATTTGTAAGTATTGATGTATTTTGGATTTTATTATAGCTATGAATAATTCTCTGATTTTGCAATGCAAAAGTAGTAATTGTTTTGCTTTTGATCTTTTCTTAGGTATTTTTCTTTTGTTAGAGGGAAGATTTATTGTTTTTGGTATTCCTACTTGACGATAGCTTTTAAAACTGTCACATTCAGCATATTAATCTCTCCTGAGAGTTCAGTGAAATCAGGAATGAATTTGATCACGGTGATGTGAATTCTAACACAAAATATAGAGAATAACCTGTCCCTTTGTCCCTTGCAATCTTCTCATTTAGATAGGAAAAATATCCCTTTCTTCCCTCTATTGAAGAAAGACTTTTCTGTTGAATTTAGAAATTGTGTTCAATTATATACAGGATAGATTTTCTCTGGTATTTTCAAGACATTTGAGATATTTTTGTCAATCTTTAGGATGACAGAAGCTGCAAAATAACTCTTTTTGTCTACATTATGGTCTGCTTTGTTCATCCTGAGAATCATCAAAGATTAGGAGACTTAATTATTCTTTCTGCTTTTCTGGTCAACCTGGTATCTTTAAAATAATGTGAGACAAGTTAACTGAAAAGAGAATAAAATGAATGGAATTTTCTCACACTGTTAATAGTAAGACTTACATTTATCATAATCATTATTTTAGAGGAGCATGTTATCATAAAATCATGAAACAGTCAGCCACTGATATAAACTATTAATACAAAGCATATAAATATTTTTCCATCTGTTTTCCAAGTTAGATGTTTTCCTAAAAGGTCGTCTTTGTATGGTATTAACTTAACTACACAATTAAACAAAGCAGAGAAAATAACTCTTGCTGTTTGCATATAGAGAGTGGTAATTTCACAGACAGCTAGAATGACATCGGGGTGTTTGAGATTTTTCCAGGCTCAAACATACTGTCTTCCAGAGCAATCAGAGCATTACACACAGTCATTTTCAGGCTTTTCAAATGGTACCTCTTTACTGCCTGTTTTATTCTTGAACAAGAGATAATACATCTGTGAATAAATGTCCCACCAAACCACCAACCTACAGTATTTTACAGACTGCAGCAGCTTTCTGTATTGATTATTTTGTGTCTGATTTCTAGAGGAATAAGCTTTTACTGTAGCTGCATGAAACAACAAAACTGGTGTTTTGCTTTCTACTTCGAGTGAATTTGATGGTATTTTTCAGAGAACACATACAAATCTAGAGGGAGTTTGTGTTTTTGTTTTTTTCTCCAGAAGATGAGAATCCTGTCTTTCTAACAATTTAAGCCTAAAGTGAATTTTGAATCGTGTGCTCTTTCTGGAGGCCCAAGAGTTTGGAAAGCAGTTGGAGCTGGTTTGGGAAGTGATTAAGAAAAATCTTGCATTTTGGGCTTGATCTAGCTTCTCTGTCTGGAGCAAGTGGCGTCTGCAAGATCATTTTCCTCACTCATGTTTTAAGTGGCTAGCTTCCCCAGCAAAACCTATCCCACTGTTGCCTTCTATGGCCACAATGGTGGCCAGATATATGTAAGGGATAGATCATTACACTTAGGTCTCTGGAGAGAGCTACTCCAGGCAGCTGTTGACTTTGTTGGCAGAGCCTGCTTTCTTATCTGTAAGACATGTATGAATACTTTCCATGAATTCCAGTTCAGGCAGCTAAGTAAGGCCTTAAGAAAAGCAGTCAGCACTTAACTCTCATCAGAAGTAAAAAACAGGAGGTCAACCTTAATTCTTAATACCCCTAATAGTAGGAAAATTTGAGTGATTTCTAATTAGTGCCTTAATTTTTATCATTAGGAAATACACATCTAATTTTTTTCCCCTTGTGAATTTCCTTAGGTACATTGCTGTTGAATACTTCCCTTCATTTGGAAATACTGTTGGTTCTCATGGTGTGGGGTCACATCACCTTTGTGGAAGACTTTCAACCCAATATCCTGGAACTGGGTTTTGTTGAGATCACAACAATCACAGAATAATCCCATTGAAAGGGACCACAGTTGGTCACCTGGTCCAATCTCTGTGCACAAGCAGAGTCATCGTGGAGCACATGGCACAGGCCTGTGTGCAGACTATGTTCTTGAATATCTCCAGGGAGGTATGTCTACCCTCTCTGGAAAATATTTTCTGGTACTTGGTATCATGTACAGCAATGCTCTTTCTTGTTTTCAGGTAGAGCTTGTGCATCAGTTTGTGCCCATGGCCTCTTGTCCTTTGGGTGGGCACCATTGAGAAGAGCCTGGATCCATCCTCTGACACCTTTCCTTCAGATAGTGAGACATTAATCAGGTTCCATCTCGGTTATCTCTTCTCAAGGCTGAGCAAGCCCAGCTCCCTCAGTCTTTCCTCAAAAGACAGAAGCCCCAGTCCCTTGATCATTTTGGTAACCAGACACTGGGCTTGCTCCAGGAGCTCCCTGTCTCTCTTGTCCTGAGGAGCCCAGAACTGGACACAGCACTCCAGATGTGCCTCTCCAGGACAGGAGAGGGGCAGGATCACTATTCCTGCCCTGCAGGCAATGCTCTTCCTGATGCACTCCAGGATCCCATTGGTCTCTTGGTCCCCAGGACACTCTGCTGGCTCAGGGAGAGCTTGTTGTTCACCAGGACCCCCAGGTCCTTCTCCACAGAGCTGTTTTCCAGCAGGTCACCCCCAGCCTGACCTGGTGCCTGGGGTTGTTCCTCCCCAGGGGCAGAACCCTGCACTTGCCTCTGCTGAATTTCAGATGTTTCTTCTCTGCCCATCCCTCCACTCTGTCAAGGTCCTTCTGAAGGGATGCACACCCTATGGGGCATTGGCCACTGCTCCCAGCTCTGTGTTGTCAGTGAACTTGCTGAGATGTTACTCTGCCCCTTCGTCCGAGTCACTGATGAATAAACAATGCTGGGCCCAGTGCTGAACCTTGGAGGACACCACTAATGACAGACCCTCAGCTAGACCCTGTGCCACTAATTACAGCCCTCTGAGATCTGCCATCCACCTCACTGTCCACTATCCAGCCCACACTTCCTGAGAGAACCTCTGAGGATGTTTGGTGAGACATGTCAAAAGCCAAGGTAGACAATATCCACGGCTCTCCACACACACATCCACACAGGTAGCTGTTTTGTTTAGAAGGCAATCAGATTGGTCAAGCATGATTTACCTTTGGTGAATCCATACTGATTGCTCCTGATCACCCTCTTGTCATCCATGTGCTAGAGATGACCTCCAGAATGATGTGCTCCACCTCCTTTATGGAGACTGGAGAGGCTGACTGGCTGGCACTTCCTGTGGTTCCTTCTTCCATTTTTGAAGACTGGGGTACCTTTTGCTTTCTTCCAGTCCTCAGGCACCTCTCCTGGTGGCCACAACCTCTCAAGATGATTGTGACTTGCCTTTCTATGGCATTCACCATCTCTCAGCACCTGGGGATGCATCCCTTTAGGCCCCATGGATTTCCTTCCTTCCTTCCTTCCTTCCTTCCTTCCTTCCTTCCTCCCTCCCTTCCTTCCTTCCTTCCTTCCTTCCTTCCTTCCTTCCTTCCTTCCTTCCTTCCTTCCTTCCTTCCTTCCTTCCTTCCTTCCTTCCTTCCTTCCTTCCTTCCTTCCTTCCTTCCTTCCTTCCTTCCTTCCTTCCTGGAATCCTTCCTGGAATCCTTCCTTCCTTCCTTCCTGGAATCCTTCCTTCCTTCCTTCCTTCCTTCCTTCCTTCCTTCCTTCCTTCCTTCCTTCCTTCCTTCCTTCCTTCCTTCCTTCCTTCCTTCCTTCCTTCCTTCCTTCCTTCCTTCCTTCCTTCCTTCCTTCCTTCCTTCCTTCCTTCCTTCCTTCCTTCCTTCCTTCCTTCCTTCCTTCCTTCCTTCCTTCCTTCCTTCCTTCCTTCCTTCCTTCCTTCCTTCCTTCCTTCCTTCCTTCCTTCCTTCCTTCCTTCCTTCCTTCCTTCCTTCCTTCCTTCCTTCCTTCCTTCCTTCCTTCCTTCCTTCCTTCCTTCCTTCCTTCCTTCCTTCCTTCCTTCCTTCCTTCCTTCCTTCCTTCCTTCCTTCCTTCCTTCCTTCCTTCCTTCCTTCCTTCCTTCCTTCCTTCCTTCCTTCCTTCCTTCCTTCCTTCCTTCCTTCTTCCTTCCTTCCTTCCTTCCTTCCTTCCTTCCTTCCTCCCTTCCTCCCTTCCTCCCTTCCTCCCTTCCTCCCTCCCTCCCTGCCTTCCCTGCCTTTCCATCCTTTCCTTCCTTCCTTCCCTCATTTCCCACTTTAAAAATTTTCTATATTCATTCTAAGTGACCTGAGTGCTTCCATCCCCTCTGTATTTCCTGCTTAAAGCTTGAGTAGTGACTGGAGCTCCTTGTTCATTCACACAGGTCTCTTGTCCCATTTGCCCCATTTTCTTACTTGTGCAGTCAAGAATGAAATGCCTTTCTTACTTCAGCCTCTTTTCTTTTTACAGTCAGAATCAGCCATAGGGTATGGAAATTTGGTATCTTTCAGCCAAAATAGGCTTTCTAGAATCAGACTTGAAAAAACCTTAAAAGAAACTGGAAAAATAAAATTTAAGTGCAGGAATTTGAATCCTGAGGAGGTAAAAACAGGAGAATATTTTTCATGCTAATTCCAAAAAATTTTTTATGTGTGTTTTCAGACATAAAAAAAATATTGGTCAACTGGACTTCTGGGTTTTATTGGAAAAATACAAAATCATAGGCATCTCTAAAAAAATAAGATCTTTTACTGGCCTTTTATAACGACTTTCATCATCCATTGAAAACATTTTTTTTTTCATTTTGGGAATATTTTGGTGTGAATTCCAGCATAATCACACACTTGTTCCTCATGTCTATTTTGAGCTGTTTGACATCTGATAAAGCTCCCTCAACTGGATCTCAAATTCTCTTTTGAGAATTTCCAGTTTAATTTAAAGGTGGCATTATAGTTGCAAAAGATTCTAAATTTAGAGCTTGAAGAAGACTTGAGGAAATGAGCATGGACTATTTCTAGGGAAATCATCTGCAGTGCAGCAGTGTGTGTAAGAGATTTAGATAACTAACTTGTTTCTAAGGTTTTGACCCTAATCAGGAAAAGAACTGTAGGAATCCCTTTTACTTCTTTTTAGGGCTATGGGTCTCTAATACCACATGGATTGTTATTTCTTAGCATGACTTTTCAAAATCACCGTGAAATACCTTATATAAGTTTCCCTCTAAGTGAAAAGCTTCATATAGTTATCTTTCATAAAGGAATAGAGAGACTCGTTCCCAGAGGACTCTTCCATATTTCTTTAGCTCTTGAAGAAGAAGCAATCAGCAATACCTAAGTATGTCTGCAAGGCACTGAAGGGAGAAAAGTCTTCACATTTTTGACCCCATCTTTTAAGTGGAAAATAGAAAAGATGGAATTGCTTTAAAGGAATCAGAGAACACCTTGCTGAATATCTTGGAGTCTCTTTTTCCTCCGGTATTGTCTCTCCACATCAAGTTTTGCTCCCATCATGCATCTTAGACACCTTTGTGAGGAACAGCCTAGTGAAAGTGGGAGCTGGTTATGAGTATTTTTGACAAAATGCATTTGCATGGGGCATTAGCAGGTGTGACTAAACTTCCAGAAAGAAAGTCCATTGGATGTAGTCTTGTATTAAAATCACAAAAAAAGAGGCAACAGTACTTACTTCATAGGCAGTACTCAAGTTCAAATCTCACCTCAATTAAGTAACTATCTGTAGAAAGTGAAGAATATTTTCTAACAAGAAAATATTAAATGAGATTCACTCCAGGGTAGTGAGAAAATTTGAAGTTGCTGTGGTTTAGCCCTATCCAGCAACCCAGCCCCATCCTGCCACTCACTCTGTCCCCCACCAGCAAGGCTGGGGAGAGAATCAGAGGGGTAAAAGGCAGAAAACTCATGGGCTGAGATAAAGACACTTAAATAGGGGAAGCAAAAGCTGTGCACACAACCAAAACAATTAATTCCCTGCTTCCCATGGGCTGGCAGGTGTTCAGGCATCTCCAGGAGAGCAAGACCCCATCACACATAATGGTTACTTGGGAAGAAAAACACCCTCACACCAAATGTCACTTCACATCCCAAGCACGATGCCGTATGATCTGGAATATCCACTTGGTCAGTTGGGGTCACCTGTCCTGGATGTGTCTCCTCCCAACCTCCCTTGCACCCCCAACTTCCTTACCAGCATGGCAGTGCAAAAAGCAGAAAAGGCCTTGGCTCTATGTGAGCCCTGCTCAGCAATAACAAAATAATTTCTATTTTATTAACCCTGTGCTCAAAAAAAACCCAAAACAGCCTCATGCTAGCCACTCTGCAGAAAATTAACTCTACCCCTGCTGAAAACAACAAAGATAACCAAACTTAAATGGGAGTATCCTGAAGGCCACATAATTGCTCTAGATGCTGGGATGTGGGATGTTCTTACTCTTTTTAAAGAAATGTTAGAAAGGTCTGCTGATTTCACTGCTGGACAGAGCAGAAAAATTTTTGAATTCAAATCTCACAGGTCAGAATGGGCAGATGAATTGCTATCAGAGAAATATTTTCCCAGATATTTACATGGTATATTTGGAATTTGTAAACATAGTCTATTCCCTCTCTAAGAAATGAACCCCTTGTAACACTGTAAAGTGTTCTTGGGGGAACTGAAGTATTTGAACCGTTTTCTTCACTGAGACAGAGCTGTGGCTATCTGCAGGACAGCTGCAGATATAGCCTGCCATTCATCCATGATTTGTGAATGAATCTGTGATCTTCAGTCTTCAGGTACATTTAGCTTCAAAACAGTTCTCAGTTTCCATTATTTGATGCTTGAACATTAGTGGTCTGTTGGTGATGTTCTGCTCGTATTTAATTCTGGAACTTGACTCCTTCTGGCCGCTAGACTACCCAGATATCTGATTATGCAACCAAGCATTCAGTATGCTCTGAGTCCACCTGTTTTGCTCAGGGTTTTATTCCTTCATATCATTGTACGTGGAACGGTCTCATTAAGCTGCTGACAGTTGCATCCCTTACATCTCACTGTGTTCACCCCACATATTATCTTGCTTGGGGTTTATTTCTTGTGCTGTGCTGAACTGTAGCAGAAATGTATGCTGCAGAATATATTGCTGGCACTTTCCAGCCTAAACCCACTTTTTCCTGTGCCTGAAACCCACAAAGCATTTAACACTGACAGGTGGCATCAAAACTCCTCCTGGAGTTTCCTATGCTTCCACATCTGGAGAGGGAGAAGTGCAGAAAAAACTAATATGAAGCTAACACAGTCTTAAAAGCTTAGAAATTAAATTATTTTTAGCCTGTGTATTCAGAGCTGCATACTATTCCTGGGGTTTGTACTCTGAGTAAAGTTATGCACATACAAATAATGTATTTACTTTCTGCATATAAAAGCATGAGTATGGAACAAGTTTGAAAATCTGGAGTGGTTTAAACTGAGTGGAATTGTGTTGAATAATTAAAATTATTTTATTTCCAGTTAACTTACAACTATCATTCCTTGGGACACTTGTCATCTTGATAAGAATTACAAATTATTCTCTAAACTCTAATCTTGAGATGAAGCATTGAAAAGACTGACTCATCAGTGTGAAAGCAATTCAGATCAATAAATCTGGGAGCTCTCTAGACAATATAAAACAATAAACTGATCCTAAAAAACATTCCAAACTGTTTTTTTTTTTTTCCTTAAGACTGAAACACTTTCATACTACCCTAGGGAAAGTATATCATCTTCTACAAAAACCACACAGTAAAGACTTTTTTTACTCCATAAAACCTTGAAATCTGGGATTATAGACAATTTATACTGAAATAAAACCTTGGTCTTCCAAGATTTCTTTTTCTGCAGAAAAATAGAAGAAAATTTGTCTGAAAGAGAGGACTAATGTAGCATATGAGAAACCCAGATGTCACCCTGCTCTTCTTGACCAAGGCCAGGAATTCATACCCTGTCCTGCCAAGTCCAGGTAGATGCTCTGACCAGCAGCCTGTTCTGGACCCAGGAGCTACTACTTTGATTACTCAATCTATCTTGCATCTAAGAGGTATTTTGGTCTGCAACACCAATTTGTATTTCCTCAAGAAAAAAACAGCAAAAGCATTCCCAAAGAGCTCCACATTTGACTGTGTTTCTGTTTTGGCAAAGAACTTATCATGTGTACATAATTTAAACCTCAGCAAACTTGGAGTTCTACAGTCCATGAGGAATGTTATGCTGTCATATGTAACACAGGTACTGCAGAATGTATTGCAGATATTTCACAAACAATGTAGTTTAGATTATATACTAAGCAATTTGGAATTTAGTAGCATCTGGGTTGGTAATGCTCTGACAGCTCATTCTGTGAAAAATATGATAATTACTCTTTGAGTTTGGAGAGTTCAGCTACCAAAGTTTCATTCTGTGATTTGTTAGCTGACATGGTAAGGGAGTAAAGATCAGTTTGTCATTATGACAGCAACTGGGTTTAGTACTGCCATGGAGGAAATGGCTGCCAGGGAGCAGGAAGAGGAGTGCAGAGCTGCCAAGTTAATGGCCTTCCATCATCATCTGAAGACTGGGTCAGTACTGGGTGCCTGACAATGTCTTGTTACTCCTAACCACACTGCTGCTAGCAGTATTGGTTTTTTTATAGTTAGAAGTCTGTCTGTTTAAAAGAAGATGAACTATCAGATTTACTCAGTCCCTTGTTTCATTCTTGACCATAAAATCATAGAATATTTTTGACTGAAAGGGACCTTAGAGACTATCTAGTTCAACCCTCCTGCCATGAGCAGAGGACAGCTTCCCT
The DNA here is from genome assembly GCA_030060385.1 of Muscicapa striata striata. Taxonomy (NCBI): domain Eukaryota; kingdom Metazoa; phylum Chordata; class Aves; order Passeriformes; family Muscicapidae; genus Muscicapa; species Muscicapa striata. The sequence goes on from JAREIS010000070.1 coordinate 1,896,488, forward strand.
GGGCAACCCATGCTAGTGCTTCACCACCCCCACAATAAAGAATCCCTTCCTCATAACTAATCTAAATCTAATCTCTTTCAGTTTGAAGCCCTTATGCTTTGTTGTGTTGCTTCATGCTCTTGCATGCTGATCCCTCTCCACTCTCTTATAGGCCCCTTTTGGGTCCTGAAAGGCTCTGTGATGTATCCTTGGAGTCTTCTTCTTTCCTGGCTGAGCCCCATCTCTCTCCCAGCAGGCCTTCATGGCAGAGGTGCTCCCTCTGTGATCATCCTGGTGGTCTCTTCTGGATCACTCCAGCAGTTCCCTGTCCTTCCTGTGCTGGACCCCAGGGCTGGGTGCAGGGTTCCAGCTGGGTCTCAGCAGAGCAGAGCAGAGGGGCAGAATCCCCTCCCTCCCCTGCTGCCCACGCTGCTTTGGATGCAGCCCAGCACACGTTTGGCTTTCTGGGCTGGGAGTGCCCATGGCTGGGTCATGTCCAGCCTCTCACCACCAGCATCCCCAAGCCCTTCTCACAGGGCTGCTCTAATTCCTTCTCCACTCAGCCTGTGTTTATGTTGGGAATTGCCCCAACCCAGATGCAGGATCCTACACATGGCCTTGTCCAACTTGATGAGGTTTGCATGCATGGACCTCGCAAACCTGATGACCATAATTAAGTGTTATAAGAAGGCAAAATAAAATGTTTGGTGACCCATTCCATTATGCCTACATTGCCTTATAAATGGATTTTTTTTTGTTTTGAGATTCTTACAGTAGTGAAAGGAAGCATGTAATATCTCCATGAGTGAGGATTAACAGTTTAGCTTTTCTCCATATTATGGAAACCAAGCTGTGATTTATTACATGTTGCAATCAATTGTCTTGACAATATGGCAACTCTTCCTTGGGATGGTTTGTTAAAAAGGTCTTGAAGACAAGCTTAGCCCACCCAAGGGCTAGTGTCAACACTGACAGATGTCCTGGTGCTGTGACTGTATATGACAGGGATGACACTGACCTTTCAACTCTGTCAAGCCTGGTTGTTGACCTAAAGAAAAAAATGTGGTCAGGGGCTGGAAAATCTCCTATAGCCAGAGAATGAATTCTGAATTCATGTGACTGGGTAAAACCTAGGCAGAACATCTCTGTTAGGCAGACAAGAAGAGAAAGATTAAAACCACCCTGAGAAATAGTCCAGACCTTTCTCTTTTAAATGCTACATAGAATGTAGAAAGTTTTACTATACTCACTTTTACTTGCCAATATGCCTCAAAGAGACATGAAAATTGCAGACATGAGAAAAAATAATCAGGTGCAAAGTGAGATCTCCTATTGGAGATCTTTCTTATGCAGATATTTTTTATGCATATAAGACAAGCTAGATATATGAGAAAAGAAAATATTGGAAAAAATAAAATCCAAGAACAAATCTACTCCTAAAAGGCACAGCTGGAATTTCTTGTTTATTCCTAATTTCCATATCTAACACTTTCAATTTGCAAGTAAAAAGATATGGTGTTTATCCTGGATACCAAGTCAATTTCTTTTTACCCTACCTGTCATTGCCACTTGTACTCTGCAAGTAATATAGGTAATGCCACCTGCACTAGAACTCATTCTATCTGGGATCTTCAATATGCTCTTTATGGGACATGTTCAGCCCTTTATTGAGCATGCAAATGTAATTCCCTGGGTTTAGTAATGCTTAGAGAGGAATGAATGCCGATGCACACAGCTAGACTGCCTCTGTGTTGCCTAGTGGAATGAAATTACTGTTTCCAAGGCCAGTACATGCAACCAGCTCCTGCAACATACAAACCTGAAACATGCATTTTATACAGCCTAATTAGCTGGCTTTCCCAGCCTCATCACCAATACCTGAAATGCAGATTAAATATGTTCCGTGAATTTTTTTTTTTAATTGTATGTATTAATTTTCAACTCTTAATCTCCTAGCCAGCTACTGAAAGCTCAGGTCCTAAATTATCAGTTTTTCAGAATATTTGTGCAACTTTGCTGCCAGGTAGCCATAGAGGCTGCACTCTATGTTTCAGTATGATTGCAGTTGCACAATCACTCATTTTCTTCCTGCTTTTATGCCCAGCTGGTGCTGGCAGGGTGTCAGTGAGCTGCTGTCTGAATTCTTCATGTTACATAAAAGCAGTGGTATAACAGTTGAACTTGTGCTGCACTGCTTCTTATTTGAACAGAGGCATTTAAACTGTTTGCATATTTCTTCATGTTCTCATTTTCTGCCTCAAATATTTCCTCTTGCCAAGTGCCCTTCTCTGTCACTGCTTCTCAACCTTAACATTCAGCTCCCAGGCCTGGTTTGTTATCCCTATAGCCAGCTAACAAATTCTCTTGCAATTATACAGTCTCCAGTCCTTCTCTCAGAAACAATTTGCCTTTTGCACCCAGGAAAAATGGCTTGAGTCAGAATATTCACATATCTCAAATCTTTGCAATGCAGTGTGGATCCTTTTTATTGGGACTACAGGGCAGTTTGTTCTCTCAAAATGGTATGTGAAGTGGGATCACTGGTGTGCATAACCTTTGATTTGTTTCTCAAACAGTATACAGAATATCTTTTTCAACAAAAGGTTTGCACACACCTTCTAGATCTGTTTTTCTAGGCAAGTTCAGTCTAAACTGCTACCATGACAAAAAGGGGAAAGCCTTTTGAGTGTGAAATTCCTACTCAGGTGTGCAAGAAGATGCATAACTGAATCCACAATTTGCAGTTCTAACTAGGCAATTTGGATGCTAGCCTCACATGGAATTCCTTCAATTTTACCTCAAATTCATTATGATAATACATACATACATACACATACATAAATACATAAACTGAAATGTACCTCTCTGCAGGATTTTGCTTAAAAACCTGATTCCAAATGTGTACCTCATCATAAAGAGTTTGCAATCACCAGTTTTGCACAATATTTTACATAAATAGCTATATAAATTAAATTACCACCTATTAAAAATTTGGATTAAAGGTTAATTACAACTGTTTTAGCAATGTGGAATGCAACTTCTTGATTTGGGCAGAACTACAAAAAAAATTTGTCTGCTGTGATATTTACTCTTCCTTGATTTGATCTCACATCAACTTAAATATTGTACTGAAATATATTTGACATACAAATATTTTTCAGCTGAACATGCTCAGGAATTAAAATTTATTTGAAGTGTTATGACACTGAGGTTAACACCACTCAGTCTTTATATGTTAATTAGACACAATTCTCAGCCCCTGGACAAGTCTACAATATAGCCAGCTATTCCAGCAGCCTGTGTGTGTCTTTTCAAACATTAAGCTTAGCTGGAACAGTAAGAACCTTCTCTAGCAGAGATTGGCAAATTTGAATCCAAAGCAGAACTTCACTGGATCCAGCAATATAAGTAAAGAGCTGTCTTACCTAATAAGTAGAGAATGCCAGGGAGGGGAACAGAAGTGTGATTCTTGTTCTACACAGTTAATTAGCTAGTTAAGCTCAAAATAGAAGGAAACATCTAATGCTACTCAGCAGTAAACCTTATCCTAAAGCTAAGGTCATTCCTATGTAATGAGAAAGAAACAAAATACAAAAGTTATTTTGTTTAAACTAGTGGATGGGACATTTAATGGGGTAGATTCTAAAGTGCCTTTATTTTCTGATCTGGAGAAGAGATCCAATACAACACACTTTTATTAGATACGAAGGTTTGTGCTTTTTTTCTTCTGTAGAGTTATTTAATTGTCTATGAATATTTTATGGAGCTGGGGGTTAGACTAGCTCGATGAGTGCTCTATTATCTCTCCTACTTCTTCCTACCAATTTTCCTAGGAAATTCTCTTTAGCTGTGTGAAGCAAAACAGCCTCAGGTAGAGAAATATGGAAATAGATAAACAGAAAGTCCATGTTACTGTGCAATTCAGACACTGTCCAGAGGCATGGAAAATTTACACCAGATCTTGATCCAAATCAGGCCAAGTGTTGGATTAGATTCATGCTCTGGTCTACTGGATTGTGGCAGAGAGCACTTCCTTCCAGTTTTGTCAATCACAGCCTTTTGTAGAGGGTTTAATTCAGATTCACACCCTAAAACCACCTTTATATAGAAATAAGCAGAGTGGAGGAACACCTACTAGTGCTTACCATGAGCTAAGATGCCTGTTAGAACAATGACATTAGGTTGTAGATGGCATCACGTATGCATAGCCACTTGTTTTGGCATGCTGAAATTTTACTCAATGTGGATGTGGCTTAATGGGTATACCAAGGCTTGCAAATGGTGGAGTCCTCTTGCTGAAGAGTTTCTTGTGTTCTATGCCTCTAAGTGCATTTTTTCAGTTGTAATGACTGGAAGATTTTCCTGAAGATGCGAGATGTCTCTGCAGGTTGAAAGAATTTAAAACTGGAATTTCTTTAAATTTAGGTTCTTTAAAATGGGAATAGCATTCCTCACCTTACTTTCTGTAACTCGTGCTGCAAGCTCAGAATCTGTCTCCAGTCTTGTTTATTATCTCTGTTTTCTCTCATTTTTTCTGCAATTTACCACTAAGCAAGGTACTTAATCACATGAATAGCAGATGATTAAAGGAAGCTATGGACACTAGTGCAAAATCCCCAAGAAAATAGTTCCTTTAATACTTGTGAAAAACAGACAGAACTTTGCATTCTTAAACAGTGAGCACAGCTTTTTACATGATGGAACTGTCACTATAGTTCTTGAGATTCAGAAAAGAATTTATTTTATTGATATTTTTAAGGGACTTCAAAAGATGTGAAATGCGGCTGCAGACTTGCAGAAGCAAACTAAATATGAAGATGCAAATTTTATTCAGAAAGAGGCTTAAGTCATGGTAGGTTAATGAAAGATGTGTTCTCTATTAAAAATAAAATAAATTTTCCTTATTTCAAGTTACATTCATATATCTTTTTCTCTGCTTACTCTTAAGTAAAGTTCTTCAGTTCAGATCTCATTAGTTTGTGGAGTGACATCTGAATAGACAAACACACATCTTATATAGAAGTCCATCTTCATGTCTGTCTATGCCAGTACCCAGATAATGCAATTCCATTTGAAGCAGGGAGAGTAGCTCTTGACTAAAAGACGAGTTTAGCATAAGATTAGGGTGTAGTTCACAGTTTTGCTAAAAGCATCCTCTGATATTTCTGAAACAGCAGATACTGATACCAAAATATGAACTCATCATGAATTATTAAGGCTTGTGGATTTACCTTAAGTTAAATGTGCTTACCCAGCATATAGAATTGTGTGTCCTGACCATCTTTAGGTACTTTTGTAATTAAAACAAATAATACACAAACAATAAAGCAGGAATACATTTGTGACCAGCTCAGGCTTAAGGTTTGTTTCTAAAATGAAATGCACAGAATAGAAAGATAGAAGGTGCCTCCTCTCACTTGGACTGAGGTGCACTTCTTGCCTCCTAGAGCCCTAGAGCTGCTCTAAAAAACTTTAAAAATTTTGCTGCATCACTATGGAAATGGAATAATCTTGACAGGCTAAAATTGTTGTTTCATACTAGTATTTCCTATGGTATTACCCTAAACTTTGTTAGCAGGTATTGCATATTAGCTTTTTGCTAAGATATTAAATAAACGGTATAATTCTCATTCTTCTCTCTGTACATTTCCTTCTAAGCTCTTACAGGAAGAAATTAAGTACTTGTGAAGGCTGAAGGATGTTTGGAGTTACAAAGTTTTTCTGTATTCCTTCTCAATCACTTAATCCTTTGTTGATCTGGCTTGCTGCTCCCAGGAGTGAATGAGCAAAAGGCTCAAGCGGGAGATTTCAAAGGAGCTCAGTGGATCATAACAGGTTGTGATTTCTTGTTACAGAATGATGGCTGTTATGTAATCTTTCCTTTTGATTATGATCACAGATATGTTAAACCATCCAGAAATAATTTAGTTAGTTGGAAAACTCTCTTCCTCTGTAGTCAGCGATGGAGAGAACAGAGATTGTTTATGTTCCAGCCTGTGAAAATGTAGCACAAAATGTTGAGTGTATCTTCCCCACTAGCTTTTAGCACCTCTCTCTTCAGTCCTTTATTTCCTACTGTGATGCTCTGATTCAGAGTTGTATATCTGTGCCATGATGTATTACCACTGCCCACAGAATAAAGGCCACCTCTCTTTAATTTAGGGCCTTGAAGCAGGGATGAGGTGGACAGTGTGTTCACCCAGGAGGCTTGGTGTGGGTTGGCTGGCTGGTGGTAGGAAGCAGGCAGTTTTTACAGTACAAGCAGTGACTTTCAGGGCTCTGCTTTCTGCACATCTCTGTCTATTGCACCGATAGCCTTATCTCTACATGGTCAAGGCTGTTTATTTTAGAGAAAGCAAACAAAACTAATGAGCAGTTAATGGGAAAATCACGATGATCATAGTGCTTAAGTGCTTTTTTCAAGGCATGAAAGTAGGGAGTTTTAGAAGTCTTGGCACCTTATTCCTGTAAAGGAGCAGAGAGACCATGATCAGCTTTTCTTCTGGTACAACCAGCTGTATTGGTGTGACTGTAACAGACTCCAAGCTGGGCTTTGCTCTGAGTAATCCACCTATCAGACTGTGCCTGACTTTTAATTTCTTTTTATAATTCCACCTCCTTTCCTTTTTTTTTTTTATTTTATTTTTTTTTTTTTTTTTTGTAAATTATTCAGGAATAATTATCTCTCTTAATTAGCCATAGATCCTATTAAGAAGATGAGTTGTACAGAAACCACTAGGAAAAGGATGGACAGATTGCCTGCTGCTATAAAGTAAGCCAGTAGAGGGTACTAATGACTTTCACTCTTGATTCCTGCTTAAGTAAATGTTAATATATTCAGTGCTGAAATGTGTATTCAAAAACAACAGTATGCTACAAGTTATAAACAAAAAGAAAAATTTGTCATCATTGTTGTTTGCTGCCTGCATTCAATTTCCAGCTCTTCAGTGGACATTTCAGATGCATTTTCTATGTGGCATTAGTTGGCTAAAAAGTTTGAGAGGGTAAGTTAGTGTATTGGTATACATACAGTGGAAGATCACAAAGCTGAAGAAATATCTAAACAAGTGTCCTAATTTGCCATCTATATGTGATATTGTTATCATACAGGAGGGCGAATGCTTAACATTTTGGAAAAGCTGCTTGATGTATACTGTAATTACGATTTTATGAATAGCAGACAAAACTTTCCAAACACATGGATGCATAAAAAGCTAGGGAGGACTAACAAGCTCCTCCTTGTTAGGTTTAGTAGCAGCTTCCTTTGTGCTTGGATCCTTGTGCCTGAAACTGGGAGGTGATGGGTCCAGGCAGGTGACCAGCCAAGGGACCTGGCAGGCAGGATGTGCTGTGGGCACACAGGGTGCACTGGCAGCTGGGCTGGGCTCCTCCAGCCCCGGGGCAGGGGAGCTGAGGAGCTTGGCCTGGGCCATGGTGTCCTAGGTGGGCTGGTCTGGCCATCAGGGGCTGCTGTCAGGCTGCAGTGTGGAGCCCTATTCACTGTGGTGAAGAGGTGACGCTGTCTGAGGGTCTCCTTATGCCTGAGACCCCTCAGATGGACACAGGAGGGTGGTTTGGGGTATAGGGACTTCTTGAAGCCACCAAAGAGAGATTGCAGGAGACAGTTGTCCTGGCTCAAGGTTTGTTTATTAATTGTTATCTATAAAGTTCTCTGCTGCGCGCAGCAGTCTGATCACCACCGAGTGCAGGATGAAAGTCTGGCCCAGGAGGGTCAAACTTATCTTTTATACTCTAAGTTATGTATTCTATGTTTACAATTACTCTCCAATACTACAGAATCTTATTACTATGTCTAGTTTTGTCCCCAGCCAATCTGTGACTCCCAGTGTCTCCTCCAAGATGGTGAATGTGAAGAAGAAGAAAAAAGACACCACACCCCAAATCCTCCATTTTGGCCTCGTGGCTGATAATATAAACAATTCTAAAAACTACTTTTTCTACATGATAACTATCTAATTCACACTCTAGTTTGTCTAAAAGTTTGCATCTCTTTTCTGAGAGGAGGCAGATTTTCCCTTGGGGCAGGGTCCAGCCCCCTGACGCCCCTGGCCTCACTTGGGGGTCCCAAAAAGGTTTGGCAGGGGGGTTCTCACACCCACAAAAGGTCCAGAGGGACATCCTGGACCCCCACACCCACCATGCCAGGCCGGCAGCAATGAGCAGCTCTGTGCTCTTCAAAGGGTATTTCTGTGTTATGCATTTATTTGTTGTGCACTGGAACCATGTTTTTACCCCAGAGTCCTCTCTGGCTTGACTTCCCCTTGACATTCAAGTGGCTTTTTGCTGTTTGGGTGCTGTGAGATTCACAGAGTCATAGAATGGCTTGGGTTGGAAGACACCTAAAGACCATCTGTTGCTAATCCTCTGCCATAGGCAGGGACACCTTTCACTACACCAGGCTGTCCCTCTGCTCAGCCTGGCCTTGAAGGCTTCCAGGCAAGTGCTGTATACAGCCCACACCAGGGTGCAAAGCGGACCAGAGAGCAGGAGATAATTAAGAGAAAGTGTGCCTTAGTAACCACATGAAATACAGTCAGTAAGGCAATGAGCAGTGAGGCACTGCATGGGGAGGTCTCCAGGCGCTGCTGCAACTCAAACCTGTCAGCTGGCACATTGCTGCCAGCACCCCTCTGGCTGTCCAAGACAGGCCATTCCAGCCTCCTCTCTGCCAGCAGCACGTACAATAGTACATATTAAACAATACAGTAAAAACTCTGGTGTCAATAGCATTGATTATGATATTCACAAATACCTTTTTAAAAATATTTTCTTGCTGTTACAGTTACTGTGTAGAAACACGTTCTAATTTCCAGAATCCAGACTCACTGAAGACTAAAAGTGATGTGGTAAATAATGGCTGAGAATTTAGAAGCAGATGGACCTCCTTCCTGTCTGCATCTCTGAGTCAGAACCACAGCATTGCTAGAATGTTTTTGAGATGATGTTTCAGGGGAGTGTCCAAATGCAGTTTTTTGGTGGAAATGCATGGTACTTTATGTGTTTGTGTCTAGGCTTTGCTTGCCTAGACATTTTGCAATTTGCCTAGACATACATTTTGGAAGTATTCCAGTTGCAGTGAGTATAACCAGTGACAATATGGACCTCAACCCAGTCAGTGTAATATATCTCAAACCAACATGGAAATTTAAAAAAATCTCACTATACATTTCCTAATACTTGTTCTTGCAATAGTATAATTCATACAGAGATTTTTTTCCTGTAGTAGAAGATTTTTAGAAAATCTTTTCAGATTTTTCAAGTTTATGCCTTTTCCATAAAAGAAAATTTTCTCAAACTATGTCTGTGTCTTTTCTGATAGTCAGAAATATAAAACATTCAAACCAAAACACAAACAGAGAACATCATCCTTTTCTGAACACAGAAACCTTATTTTCTTTTTTCTGAGGCATTCCACCCATCATTCTCTGTAACAGAAAGTTCAAGATATATTAATTCAATGTGTTTAATTGGTAAAGGTGTGCTTATAGAGGGATAAAGAAATCCTAAAGCACATTTATATATAGTTGCACATGCTTGCAAATCAGACCTAAGAAGTTTCACAGAACCTGTAAACAAACTGACCTGGCAGCTCTTACTGCTGGATTTTGTAAATTTTTTGCAAGGAAAGTTATTTTGCAACAAAAATTATTTTACAGCAAATTAACTGGGTTTTTTTTAGCTTGTAAACCTTCTACTCAAATATGCAAAACAATACTAGTTAAGGAAGGATATATGCCATACTTTGTTGTCAAAATATTATTTATATCTGCTACTCATCCTGGTAAAGCAATTGGAAGACTGTTTTCAAGAACTTCAAATTTAGTGTTCAGTTTTCCCTCTAGATGTGTCAGTCTTCTCTCCATGTACTGTAATTTCCTTGGGACAATGGTTATATCTTAAAAGTTTTTTAATAAATTGCAGTATGAGGAAATATTTATTAGCCTCTGTGGAGTAATCCATAGAAAACTAGGTCCAGTGATGTTGGTGTGGAGTGCAGGTTGCCTTTTCACATGTTACTGGGAGCACATGTGTCCCATAGGGTTCATGATTCATAAAGGGAAAACAGAGTGAACAGAAGCTTTAGGCTGTACCAGGTACTCCACAGATCCCTCAGACAATGAACTGAGTTGCCTCATCTCTTGTTTCTGAGTCCCATTTTTAAGACAGTTTTCACAGGAGTGTATTTCCCCACCTTTGTGGCTGACTTCCCACTGGGAAGAGGGAGCAGTAGGCTCTGGAGCTTCAACTTTATTCCCAATAGTAAAATTCCCATGTTAAATTCTGAAGGAGTATAAAACATCATAGAATCATAGAATATCCTGAATTTCAAGGGACCTCCAAGAATAAAGTCCAGCTTGTGGTCTTATACAGAACAAACCTAAAAAATCACGTCAGGTGGCTGAGAGCATTATCTGAACTGCTCCTGAACTCTGGTAGATTTAGTGCCTTGACCACTTCCCTGGGGAGCTTGTTGCAGTGAACAACCACCCTCTGGGTGAAAACCTTCCCCTGGTATCCAGCCTAATGCCCCAGCAGAGTTTCATGCTGTTTCTTCAGGTCCTGTCACTGGTCACCAGAGAGGAGAGATCAGTGCCCATTCCTCCACTTCCCCTCACAAAAAAGTTGTAGACTTTCCAGTGACCAGTATCCCCATATGCCTTCATGTACTACTTTTCAGCATCTCCTTCCTCAGACTGTCTGTATGTCCAGAACTGACCCATCCCAGGTTCAGAGACCAGTTAAACTTCATATAGTCAGTGATTTCCCAGCCCTCTGCTTGTGTAGGTCTTTCTACAGGGAGTCTCTGCCCCTGAGGAAGTCAACAGATCCTCTCAATTTTGTGTCATCAGCAAACTCACTGTTTCTTGAGTCCTGCACCTGAGCAATTTATGAAGGTATTGAAGGTCACTGGCCCTAGAGTGGAGCCCTGTGAAACCCCACCAGTGGCAGGTCACCAAACTGATTTCACCCCATTCACTGTAACCCTTTATGCCTGACCTGTGAGCCAGCTGCTCACCCATCACATGATGTGTTTGTCCAGCTGTGGGCTGGACATTTAGTCCAGAAGGATCTTCTGAGAGTGCTAGAAGCTTTATCAAAGTCCAAAAAGATTACATCAACTGGCCTCCATTGATCAGCCAGGTGGATTACCTTGCTATAAAAAGAGATCAAGTTTGTCAATCAGGACAAACTTATGATTGTATGTAATTGTCTCACACAAATTGGCTGAAGTTGTGCATCTCAGCTGATCCAGACTGGCATTTTCTGTCAGCAGTACACCATGATTTTCCAGCAGAATTAAAATGTTTGTTGATGTGACATTCTGTCCCATAAGAGTGTATTATGCAGCAGCTATCTCTGAGAGAATTGGTGTATGGGAATCCCACCAGCTCACTGTCTGTGACAAGAACATGCACTGGAGGCACAAGACAAAAGATCATTCCCTATTTTCTTTGATTTGATTTTGTTTGCAGACATTTTGAAACATAAAATCTTGGGAAAACTGGCTTTCTTCTCAGCAAAGTGACATTTTACTGTAGACAATCATTTAATGTAAGAAAAATATTACTAACAATGCCTCTGAAGTGTGCACATAAGATTGTCTTGTTTACTTGGTGGCTCTGATGTAGCTGAAGTACTAGATGTAACTTTTGGGTAGGCATAAGTTCCAGCTTGAACTGGGCTAACATTTTCAGGTTTGTTTTTTGCAGGATACTAAAGTGAATTCCTATAGAAAACTATTCCATTCTGTTGGTGAGGGTTTTATTGGGATGTGTTTTTTTGTTTGTTTAATAATATATTTTTTAATCACTCTACTTGTAGCAATACTCAAAGTGGTCTTTAAGACTTTTAGAGGACAATGGGATAATATACTCCAAACAGATCTTGTTTTCAGATACATTATAAATCTCTTAAAATCTCTTTTGAAAATAAATATTTATAAAATCTATTGCTGGTTGTGGGTGAAATTTCAGTATTTATTAATTTTTTAAATTACTTAATTTTCCAGGGATATATCAGTTCTTTCTAGTTTCCTGGAAAACTAGAAACGTTTTCTTGTATCACGTAGATTCTAAAATAATATCTGCAGGTACACAGTGAAGATATACAGCCAGGTTTGTTGTATTTTATGAATCTTTGATGTCTCCCTGGCACTTCATGTATTCACATAGTGATTGGAACATATGGACAGTTTGGCTGGAGCAAGGATTCCTTTTTGACTAGTGGAAGGTTGTCATATCTAAGAAGAGTACTTCAACATGCAAGGTGTACCAGACAACAGATTTGTGGCCCTAGTCAAGTAAACTCATGGTAAAGTGAAAAATAAAAGTGAGAACATCTTTCGCACACCATGCATTACTGAAGTGTTAGCTATGATTATATGGAAATTTGAAATGAAAACATTGAGATATGAATTAGAAGTGATTGAATAAAGAGAAGAGTAGGAAGAGAAGTGAGCTTAACTACACTGGGAGGAAAAAACCCTATTTTTCTGTTGGCTGTGAGAGGGCCAATCTCCCTCTCTGTTCAAAATAACTCTGATCATAAAATTGAAATAAAAAGGGCTAAATTATCAGATGATTGCATACTTATGAGTATAGACTCAGTGGCTTTTTTGAAATAAAATTCTTCAGTCTTGTTGATAATTGGATCAACATATTCTCTTGATTTTCTCCTCCAAATCTTGTTAAAGAAATAAATATTTATTTACCCTGATATTGTCTCTCTGTGCAAAACAGTTGTTGTGGTTGCACTAGATAAAATCTAGGCAATCTGATCCTTGTTGTGGTGGATCTTAAAGTGTTTTTCACTTAATATGATAAAGTTTAAAGATGTTGTTTCATCTGTAATGACAAGATGTGATTTTAGTGAATTTATGAGTGCTGAAGACAAATTTTTTCATGCCAGTCACCCTGCTCAGGAGGTCTCAGAATTCCAGCACCAAGAGTTTGAGAGGCCATGACATAGGATGGATCGTGAATCTTTCTATTTAGTCATGGGAGAAAGCTGATATAGCCCACAAGTAAGTTAACACATTTTTCTTCTTGCCCTGAATGTTGGCATTACTTTTCTCTCCTATGGGCTTCTAAAGACAATGGCTGACAGCAGTTAATAGAGGTGTATGGTGTTGTAGAGCAGGAAATTGGCTGGTCAGAAATACCTGTTCCTCCTCATGGATTGTAGGAGGATCCACAAACTAAGCAGCAGGATAGGGAAAATAGATTTTTACAGTTTGTGTAAATTAAGTCCTAAATTCCTGGATAATCCTTTTCTTCTTAAGGCAAAATTTCTACCCTTCATAAGGGCAAGTTCCTTCCTCAAGCTTTCAGGTGAGGCTTGTTTGACAAAAGACTGGAAACATTAGAAAGTACTTTTCTTGCACAGCTATTGACTGAGAGCTGCAAGTGCTCCTCTTTTTCTCCAGGTTAATTATTTAATTGATTAATTAATTATAAAATGGGCACATTGCATGATAATAAACTACAGCTGCAAGGAGAAGCCTTAAACTAATACAAAGTGCATAGGTTGGATTTATTCTTATTTCTATCTATTTTATTTACCAAGTTAGTATCTATTTGTTTATTTATTTGAGTCACAAGGTGGTTTGCAGAAATGCACATATTCCCCTCAAATAAAAAGGGAGTTTTTGCAAGTGTTCATTGGTATTGTACTTACTAAAAAAAACCTCAAGGAACTAGGAAATATGCCAAGGAGTCTAAGCACATAAATTAAGACAAAAAGATAATATGTTGAGATGAAAATGTGAACATATCTGATATCGGCAAAATAACTGCCTTGTTCATAGTTGTTTAAATCTTCAGTATAAAGATTTATCTTATATCATCAAAATTAAGGGTATATTTGTATATACACAGATTATCTTCTGTGATAAACAGTCTTATAAATAGAGCTATGATATCAGTGTTTCCCAGTTTAATTTTTACTCTATACTGTAAAACTGGAAATCAACAGCTGGATTTTGACACCACCTTTATCAAGACATGTGTTACAACAGTGCCAAGGAGTCGAACCAAGAAGTACCAGGGTGTTGCAGTTTTATTGAGATGGACACTGCTGGTATCACCACCAGTCCTTTAGTAGCAAACTCTTCATGCCTTTTTGTCTTAGTGAACTTCTTTCTTTGTAACTCTCACTCCTTTCATAGACCTCTCTCATGTAACCCTGACTCCTTTTCTTACAGGCAGCCTCACACAGTACTCATTCCTTGTCTTACACGTGGTTCCACACAGCTCTAACTCTTTCTCTCACTCTGCATGACTGGCTAAACCCAAGCTGTCCCTTTTTCTGACTGTCCCTCACAAAACACCTTCTCACCATACCTGTCCCTTACCTCCACACAGCCAGCAGACTCCTGCTCTTACTCCAGCAGATTCTCAAGCTCTTAGTCAAACTGCAAGTGCCTGTTATTGGTGGCCAGTTAGGTCACTCCTTTATAAGCCCCAAACTTGGGCAGACACAGATGTTCCCACTCCTTGGTAATCAGTATAGCTGCAAGTCATTGGGAAAGATTCCCTCCTGTACTGTCCTTTCAGCCTAGCTACCCACATTCAGAGGAATAATCTGTGAAAGACAGCAAGAATCTCTTCACTTGTCTCCAAAGGAGAGTATTTTCAGAAAGCTGGTTGCAAGACACCATTTCCTCTCTGAATGGCATGTGGAAAAAGGTTGTGGCTCAGGATACCAGACAAAGCTGTCTTCATCACCTGTTGTCAGAAACTGAATTTGAGGTGTAGAGTCATTGAAGCAAGGTAAAAAGCACAAAAAGATTAATTACTTCTGTTCTTTTGATTGTCTATGCAATGGACATAACCAGGAACTACTCTAGTCCTGTTTAATATATTCTATCAAATAATAGTTTTTAATATTTTTTTTTGTTTATTTATTTGTTTTTGTAACATGAAACTCAGTAGCTAAGATGAAATATCGATTGATAATTAGTTTACAAGAGAGTTCCCAAGTATGACCAAGGGTCTGGGGGCTCTACCACAGCTCTATTTCCTTCTACAAGTTGGTAAAAGTCTCAATGATGGCAGTTAGTCTGCACTTAAAATAAGCTCAGAACTCAAGCAAATACTGAAACAATTCCCCAGTGAGCATCTATCTCCTCAAATACCACTGTAGATTCTATAAATCTGGAAGTATAAAAAATACTTAGGTTCTGTGGTAGAGACCATATTAATTTCAAAGGATACTATCACTGATCAATATTTGGCACCCAGCATCACAAGTCCTGTGAACAGTGCCAATACTGAGAGGAGACTTATGAGAAATTAAGCACGTGGACATTCTTGAGCTGAATGATTTTAAACTCTCTTCTTGCATAAACGATCTTACAACCTTTTTACTTGTAAAATGTTGAAAGTCTACATTTCCTTTTGCATTAAATGTTAATAAAAATTATTATTTTATGATTATATGCTTCCATAATGTGAAGATTTTGTAGAACAAACTGAAAGTTTGTATTTGAGAGCTGTTGTAACTGCAAGTTTGCAACAAATACAAGTAGACAACACAAAAATAATTACAAATAATACCACAGTTAACTTATGGTGAACCTCTTGGATGTGACATCAGAGTTACATGTCTGGCATTGCTGGAATAATTAACTTTGAGTTGCCAGTGGCAAATGCTACAGTAGGGACACCATTAATTTACAGGTGGAACATGTGGGAATACATATTACATATGGTGGCTAGCTGCTGAGGAAAAGAATGAGAAGGCTCCAAACTCTGGTAATGTTTAAAATTACATGAAAATTTGAGACGAAAAGGAGGGGGGAAAAGAGCTATCTAGCTCACCTGAATTAAAGCTTCACAGAGAATACAAACTTTGGAGGGATTTCAGACAGGATGCACCCATTCACAAAGCTATACCTTTGAAGATGAGGCACTGTTTGGAAGCCTTTTGTCATAACTTGGAAGATAGTTAATATTGTAGAGAGTGAGAGCAGACACTTGCATTTTCACAAAGCTGAAGATGTATGTGTGTAGAAGGTGTGTGATACTCAATGAGTGTATTCGGTGGAGACTGAGTGTTAGAAAACTGAATGAAAGATTTCCATACTGGGACATGTCTTGTAAGAGGACTGGATCAGATGAGCCATATTCATGGAGAATTTAACTACATTCCTTTTGTATAATCATTATGTGAATGCTTTACTGCCATTGCTTACGCCCTGATGCCATTCAGTACATGCCTGTAGAATTAATTTTCATCTACTCAGCTGTAATAGCAGAGTGACGTTTTTCATAGGTAATGCTGCTTAATCTATGAGAGATATAATCCAATTCCAGCTTCCTGGTTGGAAAACTGTGGTGGGTGGTGGTGTTGCAATGGCCCCCTAAAGGTTTATGACACGAAGAAAAATGCCAGTGGTCGTTTAATATTAGCATCACCTGAATCAGACCAAAACTGGGGCTTTTTAGAAGATGAATTTGACCCAACTCCTTCTGCAGTTCATGTAATAAGTTAGACCCCTTCTGAATGTAGTAAATCTCTTCTCTTTTAGAGCTCCATTTCAAAACTGGATAAATTGTTTGGTGAGGAGGACTTTTTTTCTTCACTGACTAGAGCCTAGATGATGAATGTGGAC
This sequence comes from Muscicapa striata striata, assembly GCA_030060385.1. Lineage (NCBI taxonomy): Eukaryota > Metazoa > Chordata > Aves > Passeriformes > Muscicapidae > Muscicapa > Muscicapa striata. The sequence goes on from JAREIS010000070.1 coordinate 1,913,103, forward strand.
TAGACACTGAAGTTTTAGATGATTAGTAGTGCAGCAAAATCTGGTTAGCCACAGGCTCTTATTTCACATAAGAGGCAGGTCTAACCTGAGCATATGAAAGATTGAGGGGAATTTAGGAATCAGGGGTGGTCTCTGGTTGCCTCTCTCACTTCCTTTGCAAAATGAATCTTAGTAAAAGACATAATTTGTCTCCATCTGTGATAAACTTGCTATTCTATATAATCTACTAATTTAGTGTGTAGACTGAGTAAACTATTCCTTGTCACCAGGCAGCAAAATATTTCTGAAGTTCAATAGGTAGTTAAGCAACTTGCAGTTAAAATGAGCCTAAAAACTGTGCATATATCAAAACATTTCCACTGCTACTCTTGCTATTTTACTCAGCTTTATGTTGTGTAAGAATCATTTGCAGTGTACCTTTTGTCTAAATTACTTTAATGGGCTCCAAGTCCAGATTGCATATAGTAGTATTCAGTTCAACATGTTAGGTGCATTAAAACTCCACAGAAAAATATAGACTATTTAAGATTACAGTGTCAAGAAGTACATTTTATACTATTTGAGAAATAATGTGTTGTTGTGCAATTATGGCGTGTATCCTATTATGTGTGTAAAAGGCAGAAGTAATTTCATACCCTACAACTAAATTTTATGTACTCTTGCTTTGGAACAGATCTGATAGAAATTTTTTTTTATTACTGGTTTCACAAACAGTAAGTGTTTTAAAATTTGCAAGCTGATTACGAATTTGTTTCTCCAGCTATGTGAAATATGTTCTAGTGTAGACTGCAGTGGCGTCTGCTCACTGCACTTTCCTCTTTCTTATCCCTGCTCTCATTTTTCCTCCTTTGTAGATAATTTCACACCCCAACTCCCTGAAAGAATTGATGGCTGGATGGGCTGGATGGTCCAAGGGCACTAACAGAGGAATAGGAAGAATTTACATATATATGTTCCTAGAATTCTGAGAGAATGAGGGACAGGCTGAGAAAGGAGCAAAGGAATTGTTTTTTGGTGTTTTTTTGTTTTTTTTTTTTGGGTTTTTTTTTTTTTGTTTTTTTGTTTTGTTTTCTTGTTAAGGAAATAAAACTTTGAAACCAGTAACTGCCTCTCTCCTCTCCTCTCCTCTCCTCTCCTCTCCTCTCTCCTCTCCCTCTCCTCTCCTCTCCTCTCCTCTCTCTCTCCTCTCCCTCCTCTCCTCTCCTCTCTCTCCTCTCCTCTCCTCTCCTCTCCTCTCTCCTCTCCTCTCCTCTCCTCTCCTCTCCTCTCCTCTCCTCTCCTCTCCTCTCCTCTCCTCTCCTCTCTCTCTCTCCTCTCCTCCTCTCCTCTCCTCTCCCCTCTCCTCTCCCTCCTCTCCTCTCCTCCCTCTCCTCTCCTCTCCTCTCCTCTCCTCTCCTCTCCTCTCCTCTCCTCTCCTCTCCTCTCCTCCTCTCTCTCCTCTCCTCTCCTCTCCTCTCCTCTCCTCTCCTCTCCTCTCCTCTCCTCCTCTCCTCTCCTCTCCTCTCCTCTCCTCTCCTCTCCTCTCCTCTCCTCTCTCCTCTCCTCTCCTCTCCTCTCCTCCCTCCTCTCTCTCTCCTCTCCTCTCCTCTCCTCTCCTCTCCTCTCCTCTCCTCTCCCTCTCCCTCCCTCTCCTCTCCTCTCCTCCCTAAAGCATGGCAGGTAAAGAAGTCTTGTAAGGGGGAAGCACACTACCAATTGCTTTATTATTTTTAGTGTACAAGGAATATGCAAACTCCAGCATTTTCTGTAGGGATAAGAAACATGCTTAGAAGCACAACAGGATACATGCTTATAACTGCTCTCTGGAAAACCTTAACATCACATTTTTTCCCACTGAATTAAGCTCTGTGTTTTTCTGGAACCATGTAAATTAAATACTGTGAAGTGACTGCTCCCACTCTTACCCATTTCATGTATTTTACCTCTGTTCTTGCATTTCCTTTATATCCTAACAGATATGGACTTCTAGTGCTGTATATTACTACATTTATAAGCGACGCTTGGAACAGACAAATTCCCTGTCAAAATTCTGAAGCAGCAATTATCCCCATACTAAAAACCATTTCTCATTATTACAAAAAATAAAAAAAATTATTATAAGTGTCTGTCTAGTCTCCCCAAGTTATGGCTGAACATTTGCAATTTTATCTTTGTGCACCCACTCGCAGGAAAAATTTCAATCAGGTTTTAAGGCTGCATCAGAACATTCAGCTTTTTGATAATGCTTGAATTGGACCAAATGTGTGTTACATAAATGACACGTTTTGAATTAATTTACAAATAGTCACTTCTGTTGCCTTTCAGTTTGATAATTACAAAAATTGCACTTTAAGCTTTTCAGTGTTGAATACCAAATTCAGTATATTTCAGGATAGTATGATAGAGGCCTAAAGAACAGAATTTTCCATCAGAGTCTACCCAGCTATATCAGGTTTTTGAATTTCTTTGAATCTGGACTCTAAATCTGAAATTCAGCTTGACTTCTAGGTTTGCGTGTATATTTTTTTCATCTCTTTCATCACATAAAAACTTCATTTTTGCCCATTGCAGTGTGGCAGAATGCCCTGCTTTTCTGGTTTAAACCTTGAACCCAACTATCAAAAACCTATATTTCTTTTTGTTTCTTGGCAGGAGGAAATTTGTCCTTTATATTTCTGTGAGATCACTGTCAGTTTCAAAGACCTTTCAGGATCTGACCTTGAGGGTCTGTAGACAAGTGATGAAAGAAACCAGGCTATTATATTAGACTATTGGTTTTTATTTCTTTCAACAAATATTGGCAAAGTTGTCAATGAAAACTCTAATTGAAGCGAAGAAAATGGAGTTAGCTACAGTCAGAACTTTTTTTTACCTGACAAGGCCATTTCCTTCATCTCCATTGTTAGTATGATTGTATAATTACTTAATGATATTAATTTTTCTGATAGTAAAATCCTTTCTCAGACTTCTGTAGGAAGAAAAATATACATACATGCACAGAAATTTGCTTATGTGCATGCAAATATCTTCAGGGCAGAAGTTAGGAAGACAGAGACAGACTCTTTTACATGGTGGCTGGTGGCAGGACAAGATGCAATGGGCACAAACTAAAACTCAAGAAGTTTCATTTCAGTATGAGGGGAAACTTTACTTTGAGTACCTTTTATAAAAGCTGCAGAGTTTCCTTTCCTAGAGAAGTTCAGAATCCACAAGGATGTGATTCTGTGCAACCTTCTCTAGGTGAGCTTGCCTTAGCGTCAGGGTTGGACTAGATGAGGTCCAAAGATCCTTTCCAACTCCAGCCATTCTGTGATTCTGTGAAAATGGGCAAGAGTCTGATGAAAGACATTTTTTTTTTCTTCAGACAGGTAGGGCTGGTGGAATTTACCTTGTATTAACCAGGATGTAAATGTTTTGAAGTGTTAGAAACGCCTTTCAAGATAAAGCCAGAAAACTAGGGAGCTACATAAACTTCCATACAAATAACAGCTAACCCTCTGATTTAAGTTATGATCTAAGCCAACTTTTATTTCAAGTGCCTTAAAATGGTTCTGGAGCCATGTGAGAGAAATCCTGCTTGACAGATGCTAACTTCCAAGATGGAAATATTTGACTTTGCTAATATGGAATTGTGTGAATGGAAACAATTAATGTGGTAATTAGTGACCCGGCCAAGAATTTGTCAGTTCTTGAAATCCAGTTCAGCCCAAGTTGAAGTTCACTTAGAGGATAAAGCTTGTAGGGCTTTTTCAGTATTTCATTAATCTTTCCCTAGAAGTTAAAAAGAAAGTTAAAGAGTGAAGAGGAATCCCATAACCCCCAAACAGGAGACAAGAGTAATTTATCTTTTCCACTGTTTTAACATTTTGTATTGAAATGAGGACAGAGTAGGAAGACAGAAGACCTGATCTTGTCATTAAGGGAAAAGACATACTTCAATTTCTTTATAAAGGCAGTCCTTACTAGGAATAAGGACATCTCAGAACTGTGTGCTGTAATTATAATGGAATTCTACAGCAGGTATTACTCACACTTTCTAAAATACCTTATCTAAAGTGTCTAAATAATACTAATATTATATATACTAATAAGTCAGAAAAATAAAAAAAAGCTAGCAAAATTTTTCCATAGTTGGTCTACTTTAAAGGAGTGTAAGCACAGACAGAGTAACTCACCCTATTTATCAATTTCTAACAATAAATTACTGGGCAATAGAGGACACGTACTCATCTCCCTAGCTACAAAATAATGAAGGGATTTTAATTTAATTGTGCTTTAGAGCTAAACCCAGAAGCAGTTTACATCTAAATGCCAGAGTTGAAAAATTCTGATTAAATCTGAGACCCCAGATGCCCAGGTTAAAGATAATAATGGATCCTACATTTAATTTTTTAAAAATTCCCTTTAGAAACACAAGAAGCATCAATTGTAAAAAAATATTTAGAGAAAAGCTCATATCACAGAAAGCACTAGCCTGGATTGCAACTAATTCAGTCAAAGGAGCAAATTTTAAAATCTGTAGGTAATCTCTACAGATTTTGTAAAATCATAAAACCCTGCAGGAGATAAAAATTAAGAGATAACAGTGGGTGACCAGAAAACAGTGATTAACTCATTAGTCATTAAAGTCAAGCACCTGTGTTTTGGAGCAGTCATGCTAGTTTCTTCCCTTAATCCAAGATAAAACCTGTGCAAATGTCTTTAGGAGCTGTGATTGGTTTTCAGAAACCCTAGCTAAAAGCTATTATATATATTTTTCTGTGTTTTATTTTCTGAAATGGGGACAAGTAGCAGTCTCTGTTACTAGTAGAACTTTCAAAACATTGCTCTACTGAAAATTGTATTGAGCTGAGATTAAAACATTCCCCTGAAATTTATGTACTTGATAAAATTTCAGACAGGATTAAAGACATAGAATGAGTCTTTTTAGTGAACTCCATTGTGAGCTTACTGAAGTGTTTTTCAGTTGACTGTTAATATTTATTCATGCTAAAAAATCAGAATGCTAACACAAATTTGCTATTAATTTAAAAACTTAAATTAATGACTAAATTTCTAAAATATTTTAAGATAGAGCAATATTTCTGTAGGAAATGTTGTCTCTCCCACCCTACATGAAATTAAAGTTTAAGTAGACGTGAGGTTTGATGAGTTTTATTTGATTAAATTAGCAATATAAATAATTCCAGACATGACATAAAATTGAGAATATTTAAAATTGTTCTTAAACTTGAGAGTAAAACTTAAAATACTTGTTACTAAATAAGAAATATTTTTTTAAATGGTACTTGAAAATTTGTAGACAGTCTCAGCACTTTTCAATTTGCTTTAAAGCCATGAATATGCAACTGTTTCTGTTTCTGTTGTAGCTTACAGCTGGTGAAATAAGCTGCTACATATATATAGGACATATATATATATATATATATATATATCTTATTGTTTCACCTCCACAAATGTAAAGTAAGAGACAATAACTGCACTGCAAGCAGGGAATTTGTTTGAAGAAACTGAAAAGAATTTTTTGTAAGATTTCAAAATAAATCTATCTAATTGTATTGGTGATGAATTTCAGCCTCAACTGACAAACCATGGAGATGAGACAATTATTATTCATGCTTTCTTCACTTATTACACATATCTTTCCTTGTACATAAGAAAGACATGTATTGCTTACTGAAATATTTCTGATTTCTTCTTTTTTTTTTTTGTACACGAAGAATAAAGGAAGGTTTGTCTCAGTTTCTTGACTCATTAGTGATTTTGCAGATTTTCAAGTATTCAAAATCCCCACAGACAGTCTGTCTGCCTTAGGGTTTCAACACAGAGGGACTCAGAATGACATCCGGGGATGAAAAAAGAAGCTCCTCTCCTGATGGTTTAGAGAATAAATGAGGTGAAGTAAATTTCAGAACTGCAACCATTTCTTATCCCTTCTATGAATGACACTAACTGGTTCCACTGCCATACTTCTCTCCAAGGGCAGGCCAAGTAGGTATAGGTACAATTTGAATGATCAAGTCCTTTAATCTGGTCGGTTTCGAACCTGGTCTATATCTTTGTATCAAAGCACAGAAAACACACTTTTCTGATTTCAGTTGGAAAGTTATCATTTACTTATTTTGTATATTAATGTATGTTGACTTTTGGATTTAATAAAGATTGTAAGAATTAATTTGGTCTTATATATATATGTCTGTAACAGCGACCTCATACTTAAAATAAAAATACTACTGTGTATCCCTGAGAAAGAGTAAATCTGCAAATGAAACTTGAGATAATTTTAGTAAGGAGGAAATATAAAAGGGGATCTTTATCTGGAGGCCGTCAGGAGCAGTTATGGAAAGATGTCCACAAAAGCCCATCCTCCCCAGGGGTGAGTATATTTTATAGATTTTAGGAAATCAGCATAATTGATAAAAAGCACAAGTTAGGAGGACAAGTGGTGATGCAATTTACCCCCAGGTCAAGCCCCTTCTCTGGAGCCCCCCTTCAGCACCAGTTGTGCTTTGTCCATGAGAATGTAGAATGTATTTCCAAGAGTTGTTCTGGACCTTGGTTCTTAGGAAGAACCAAGAGAGCACTGGAGCCTTGTGCCTGGGGTTTGGGGCTCTGGAATTTGTTTTGTATTTCTCTTGGGGAAAGGCATGGAAAAGTACTGGGAAAAGTAATCACTAATGCAATAGACCAGAGATACAAATATATCTGTGAAGAACGTAGAGAACATAGAAAAGAAAAAGAAGGCAAAACCCAAAAAGGCATCAATATCATTACCAATTTTTTCTTTTATGGATGCATCTATGTCTTGAGATTATTAATTTTTTAGGCTTGAAATTGCTGATATTATTAATATTATGAATTGTAAATGAATTATAAATTAATGTATATTTGTATTTAGAAAGATATATATTTTTATAATGTGCATTTATATACAATATACTTTAATAATTAATTCTTAGATTGGGAGGACTTTGATTAAATATAGTATCTTACCATTCAATTGCTCTACAATGACAAACATATTTTGGGATTGAATTCTGAACTGAGTTTGATTTAACCTTGGCAATCAATCATAATAAAAATCAGAATCTACTCTAAATTTGAAGATATATGAGAAGTTTTCTATGGGTTTCAAACTGAACTTTAAATGTGTTTTTATCTTGCAAGTGACTGCTCAATATTTATTATATTAAAATATATAAATACTTTTATATTTTCTATATTAACAATGTTCTGTGTAATGAGAATCCTGGACTAAACAAACTGTCTTTCAGGAATTAAAACATGGACTGTTAATCAGCTGTGATTTCATTGTACTATTTGCATTAACTCCAGGCTGGACATGGCAATTGAAATGGGTGAACAACAGAAACTGCAGAATTGCTCTAAGTCCTTGTTTATTCCTGCTGTTTTTCCTGTGTAATGCTCAAGACATGAGAACAAATCTGTTCTGTTCCTCTCTGGCACTATTTCCACATGTTTTATAGCATGGAGATCAAATATGTCATTCTCCATGCTAAAGTTTGAAATTAGTTTTTTTGTGAGTCTCTGCATTTCGACACAATTTTTTTTTTTTTTTTCAGACTTGTGTAGGATTACCATATAGGTCTGAATAGCTGTCCCACAAAGTTGCAATATTTCCTTGTGGTAGTGATGGAAACTGGTCATTTTTCTTTTCATTGCTACAGAAGTGTTTTTGTCAAGTGTCAATTTTTTGACGAATTTATTTTCAAGCACCAAATCTTATTTCTCTTTTTTCCACTAACATTATCTTTTAAGCATTTTCATTCTGGTCTGGTGTTGTAGTGTTTTCTCTCCTAAATACTGCTAAAGCCTAGATATTGTGAAGTCTCTCTGGTTTTTCTCGTGCCATTGACTTAACAGGCTTAGAAACATTAATTAGTGTAAATTTTATAAAGTAGCATCAATTGCCCTTGGATTTCAAGAGCATATATTTGGTCATGACCAAGTTTGAGCCAGGTGTGTTAAGGTAATGTAACAGATTATATGAGGTTTTATAAAAGTATTGCAGATTATCTGGGAAAATCTAGAATATGCTCTTCTGGAATAACATTCAAATATTTTGCTGATGTGATCATTCAAACTATGGGGCCAAAAAGGAGTAGAAATAATACAGCATATAGCAGTATAGCAGCTTTTAATATCCTGTACATGCATCCACCCCATTTGGTTTTCTGTTTAGCCTTAAAAATCTCTGCCCATGTGTGGAATTGGTAATAATGATAGCTAGAAATAATGTAGCACACTCCTTGCACAGCTCTTTTTATCTCTGCTACAGTTTGCCTTAATCTTCTTTTTCCCCTGACAGAGACTTAAAATGTGTTTTCAGTTCAAATGTGAGTTTATAGTGTGGTTCTTTTGTTTGTTTATTTGTTTTTTCTTTTTTTGCTCTTTATTTTCTATATTGATTTCTATTTCACTGATCTTTCAGGGAGTGCTTGTTTGGGTTCTTTTATTGTCAGCACAAGAATTGTGGCCTAGTGGCGAAGGCTTCTTCATGTATGTTAGAATTTTTAAAAACTTCACCGGTTTTACTTTTAAATATTGTTTTTCCTACGAAAGATTGGGTGAGATCTGTACTGCACTGTGCAAATTTTGTAGGTCATTTGTGAAAAAACAATTCAGACTCAAAGCATATTCCTATGTCTCATGCTAAAGGCAATTTTTGCCTTTAAAATCAGATGGTTATCTTTTCATTGTCACTATATTTTTTTTGTGCTTTGAGCAAATGTGATGTTGTACACTGCTAAGAATGTATTTTGGCATCTGGATGTGCCCTACATCTGTTGAAACATATTTTTCAATTGGAGCAGTGAATTTCCATCAAGTATGCCATGGTGAAGGCTCTTAGCCCTACATGCTTACTATCACCAATGCCTGAGAAGACTTTTTTTGCTGCTCTCATTGATGTCAAGTAGGTAACCATCTCCTTCCATCATATATTTTGAGAAGTCATTTATTTCTGTTATGGCCCAAGGATGAATATTAGACTAATTTATTTCTATCAGCACTAGATTTTTTTTTTTTGGGAACTCAGCTTACATAAAACTTTGATATGGAATGAGAGTCCAAAACTGTTCTATTCAAAACAACCATTTTTACTTTCTCTTTTCTCTAGCTGCTCTTTCTAAGAGGTTAAGTAGTCCTGCTGTTGCATTACTGGGTTAAAAATGGGAAGTTGTAGTAAAAAAGAGGTACTTAGTGAGTTGCACTTTATTGACACAGAAAATGTGCATTCTGCATTAGACAGAATAAATATTTGATAGATGGTGGAGGATTGAGAAAAAGAAGATGACTGAGATAAGAATAAAAGCCTGAATTGTGTTTTTTTAGCGTATGTTTTTAGTATGGAGTTATTTGAGGGCCAGGTGTTCACTTAAAATGTTTCTGTAGAAATCTGTAGATGAATTTATCTTGCTGCACTCTACGTATGATAGCAATAGAAAATTGTTTTTAATCTAGAGTGTTCAAACTTTTTGAAGTTTGTTCCTTTTGTCCTTTGTATAAAAAAAAAGATTATATTATTTCTGTTGAAAGGAAAATATGCTAAAAAACGAGAGACTCTTGTTTCTATCATGTGATGTGCCCTCTTCAAATTAGTTTCCCAAAGACTTTCCCTTTCTGAAAATAATAAAGAGGAATTGACATGCTTTCTAGTTTCCAGCTCAGTCAGGAAAAGGTCATGTTCGTTTCTATTTCTGCAAAAATTATTTTATAATTTCTTTTTAATCTGAATTGAAAATTAATTGATACTTAGGTGCAGTTCAATCAGTGTTAAGAGGGCAGTGTTAATAACTTTGATGTGTGCTATTGGATTACAGAATGTAGTAACATTTCCTTTAGTTATTCTAAAGATTTTTTCCCCTGTAGTTCAGAATATTTTTCATTGCAGTTTTACTGATATTGAAGTCCTGGGTCAGCTACTTAACAGTACTTAGCTGAAAGAGGAAAATTTCTGACGACCTCTCATGATTAAATGCATCTTTAAAAACCTGTTTGAAAACCCTCCAGTATTTCCTTTAATTACACTGATTTTCATTTTTTCTTTCTTAGTTATCAGTCTGAACACATGATCCAAATTTTTTCACTCTTGAATATTTCTGGGATGTTTGAGAAATTATTTGTCTACTTTCATAAGAACAGTCAGATACACTAGAAGAAAAGCAATATTAAGTTTATAAGAAAACTCTTTCTACTTCTGCAGCAGTATCAATCAGAGGATTTTCTGGAAGAGAACAAATTAATAGAGCAAATGATTAATTCTTATGTTTCAGGGTATAAACTGATCAGTTTAATTTTAGTGGAATTTTCTCTGGTTTTTATTTGTGTAAGTTTAAAAATCACATTCTTGGAATTTTTTGTTGTGTACATACTTAGTAGCGTGGCATCTGTGCAAACAAGATCATAGGTCATATGGAAGTATTCACATTACAGACATAATTTATCTGGATTTCTTTAAGATTTTCACACTGTTCCCCACAACATTCTTTTCTCTAAATTGGGGAGAGAATGATTCAATGGTATTGTCAGAAGAATAAGAAACTGGTTGGGTATTCATATCCACAGAATGGTGGTCAGTGGCTCAGAGTCCAAATGGACATCAGTGACACGGGTGTCCCTGCTCTTTAATATCTTCATCAGTGACATAGACAATGAAATTGAGTGCACTGTCAGCAAATTTGCATGAGACAGTAAGCTGAGTGGTGCTGTTGACACACCTGAAAGATGGGATGCCATCCAGAGGGACCTGGATAAGCTGGAGAATAGGCCTGTGTGGATCTCATGAGGTTTAACAAGACCAACTGCAACTGGGCTATGGAGACCCCTGGTCCCAGCCCAGGCTGGGGATGAACAGATCAGAGCAGCCCTGTGAGAAGAACTTGGGGGTGCTGGTGGTGAGAGGCTGGACATGACCCAGCCATGGGCACTCCCAGCCCAGAAAGCCAAACGTGTCCTGGGCTGCATCCAAAGCAGTGTGGGCAGCAGGGGAGGGAGGGGATTCTGCCCCTCTGCTCTGCTCTGCTCTGCTGAGACCCAGCTGGAACCCTGCACCCAGCCCTGGGGTCCCTGCACAGGAGGGACATGGAACTGCTGGAGTGATCCAGAACAGGGACACCAAGATGATGAGAGTGGGGGAGCACCTCTGCTGTGAGGAAAGGCTGAGCGTTGTGTTTGTTTAGCCTGGAGAGGAGAAGGTTTCTCTGACCTAATTGCAACCTTCTAGTACCTGAAGTGACCCTACAAGAAAGATGTAAAGGACGGTTTCAAGGTGACAGGACTTGTTATCTTTGATGTCTCTTTACTAAAAGACTTGATTCTAACAGCTTTCAAAACATGATCTCTGGCTGCTCAATTTCTTTCTCTTCCTGCCAGGCTACTTGTTCTTCATGTGTTTGCATGTCCAGGAGCTTCTTTTTCATTCACTTATGTCACCTGGCATTTTTGCCTGACTTCCTCTTTGTTGGGATGCATTACTTGTGAGCTTGAAGAATGTGATCTGTGTGCTTTAACTGGCTTTCTTGGTCCCCTCTGCCATCCTTGGCTTTATCTTGTGGTAGTCTTTGAAGCAGATCCCTGAAAAGCCTGTTTTCCTGATATCTGAGATAAGAAATCCTCACATGGTCATATCATCCTATATGCTTCGCATATTTTAGACAATCTATGACTTTAGCCTGAATCTTCTTCAAATAAACCTATGGAATATATATGTCTGAAGAGCAGAGACCTCTAGAAGAATTTGTTCACTTTCAAGAATCACCTCTCAAGCTCCGGAGGAGTTGAGTTCAATGAACACAAAATGAAGCAAAAAGATAAACAAGAAGACAGTGGCAAAACTCAGATGAAAAACTAAATGTACAAGAGGTGGAAAAGGAGAAAAATGTCCTGAAAAGAATATAGACAAGTATTTTGAATATACTGAGACATGATTAGGAAGACAAAACTCACCTGGAAATAAATTTGCTGAGAGATGTGAAGGGAAAAAAGAAAAGTTTTCAAAAATTTATCCACAGCAAAAAGAAAACTATAGAAAATTTTGGTCTGCTGCTGAATAGGGCAGGGCATCTCATGATAAAAGAAACAGAAAAAGCTGGAGTAATTAATGCCTACTTGACCTCTCTCCTGTCAAAAGCAGTAATTAGGAATCCCAGAACTGTATGAAGCATGTAAGACTCAGCCTTGGTACAGGAGGATCAGGTATTGGAATATTTAAATAAACAAAATATGCACTAGTCCATGGGACCTGACAGGGTGGACCCATCAGAGTCACTCCTATCTTTAAGAGGGTAGAGAAGTGGGATCCAGGAAACTATAGACCAGTCAGCCTCACCTTTGATCCCTTGGAGGGTAATGGTAGAAGCTCTCCTGGAAACCATTTCAGAACACATGAAGGACAAGAAATTGATCAGAAGTAGTCATCATGGATTTATGTTTAACCAAAATCATAACCTTCTATTCTAAGATAAATGGCTTGATGGATGAGAGGAGAACAGTGAAGACTGGTTATACTGACTTCAATAAGGATTTCAACACTATCTACCATAGTACCTTTACAGACAGAAGTACAAGCCATAGGCGCACAGGCAGTTGAATTAAAAAATAGCTGAATTGCTGGGCTGGAAAAGTTGTGGGCGGTGGTATGAAATCCAAATGAGAACCAGTCACTAGTGGTGCACTCCAGGGTTCAATGTCAGAGCCAATACAGTTTAACATCTTCATTAATGACCTGGATTCTGGTACAGAGGGCATTCGGCAAGTTTATATATGATACAAGGTGAGGAAGAGTGTTTCTTGTGTTAGATGAGTGTGCTGCTAGTTAGAGGGACTTTGACAGGCTGGAGAAGTCAGTAGACTGGAACCTCATGAAATTCATAAAGGTAAAGAAAAAATCATAGAAATAAGAAGACCACACACCAATATATGCTGGCAGACATAAAGATGGAAAGCAGGCTGGCAAAAAATAGCATGGAAGACCTGCTGAACAAACTGGTCATGAGAAAGGTGTCAGAAGGAGACTGAACACCTCCTGAGATGAGTTGAATCACCAGCAGGTTGAAGAGTAGTGACACTTACTCTCAGCACTCTCACTACATCTGGGTGCTGCTTCCAGATCTGAGTTCTGCAGTGCAAGAGATTTGTGGCTTTTGAGTCCAGTGAAGCTTGCAGGTACTGGAACACCTGTCATACCAGGGGAGACTGAAAGAGAAGGGGCTGTTTAGCTTGAGGAAGAAAAGTGAGACCATTTAGGGGTTATCCTATCAGTATGTACAAATATCAGATGGCAGAGGATATAGAAGAGAAAGCCAGGCTCCCAGCCATTTTCTGGGACAGGATTAGAAGGGAAAATTCCACAATATGTCTGACTATGTAGTGGAACAAGTTTCCCAGTGATTTTGGGTAGTTTGCTGTGAGAGGTTTAAAAAAGAAACTGGAGAAAGTCCAGAATAGCCTTACCTAACTGTAAAGTTAGTTCCTGTTATTTTGACATGTTGACCATTCATGTGTCTCTCCCAACTTCCATTAGTCTGAAGCTCTGTAGTTATTCAAATCAGTAGGGACTGTCTTAGTCTTCTCACATTAAAAAATCAGTTCTCCATAGGGAGTGCTAAAACACTGGAAACAGCGAGACTAAACTAAAAGTACCAGAAATTTTTTATGCATTTGAAACCTGATTCCTCCTGGATGCATCAGAAATGCACTGAAGTAGATAGACTGCTTGTATGTTGATGTAGAGTGTGTATGTAGGTGGATAAGTGGATGTGCTAAAAAAAGTAAAAATAATAAACTCTGAGTCCATCATCACTTTATCTTTATATTGCATTCCATTCAGTCTTCTTTTTGTGTCTTTTCTTTGGACAAAATTCCTCTGTTTGTTTTCAAAGGCTGAATCCTGAATGAACCTTTTGTGAGCCACTTGCCTGTGATTCACTCTTAGTAAAAAGTGAGATGATGTGAAGTGCCTTAACCAGCACAGTTCTTGAGTTAGCAAACCTTCAGAGCCTGAGCCTCTGAGGTACTCTTGGAGATGCTGTTAAAACAGATGCTATCCCTCATGTTTAGGAAAAAAATCTATGGTTGGAGTTTAGGAGTTACCACCCTCTAATTCCTCCTTAAATTACAGTAAATCCACAGCACATGAAAGTAACCAGGCTGTTGCTGATCCAACACTTCTGTCTGCTGTATATTTTAGTATTGCTTTTTTATCGTTTTAGTACAGCAGTGAAGACAGTACAGCCAGGTTAAAAAAATTTTAACCCTGAACCTCAAAAAAACCCCAACAGCTTTAGCAAGAAAATTTACCCATATTTAGGCCATTTGTACAATGGGTAGTTGGTTTTATGTCTGTCTATGTTTATGCCTTTATCTCAGATTTTAATCTGCTTTCCATGTGCCTCTACTGAAAAACGTGGCACCTGAAAGATGCATCTTTTTCTGTGACAACTTGTGGTTGCCTTAACATCTCTGGCTGACTTTGAGAGATGTTTGTCATCCAGAAATTGTAGATTTCTGAAAAAGAAATATTGTTTTCAGGCCTCTTTATAATTTCTTTTGTGTCTGCATGGCAGTGCAAAGAGGTGAGGATCGTGAGCATTAAGGCCCTGGTGTTGTTGGGTTTCTTCATATTTCTGAAACTAGTGTGAAGTTGCCAACAGTGAAGAGTGACATAAAAGGAGAAGTCTCAAAGCTGCAAGAAAAGAAGCTGATTAGGGAAACTAACTCAGCAATTAGGGCCAAGAAGAAATATAAATGACAGAGAGAATACAGGGGGAAAAAAGAATAATCTTTAAAGAGAACTGAGGATGAAGAGAGGTCAGGGGAAATAAGAAAAAACGAGACAGCTGCTGAGGAATAGAATACAGAAAAGTGCAATTTTAAGTAGGTTTAAAACTTGGGATTTAAAATGCCTTTCTAGAAAGAAAAGAAAACAGGTGTTTTGGAAGGCGTGACAGAGTTCCCAAACAGTCTGAATTCTTAGGAGTTATTAATTAGAGAGGTTATTATTAAAAAAGAAATTCACTATTGTCATATTTACCAGAAGAGCCAGAGCAGTTTGAAATATAAATTTTAATTAGGTTGTGTAGCAACAGTTGTACACCAAGTGTACAGTTGTTTTTTATGTGTGGGAGAGGATCTTTGTCAAACATCAGGGACCAGGACAATGTGCCCATGGCTACAGAGGAATCTCATAGCAATTTCATACAATTTTTCTAGCAGTACCCTGCTTTCTGAAATATTGCCTGAATTTTGAGACTGAGATTCTCTACAAAATTAGTACTTTCTTCTTTCTTGTAACATAGCATAAGGAATTTTGCATTTAGTATTGGGACAAAATTTTCATCTTTAAAATCTTTAAAATCACCTAGTGCTTCTAAGACCTTTATAGTCTGGTTAGTCTGAACTATGAAAGATAATACTTGGAGAAAATTAGATTATCTTTTAATTACTCATGAGTTAAAAACTGCAGACTTTAGAATATTTTTTTCTTTTCTCAGAGGTATGGGGTGCTATGACAAGAAGAGCAGAGAGTTTGGGAATTGGTTGCCTAGTGAAGGTGAAGAAGTAGCATGTTGAGTGTGGCAAAGTCTCAGTTTTAAGAGGCTGAGTGGTGCTGTGTAGCAGATGATAGTGATCTGTCTCAGCAGCTTTGCTGAGAGAGAGTAATTTTTTTTTCTGATATCACTGTGTAAAGATAATTAGACTTCATTGCTTCACACTGTCATAGATGTTCTGAATTTGATAGGTTATAACTTGTGAGCTTTTAAATCTGAAGTACTAGTGAGTTACTGATGTATGTATATGCATATGAAGAACAGACAGTATCATATTTTGCTTGTTGTATTATATGCTTTAATAAAAAAATGATTGAAATATAAAGAGGAATGATGTAGACAAAATCACAGATGTGCTGTATATAATAATCAGATACATTGGCTGTTTTTACCTTTTTTTTTTTTTTTTGCTTCCAAATGCTTCCATTTACATTTTGTATAATACCTTGTGAGCATACACATTTAAACCAAGCAATATAATGCTACTGATACTGGACAATTTTCTTTTTTATTCCTGCAACATTTCAAGGAGAGAAAAAAAAAAAAAATCAATAAACCTTCACCTGGTTGTACATAGTCAAACAAGCACTGCTTCTTTGAAAATCAGTAAATTTGATCTATGGAAACTTAGCTCTCCTGTGGAGTAGGAAAGACATTAGTACTGCATGGTACTCTTCAGTAGGACTAATAGCAATGAAGTGTTCATGACATAATTTTGACATGTGCAGTAGACTCATAAAACTTCAGTATGATTGCACCAAGCAGTGAAAGGAAGCTGCTGCAAGGATAGTTATGGAGTAAGACAGGCAGCTAAAGAGCAGTAACAAAGCCCTACACTCAAGCATTTCTTTGAAATCATCCTACCAACTGAGTGTAAAACAGCTGCATCCAGCTCTGCTGATTTGCTTGTCCCTTCCTCCTTCTTTCCATCCTGCTGCTAGATGCTTTTTAGACTGTTGGCTGCAAACTTTAGGCAAACAGCTGGTGTGCCTGATACTTCTCTTGCCAGGAAAGGTCTTGGATAGCCTAAGCTGAAATATTTGAGGTTTCTCAGGGTATAATGCATGAATTCAGATATTAATTGACATCATCCTCGAAGAAAAATACTGCAGCTGACTGCTCAGGGTTATTTGCAACATTTGGTTTGGGTTAGTTTAACTGTTAAATTCCTTTTTTAGTTTGGTTTTTTTTTTTTTTTTTTGGTCTTAATTGACTGGCAAGAAAGTCAGAATGGTCTGAGTGTTAAGATATTTTCTGCCTGCGTAGAGAAGCCTTTAAAAGCTCTTCATGACAAGAATGACATTTGTAATACACCACTACGTGCACTAGTCTTTGTAACTGCACGTTGCATTTATACAGACTAGAAAACTGTCACACTGCTTGGTGCAATAAATCAGCAGCTATTGAACAAAGCTGCCAAGTTCATGGCAGGAAGTGTAAATTATTCAAGTCTCTTCAACAGCAGTTTAAAATGAGAATGTCCAGAAAACCAAAAGATCAATCACCATGCTAAAAACTGCCTTGGTCTGCCAAAGGAAATTAGGTGAAAGAAAGCCTTATAGCTGTCAAAATGACTTTGTCATAGGCAGTACCAGGAAAGGGGGTATTCATGAAAACAACAACCTCAAGCAACACATCCAGGGCACCTTTTTAATGGAACCTATCACTTTATCACCTTGTCTTTCTATACGCAACATAGAAAATTAGGTCAAAGTAACATTTAGTGCATAGATACTGACTGCAGTAATTTTTGCTCAATGCCAAGTGGATGTCAAGAAGTGCTATTGTTTGGAAAGGTGCTACCTGGGTCAGTTATAGCTTCAAAACAGCTTGCACAAGCTCCATTTCTTGCAGTGTTCACTGCCTGGAAAGTATATTATTTTCAAGTATAGGGAAAATACTTTGAAACAATCTGTTAACTTTTCTTCCCATCATGAAAAATATCTTTTAATTGGAGGGTTTTTTACTTCTAGAAAGAAAATAGGACAAACAAGAGAGGGAGAATATGAATGACCAGCTCACTGAATTCTTCACTTTCTCTTAATGAATTGAATATACTTGGTACTCAGAAATTCTCAACAATGCTTCAACAGCAGATAATAGAATGCAAATAAGACACATTTGTTTTAATTACCTGTTTTATTTAAGGCCTTGAAAAACATCAAAAGGAATAGGACAAGAGTGGTTAGAATACAATCAGCTGTAGCCTTTCACTGAGACTTAAATTTCTTACAGAAATTTTAAATGTCACTCAGAAATTAACCCATGTCAACAACTGGCAAACATTTTGACCAGTTACAAATTCTAGACTAGAACAGAAATATTCAAACTAGCTTCCCTTCTGCCTTGCAAAATAATATTTGACTAATTGATGAGAACACGAATACTTCCAGTAGGTAGGGTCTATATGACAGATTTTGTACAACAATTGTCAATGACATTTTAGTTCATATTGAATTCTTTATGAATTTCTTTCACACGATAAATTCACCTGCGAAAAACTGTTGGAATCAGTGTGTTAGGGGATTCTCTGAATCCTTCAGGGAGGAATTAAGGTGCAGGGATTGAATTAAAACATTTGGCTGGATTGAAGTATGTTAAGCCACTCACACATAAAGTAGATGTTTAAGTAGAAATAGGTTAGTAAGTTTTAGTGTGAGCTCTAATGCTCTTAGTAAGTAAAAGGTCCAGATTCCACAGTAGCAGTACAAGTTCCAGTGAAGGTTGAAAACATACTGAGGTCTTCAGCAAGAGATTCCAGGCCCACGGTTATAGACAGCACTTAGACATAATAGAGCTATAGTAAGAATATTGCTTACATTTTTCAGATAGAACAAGATAGGTTGTATGCATCGTTTATACGTAACCTGGTGTGCTAAGAAATTAGGATTCTGATAGGTTAAAGAATGGTGGTCTGAGTTTGCATCTTAGCTTGTTGGAAAAATCCTATATAAGAGTTAGTACTGGGGAGAGTTAGTGCCTTTTGCCTTTCTTGCCTTTCTACTTTTGCTGCCATTGCTTTTGTTTGCTGTCAATACCCGAGAAGAAGATAGGAGCTGCTGCATCAACATCAGCCCCACCAGGACCTTCAGGAACAGCTTCTGCTTTTACTTGGGACTCTAAGCTAAACTAAGTATGGAGTTTGATGTCTGTGATGGTGCCTTGGAGACTGATGTGCTTCTGCAATAAATAACCTTTTAACAACTATCAGCTGCTTGCTTATTTAGAAGAATACCTGACAAAGTTGATGCCCGGAGCACCGGAGGTCGTAACCTCACAAAAAGCTCAAAAGTTCAATTATAAGTAATCCTGGTCTTGGAAATACCATTTTTCTGTGGAGTAAAACTGGAAAGTGTGCTGTGATTAATAAGCTTTTAAAATGTATTAGCAACATGATAGTCTTATTTTCATAGGTAGATTAAGAGACAAAGTTACAGCAAAGAGGAGAAATGCTATGATAACTTGATAAAGTGTAAATCTGAAGGTTCTGTGATATATTAATGAGGAAATTCCATGCACATTGCATGTTATGATGTTTCATTCCATCATACCAAGAAAAGGCAGTGAGGAAGGATAGCTATGTGAAAAAAAGAACATACCTTGGCAAGTAAAAATTCCATCATGTGGGGCAGAGATCATCCGTTCAGTATGTGTCAAACATCTTTGTAGCCTGTTTTATATCAAAGAAGCATAGTACTAAATGCAAGTGGTATAAACTCACACTTCAAGAGTTCAAAGTGATTTGGAAAAGTGGTTAAGAATCATGTTAAAAACTCTGAGAAAGGATAACCTGAGCAAGTGACATAATCAGAGGCCAGTGCAAGATTGCTATGGATGATGCTTCTGAAGTCTGACAAAATGCCAGATATATTTTCTGAATCTGAATCTTCCACATCTTGGCACCCACAAGACTATCTGATCAACCATAGAAATGATGAAAGTGCCACAAATATTTCTATGAGTCATGGAAGAGAAAGGGACCTATGTTCAGCACAAATAATATGTTATGTTTCCTTCAGATTTTCCATCTGATCAAAGAAACCTGTTTTGAATTTATGAAGCCCATGAATAAAGACTTGATGTGTTTTATGGAGCAGAAAGGGAAAAAAATAGAAAGGCAAAGCTGAGGCAAAGTACAAGAGCTGACACGGAGGCAAGTGAATTCATCTTGCATTGTTCAGCATATCTAAACAAGATTATTCTTCAGGACACCCAAATAAGGGAGTTGCATCTCCAAACTAAGAATCAAACTTAATAATTTAGCCAAGGTCATAAGCTGGGCTGTCTCATATGTATTAATTTAATGGTTGTTATGTATTCTGAAGCTATAAAGAAAAAAATTATGTTTATTTTCTTTTTAACTGGGCATTTAGCATGACCTTATATTCAGTTTAAAGAAATGTGCATTGGATTGCTTTCCTTAGGAAGGTGTTGTAACCATAATATTTGATTTAAAATAAAGTGATAAGTTCAAGGGGAAAAATAATTGCCATCCATTTATTGTTGAACATTCAATAATTAGACTTTTAAAAACATAATGTCTTATCTAGGGCTTTAATTTTCTTAATTACTTTAATTTTGGAATGAAGATGTAGACTTGAAGATTATATCCAAATCAATACACTTGTATTTGTCTTCTGGTTGCATTAGTGGTCCTTGAAGGCAAGGAAGACAGCTAGCTGAAGTTAACAGTTTAGTGGTCCATTTTTAAGTAAGTGTGAATTTCAGTTGGGAAAAAATGATTATGCATAGATTATAGATAATCCCTATTAGTACTGAGCATGTATTTCTTCTAGAAAAGCCATTGGCTTGCAGCACAGAATAAGGAAGACAGAAGAACATAACAATACTGAAAAATCTGAATTGAATATTAATAACTTAGCAAAGAACGTGAATCTTTTACAACTTCCTGAAAATTTTATAGGCAAAATAAAACTCACCAGGTGTCTAATACTCTGTTAAGAGTGATTTTGCTTCCTTCAGTAATCTACATGCAGGCATGGTGAAACATATTATTAATCATGTATCACATGACCCTGAGTGAGCCATGAAGCATTTCAGATGCCTGTCAAATCATTGTTATTTTCTAAGATGTGCATAAGAAAAGTATAATTATGAACATGCATCAAAAAGTGTTGAAAATAAGAAGAGATGGCTGTGAGGGGAAACAGCTCATTCACAGACAGGAAAATCTTTAGAAAAACAATTAAGTACATGAAAAGCTTTGAGTACCAGGGACAAAACTAATTCTAATGTATCTGAAAGAAATATCATGTTTGCATGGAGTGTTTAGTAGAATTTAGATCTAAAGTAACAGACACTAATGAAAACTGAAGAACATTATGTGTATACAGTAGGAAATTTGCTATATCATTTCTTGTAATATCCTACAAAATACTTGTGACAGGTAAAAGGAAAATGTTTTGCTGCAGCAAGCCCAGTGTCATGGGTGGTAAGCCACAGGAGCACAGGAGTTTGATGTAAAGATCTTATATGAATATGCTTTATCTTCAGAATAGGTTATCTATATAACCATCAGGAGTAGAGAAACTGTTCTAAACATAGGTAACCATGGGGAGTCTCAGTGAAAGCTGCAGTTAACTAACCTTCCAAGGTTAGCTATCTATAGCTTTCGTATGCACAGTATAAATACTAACTCCAAGTGTAGCTAGAAAATAGGAAATAAACATTAGCAGGGGAAAGGAGATTAGTGATGCTTAGAAATGAGACAGGATGAGCTAGGATTTTTCAGATTTGTTGCTTCCTTCTTCTCTGTTACAGAAAGAATAACAAAAGTGCATCTCTGAGCCGGGCTTGCACCAAGCAGGACAACATCTCTTTTCTTGGGCTTGTTAGCACTGCTGTCCTCTTTGAATAATTTATTAGTAAGAAAGTTGTTTAAATGATATTTTCTTCTTTCATCCTATGTGTCTATGAGCTTTTGTTTATTGTTCTGTGCATGCACATACATCCAGCCCTGATTACAGTACAAGTTTTGACAGATGTCTTTATTACCCACCAGTAGAGGACTTTTCCCCCAGGCATTGCTTTCTGGATGACTTTATTTGACATAACTGGAGTGTATTGTTGAATTCCTTTTGAAATGTTATCTTGTGGGATTTCATGCTGTCATGCATCAAGAATTGTATGGTCCTTTTATTTAAAAATCAATAAAATAAAAGTTTAAACAAAGAGAAACTAGTGATAACAACTACTTAGTTTAATTCAAAGAAATGCTAAGTTCATTTACCTTGCAACATACAGAAGTATTGCATGTAAGGAAGGGCCCTGAGGTTTTCATTAAAGCAAAGTTTTTTTTATTTCCATGCGTCAGGGTTTATTATGAAAGACATTTTTAAAAATTGCAGATATTGCTCATAAAAAACTTTAAAAGAAAGATTGACAATTTAAAGGAAAATAGTTTTTTTGTGAAGCTTTTGTGATTCTTCTTGATATGTTCAAAACCAGTTTCGTTCCTCAAAGATCTTTGTGGTTTTTTTGGTAGATACTGTATTATTACATCACCAAAAATTACCCTCAAATCTATCATTGATCAAAATCAGAGAGGATGTGACATTTTAAAATAGAAAGTATTTTGAAAAAGATATATTAGAGATATATCTCTAATATATGGAAAAAAAAATCCATTGAAAAAGTTTCTAAAAAATCTTCTGTTGTTGGAAGGTACCTTAAATATATAAATAAGTGTCCTGAAATATTTCTCAAAAAATTGAAACAGAATTAAGGGAATAGATCATAATTTACTTATGTATCTTAATGACTGGAAATCAAAGTTCCATATTTAGTGATACCACATTATATTACTGAACTGTGGAAAAATGAAAACTTTACACATTGCATTATGTTGATCTTCCTGGTAAGTTGAAGTTGGTAACATGGCTTCCCCTCAAAGAAGATCTGTAAGATTTTAGGTGGTGGCAACAATTTTCTTATTTCTCATCTAGGCATTCTATAGAAGGTGATTACACAAAATTAGATGACAGCTGGATCCTACTTTCCTCAAATGACCTAGATAGGGTGGATGTGGAGGTATTTGACTTGCATTGATGAATTCCTTTTGTGGTGGTGATTTTCACTGTCAATGGACTTCAAATTTGAAATAAGATATTCTAGACGTCTGAATCCATGTGGTATTCCTTCCTCTGTGACAATAATATTTTAGTACATCAGCATTACCATTCAAGAACAATCCTTGAATATAAAGTCCATACTCATAACAATCAATGTAAGTAATAGCTGCTGTCCTATTGTATTGCTGTTTAACACAGCATGCTGATTACCATGTGAAAACACACCAGGATTGATCTTTAAATCCCTCAGCATGCTTTGATACGATTAGGCATTGCTGCTCCTGATTTTGATTTTTGGTTCAAGCCTGGCATGCTTTGTAAGATGAATACATGCTGAGGAGAGTCAATTCTAAAACAAACTGTTACCCCTGAGCCTCAGGACTGCCATAAAAAACAACAAGAACAACAAAAAAAACCCTTCAAACAACCCCCAACCTCTTACTGCCCATTGATGCTGTCCAATGCTTAACCCTTGATATCTTCATTTTTGAAAGCTGATGTAAACCATGGTTCAGTTGTACTTTATCAAGATAGCTTTAAGCTTAATGAGTTGTGGCTTTTAGACAAGACATGGCAAAGTCATGTAAAGCAACTATTTTTTTAACACACGATGGAGAAAGTAAAACCAATTAGCTATGATTTAAAGATTTTCTAACTGTGAAGCAAAACTGACTGATTTTTCCTTCTTGACTGTGTTAATGGTCTGCATGTTTTGCTGGCAAAATATTATGTTGATCTCCAAAGAAAGTTATATATGGTACAAATATGTAGATAAAATAGTATTTCTAGTTTCTTTTCCCAAAGCTTGATTGGAAAAGATATTGAAATGAAACCTTGGAAAATAAAATGAAAATATTTGTTGAATTGGATTAGGGCTCTTCTGGTCAGAGGATATAAATGCAGTCTACTGCAGGAAAGTTCAATGGAGCTTACTCAAAACACTATACTTGAATTTGAAACACAACTGAAAGCAAAAATTGAAGAGACCAAAATAATTGTAAATACCTAACACTTTTTTTTTTTTTTTTTCTGCTTAGTTGACAGTCACAACAGAAATTTCAGAAGTTTTAAGAAGAAAAGGTTTTGTTCTGAACAGTTCCAAGCAGCTTCAGTACATTTCTAAGGGTTTAAAAAAGTAGTTTTTTCAAGAGCAACTACAGGCAAGCTGGACAGTGTTTTCTTTATGTTACTAGAAGCAAAATGTATGGGGACTTGGTATGATTTCCACTACTGCATCATTTCTATGTGTATAGGTGATAGCTTTCAGTGTAGAGATGGGCTAATATGTTGTAAATATTCTTTGCCTTATTTCAGTCCTGAGTGAATGTGTGTCCCTTCGTGTAGATGATAATGGCCAGTAAAGGCTGTTCAAAGGCGAGGAAAAATGGTTTTTAATTTGTCTTTGTTAAAAGTTTCTTACCAAGACTGGAGGATTATAATTACAGCTGTATATGAGGAAATGATAATAAATTTTATGGTAGATTTATTTATGGTTCTATGTGAAGCTCATTTTAACTTCAAACTTTGGAATACATGAAAACCTTAACATAAAAGAACTAAGCAAGAGAAATAAAAACAAAGGTATTACTTATCGTATATATTTACACATTTCTAAAAACCCAAAGCACCTAAACCATGATCACTGGAACTTTCTGTATTTCAGGTTTTTTGTTTAAAAAAATAACCCATACAATTAGAGATAACTCACTCTAAAAGAAAAGATACTAAAATACGAAACTAAAAGCATTAAAAGTTTGGATAAAGGGTTCCAGATGGCCATTGACCTCTGAACATTTATCGTACCTATTAACCTTTCAAAATTATATCCATTCTGCCACATGGCATTTCAAGATACTCTGCTTGAAGCAGGTTTCTGAAATGCATTATAAGCATAGAGCTTTGAATTTTGATCCAGCATGGTTTAAAATACTTTTACTACCTGCAGACTGAACACATTTCCTCCAAATGCTGTAATTGGTATTAGATGAAAAGGTACAAGGGGAAGAGCTTACCTGCCTCTGCCAATCCCATGAGGGAAAGGAGTGACTTTTGTGTTTCAAGGAAAAAAAGATATGGGTACCTACCAGCAGATACTTTTAAGAGGCTTGCTAATGATGAACTTCATGAAAAGTTTTCCTTCAAACAAACAAAAAAAGATGTTTTGATTCCCAAACAGAATTTTTTAAAATGACAGCTAGTTTATATGGCTTCTGCTTTATGTATTGACTACTGTGACTAACCATTCCAAGCTATACTGTGGGCTGGCAAATCTGCAGCTGCTGTATGTTGTGTAGATGGTGTCAACAGCCAATCCCCATCAATGGTTTCACTATGGCACCTTTGTTCCTAAGTCGCTTCCTCAATTAACATGTTTTTGGTAAGAAACAGATAGTGGAATATCATTTAAAGGTTTGTTAGTACAATACAATATGCAGTGCAAAGGCCCTGGGTTAATAGCAAAATTGATTTAGAATAATGTAGCTGCTGACTTTCCCTGGAGTTTGTTGCCTCAATGCTGAGAAATCACCTGGGCTTTCTTTCCCTACAGCTGTAGCAAGGGGAGACATTTACCCACATGACCTGTGGACAGGTTTTCCACAAAATCATAACAAATAGGAATTTGGAGAGAACAGAAAATGAGGCAATGCATAGCAATAATTTAATGACATCTAAATTTGCAGAAAATAATAAAATAATTTATGTTAGAAAAGGCCTTTAAGATCAATAAGGTAAATTATTAGAATTACGTGCTGAAGTTGAACAGGGTTTTTTTGGCCACCATAACACATATAATAGATTCCATTTGATGTCCTTTTAGATCCTTTCATCAACTTGGTTTGGACTTTTGTTTGATTGTTTATGTTTTGGGTTTTTTTTAAGAAGTCTTGATGATATGGCAACCCTACATTCTGCCTAGCAGATATTAACAAATGGCAGATCGTGTTTCAGAGCTGGTGTTTCTCAGCAGGAACCACCCTCAAAGCAGGAAGTTCAGGCAAAGCATTAATAAGGTGTGATTGTCTTTTGCACCAGCACTTCACTCTTTAGTATTAATCTAATTTATCTGAAACCATACTTCATCTCCTTGCCAAACAAAGACAAAGCTCTATTCTCCCTGACAGTTTGCTCTTGGATGCAAGAATGGCACTAAAAAGAAATAAGAATCTGCTTTCATATCCACCAAATTAATTACAGAAACAAATAGCAGCTCAAACTGACTGTTTTATGGTAATTTCTGCACATGATACTAGCTCAGATTTGCTGAGTGATAACTATGAAACAAAGTTTTGTAAAGAGATCTTCTCTCAGTAGTTTTTTCCTTGGGCTGTTGGTCTGTACTTCCCCTGCTGGGCAATGGCATTGCAATTCTCAGGTGGCTGCCACTGTATAGAGGACAAGTTGGGAAATTACATCCCAATCACCTCTTCAAGTTTTGGATGGATGGCCCTTGATGCTTGGGAAGATTTTCTCATTTGTGAGTAGTCAAATCTAGTGTTCCTCAACAGAGACATCTGCCTACCTGCTTTGATACCCACAGAGCCAGAAGCAAGAGGGCAGGATCCTTAGGGAGAAAGATTTTGGTAAGCAGTGCCAGCCTTCTTGTGGGTTTGTAGCAAGACACACCTCTGTGACTGTTGGCACAGGTAATAATATAATGCTTTTTGAATAGAAATTCATTATATGCTGTGATGTAACAGTGGCAGGGTATCTGAAGTACACAAACAAGTGCAGAGCTTTGCATTTGTACACAGCAGTGTTGCTGGCTGCTGTAGGGATCATTCAAGAAAATCACTAAACACTATATTGTTTCACACTTCCTTTTCTGGTTTCCCAGGTAGTCTCACTCTCTCTCTGTGTAGTAAATAGAGTCCAGAACATTTTTTGCTGGATTCCTTTTCTTTTTGTAGGATTTTTAAAAATGAAGTTTTGGGGCATACTGAAGTGTTTAACAGAATAATATAACAGAAGTGAGTATATAATGTAAGGGTGTTTTGCAGGATAGATGGTATTTACAAGATTTTGTAAAGAGACTTGCCCAGATACAAGCCTTTCTATTAATAGCTCTGTTCTTCATCAATCTTAAACAGCTGCCACACCTTTCCAAATCAATAAAAAGTGATGTAATGAAACCAGAGCTGAGCTGAAAATCAGAGTCACATATCATCCTGTTTCAGATTGGATGTATCTTATTAATAATATATGTATGTCTTCTCTTTTTGTCTCAGTTTGGCTTTAACAATGCCATGTAGCCTCCATCCCTTCTGACCTACATATTGGTCTGTGCCTCAGACTGCATTTTGCCCAGAAAGTCGTTCCCCTGTGCTGTATTTAAAATATGAAATGAGTTGCTCTTTGCTCAACAAGTCAGCAGGAGCTGGACAGAGGTGAAAGCTGGATCTTGCACCTGCCAGTGGGTTAGGTTTGGAAAGCTTGCCTGCTCTTTGTGCTCACCTGTTTCAGAGCAGTACTCCGTGGCTGGTTATCAATGGAGAGATTATGAAGTTGTTTTAAAGATTTAAAAACTTAAAATGAACATTACATTAATCTTCAGTTATTTGAAACTGTGAAAGAAATGACACTGCTTGTTTAACTTCTTTATTTGAACATGTCAAAGATTGTGAGTTCTAGCTTACTTTGGTGTCTCAAGATTGTAGGATGACAAATCCAGCCACAAATAAATTTATTTCCATTAGAGCTGCAGTTCAGTCCACCTTATTTATAATTGTCATCACACGTGCCTCTTAATGGTTCCTTCATTTTGTCAAAATATATTTGCACATTATTAATGAATATTCCTCAGAGATACTATTCATAGATACAGACATGCAGTGCACTGATGCTGGTGAAAGTGTTAAGGCCAGCTGTTAAGTGGAGCCAGAACTATATGGGGTCTGCAGAGTGTCTAAATTCCAGCTGACTTGCCAAGTCTCTGGCTCCATTTGAAACTCATGACAAGGAAAAAGAAAAAAAACTTTTACCCTACCAAAAAAATTACCTTGGTTACCTTTCCTTGGACTTTCTTATCTGCTTGGTCTGATATAATTTTAGTTGAGGATCTTGTCACTAGAGCAGTTAGTGGTTTATGCTGTAATAAAACACTCATTGCTCAAAATATTTAGACATACAGTAATTATGAAACATGGTGAGTGAGGCTGTCCTCCTAGCCTCTGCTTGCCAAATGAGTGTGCTATTTCATTCAGATCTACACTGCAGGGATCTAGGAAAGAATACACTTAATTCTCCAAAGCTTAATATAATGTGTAAATGAGGAAAAATTATGTTATTGCTTGGGGATATTGTTATACAGTCCAGAATATATTTTTTGTGTATTTGTTTTACTCCTATATGTTTTTTTTTGTCTTTAAATTTCTACTTTGGCAAAAGAACAATAATTTCAAAAGATGACTCTGGCAAGAGCCCCAAAACTTCAGAAGACAATATCTTTGACAATTACAGGCACTTGTAGGTGAATAACCTTAGGGTATATCAGAAGACTTTAGGACAAGAGATGTGGTGATAGTTTTAGGCTTTGTTATTGGCACAATCACTGTCCTTGGCATTGTAATAAACTATTTGCTTTCCTCATGGGGGAACAAAGTACTGCTGATGGTATTTATGAACTGCTAGAGATCTGATGGAGATCTGACTTACTAGTCTAAGTGATTTTTTCCCCTTAAAAGCATCTCTAACACTAGAATTTTTTTCCCCAGAAAGTTCCAAACAAACCTTATTATGTTCTTAGAAAGGCACAGGATAGTTCTTTATGTAACAGTAAATTATTGATGGTTTGCCTTTTCTGTATATTCCTAATATAGATCTGTCTACCATTCCTCTAGTTACAGGGCTTCCTGAAGTTACTGTTTTCAAAGACCACACTGCCTATAGTAGTGGGTTTCAGTAAGCACATTCCTAAGCTCTTGTCATGCTTCTAATAGAGCAGTGCTCAAAGCACAGGGTCTCAGTCTCCTACCTTAGTAATCTTGTGATTGCAGGGCACAGATGCTCTATCTTTATTTTTTTATTCCTTTTTTTTCTACTTCAGAAAGGACAGGC
The DNA here is from genome assembly GCA_030060385.1 of Muscicapa striata striata. Lineage (NCBI taxonomy): Eukaryota > Metazoa > Chordata > Aves > Passeriformes > Muscicapidae > Muscicapa > Muscicapa striata. The sequence continues at coordinate 1,941,796 of JAREIS010000070.1, forward strand.
AGACTGAATTTTTCTCAGCTAGTGAGCCACACAGATTAGGCCAATATTCTTTAAATTATAGTCTGTGTGTGCTTTTTCATGGCTGGATGATCCAGGGTATTAAGAGGAATGTTTGCTAAGACAAATGCTGCTGTCAGATTCGTCAGCTCAATGTGGCAATGCTCTTGTTGAACTACATGTTACAGAGAGCAGACCTTGCACGGTCCATTGACTGTTCACCTCCCTCTCCTCATCTTTTAAAATTTGTTGCAGTTCACGCTTGTGTGAAGAGATTTCTAGATACTTGTCTCTGTTACAATAACTTCCCTTGAAAGGTCTGTGAAAATGTTGAAGATGGAACAAAAATTGTGACCTGCTTCCACTACCCAACAACTTCTTTATATATAGTCAAGAGCTCTGCTGTAACACTGTGGCAGCATTTCATTGTTCTCTTACATTCACCAGACAGGGGTCTCCAAACTTTCAAAAAAACCACTGAGTGAGATGCTTCCTCCAGTTCGTGCCTGCAGCTTACTCTAATTTGAAGATTTTGCTTGTGGGAAACTTTGAACTCTGATCAAGGATAACAGGGCCCCTGGGTGTAGGAAGAGCTCTGAACATATTTTCTGAAGAACTGACTCATTGAATTTTAGCAAATTTTTTGGGAAGATTCTATGCTGGGAGAAGATGTCTTTCTCTTTTCTCTTTGTCCTATACTCCATACAAGATTTGAAATTAAATTTTTGTTACAAAAGAAACAAATAATTCACCTAAAAATAATTATCCTTGTTTTTTTTTTTAATAGAAGTATGCAGCTGATCACTACAAACCAAAGCTTGATAAAATACCTGCTGAAATCAACCAGGCTGTGCTTTCTTAAGTGTCCTAAATTTGGCTTTTGCAATGGTACTTGGTTTTCCAGACTTCAGACATAGTAAAAATGATCTGAGAGTGTCAGTCTGATCTCTCTCTCTTTGGTCTGTGGAAAACGTAATACTTAACATTGATTAAGTGATCTTGTCCTTAAAATGAAGTGTGAATTGTCTGAGAAAATTTCATTGGAATGGTAGAGCTGAGGGCGACTTTGAGGAGGCTGAGAAATAAGAGAGATAACAGCAGTTACTTCAACCATCCAAAAGGGAATTTTAGGGGTGAAAAAGTTAAAGGAAAATGGAATACATTCTATTAAAGACTCAAAATAAAAATGTCTTCTTGTTAAAGATTGTATGATGAAAGACAAACACACTATTTTTTAAAATAAGGAGGTGATACTGTGGGTGGAACGAACATGGCAATGTAATTAATCCAGAACTTTGGTAGAACAGCCTGTTTTGTGTCCCAAGAGGGAGTGCAAATAGGGTGATCTGCCTTTCTTTGACTTAATCTACAATCTTCAGCTCATGCAATTTGCAGTGAGATTTTGCTGAGGCCTTATCTGGCCTTCCTGTACCACTGCATATTGCTGATGGACTCTTTTGCTTGGGAAAGGAAATACCTATGAAAGTTTTGGTACATCTCCTTGATTATGACATAGCTTCCATTCTCAACATCTTCAACTTTTAAATTTTTTAACGGTACAATTCTTAATGTGTAATACATTTTTGCAAAGATATCCAAGGAAGAACAAATGTTTGTATTCCACTTCATAGTTTGAATAGAATAACAATCCCCAAGCAATGTTTATGTATAGATCAGCCTATGCACAATAAATTCACAAAAGGTGGGAAGAAAAGATATATTTAAAAATTGAAAATGCATCATGATAACTAATGGATACCAGTCCCAGCTTCTAATGCTGACAAACAACTTAATGGAACTGGGGATTAAGATTCTTGAGGAGATAATTAAGGAATCCAAGTGTTTATTTTGATTTTCAAATGGTTTGTAAGAATAAACAGAGCTACAAATTCAAAACAGTCAATTTTTTTTGGCTACATAAGCCTTGGCTGCCTAAGTATGGAATCAGTCCAGGTCATGACCCTTGCATTTGTGAAGGTGGCAATTCTAATGAATTCTTGTCTGGCATGTTTCTTGTTAACAATACTGTTATGACAGAACATTTCATTATCTAAGGAAGCATGGTCAAAAAAAGTCCCAAACAGGCACAAAAATAGAGAGTTGACTGCAGCCTTCAAAACAAACTCCTGACATTTCTGCTGAAGCAACTGTTCTGCCCTTTCATGTCTTTCAGTAACAGCTCACTTACAATTCACAGACTGCAAGTGCTCTCAGATTTATTGGACCAGTTGCACAAATCGTTCTACTCACAAAATTATTTGTGTTGCTGAGATAGGCAGGGCTAGATTCCATATATCAGAACAATCCCACATTGTTTTCGGTGCTCTTCCAACAGTGCAGTCAATTTTTAAAATGTGATTAATAAATTACTTACTACATAAACATGTAGGTGAATAAAGTTATACATGTAAATGCACAGGATCTCAGAAAGGCATTAAAGCCTCAAGAGAGTATTTTAGAAGAATGTACATCAATCTGTATGACACAGTACTGTAACTGAATTTGAAATAAAATTATACATCAAATGAAAGCAATATTTCTGGATTTCTTTAGTGAATTAAATATTCACTGAAGGGGGAATAGAGAACTCAACAGATTTTATATACATGTACATGCATATGCTAGAAACCTGCCTTTATAGCTAGATCTAAATCAGAGTGAACATTAGAGAAGCTCCTTCAAGGGGAGATGGTGGAGAGCCGATGAAGATGGATGAGAAACAGGTCAAGGCTGATTATAGGCTAAGGTAAGAATAAAGGAAAATAAAGGAATACCATATTGTCTTCATTTATTTTTTTCTCTTTGTGTAAAATATACCTTCTGATCTTTCAATCATCATTCTTTGTTGATGTCTGTGAGAAGATGACTGGAGGTAAAATCAGAGGAAACGGAGAAGTTATAGTCATATACTTAAAAATTACAGTGTAAAATACAGTTGCTGCTCCCTGGATGGAATGTGGTTGGCATATCTGAAACCTATTCCATGATGACTCCCTACAACCATAATCTGCAACCATAGCACCTGCTAAAGGGGATGTGTGAGGTTACTAACCTCTGGTGGTCTCAGCACCAACTTCATTGAGTTATCTTAAATAAGCGAAGTAGCTAATAGTTGCTAAAAGGTTATTTATTACAAGCACATCAGTCTCAAAAGGCAAGCAGAAAAACAATGGCAAGAACAGTAGCAAAAGCAAAAGGAAGTGACAAGAGCAAATGGCTAAAAGCCCTGGCAAAAGCAAATGCATAAAAGCACCTACTCTCCCCAAGACTACCTCTTTTATAGGATTTTTCCAACAAGCTAAGGTGCAAACTCAGACCACCACTCCTTAACCTATTAGAATTCCAGTTTCTTTGCATGTTAGGTTATGTACAAACTACGTATACTACCTATCTTATTCTATCTGAAAAATGTAAGCAATATTCTTACTATAGCTCTATTATGTCTAAGTACAGTCTACACCTGTGGGCCTGGAGCCTCTACTGAAAACATCAGTATATTTTTCAACCTTCACTAGAACTCACACTGCAGCTTCTGCATTTGAAACCTTTCACTTACTAAAAGCATTAGAGCTCGCACTAAAACTTACTAACTTCTACTTAAACGTCTGCTTCATGTGTGAGTGGTTTAATACACTCCAACCCATGCAAAGGCTTTAGTTCAATCCCTGCACTCTGATTTCTCAGAAGGATTCAGAGACCCCTGACTCACTGACTCCAACAGGGGTGGAATGGAGGGCGGAGTGGAGTGGAGAGAGACACTGTGGCCAGGCTCTGTTGTAATCTTTGCAGAGAAGGGAACTCGATGGCACTTTGTGGCTGAGAATCTGCACGGCAAGGGAAGATAGGAGAAGATGTCCAGCTGCTGAGCCAACACCATCACAAAGGTACCCACTTCCAAGGACCGAACATCCCACACTGGGGATGCGCTCTGTACCTTTTTTGACTGTGTCCTTAAAAATGAAGTGAGAAAATTTTGCACCAATCAGTAGCAAAAGTATGCATGACTAGAGCCACTCCAGTTCCACCTAAACATAAAGAAACAGTATAAAAGTAAGTTGAGAATGGGGGGGAAGTTAGGAAAGAGTCCATTGTAAATAATAGGAACAGGCTGAACCTGACTTCTCTCCCAAAGAGATGCTTATTGGGTAAGAATCACACTCTGCATGTGCTGATTACTTTCACTGGGGATTAGAGCTCGTCTGTATATTGCTTTGAGTATATTTTTGCAGCCAGTCAATCCTCAAACCTTACCCTGTCACAATAACCTATTAATAAAGAGTGTTATTCTGTAAACTGCTGCTGTGAGTCATTTGGGGGCGATAGCATTCACTGGCTGCAGGTGACATACCTGAGTAAAGAGGAAGACCCACTGAGTGCTCATAAAGTGAGAAGCCACACTGAGGGGTCTCCCTTATGCTCCTGGTGTGTATCCCTAAACCAGCCTCTGGTCCCGTAGGACTGCTCAGTGAAGAGTCCCCTAACAGGACGCTGGCAGATGGGCTGGGCATAAGCTCAGCTTTCCTGAGGTGCTAACAGACAGACTAAATAAGGGTAGAGGAAATCTCTCCTTTTCATGGGACAGCATCTCATTCATTTTGCCGGCTCTCTTCCTCACAGAGCTCAGAGACTGTGTAAAGAAGTTAGTTTCTCCAGTGTTTGTTTATTTTTCTTACTCCCAACATGCAAAGTGAGACATGGCACTTTTTCCGTGTTTAGCTACCAGCAGTTTACAATATTTTGCCTATTTTTAAGCCTGAGGTCTTGGCTTGTCCAGCCTCCTGCCTGAGTACCATTATGCTTCCTGCTAAGTCACAGCAACTTTTCTACGAGACTCTCTACTCCAGTGGGAGTATTTCTCATCATTTAAATGATGAAAACTCACTTAAATTTCTGTGTGTATACAGTATACAAATTGGCAAGTTTATCTCTGAGCTAGGACCTTTATATTTTCAAGAGAGCTTATTATGAATAGTGAAAGTAATTTACATCAGCTAATGACCATCTTATGTTTACCAAAAGCCAGGCATAAAATGACAATTAGTTTCTTGCTAAAATTTTCAAGAGGACTTTCTCTTTTTTTTCCTTCTCTGATGAAATATGCCATAAATATAAACTGTATGATTTTCATTGTAGTCCTTTCAACAATCTCATAAGTGACTGAGCAGGAGGCTTTTGCCTCTTTCAGGGTTCATTATGCATGAAAGTATTGTTCCTAAGTTTAATATGGCACCCCTGTGGAACTGTGGCTTCTCTTGCTATTTCATGGATGTATTGTACTAGAATTTCTGAGGCTGAGCAAAAATTGTGCATTTTTTTTTTTTTCAAAAAGACCAAGAATTCAAGTATTTAGGAATTACTCCAATAGATGTGCAAGAAGAAATGGAGTATTACTAAACTTGAACACAAAGCATTTCTGAGAGAACTTCCTGATTCTGTGTATATGCTCAGTGTTTTTCTTTGCAGCATTAAAGTAATGGTAGAAAAATAATGACAGCGTAGTTCTCACTATCTGCATTACACGTGTTGGCAAGCAGTGATTTATTTTATATCTTGCAAGAATTGTATTATTTAGCTCACCCTTTCATGCAATGACATGTAAAATTAATAGGGGAGCAATATTCTTCAGAGATTAGAAAATGTTTGATTCCTGGAGTAGAAGGCTTTATATGCCTTGTAAGAGCTATTACTGTGGTAAACCATGCATCTTATGAAATCTGAGTTTTGCCTTACTCATTATTTAAATCACCTTGAGAACAATTGCAACTAAAATGTTGACCATTTAAAAATTTTATTTGAATTCAGAAGGTAACGCATGCCTCTTACCAAATATCATTTGAGCAGGAAGGCAAATGAGACATTTCAATATCAACCAAAAGAGTAATTTCTGAGTCAAAACTATTAAACTGACAGGAAAAGAGAAATAGATAGTAGGCAAATTTTCGTCATTAGCATCATCTGAGCAACACATTTAAATGGCGCTTTACTTTTCTTATTTTTCAGTGTGTTCCACATTGAGCCAGGTAAGAAGGCAGGAAGAGATCTAAAGGAACCAATTAAAAGTGAAGAGAATCCCAGGAAGGCCATGATTATCTCTGTGGGATTTGGAGCATGCTTTTGAACAGAAACTGAAGAGAATCTACATGTCTCAGGCTTTTTGTGGTTTTTTGTTTGTTTGTTAGTTAGTTAGTTAGTTAGTTAGTTAGTTTGTTTGTTTTGTTTTGTTTTTTTTTTTTTTTTCTGAGACATCTATGAACCAGCTAGGCTTTCATGTGGAATTTGCACATACCAAGTATCTATAATCTTTTCTCAGAATTAATTAATCAATGACATGGGTTAACTTCTCCTCATGGTCAAGTTTATGAAGTTATTGTTTACAGATTTTTTTTGCTGAGCTGGTTTCTCAAATATGTTTATAATGATTCTCTTACTTTTATGATTTTATTGATTTCATTTAAGTTACATTTATTTTTAATTCTCAAATTGAAAACCTGGAATTTATTTACATTATCAAAACAGTTTGGTGCATATTTCTCCAGCTTAACTGGTACTGAAAAAAAAATTCAGGCCAGTCTATACCTTCCTTGTATTTCTTTATGTCCAGGTTCAGTTTACACCTTTTCTTGTTTAAAATGTTCTGCATTTTTTGTGTAAAGGAAATTTGCTACAGGAAATGTGAAAAAACGAAAGTTCCTTTTCAATATTGTTGTTGCTACTTGCACAGCATTTTAGTGGCACTAGTCATACTCAAACTTTCAAATGTTATGGAGGTTTAGATGGATTTACCCTCATAAATTCATTAATTTTAGCTTTTAATAATGTGTTTATTTCCTTCTTGTTTCTTATCCTATTCTAAGTAGATGAAAAAGTCTAGTCATTACCAGAAACATTGCAGAGGGAAAGACTGTAGCTGAGCATTGAAATGACTTTATTGTGTTCATACAGGCTCACTTCACTGACTGGTTCTGATGATGGAAGGGGTGGAAAAGCCTCTTGTCTGTCCATAAAATCAGATGCCTGAGCTTTTGCCTAGCATTGTACAAGCCTAAATTAATTTTTATTCAATTAGAGCAGGGTGCAATTCACCAGGGTAAATTTGAAAATAATCTAGTTTTATTCCAAAAATAAGACATGAGAAAGAAATAGTAAATGAGGATACACTATCTCTTACAGAGTGCTCAGAAAGCATCCTGTTCTTCTGGATTTCATAGTGTTCTACCTCACTTTCAGTTGGATTAATTTTCCTTATCCTAAAGTGTAACATAAAATACAAGAGGGGAACTTTTAGGTTAACTTTTAATCCACTAAGGAATTCATCCCAGTTGTGGGCAAAATATTAAGCCAGATCTTAATCCCCCCACAGTGCAGCTGTTCTTTGCTCTGCACAGGGCATGGCTCCAGAGAAATGCATTTAGAGATGTTAAACACATGTTGTACCATGCACAGGAAGGGTTCTGCCAGACGAGAAATATGAAGTGAGATGATGGCTTTCTCACAAGCAAATTCTCCAGTTCTCTCCTGAGTTAAAAATGGAGTTTATTTTGCCCTGATTGAGCTTCTCCCCTCACATTGCATTGATACATTTAATCAGATTTAACATCTTGTACGCAATCTCTGTTCTCTGGCTATGTATTACTTCTCCAATGCTATTCCTGGATTTTCTGCCTTTTCTGTAAACCAGCCACATTATCTTCCAATATCTTAATTTTCTTCTGCTTAAAATCTTAGTCTCTAATGCTTTCAGATTTGACCTCACTTTTGCCAATCCTCTTTTATCATTTGCAGAGATATTTATAATAGTTTTGAAAAAATTAATTTCAAGTAAAGAAGCCAGGGCTAGCTGTGTTACCATGGTAACTGACTCTATTTTCTTGGGAATTAATGAGATTCTTAGTCATTTGGCCCTTCAGGAACACCCGTCTCAGTAAAAAAATTGATACTATATGACTTTATCTATCTTCAAATACCAGTGGCCTGGTTCTCAACTTAAATTCATGCTCAGTGATTTAACTCAGTCTGACTCCAGCTGAATAACTCTGGTTTACGCTAGTGAGAGAAAAGGAAAGTAAAAATGTTCATCTATGCACACTTTGGTATAACTTAAGTGATAGCTGTTGATGCAGAATTTGATAATGGTTACAAATCACACACAAAGGGCTTGGATGTATAAAGAACAGAACCCTCATTTAGTTTAAGAGATTCAGTCATGTAACTCTTGGACAAATTACTTCCTCTAAAGACTTGGAATATTTTCCTTACTGCCATTTTTTTACTGATGTTTTGCGTCATGAGTTGGAGAGGCTGAGAAGAGGAAAAAAAATGTAAGAAATACTTTGCTTGGATTTTTTATATCAACTCTACTTAAGCAAAAGAGTGTGCTCAACATGTGAGAGGTTCTGAGAAAAAAACCTAAGGACAGAATCCTTTTGAACTTTGAAATATTTTGATCATGATCTCAGTTTCAGAACAGGCAATTGTTGAATTTGTAATGAGATAAGCCAATGTTTCACTCTCAAACTTTTGAAAGTTCAGCTCTTCATTTTTATACAAACACATATTTAACAAGAAACCATTAGTAATTAATGCAATTCCGATACCAAAGAAAAATCATTCCAATATCAACTATCTTTTCTATCCTGTGCAAACAAGTTTCATTTTATGACTGAATTTTCTGTTTGAAAAATATATTTGAATTCTTATAATGGTCACATTCATGTTTTTCAGAGAGTTAATTTCTTCAAAAATGTGAATAATATGCGAACTTTGGTTGTTTATGGTTTGTTCCTAAGGAAGTTTGAACCTTGCCATGACCCTTTTATGTAAAAGCAGATTCACATCACAGATTCATGACACCATTTAGGTTGGAAAAGATCCCTAAGACCATCGAGTCCAACCATTTACCTCACACTGCCAAGTTCATCCTTAACTGTGTCCCCAAGTGCAACATCTGCATGTCTTTTACTTACCTGCAGGGATGGTGATTTCTAAGCTTCTCTGTCAGCCTGTTGCACTGCTTGACAACTATTTTGGTGAAGAAATTTTTGCAAATATCCGATCTAAACCTCCCCTGGTGTAACTTGAGTCATTTCATCTCATCCTGTCCCTTGTTATCTGGGAGAACAGACTGGGCCCCACCTCACTGCAATCTCCTTTCAAGTAGCTCTAGCTAGCAATAAGAACTCCCTTGAGTCTCCTTTCCTCCAGGTTATACATCCCCAGCTCCCTAAGCCACTCATCATAAGACTCCTGCTCCAGACTTCCCTCCACCTTTGTTGCTGTTCTTTGGACACACAAATATGTTGCTGTCCTTTTCCTCATTCCCTACTTTCATTATCTGACTTATTTAACCAAGTCAGCAAGAATCCTTTTTTAAAAAGCATTTAACAGCATAACATTATTTTATATTCTTGTCATATTCATAAGAATACAGACTGCAAATGCATCCTGAGTTTCTAAACAAAGTACTTTTATCACCTAATGATATGAATATTATGTTTCCAAATTGCACTGACTTTGATTAAAAAGCAGCTATACCCTGAGAGATTTTTTACCTTTCTCACACTGCCTTTAGAAATATTAGCAAAAAAATCTGTTGTGTTCCTTCTCAAGCAGCTGGTGTACCGAGGAGTGTTGCCCCTTTTCTATTACTGGTAAAGAGAAAGCAAATTTGGGTTGTAACTGAGGCCCTCACAGTCAGTGACTGCTCTGTCCTAGTTTTAAACCAAATCCTCAATTTAAAGTGCAAAATACTAGACTTTCATGACCTTCAAAACCTATTTCTGAGTTTCTGGAAGAAATTCAAGCTACTAGCTTGACATTTACATTGTGCATAGTGTGTAGAATGTACCTTCTCAAAAATACCTTTCAAAGTTTCTGCATTTGGACTTGTTTAAAATGGAGAAAGGAAAAAGCTTTTTTGTGGACCTCAGTTTCATTGTCTTTTTATTTATTTATTTTTATTTGTAATTTAGAGTAGCGATCTGTTAATATCCTAGATACTTTGCAAAGCAGATTTTTGTATTTTCTGTAGTTTTCACTGTACTTTCTTTTAAGAATTGAATCACAGTCTGTTCTGTAGAACGAGAGAGAATACTGTTAGAAATTTTTTTGACAGTGCTAAAAAGCCCCATTTCAACACTTCTCTCTTGTTCTGCTGTGTTAATTAGATATACCATCTGCTAATGATCTTCAGCTTGTGTCATGCTAACACTGAATTTTGAGCTTTCCTGCATTGGCATGTGCATTCACACCCTGTCTGGTACTCCAGCAATGTCTGCTCTGATCCCTGTTGAGTGCCACTGAAATCTTCCTTGGAGATCTTACCTTAACATCCCTCTTCCTTATTCATTGCATATTGACAGAGGAAAAAAACCACAATATTTCGTTTTTTTTACAAATTCTGCCAATAAGCAAAGAAATGGCAAGTACTCCCTATTAACTCAATTACCCACTATATTGTTATTTTCAGGTCACAAATGTTAATTTATTGTGGTCAGTAGCGATGTTATTTAGGACTGCATAGAAGACCCTGATTTTGAACTTTGCTGCAGTGAATGGGGTTGTGTGTGTGTGTGGGCGGGGGAGGATGTTGTGATGTTTGTGATGTTTGTCTTTCCTACAGCATGAAGCATGGCAAACTCTTTTGATCAGAGTCCATCAGGCTTCGGTCACAGTACATATGATGCAAAGAAGACTCAATGCCTGTGACGTGCTCAATGTTCTGCACATAAATCTGGAGTGCTACTGTATATACAGGAAGAAGCTTATTTGTATGTTTGATTTTAGGAAAAGAATAAAAAATTTTAGGAGGTGGCGAAGAAAAAGTGTCTTTACCCAGAAGCTCTGAGAAATCTAATATATTTGACTTGGAGACGCAGTCTAAAAACACCTAAAGGACATTATATAAGAATCCAACTCCCATTCCCATGCAATTCCAATTTCCAGTCTAGGAAACAACATTATGGTCTCTTTGTCCTTTAGCTCTTTCATTGCTCCTGCAGCTCTTGTATAAGTGAAATTTAATCTTATAAACAGTATAAAAGCTTATTAAACTCCCTAAACTACTGGGAATGTTTTTTGTGGTTTTTTTTTTTTTTTGTTTGTTTGTTTGTTTGTTTGTTTGTTTGTTTTTTTTTTTTTGTTCTTTTGTGTGTCCTCCACCACCCATCCCCCACCTCTCTAAAATCTTTTCCTTGTATAACCTCTGAGGTCTTTGGATGAGAAATAGGAGGCCCCTTGAACAGAGGGCATAATAAAGCAAAGATAATTATATCTGTTCAGATATCAATTTTATCAAAATACATTGTCTAAGGAATCAAAGAAAGTCAACAACAAGTAGTTATTTGGTTCATCAGATATAATTACCAGAATCAAATAGCTATCAATACACTGCACACTTATTTTTTAAGTGTAGCTCATATTTTCCTGTTCATCTGCCTTATACAGCTTGCTCTTTAGCTTGTTGCAGGCACTTTCCAGGAGAAATTGTAATTGCCGTGTTATTAATAAGTTCCTGTATTGTTTCTTGGCCATTGTATAAACTTAATTAGAATTTTCAGCAAATACTCACCTGATGCTTTTTATTAAGCAGCCTGTGAATCACATATGCACAGGAACATAATGTCCAGATGAAAAGCTGACAGCATGGATCATTGTAGCTTTTTGTCTTCCATTTTAAATAATAAATTTCATGTCAGCAGTGCTCATTCTTTTTTATTAATATCATCACCATCTTAAAAAAGTGATCTTAATCTCCAAGCAGTATCAGCATCTGTATCAAAACTTAAAAATGACTAAGTGACAATTAAGTGATTGTAATGAAGCCTCCCAAATATATTCTTTTCTTCTAATATGTCTTAATTTTTGTTTAAAACTCTTATATACAACATGGGTATTGTACTGGTTTCAGTTGGGGTAGAGTTAATTTTCTTCACAGTGGCTTGTATGGGCTGTGTTTTGGATTTGTGCTAACGCAGGGGTGGTGGAGACGATTTTGTTTCTTCTGGTGAGGACTGAAACAGAGCCAAGGCATTTTCTGCTTTCTGCACTGTCACAAAGGAGGTTGGGTACATGGGAGCATGGGAGGAGACACAGCTGGGACAAGCAACCCAAACTAAGCAAGGGGATATTTCAGACCATCAAGTATGTAAAATGGAGAGAAGAAGGAGAAAGGAGGGGACATTTGGAGTGATGTCATTTGTCTTCCCAAGTCACTACTACTTGTGATGGGGCCCTGCTCTCCTGGGGAAAGCTGAACACCTACCTGCCCATGGGAAGCAGAGTATGAATTCCTTGTTTTACTTTGCTTGTGTGTGTGGTCTTTGCTTTCCCTTTATCTGAACCCTTGACCTTTCAGGCTTTCACCCTTCCAGTTCTCTCCCCTATCCTGCTGGTTGGTGAGCAACAGTGTGGGGCTTGGCTACTGGCTGGGCTTAAACCATGAGAGTAGTTTTATCAGCTTCCTTGAAGGAAATGGAAGGAAAATGAAGACACTCTAATATTAGCTGGCAAACAAGGCTTGCTTTATCATGTTTTCCTTCACTTAAAACAAATGAAGAAAAGGTTGCAAAGGCCACTTACATTTTATGCAACAAAGCTGCATTGAAAACAAGATACAAGTATAAGAAAGACTAGCATCTTTATTGAAGCTAAGGACTTTTTCTTTTAAAGTCTTTATATTTTGGGTGGAATATAGATGTTTACTTACAAAAAAATATGGATTTTGGGGTTAGCCTATCATCACATATTTCTGAAGTCTTAGTTTGTGACTTTCCTGTTTTTCATCCTGTAGAATGTAAATGGATTTAGAATAGAAATCTGCTTCTTCTGATTCCTTCACTACGTACTTCTTTACTTACTCATTTGATACATGAGACAGTCTTCAACTTCTTGAAGTCACTTGCAAAGACAAAATGGATTAGCTCACAAATCTTAGGATCCCTGAAGAAATAAAAACAATATGTGCTGCACAGATGGACTAAGTTGTTTGACTTAATGATCAATAAAATAATGTGTCAGTGAGGCAATTCTTAGGTGGTGCTCAAGACTCACAGGCAATTTGAGCAGCACATTCCCAAAGGGGTCCATACAACCCAAAAAATTTAGGTTAAAATCAAGTCCAGTGTGGAAAGTAAAATTATATGCCTTTCATGTATTTTGCTGGTTTAGATGACAGATTTATTTTAATAAGTTTAAAATGTTTAACTCCAAGTTGGTTGCGTAGCTGACATGCAATGAAAGCCAATATTTTCCTTTAGTCTTTTCTTCTGAAATATACCAATTATGTCATGATTCTATGACAAAATATCTGTCATTGAAATGGAAAATGCAAAGCATCAGCATAATTACCAACTTAATAAGTTGTTTATATGGATGCTATCAAAGGAAAAGTGTTACATGGATGCTATCAAAGGAGAAGTGCTACTTGGCTTTGGTTGCTGAGATCTGCAGCATATTGTGAGAGTTATTGTTAGTCTATCAAACCAAATTCACCACATTGACCTGGATTGGCTAGTCCATCATAAGCACAAGGTCATGAGAAAATGTTTCAGATACCTTGAGTAACAGATTACAGATTGCTATTCTAGAATTTTAACAATTAAATTGGTTTTGCAGTGCACGTGTTCTGTTGTGTGCAAGATGAGAACCAGTTTGACATTTAAAAAATACTAATTTAATCAAATAATTTTTCTTCATTGGATGTAATAGATTTTTCTTTCCACACAACTTGTACAAGTCAACAGAATAGATTTTCCACACAGAAAAAGTGTGAAAAAGATTACTGTACAACAGTATAAAGTATAACAACTTTGTTCTTTTGAAGTATAGAGGTGCATAGGCAGATGATAAATTCTTGACAATGTTTTCAAAAGTACATCTTGAGAAAGATAATGAGAACAGGTCTAAAAATTAAGTGTCAGTAGCTCTCTCTTGAATCATACACTGTGAACTACTTTTTACAAACTCAACTCCCAGGTGAAGCTAGTTGAGCAGATCATTGGTTAAGGTGGCAAATTGCTCCACTTTAGGCTAATTTGAGCTACTGACAACAATAGTTGTGGATGACACAACTGTCCCTGAAAAAGGCCCTTGGGCTTTTGTGCCCTGAGACAATGAAACCTTTCATGAGAGATGCCCCCCCTCCCTACCAAAACCCCTGTTATCATTTAGGATTTCTATTGGTCTTTAACTTTACTAGATGATTGGTCTTTTCTCACCTAGAATCTTAAAGTAATTGGATAGTTTTCAACTTATAATTTTACTGGTTGGAAGTTCAATCCCCTAAAACCTATAAAGACCCCTTGCTGTGCTGTGTAACCGGATTTTGCTGGTACAACCCTTCGAAGAAATAAAGCTACTTCCAGAACCTCTACAGCAATTCCCCAGGTCTCTTTCCTTGCTAGCTGAGCAGCTGAGACTCTGCCTCGAGAGCTCCTGAAGCTATCTGGACTCCCATAGCAGCCCAAAGCTAGAACCACCCTAGCCCATGCAGCTGCAAATACTATAGAAGGAAATGCAGTTATAGAGAATCCTTACATTAAATGTTTTCTTAAGAACTTTGTGGAACTATTGATTTGCTAGCTGCTGTACAAAATCTTCTGGCAAGTGCCACTGCAGTGGCCGCCCTGCAGCATTGTGCACTAATGTCTTTATTTATAAGAAAAACAATGTTGTGTAAGACTGTTCAATAGAAAAGAAAAGAGTCCTTTCCTTATGTGGATAACTTCCTTCAGATCTAGAGAGCATCATTGCGTGGCATTTCTGAACATACCTGCATCCTTAGTTCTGTTTTTGGATTGATGGTGGACTCTATGAACAAACTCTGAATGTATGCAGGGACAAGTATGTTTTCAATATGCTGAAAAAAAGGGCTTTTGAATATTTGTAGGCTTCATCTTTTTCCTTCAGCATTTTCTTACACTTTGGGAAGGATGTAAAGATAAGAATAACAGTCAGTTTTCTAACCCACAAGCTAATCCAAGTGTGTTACATTCAGTCTTTTGAGCATTTTGTAGTGAATATGTGTTGCATTTGGGCCATAGGAGAGCGGTGAAAAGGATAATGCAACATAGTTCTTCGTGTAATGGAGAAGCAAAAGAGAGCTTTATTTAAAGAAACACCACTGTTATATAGGGTAGTTACTGCAATACAAAATAGAAAAGGCTCATTGGTCCAAGAAGGCAACATCTCTTTGAAAACATGCTTTCTGCAAAATATCTGGTCTCTTGCAGTTGTTTAATCATTGTTCTAATTTCTTGTCCTTGAGCAGCCTGAGAAACCCAAGACTTTGAGGCTGCTTTTTCCCTGGTTCCCAGCAGTATCCAACGACAAATACGTGGGTTCAGAATGGAAGTTTGCAAATTATATATGTTTTTCGACCTTGAAATTCCAAAGGTGCCAAAATTTTAAGAAGGGTGGACTGATCATTTGGCAAATAATGGGCCAGTTCTACAGACTTGCAGACATATGCTAAAGCAAATGGTAGCATCTCTCAATTTGAGAAAATCACATAGAAAGTAGTTACAAAATTTTCAGTGCTGTTAGGAAATAAAGGGTCTCAGTGAACCACAGAAAAAAAACAGACATTCAGTGAGTAAATCTGTATTTTTACTACAGCTGAGAGAGAAATAAGAAACTGTTAATTTCTTGTACTCGGTGGAAATTTATTACATCTGTTGTGAAGTCCCAGTGGATTTCTATGTCTTCAAAGAAAACATAATGTAAAGAAATAGAAGAACTTAGAAATTTAATGGAATGTACAGAAAAACCTTTTCTGGTTCATAGACTTGACTGAGATATCTAAGTAAAACTCAGAACCAAAAGAAAGGAGAGCAAAAAAGCCAAAAGAGCATTCTACCATGGCAATTCTTACAGGAATATGCAAGGAGCTAGCTGACATTTACATTTTATTCTGCAATAGAGGAAAGAAAACTGAGATCTCATCTTCTGTCAAGAGTGGTTGACATCTGATGCATCTGTACAAAAATTTTTAAGAAGTTTCTTTGTTCTTCTGGATTTCTTTGGACAATCAAAGATCTCGACATCATCTTTTTCCCAACTCATGAACCTGGTTGGGTACTGTAAGAGAAGGAGATTGAGATTCTCTCAGCAGACAGGAACAGCTTGATGTCTCCCATTTATTTCTCACTACACAGATCTCTAGGCTTGATGTCATCTCTGTGGAAATGACTAGAAGCCACAGATGGAGATGTGGAAATAAAAAACTCAGCTGTGCAATGGGTGAGCAGGAAATAACAGGACTAGATTTTCACTGGCAGAAGTTAAAGGCTGATATCTTAGTTTTGTTGTGCTGCAGTACAAAACTGAATTTTATTGGAAAGGGTGAGAAATGTAGATTATGGTTATCTAGTATATTTTGCAACTGCATTTCATATTCATTGGACAGTCTCATCTGAATGCTCACCCTTTCCCCAAATTCTGATCTCTAAGAAAGTTTTATTTAGAAATTTTCAACTTAAATACTTGCATTTTTGTTACTAAAATAAGTTATTCTTGAGAAATTTACCTCACTTTTATTTTAAAATAATAAATACTTTCTTAGCCATTTAGATGAAATGAAACATTTTGACTTGACTTGAACATATTTCCTTCAATTTTAGGATGGTTTTAAGTCTCCTTCAGTTTTAAGATCTGCCATGAAAGCATATGTAATTTTGCAATTACATAAAAATACATAATTTAAAAAAAAAATGTTATGGGTTTTTTTTTGGATGTATCTATTTCAAGACAATGAGTAATCTCACATTTTGTGTGGAATAAGTCCATTGTGTTCCTTTCTACTGAAATAAATACCAAGAACATTTGTACTGGAGAAACATGAAAGGAACAGTGCAGTTGGTCAAATCTGGAACTTACTGGGTGCATTGAGTAATTAATACATGTTCATGTATTACCACTATGTAGGCAGAAACCTGTAAGCGTGTGGTGCTTGAACTGAGATTTATAATACATCTTACTAATACTTCAGATAAATGAACAAAACTTAAACACCTAGCATTTTAAAGGAGTATTTCTTTATGTCTCTTGAGATGACCTCTTTGTTTCCAGGAATACTGCTCCTCTTCAAGGTGACTGCTTTGAACAAGGCCTTTCCCTTTCTAAGGGTACTGCATTTCAGAATGGTGCTGCTGTACTTTCATAATGACACAAGGCACCTGATTTCCTTTTAGTGCTCACTTGTCATTGGACTTGCCTTTGCAAGCAGAAGCAAAAGGATTAGGGAATGACTTTAGAATTTATGTGTAAAGATTTTTAAAAGATCTCCTGTAAGCTTAAGTGAAGTTCTTTTTTATAGAAATTACTGGATTTGATATATTTAATATATTTCTCATTTTTAAGCATTTTTGTGTATGTTATATAGACTTGTATTTCAAAGCCCAGTCAATTACCTTAATTTGCCTGCATAAAAGTTAATGAAGATTTTTTGGTCTGTGTATTTCATGTACAGTTCTGTGTTAACAGCAGCGTCCTGTGTAAACATATTTTTTGTGTCTCAGTCTGAAACTAATTCTTCCTTTAGCAGGATAAATCTAGTGAGTTGAAAACACCTGCATGCTGTATGGGAGTCTGAAGTGCTAAAGACAATGACAGGCTTTTACTTACTTGTAAATTTTATTGAGCTTTAGAAAATTCAGTTTGGAGTTGCTGTAAAGGTCTGAAACCATTTGTTCTAGAACCTGGATATTTGTCATTGTACTAAGGTACCTAAAAGCAGTCTTGCAAAGGCATATTAATCAGCATTTCTCTGTAACCTGGTGCTGAATGCTGACCCTGAGCTGTCACCAGGAGTTAGGATGTACTGTAGTATGAGATGTCCTTCATTTAAAGACACTTATTTTGTTTCTGCCTGGATAAAAGAACATTAAAATGGGTGAAATATGGATTCTAAGTCAGAAAGGCTGGAAAATTAGAGGCTGATGCATACTTTAACATTTTGAAAAGATAGTGGGTTTTTACTTGATTATGCTGGAATCAAAGAGTTTAAGAACAGGGCACTACAAATGCTACATAACAACCACGCAACCAATCAGAGCACGACAGAGTATTTAGTGTCCAAACCAAGGCACTGCATGGTTAGGAAGAAGCTGTTGATTTTGTCCCCCTGCCCCTTAAAATACACAGTTATGGCATATCCACAATGATTAAGAACCACACAGGTGCTCCCTTCCTGCCCCCAGTGACACAGTGGGATGGGAAGGAGAAACAGGAAAGAAACCCCAAACCCAGGGGTAAAGATTAAATAAAATTAATATAAAAATTAATAATAGTTGTGGCAACAATAATAATAATATTGGGTTGAAGAGAAAGCAAGTACAGATAAATAAAAGCCAGGAAAGACAAGTGATGCACAATGCAATCATTAACCACCTACTGACCTCAGACCAGACCAGTACCTCTCAGCCAGCTGCCCCCAGTTTATAAACTGGGCATGATTTTCCATGGTAGGAAATATCCCTTTGGACAGTTTGGGTCAGCTGTCCTGGCTGTGATCCCTCTTAGCTTCTTGTGCACCTGCAAAGCCTTTGGCACTACTTAGCAACAATCAAAACATCAGTGTGTTGTCTACATTATTCTCATACTGAATCCAAACAACAGCATTGTAACAGCTACTAGGAAGAAAATTAACTTTGTTCCAGTAAGAACCAGGACATACACCTTTGAGCCACTCCAGCTATGAAAGTGATAGAGCTGTTTTATATGCATTGGATTTCACAGTTACACAAAGGATGTGTGCAAAAATTTAAATTCTGACATTATGTTTACAATGTTTCTTGAAAGAGTTAATAAAAATACTAGTGAACTGACTGCACTGATGTAACCATTTAGTCTGACACACCTCTTTCAGGTATAACTATCTTTAAATTATACAGAACATATTTTAAAAAACAACATTATGCTTAAAAGATAACATTATACTCAGTCTCTTTTACCTGTCGAGGTTGTCAGTCTGAAAAAAAGTCTCAGCCTAAAAAAGAGTAAGATATTTTTGGAAAATGTATGTAGTCTTTTAGAAAATGCTGATAATAGTTTCACATCTGTCTTTTCCTGCTGTGTAGCTTTTCAGATTAATTTTTCACGTTTGGCAAGTACAGATAATCATGCCATGTTGCAGAATCTTTTTCACACCAGTTTCCTATGCATAAATACCACAGTGTCACCTGTACAGCAGCATTTAAGCATTCAAATTCTGTGTATTAATTCTAGGAAATATTTTTTCTTTGTCTGGGTGAGACTAGTCTTGTCAAGATATCAAAATCACTAATATTTTTTAGTTAGAATGCTGGCTAATATATGCAAAAATATACAGTAAGTTATTATGTTATGAAATTTCACAAAGACTTTGGTCATAAAATTGTTTATAATTGAAGACAGAGGCAAACAGAGCACTTAGCAGTGCAATAGATTCATAAAATTAGAGAGAAAATAATTTGGGAAGGAGATGTTTTAGTGTAGATGGAGAATAGAAATTATTCATAAAATGATGCAGGGCACACTAAGGAGACATTATAGTTTGTGATCATGACAGATCTCACTGAACTTCAGAACATGACAATCATTAAGAAATATTGAAAATAAAGATTTCAAGGGCATTTCTGGTTGTAAATACATTATTTATGGATTAGAGGTAAGCATACAAAAATATACAAGCAAATAAATGCAATATTTTTCATTTTGTATATATTTCACAAAATACCCTTGTACTGGTCTAGTTTTTGTTATTTTTTCTCTTAAATCTTTGACAGGTTGTGTACTCTAAACCTATATGACTGTTATCTAGTGAATTTATCCCATTGCAAGGATAATTTGTTTATTTACCTTTTTTAAAACCTCCTTGCTGAAGATTTCTTTCAAAAACCCTAGCTCCAAATACTGACATTGAAAGCAGTGAGGAATAAACTTTCTTTATCACTTCATGTACCATGCTGAGCTAACCTTGATTCTAGACAGAGAGCATGAGAAGATCTAGAAACAAGGACTTTCATCTTTATAAATAAATATATTTGATCTGGGGTAGACTAAATAAGAAAAATAGAGAATTTTATCAGAACTATTTAAGAGAGAATTTCCTGAACAGCCTGAAAACTGCTTCAACTTAAAGGAGGGAATGGAATCTGAAGGCAGTATTTGCAGAAGCCAGAGAAACAGGGGGAGTTTTCAGCCATCTGAATAAAGGTTACAAGTGGCAAAAAGCAAATATAAAAACAAAGCACTGCCTTCTAAAACTAAGACAGTAGCAGTTCCTCCTGCTTTGGTGCTCAAATGTTCCTTGTAAGGTGCTTAAATTGATAGGGAATCACACCTTGGTTTTGGACTCAGTTTGAATACAAAGTCCTACTTGTAACTTTGAATAGAAATTATTCATCACTTTGTTTTACATCGGTTTTAGAACTTATGTATATGGTACAAAATGTTTTTTGTCGAAAATTTCAGGAGCAACTGATGTTGTTGAATCCCTTTTTGAGCTGATGTGAAGGCTTTGAAGTTGTGTCATTCAATTTATTTGTGTACATAGAGAGAGTTTGCCTCGTACATGTTTTCACCTCCTCTTTGTGATGGCAAGCCCACGAGACTCCATGAGCAGCACATGTGCATTAGTATGAATATGGTATTGAGCTACATGCAGGATGTACAGCTTAATGACAAACTGTCAGGACTTCTACATTTTTTTAAGCATGTAATGAGCCATAAATCTAAGAGGCAGCAGTGTCTGGTGTGACAATCTTAGTGGGGATAATGCTTAGAGGTGGTGTCTCTGCTGGATATCTTCATCCAGATAAAGTAATTTTGGTTCAAGAACTGTACTCCACCTCTTCCAGATACTGAATTTGGCAGTATTTAACTTTACTTTATTCATTATTTTGCATTACTTTAATGGGTACCTTTTAAAAAATATTAGAAATCAAGTGCCATTATGAATGCTTTTCAAGTCAGAAAAGAGGTGTCTTAATTCACTTGTACTCATCACCTGACATTAAAAGCTGTATTAAAATAGACTTTCCTTGACTAGTAAGTAAGTAAGCCTTGAATGATGCTGGAGTCACAAGGCTGGTAACTACTATAACATTACAGTAATAATACTTATTTTTGCACTTAGCAGTGAAGATGATAAACATGGAAAAGGCAAAAGCAAATGTTTGTTTCCTTGGCAGATTCATACTACATCATAGCTAAAGATTCTTCACCAGGATGTTACCCATATATCTTAAGTTCTCTATCATTGCAATTCAAGAGTATCTTGAACAGTGTATGTCCATGCCATATGTCTAAAATCTCTTGAGGGAAAAGAAAACTGTTTTTCTGGAAAACTGTGGCACTTCTAATTAAAAAGGTAACTGTCCTTTAACAAAGTAGTTTGCAACAGGGCATGGAGAATTTGATAGGTAACTGGAAGAAAGGTTTGGAATGTAACATATATGAGAGGTAGGATAAGAACATGTTCATATGTAGGAGATACTTAGTGCTGGATTTATTTTGAGTCATACTGCAGTTTTATTTTGTGGATTAGTTGCATTGCCAGGATCCTAAGTAAGTCCTTACTCATAGCTGTCTGCATGACTTTAAGCTGCAGGCCTGAGTTCTGCTAGGATAAATACACGTATTTTTAAAAATTAAATAATAAAATATGACATTTATGCATGGGATAATTTCTATAAAACCCATCTTTCTTCTCCCTATGGCAATTGTATATTTAGAAAGTTATCAAATTCTGTGCATGGAATCAGGTCTTCTGCTTTAGTTTTTCAGTCACGGACAACGTGGCCAGTCTCAATTTAAAATACCAGACATTTAAATTTTCGAAGTATGGATGTTCACAAAGGCCCCATGTATCAGAAAATTACATTATTTTCAATCTCAAAGCTTCTCTAGGATAACTCCCCTCAAATTTCCTTAAAGGTTACCTTGAATATAATTGTCATGGTGCAGCATTTCAAGAGAAACAGTATAGATTTTTATACCTGTGTGCTTTTCTCTGTAGATATGGTTTTGATCGTTTACTCTGGTTGGAAACTTTGAAAACTGTTGATGGAGGGTGTATTAAAGGCTTTTGGAGACAGTAAAACCTTAGTTCTACCTTCACAGAACTATAATTGATTCTAAAAGTCATGTTTCAATTCTGGCCTAATTATCACATTTACTGATACAAATCTGTGGCTCCTTAACTTTCACAGATTGAAAAAGAAATTGAAAAATGTCTTTGTTCTGTTTTTGTTTGTAGTAATTCATATCCTTATTTTTCTCTGCATTCAACCACAAGGTCTGTTGAAAAGTTATTGATAAATTGGAAGAAAATGCAGTGTTTATCATCATCATACATTTAAGGAAAAGTGTGCATCTTTCACAGTTTACAAAAGATGCTTCTAGTATAACATAGCAGAGTCATAAATATGCATTAAATCCCAAATGTAAGCTGGATGTAAATTAGGCCTGTTTGACAGAAAATTAGGATTTAGTCGATTTGTCCCTTGTACAGCTTCACTAACTATGTGATTCTGGTCTGGTCTTCTCTGTGCTGGTTTCCAATTAAAATGTTGTTATGTCAAAAGGGCACTATTAAAAGACAATTCTAGTCTCATTAATTATGGGTGCTGTGTTAGGACTCATGTTATGCACCTGCTAGAGCTTGAAGAAAAGTGCAGCATAAACAGTTCCATTTGTTTGGTTCGATTCCTGTGCAAACAATAGAATTTATTCCCCAGATTCCTACTTTAGTGCATACAGCATTGCCATGTTCATTTAGAGTCCTTCAGGTTATTCAGTATAAATGAGGAACGAGGTTAAAGATGGTGGACTTTAAAATTCAGACTACCTGTTTTGTGTGAGTACTAGAGAGCCACACAGACTAGTTCAATAAAGAAAAAGTTAGTTCTAACATACTCATACTCTTACACATTCTTGGTGTGCTGTAGTTTTTTTTTTTTTTTTTTTTTTAACTTCTTACAGAAAGAATATTCTGGAGAGCACCTGCCTTGCTAAGATGTTCAGGATGGTAAAGTGGCACTGTATCTGGATCCTGGTGCCTGTGTCTAATGTACAGCTGTACTTTTGATTTCCCAGCAGGAAGCCGCATTCTCTCATGGAAACATCATCAGATGTTCAAGATGTGAGAGCTAGCTGTGTTTGACAGTGGATTCTTTTTCTTTCTTTTTTTTTTTTTTTTTTTTTTTTTAATGTGTTATAGTCCTAGAGGAATCACTGGGGTGACAGTTGGTGTAACTTACGTTAGAGGAGCACGCCTTGAGGTGGAAGTGCTTTCAGAGATGCTTTTTAACTGTTAAGTTAGAGCAGGATGAAAAATGAAAATTTCTTGAAAGGTAAGGCTATGTTACAAAACAAAAATAGATAAGGAGTGCTGTTTGGATGATAGAGGGATAATTTCAAAGGAATATTTCTGTATCTTTGAACATCAGGCCCCAAATTCTGTCTTTTTAACTTACACACCGACTTAAAATGAGGGCAATGAAAGACTTCATTTTGTCAGAGAAAGAAGATCATTCTTCAGACCTCATTATGCCTGTGAGAGAATCATAACAACATTTAGCATTTGCAAGCATGTTCAAAGTGCAGGCTACTTTTGCAACTCCTCAAGAATATACCACTTCTCTGTCAATACTGTTGACCCACTTGTGCATGATGAACCTCAGGTACATTTATGATGCAGTGACTGCAGTTTTGCCCCAGAGAACTCTGAATTAATTTGGTTATTGCTAAATACACTGTTTCCCTCTGGGGGATCTCATATGCACAATTTTTACCCATACTTTGAGGCAGAATTTTTTGTGTTCTCTGCTGAACAGTGTACATCATAGCTGGACAAGGTACATATGCATGAACTGAGGGCATTAGACTGGAGACATGCTCCAAAACATGATGGTTTAGGTGAAACCTAAAGCTTCAGGCTGCATCAGAGCTTGGATACAGCAACAGAATATATTATCTTTCTGGTTCAGAAAGTAATTGATAAGCATATACTGATATCCACTCTTTAAACTGAGATAACTACCCTCAGATGAGAATTTATCCCTAATTTAGGATAATTTTATTCTAGAAGCAGTAATCAGTTCATCTAGTCTTGGGTTCCCAGCACAGTATTTGTTCTGTATCAGTGCCCTCCAGGGTAGCCTGCTTTATCTTTTGTTCCTAGTAATTTATCTTAGTCAGTGTGGAAATTGAGAGCAAAGAAGCTGAAGGCGTGTACTTCTGCCTTCTTCTTATCTGCTGTTCAACTTTACCTCTCACAAGTGTGAACTTTTCCTATGGTTCTTTGGTTAGAGACTGATAGGGTATGTTTCTGTTTAGCAAGAGATAGACTGTGTGAAGGTACCTTGTGCCTTCCTTTTTCTTCAGCTTTACCACATACATTAATTTTCAGGCTGCAAGCATAATCCAGTCACAAATAGTTTTAGCTCTCCTCTTGGCTGTGCATATCAGTACAGTCCCAGAAAATTCAAATACAGAAATAAACTGACTTGCTGTTTTCATTTCCAGTAAGAACTTGGTAGATCATTTGCTCCCACAAGCATATCCCTTCCCAGTTTTAGAAGTTTTTTGTTTTTGTTTTTCTTTGTTTTTGTTTTTTGTTTGTTTAAAAGCCATTACAACTGATTTTCCACTGAGACCAAGTCACAAAAATAATTACATTCCAAAAAATTGTTCACTGTTCAGGCACTTTCTGGAAACAGCTAAAAAATTTACAGTCTCAAGGGACATTAGTAAATAAAAGGGAACCGTACATAACAGATTTGACACCACAGTGCTGAAAATGTTTTTTAAATATTACTTGGACAAGTTTACCACAAAGAATATGTTGCCAGACTGTTGCTGAAATTTTTATGATGTCTAAGTACTAAAAGTTGTTTAACCCATTACAACAACCCATTACAACACTAAATGGTTTGGATTGTGCTGTGAAGTATTTGCTGCAATTTCTCCCTAACAAGATGAAATTCAGTATTTCCTATCTTTTTGATTGTACACTCCATTTATCTTTGTTCTGTTGATGGATAGTATGAGACACCTTGAGTAGTGAAGATTATCAGCTGTAACAGCTTGTCATTTTAGCTCTACAGATTTTCAGTTAAATTCTCAGTATATTATCCAAGATGGTGGTAACTGTGTTTCCATTCAAAACAACACATGTGCAACCCTTATATTTCCTGGAAATGTAAAGCTGACTTAAAGTTTGGGATAGCTGTAATTCTGTCCATAATTACATGTTCTTCGTCTTATGCTTTTAAATTAGACAACGAGGACAGTGTAGCAGCAACAGTGGCTGGGTGGAAAGGCAGGGAAGAAATTTAGTACTGGCACTGTGAAAGCAGAAGAATTATATAACATAAGACAGATAAGAAGAATTTGCTCTATTAGGATCT
Organism: Muscicapa striata striata; assembly: GCA_030060385.1. Classification (NCBI taxonomy): domain Eukaryota; kingdom Metazoa; phylum Chordata; class Aves; order Passeriformes; family Muscicapidae; genus Muscicapa; species Muscicapa striata. The sequence goes on from JAREIS010000070.1 coordinate 1,967,181, forward strand.
AAATAATAAAGTGTCTTGATAACTAGCTATGAAAACAAGTAAAAGGACATTTTCCTACCTCCAGTATGATTGTGGTATATTAGACACAAAAGAAGGTTCTTATTTCAAATAACAATTATAAATATCTGAAAAAAATAAAGTAAAAAGAAAATTAAAGTGTATAACTCCCTATCTACAAATAGGAAAAAATATTGCCATGCTGAAAGCAATATAAAGGAATGAAACTTGGAAAAATGTAGGTAGAATCAAAATAGGTTCAAACTAAAATTATGCGATACTTTAACTTTCTCCATAATTTTTGTAGAAGTGTATTTTCTAAAGGAAAAATTTCAATCAGAGTATTTAGAGCAAAAACTTACAATGAAGGAAAAAAAAAAAAAATCACTATTTTCCTCTCTGGTAGTTAAAAATACTAGTTGTCTACATAGAGGGGGAAAAAAATTGTCTCAAAAAGCTTCCAAAATTTACATTTTTTAATTATTTGAAATTAATTGTTGTTTGATATGTGAGAGTCTTAAGGAGTGCTGGAGTTAAAAAAAACCCCAGAAAACCCTAGTTGCTGAAAAACAGCAGTTACAGTTTACATAGCAGCTGTCACTTCACACGGTACACAGGCCTCACTTTCACAGCATAATGGCATGTGATAATAGCCATGCAAACTAGAAAATTTTAGAACCTTTCTGACATGATCTTTCCAGACTGTTGTTTTCTGAAGAGGAGGAAAAAGTTCCACTTGACCTTTAAATGACTTATACAATACTGCACAAGAATCTTTTCAGGTTTTGGATTCTTTCATTTTATGATTTAGCAAACATAAACCAAAAAACTTAAATATATATGTATGTCAAGATAAAGAGAGCTTGTTCAGATGGATATTTCAAGGTTTGCTTTTCTATCACCCTTGACTGAAAACTGAAAAAGCAGCAGATTTAATGTATTATGGTACTAAATTAGTTACCTATAGAGAGGCATGAACAAGACTAGTTGCTTGTAACAGAGACCATTTAAAAGATGCTTCTAATTTTAAATTAAGTAATAAAAGAAAATTCTGCTCCTTACATACACATTTGTAATGTTCAGTACAGTTCTACATGCAGGGCTGTATATTACCAAGAAGGAACATGGAGATAGTTCAGAGCTACAATCAAAATAAGGGAAAACAATGGCACAACTGCATCATGGAAGTTATTTAACTTTTGGACATGGTATGAGGGTAGACATATATGATTTGTCATTACTTAACTACTTCAGAGAGCTGTAACTTGCATACCTATAAATGGTAATGTGACACAGACCTTTTATACCAATGATTGATTAAAAAATGTGTTGGGCTCCAGGAACATAGATTGTGTTCTTGCTCAATGTGGAATGATGGCGGATTTCCTCACCAAGGAAAACAAGCAAATAAAAAATAATATGTGAAAGAGACAAAGAGCCTTTCCACTGGAGTTAACCTTGACTACCCCAGGGGCTATAAATGCTTTGCCAGATATAATTGCATCATATAAAAGTAAAGGAATAGATCTTTAAAAAAATAAAAGATTAAAGACCATAAGAAAACACATAGAGACATAACCTGTACAGATTCTGGTGATGGGATGCAACCAAAAATCAGTGCCAAGTGAGTGGAATCTGCCCTTTTTTTGGTTTTTGTTTTCTCTTTTAAAGGAAGATATAAAATTAAACATAAATTAGTTTTTGGGAAAATTAGCTGAAAGCTAAGAATAAAAAGGGAAAATTTAGGCGAGAAAAGAGGTAAACAAGGGAAAATACCAGTTAACTGGAATACATCTGCATCAGCCTGGTCCTGGTATTCTGCAGCTGTCTCCAGACAGCATCCAGACATCCACCCAGCCTCTACCTCACTCCCTTTTCCTAAAGGATGGAGAGAAAAATAGAACAAAGGTGAAATATCTCATGAAGCAAGACAATAACAGATAAATAAGAAAAGTAAATGCTGTATGTGCAACCCAAGTAAAAAGAGAAATTCTTCCACCACTTCCCATCACTGGCCAGATGTCCAGCCATGCCTTCCAAAGCAGGGCCTCAACACTTGCAGCTATTACTTGGGAAGATAGATCTCCTATCTCTGAATGTTGTGCTTTTCTCCTCCTTTTTCTCAGATTTTACTGGTGAGCACAATATCAAATGGTGTGGAATATATTCTTAGCCACTTGGGGTTGGCTGTGTTCCCTCACAGCCTCTTGTCCACCCCCAGCCTGTTAACTTCTGTGGCAAGTGAGGGGAGATAGATTTGGCAATTTGAGAGCTCTTTACAGGGACAGACCAAACCCTGCTGTGCTACCAACATCGTTTAAGCCACAAATACAAACCACAACTTCATATGGACTGCTCTTAATAAAATTATTGCCATAAGTTTGTTTCAGCCAGACCCCAGTACAATGATTTGGAACTGTGACCCACAGTAACTCAATCCACACACAAAGTTCGACTTCCTCTTGCAATGCTTTAGGCATGGCTAGTAATGATGATGAGGTGCAGCATTTACCACATGAGGCTTAGTCATGAGGAAGAATCTAATGTTTTAAATGTATGAAATAAAATAAGGCATCTTCAAATTCATGCTCTAATTACCTGATGGAGTTGGAAAGGTGTAGGGCAATTTCTTAAATATGCTCTCTGCTTTGGTTCAATTGTTTAGACTGCCAAGCTCCTTCTCTGTCCTGTGCACAGTACTCTACAGCCTGACACTTTTATGAGGATGTATGACCTTTATTAAGCAGCAGAGAAAGGAACTGAATCTGTGTCTCCTGCTTTCTGTGTATACTAAAAGATACTGTTCTGGCTTGCATATGAAACCTGCCTTGAGTTGACAATGGATGGTAGAAATTAAATTCCAGGACATTAATTTTTAACCAGGGGAAAAAAATCCTTAAATTGTGCATAGAAATATGATATGTAGAAGCTCTATTCTTAATTTTAGTTTTTGTCCCTTTAGTTTTACACAGTGTATTTTGTTGGGGTTAAAATGAAAGGAGAATGGGAGAATTATTTGAAAGGTGTTTGGTATAAGTTATATTTTCATTCTTTCCATCAAGTAAAAAAAAACAAGCAACCAAGACAAAAAAACAACAGCCCTCCATTTCTTTTATAGGATTAAAGGTATAAAATCACCATTTTCCAAGAGCTTTCTATTCAGGTATTTTGATTATTTTTTAAGCCAAATTGACTTCTTCATTCAGATTAAAAAAAAAAAAAAAAAAAGAGAGAGAATGGGCTGATTTGAAATAATGTCTAAAGATCAGAAGCTAAAGGAACATTACTCACATAATCCTGCAAGAAAGTGGGACTGAAAACTCTTTATATTTGGCTGACTCCTATTCTTAGCATCTGTATCTATCCTAACTTAGCCATTAAAACACATTAAATTACATTAAAATGTGAAAGATGGAAGGTGGAAACTAGATGCAAGCATTTATATTAATAAAGTTGAGTTTATTTTATAAAAATAGAAATTAAAACTATGACAATTTTTTAATTCATTAATAAAACAACAAGAAAAGGAAAAGTGGACAAAGTGAGCTTTTAAACTCATTTGACAGCTTATAATAACATGTCTATGAACCTCAGTATTGGCAAAACATTTTCATTCAAATAAAGCAGTGTTATCCTTAATAACTTATCTGTGTTTTGAAATCTGTACGAATCATCATGGGTTATGCAAATTATTTCCTGACTTGTCCTAATAAGTTTACAGTGTATAACCCACTTTTCAGAAGAAGAAACTTTTGAATACCACATGCACACAACATTCACAGAAATCTGAATACATTGAATAAGGAACCTGTTTTGAGCAAAGAGTATGTTTTTCTCCAGATAGGGAGTATGAGAAAAGCAATTTGATCATGGAGAAAAAAAATAAAAGCAAGTTTCTGATCTATTTCATGTTGTGCTTCTTGCAACAATAGTGATTGCTACAAAAATATTCATATAATTATGACACTTTGCTTGCCAGAATTACATATAGTTATGCACAAATTTGTATGCCTATTTACTATACTAATACATGCTTCTGTGAAAATTTTGCATACAAATTAGGCATGCAGGTATATTTACCATTCTGAAAATCTATTCTCAGCTGCCATTGCATAAAATTAGATTGTTAGATTGAAAAATACCACTATGTACAGCATGCAATGATAAAATTAGAAACATATCTGATTGTGGCAGTTGCTAGTCACTATATTTAAATGCTGAGGTTAATTCCTTTTATTTCTTGAGGCAACATGCATTGCAGGCTGCTTGAAAAAAGATTTCAATATTGTATTTATTTGTTATTTGCCAAAATAGCAACACTTAGGCTACAATTTCTTTTAAATGTGAATTTCAGTATCTTGGAAGTGGGTAAATATTATTAGCTATTGAAGAAGTATGGTACTGCTGAAAATAATTAACTCACTCTCCTCTGACCTCCCTCTTGGTAATTCCACTTGTGTTGGAATTAGCTGTGCCTGCAAGCCTGCAGATGACTTTAGGGGACATCACGGGGTCCTGTGTTCTGAGTCACAGTTTTCTTAAAGCCTGACCTATCACTTCTGGTAAAGTGCCACCTCCCACCCAGCAGGGCTGGCTTGATTGTACAGCTGGGCAGGGTGCAGCCTTTTAGAGCACTTATGTTAGGAGCAGCTTTGGTCATTCAACCCCCTGCTCAGGCCACTGTCTGGCAATACATCACAACCCCTGCTCATCTCTGTGTTTACCAGATTGGTGTAAATATGTTCTCCTTACTGCTAGCTTCATTTCTGTGGATAAAGAGCTCAAGCTCAGGTACAGACCTCAGGCAGCAGCAAATCATGTCACTGGTATTTTGGCAGGGTAGGATGGGAATGCAAACTGATTTAGTAATAGCAGCATTTCAGGTGAAATGGGGTCTGGATAAAATCAAACCTGCTATCTTCTGTAAAGCAGATATTTTGGTGTATGAATATGTGAGATGGACAGAAATCTAAGGGGAAGAAAGTCCCCCACTATATTTGTGTTTGCAATTCCATTTGTGGTAACTTACCATAATATTATGAATAGAATAATGACACAGCTAAACATAATGGCATCATACTAAGGGCTAGCACAATCCATCTTAACAGTTTGAATAAATTGTTGTAATGTCTCATGTCAAAAAAGCACTGAAGTGTATCAGTGAGCAGCTAATCCTGGCTCAGCCTGACAAACTCCAGAATATTATGGCAGGAAATATGAAGAAGATACCTAGTAGTTTCCAGAGTTTAACAAGCAGTATGACTTTTTACTTTCTATATTTAATTCTTAATAAGAAAAAAAAACTATAATGGTGGAAAGAGCAGAGCAAATTAGGAAAAAGTAGTTGTTATTGGCTCTACAACACTTGAGAACAGAAAATCTATACAAATTGTTTTGCATGAGATGCTAAAGGGCTTACTTTAAAAAAATCTGTGTGATATAATACTTACACTACTTTTCCCTTCTTTATGTGCAGTTCCCATATGTTGTCTCTCATTTGCATTTGCTATGCTGTGCTACAAGCAAGAAAAAAAGAGGGATATATAAGGTTACTATTTTTATATAAAACATCTGAATGTATCTAAGCAGTGGAACAGGTTGCCCAAGGAAGTGCTTCTGTCACCCCACACAGAGGAATTTAAAAGATGTGTAGATGTAGCATCTAGGAACATGGTTTAGAGGGGGGCTTGGTAGAGATGGTTAATGATTGGACTTGATGAACTTAAAGTTCTTCTCCAACCTAAACAAATCTATGATTGTTATCATGATTCGTCCAGCCTCCTATTCTCTGAAGTCTGCGTTACATTTTTGGCAGACATTTGATTCTGTATAATCATTTTTCTGCTTTAACATCAGCATGTAACAGCCATAACATCACCTAAGATCCTACTGGTATGTGCCAACATAATGGACTTCTGGGTCTGGAAATATGACCTAATGCTTATCCAGTTTCATTTTTCATAGGGAAGCAAGTAATTATACCAATGTCCGAAATTACCATGTCAAGTGGATTCTAACTTGCTCTTAGGTTTTCTGCATTCTTTTGTATCAGTCTGATTTAATAAAATAACAGAACAGTAATTGGCCAGATGGCAACAAAAAGTAAGACTGTACAGCCCTGGAAATGGCATAGTCTATATGTAGACATGGGGAAGCACCCAAGCAAAGACAAACCAGTGGAGTCGCTGTCCCTCCACATCTTTTCAAAAGGCAACAGAAGAATTAGCTGTTTTGTGGTCGATTGCTCTAAGCTTTTACAGCAGGATACTGAATTGCTCTAGAAGGGAAAAATAGTCCTCTTACATCTTCTTATAGGAACTCACAGTTTGGCTTGTAGGCAAAATTATGCAAAAATTTCAAACAAAGTCTACTAATTGGTAGCAAATGTCACTTTACCCTGGGGCAAGTTTGAATATTTGCTGGTCTTTGTTTTCAGACGAATCTCTCATGATATTGTAACCTCAGGGGTTTGAAGCAGTCATATTTCATGCAATTTTAGACTTCAGTGCTTGAACTATTTTGATTTTTAGACAATAAAGAGTAATACACCAAATCATCAATAATAGCAAGTCTCTGAAAGAGACAAGAAGACAAGGGGCAGATAGATGGCATAAACATTGAAAGAAGAACTGTTATATTTAGATTTTTCTAAAAATAGTTCTTTGCAGAAGAGTTTCTGGTTTTTTTTGTTTTTTTTGTTTTTTTTTGTGTTTTAGTGAAATTCTTTTGGCTCTTTTTTTTTTTTTTTTTTTTTAATAAACATGCCCCTATGTCTAGGCTTCTTGCCGAGCATCTTGTGCAAAAAGTGAGATTATAAATCAGATTAAGTATTTTAGTATACAGATTCACTAAGAAAAGTGTAGGGTGAATGTTTCTTACACCATAAAGAATTATCATCTCCTTTTCAGTATTCTGCAGGTATAATTTCATTTGAGTTGCTCTCTTTGGTCTTTGTCTAGCATTAGGTGCCCCATACAGATTTCGGCAGGTTGAAGTGTTTGTTTATAAATGGTGTTGGTGTATTTCACGATAAGAAAAGTTCCCCATTTCAGTTCAATTGACCCTTAGATTATTAACATTTTTGCAGAGATAAATGGGGTGGGCTGATTTATTCATCAGAACTGAGGGGGACCACAAACTGTGGTTTACACCCTCCATGTTGCATGCTGGGGTTGTTTTGAATTTGGCAAGAATCCCATCTCTGAAATTTCTGCAACTGACACATTGCACACCCAGGAAAAGATAAACATAAATTTGAATTCTAATGAAGAATCTTAACAGAATCTTAATGGAATAACAAAATCTATACTAACACTGCTTTTTAATTTTCACAATGTAATAATAGTAAATAGTATTCTAAAACTCTTTTAGAGTGGTAATGTATATCTCACATAATAAAACCTTCATTTGAAGTTGGAGACAAAAATTACTGCTTCCTTAAAATAAAGATGAACTGTAAGAAACACAAGAAGTACAGGTCATCAAAAAGGAACACCACTGTGCTCCTTTTATTTTGAAGACCTGGTCTTTAAAATAAACCACCTGTCCTTGGTCCCTTCACAAATTAACTTCAGGGCAAGCTCTCACAGCATCTCATCTAACTTGAACAAGGTGCTCTCCATAAATCCAAGGTCATAATTTTTCTGCATGTCCTCTTCATACCTCTTGGTCAATGCAGACAAGGCGTCTGTCAGTATTCACGTCATGTTTATGAACCCAGGTCCAGGGTTGTTAAAATTTCCCCAGAAGAACTAGGACCCACAGAGGAGAGAGAGCTGCTTCAGCATACTTGTGAAGATTTTGTTTAATTTATCTTATTACAATCAAACAATAAAATAAAAACCACCCAAAGATGTTATAAATCTCCCTTTGCATCATTCAGTGATGAAGTATTACTAAGGAAATCACTGTCAACAAAGAAAATATATCCTGAAGATGTAGCAATATAAGTTGGACAGGTATTAAAATGTACCTCTGTGTTTATGTATGTGTGCTTATGTGTATAAAAACATGTTTCTCTGTCTCTCTCTCTCTATATATATGTGTGTGTGTATATGGCCAAATGAGTAACCATTATTTTGTGAAAGATGTGGAACATACTCAGTAATGATCTGAACAATGCTGAATGACTCAATGACTTCCATGGAACAGCAAATTTGCTCTGAAAATAGCCTCTTTTCTGTTAAAGGGACGTCTGTAGCCAGAGATTTCCAACTCAGAGGTGCTACAGGCAAAGGATCACCAACTTCAAATTACTGTGTTACAGTTCAGAACCTATTCTGCATTCAAGCTTTTTCTACTCTTGCATCTTCGCATGTGAATTGACCTCTAGGAAAGATGTTACTGAAAAAAAATGTAGAAATCCACACATAAATTACATCAGGAAAGCTTAAAGGAATAAAACATCACTCTTGCAGACTTCTTTCCAGCAGATAAACTGATTGCTGCTTACATTCTTGCTGCTGCAGAGTTGGTGAACTACTCTCAGTACCTGCAGAGAATATTTTCCTTAACTTCAGGAGCTTTTGAAATCTAGAAAGCAAGGACATTGATGGATGAAGGTCTTTTAGAGGCTTGACATTTAGTTTGTGAGAAGTGGATAATGCAAGCTGCAAGGAAGGGCAGAGGAAGAACTTCCTAGTTACAGTGCCAAGAGCTGTTTCGGAGTCAGAAAGTTAATTCCACAGTCCTAATCAGGGATGAGAGGAGAAAATAATTGAAATATGACCTTGTCAATTTTATCTGATACATCTTTCTGGTCAAAAGATGTAAAAGTAGTTTTCCATAAGTTAATTTCTTCTGCTTTGACAACTCTTATACAGATGTGCAGTATTAGAGCAAAATGGAGGTCAAAATTAGATAGATTTACATAATATGTTTTATTGTAATGCTGTGTTTTTATTGGACAATAGGGATCTTGTTAAACTTTCATCTTTAGAACCAAAGTGTCCTCAGAAAGCTTAAGTGAAATATTTTTGCTTCAATTCTTATTTGGAGAGTAAAATGGGATAAAGGTGACATTTCTTATCAGAATCCTTGCCAAGAACTTGCTTGCTCTTGTGGTAAAAAAAATTTATCATGTTATGTCATCTAGAATAACATGTACCATACTTCTATGCGTAGAAATTAGACAGTTTTAGAGAGATGCTGTGATGTGAGGAATACTTGCAGGGGTTCTGCCCAAAGTGAATGCTTAAATGTATTTTTGAATAGAAAGTGGTGGTACAGGCACAAAGAAAGAACAGAAGAATACAGTTAATACCAGAAACTGATTTTTTTTCAGATGCTGTCACAGAATTATAGAATTTTAGAATGATAGAAATAGTTTGGTTTGGAAGGAACTTTCAAAGGTCATGTGGTCCAGTCTCATACAATGAGAAGGGATTTTTTCAACCAGACCAAGTTGCTCAGAGCCCTGTCAAATTTAACCTTGAATGTTCCCAAGGATGGGAATCCACCACATCTCTGGGCAGCCTGTTTCAGTGTTTTACAACACACATAAGAAAAAACTTCTTCCTTGTATCTAGGCAGAATCCACTGATCTAACACTTTAAAACCACTACCCCTTGTTGTTTTGCCACCACTGCAATTTTTGTCCTCATTTTTCTTATAGGCCTCTTTTAGGTACTGTAAGACCTCCCCAGAGAATTCTCTTCTCAAGGCTCCCCCTCAAATCCTCCTCATGTGCTCCTCTAGACTAATTCCAAGAGGTTCATATCCTTCCTTATTTGAGTGCACCAGAGTAGGATGCAACACTCCAGTTGAGATGTCAGCAGTGGAGAAGAGGAGGAGAATCATCTCCCTTGTGATACTGCTTTGGATGCAGCCCAGGACACGTTTGGCTTTCTGGGCTGGGAGTGCCCATGGCTGGGTCATGTCCAGCCTCTCACCACCAGCACCCCCAAGCCCTTCTCACAGGGCTGCTCTCATCTGTTCATCCCCAGCCTGGGTTGGGACCAACAGTTGCCATGACCCAGGTGAAGCAGCTTGCACTTGGTCTTATTAAACCTCATGAGATTCCCATGGACATAAGTCTCAAGCTTTTCCAGGTCCCTCTGGATGACATCTGACCCAGAGGCACGATAACCACACCACTCAGCTTGCTGTCTTCTGCAAACTTCCTGAGTGTGCACTCAACTCTGCTGTCTAACTCATCAATCAAGATATTACACAGTATTGGTCCCCATACAACCCCCTGAGAGACTCAGTGATCTCCACTTGGGCTTTTAGCCATTAGCCACTACCCTCCTTTCTCCTTCACTGCCATTTGCATCCATAAAAAGCCTGTGGGGCAAAGTGCCTAAGTCAGATGTTGGATGTAATTTATACCATTTACATATTTTCCTACTCAAATGGTGTATGTCAACAAAAGAGAATGAGTTTGGATTTGACTTAGTGGGAACAAAAAACCCCCAAACCCAACAACAATAACAACAACAATAAAAGGACAGTTTACATAGTACTTTTAAAAGCATACTGCAAGGAATAACATATAAGGAGCTAATAAGGAGTGTGGTTGCCTTGTAGAATGATCTTGGCAGGAGCATAATTCTACATGGATATCAACAAATTACACATGATTTGCTGATTACATGCTAAGTTACTCCATTTCAGATCAGATCTGAAAATATTTTGTTTTTTACTTAAACATGTTCAGCAGTTTCAGAATTTTTGATCATTTTTTACAAGCCATAAGCTGAAAATAATGCTCTTTTAAAATGCCTTTTTGAAAGCTATGTTCAATAGTTGTAAAGTGTATAGAAAATAGGAGATAATTATTATTCTTTAAAGAATGGGGCTGCTAAGTAATGAGATAGGGAGCTTGTACCACCTTGACAAGTCATCCTTAACCATGTTAATTAATAGGGGGAATTCTGTGCCCATACAGATGAGGGACTTTGATATCCTAATGCTAAGAAGAAAGCATCATCTTAAGAAGTGAACTTTTTATCTCTGTATATATATGCGGAGTCCTAAGTGATATAAGTGCAAGATCCTGGTAGTTATCAATCTTTGATCCAGGTAGAACAACAACATAAAACTATGAATTTAAAAGCAAATTTAACCAAAGAACAACTATGCACACAGAATAATGAAAAACTTTTAAATGCTTTTCCTCAAAAAAAAAAAACTTCTTAAAAGCATTTTTTCTTTCCCCTGAAAGCTAGAGATTACATTTATCTGTCTACTTGCTTCCTCTGTAAATTTCAAACAGCAGCAAAGAAAAGATGGTTCTTTGCTTTGGCCACTTATCTAGTGAAGAATACTGCAGCACAGAGAAATATATTCAAGACTGTTTTCATCTTAAATAATGTTCTCTAGTAGACTGAACTTCTTTGGATATATTTTCAAAGAACATTCTTCCAGAGATCCTATCTGCAGGATGGGACTTCAAGAGTGACCAAGAAACCTGTGAAGGTTGAGCTGACACATCTTTCTATGAACCAGCAAGATAATGGGTGAAATCCAAAGATCAGAGATAGTAGTGAGAACAGGTGAGAAAGTTTTACTGTATGGCAATGAGGAAAATGGAAGAAACAACCATCATAAATCAGATGTCTGATGTTCTCTGATGGAATAGTCAGACATGGATCCTTTTGTAGCCCATTATTTGTTCCCAATCCTGGCCCTCAAACACAGGCCTTTCATACATACAAATGCTCATGTGCAACCCTCCCTGCCCCAAAACATTCAGTGACTCTCACTCTATGCAGGTAAATATATAGATATATACTTTCTGGACAGAGATATACATGTACACGTTTATCACTTGTTTTAAAGGAAAAACAACACTCAGGTAAATGGGCCTGAAAGCAAACTTTACATGTAGGTTTCAATGTTCAGACCTAAATTTAGAGTCAAGTGGTCTATTAGATTCTATTAGATTTCCTTTTTTGTAACATTTCAAATATGAACTCCCATTAAAGAAAAGACACAACCTTCTTGCTGTTAAGTAACTGTAGATCCATATATTGGAAAATTAGTGATGCATTGAGAAATGGGAACTTAGTATTTCCAAAATAGCAGTGAATCTCATCCTGCAAATTTACTTTCAGTTTCTCTGTGATTTAAATGGTGAAGTACAGCGTAAAATGTTTTACAAACACTTGATCTCAGCTTGCATCAGGAAAGTGAGTGGTGAAATAAAAATTTGTTGCCATAGTCAGAGGAAGAGGTGGTTTCCATTCTTCCTGCTAGAAGAATGAGGCAGGGAGTTGGAAAAACACACTGGTGTGCCTGTATGAGTGTTGGGCTGACCTGTGAGTCAGAAGATTTGTGGGAGGACTTAGGACAGGTAAACTTTTACTCACTTCCATTCCTTCTTCCCTGGAAACTTGGCAGCAGTCCTTTCCCTCAGTGATAAACTCTGCAGTCCTGGAGCTCAAGGGGCCTCCCTGCAGCCTCCCAGACTTGGAGGAGGTGTTTCTTTGTGTACTGCCTGCTTCCTTGCCCTCTTCCTGTGCAAGACTGATGCACCCTCCTGAGCTGATACCATGTATTTGGCTCTTCCACTTGGCTATGAAGAGGAAGGAGCAGTGACTTGTGCTTCAGCTAGTGTGTTTTGTGGGCTAGAGGTGCAAGGTGTGCTCTTCCAGCTTGTCTGATAGTAAATGCTGGGCAACTAAAAAGACTTTTGTCCACCTGAACCTGCCCTCTGACTCCCACTTTAGCTGTTGAGCTCTGCATCTGTCAGAACAAGCATTGGAGCAAGCTCAACAGTGAGGATGCAGCCATGCAAGTTTTAGCACAGTGCTCTTGCATGACTTATGTTTAGTTGATAGAAGAAATGCTCTGGGCTGCAGAATTGTGGCCTAAATATTGCTGTGTAACATATGTCTGCTAGGAGATGGACAGATGCCTCCTTGGTGTGACAGAACTGGCTTTACAGATTGCTGAGTCTGCTCTCTGGATCATAGTGCAGGAAACATTGCCCTATCTCACCAGTCAGTAGCCTTTATTGTAGGTCTTGTTTTGTCTTTCTCTTGTGCCTATACAACTCCAGCTGACATCTGGGGGGCTCTACATGCCAAATCCTTCTCCCTAGTATCAGTTTATGAAACTAGAGATATTTTTATTCACTTATCATTAAAAAAGAATACTGGCAGAGGTAGATTAGTTCCATCTTTATATTTTTCAGTCTGTATCTTTACGTAGGTAGAACTAGCTCATGTTTAAAAGACTCGTTTGAGAATCAGAGTTTAAATATAAAATACAGCCTCATATTTACCATGTACTCTTAAGTAATTTCTACAGTAAGTTGCAAAAACAGCAGATGTAGAAGATCTGAACTATCTTGTTTTCATCGTGAAAGTCTAGCGTGAAGTGCTAAAACTCTCTGTAGAATAATGTAGAATTATGCACACTCTAACAGATTTTAAAATACGCTGCTAAGCAAATCCAGTGCTGTTGGCATTTTTCTGACTGGAGAGAGCCAACAGGAAAAGTGTGGAACAAGGGAGCATTATAGATCTTTGTCTATTGCACAACAAGAACCTGAAATCCTTTCCATGTTCAAACTTGCTTTCAAAAACCCATAGGTCTGAAAAGAGGGGATATGTTCTTTTCTGCTATATGATAGGCTTGTATTACAGAGTGCAGGAAATGAGTTTTTGTTCCAGAATGGGATTTAAAGCCTCTCTAGAGAGAGTGCCATAGCCCAGGATGATGTCCACATCACTTGCCGAAGAGATGCAACTGTTCTCAAAGCGCAAAAGGGGGACTTTTCGTATATTGCCTTTAAATGCTGTGCTTTTCTCTATTAGAAATTGAGCATCAACACTTTCCATTGCTACCCTTTCACTGACCTGTTTCTAAAACAAGACATAGCTGGATGGTAAGGGATTTATCCCTGACAAGCCAAGGGAGCAACAAATACAGATTTGAGCATCACAGCGCATTTATGAATAAGGATGATTCTTAACTGTGGAACAAATTCAGAGCTGTCCTCACCTGTGAGCCATGCTTTTATGCAGTCTTGTGGATTGGATAAATATGCTGTGGACATTTCAGTGTTGAAAAGACAGACAGTGTTCAACTTAAATAGCTGAAAAATCTTTGAGGGTTATCTGGCTTCTAGGTGTTTAATTGCTGCCAAAATCACTCTTTCAAATTTTCAGCTACCTGATGGATATTGTCCTTTAGATAAGGAATAACAAAAAAGCATTGACCATGAACATAAATACATCTAAGATTAAAATATTTCTTTTAAAACTTGTATGAACTTATGAAGAGGTTAGAATTGGCAGAAAAATTTGTGTTTGAGATCACTTTTTGGTTTTCGACAATGATTTATTTATTGCAGTGACACCTGTGAAAATACAACCTCACTGAATAAAGAGGTCATCATGTTAATGTCATCACTGTCATCATCAATAATAACAACAATAAAGTGTTACTACTTTAGCATAACTCTACATTTTATTTACGTTAAGATAGCTAATAAAATTCAAGATCCCTGATCTTATTACAGTCTGCCTTGCTAATGCTTCTACACTATGTATATAAAGTAGGTATTATACTATTTGTTACTTATTAGATCCTTAAAGGAATTTGCATTTTTCAAGAGCAAATCTCAAAGCACTGTATAAAAATTAGCTCACTGTAATTGATTTTGAAATATATTGAAAACATAAACCCTTCACCTTGTGTTCTGTTGATAGTCTTTTGCCCTGAATGATGCTTGCTGGTACTGGCAGCTGCCCAAGTACATTTGCATTTACTGTGACATCAGTTAATGTGGCATCCTTTATAATCTTAATCTTTTTTGCACTATATGCAACAATAAAAAAAGGAATCACAAGAATGTTGTTATACATAACCATATCACTAACCAGGCTGAGCAGTAGTATAGCCAAGATGGGTATTTTATTTGTTCAGTTTGAATTTTATTCAGAGGGGTTGAAGTGCTACCTCAGTCAGTTTGCAGCTGACCTCATGTTGGGCAGGAGTGTTGAGTGAGGAGTGCTGGAGGGTAGGAAACATCTGCAGAGGGATCTGGACAGACTGGATTGATGGGGTGAGATCAATTAGATGAGGTTCAACAAAGCCAAGCACCAGGTCCTGCCCCTGGGTCACAACAACCCCAGGCAGCTCTACAGGCTGGGAGCAGAGTGGCAGGAAAGTTGCTTTGCAGAAGAAGACCAGGGGGTTCTGGTCAACAGCAGCTGGGCACGAGCCAGGGAGTGTGTCCAGAGAAGGGCAGTGGAGCTGGGGAAGGGTCTGGAGCACCAGTCCTGTGAGGAGAGGCTGAGGGAGCTGGGGATGTTTAGCCTGGAGAAAAAGAGGCTCAGGGGTGACCTTATCACTCTCTACAGCTCCCTGAAAGGAGCGTGCAGCCAGGTGAGGCTTGGCCTCTTCTCACAAGCATCCAGTGACAGCACAAATGGATACAGCCTAAAGCTGGGCCACAGGAGGTTTAGATCGGACTTCAGGAATATTTTTTCACAGAAAGAGTGATTGGGCATTGGAATGGGCTTCCCGAGGAGGTGGTTGAGTTGCTGTCTATAAAGGTGTTTAGGGAAAGACTGGATGTGGCACTCTGTGCCTTGGTCTAGTTCACAAGGTTTGGTCAAAGGTTAGACTTAGTGAACTCAGAGATCTTCTTTTGTTTAATTGATTCTGTGATTCTGTTATCCCTGACAATGGGCTCAGCTGTAGCAAACTTTAAAATTAAATTTCTTTGGGGTCATTCACTATTTTGTTTTCTCATGCTCTTTTGCTCAAGTGCTAGGTATAGCTGGAAGCAAACAGGATGACCTTTGAAGCAGTACAGCCACAGTGTTAGCAATATTACAGCAGTCTTCTGGTTCATTCAAAGATCAGGAAGTTGATGACTTCAACAGCAATTTTTTTCTTCTAAAAAAGGAGAAAACTTTAAATTTCCTTTCTTTAATATTTTGGCTTTTAATATATACTTAAAATGCAATTATTTATTTATAGGAAAGTCTTAGGGAACTCAAGAGTATATCAAAAGACCACCAGAAATACAAAAGTTCTAAGCAGTAAAACCGAAACAGTATTCACATTTTTTCTCAGGTACACTGAGTCAAATCTGGTTTAGACAACCTGAGTTAACAATGTTTTAATGAAAAGGAATCACGACAAATAAATAAAACACACTAACACATGAAACCACAAAATCATTCACCATCAAGGAGTCTGGGTTTCCTTTTTTTTAGTTTCATTTGTTAATTACAATATATGGACTGCCATATGAGCAAAATAATTTCTGAAATACATAGACACATAAATACATAAAAACATTTTTTTTTCTTACTTAGAGCTGTGGAAAGTCATTCAAGACCTATCTTGCCAGCATCCACAGGGGAAGGTTAGGATGTTCCTCAGTTTGAAGAATTAGTGGGTTGAGGCATCCATATAAAAGTTGCCTTCTCTGCTGACAAATACTCTACTGCCTTTTTTTCATATTTTGAAGTAATATTTTTAAACCAATGGCTTTTTTATTTTTTCACCAAAAAGAAGATAAATATGGAATTGCAAAGGCAAGAGGTAAAGCTAAGACTACTTCAGTTTTCTTGAAAATGCTTGAAACAATCTATAGAAGAGAGCTAAGAATTTTTTTCTTCAATTGTATGAATAAATCCAAGTGCTAGCTGAAAAACCTTTTATTCTGACAAACTGAAAAAGTCATGAACTGATTACAGTGAATACTTTCACCTTGAAATAGCAACACTATCTTCTAGAGTAAGTTTTTCCTACTTGTCACATAATGACTTGTCGTTTTAAGACCCATAGGCTTAATTCATGGATCAGACCTACTTTGGAAGTGAATAGCTAGTACTTAACAAAAGTCTTGCTTATTATTGGAGAAAAGCTGTCTGGTGGACTTCTAGATTTTGTTTGGAGTGCAAATAGGTATTGCTACTTATGCAGACTATTATCCTGTCATCTTTTTTCCATGGATAATAAATTGTATCTTAAAGGAAGAGTCTAAAGAATTCTGAGCAGCAGAATCAGCATTGTTCTGTTTTATGCAGTCTTACAAAATTTATAATTTTCGTAGAAACCAACATTTCTGATGTACCAGTGAAAGGAAAATCGGGTATTTAATCATGCTTTCTTAACACTGTTAGGAGTTCAACTGGGTCTAAGTTTGGCTGGCATGAGGCAAAATCAACATACAAGATTTGTAAATTACCTAATTATATACATTCAGTTCTCAGTAATGTTGCAAGTGTAGTTTTTTTTCCCCTCATACTGAGATGCCTGCTACAACTGAAGAAGAGGGTCATTGCTCCTAAGGTCAAGTCAGTCCACATGTAATATTTAGCTCTCTGCAAAACTTGGATTAGCAGAAGTAGAGAAAATGAATAGCAAAAAGTCTTGGGCTTGTCTTTGCGATATTTAAAAAAAGTGCTTCTTGTCTCCATTGTTTGTAATAATAAGCCACATACTAGCTTATTATTAAAAGAATCTCTGGGTCATTACTAGGCAAGGGACAGAATTACTACATCACTGTGGAAGAAAATATGTTGAGAGGAACCATATCCTTCTGTCATATTGATCTTTTTTTCAGTTGGCAGTTCTAGAATTCAATTATAATATTTATGGTCCTCCAGATTAGTAGCTTAATTCTTTTTCATTTCAAAAAGGATTTGTAAAAATAATGTTTCTGATTAAAAGGGATATGTTGAAATATTATAGGGAAGACTGGCACTGAAATTTTTTTCAAACACATTGAAAATGTGGTTTTTGAAAATGGGGTTTTTTGGATTAGGAATTTTTTTCTTCATTTATTTTCTTTATTATTTTTTCCCCCAATTAATTCTCTCCCTGATTTTGAAATTCAGTAGATGTTTGCAAGATACTCATATAAAATTTAGTATACTCAATGGCTGGTAGACACTGGATGTCCATGCTGTATGTAAGTTACTTATCACTTCTGAGTGTCAGCCCCTCTGACAAAGTTAGTTTTTCAGTCTAAAATGAGAGATATACCTTGGTTTTGGACAACAAGAATTGCCTCCTTTCTTGAGCATGATCTAACATGGTAAGTATATGCTTCTGTAGTTATTTAAAGTTGAGATGACACAAGAGTCTCATAACTATCTAAGCATATTTAAAAAAATATATATGTAGAGACTTGGTATTTTTTTATAACAGAGTTTCAGCAAGAAATGGAGCTGATTTTTGTGTCTTTTCTTATATTACCTTTTGTACAAGTTTACAAAGTACAAGTTTTCAAAACTTAGAAGCAAATTCTTCAGCATGTAATACTGTATGAGTTGGAAAAACTCCTGAGCGTTTGCAAAAACAAAAATCCGAGACTGAACATTTGTTTCTGTGTGGTAAAAAGTTGTAATCTGACCTTTCAGAAGACAGGAATGCTTACTATATCTGTAGGCAAAGAGAGCTTTTTCCATGGGTTGGCTAGGGAGTAGATAGGGAGAATATTGGAATCATGGTATAGTTTGAATTTCAAAGGACCTTAAAGATCATCTAGGTCCAGTCCCACTGCCATGGAGAGGCACATTTTCACTAGAGCATGTTTCTCAGAGTCCCCAAGCCTGACCTGAAACATTTCCAGAAACAGAGCATCCACAGCTGGGTTTCCCAAGCAACCACTTCCACTGCCTCACAACTCTCATAGTAAAGAATGGCTTTCTAATATCTAATCTAAACATATTCTTTTTCTGTTTGAATCCATTCTCCCTTGTCCTGTCACTACATGCTCTTGTAAAAAGTGCCTCTGCATCTTTCTTTTAGGGTCCCTTCAGGTACTGGAAGGCCACAATTAGGTCACCCCAAAATCTTCTCTTAAAGGGTAATAAATCCCAATTCTCTCAGACTTTCCTCATAAAAGATGTGCTCCATCCCTCTTATTAACTTGGTGTCCCTCCTCTGGATCACTCCAGCAGTTCCCTGTCCTTCCCATGCAGGGACCCCACAGCTGGATGCAGGGTTCCAGCTGGGTCTCAGCAGAGCAGAGCAGAGGGGCAGAATCCCCTCCCTCCCCTGCTGCCCACGCTGCTTTGGATGCAGCCCAGGACACGTTTGGCTTTCTGGGCTGGGAGTGCCCATGGCTGGGTCATGTCCAGCCTCTCACCACCAGCACCCCCAAGTCCTTCTCACAGGGCTGCTCTCATCTGTTCATCCCACAGACTGGGAACTTGGTCTTGTTAAACCTCATGAGATTCACATGGGCCAGCTTGTCAAGATTTTCCAGTCCCTCTGGATGGCATTCCATCCTTCAGGTGTATCAACTGCACTACTCAGCTTGATGTCATCTAAAAATTTGCTGAGGGTGCACTTGATCCCATTGCTGGAGATGTTGAATAACTGGTCCTAGTACGAGTCCCTGAGGGACATCACTTGCCACTGATGTCCACTGGGACCCTTAGCCTCTGACCACGACCCTCCGGACACAGCTGCCAAACCAATTCCTTTTCCACCAGTCTACCCATCGAATCCACCTCTCCCCACTTTATAAAGAAGACTTTTGTGGGGAATTGTGTCAAAGGTTTAACAGAAGTCCAGATAAATTATGTCTGTAGCCCTTTCCTTGTTCACTGATGTTGTCACCATATTAGTGTACACAATACAGGAATTTTTTTTGTTTGGCGCTGTAAGTAAGCAAGGCCAGAAGGGCTCGCTTATTAACACTGCCATGCATAATCTTTACAGCAGTAATTAGACAACTACAACAGAGAACATGGTAAAATAACCTAGAAAATAAAATGTCAGCAATTTGATTATTCTTTCATTCTAGACTGAGTAAAGTTTATGATGGTAAAGATATTTAGTAGAAACAAAATCAGTCTAAAATAATTTCTTCTAAAGGAGATTTTCAATCTAAATTACTGAAAATATTAGTGTAAAGTTTAAGTGAAAATGTGTATTTTAAAATAGAGACATTAAAGTTTTGTAGAGTAACTGAGTGACTAACAGAAAACTTTGGATTTCTACTGGGTTGCTGGCCATGAGGTTGACCTAACAGAACATGTACAATGAAAGAATGCAGCAAAAGATTGCAGGAAGGCGTGTGTTTAAGACAAGAAAATGGAAATCAATGTTTGTACATTTATACTACAGGCATTTTGGCTTGTTTATCTGCTTCATTATTAATTGTGATGGACAGTAGGATAGAAGAGCCCTTGTGTTGAAACTTGACCTTTAACAAAGTGGTAGAAAAAACATTACTTTGGTAGAAATACCTAAATAAATAAATAGAGAAATGTACATGCCTTTGTGCCTATTATTCTCAATACTGCTGGAATGCAACTACAGTCACACTGTAGTGTGAGATAAGAAGCATCTTTCCACAACAAAAAAGAGCTCTTGTAGGAGAAATTGCAGGCCACTTGAAACACAGAACAGAACAGAACAGAACAAAAAAAACAAAACAAATAAAAAAAAAAGAAAAAGAAGAGAGCAGATGATTATCATAGGTCTACTGAACCTACAGATACTCAACACTTTCAGCAATGCATACACATTTTTTAGCTCGTGGTGCATCATCTAGTGGCATGTGCTGGGCATACCTGTACCAAGTGGCCTCAACGCTGTCACCAAATTGTCCCTTATAGTTAGCTGTCTTCATTTTCCAGACAGTCTTCTTATTAACAAAAAAGCAAACAAACAAATGAAGAAATTAATTTCAAGTACCCAAGGATGCTAGTGTCTACATAATATCTCAATATTTTAATTGAAACTTTTTTTACTTTTTGTTTTTCTAGAACCTAAACTAGCTGTATGTTTTTTAATGTTATATATAGAGAGAGAACTTTTAAACAGCATTCAGTAGTATTCAGCTAGCTAGAAATAACATTATATAATTGGACTTCTCAAAAATTTCCCATACTTACTGAGGTTCTAATAAAATGACTGTCTTTAAAATAAATTACGATAATTATTTATTGTAAGTCTCAAAAATCTCTCAAAGTAATGTGTTTTTTCAAAACCAGTCATTTTGTAGACTTTGTAAAGGTTAGTTTTCAATTTTATAAATAGCAAAGATTTTCAGCTGGAGGAAAGCAGCTTGAATGCCAGAATAACTCACCAGATTTCTGAAATGAGTCCCAGCCCTTCAGAGGCATTGACATGTTTGGTTCTGAAGGTAGACATTCTCAGTCTGTGGACCAAAGCGATTTATCATTTCCATGAAAGTATCTCAGAACAAAGTTTCAAGATATTGTCTGTCACTTATTTACACTTCAATGTTTTAATGGTATCCACAAAAAAAAAGTATCCTACTTCAAAAGAAGAGTGCAGGCTAACAAGGTTCTGTACTGTTTCAAGTAGATGGGACATAAGAAACAGTATCTCTGCAGGGAAGAAATGGAGTCTCCAGCAAATAGATACAGCAGGGAAGAAAGCAAAAAATAGTTCAATGTTTGACATATAACAGCACTTTTGTCTTTCTTTAGCCAAGCATTTTTCTGCATATTCAGTTCTTGAAACACTGGACTTCATCTTTTAAAACCACAACGTGATGTACAAGTAGTGGAGACAGTATTTTATGCATGAAAATACACTAAGATAAGATTAAATTTATGATTTTATATCTGTAAGAATTTAAAAATGTGTAGAAAATTTGTTGAATGTCTCATTTATTTTTTTCAGTTTTTCTGTCAGCAGATGATTATTTGCTTCATTTATAATTCTTCTTTCAGACTTTAACAGAAGTGGTGCATTGGCACAGGGCTAAAATGGAATGCTTGGGCAAACTCAGATTATCACAAGATACCTTGAACATCACTGTCAATTGTCACATTCACATTCCTGGTCAATCATCAAAATTAAACAGAATATTTGAGATTCCCTATGTTTGTACACTGGTGTTGACATCAGATTTCATAAGAAACTCCAGCTATTACATTTTGTATTTGATTTCCCAGGCAGACCTGCAGCCTGAAATTTTGGTTCTGTTCAGATTCATCAGTGTAGGTTATCAATGCCCATTGCAGTATTCAATATATTTAAATTTAGTTTAGTTGTATGGGACCTGTATTCTCCTTATATCATTAGTTCTACAGTACTACTGTAGAAAGGGATGTTTCTTGAATTGCTGAAGCACATCTCTACTTATTTACAATTTACTTCAGGTGAACCTTGCATTTGACTTAACATGCAAGCTATAGGGATTCCTTTCAATATACTTTAACAAGCTCAGGATTGAGAATCAACCTTTTAAAATTTTTCTTTTTATCTAGAAAGTGTTAAAATAAAAAAAAAAAAAAAAAAAACAACAAACAAAATCCAAAGCAAGTACTAAAACCACAATCTAGTTCAATAATGCATCAGACTGACTTTTAAATTTATTTATTAATTGATTTACTTATTTTAAATCAAGGGACAAGTCTACAAATGCATGGAGACATGCATGTTGAATCTGGCATACCAAGAGATCATTCCTCATGTTGGTACCATTTGTACGTGACAAATGATATAACAGTTGGCTTTTTTTGTGGAAGACATGGTTGCATTAAAGGAGCAAGTATGCATTTATCTGGAACAAAACAGCCATGCAGCTTTCAACTCTGGGTGTCACCAAGCTAGTGTTTGCCTGTAGCCATGTGATCCCACATGAAACAAAAACGTGAAAAAAACCTTCAGTCCTGTTCTTGAGAGGCACTTAATGAATGCCCCCATCATATTTGAATGAGCCCTAAGGCAAGGGACATGACTCTCCCTGAGGGATCTTTCAGTCTGGTTCAAGCCAATCATTTTTTCAAACTGCTTTCAGTCACCTTTTACGACGACTGCATTTTCCATGATTCAGAAACTATCCAGACTCACAATATAAAGAATATTCATGGCATTCCTTCATGAAAGAAAAAGCTACAGGACTGAAAATAAATTATTAAAATGGATTTTAAAAACCAAAAATAATTAAGTATCTGGAATGAGACCCATTTACATTACCAGAAAATAATATTTCATAATTGACCCCTAGGTTTAACTTCAAGGAAGATTCAAATGTTTTAATATAAAAAACATTAAAAGATTCCCATGCAGCAGAATAGAGCCAACGGAGAATTTCTCCTAAAGGAGATTTCATCATTTAGTTTGTCATGTATCAAATGAGTCAGTAATTTTATTGTAGAAATCTTGAAAATTCATATGACTTAATTCATAAACCTTCAATAAAATATTTTTCCTGTTGCATTTTTAACTAAACCCCTCCCTCTGTATGCATGTGGGGATTTTTATGACAGTATTTTTTATTAAGACCTTGTATGTAGCATTGCTTTAATTATATAAAATTATCGTGTCTAAAGAACATACTTATCTGCACGGTTTGTAAAATATGTCTCTAAGATTAGCTGGTTTTCCCACCTGCTGTTCAAGTGACTGCAAAAGATCAAGAGCTATGTAATCTGGAGAGTTCATGGAAATGAAGGAAAAAATTCTGAAAAGGGCAAACACAATCTGCTTAAAAGTACACTTGAGTGTCTGTTTCTAAAATTAGATAGATGCAGTAAAAGAAAAAAAGGAGAAAAATTGGCAAAGAATCTGGCCAAAAGTGAATGAAAAAAAAACAGCAAGAGAAATCTCTGCACTCTATTACCTGTTGCTTTAACTCAAATACTCTCATTATAGAGTTAGTTGAGCCCCTTTCCAAAGTATTGGAGGTAACATTAATTAGAAGTTTCAAAGCCACAGGAATATGGCACCATTTTCTGAATTGCAGTGGTATAAACTGTGCAAAATTTTGTTGGCTGTAAAGACTCTGTTCTTCTGGAAGAAATATCTACAATGCATCTTAAAATGTAACCCTATAAAACATTAGGGAATCAATTTCTTTCCCTAAATAATGAGCTTTCACAGGGGAAAGACTGTAATTTTATGTTGTTAAACTGAACAGGGATTGAAGTGGTTTATTGATTTATTAATGACATGTAATTAACTGACAATAAATGAGCTGTACAGAGATCAGTGTCAGTAATGCAACTCATAAACCATACACTGCAACCCCTTCAGAGAATGCTGACAAAGATCCCCAGAGCCTGAGCCCCCCTCTGTCACTAACCCCAGGAGTGCATCCCTGCAGTTTCCCTGGAGCAGCCCCAGGTGATGGAGGCTCTCCCCTGTGAGATCCCTGCTGCAAACCCTCCGGGGTGGAGGTGCCAGGAGAGCTCCCAGCCAGCAGCCCAGCACGGGCCCTTCTCCATGGACAGCAGACAGACAGACAGACAGACAGACAGGAGCAGAGGCTGCTCAGGGCACCCCTGGGAGGGCAGAGGCCAGGACACCCCTGGTGACTTTTGTGCTGTCAAACTGAGCCCTGATGGCTTCTGCTCCTGCAGCACCATCCCTCCTGCCACTGCAGCCCTGGGGCTTCTCCTAGACCTCTCTCTGAAGTTTTTTTAACTGCAAAAGCCTCTTTGTAGTTTTTCCATATCTGCTTAATATGATTGCTGATTTTTGGTCACTTCAGTTGTCACATTTTGGGCAAATACCCTCTCAAATAATTTCAAGACCATCATTAACATATACTGGTGTGTGTAAGTTCCAATTTGGCCTCATGTAGTTTTCCAGAGGAAGGCTTGAGAAACACCCTCACAACAGCTAGTTCTATCTGAAGCAATTGAAGAAAAATATGTACAATAACTAATTATCTACACCTCAGATCTGAAGCTGGTGAAGAAAGATTGCTATGGAAAAACATAAGATTAAAAAAAAAAAAAAGAAAAACGATAAGAGATAAAAAGATAAGAGAAGAAAATCAACCCGACCATACTATGCTATCTTTCAACTGCTCATTTTTATTTCCTGAAATTAACACCTAACCTATTTCCTAGATTAATACTTACCTTTCAGAATAAATTAGATGCTTTCAGATGCCATTCTGTGAAACAGGTCACACAGTGGAAAGTTCTCTTCCTATAGACGCTATGTTTGAACTTACCTCTGCACAGACATAAAGAGATTTTGTCAGTCAACCATGTTATGAACTATGTCTGCTTTTGATTCCTCTTTAATATGCAGGATCTTCACCATGGCTAATGCCAATGCAAATCCTTCTAGTGACTTTGTTACTCAACAATCTTCTTCTAAACATCCAGTCAGGGAAGAAAATGTTTGTGATATGTTTGACCTTTTATTTTTTGTCTTGAAACATAAAGGAAGTTCTTTTCCAGCTTAAGGTATGAGTAATTTGTTCAGTCACATCTTCCTTTGGTTTTTGTGTGCAGGAGGGAGCAAAGCAATTAACCTCTTTTATTATATTATCAATGTATTTGCATTATCCTTTCTTGAGTAACAGTCTATATAAATTAATTCTGGTATTTATTATTTTAATTCAAAGGTTATGGTGTTCTTCTTAGAAAATGATAGTGTTAAATTCTCTCATTCTCTGCTTTACTGGCATAAGGATATATCAGTGATCAAAGTGACTTTGGGTACAAAGTTAATATGAGTTTTTAAAACTAATAAAAATTCCTGTGTAGTTTGTCATGAGACTCAGGTTTGCACAAGAAATATAGCTAAAGAAACACTGATAGTGTGAGAAAATGAAATCCTGCAGGTACCAAGTGTTTCTACATGGCTTATTTTATAAGATTTGCCTGTATTCCAAAAGGATGCCATCATGGTGGAAATTAAAATTACTGAACACTGAGTCACTGAATTTCTGTCAATGTGTCACAATTACAAAACCAGCTTCTGCTATATGAGTCTGATCTACTGTGAAAATGTACAAATTATTCAGTTGCTCCAGAAATGCCTAATTTATTACCCATATTGAGAAATTCAAATGGGTGAATCATGAGTTTGACTTCACCACTTTCCTTTGAATCTGATTACAAGTCCCTCTGTGTCATGTTTTCATGTAGTTTAAAAAGGTATAAGATACATTTCATTTTGAAGTAATTCTAATTCTGCCTGGGTTACATCAGTTATGCTAGAAAAGGATTCAGGAGGCTCAGAGTATTTTTGTCATGCATGGAAGGAAATCTGATCAGCTGAGAAAGAGTCTGCCCGAGTCAGTATCTAACCACATTGAGGCAGACAGACTGGTACAGGAAGCACAGCTGGACAGCTGTGCTGAGATGTACAGAATGAGGTTGTAAACTTGCCATGATTGATTTCTTTTAAAATTTAAAGGTATTAGTTAGGATAAAGGAGTTATGATTTTGAGGGAAAGTTTTTCTTCTCCTTAACTCCACATGTGGCAGCTAGAATATTAATTGCAATGATCACCACTTATTTGTGTTATTATTGGTACTGTGAGAAAGAAAAATACAGTAAGGTCAAAGATGACATCTTACTTAGTAGGATGAAACATTAAAATATCAGTATATGTAGCTAAAACAAATGTACTGAAGATTTTAATTTTTAAAAGCTTGATTATGTGTAGTTTTGAAAATTTTAATCTCTATATTCTAGCTGACAATGAAAATTGAATTTTTTTGTGGAAATAGAAGTGCAGAGTTTTAAGCAGCCCTCATCATCATAGAATTAATCTATGAAAATAGATGAATGTGATATGATTACAGTAAAATATGAAATCAAAAGCAAAGCTTGCCTGCTGACATGGTTTCTTTGAATGACTATTGCCTGAAGAGTATCTACAGGCATAAAAAAGTTGTTCTGAAGAGTGGAAAACAAGTTAAGTTAAAATATAAAGATAAACCACTCTTTGGATCAGGTGTACAAGCATTTGCAAAAGTGACTCCCCTGCAGTTGTCAGCCTATGAAGGATTTTAGGACTTTTTTGGGGTAGTCAAAAGGAAGATTGAAGGGAAAGCCACTATGCTTTTGTTAAGAAGAAAAGCTTTTTGAGAGAAAGTTTATTTTTCTGGAGAACAAAGAGAAACCAGCAGCTGGTTAGATCTAGAGGTGATTAATTCAATAATTTCAGAAAAAGGCAATGTTTCTTTTCTTTACTTTTCTTTTCACTATGGTTTAGACCACAAGTTAGGTTATTAAATACTTCTGTAGAAGATGAGATATGGGAAAAATATTTATTTATTTCAGTTGAAAATCGATCATTGACTGAGCCTGTTTAAACATTCTATGAAAATTTTATTATGTAAATTTTTGCAAAGAGAAGGATGAGCTAAAGGTAAGAACCTGCTTGTTTTCTCTTATACTTGAGGAGTGAATCCTGACAAAAAAAAAAAAAAAATTGAGTGAAGCTTATGGGAAGAATTAGACAGATTGGGTAGACAAAGGTGTGCAAGAAAACATCAATATCTCTCTTTCTCTTTCTCTTTCTCTTTCTCTTTCTCTTTCTCTTTCTCTTTCTCTTTCTCTTTCTCTTTCTCTTTCTCTTTCTCTTTCTCTTTCTCTTTCTCTTTCTCTTTCTCTTTCTCTTTCTCTTTCTCTTTCTCTTTCTCTTTCTCTTCTTTCTCTTTTCTCTTTCTCTTTCTCTTTCTCTTTCTCTTTCTTTTTTCTCTTTCTCTTTCTCTTTCTCTTTCTCTTTCTCTTTCTCTTTCTCTTTCTCTTTCTCTTTCTCTTTCTCTTTCTCTTTCTCTTTCTCTTTCTCTTTCTCTTTCTCTTTCTCTTTCTCTTTCTCTTTCTCTTTCTCTTTCTCTTTCTCTTTCTCTCTCTCTCTCTCTCTCTCCCCTCCCTCCCTCCCTTCCTCTTTCTCTCTCTATCATCTATCTATGTGTGTGTGTGTCTGCAGGTGTACTTTCAAATAGGGACAGTCTTCCATGTTTTGTCTTTATACTTTTGTGGGAAAGAGGGAGAAATTCAAATAAAGTGAAAAATAATAATCCTGCATCTGCTTGAATATCTGTGAATTATATTTTAATCCAATTTATGTGATCTTACAGTTTGTCTTTCTTGGAAAAGTCCTATCACCCTCTACAGAAATAATGATTATAGGAGAAGGAAGACAATGCAATGACAACCCATCTTTATTGAAAGAGAATTTGTTTACTAGATTTTATTCTTTCAGGTTTTTGTTCTAGCACAATATGAAAAGATCAAATTGCTTTGGTATCAGATCATTTCTGTGCTATGTCTTTAGGAAATGGTTTGGATTGGGGATACTACAGAGATCTTCTCAGAGAGATACTTAGATTGCTGATACTCTGCTACCTCCTGAGTGTCCACATTACTGCCTAGACTTTGTCTCCTATAAAGCACTACACGTGCTTGGCTAGATGAATATAAAGGATAATAAAAGCCATTTAGAAAGAGAAGCTTTCATAATTGAGGGTGGAGGCATGCTGTGCATCCTTTTGGTAATTCCTATGAGATAGTGAGACATTTCAGAAGAAGGCATATAAACAGAGAACTGGCCTGGGGCAAGCAGGCATGTGCAAAAATCCACACTATCTCAAAGCTGCCAGACACTGTTAGTGGATAAGCTTTCCCTGAAAGGAGGGAAAACCTTAGTCCACAGACTTATGTAAAGCAAAATTAACATTTATGGGGCTGATCTAAAGTCCTTTAAAGCTGAAGAGGATTTTTCCTCTGTAGACTTCAGTGAGATATAGACTGTACTTTGTCTATAAGTATTTAAGCAGTACTTTTTAACTCATGAAAGTTAAATCACTAATTAAGCCATACCTTTTTGATCCCAATTATTTTATTTTCCACTCATGCTCTTATTCTTTCTTCCCTCTTTCACCTTTCTATTTGGGTAATTAAAGTTCTGCTTTGGCATTAAAATGAAATTGAGAATGATAAAATTCACAGTTATCAAGACACAGGTTGACAGGTAAGCCAAGACCCTACTGTCGCTTGTAATGCTTGAAGTTTTTCATGGTGATTTAAAAAAAGGCTATTCTAATTTGCACTGAGATTTGCTGATAAATTAAACAGAATTTAAAAGTGCCCAAAAGCTAAACTTCTTACAGATTTTTCTCAGTGTCATGATCCAGCTGACTATTAAAAAATTGTATGTCATAACATAAAACATACTTCAGCTATTAGATTTTCTTATTCCATCTTATGGAAATATTACTGTTTCTGAAACCCTTTGTAACTGATTTTGTAGAGCAAGGCTGTCTGCTAGGATATCAACTCAAGAGCTCTAGGCAGAAAAGCTGTCTGCATGAGTAAAGGCTTAACATCATGTGGTCTATCAATAGGTCATGACAATTAGAAATATGGGGCACTTTGCTGCTAAGTGATATTTATAATTGCTCTGATGAAGGAAATAACAATGCAAATTAATAGAATGAGGCATTGGATATGGGACAGCTGGATGATTTGTTTCAAATGTCATTTCTTGGCAAAATATATTGAAACATCTGAAAGCAGAATTTACTAGGATCTGTTACTGAGGCTTGTTTGTACATTGGAGCATGAACAATTTAACTTCAACAAATAGCATCCATCTTGCTAACCCCTCCTAGGTATTTTGTCTCAACTCCACGACACACTGCGCTAGGAGTTTTCTGCTTAGAAATATATCCATATAGAGTTGCAATCAGACAGCCAGTTTGGAGGAAGGTTACAGAAAAATCGCATTTGCTAACAGAAGGAAAAATGACATGATATATGTTGTCAATGACATATTAGGATTAAAAGGCAAAACCCTTAATAATGCAGGGTGAGGGAGACCTAATAATGAAGGTATATCATAACTCCTTTCTTTTCAACTTTTGCCTCTGCCAGCCATTCACCTGAGTTCTACTGAGAACCAAATATGCGGTAATTTTTCTCTTGTCTTCTAAACCAATAAAAAACGAGTTTATTCCATCTTTATTGTTTTCTTTGCAAGCAGATGATAATTGTGAAAAAAATCAGTGCCTTTTTTTCTTTTCAATGTACTCAACAATATATCTGCCTCAATATAATTCAATATTTGCTCTTTAAATATTGTCCTTTGCCCTCATAATTTCTGGATTGTATTTTGCTGTAGTTTTCTGAAGACAATAAATTCTTCAGTAACATATATGTGCACAGGACTGACATAGCTTTACTAGCAGATATTCAGAAACCTTTTAGTACCAGCTGTACTGATGTTGCCAGTAGCATTGAAAGAAGGTTGTAGTTTGTGGTTATACTAGAATACAAACTTACTG
Organism: Muscicapa striata striata; assembly: GCA_030060385.1. Classification (NCBI taxonomy): domain Eukaryota; kingdom Metazoa; phylum Chordata; class Aves; order Passeriformes; family Muscicapidae; genus Muscicapa; species Muscicapa striata. Next base: position 1,997,126 of record JAREIS010000070.1, read on the forward strand.
ATAGTGCTATGTGTTTTTTGCTCTTTATTTCTCCTGGGTTTGACTTACACAGTTTAAAATGTGTTTCTTGGACCGAATTCATTAGGGTATTTCTCTTGATATAGGAAGCTGTATTTTCTGCTAGGAGCTATGCCAACTGAAAAAAAAGTGTTTCTGAAATGTCATTTGAGCAGGGGCTATGCTGTGCTTCCCTTTCCCCTGAAGGAAAAGTAGTACATCACTGTATTGCCTCAGGAACAACCAGGAGATTTACTAAAACACAAAGGAAATGCATCCAACTTGTTAGTTTCCCTTTTTTTTTTTTTTTTTTTTTTTTTTCCAACATGTAAGACAGAAAAAGAGAAAATGCATGTGTCTGTCCTTCACTGGCTGAAAAACAGCTCTCTAGTTTTTCTGCCTTAGTAGTTTCTCTATAACAAGCTGAAGATTGGGTCAAGCTTTGCTAGTACTTGCTTCAGCATGCCCGCTCCCTGCTTGCAAATCAGTAGGAGAAAGAGCAGCTGCATGAGCGAAAGATGGGGAGGATTTTTTCTGGTGGTAGAAAACATTGATTTTATGGCTAACTGCCTTCACAGCAACAGTGCTTAATGCTACAGTGATAGCTCTGTGGAGTGGATTGAGGGTCTGAGCAGCGTCTCGCGGGACTCGGAAAGAGTCTGCAGCTATCAACATTTCCTTGAGCCCAGACACACTGTTATTGCTCTGTAGCTGCCACTTGAACTTATTTATATCTCCTCAGGAATTGCCATGAGTGTTTTGACTTCAGGTACAAGTGTCTTTCATAGCTGCAAATGATTGTCCTGGAGTCTGAACATATGCTCCGTCACAAGAAGTATTGACATAGGAAGGATCAGAGTGGGGCTCTCACCAATGCAGTCTGGGTTTTACACTCCACATTTTAGTGGTTAGTCATATAAAAAATGGAAAACAGAAGGAATTTTTATTTTGCTTTTTATTTCTATTGCTACCAGAACACACCCCACATCTAAGCAGGCAAAAATGTGTTTCTACTGGTGAAACTTGAAGAAGCTTTCAGGGTGGGCTGAAAAGGTTCCACAGAGCTCGCAGCAAAATAAAGGAGGGAAACTTTCCTATTACCTCAGATCTCTCGTACTCTGAGATAGGTAGGGACGTTATACATGTCTTTGCCTGAGTTAAAGTGGCTTCCAGTAAGCTTAGCTTGAATGTTACCTGCAAGACTTCTTATTTCCCAGATATCAGAGGCCAAATTGGTATGCGCCTCACAGGAGATGAATATTTCATAGCAACTTTTTGAATATACATTTGAATATTTGCTAGTACTGATACAAGATCCTGAGACTAGTAATTCTTTAGGGCATGGGCATTTTTACTTTCAAACCGTAGTGACCAGACACTCTGACCTCTTCCATGGTCCTCCCTTTCACTGAGGTTCTTCATCTCATAACAGAAACTTCAGCACAGGATGATTCTAGAAGGAAAGGCAGTTTTGTCACCTCATTTGGGCATGACTTGTGGATGCCAGCCCAATAACACCCTGTAATTGTTCATGCCTTGCTGTCTTTAGTTCTTATCCGAGAGGAAAAAAACTTCTGTGCGATGTAAACCCAGCTGCATTGCACATTAAGAGTAAGTTAAAGCTTCTGAGCATATGTATGCTGAATAATGCTAACATTAGTTAGACACCACAGAAAGCAGTGCTAGCAGAGTACAGAGAGAGTACCTATCCCTATAATTCACAATTTGCAAAGCATAATAAAATATAATCACTAATGTAGATGACAGTCTTTACGAATCCTTTCCAGAAGTGTCAGAGGATTTTGTATTGCTTTCTTCTCTCTTTGCAGTCCTGGGACAAAATTAAAGTCTTATTAAGTGGATGAAATAAAGCATGACATTAATTTAAAAACAAACCTCCCAAATCCTAAAAATCTAGTAAACACACCAGTAATGAAAGTCACCTATTAAGAGAAGAAAGATCTTTACTTACCTATCATTTTACTTTAACTTCTCAGCTTGTTGGAGAATTTTTTGGCATATATTCCTGTCCATATGTGCACTTGTTTATGATGCCATTTGCAAAGTCCTTAGCATACAGATCGTACAAAATAAAGTAAATAAAAATTAATAGATTCCTATTACTTTATTTTCTTTAATTCTCTTTTTATTACAAAATCCATTTTGTTTCTGTCTAGAAAGAGTTTAAACATCAGAAGAACGCTCAGCAACTATTAAATGTAAATTGCAGCCTGAGTGCTAAAGCAAAGTAAGTCTATTCAGTTTTATGGCTTTTCGATTTAATGAAAATTGGTGCCAGATTGCTTAATCATGAATTTGTCATTGTTTGTGCAAATCATTTCATATGAAACTATCAACAGTTTCTTACAGTTGTGTTAGGAGAAATCCTAAAGAAAAGCTTCAATAAACACAACCTTTGCAATACCAGGAGTTCATTGAAGAAAAGTGTCAGCCCATTTGATGTAATTTTATAAGGAATGGATCATTACATTTCAGGTGAACTTAATGATACATGTGGCAGAAGCATTCTGCAGGTATTAAGCATATCTGACAAAATACAAATCTAGTTTCAGAAAACACAACTGTAGTTTGAAGCTTATTGTGAGAGTGTTTGTGGCTGTGAGCTCTTTATAAAAGGTGATCTTTATGTTCCTCAATAATCTTAATCATACCATTAAGACGTCCATCAAACTTGTGAAGCAGAAAGCCAGTAAATGTTTAAATTATAGGCCTTTGGTAATTTACGCTGACCTCTTAGGCATTAGGTGAATTATTGAGTAAAAAACATAAATTTCTGCACCCTTAAAACCTTTGATGACCAGGGTGGATAATGATGAGTTCTCAGAAAGTAGTTCAGTTGCATATAAAATACAATAAACAGGACAGCTGAGAGTACACATCATTCAGAAAAAAATCAACATTGATTGAAAAAACAATGCAGTGCTTTGTACTGGCCTCTTCACCATAAAAACTTATTTTCAGTGTGGTAGAAAGTAGATGCAAGCACAAAAAAAACCCCAAAATACCTATGGAGACTTAGAAGCATCCAATGAAGGTAAAAGAAATACCATATACAAAGTTGGAATATGATGAATTGAGAAGAAAATGTCAAAATCAGTCTAATCTAAAGCTCCACATGTGGCATGAGATGTGTTTTCTTGTGCTCTTGTGCTTCACACAGAGACCTTAGAAATTTTCACTGCTGAATAAGAGGTGAAATATGTTCCTTAGTTTGTATTAACAACTATAAAAGTACTGCCAGTATGGTTCAAAGAGAATAAACAGCATGTCTTTAACATCTCCTAAGCATTGCCCAATATTGGTCTCAAAACCCCAAACCTAGAGCTAGATAGTATTTTATTTCCTAATAAAGGAAGCTATTGTTAATAGTCTAATCTGAGATAGCAGTCACCTCTTCTTTAATTAGACTTGTGCATTATAAGCAGCTGAAAAGATTTACATTTTTGAAAGAATTTCTCAAAGGGATAATGGATTCCCTTACTTCTTAGTTTATTGACTAAAAGGCTTTTCCTTGAATCTTGCAGAAATTGCTATCAATAAAAGGATGTGTCCTTTCTTCTAAACATATCTGAGAACATGAACATGAATCATATATAGAAGCTCTGTTAACAGTCAATTTTTCAAAAAAGAAATTTGAACAATACAGTCATTAAAACAAACATGAACAATATTGTCATTACAAGTATTTCCAAATTGCTTCCAAACACTAAATTTAGATTTGGATTTGGTAAACCTTTATTGTGTTTTTTAAAGTATATGTATTCTGAACTGGGAGCCAGTCCAACAAATATACCATAAACTGTATCTAGAGGGGATTCCCAGGTTCTTATCTATATTGCATCTATTTGTAACTGACACTGGCATTGGGTTTTTTACATTGGTAGTTTGGAACAAAGATCAACATGAAAATTCAAGGTTCTAGCTGAAATTTAAGTCCCTACTGCTCATAGTTTAATAAAAGGCAATTATTTATTTGAAGTTAAATACAAAGATTAAAAGTTTCTGTGAGTTTATCAAACGTGCAAAACATCATGCACTGCAAAGTTATAATTTGTCTGTTTTAATTTCACTGACATTATGAGTCTGCATGTATTCCTGAATATACACATATCTGCCAATAGTGATTGAAAAAGACTGCTTTGCTTTACTGCTCTGTATGAGTTACATGACAGTCATTTTCTTGCCTGTTTATGGGCTAAAATGTACATATGCTTTCCCCTTCAATTCAGGTTCTGCGAGCACAACAAACCTGAGCAATACATAGAAAATGCTGAAGGCCTGCACTTTAGGTATGCTTGATTTCCTGCAGGTCTTAGAACTATACTTGCAGTGTTTTTTTCTGCTTTCAACACCCATTGAATGAGAGCCTTGGGATGAAGTTTGAAAAACTGAAATGAACAGAATTGTCAGCTTTCTGTACATGCTGGTGTTTAGCCTCAGGCTGTATCACACTCGATGTAGACTTTTAAAGCAAGGTTTTCATGAGGAAGGAGAAGACTTTCTTACCTGCCTTTGCTGCTGACAGGTTCAATGCAATTCAAATATAATTCAGTCAACTGATTTTGCACCAGTTAAGTTGATTATTATTTTTCTTTCTCTTTCACTTGGGACATGCTACTAAAGTCTAACATGTGGAGTTTTTGATATTTTTGCCTTTGTAATTGCTTTTGGTTTAAATTAACCTTTCCAAGACAGCCTGAATCCCAGTGTTGTTGGGAAAATGTTGTGTTGGGAAATGGAAATAGTTACTGATAAGCTCTGGTCCAAGAAAATTACTGCCTTTTCTGAGTGGTAGTCTCTCAGCATGGCTTGTAGTTTGTCTTGGATTTCACTGAGGTGTTCTGCTCAGGTGTCCCTGTCAAAACTGTAGGATAGACATGACATAGTAGCTAATATGTTGATAATCAACTTCATGACCAATGCTGTGCTGTAAAGGAGGTCTAGTCTATGTTTTATGACATGAATAAAGAAAAAGCCTAGGCCTGCTAAAGACTAACAAAGATATACTTACCAAAGTTTCCTCAAATATTGCCTGATTTCATGATTTGTCTTTTGAAGATTCTAGATCTCTCACAGGCTGTGTGAGTGCGATGGTTTTGCCTGTATAAGGAGAAGGAATGCAGATCACCCACAAAACTCAGGATATTAATGGGAAATTATGTTATATAGTGTACACTTCCCACATCTTTGTCCCAGGGTCTTGACAAGACAACAGTTTTTGTAAGAACTCTGTATCTGTATTTCAGAACTGAAAATCTGGGAAAATATACTAAAGAATAAAAGCTATCATTCTTTTTTTTTTTTTTTTTTTTTTTTTTTTTTTTGAGTGTTAGAAAGTCCAGAGATTCTCTCAATTTCTTTTTTCAAATTATTTTTCATTTTTCACAGAATAAAGCTGAAATGATTATTTTTAAAAATCTTTCTGAAGAGGCAGATGAAATCTGGAGAATGTAGTGCATTGTGGGGTGCAAAGGTATAGCTGGAAAGGACTAAGATTAAAAGTAATTTAGCAGAATTTTTTTTGCTCAAAAAATCTACTTCACAGTGGTAAAATAACACTAAAATAGATAGTCAGAGCATTAAAGTACAGCCTTAGAGCTCCCATGGTTGTAGCAATCTTTTAAAGGACAGGTTTTAGTCAGCTGTGCCACATTTTTCAAGGAGATCTTTCTTCTCTTAGGTGTCACTGAGGTAACTCTTGTGTGTATGTGGCTTCTCTGCATGTATGTACAGGTTTTCCCCTACATTTGCTGCTCAATTTTCACACTGCAGCTACTCTGTATGTTATTTTCTCTGTAGGTTATTTTCTTGCGCATGGAGAAATATATGACAGATCACTGTGTTTGTGTTCCGGAAAATCTTAAACTAAAGGAAATTACATGCATGAGATAGAATGGCAAACGTTACTGGATTTCAGAATGCATGAAAAAACACTTGCTTTATTCCTTGCTCATGTTCTATACAGCACATTTGATAATACAAAAGATATGCTTCCTTTTCCAAAGGATTTAGAGCACACCAAGGGTTATGAAATTCTAATGAATACTCTTCCTGAAGCTTTTCGGACATCTGTCTGAGCTGAAATAAATTCAGAATTTATATTCCTTGAGGATATGTAGACATCTTTGGTTAATATAAAAAATCTAAAAAAGTTTTTCTGAGAACAAAACTTTCAACAATATTTTCCTTCAGACTTGCTTCTAATCTAAAATTTGTTTTAAACAGATTAACATAATTGATTTCAAGTTGATTGTATGTGAACTGCATTTTTGCAAGTTGTTGATTGGTTTGACTGAATTACTGAGGCTCTGTTTTCATTCCTGTCTGCTATGGTTGGTGGAGGAAATATAAATCCTTTCATGTATGAGTTGTAAGGCATCTCCTTTGTGATCATGCTATTTCTATGCCATTTGAGATAAGGGGAGATTTAATGGAAAATGTAAATGTAGATGTATCGAACTAAGTTGCAATACTTGGACAGCAGAAATTAATCCGACTTAGAGTAACTTAAATGGCCTTTCTTGGCAAAGAATTATTTCTTTTGTCCAAACTAAATGGGTTTTGCTGAAGACTATTCTAATTTTTCAAAACCAGCATAGGAAAAACATTGTTTTGAAGTAACTTACTTTTCAGTATCGGTCAATAACCTAACACTAAGGAAATGTGTTGATAAAGGTTTTGAAAACAAAGTTTCTGAACTATTTCCTAAGATATTGCCTTCAAACTGACAGTTGGTAAGACTTCATGAAGATTCTTTTTTTTACTTTAGTAGATATTTATCTCAAAGGAATGACACATGTATTATTAATATAAAACAATATATAGTCTCTAAAACAAGTACTCTGCAATATGTAGGGGAAAGCAGGCAAAGAAACTGAACCTCGTATTCAGATTTTCAAAACAGTATGAAGTATGAATTGACCTTACTAATAAAATATTTTGTTTCATGATTAATTACTTATTTATTAACTTGTATACTGATTATGCTTATGAAGAATTGGTGGGTAAGTAGAGACAAGTATAGGTTAATTGGCTGGTTTGTAACTTCCATGCAGTATGAAGAAATGAACCTGATTTAAAGAAGATATTTGCATTTATAAAAAAAACCAAACCACCATATTTTCCCCCAGTTTTTAAAAATTTGCACTGGAATAATTGCGTCAATTTTATTATCCCTCACTTTAAATGTCAATATAAAGGCAAGCAGTTTTGGAAAATGGATTAAACTAAGGAACACTGAAGCTTTCCTTCCTAATTTTACAACCAGATGATCATATACTGAAGAATCCTAGATTATCTCAAACGTGTTTACTATTTAAACACACTTGAAAATATTACACTTATGGCAAGCCTAAAACTGCTTTGTTACCAGTAGAAAGCTTTTCCACAATAATCAATCAATGCAATGACATAGATGTAAGCTATCAGGTCAGGAACTTCATACCAATTTTAAATATATCAAGGACAACAAATTTTTCATAAAAATAAGAGAACTAGTGCTACTCAGGAAGATTAAACCAAGTATCAGTTAAATTAAATGGAAAATTTTCATTACATGTAGAGAAATTGAGCCAAATAACTGGACCTGAATCCTTAACCAAAGTGCACATGCAAACTTTTAGTATATGAATAATCCAGCTGTATCCCGCTCTGGGGTCTCCATCAGAGGAAAGAATGGATGTGTTGGAGGCAGTCTAGATGAGAGCCACCAAGATGATTAGAGGGATGGAGCACCTCTCCTGAGATGGAAGTCTGAGAGAACTGGGATTGTTCAGCCTGAGAAAGAGCATCAGGATGTATTTAGTTGCTGTCTTCTGGTACCTGAAAGGAGCCTACAAGAAAGGTAGAGAGGGGCTATTTAAAAGAGCATTTAGTGATAGGACAAGGGGGAATGGTTTTAGACTTAAAGAGGGCAGGTTTGGTTTAGATATTAGGAAGAATTTTTTTACTGTGAGGCTGGTGAGGCACTGAAAAAGGTTGCCCAGAGAAGCTCTGGATGCTCCATTTCTGCCAGTATTTTAGGCCAAGCTGGATGGGGCTCTGAGTAACCTGATGTAGTGGAAGGTGTCCCTGTTCATGACAGGGCAGTTGGAACTAGACAATCTCTTTCAACACAGGTCATTCTGTAATTCTAACTATTCAATCAAAGTAGTAACTTCAGTAATAATTTAGGGAAAGCACTGAAATTGGAGAAATTCTTATGAATTTATATCTTACAGTTTTGGAGGTAGCTTGCAAGGTGCATCCCAGTGTGTTTATAGGAGTAATACCCAAGAAGTAGAATAGATACATGTCTAAATACTGAAAATTCTTGGTGCAAACTTCTGTTGGAAACAGTGAAATAAAAACACATAGAGAAATAAAGAAAAATGAGACGCTCAAAACACTTTTGAGGTTTGGAATATATTTTTCAAAAGCTTAAATTGTTAAATTTAAATTGTCAAATTATTGAATTTAAAAATCCAGAGTAATTTTTTGCAAATATGAAGTCAAAAAAGTAAAATTAAATTATTTCTGGTTATCCTGGTTTTGCATTAATTGATTTCTTGGTGAAGAGGGAAGGGTTCATCCACGTGTGAGAAATGATGCTCTCTTTTATAATTTCAAAGGTTTATTAAACCTTGACAAAAAACAATGAAAGACTGAATTAGAAGAAAGAGGAGTGCTGGGAGCACAGGACTAAACTACCATGTGATCACCTACAAAAATGGATGCTCTGACTTTTGTGCCCCAGGCTCTCCCAAAGTCTTGTTGATCAGCTCCTTCTGGGCTGTCCATTGGTGGAGACTACTTTCTTGCTCCTTGCTTGGAGGTTAGCTGTAGTACCAAGCTGGCCCTCCTCAAATGCCCCAGTTACCCCAGCTATGCCATGACCACAACATATGGCAGGGGGGATGAGTACTAGGGGGGATATATTACAATAACATACACATCCACAAAACTTAACATACACACAATATTGATCCTTTAATTGTGAGAGCAAACCATCACAGTACTAATCTCTAACATGCGGAAGTGATTTTCTAAGAGAAGCTGCTAAGAGCTTCCTCCTTGCCTGGCAAAACCAACTGCTGGCTGGGTCTGAGAATAGGCGTGCTGAAAAGCCAATTAAAGAGATGAACACGCCCCTGCAAGGTCCACATTTTAAAGCAAACCAACCCCGGGAATCTCTCTATTGTTTCTGCCTTTGAATAGTAACCAGGCACTGTCTGGGCTGGCCCTGCTCTGCTCATGGGCCAGTGAAGATATGGAGAGAGCAACATGAGACATGAAGGTCAATAAAGAAAGAGTCAAATACCGGATGAGAGGAGAATGAGGAAATGCCTTAGTTTTGGGCCAAAATTCCTTTGTAGGCCATGGTGATGTACTATTGAAATATACCTGTAGATCATTGAAAAGTATGGGGAGATGGAGTGTTCTAACTGTAAGCATGAGCAAAGGCACCCATGCTGAAGCAGGCAAATGTTGAAATAGTTGTGATCCAATGAGAAGCTTGAGCAAAGAAAGATAAGAGTGGTGAAGACCTTTTGCCCCCGGAGAAGAAGACCTCTATTCCCAGAAATGGAGATGATCTCAGAGATAGGGAGAATCCTTGCTTCTGAATAGCTCATCCTTAAAAGTGTGCCTCATTAGCCATAGATTGAGCCCTTGAAAGCAGTTATGGGAAAAGCTGCAAGTCGAGGGAAGAGACGTTCACATGCTGAACAGATTCCATTTCCCGCGCGGCTGATTCACCGTGACACAGAAAGCACAAAAGAACTGTTTTCTTGTGAAGAAGTTTCCACAGCATGGCAAGAGAGACTCCTTTCACTAAGTGAGCTGAAGAAAGATTATTTTAGAAGTGGTAAGCAGACTAAAAGTCCTAGGTTTTGTCTTTTTACGTTACCAGTGGGTGAGAAAAGAGGGTGTGGGGGAGGAGAAGTGGGACATGAGAAGTTTATTCAGATTTCTTATTATTTTTCTTTTAATTCTGTTAATAAAGTTTTCTTTATACTCTTCAAAGTTTGGGCATGCTTTGCTCTCCTCCTATGTCTTATCTCACAGCAGAAAATGAGTGAATAATTCTAGTGGGTACATGGGCATTTTGCCAGCACTAAACCCACTACACTGGTACTGGTATCATTTTATATGTCAGAAAACTTCATTAAAAACCCATTCATTTGGTAACATAAACTTTTGTTACTGTTTTGGTTTCAGTGGCATTGGATATTATCGCAACAAAAACAACAAAAATTATAATAACGAAATAATGGATTTTGTTCTCATTCAAAACTAAAATGTTGCTACAATAATGCTAATGGGGCGTGTGTGTTGACATTACACAAGAAATATATCTGGCACATAATCAGCAGCATAGAAATACCTGAATAATTTATTAGAGGACTTGGCTATTTATTTGAATTTAAACATAAGGCTATTATATATTTACTGCAAGACAGATTAACACAGTTAAGAGTAGTCTTGTTATTTTTCATCCAGTATGGGTGCTGGGCTTGCTGTCTCATTTTCATGTGCCATAGGTAGCTTGCCTCTGCCAGGCCTCTGTTTGTGATTCAGCTGTCATAGATGTTGCTGTGACTCTTCCCATTCACTTTGAGGAGTCTTGGACTGATCTGCTAAAGTACATTTTCCTTCATGAATATCAATGGAAGTGGCATATAAGTGCCAGATTTCATTTTATTCTTAATGCACCCTGCTGGATAGAGTGCATGCTTTGTTCATTCAATGAGTATGAAATACCAAAACCTGTCAGAGAGATATCAGAGGCAATTATAGCATATTTAAAGTACTATGCTATGAGAAAATAGTTTTAGAATAACTAGTAATTTATTCTATGCAAATTGTTTCAACTACACTGTGCAGAATATATAATTGACAGCAATTGATACCATAACAATATTAGCCAAATTATATTAACTGTAAGTTAACTCTAGGTCTGCTTTATTTTGCTGGAATAAAATGTAACTTTTTTGTTTTTAATAAAAATAGAGCCCCTTTCACATAAGACAGAAAGAGTTGTTCATTCTGCATAAAGAGGTAAGTACAGTCTGTAGTTAAGTTTGTCATAATGAGGATATTTTTTATCTTTGTGAGTTTTTCTGAGCAATAATTTCCAATTGGTTTTTAAGGTACTGGTCTTATAAATGGGGATCCATAAGAGAAAATTTGTGATGGTCTGTTTTGGGATGTACTTCACTCCATGGAAATATTGGAAACAAGATATTCTATGAAATTTAGCATACATAAACATTTGCGTTGGTATGGTAAAGAAATAATACATTTTAAGGGACCACAGAAATGTAATAACTGATTTAAAACCTCCCTTTGATCCTGACTTGTGACCTTATCATCTGCTTGTACAGAGAAAGTTAAAAAAGATAAGTGGCCCTTTCTGTTGCTTACAAATCAAGCATTATCAAAACAAGTATGTAGAGTTCATACACTCATATTTAAAACTCAACATTTGGAATTGGGCAATGCGCAGAAAAGAGTCACTGAAGAGTCACTTCCAAGAGGCAGAAGTAATGTTTATCACAGAGATACATAAAGAGTTCACACTTTACATTTGAGAGGAAAACCTGAGAAGTGACTTGATTGCAATTTATAAGTACTTTCAGAGAGAGAAAAAGCCAATTGCTTGAGTACTTTGCAATTTTCCAGTCAGAGAAAGATGTAAAAAACCCAGAGGCAGAGCTGGAATGAAACAGATTTTGAACAATGAAAGAGATTAAACCCCGAAATAATCAGTAGTGGATTCTTCAGCTCTCTAAAAACATCTCTTGAATCCTGGAAAATATTAGCTAAAAAACTAAGGTACTAGATTTCATGCAGCTGTATTTGAGTGATAAAAAACAAGCTGGTCAAGAGTATGTGCAATTAAATGATCTTATAGCCACAACAGCAATTAGGAATGGGGAGAGAAAAGGAAGAGTTTTAAGCTGCTGTCCTGCCATCCAGCAGGCAATAAATTTAGTCAATGTAGACAACGTTTTTGCTGTCTTCTCTGTAACTGCCTTTACAGGTTGCAGAAAAAGAGGGAAGGTAAATCCTCCAAGGGATAATTCAGACAAAGAATTAGTGAAGGATGCTATGAATTACCCTTTTCTAATTGACTGTCTTTCTACCAATCAGAGAAGAGGTACAGATGGATTGGTGTGATACTTCTCCAAATACTTTCTTGATAAATTAAATTTTGGTACAGAAAGCTGATTCCTAGGGAGAAACACAACTCACCCTCTTCTCTGAGATAATTCCTTATCTATTTAAGAGTCATCTCTGAATTCACACAGGTAAATAAGGTAGGTTATAAGGCACACTATATCAACTGAATAATTTTAAGTTCTTTGTAGAGTTTATTTGGTATACCATAGGATCATATATAGATCAAATGGTTTCTAGGTTTTGCAGCAGCAATTGTTTAAAAAAGAATTTTGTAGTTTCTTTCCTCAAGAACTATCTGCAAAGATAGTCTGATTACTTATCTTTTTGTCTATCAGCCCCATAAAAATAAGTTGTCACTGTGGACAAATAATAGATTGTAAAGTAAAAAAGTAATCTCGACACTAGTGAGCTGCTAATAAAAATACTGAATGAGAAGAATGTGAAGATCTTCAGAGGACATTTCCTGGAGCATATTTTCCGGTTACAAGTTTCAGTGCTGAGTTGAGGCGTATCATTCAAAGAGACTGAGTATCCCCACCTACAGAAAAGTAAGGAAATGATAATGATTATTGAGCATTTACCCAAACTACATATGCTTCAATTTGGCTGATACAAATGTCTTTGGAAATAAGAACTGAGACATACACACCTAAATTTGTAATGAAATAAACTTTGCGTGGAAATAACTGAACTCTTAACAATTATTTCCTAAAAGTTAAATACTTTTAGTAAAATAATCTAATGAATGGGTGCAGGGGGAATAAACACCCTCTTACTGGTAGGCTTGAGTCTACAGAACCTGATATTATTCCTAGGATTTACTGAGTACCTTAAATCTCAAGCTGCGGGTCCTGAAAAGCAAGACAATTCCCACAAATTAACAAAAAGACTGAATTTAAATAGATTGGTGAAATTATGTTAAATACCTGTATTGATACTATCTTAGTGCAGGAAGGGATGCATTTATTCTTAAGTTTAGCTGTCTCAAAAATAGTTGTTATTTTTGTCAACATCTACAAAGGTAATTACACTGTTACTGTTAGTCTGGCTTAGTCATGTAGAAAAATTTATCCTTGTATATGAAGCCACTTAGACTCACTTAATTATTTTTTATTGGATGTACTAATTTCTAGTTGTTTAAAACTCTAGTCTTGTTTTTGCATTTAAAAGCAGTTCTACCTCTGGGTAAAGAAACAACTTTCCACTGCGTCAGGAACACATGGCAGCTTCTAAATCTATGGATGAGATTTCTTCAAGTAGCTTAGAAATAGTAATACAATATAGTAATAAAGTAGTGCTGTAGTATAGTAGTGCTGTAAATATGCATGCTTATTAACTGTATTTCTAATCATAAGGCAGTGCAACATTAAAATTTAAGAGTATCTCACTGGCTTTTTATTAATATATAACCTTTCTGCCTTTATGATGATTATATGCTATGATACAAGTAGCCAAAGAATTTAAGACCAAAAAACAGGACTGAACAAGAGCTACCACATAGATACTTATGGCACTGGTAAACCATGACAATATCCAGTTTGTTGACTAGAAAAAAAAATCTTGCCTTCCTTCAGGCATAATTTCCTTTATTGTTTTTGTCTATCCCATTTATTATATTTTTATAAGATGCAAATGAAATGAGATTAAATATTCCAATCCTTCCTAATATGAAAAATCAATTAAAATAAAGCCAGGTATTAAGCATGAAAGTTAACCCAACTGGTTCTTGTCAGTCAAAAAATCAAATAGGAGACCAATTGTCTTAACTCTGTTTTATTTTAGGACTTTGTCTTCTCAGGCTTTGAAAGTGTCAGAACAGCTATAAGCATACGCTCAAGATTTAATAGGTGATATTGAACAACATATTGCATGGCTGAATACAAGACAGAACTAGAGCTTTTTGTCGACATGACGATTCATGTCTTTTGATGACTGCCAAAGCAGGATATAACATAAGCAAAAGCCGCCAACATAAAAAACCCAGCAATTAGAAACAGAATTGGTTTTTCTATTCAAAATACTGTGGCAGATTTTAGTTGTTTACCTTATCCTGTCTTTACTACAGAAATATATCTCTAGTGGAAAACAGGCAAAATAATGACAAAACACTCAGGGTAGTTATTGACTTCTGATGCTGAAATTTACGTCAAGATAATCTCCACACTAATGAAATCCTCTCAATGTAATTATTCCTCTTGAGAAATTTTTTAAACATTTCTATTTTTATTGACTTGTTCAAATGGACAACTATTTTTTCTTTCTCTCTTCTCCATTAATAATATTGATTTAAAAAAAAATAACACAGTCAATCAGTGTTCACTGAATTTGTAAGTGAAAAAAGTTGCCTTCTCAGAGCAACATCAGTTTTACTTTCTAGGGTGCTGTTTTCGCACAGAATTGATTATGAATTCATACAGTCTGACTCTATAATTGTTGAACTGCTGTATTGGTCTGCATACAAGACAAGGTTTTGGTAGCAGGGAGGTTACATAGATGGCTTCTGTTGAGAAGATGCCAGAAGCCTCTGCTATGTCTAACAGATGCAGTGATAGATAACTCCAAGACTGACTTGACACCAGTCATAGCTGAAGTCATCACCAATGGTGGTAGCACCTGTGGGACCACATAATTAAGAAGAGGAAAATAAGACCCTGTTGGGGAACAGTATCCAGAGGAGAGGAGTATGAAAGAACAATAGTCCTGCAGACACCAGTGAAGATGGAGTAGGGGTAGGTGCTTCAGATTTTGGAATCCCCTCCAGCCCCTAGTTCATGGTGAAGCAGTTTGAAGATCAGTATAATGAGGGACCCACACTGGAGAAGTCTGCTCTTGAAGGGCAGTGCCCTGCAGAGAAGGGATGAGCACTGAAGCAGTTCATGGAGTACTGTGGCTCTTGAGAAGAACTCATGTTGAACAAGTACATGGAGGGACTATCTATCATGAGAGGGAGTCCATTGTGGAGCACGGGATGAGCGTGAGGAGACCTACCCATGAAGGACAAGGAGCAGCAGAAATGTGATGAAGTGAGCACAACACCCATGAATCAGAAGGCTAATTTAAAGCATTAAATGATGCTATGTCCTTTATATAAATATATATAAATATATAAAAATATATATATATATAAAAATATAAAAAAATATAAATATATATAATAAACACATTTTGCTATTTCATTAGAAGAGTAAACATTGTAATAACGTAAATTCTTTATACAGGCCTGAAAGTTTTATGCTGTTTAAACATACAAAGATGATTTTATGCATTTTATAGAAGCACTTAGTTTTATCCTTATTTGACTGTAAAGCATGTATGCTTGTGGTTTTTATTGATCATAGCAACATATACCTGTTTCCACATGGAAAACGGTGAGTTGTTGAGAGTTGCTTCCTGGGCCAAATGTACCTACATGTCTCTTAACAACTAACTCTTAGGCAGGAAATGCAACCCAATAGAGAATATAGGTTCTAATATATGGAGCCATGTCTGAGGAACTAAAAACTTTCTAATTTTTAGACAGCATGCCCATTCAGTTTTTATTTTTCTTTAGGTCTAATAAAGTGGGTTTTTTTCATTGATTCATTCTTTAATATAAATTTTGCAAAAATTTCAGGGATTGCTGACTTCCTACTTGAAATTCTTTGCCTACTAATAATTTTCTTCCTCAATTCATATGGAATAGGAATAATAGTCTGTTATCTCTGATTCATATCGTAGAATAAAAAAAAACTATAAATCCTGCAGTGTTCTAAAAATTTTGTGAATCAAAATATGAAATCTGCTTTTAATTCCACGTAATGCACACATGCACACACACAGAGTCTGGCAACTGTAGTTTTCCTAAATGAACTGCCAAGCAAGGTGGGTAAAAATGTACAGAAAACTAATGAGAGTGTCACTAAAAAGAATTCTACTCCAAGGTGTCATATGGTTACTTACACATATGTGCCAATTGCCACCACAACTGGGCACTGTTTGCTCCATTCTGGAGTGACAGCATGAGGCAGCACTTCCCACAGAGCACCCAGAGGTCACAAAATTGATAAGGTCACTATTACCGCCCTGTCTAAGAAGAGCCAATAACAACAGAAGAAATTTTTGTTGCAAATTTCTAAGTTTGCTGATGTGTGATAAGAACTTTGGTGGATAAGAAGGCAAAAGCCCTGTGTACTTCACACATCCCTGTGGGAGATTTCTTTCAAGTGTGCCCAGCATCATTAAAAAAACGCACCACTTTCTAACTTTAATTAGTTAGAGAGTCTTTGTTTCTGCATCTGTACGGTTACCATTTGTTTGTAAAACTTCTTTTCTTTGGGCATCTTTATGGTTATGTGCATGTAGAATTTTTGGCTCAGAGCAGACAAAACATTAGCCCGCTGTGCTGGGGACACGTGAAGCAGGAGGGGAGAGGAGCCCGGCTTTCAAGAGATCCTCTTGAGAAGCACATGGCTTAAAACAAAAGAACAGTCTGTGAGCCGCCCTGAGGCTGCGGGGACCAATCAGAGATCTGGGTTGGTGATTGACAACCCAGGAAACCAATTAGAAGGCTGTTTCGCTTTCACAAATCACAGGGAGAAAAGGTTTGGTGTGGTCTTTCACCTTCCGGTCGGGGAGGTGAGCAGATTTGGGGTTCCAGTTTTGGCATGGGGCTCGGCTCCGGGAAGGCCCTGCGGTGGACCGGGCCCAGCCCCGGCTCTGGTCCCCGTCCCGGGGTGGTCCCGGGGGAACCCGGCCTGGCCCAGCCCCTGGGGGAGCCCAGCACGGCCGGCTCGTCTCAGCCCCCGGCCCCACGCGGCCCCAGTGGGGCTCGGCTCAGCCCCTCAGCCCTGCACGGCAGGACTTGGCTCAGCTCGGCTCGGCTCGGCTCGGCCCGGCTCGGCTCGGCTCGGCTCGGCTCAGCCCAACCTGGCTTTCCTGCTCTGTCCGGCATGGCCAAGCATTATGAGAAGAGGCCCCCAGCTGGGCACGCGGCAGAGGGAGGCCCGGCCATCTCCACGTGGTCCCCCTGGTGGCTGCGTTTTTCCCAGCGTGGCTCCAGCCTGGCTCCTTACCTTTTGGATACAAGTTTAACTGTTAGTGGCTGGATGAGACTCTAGATCTCCTGAGCTTCCCAGAACGAAAAGAATAAAGCAAGAAGAATTACAGAAGTCAGCGGAATGAAGACAAAGTTTATCATAGAAGGAGAGATGGAAAAGTTGCCACTGATAATTAGCTTAAAACCTTTCTTTGTGGGTGTTAGGGGATTGTGACTTTACTTAAATTCCTTTAAACTGTGGAATGTACTTGGGGAGGTTCTTTAAACTGTGGAATGTACTTGGGGAGGTTAAGTGCTTGAGATGAAGACTTTTTTTGCCTCGGGAAGTGAAGCTCTCTGTCTTTGGGACTGGAATATTGGACAGAGATATTTGGTGAAGAATGAGATAAAGAGAATTTTTGTGTTCTCAGCAGTCTGCCTTTAAAATGACACCCCATGTGTTTCAGCAACCCATGTACAGCTCTGGAAGGACTGTGAGAGTGGGAGGAAGAAAAATCATAATTTGTAGTTTCCGGGCGGATGCAAGTTATGAGAGTGAGACACCCTCTGAGCCTAAACTAAAAGAAGGGACTTTTCTCTCTGGAGTGAACTGAAATGATTATTTAAGTAGATAACTGACTGAAGTGTTTTTCTGTATGTTGCTGGTATGAAGAAAGGGGGAGGAGGGAATAATCTGGAAATCTCATTCTGAACTGTTTTGTGTTATTAATAAATTTATTCTTATACCCTTTTAAGTTTTAAGCCTGCTTTGTCTTTACTCCTAAATTCAATCCCCAAAAGAAATTAAATATATTAAAATTGGCAAACCCCAGAAGTCATACCGTGACACCCACTAACTTTTGCTGGTGGCATACTGTTCCGGATTTGGAAGTTCATGTACAAGGCAGTTTTGATTTCCTTCTTTTACCTCCTTTACTCCAATTGTTGTACAGGAATTCTGTGGCCAGTTCAGCAAAAGGTAAATGGCATTGGTTTGATCAAGTCCAAATGCAAGTAGATGCTTTATCCACAACTCCCACACAGCTCTGCTATGGCACTTCAATCAAGGAAGGAAGGAAGGAAGGAAGGAAGGAAGGAGTGGTCACTTCTGGATATGGTTGAAAAGCTTTGGAGGTCTTTATCCCTTTTTATCCCATGGCCACTTCTCGACCTCATTCCTGAGCTTGTGCTCGACAATGTTGTGCTTATCTCCAGGAATCAGAAGAAAGATGTTCACCCTGGAAAATTGCTGCCCTACTTCTGCAGGGCCCCCTTCTCTAGCCACACCTTGTTCTCTCCCACTGTGTGTTATTACTAAGAATGCTTGGTTATTACCAGAAATCTTTGGTTATTGTTAACAATCTTTGTCAGTTATTACCAACAATCCTTGGCTGGCTCCACAACCATCCAGCTGTTGGTGTTTGAGACTCATGCATTAACCCCTTACCTTCTGGAATTCTGCAGTGAGGTTCTTGTTTACTATTTCCACTCAGCAAAATATGGGACCAACATCTTGGAACCTTTAAATGCCTCTTATAATGTGATATATCATTGTGGGAAAAGACTGTGGGTAAAATTGCCTTTTAACAGGCAGAACACCATGTCCTCTTCCCTGTCCTCTACACCTCTGTCCCCTGCCTCAGTATATGGTACAGGGGAAAATGAGGTTGCTAGTCCCTGGATAGAATGCAGTCAGCATGGCCAACTTCCCTCTCAAAATACAGGCCTAAGGAGGGATTAAATGGAGTGGAGACACCACAACCAGGTCCCACTGAAATCCTTGTAGAGGAGTGAACTCAGTTGTTTTTTTTAATCTGATAAGCTGCATTGCTGCTGTCAAGGGAAATAAAAGTGGATGCCTTGCTGATGACCCAGCAGCTGGGAAGAAATCACTGTCCTCAGATTTGATACTGATGTCTGTCTCCATCCTGAGGTTACCTCAGATGTTACCTGCCACCTTTCACCAAGTATGCTTGACCAATGTCACTCAAGCTCAGTCCCAGCAAATCCACATAGGATGGATCAAAGCTCATGCAATGACCAAGTTTTCTATCTTTTTTGAATGAGCTGGATCAGCTCAGAAGGAAAAAAATTGGTCCACAACAGTGTTATCAATTCATTGCATAATTAATAATTTCTGTTGTTTCTCTACTCACCTTGGATTTTTAAGTACATCCTCACTAGACAGAAGACTAGGAGTTTACCTGGATGTGAGACAAGGAGCCACTCAAGCAGCACACTTTGAAGACTACTTATGGAGAATTTTGGACTCTTATAAAATACAAAGCCTGCTCCAGACACAGGAACCAACACAGCAGTAACTAATGAATCCACTGTAGCCAAAATAATAACTGTAACATTGTTTACATTTTATATTTGCGGGTTAATGTTTTCAATACTCTAGCATGGCTTTTCACATCTGGATTAGTCAGCCATCCCAACAAAAGCTTACATCTAATGATTATAATAGATAGAAAGAAAACAATGTCAGTTTTCCCATGGGTCACCATAATATAATACCTAGAGCAAACACTACCTGACTCTTGGAAGGGAAATTCACACCTAAATCTAATGAAAGCTGTGACATTGATAATACACAGCAGCAACTTCTGGATTTTTTCTCAGTTTCCCACTCATTTCATAGAAGTATTCAAATGATGAGAATTCCATTACCATATTTTATAGTAGTCTTCCTCCAGCTGGAGTGATGCTACTCCTGGAAAAAAGACAATCCCAATCTCCATAAATCAGCAAAGCTTGGTAATAAAATCAGAGCCTTGCAACAAGGATTTACCAGCCTTTCAAAGGTAATTAAACAAAATTGAATGGCTTTGGATTTGCTTTGGCATCCAGAAGTGGTGCATGCACAGTTATCAACAGCAGTTGCTGTGTATACATAGATCAGACTCTGAGAATACTGACTGATCAGAAAGAAAATCGAAAAACATTGGCATTTTTCATGAAATACAAAAAAATATGAACAGGAAGATATATTTGATTGGATGATCTCATGGATTCCAAATTATAGCATGGCTATGAGAAGCTTGGTCAGTGTAATTATTGTAGTTTTGACATTAATGGTTGGTTTATGGATTCTATTCTAAATTGCTGAATTGGATCTAACAGTATATATAAACCTGACAGTAAACTTTTTTTCCCCTATAAGGGTCTCAGAATGATGAACAGCTGTTCTACTTAAGTTGATTTACACAGGATTAAAAATCATAATTAGTATTGTTAAAGTACTAAAAAATTGATAGTTTTAAATTGCTTTGATTTATATTTGTGCATGTTTTTAGTTTTCTGCAAGTATTGCTTTAGAATGCTTGTGTCTTCACTCTGGTTGTCACAGTGGGTAGGAAGGATTCCGCCCTGAATGCAACTTGAAATTTCATATGATTATGGAATCAGTTCTTTATACCTCTTCCTGACTCTCCAGGGTAAGGCATAAAATTCTCAAGTGGAGTAATGTGCTGAGTAGGTAGATGCAATTGAGTTTCATTACATCTTTGATTCCCCTGAGACAAGAAGACTATTATATAGTACACATATATTTGTTTCAGTTACTGTAGAATTGTACAGCTCTTGACATGCTGAGCAAGAATATGTGAAATGCTGAATTTAACTAAGGGAGAACACTGGACTAAGAAGTATGAATGAAAGTGAAGGGAGTTCTGACCCTCTAATGAACACCTCCAATCACTGCTATCAGGAGACTGATTCCATGAACTTTTGTTCCTGATTTGCATCTCACCTTTCTATGATTTCAAGACTCAGAGGGTGGGGAACATCCTGATCTATACAGACTGGTAACAACAATAGGGAGGTGACATGCTGTATTGACCCCAACTGGCATGAATGCTCTGGATTTAATGTTATATCTTGTCATTATGATTTCTTTATTTATCAGTAATCATGCTTATATGTAAAATGCACATTACATAAGCTAATACAGGAAATACATAAACTGAAGCAAAAGCAGGTGTTTCATATCAAAATCAGTAAGATAGCTAACCTCTTTTCAAAGCAATAGTCGGGCTTAGGAGGTCAATGTGTACCAATGCATTCAGCAATAGTGCACATTCACGGTGGATGCTTTTATAGCATGGAGGCAAGGGGCACCTGCATTACCACTTCATGAGCTAAAATGAATGACTGAGGTCAGGGGTTGGAATGTAGCAGAACTTTTGCCCCTGACACAGGAGACCTTGTTTGTTAGCTGGTGCAATAACTCTGGGCATCATGCTCTCACATAAGCCTCAGATGAGTCTTGGTGAAGTAACTCAATCAGGACAGTTTATCTTCTAGTGAATTATTCTGGCACCATAGGATTGATGCTTTCCGCTGGCAGTAAACATCTTGCAGTGGAAGCAGATGCAGAAAGATGAGCTGGAATTTCTGACTGTAAGACACTTCACAAGCTAAAAAATCTGCACCATACTTTTGCAAAGAAGAAATCTGCAAATTCCCTGGTGACATGAGGAGATCTCTCCCCAAAGTCAGTGTGCTGTTTTGTACTTACACTCTTGAGGACTGAGTGACAGGGCTCTGTGTACACTATCATCAGTTCGGTGGTAAGTTACATTGACTCATATTATATGCTGTATTTTGCTAGCTATGATATAGGTACCTTTAAGGTGTGCTCTGTTTTATGTCATCTACTAGCAGTTCTTTGGTTTATACTGCTAAGTACGTCCCTCTGTGTAGCAATGGGGAACAAAGACACACAGACCTCCTTACAACTCCAAAGAAAATTGTTTTATTATAACAAACCAAGTCATTTTATACCCTAAACTCAACCAAAGAACTTAACTGAACTTTAACAGAATCTAAGCAAAACATAACCAAGAAAAGCACTCACTGGCTGCTGCAGTGGCAGTGTAGTTGCCACGCGTCCCTTTATCTAATCGGCTCTCTGTTCATATGGCCCATGCATCTCCTCTCTCTCAACTGACCCGCAGCTGAGCCCTTCCCAGAGTGCCTTTTGGTGAGCAGAATTTAACAATTTCAACAAATTTAAGAAAGGTAAAAAGATTCTTATTCTTCCATCCCACGATTCTGTTTAAGATCTCTTATCTGTTACCTCTGGTCTATAAAATAAACAACTCATTTTATAATATACCTACTGGGCCGTTCATAAGAACTTGTCTGCCAGACTAATTTAGGTGCGTCTATACTAAGTACAGCTCCTTCTGAAAATTTGAGCCTAATGCAAGACTTCTCTAAACATGTCATGTGACCCATTCCAGGGATGGAGCAAGGGACACCTCCAGATCAAGTGTCCTTAGGGAGAAATGCATATTGCATTATATTAGCTGGCAATAGCAGCCAGCTGGCACAAACTGTTCCAGAAGATAACTAAAAAAGCCTGGAGGAAAACTGCTTGAGACAGAACCTTGAGTAGCCTGTCCACAGACAAGCCACCCCCTTGTGAATCCACCCTTAAGGTGAAGGAAATACCCAGGATTCGTAAGTGCTCATGATCCTAAGGAACAACAGAAGCCACAAGGTCTGCAAAAACTCACCTAGTTTTATTAGTGAATTACATACCTGCCATGGAAGTGGGCTATGTCAGCCCCTAACCTACTTTGTCTTCTCCTGGCTTGGAGAAGAGGGTAGGGAGAAAGGGATGAAAAAGAAGAGGTGAGTTAAAGAGAGGACAGAGAGAGAAAAAAAAAAATGAAAGGGACAGAGAGAAAAAAAAAAAGAGAGAAGAAGAGATCAGCAGTCGTGGTTCCACCGTTGACTCAGCCAACGGAGATGTCCATCCTGGTCCCAGCATTGATGCAGCCAACAAGGATCTCATTCCTGGTTCCATCGTTGATTCCAATGATGGCATGTGAGGGGTCCTGGGAGCACTGCCCAGGCTCAAGGCAGTCCTTTGCATGGAGGGGCTATTCTGCCCCTGAAGACAGGTTCCTTGCTTTCTACGCAAACTTGTTGTCCTGCACATTCTGTCCGTTAAGACTTTTCTGGAAAAGGGTCAGAAGCATCAGGGCTCTTCAGGATCTTGATTCTGCCCTGCAGTTCACACTCTCTTCTCAGCTTCACTGCTGCTCTTTTGCTATCCTGGGCTGTGCTTCTCTCCAGGGACTAGAAGCAGGATGCTTGTCCCAGGAAAGTGATATCCTCCTCACATGGCCCCCTCTTTGGTTGCAACTTCTTCCTTGTGCTTGGTTCTCACCAAGAGTCCTTGGTTACTGCCGGCAGCTCTTGCATGTTTTTACCAAGAAACCTTGCCTGACATGTTGGAGACATGTACGTACACCAGCTTCTGTGTCTCTTCCCCTGTGTTGCTCCCGTGGGATGGTGAGCAGGCTGAGGGCCTGCCAGCCTGTCTGGGGCCCAGCCTGGTGCTGGCAGTGGAGCACTAATCCTCAGGCTGTTCCCCCATGCAGGCATACCGGCACAGCCTGCTCAGCGCCTGGAGATCCGCCTGAGGCAGATGGCATGTTCCCTTTGCACAGCCTGTGGCCACTCAGGCCATGAGCCTCTGGCCAGCTGGGCAAAGGGCTACCTGGGCTGCAGGGCCTGTACAGGGCAGCTGCCTGGGTCTCTGGCCCTGCAGCCCTCACCTGCTCACCATAGGCAGAAGAAATGCTGCCAGAGCCTCCCCTTGTGCCTCGGCAGCTCTGTCGGGGCAGCACCCGCTGGGTCTGAGCCCGTGGCCATGGCTGTGGGAGGAGGTGCGCCAGGCAGGTCAGCGACTGCCACAAGTGCTGAGACAGCCAAGCACCTCCTGGGCAGCAGAGCCAGGGTCATGCTCAGTCTTCGGGCCCAAGGAATTGTCCCAGACATTGTAGCTGAGCCCTTTTCCCCTTGGGACAGCTCTTTGTCACGGCTGTCTTCCCGGGTGGAAAACTTTTCTGTTGTGCTCCTTGGTGCAGCTCTACATCATTGCCATATTCCCTCTGGGACAGCTCTTGGTGTCTCTTGTCTTCCTGTACATTTGGAAAGTTTGCTTCCAGCCAGTCCAGCACCCTCTGGTGACTGTGGATTTCCTCCAGTTTCTGGAGAACTGAGCTGGCTTCCCTGAGTGGGGACAGCGTGGGTTCTGCAAGGCTGAACATTCAGCTCCCGCATGAGGTTCCCCTGGGACAGGGTGCTCAGGTTCTCAGCAGTCTTTCCAGGCATTGGCAGAGTGTGCCACTGCGATTTTGCCTCACGCTTTGGGCACATGACAGAGCCTGGTCCTGCTCTGCCTTTTGCCTGCAGCACCATGTCCCTGGAAAGCGCCCAGGGGAGCTGACATAGGTGCGCCTTGTGCCTGGTCCTCCTCTTCTGTTGGCAGCTGGCTGTGTTTCTGGAGCCCAGTGGAGACCATAGAGGAGACTTGTACAGGAATACAGCTCCTGTACTTGCTGTAGGTCTCACGGTGTGGCTGCCTAATGGGCACCTCCTTGGGAGTCCAGGGTGTTCCCTGGATGCCTTGAGATCCCCCAGGAGGCTGGATTTAAGCCCCTGGAAAAAATTACCAACATTGCAGGAAGAATTACAAGTCATAAAAAGTAAGTAGAGTATAAACTAGATTGTTAGAAGGTAGAAAAGTGGATTTTTAGTATTGTTTATGATAAGAAGTTTAAGGTTAAGATGGAGGATTTTGGGCATGGTATGTCTTTTCTTCTTCTTCATGCCATCCATGTTTGTTCCAGGATGGCATCACTGGATTGGTTTGGGACAAAGTTGGAGAGTGTAATAAAAGTGTCATGTATTGGAAAGTAATTGTAAATATTAGGTACCTAATTTATAGTATAAAAGATAAGTCCTGCCCCAAGGGCAGGCAGTGTGCCTTGGATCACTGTGCTACATAGACCGCTGTTAGCTATAGAAAGAATTTCTTAGGTAAGAAAGAATAAACAACCTTGGAAACCTCAGAAAACGGCTTCCTGACTCTTCTTTGGTGCTCGGGCTTGGAAAACCTGAACTCTAAACCACCTAAATGTCCTGTTGTGGGTGATCTCATGTTCAAGAGACCCCACAGTCAGTGACACTTCTGGGCTTCAGCACTTGGGAAAGCTTTGTCTCACAGAACAATGTCAGTGCTGGACCCTGCTTGCCAATGGAAGCTGACACAGGCATGCCTTTGTGCCTTGTTCTCTTGTGCTGTGGGCTGCTGGCTGGGCCTCTGGATCCCAGGGAAGACCATACGGGACACTCATACAGGGGTATGGCTCCTGTACACTATGTAGGTCTTGTGGAATGTGCAGCTACCTGGCAGGCTCCTTTGTCTCCAGCTCCTGGAAGGCTCTACCTCACAGAGCATGGGTTCTCCTGGGTCCTGCTCTCCCAGGGGAGCTGACATGGGCACGCTGTGTTCCCAGCCCTGCTGGGCTGTGGGCTGCTGGCTGGGCCACTGCATGCCAGTGGAAGCCATGCAGGAGACTCATACAGGAATCCAGCTCCTGTACTTGGTGTATGTCTCATTGAATGCAGTATGATGCAGGGCAACCCTCAAGCCCTGAGAGCTTGTGGTTGTGCCCTGCTCAAGGCAGTTGCCCCAAGAGTTGGGGCTTCACCTTCTCCTCTGTTGGCATCCCTGTTGTCCTCTGCAGAGGAGTGCTCCAGGAAGCTGCTTCTTTGGGAGGGAACAGAGCACCTTTTCTGGGAGAAGACCCCCTGTGGGTCGGGGCACTGATAACCTGCAGTGTCATGAGGGGCCCCCATGCTGATGTGGCCCTACATCAGCAAGGGCCCTTGGAATATGCCTCTGTCACAGAGAGCCACCTGGTACTCCTTCAGCAGCAGAAACACTACAGTGTAATGATGAGATGTTTAGATTCTTCAACATTCTGTCTAACAGTGGGGGAGAATTTGTTGCAAGCCTCTCAGTGTGCCAGTATAATGTAAAGTAATAATGAAGTAAAAATCAAAGGGTTAAGAGCTTAGCTGAGGAATAGAAGCTATACATACAGTGATTAGAGCAGAAGCAACGCAGAAAGTGGCTGAGCCAGTAGAGCTAAAACAATACATCACTTGCTTGGTTTTGCTGTGTCAAGACAGGCAGTTGGGATATTGTTAAAGTGAAGAAACTGTAACTGCACCTGGACACTGAAACCAGCCAGAACCAGATTGGGAGCTTGAACTATGGCTAAGGGGCTCAAAAATCTAGCAACATGACAAAAGTGAAAAGTTGAAGGTGAGGAAGACTCCCTGACTTCATCATTAGAAGACCACTGATTCATTTCAAACACCCTACTGACCCATTTGAAGGAAGGAACTGTGCAAGCATAAAAGGCTAATTTTAATATGAAGCAGGGCTAGGTGGGGTTAGGTAATGCATATGTAAAGGCATATGAGTATGTAAGACTTTGGTGGATAAAGAAGGCAAAAGCCCTGTATTTCACACATCCCTGTGGGAGATTTCATTCAAGTGTGCCCAGCGTCGTAAAAAACTCACCACTTTCTAAATTTAATTAGTTAGAGAGTCTTTGTTTCTGCATCAATAAGGTTACCATTTGTTTGTAAAACTCCTTTTCCTAGGGCATCTTTATGGTTAGGTGCATGTTAAATTTTTGGCTCAGAGTAGACAAAACATTAGCCTGCTAACTTTTGCTGGTGGCATACTGTTCTGGATTTGGAAGTTCATATACAAGACAGTTTTGATTTCCTTCTTTTACCTCCTTTCCTCCAATTGTTGTGCAGGAATTTTGTGGCCAGTTTAGCAAAAGGTAAATGGCATTGGTTTGATCAAGTCCCAATGCAAGTAGATGCTTTATCCACAACTCCCACACAGCTCTGCTATTGCACTTCAATCCTGTTCTGTCATATCAACTGTCTAGTTTATGTCTAGGCTGCTCCTGAGCCAGGATGCTTGCTAGACTTGCTAAATTGTACAAAATTGTGGGTTTATGCTGCAGACAAATGAATGTTCTGCTGGGATTGCCAAACACAATTTCAATGCTTTGAATTTGGTCTACTTTGCACAAATAGAGCATTGCTAGCTGGCTGCTACACACTTAATGCGAGAAACTGCTTTACCTTTTCAATAGTTTTATTATTTTAATTTACTTGTGCTGTTTCTTCTGACATTGGGTAGAACTGTACCCATTTTGGTAGAATGTTTTATTCTCTTTGTTCTTTATTAATTTGAGGCATCATGCATGTCTAGTGCTGGGCAGCATGCTTGTTAAAGATATATGTTGATTCTAAATGTTGTGAGAAATTCCTGAAAGCAAATTCTCAGTCAAGAGCTTTAACCTCCTTTAAGTATATCCTCTTGTGTTACAGTACTCTTTCTAGAATGGGACCAATGTTCTGTTTAAGTGGTTTCCTGTGGCAGCCCTCAAGATGCATTATATCAAACAAAGAGAATCCTTATGAGTGTTGTATTGAACTAATAATGATCAGAAGTACAAGCTCCCTGAGAAGCAGACTAATGTGGTGGAAAAGCTATTTCCGTCTCCTGTAGTATCTGTGGGGATTGCATTCCATATTGACTATTAAGGATGGCCAATAAATGAAGAACCTGGGGATCCTCAAATATGATCTTTGAGCAATGTCTGCATGTGACACTTTCAAACATTTCACAGACAAGAGTAACTGAAAAAACAAACAAGACACCCTACCCTTAAGGGAAGAGAGCACTCAAGATTTGCAAATGCTTGTGGTTGAGAGAAAGGACAAAAGAAAAGGAAAAAAGGTCTGCAAGACTAAAGGAATAAAAAAGTTTTGTTAGTAAATAACACATGGGGCATGAAAATAGGTATGTTAGTTCCTGATCTACTATGTAAGCACAAGGCAGAGAGTTTTGGATAAAGGAGTAAGTTTAAAAGGAAGTGAGAAAGAAAGAGATTAACAAAACAGAAAGACAGGAAGAGAAAAAGAGGAGGGGAGAGAAAGAAAGAGAGAGGAAGGGAGGGGAGAAGGAAGGGAGGAAGGGAGGAAGGGAGGAAGGGAGGAAGGAAGGAAGGAAGGAAGGAAGGAAGGAAGGAAGGAAGGAAGGAAGGAAGGAAGGAAGGAAGGAAGGAAGGAAGGAAGGAAGGAAGGAAGGAAGGAAGGAAGGAAAGGAAGGAGGGATCACTTCTGGATATGGTTGAAAAGCTTTGGAGGTCTTTATCCCTTTTTATCCCATGGCCACTTCTCGACCTCATTCCTGAGCTTGTGCTCGACAATGTTGTGCTTATCTCCAGGAATCAGAAGAAAGATGTTCACCCTGGAAAATTGCTGCCCTACTTCTGCAGGGCCCCCTTCTCTAGCCACACCTTGTTCTTTCCCACAGTGTGTTATTACTAAGAATGCTTGGTTATTACCAGAAATCTTTGGTTATTGTTAACAATCTTTGTCAGTTATTACCAACAATCCTTGGCTGGCTCCACAACCATCCAGCTGTTGGTGTTTGAGACTCATGCATTAACCCCTTACCTTCTGGAATTCTGCAGTGTTTTTGTTTTTGTTTACTATTTCCACTCAGCAAAATATGGGAGCAGCATCTTGGAACCTTTAAATGCCTCTTATAATGTGATATATCATTGTGGGAAAAGACTGTGGGTAAAATTGCCTTTTAACAGGCAGAACACCATGTCCTCTTCCCTGTCCCCTGCACCCCTGTCCCCTGCCTCAGTATATGGTACAGGGGAAAATGAGGTTGCTAGTCCCTGGATAGAATGCAGTCAGCATGGCCAACTTCCCCCTCAAAATACAGGCCTAAGGAGGGATTAAATGGAGTGGAGACACCACAACCAGGTCCCACTGAAATCCTTGTGGAGGAGGGAACTCAGTTGTTCTTTTATCTGATAAGCTGCACAGCTGCTGTCAATCAAGGGAAATAAAAGTGGATGCCTTGCTGATGACCCAGCAGCTGGGAAGAAATCACTGTCCTCAGATTTGATATTGATGTCTGTCTCCATCCTGAGGTTACCTCAGATGTAATACTGATGTTGCCTGCCTCCAAAATACAACCACCCTTCACTGAGTATTATGTTTGACACTCAAGCTCCTCCTAAATGTAAGAAAAATATGTATAAAAGTATGTTTATAATGTGGAGAAGTTGGGGGAGACTCCATAGTAATATCTGGAATTAGTAAATGGGCTGACCTGTCTTCTTCTCTATAGGGACACCTATTGGGTAAGAACCATTGTGTGTTCTGAGTGATTACCTTGTGCTAGTTTTTGTTAGGGATAGAGTATGTTTGTATATTGCTTTAAATAGACTTTTGCAACCAGATCTATAATTAGAAATCCTCAAACCTCAACTTTTCATGATCATATTAATAAAGAGTGTTATTCTCTGAATTTTCAGTATGAGTCCCTCATGTGCATTAGCAGTTGCTGGCAGTCAGTAATATACTCAAATAAAATTGTGGAATCCCAGGGGAGTTCTTTCTATGTGCTGATGATCCTGAACAAGTTAGTCAAACTGGCCTCTGTTCTATTGGATTGCTCAGTGGAGAGCCTCCCTAATGGGATTCTGACAGCCTGGTCAGGCACAGGGGTCTCAGTTTTCCTGAGGCACTGGCAGACTAATCAAACACAAAGAGTTTGAGGAAATTTTCCCCTTTCATCTGACAATCTTCTTTGCAGAAAATAGCATTTAAGGTTAGTGCAGAAAACAAGATCCCAACACAAGTTCCATCTTTCAAGTCAGTCTTCAGCTACTGTATCTTAAAATAAATTGCTATAATTACAATTTCCTTCTTAAAAGATAGCATAATAGTGAAAATTCTTCATTCTTCAAACTCTTGAGTGTTTAAATGAAGTTTTTGTTTTTGTTTTTACTTTTGTTTTTATTTTTGTTTTTGTTTTTTTCTGTTTTGCTTTTTTTTTTTTTTTCCCGAAAGCATCAATAGAATGAAACCAAACAAAGGAACTTAAATAATACATATGTTCAGTATAATTCTAGTAGAATTATTAAAAAACTTAAGGGACTGCAATGCTCCTTTTTTCCTATACTCTGGCAATTTCTAAAGTCTCAGCCTACTAATCCTTTTCATCTCTACATTTGCAAGATGAAATCTACATATCTCACAATCTCTCTTATTCATTTCATAGAGCATAAACTCTTCAGAAAAATAAATAGGGTTGCCAGTTTGATCTGCCAGACTGCTTTGGTTTAATAAGCAAAATTGTGGTGTTCATAACCAGTGTGCAACAATGAGCTGCATGATTGCAGATAGAGTCCAGGAACCATGGCTACAAACAGGAACAAGGAAATAGCAACACCAGAAAAACAGTATAGCTTATAACCTTGGTAAACAGCAGAGTGCAGAATTAATGAATTAGTGAAGAAGTCTAAAACTCTTTTTCCTAAGGAACTGAATAACTTGCTAAAAATCAGAAGACTAAGTTATAGATAACTCTATCTTCTACTGTCTCCAGACATCAAAAGATAACCATGTTTCCCTCAGAATAGGAACTTTTATTTTGAAACAGGTAGTTCAGATCCTAGATACTGGAATTGCAGTGCTTTATTTGAATTGGAAGGATGACTAACAATGGGGAAAGAATCTGTGCACAAGGCATAATAACTCTAGCAAAAATATTACCACACTTGTAATAATACAGTTTTAATCAAATATCGATTTCATGTTATAAACCAATTTGTATCCTGCTGCCTCATGATAGTATAAAAATAGATGTAATTAATTTCAGCTGCAGTTAAAATAATTGTTGACAGAAATAAGATGACATTTATAGGCTAAATAGAGGAAACTTTTCACACTGATGTCCCTTGCTAGAACCTCTTTTTATTTGAGACTGCAAAAAAGTTTCTTAAACAATATTAAGACCTTGTTCAATATTGTTAAAATCCTTTTTTTATAAAACCTGCATATCCTTTGAGCTTTTCAGGGTTTCCTATATAGCCTCATATCAACTGTTAGAGCTAGGCAGAATGCAGTTATCTAGATATACATGATACCAGTGACTTGTAGGAACTAAAAAGAGAGAGCGAGGGAAATCCCGGTAGGTGTAGCACCATAGTCTGTAATTTCTAACATTCTTTATATGTAATTTATGCCAGATTCTTCACTTGGACAACCAATTACTGAATTACTGTGTTTTTCTTTTTTCACCCACTTTATAATTCCAGAGGTTTCCAGAAAGAAAAATCTCCAAGAACAAGTTCCTAGTGGTTACACATACAGATTTTACTGTTTACTTACCAGAATTCACTTAAGACTCTTGAATCTCATTGGCCTCTGTATCTATTTGATGTGAATTTTGTAGGAAAACCTAGCATTACTCACTATGATACTTTTATCCTTTTCTTTGGTATTCATATTTATGACCATAAGTAGTAATTAACATCTTTTATTCTATCTCACAGGGTAAGAAGAAAGTAAAGATAAAATAACTCAGGAATGTTAAAAATGTATTGTCTTACAGTGCATAATTTTTGGCCTTTAATGAAGTCACTGTGAAAAATTAAGGCTGTATTTTTGTGGCAGGGAGTTGCAAAATAATGTGAACAATTTATTTAAAAAAAAAAAAATTTTTTTTTTCTTTGCTACCAATTCATCTTAAGAAGCTTGCATTCATGAATCCTCCTTGTGTTAATGAGGACTAAAGCACTCTCATAGTGAGTTGTAGCAGAAGCCAGGATAGAACAGGTTGTTCTGGGCAGACCCCTTGTGATACTACTCATGCTACCTAAATAAATTATTTTCTTTTCTTTTTTCTCCCCTCCCCTCCTCTCCCCTCCCTTCTTTTTTATTCTAACTAAACCCCTTCCCCCCACCCCCAGATGAGCAAAACCTCAGTTTCATCCACATCTTAGTTCTTTTCTGTGTACCAACCTGTCAATGGTCTCAGGACTAATATTCAGTTGCAACTGAATTGAGTAGAAATTCTAGTGATGATCTAATAATAAGTGGCACAGAAAGTCACATGAGAAAATTAATAGCTTTCTCACAAGAACAGCTCTGGAACGATATGTGATATCTAAGGCCCAGGGCAATCCAATTAATGATGAAGAAAGAATAGCATATCAAATAACTGATCGCTAAATGAGAACGATCCATTTTGTATGCTCAATGAGGAAAGAACCTGTGAAAAAGGAAAAATATGACTTTGTTAAAGTAATAGTGTAGCATAACATATACTCACAATGTTTTTGAATTAACCTTATACATCCAAGAGTTGTTATTTGCCAAAGAATCCCTATTAAGATTTCTTTGAGTTTTTGTGTAGAGCAAATACCTTTTTATTTTCTTGTAGTGACAGTTGTGAAAATCAAGGTACCTGAAATTTTAATTTGTATGTGGGCTGCGTGGTTTTACCAGGCAAGCTTTGAATTTGGATTTACATATGAAAGACTGAGAGTGAGACAGGCAGGAAAACATTTGTTTACAACTCTTCTTTTTTTCCAGTGTGTTGGCCATATACTGCCAAATTCTGTTAGAGCAATCTCATATCTGGCCTGATGTAACAAGACAATAAGAAGCAATGCAAAGAACAGTAAACAAGTATATTCAAATATTCCCACTGTACCTCTTTCTGATAATTTCAAATTCCTAATAGGTAAATTCTAGTAGACAGTTTGATCTCTTCATGGGAGTAGTTCACACTGCTTGTTAGGACTAACTGCTGTAGGAAATCCACAGTAGTCTACTGTATTTTTGTGGTATATTTTTTCCTGTGAATTTATTTTCAGAAGTCAGAAGCATGTATATCTTGGAACATGTAAACATCAGAATTATCTCTAAAGCTTAGACCTTGCCAAGTGGTACACTACCTGCCTGATTGCTACCTGATATCTGATGTGTGTGAAGAAATTTTCTATTATGTATTTCATTGGATTTTTAAAAATATATCTGAATTAAATATAATGGTGGCTCCCTTCTGGTCAATAAACAAAAATTTAAAGATGTGAAGGAGTGGGAGAAAGTAGTTATTTCCATTACAATTCCTATTTGGGATAGGACACCTAATCAGAATTACTTCAGTTTACCCACAGCTGTAGGCTCTGGACTGATTTGAAACACTTTGGAATAAAGAATAGAAAACACAGATATGGGAGTCTTTAATACTATTGTGTGGGTTACTTTGTGTCGGTGAACAGTGTTCAGGACAAACTCAGGCACTCTGTATAAGCTAGTTACTAAGTTGTGGTTTATTATTAGGGTGTGGGTGAAAAGAGTCCTGCCAGGAGCCGCCAGCCACGGCTCTAAACAGGACAGAAAGAGAGTGGGGGGAGGGGAATGGTGAAAGAGAGGAAGAGGAGAGAGTAGAGCAAAGAAGAAGAAGAAAACGAAGAGAGCGATTTCTCGTTTACAATACAATAAATCTTCTCCTATGTTGCATATTCTAATTTCCAGTAACCAATCTAACACAAGATACAAATTCTATAGCATCTACATACAGCCTATAGGAATCATTCTATTACCATACTGTGTTACACTTTAAACTCTAAAAACTACTCTTTGGACCCTAGAAGGGTCTTCTGTGACCTTTGGATCTGCTTCTCCAGGACTAGGTATTGTTCAATCACGAGGGGATTATCCTCTGCCCGCCATCCATTGTTTTTTGGTTATTTAGTAACTGAGGTTTGGTATCTCAAAGACGGCTTTCATTTCTATGTCGCTTGTGGTTTCTATATTCTCAGGGTCCATTGGTGAGCATTCATATTTGCAAGATTTTCCTGGGTCATATTCTCCAACACTTGCCCCTTCTCTTTCAACAAGTAAAATACTAGACATTGCCTTGGTCATTGCTTGTCGTGCACACTGAAGTATACAAGGTACAAATACTATAACTACAATTATTATCACTAGAATAAACAAACCTATTTTACAGAGTTCCTTTAGCCAAGAGGTAAGGCTCCAGCCTTCAAACAAGCTGTCTAACCAGGAAGGGGTATTTGTAGTGATTTGGTCAGCCAAATTTTTTAAATTTTGCAGCTGTTTATGAATGGAAACAGAATGGTCTGATAAATTCATGCAGCACAATCTTTGAAAAATTTTTAAACGAGGACTGTATTCTTCCATGAGATGGAAGAAGTAACAGGTGCCCATAGTTACTGAACCTAAGATTTCAAGCTCCTGGAGATCAGATTTATCAACTTTAAAATTGTCAATATAAGTTTGATGTTTCTGGCTGGGAGTTGCTGGGCTATGATGGTTATACGACCAGTATCTCTCAAGGGTAACATTATTAAAACCCTCTGGGAGAGGCACTTCTATTAAACAGGTTGAAAAGGGTTTGATAGGGCTTGTGTTAGATAGGCATATTGTGTCAGAGCTTGCAGACTTGGCTAAAGCAACCTAGACTTTTGTCTTTGGTTGGTTTACAGGTAAAGATTTACTATAAAAATTAAAACAAAAAAAAGAAAACAACATGCATTTACGCAAACGATAAAACTTCATTTTCTATGCATTCTTTGTAATCTAGCCATATTCTCCAATGAGTACAATAACCTGAAAGACAGTTAAAAGATCAAAACCACAGATTCTGCATGACCCTTGGGGAAGAATCTGCTTTGACTCCAGTATTTGCAAGGCTGCACTTGCAATTCTGACTACCAGTTTCTGACAGTCTTTTACTGTTTCTTTTCTACCGTTCTTATATTTTTTTCTTTTTTCTACTTGTTGATTTTCTGTCTATACTGTTGCTCCGTTGGTTTAATAAAAGCTGTCTGAGTGTAACCCCTCTGTTACCATTGTCTGTTACCATGTCAGCCTCATACTCAATTTAAAGAGCAGAGTTGGCCAACCTGCTGGATTTTTCTCCAGCTCTGAGGGATAAGCTACCTACATAATCCTGAAGTTATTTTTTTACAGGTTGTATGTATTTTTTCCCATCTTTTGATAGATCAATACCCTCTAAAGCATTTTCAACAGTTTCCTTCATTTCGTACTTGTTGCTTGTGAGAAAAGGATTCCTTTCTTCAGATCAAAACATTTGTCTGGACCCTGTTGCCCTCCGTGACATCAAACATCTGCTGTATCTTTTTGTAACTGCCTTGTGGTGTGAAGTGTTAAACGTCTTTGAAATGGTGTCTTTGAAAAGCCTGTGGAAAGAGTGCACAGCAGATAAATGTATGATCT
The DNA here is from genome assembly GCA_030060385.1 of Muscicapa striata striata. Classification (NCBI taxonomy): domain Eukaryota; kingdom Metazoa; phylum Chordata; class Aves; order Passeriformes; family Muscicapidae; genus Muscicapa; species Muscicapa striata. The sequence continues at coordinate 2,032,302 of JAREIS010000070.1, forward strand.
CTTTTTCTGGAATTCTGGCAAGTACCCTGGCAATGCACATAAAGACAGAAAAGGTATGTTTCCTCAGATATGTCTCCCTTACTCAATCTTAAACACTGTTTATTCATTTGAGTAGTGACAAGTTCAGTAACAAGTCCAGTATTAACTCAGTGAGGTAATAATTCTTCTATGCCTTTATGTAAATAATTGTGTTGCATGCATTAAAAAAAAAATTGTGAAATTTAAAAACATTTTTCTTTGGATTTCCTTTTTTTTTCTTTCTTGCCTTCGGTTCAATGTATTGCTATGTTATTTTGTGGTTGCTGTTCTGGAATGAAGGCACCATAAACATCTAGGTATGTCATAGAGTCTGCTGATTAAACATTAGAGCTCTTTGTTATTGTATTTGAATTACAGATTCCATGGTGAAATACAAGTACTGTCTTGATACCTTGAATTATCTTTTAATTATGACATATTTGATCCACTATCCTTGAAGATATGAAATGTGACTATCCAAGTGTAATGTTGAAATATTTTTTGTGGCATTGCAATGTAGACTAATTATGACTTCCCATATGTGAAAGAATTTGAAGCACTGTAATTTCATTAAAACAGAGATTTAACATAATTTTGGGTTACTAGAGAAGCATACTTTTTCTATACCTTTATATTAATTTCTACCTATTTAAAATTCCTTCCTTTCTCTTTACCCCTGTGAATATGCATATTCAAATTTTGCTCCCCTCCCCAAAAAAACCCAAAGAAACAAGGTATAAACTGCTTCTTTCTCATCAATAGGACCATGAAGATATACAGCTTAAGTGTATCAGCAGCTATTTTATTTTCTTCTTTTAAAATAACTTTGTTTCACTCAGGATTATTCATAATGATATATTAGAAGCAGTGGTTTGCAGCTATATTCTTTTATTTCACCTTTTTAGTCTTGTTGCTCAAGTTGACAAACCTTTGGAACCCAAAATCCAGATGCATTTGGCTCTATATAATCATGGTTAACCAGTATTGACTTTGGGCTCATCGTTTTTTCTATATTAAGAAGAAATCTGAATACTTTTTTGAGTACAGCCTTTATTTCAGGTAATTGCATAGAAGAAAATCATTAGCCTTCTCTGGCTCTGCCCTTTAAGATTATACTTTGTAGGCCAAACAGTGGAGTGTGGGTTTGAGTGTAGGAGCTGAGGTAGGAATATTTGCAAGTCAAAGACTAACAAGCAAACCATATAAGAAATGCAAGATCAGGTGCATAATAGTCAATATGTGAAAGGTAGATTGTGCTACTCTTTCCCTTACTGATGTACGCTGAAATTTTCATTACTCAGTGGTGGTTGGGACAGGAAACTGCTATTTTAGATTTTAATTTACTGCTTCTTCAGGCATCAGTTGATTCTGCTCTTGGCAGATTATTTTGCTTTTATTTAGGATGATGAGAATAACTCTGGATAAAATGCATACGAAATATAATGCATATTTGTCTTGCATTGTCAATTTTGTTTTGCCTATTGTCAGTTGTATTGGAAGTTAAATTACGTGTTTGATCATATTATTCATTGAAGCATGTTTAGTTTTTAATGTCTGCAGGTTAGAAATGTGTTATGTGGAAAATTGTTATGAATTTTTGTATTACACTTTGAGTGATGAGCTTTTTTCAGATGAAATAATATTGTCTGGGTGCATATAAAACCCATATAAAACTCAGTTGTTTATTTATGAAGTCTTCTGCAGATTAATCCAGAACTAAAGACTTAATTTAAGGTATAATATATAATGGCAAAAGAATCTATAAGGAAATAAATGACACTAGATAGGTAAATATACAAGAACAAAGGCATGTTCAATTTCAGTTTTTGGACTTTATGCCATTACCCTATCATTACTTTGCACAGAGAAGAAATACCACAATCCTTTCTGTTCGAACCTACCTAATTCTTATCAGACTTGACCCTCTGGTTTTATGCCTTTTTTTTAATATTTTAGATAAAACAGAGTTTTCAAGAAACTCTCTTTGAGCATCTGCAAAATCAAATATTCCAGGTAAAGGTCAGGTGAATGCATGTTTAAGCATGCTGTTGGGAGCCAAAGACAAAATTTAATACATCTTTTCTTGGTTATCATCTCTCTCTCTCTCTCCTTCTCTCCAATCTTTGCTTTGAAATACACTGGTATTTGCCAATATGTGAAATAAGACACCAAAGGATTTGGGCTCATATATTTAGATGGCAAAGACAGTCTTCCAATAGCCATCTTAGTAGGCCTTTTCCAGGTGTCAAAGGTCAAAATTTCATCTACAAAAACACATTCTACCAGACTGACATAGAAAAACATGTTTCTCTAAGGCCTTTTGTAATGCCAAATGCATGCACAGCAGTACCTCTGACTTCACCATCATCTGAGAATAGAAATTCTGATAATAGGTTATCTTCTGAGGGATTACTTCATCTTCATAAACTTATTGAGTCTAATATGGGTAAAGTGTAATGGCTTGTGTTACGTAGGAGATTAAATAAGAAATTTTTCATTACTTCCTGCACTAGACTTTTATGAAAGGCTGTAACTCTGGAATATATATTTTTGAACTTTCCCATAGTACCACTGAGAGGAGGCTGTCAGTGAATAAATTTTTTTGGACATACATTCAAGAAATAAATACAGAACTTAAACAAGCTAATTTTTTTGTGTGAAGTTAAGTAGCATGGCTCTAATGGAGTTTTATTTTTAAAGTAAGTGAGCATTAAGATATCATTTCAGTACTCAAACACACATAAATGACATTCTAATTTAAGCAGGCAGAAATAAACTTGTCCCTCATTTTACAGTACTTCTGTAATTTTTTTTCTTTTTTTCTTGAATACAGGACCTTTTCATAGAGCTTCTGATGTGTCTGAACTGCACAGAGACATGAGGCTGCTGATTGACGATCCAGTGGCACTCCCTGATATCAGCCAATGCCAGTGAAGCCCTCCCAGGAATAAGTTGGCCATTACTGGGTCACTGAGAGATTGGAACCTAAGGAGAAAAAAAACATGCTTATACCTTTTCCATATAGAAGAATGTGTCAAATTTATTTACTGAGCTTCAAGGCTTTCACACTCTGAAAGAACAAGTTCATGGAGACATTTAATAGAACTCCCAGTGTGACAGGGGGTTATTTCATATTTCATCCAATATTTCAAATATAAAGACTCTTCTCCATACAGAAGTATACATACCTCCCCACAAACTTCCAATAGGAGGGAGGAACAGTCATCCTGTAAAGATCCTGATGTCACAAAGGTTGTATAAATTGACTGCCTCCAAGTTAATCCCTCTGTATTGTTCCTGGGATGAAATTTTCTCAACATTTCTATGTGGCATGCAGCTGTTGATTTACCCTTATAAGCCTAAGAAAAAAAATAATCTCTAGTATCTCTGCTGAAGATTCTCACTGCATATGTTCGTATTTTGCCTTGAACTCCCTTTTTGGCCAATGGACATTTTTGCATAATAAAACAAGTAAAGCATGTCCAACTAGAAAACAATATGAGATGAGAAATCTCAATGCTGTATGTTGTACTGAATATTTTTGCCATTCTGAAATGAAACTTTTTGAATCTCAGCAACATTACAAAAGTCATGAACTTTATCTCTTCAAAAACAGAGCTGTAATTATTGTATATTGATTTAATTGGTGTAACCAATGCAATGATAAAGTCTAATAAAAATATGTTATCCACCAGAACTGCCAGTTAGTTTATAAAGGTTGACTTCCTTATGCAATAAAATGTAATTTTTTTAAACTGAATCCTTGAAAGAAATGTTAAGGAAAAGACTTAGTAGAAGTAATCTCACTCTTTTTTCCCCTTTCTTCCTTTTCTCCCTCCTCTTTTATTTTTTTTTTAATTAAAAAAATAAAGTTGCAAACAATTTGTTAGGGCCTTCCTCCTGCTCCAAATTGATTATTCTATTTCAATAGAATGATAATTGCTGTAAATTCTGTAAACTAGTCAGTTTCCTTTGAAATCAATGTGTGAGTGAAACAGAAGTGTTTTAAGGAGGGTTTCTGAAGGAAGAAAACTACTTCAAAGAATATCACAAGTAAATAAACAAGACAATGGTGTAAATTGATAAAGAACAAAACCCAGGGTGATTAAGGAAGTGTAAGTAGATAATAGAAAAACCACAAGAACCTTAGAATGTTTAGTCATGGAAGAAATACTAATTTGGTTTAAGAAATGTGTATGTCAGAAGAAAGTGATACTGAAGTGATACTGAAGTCAAATTAAATCTTCAGTTGTGAAAGACTTGTAATGGGATTGCTATTGACCTCTGTATTGAAATTTCCTGATATTTTGATCCAAATTTTAGGGAACAGAGAGGACATGTCTCACATAAAAAGTAGTTTGCTCAAAAAGGAGCTGTTTCTAGTAAGGTCAGTAATAACTGCTGTCTCTACTGGAGTTCCTTAATAATTTTTGAACAGTAAGTCAGTTTGGGTGCTATTCTTTGGTAAATGCTGCAGTGTAAGAGTGTCTCTTAAATATTGTTAAGTACAAGACTCACCTAGGAGCAGTAAAAAAAAAGTGAACTGTATCTGTGAACATTGCTTCTAGTCCTTGCTTGTTGTGTTCCCAAAGTGAAGAGAATTAAAAAATGTCTTCAATCTGAAACAAACACAACACACAAATTTTCATGAGTTCTGCAAACCCATCATCTTGTGTCAAAAGCTTTAATATGACCAGTGCAGTGGTTATGTTTTCTGGGCCAGCAAGGGAAGATGTTACCATGCAGGGCCAGTATCACTAATGCTGTAGCTTAAGAACCACAGTCCTACATGGAAGGACCTTGTAATGGTAAAATACTCACAGAATCACAGAATCTACTGAGTTGGAAGAGACCCACAAAGACCATTGTGTCCAGCTTACAACACTGCATCATCCCCAAGAGTCACACCACGTGCCTGAGAATACTGTCCAAATGCTTCCTGAACTCTGGCAGGCTGATCCTGTGACTGCTTCCCTGCAGCGCCTGTTCCAGTGCCCAACCACCCTCTGGGAGAAGAACGTTTTCCTAATATCCAACCAAAACCCCTCTTGATACTACTTCATTCCATCAGGTTCTATCACTGGTGATCACAGAGGAGACATCAGTGTCTGTCCCTGCTCTTCCCTCCATGAGGAAGTTGTAACTGCAGTGAGGTCTGTCCTCAGTTTCCTCCAGGCTGAACAGACCAAGTGACCTCAGCCACTTCTCACATGGCTTCTCCCGGAGGCTTTGGAATTCTGAATTAGCTTATCAAAGAAAAATATGAAGTTAAACTAACTTGTGACTTTTTAGTCCTGAATATGTTAAAAATTATATTTTGCCAAAATAATTTTTTTTAAATCACAGAACTCCATTTCCCCATTCTTCTACCCTCTAATTTCTCTTTCTACTTAAACAGAAAGGATGGCAAAATCAATCACAGATCCTTTATGTGTCAAAGTCACTACAGGGAAATGTGTGCATGGAGGTTTACTTCAAGAAACTTTCCATAACCTATCCCCGAAGCCATTGTTTCCTCACTTGTTCATGTGGAAATATTATTTTTACTTTTCTTTTTGTCATTATGTTTTGTCAATTTGTGTTGTAGAGCACAACACTATGGGGAACTGCTGGGAGTTCTTTTAAAAGGGATGCCCTAGGACGAAATTTAGTCAAACAAGACATTATATCTGAGAATCATTTACTTGTAGCAAAAAAGCGCGTTGCCCTACCGAAGTGGAGTAGAGAAAAAAAGAGGGAGGGAAATGAAAAGAGCTGGGGGCAGAGAGCGGACACAGAGAAGCAGTGGGTGTCACCACTTGAGCAGCGCCAGCGCTGTCCGCTGGCCTGGGGTCCGTGCTCGCTGCAGGTGAGGGAGCCCACGGGCAGCTCCACAGGGAGAGGAGGGCCACTCCACGGGCGGGCAGGGCTCCACGGGCAGGGCTCCACGAGGCAGGGCTCCTCAGTGGAGAGGAGCATGGGCAGGGCTCCACAGGGGCAGGGCTCCACGGGCAGGGCTCCCACAGCGGAGAGGAGCCGCTCCACGGGCAGGGCTCCACAGCGGAGAGGAGCAGTTCACAGGCACGGCGGCTCCCAGCGAGGGGTGGCTACACAGGCACTGATCCCGGTCCGGGGCGGCTCCATGGTCGCAGCAGGGATCGCTGGCCAGGCTGGATGGGCGAAGCACAGTCAGAGGCCAGTGGCTCAGGCAGGAATGCAGGGACAGGAACAGCAACAGGGCGTTGGACCGGAGCACAGGGAGGCAGGACAGGCGGTGGCTGGGACAGGCAAAGGGGAGGGCAGGACATGGAGCTCCAAGGTCAGTCGATGTCCAGCCAAGCACCCAGAGAGGAGGAGGATGAGCAAGGAAGGCAAGGGCAAGCAATGGCCTGAGAGAGCAGAACAGCCAAAAGGCAGGCTGGAGCCAGGGCAGAAAGGACAAAAACAGACCTGAGCCAGGGAAAGCAGCAAGAATATGAAAACACCTCAGAGCTTGTGACACAGTTAATTTTATACCCCTCGCCCCTCCCAGGGTCTGCCTGCTGACAGGAGACATTGGTCCAGTCCAGTGTCCCACTGCAGTCCTTTGGTGGAGACCTTTTTCCATGGCACTGGAGAGCCTTTCCAGAGGGTACAGTGCTCTTGGTGTTCCCTGCTGACAGCCTGTGCCCTGTGAGACATGAACTGGCTGCCAGGCAAAGCCTCCCACAGACCAGGCTTGCTCCCATCTTCTCCCAGTTGCATCCTGCACGTGGCACATGTGCAACACCTCCTTCACATGCCTCTGACAAATGATGTTGTGACAGAGACCAAAATTAAATTGGCTCCTCACAATTTTTTATTGAAGTAATGGTATCATGCAGTGAGTCTGCCAACTTCCTCTCCTGGGCAGTCAACAGCTGTGAAATCTGGTAAAGTATTCAAGATAGCATATGCTGTATGAAATATATTGTCTTGAGATTCAAATATTTATTTACTTCTGTTGTGATTTTCCTTGCAGTTACATAATTGTTACTGGTGAACATACCCTACTTCTGTGTTCTTCCGGACAATCTGCTCTCAAAGTAGGTCCACCCCTAAGAGACCTGACAGTATTCATCACTGTCAAACAATAACCTAAGTCTGAACATGAGGCTTTCAGGTAAAACTTTAATTGCTCTGAAAAATGATGACAGACTGTGAACAAAGCAGGTTAGTTTAGAAGGTGGAAAGGTGAAATTCTTTTATGTATTTGTGGGCCTAAGGCCATGGTAATTTTGACCCACACAAAACACAGCATGACAGGTAAAAACCCCTTTTTATTTCTAATTACACTGGTGGGGTTTTCCTGTTGTTTTGGTTTGTTTTTTGTTTGGTTTTTTGTTTTTTATTTGTTTGTTTGCTTGCGTGGTGGGTTTTCTTTGGGTTTTTTTGGGTTTTTTTTTTTTTGGTTTTGGTTTTTTTTTTTTTTTTTTTTTTTGTTTTTTCAATTTGATTGTGCTATATACGTAGAAAATCCTTGCAGGACTAAGAAAACTAATTGTACAATAGTAAAAGTATCAAAGGAGGTTAGCTGAAGGAACATTAACCTTTCTTTGGTAAATACCCATAAAATTTTAGAACTCTCACTGCACAAGTGGATAACATCTCTCAGCTACAGGTCAGAACACCTCATCAGTTTAAAGGAGCCACATAAAGGATGGCCAATGACTGTAAGAAGTTTTAAATTTCATTTCAAATATATATATCTGTCTATCTGTTAGCCAAAGCCTTTGAGATTTGTGTCCACAAAGGCTACTGTCTTCTACTGTGCTCTTTGTGATTTTGTATCTATACACTTGAAGGTGTAGGAATATTTATCTTCTACTTGAGCTAGTCTCAAGATAGGTTGTTTCTTTTTTTCTTTAAAGTCTTATAGTAGGGAGAAAAAAAGTGTAGCTCTTCAGGAGAAGCTGTTCTTACCAGGAAGATACTGATCATGATCAATTACATGAGCTACAAATACTTGCCATGTGAATCTTCCTTTTCAAAAGGATTTTAAATTTTGTTTGTTCATTATCACTCATATATATTCATTTCGTAACACTTGCTAGTCTTAGTACTAACAATATGTGGTAGATGATTACAATATGTGGTGTGGATGGGAACTGCTGTGAAATTCTACTGGGAATTGACTAGTCTCAGTTTGAAAGTAGGCTAAGGTGACTTTTCTATTTATTGGGCTGATAATTTTGAGATAGATTCTAAACTTTGGAAAAATACACAGTGTGTTCCCCATTATCTTCTGTTCCTTATTAGAAATTTTAGAAGCTGATGCCTGAAGAAATAATCTAATTCAAAAGTAATCTAGACTAAGACTGTCTCTTTTCTAATATTTCCTAAATACAGATGATGAAGTTTGTGTTTGAATTTCAGTCCTACAGCTGTCACTTTGTCACCAAACAGTCTTAATCACTAATTTTTATGACAATTTATCATCATGCCTTTGTGAGACTTCTCTCAGTAATTTTTTTTCCCATTTTTGCATTCAGTCTGTACATATCCAGTTTTAACATTCTGCACTCTTCCAAAACCCTTCTTCAAGTTTCGCTTCATGTGGAGAGTTAAGGGGCAGGTAGTTACTTTCTGTCCATATTTCATGGAATTTTAGACTGAAAGACTGAATATTAAAATAATATCAAAATAATATGAAAATCATAGAAGGATTTGTGTTGGAAGGGACACTAGAGAGAATCATTTCAACCCCCTGCCATGGACAAGGATGGCTTTCACCTAGACCAGGTTTCTCATAACTCCATCCAACCTAGCACTGAACTCTTCCAAGAATGGGACATTCACAATGTCTCCTGGCAACATGTTCTGGTACCTGACCATCTTGACAATAAAGAATTTCTTCCTAATAACCAATGTAATTCCACACTCTTTCAATTTAAAGCTATTCCCACTTCTCCCATCCCTACACACTCTTGTAAAAAACTCCTCTCAGCTCTCTCATAGGAGCCCTTTAGGTACTGGAAGGTGCAACAAGGACTCCCTGTAGCCTTCTCATCTCCAGGCTGAACAGCCACAGTGTTGTCACCCTGTCTTTTTCATATGAGAGATGCTCCAGGCCTCATATCATCTTCATGCCCCTCCTCTGGAGTCACTCCAAGAGGTCCACATCCTTGTTGTGTTGGGGCCCCTGAGCTGGATGCAGTACTCTAGGAGGGGTCTTACAAGAGCTGAGTAGCGTGTTAGAATTGGTTTTACAAATATTCCTTGATAATTTCTTCTCTCACGAGCACTTTTTTTTTCAGGGTTTTGTTGCTGGGTCACAAGAGAATATGCTCAGGATGGTTGTTCTTTTGAAGGAACTAAATACTATCTACAAACTTTACAACTGTGAGTGTAGGCTTCACATATAGTGGGAAGAAGATTTTCTGTTTTCAATTGAGAATGTGCCTCACGAAGCAGAGACTTTGCATAATGTGTGTTCATTCTGGCATGAAATGGCATGGTCATGTGAAATTTGGGAAGCCAGGGCTAGGTAGGTGAGAGGGGTCTGTAAACCCTTTCAGCTCTTTCATATTCTGTTTATGAGTAGAATTTGCTGTTTAACTGTACGTGTTTTGTGCTGGATCACAATCTACTAGCAGGTAGTTTCAGTGCTTTTGGGAAACTGGCCCCTTCAACCATAGGACTGTTTGAAAAGTGGGGAGATTAAATGAGTTACAATATGTGGCTAAATAGACCTTATTTCATATGGGGTTGTGTCTGACAGTGCAGTGAAAAATGACAGGCTGGCCTCATATGGGCTTTGATGTGTTTTCCTTTTTTTTTTTTTTTTTTTTAAATGATTGTAAATTAAATGAGGTTTGGTTTTGTTTGTGGTTGGGTTTTTTGGGTTTTTTTGGTATTTTTTACTTTGCTTTCTCTCCCTGTAGTGCTTGCCTCTAAATGACATGACTTTTTCCAACATAAAAATTGAAGAACATGCATGAAGTTTTCAGAAATGTACTACTCAAATTATCCACTCTGTTTTCATTTATGTGCAGCTAACAATATTCTTCTTATATAATTGATACTTAGATGGAGATTTGTAATTGGTTTAATGTTTTGTCTCACTTCTTTTGTTTCACTTCTGCCTGGTTGTTCATGCAGCAGCTTGACCTAAGGGAAAAATAGTCTTGCACTTCTGCATAATTATTATAAAATCAAAACTTAAAAATTGCCTGTAAAGAATATTTAGTAGGAAAATGGACCACTTTCCTTCCAGCTATTATGATGTGCTTGCAAAGCTTCTTAAAAAAAACTGCATTATCACTGAACTAGTTAATTAATTTTATTTTATAAGGCAGACAGCAATTTAACATAATTTTTCCTTCCTATTGTTTTGATACTCTTTTTATAAAAATCCAGAGCTTCTAAAACCTCAGGTAGCCAAAGTACATGAAAATACAGCTATGGAAGAAAGCTACTCTGGGATAAAAATCTCTTTTGTGGCAATTTTTGCTTTCTGTGGTAGTATTTTTCTCTTTTCCATTCATATAATCAAAGCCCAAGTTAATAGAACTAATTGAAAAATCAGCAACTGATCACATCACAGCTGAATGTCATCATAAAAATATTTTAAAGCACTTTAATTAACCCCTTGAACACCAGGGAAATATGCAAATTAATTTTCTTATTTCCCTGAGCTCTTTTTGGAGCTATTTAATTAACATGTTTTTACAAATTCTCTGTTTTAATAGTAGCCTTGCAGCTTGGGTACAAGGTGAACTAGCTCTGAATGCTGGACTAAAACTGGTAGGTTTTTTTCTTCTCATTAATGACTGAATTTAATCTTAAAATTTGGCACAAAAAAAATCTACAGATAATAATTAATTTTTTTTTTACATAACTTTTTGGCACAATTCTTAATAGCATTTGAGAAGAGAACATTCTGAAGGGCTTCCATTGTTTTAGAATTATATCCTCTAAACACAAAGTGACCTTTGTCATAGTCTCATAGATGCTTCTTTTGGTTGGATTGAAATTTGTGTCCATGGGAACTGTGGTCATCAGAAAATCAGGATGAAACATGGTGTAAAATAAGGCACCATTTGTTTCCCAGATATTGAACACTTTCCAGTGTAGACATTACAAACAAGCATGAAACAGAGTGTTGGCTGAATACCAAATAAGTGCTTTTATAAATAAATCACTTTACAAATTTTGCTGGTATCTACTGAATAATTCATGTGACAAATAGGAGATGGTCAGCAACAGTGCTCCTTGAATACAAAGAACATCCCTGTTAATTGAATTTTTTAAATGAAAAATTAGTGATTTTCTATGACTTTTATATTCAACAATTGTTACTCAATTAGTTTTACAAAATAGCAGTCAGAGGGCTTCACATTGCTGGTGGAAAGACATGTCATTTGAGGATAACTTAAATTTTCTTTTTTACTCCTTTCCTAATGGTCTTTTTTCCACTTTTGTCCTGTTCAGCTCAAATTCTAAGTCCTGAAAAAAGCTTCTCTGCTTGGTGTACCAGAATCATTGTGTGACTTGTCATTGGCCCAGCAACTCTTCTACTTTCACTTCATTGGGAATGTTTCAGGTTCATGATGCTCTGAATTGATACATGGGCACTTATTAATATAAAACAGTTAAGTTGTATTTGAACATTGCACAATGTCCAGTTTCACCCTTAAAATTAAAACCTCAAACACAAAAATTCCTAATATTCGATTCTACAGTTAGGAACTGTACCTGGTAATTATAGCAGAATTATAAAAGTGATTTCCATGAACTTGAATAAGATCTGAAGGTCTGGATTTGTTATTGCCAATTATTTGTTTGCTTGGGATGTATTTTTGCTATATGTATTTTTATTTTTTTATATTGTATTTGTATTTTGTATATGTGCTCCAGTTTAGCTCTGTGATTTAGGTCAAAGTGTAAGATCTTCCTTACAATCTGTAAAAATGAAGAGATGAATTAATTACCAGAGATCTGATGATATAAACATTGTGTGGTCTTCTTTTATTTATGAATAGTCAGTAGAATATCTGGATTACTTCCAAAATGTATCTATAAAAGTTAGCTACTTAAGGGTTTATGGAACAGCTGTAGCACTCATCTGAAACTGAACTCTAGGCAGCCTGTTTCCATTCAAAGATTTTTAAATAAAAATTGATTACACTTGGATATGACTGACAGAAGTAATACATCCCCAAAAATCCAATCATGGCCACACGAAGATTTGGACAAAGGTTCATTTTTGGCAATTGTGAACAGTCTGTCTGCTCAGTGAAATGCATCAAGAGCGTGCGCACATGTGTGATGGATACGGGGTTATGGCCTTCTTTCTGTCCTGTGAGTGCAGTGGGATAGTTCCACATTAAACAGGTGATCCTGGAATATGTGGCTGAAGAGGAAGAAGTTTGAATGTCATGTTATTGAAATAAATATATTTATTTGAATTAAGATATTTTAAAATATCATTCAGTAGTGGTTATTTTCACTATAGCAGGTGCATCCTGACTTTGTAGAAAGTGGTATCACTTTAAAAAGGAAGTGTATGCCATGTTTACGACAGGAAACAGATGTAAAAACTGAAATGAATGCATCATTTATCCAGTCTGACTTTCAAAAGAAAAAAATAGTTCTTGGTTTATGGCCAATAGAACTGATTGAGCTGCAATGTGTCTACTATAAAAATCTCTTATCTTGCTGTAAGAGCTGTAAAAGACAAGAAACTGCCATGGTATTTGGTAAATTTTCTAGTGGCAGGGAATCAATTTTTTCTTGTATTTCTTAAATATGTAAGGCAGCAGTAACAAATTGCTACTCCTACGTAGAGTTTAATTCCTTTTAGTATTTTATTTTCGGTTGTAGTAATGGTAAAGAAACATGAGCCAAAGGTGAACGGACATAACCAACAGAGCATGAAAAATTGCTACACAAATTCAGAAATTGCCTGATGGGTTTGCTTAGATGCTTTTCTTTAAGGTATTCTTAAAAAGTGCCACAAATTCCTTTTATCTGTATTGTATACATTTTAATATTAGTTTTCATTTTATCACAAGTTCTGTGTAGTATGTGTAAGGAAGCAGTTTTTCTGTCTGAAAACTCAATGAGGCTCAAGATGCCCTCTCTAAATATTTTCATAGTTATCATAGTTTTCATAGTAATTTTGAATCTGCACTTTCGCTGATTTCAAGATGCTTTTGAAATACTGCGGCTCCTTGGTTGGTCTTGGATTTTCTATCTAAAAAACCCACTCATTAATAATTCTTTTCAGAGAAATAATCTTGTTAGCATTCCCAAGACTTAATCAAGGCATTAAACTTGAAAAATATTCACCTCTGAAAGATGCACATTCATTCAGCTACAACTGTTACTGTGTAAAGTAAGCTTTGTTGCTCTGTTGGCAAAGTTTATTTACTAGACTGAGTCGTTCTTTTGACACTTCGGATTTTGTAACATCTTGCACCTCTTTTCTTGAATTATCTCTGCTTCTGGAATATTTTACAGTTCTAGTGAGTGCGCTGATCAGTACAGATTCCATTATTGATGTGATCATGTTCCACAGCACGAATTGGACCCTTAGCTTATGTAGATTAGCCTAAGTTGTATTAGATGAGTGGCCTTAAAGAAGGAGGGCATTTTTTTATTAGAAGAAATTCTTTCCTGTGAGGGTGCTGAGGCACTTGGACAGATTGACCAGAGAAGCTGTGGTGTCCCCATTTCTGGTCATGCTCAGGACCAGGCTATGTGGGACTCTGAGCTCTCTGGGCTAAAGGAAGGTACCCCTGCCCATAGCAAGGGTTTGGAACTAGTTGATTTTTGAGGACTTCCAACCCTAACCATTACATGACTCTGTGATTCCGTAGCCTGTTTACTGAATGATGTCAATTGCTCTCTTTGCTGCATATAAACCTTTAAACAATCTGCTAATTTCTATATGAATTTTCTTCCTGATTATCAGTCCCTGTAGCACACCTTTGTCACACACTTTCTCTAGGACAACTTCTAATTTTCAAGACACCTTAAGGCTCTATCAATTATCTAGATTTCATCCAAATTTTTTGCTAAGATGCTGCTTTTAATCTTAGAGTTAGAAGCATGATGAAATACAACTACTAGCGAAGGCTGGAAAAATTCTATTGTAAATAAGAGATTCTTTTGGTGATCATAAGTAATTATTAGAAACAACTATTTAGGGATGTTTAGGAGCCTTTTACCCTCTCCCAAGCTGAAAGGCTTATTAAACATGTGCAATCTTACGGAGCTATTAGTGTTTTTAAAAATACAAATGAAGTAACAGCTTTCTAAAGCTTAATAAAATCAGGAGCTTTAATGGGTTTTTAATTTAAGCTCTTTTTTTTCCACTTCATTTCACAATATGCTGCTTATTTTTAGTCCAACAGTGAAGTTGGGAAGATATTGATCTCACAAACTCTAGAAAATTTTTAATATTGTAACTAGCAGTAGCGAAAATTGATATTTGAACCTTTCTTTAGAAATTTGCACTTACGTACCAATCCCTGTCCTTCAGTGCTTTATTTCATGCTTCTATTGCAATATCCATCCTTGTCTTTAGCCAAAAAACTCCACTGGAGTACTTCTTTCAGACACCAGGACAATGGAGAAAACTGAAGGGAATGGCAGTGATGCTGACCCTCCACTAGGAAGCTGTCTGCTGCTTTGTCTCACCTCAGGAGAATTCTGCCTTTTCCCTCTGGCAACAAAGGTTACACTGAAGTATAAGTTTCTTATTTTTCAAGAACACTACAACTTAAAAACTGATACAATTTTATTATTTATTCTATATCCTATGCAATTTCAAAGTATGTCTTCATAATTTCTCAGTGACCTTTCTTTCTAACGGAATATAAAAAAAGATCACTTTGGAACAAACTGAACAAATAGGTGAGACATAAAAGCTGCAAAAGTTACATTTTAGTTAACCAGAGCATTCCTTAGCTTTGCATTTTAGCTTTTTAATGTAATTTAGCTTTTATGCTCTTCAAAATAAGATCTTAGTGAATAATGGTTAACAACACTCAAGTCACTATAAAAGAAAACGACAAAATGACTTCATAAAAATGCCAACAAATGCAAGCTAAGAGCATTTTCAATTTATCTGCCAAGTTTCTAAGCACTCATCCAAAATAGCTTTGTGATTTTACTTCCAAAGCTATTATCTGTACCTAAATAAGTAGCTGTCAATAACTATCAGTTATTATGCTGACCTTTTATCTGTCTGGTGCTAAATCAGAACAGGTATGTTGAAAGCTATACCTGGCTTCCACTATAGAAGATCCCATTAGCTGTTAATTCTTTACTCAGCTCTGAGGTTGGTGTTCTTGTCACTGCATTTATGGCAGTTCTGCAACACTTTAATAGGGATAATCTCAATTGCTGTGGAGTTCTAGTTATGCTTAGAAGAAAATTATCAGTGAAAGCAGGCATCAGAATAAAGGCAAACATACTTTTTTCCTAAATGGATTCCTTATTTTACCTTAAAAAAATTTGTCTCAGATGTCTTTTATAAGCCCATAAGGCCATATGTTTTATAAGCAGATAAAAAATGAGTCACATTAAGTTATGTCACTCGTACCCCAATATCATGTTTTATTATATAATGCAAAAAGGCTCACAAAACTTACCCAATTTTCACAAACTGGGAAATAACATTGGTGCTGTTTAAACAGGCTGAATTCCTCAGGAGGAAAAAATGTTCATTTTAAAGAAGGAAGAACTGCTATGATTACAAAATAAGCACCAATTAATTTTGATGAAATTTAATTAAACTTCACTCAGGTTTGCATCCTCTCTCGTGTCTTTAAGGATTGATCTTTAGGAAAGACTTAAAATCATGTTTCTCAGGTAAGTCACTTCTTATTTAATTGTGTATGACAAAATTAAAAAAAACCCCAAACCTACAAACAAAGCAACTACATAATTTAATCTCAAAATCTAAAACCTTTTGATTTTCAGTTAAGATGGAACTGCTAATCCTGAAGTTACAGTTCCCTATACATTTATGTTTTCTAATTCACCTACAGTCAGGCTATAGGCAGATGGACAAGGGAAGGATGGATCTCACAAGATGACCATTTTCTTACTGGGGAGATTGTGACTCCTCAGAATCAAGTCTTGTGTTCTGTTAATTTTCATGTCTTCAGTTATAACTTTCTCATGCACTGATATCTGTGTTCATTATGCTATGTTTGACCACTGGGCAGATCTTGAAGCTTTTGGTCAGTTTGAACTACTGCAGCAGCACCCAGATTTCCAGTCATCCTTTCTGTAAAGCTTCTCAGCTCTCTATTGTTCCTAAATCAGGACAGTCAAGAGTAAAAGTATTGTCTATGATTTTTTGGCACTGCCTTCTGACGTTTTTGCCTTACCAAAATTATTTACCAAAAGGTGATGTGCTCAAGATTACACATACAAAGTACAAACAAATATGCCTGAGGATGGCAAGATTGAAGAAACACTCTTTTTGGGAACTAGCATGAAGGACATAAGTGACACTAAATCCTCTTAATTTATAACCATATAGGTATGTTTTATTAGCACCCAGGCACTTTCATTTCATAATACTTGAAGGGCTTGTGAAATAGATTGTCTTCTTCAAAAAACAACTCACTGTCTGGTGGCAACAAAAAACATACTGGAAGCATAAGGGAAAATGTAACACTGTTACCTGTTGGCACGATGCTGTTTTTCAGATTTGTTTTATCTGTAAATTCCAAATCATGTTAGTTTTACTTTTTCAGGAGAAACCTTGTAAGCTAAATATTTTTGTCTTGCCTTGCTTATTTCCTTCTTCTTCCACTTACCCTGACCATGGTGAGAAAATGTTCTGGAGGAAAATTGCACACAAATATTTATTTTTAGCTGTGGTTTGTAGTAGAACAAGTTTCCATGTAGTCTGTGATATCTGTGATCCCTACGTATGCACATGTATGTGTGGGCATAAATTTAAAATAAAGTTACAATTGGAATGAATAAAAACTGTACCATATTAATTTTCTGAAGTTAGAGAAGTGCTTATAGTATTTTGGTGAAGGTGAAAAAACACTGAAAGATAATGTAAAGAATTCCTTCCTTATTTTATTTTAATCCATGTTCTTGGCATTTATACAAGTGCCTGCCATTGTTTGGGAGGCCTACAATAAACTATTGCTTCAACTTTTTGATAACAATTGTCATATTAACGTTTATTTTGATTGTCAAAAGTCAGTTTTGTCCTCATGCAGTTAATGACACAGTAAGTTGTGACTTAAATTCAGGGAAAGCAAAGACTTTAAGGACATAAATATTGATGCATCACTTACAACTTGTCACTGATGTCAAGCACCTTGCCAATATCAGCACATCACCTTGTTCATGAACTTGTCTGATATAAAATATTCAGATTTTGTATAGATAAAAGCTGTGTTATATCTGTATTCATAATATTTTTTCTTTTTTCACTGGGTATTTTTCCTCTGCTGAATGTTCTCCATGAGAGCTTTTAATGCCAAAACTTAACAATGTAAATAATTAATCTGAAATATTTAATGTATTTTTTATAAAACACTTATGTTTTTTAATTGTCAAGAGATAACTGTCTTGGACATTCATAAGAAAGTAAAGAATGTATGAAAAATCTGTTTTTGGAATGCCATCCTTTATTTGATCTCAGGTCAGTCAGAGTAATCAGAGCAGTAATTTTTACCAGCTTGAAAATTATGCTTTGTATTTAAGCCCAATGCTGTCTCAAATTTTTCTCCAAATTTTGCCTAGTATTGACAGCAGCTTGTGTTAGGTATTCGGTAAAAAAACTGATGTGAATTCTAACCTCACCTTAGAGAAAATGGTGCAACACTCATAGAAGGCTAGAGGATTTTATAGTAAAGTATTGGAAAAATATTTTGGTGGTCTGCAGTAAGTTGCAAATGTCTTTTTGTGTTGTTTTACTTATGTAGTTTAACCTTTGCTGAGCACCAGGTGCCATGTGTGCTATAACTCCCCTGCAGGACAGGGCAAAGAGAGTAAGATGGAAAACAGCTAGTAGGTTGAGATAAGGCATTGTATTACCAAATAAAACCACAAAAAAACAACAAAAAAACCCAACCAAAACCAAACCAAAACCAAACAAAACAAACAAAGAAACAAACAAAAAAAACCACACACACAAAAAAAACCAAAACCCCCAAAAACAAGCAAAAGTTTGTGTTCACATAAGCAGAAGGAAAAGTCAGTCTCTACTTCCCATCAGTGAGTGATGTTCAGACACTTCCTGGGAGACAGGGCTCAGCACATTGTAATTGTTCTGGAAGGAAAACAGTGTAGAACAGCAAAGGCCTGCCCATCCCTCCTCCCTCCCTTACCTTTATGTCTGAGCTGGTGTGATACGGTGTGGAATGTCCCTTTGGCTAATTTGGGTCAGCTGGCCTGGCTGTGTCCCCTCCCAGGACCTTGTTCCCTCCCAGCCCCTGGATGTGGGAGTGTCAGAGGGACAGCACTGGGCAGTAGCCAAAGCACTGGGGTGTTACCAACACCCTGCCAGCCACCAGTGCAAAGCACAGCCCTGTGAGGGTGTAGGGGGAAATAAACTCTACCTCAGTCAGACACAATACAAGTTCTGCCAAAGATATTTCATATTACAAAGGCAGAAATTGTCCATTAAATGTTTTCCTTGTTATTTTCTCTTTGTAAGCAGTTTCTGTAAAAATTACAGGGACCATTAATACAATACATTAATGTCATGAATGGAAAAGGAAGTGGTCTGAGATGGAATCTTGCCTCAGACCGTGGTCTACGCTCTAAAGAAGTTTGCAATTTCCTATGCTAACCAGTTAATTATGATATATTTATAAAATACGACCCCTGAAACTTGTAAATATTTATTTTTACAGGAAGCTGTAAAAATAAATATTAATTATGATAATAAATAATAAAAAAGTGAATTGATAAAGCGATTCAAGAATTTTACTAACTCTCTTATCTGACAGAAACCTCAGTATGATGATACTAACAGAAGAGACTAATTCCAGTGGAACATCTACTTTCTTACCAAATTTTGTTAAGTATCTTTCTCATGCTCAAAGCATAAGTTGTTGTGAAGACCATCCTATCTGACAAATAAGCAGTAAGCTGGTTCTCTTTCTCTTATTTTACAAAAGAGTTTCAGCACAGTTTTTGACACTAGGCAATAGTGTCAAAATAGTGTCATTTATATATTATAAATACAGATGTATCATTGTTTGTTATGGTTATTGGGTTCATATCGATGCCTGGCTGGATAGGGACTGAAAGAAAACTGCTAAGTCTCCCATACATTTCAACTCTGTCATAAAGTTTCAGAAAAAAATCAGGAGTAGGAGAATGTAACAGTAGCCACAGTAGTAGTTAGTACACAATGGAAAAATGAGGATACTTATATATACTTTCAGTGGTAGTGAAGCAATTATTGCAAAATTTTGCCAACAAAATCCCCACCAGTGCAATCTATCAAAAGACTTAAAGTTTCAAAAGATTAAGTTTCTATATATTTATGGAAGTAAGATAAAGGCCTGAGAGATGAAACCTAGCAGACAGTCAAAAAAAGTCTTCTGCCACTTAAAATTAGTCTTTCCAATGTATTCCCATGTTTTGTTCTGTGAAATGCTATATGAAGGACTGGATGACAGCATGTTCATAATTTTCCATGTGTTCTACTAAAAACTCTGCATGATTAGGTGAGAAATATAGAAAGACAATATGGTTAATTATTAGGTTTGAATTGTTCACAGTGCACCCCCATAGGCCAATGCTTTTTTGCTATAAAAGAGAAACATTGTGCTTGAAACTCCATGCATTAATTTATAAAAACTCCAAACATTAATTTGTATATTTATGAACTTGAACTAAATAATTTCACAAATTATAGGCAAAATAAAGTCAAACATTTTTCTTTTCCGTGTAGTAGTGGAGTTGCTCATGCTGGATTTGCATACATTCCTTTTTCTTTGAACACTTCTGTTTCCTTTATATTCCTGTATCCAACATAATGTTTTGAAGGGACAATAGTCCTCATGTGGATACTTCAGCCAGTGATTTTGGAAGAAGGTGGGCTAACTATTAAATTGAAT
The DNA here is from genome assembly GCA_030060385.1 of Muscicapa striata striata. Classification (NCBI taxonomy): domain Eukaryota; kingdom Metazoa; phylum Chordata; class Aves; order Passeriformes; family Muscicapidae; genus Muscicapa; species Muscicapa striata. The sequence goes on from JAREIS010000070.1 coordinate 2,052,377, forward strand.
TAGCTGTTTTTATTTTAGGAGTGGGCATCCCTTCTATAGCTTAGGTCAGAAAAATGTACTTTGATTTATGAGGTTTAAGAGAAATCATACTCACTAATCACCTGACTGATTCTAAAATTTTACTCGTTTATTCATTGCCATTCCTTTTACACATATGCATCTCTATAGAAGCACATAGTGAGATAGGATAGGAGGCATCACCTTTCATTTAAGATGTAAGGTATCTCACATTATTATTTATATATTCAAATGATGGCCTAAAAGTTTTGATATCTTTCATGTTTCATAGTAAGGTTCTTACTGGAAAGATTTTGACTCATGTTATACTTTTCTTTTCCTACTATCGGAACTTATTTTACTTTGGAGGTTTGAACTTGTGCTGTGGGATTACAGGCTCTTTTGCAAGAAGAGGTAGGCACAGGCATAATAGAACATTCTGATACTCAAAGATGAGAAATGTGCAGCTGACAGAGAAGTGAAATATTTGTATTAGGTCACAGCCTTTTCAATCTATGTTTCTTGCTGCCAATGTGGTATAGTAAGATTTTTCATAAGCATTTTACATATCTACATGAAATGGAAAAGAAATTTTTAATGGTTGTTGTGGTTTAACCCCAGCTGGCAGCCAAGGCCCACTCAGCTGCTATCTCACTCCCACAAGAGCAGTATTGGGGAGAAAATTGGAAGGGTAAAAGCCAGAAAACTCATGGGTTGAGATGAAGACAGTTTTATAGGGAAAGCAAAAGCCAAACACACAGGAAAAGCAAAACAAAGAATTAATTCAGTATTTCTGATGGGGAGATAGGTATTCAGCCATCTCCAGGAGAGCAGGGCCCCATCACACATGATGGTTACTTGGGGAAACAAATTACATCAATCCAAATGTCCCTCCCTTCCTCCTTCTTTATATAGTGAGCCTGATGTCATGTAGTCTGGAATACACCTTTGGTGAATGGGGGTCACCTGGCCTGGCTGTGTCTCATCCCACCATCCCATGCATCCCCAGTCTCTTTGACATTGTGCCAGTAGGAAAAGCAGAAAAAGCATTGGTGCTGTGCAAGTCCTGCACAACAATAACAAAAACTTCTCTATATTATCAACCCTGTGTTCAGCAGAAATCCAAAACACAGCCCCATACAAGTCACTCTGAAGAAAACTAACTCTACCCTAGCTGAAACCAGCACAGCAGTCCTTTAGATTTCATCAGCACACAAAAGGGACCACACAGAACAGGTCTAATGAAAGGTTTTGATCAGTTATCTTGCTTCACAAGTGATGGAACCAGTTTTTGATGTATGAAAATTCAAACCAAGAAAGTAAAAAGTATTTCTTTCTTTTCTGACTTGGATTAGTTTGATACAAAATGAATGAAATATCTAGATGGATCTCTATTTCATAGATAGATGTTGAACATTACAGCTTTTCAAAATTTAAAAATAAATAATAATAACAGTTTTGCAGATAGTAGTTAGACACAAAATTACAGTGCTACAGAAATGAACATTAGAGCTCTCATTGACTGCATATTGGCTGAATTTCACGCAATGCACTTAAAATTATTTAGGACAGCATTAAACTTAAAAAATAAGCCCTAGTCTTTTGCAAATGCAGTAGATCTTTGATAGATAAATCAAACTCAAGTACTTTGGCTTTTTTATTACAGCACATCTGTTAGTGAAACAAAAAGCACCACATACTATTGCTATATTCAAGTAGTAACAATCTTTGTATATTTTACTTATGGTTTAACTACTGCCTTTCCATTAGCTGCTTTTATGGCTGTTAAGCTGTGCTGTATATCTTGCATTCTCTTCCCTTTCTAGGTTAAAATATACAAGGAACTGATCTTCGAAAGGCCACTAATAATCAATAAACATTATTAATATACTCATACTTGTCCTTCTTCTCTGAATCAGGAAACTGACAGAAAAACATAGATCACAGGTGAAACTGTCATCTTATTCAGTGGCATCCCCCATCTCAGCTGTTTACTACATTCCCATGCAGTACAGTGCTTGCTTTTTAAACCTGAGGGTAGTGCCTAAAGCAGAATTCTTAGTATTCCTTTTCGCCTCTAGATTTTACCACATGTGAAGTGTCTCATTTGAAATCTAGCAAGGGGAAAGCTTTTTTCTCCTATCTAAAACACAATAATTAATTTAAGTATTAAGATTTAGGGGGAGGTTGCCTGCCTTTATATTAAAGCAGATGATTATATTTCATTAGCAGTTCAAACAGTTCCTCTCACATTTCTGTATTATAAAAATCTTTCATCAGAAAGAAGGTAAACATAAAGCCAGTCTTATTTTACTGTTAATCTGATACAAATCCATTTTCCTTTGTTGCTGTAGCAAACCAAGGTGGACATGACCAAATTTCCCAATATTTAGGGCAGATGATAAAGGCAATTCTAATAGGAACAGCAAAATTTTAGGCTCAATTTGATTACAGTTATGTCAACATATAGTCTGATAGGCCTCTGTAAAGAGAGGCAAATTTGCCGCTAGTCAAGCAAGCAAAAATTCAGATTGTGTACATTATCATCATTAAACAAAACTTGGTGATTTGGGCACCGCTTGTGTCTAAAAATTTTCTGCAAGAAATTATAATTTTAGTAAGAAGAAAAGACATATCTGAAAGGAATTTCACCAGAAAAATTAAAATAAAAACAATATAAACAATATAAAACCAATTAAATATATTCTCTCCTTCTTTCCTTCCTTCCTTCTTTCCTTCTCTTTTTCTTTCTTTCTTTTTCTTTCTTTCTTTCTTTCTTTCTTTCTTTCTTTCTTTCTTTCTTTCTTTCTTTCTTTCTTTCTTTCTTTCTTTCTTTCTTTCTTTCTTTCTTTCTTTCTTTCTTTCTTTCTTTCTTTTTTCTTTCTTTCTTTCTTTCTTTCTTTCTTTCTTTCTTTCTTTCTTTCTTTCTTTCTTTCTTTCTTTCTTTCTTTCTTTCTTTCTTTCTTTCTTTCTTTCTTTCTTTCTTTCTTTCTTTCTTCCTTTTCCTTTTCCTTTTCCTTTTCCTTTTCCTTTTTCTTTTCCTTTTTCTTTTTCTTTTTCTTTTTCTTTTTCTTTTTCTTTTTCTTTTTCTTTTTCTTTTTCTTTTTCTTTTTCTTTTTCTTTTTCTTTCCTTGTTAACTGAAATATTTCTTAAAATGGTGGCAATTTTAAGAATGCACTTTTTCCTAATGCTTAGACTTCCAAAATGCTTAGACTACAGCCTTTTCCCTATTTGCAACCTTCCTTCTTTGTTTATTATCTGATTATCTCTGGTTATTATCTGATTTCACAGCCACCTTTTGTGGATTAACTCCTCCTCCTCTCCCCATTGAAGTTTGCTTTACTGGCCAACAAGCTCAACAGTTCTTATTGCTGCATAAGCAAATGCATAAGTGGTCAAGTGAAAATTACTTACTGGGAAACTAGGCTATAAATGTTCTAACAAATATAGCTTTGTTACTACTTAGGTTATTTTTTTGCTTATTATACATTTTCACAACTGGAAGAAATACTACTCTGAGTGCAAGTGATTTGTTTATTTGTTTGAGCATGACTAGAACATTCATTTGGTAACCTTCACAGTATCCTGGAATTTCTAAAGTCCTTTTTCTAATTTCAACAGTGCTGCAGATAATGTATTACTTTGGCATTTACTCCCATGAGCATACACATGTGAGAATTGTATAATTTCCTTGGTGGCAGTTTTCTCTGAAGAGTAATATAAAATAAACAATTTGCCTGCTCAACAGTTCTCACCACTTAAAAAGAAAAAAACCCTCAAAAATGCCTTAGATGCATGTATTTTTAGCTTAACTCTGCGTGTATGTGTGAATAGTTCTCTTTGCACTTAATTTTATGAGATTGTTTTCAGGGCTTTTCTAAGATTTCTATTTATGACTGTGTTTTATTTATTTAAAGCAAAAAAAATCAAACCACAAACAAACAAACAAACAGAACACAACAGACCAAACAAACACAACCAAAAGACTACTGCCTTCTTTTACGCTTAGCACAAATTGCAAATATAAATCAGTGTGTGCTCATTCATGGTGTGTGCATGCATGAGTATGCACTGGGGAAATGGTGAATATATATATAAAAGCCTGGCTCATGTTTTTCAACTATTTCTAGCCAATATTCTTTACAATAGAAAAAAACAAAAACTGAAAAACAATGAAAGTTTGGTGGAAATAGTAAATAAAAATTAATAATAAGCATATACAGGAAGTCTATATAGGTGTTCTCAAGCCAGGGTATTGCATTCATATAATGTACATTCATGTATGTACAGGGAATCCATACAGCAACAACTCCCAAATTCTGCCTTAGCTGAACTGGAAGCAGTGAAGCCTATAACTACTGGAAATTGGTATGAGAAGTATCACAGAACATTCTGGTTTGGAAGTGATCCACAAGGGTCATGGAGTCCAGCTCTGAAGTGAATGGCCCATGTGGGAATCAAATACACAACCTTGGCTTTATTAGCACCATGCTCTGACTAACTGACCTAATCTCAGCACCACAGGTAGTAGGGTTCTTCCCTTCTTGTATATTTCTTAACCAGATGGACTGGTTTATACCACCATAATTCCAGACTGTTGGAAAGTTGACTTGAAAAGCTGAATTAAAAAAAAAAGAAAAAAAAAATAAGTGAGAGATATGCACTCTTGGATTTACTTAACAGTAATTACAGAATCTTAAACTATATTTTACAGTTTATTGATTTTAATGTTTAAATTACGAGTATGTCCTGGCTGTGTCCCATTCCAACCCACCATGTATCCCCAGTCTCCTTGACATTGTCCCAGGATGAAAAGCAGAAAAGGCCTTGGTGCTCTGCAAGCCCTATGCAACAATAACAAAAAAAATCTCTATGGTATAATCAAACCTGTGCTCAGCATACCAATAGATAGAAGTTGCATGTTTTACATAGATCTCCTTCACACATGTTGTTTTGAAATGAACGGCTGATGTTTTTTAATGCAAACTGACATGTAAAAGCAGCAGGACCAAATGAGTGACTCATAGACCAGCTCTAACTTGTATGATATATTTCACTCCATCTCTTGAGGCTGAGAGACAGAGTGCACCTCCATAGCAAGGGAACAGCACATTCAGCAGCTGGACAAGCCTTGGAAGACAGGGAACTCAGAGTGACTTAAGAATACATGCCATAGATGCCTCCTGCAAAGCACTCTTTGGGTGGTCATCTCTTCCTGCACTGAATTTAGGCACTCCCTAGGGATTGCAAACTACTGATGTAGCATCAGAACAAGATAGGAAATTGCCTTTCTCCTCTCCTCATTCAATTTAAAATTTTTCTATATGTTGACTTGCAAAGTTCTATAGGCACAAAGTATTATGCTCCTCAGTTTGACTCAATACAAGTAGTTATAGTGATCTTCGTCAAAGTTTTCCTCATGGAATGCTTGGGCTGTTAACTGAAGTGATAATTTCAGATATATTCCACATATATTCTGTGATGCCTTAATACCTGTAACAGAAAACTCTTTGTTATATCTGATGTTTATGAGTACCAGCAATAAATGTCAGCTTCATAGAAGTTCTTTAAATTTCTCCTTTCTGAAAATTCCATATATAGAACTTAATACTCCACATCCATAAATGACAGAGGGAACTTTTTAGCAAATTTAGGTGAGAGATTTATTTCAATTTTTCCTTTGTCTTTTTTCTAAGAACAGAAACTTCTCATTGTCTTTCCACTTTGGTAGAACTTCAGAAGTGTTTGTGAAATGCAATTTCCTGCTTTGGAAGATGGACATGGTGCTCTGACATGTTAACCTGATGCTACACTTCTTCTGTTCTTTGTGGCTAAAAAATGCTAAGTTCTTTTGATGCTCTTCCTCTCTCATTTTTGTCTTGCACTTATTTACTAATTGATTAATTGAAATTTATGAAAAAAAAAAAAAAAAAAAAGATCTCCAGAGGAAAACAGCATGTGTTTTCCTTGTAAATAAGCCAGTTGCTCTCAGACCTTCATAGTGGAGTGTCTGATCAAAAAACTTGAGTGCTAAAAAACTTCATGATCCTTGTGTCCTATAAATCCCCACATCTTTTTTATCCTGGAATGCTTCCTAACATTCTGTAGTCTTGCAGTAGTCAACATTTATTCATTATAATGATTACCAACTTCTTGACATTACCTTTGGATAGGTAAAGAAAAACACAAGAGCAAACAAACTCTCATTTACATGAGGCAGCAATCTCAATCTCTTGTAATCTTACAGTTAAGAAACTATTTTACATTTTCAGCAATGTGCTCTCTCTGGCCCAATGACAGATAGTAATATCTGCATAGCTGTATAAAGCTCATTTTCCTAGACAAATGGAATTTTCTCCCCTGGCAACTCTTCGTGTAGACTTGGAATTGCTCATTTTTTTGCCTCTATGTTAATTAGCAGCGAGACTTACCTGCTATGAAAATGATGGCTGTCCCTTGTTAAATTTCTTTCCATCTTTTAGAATTGCATTAATGTCCCATGGATAATCAGTTCACTCTTTACCTCTTGAACTGCTATCAGATGAGTAGTATCAAATTAGTAGCTTCCCAGGTATCCTGCCACATTCCTTCCTTCAAGAATGACAGTCCTTTTCCCTAACTCCTCTGCTACGTATAGTAATAACATGAATTGTAAGTGTCACCTTGGAATTAAAAACAATGGCTCTAATGAGGTTTCTCTAAATTTAACTCACTTTAACTCCACTTAATGTTACACATGAACCCAAAACAACTAAAATTGTAGAATATCATTGCAGTGATACATTATTCTTTAGCTTTATATGGTGATTAACTAACTTGTGAACAATATTAACACATTCTTTTGTAACAAATGCAAAATCAGAAACTCTCCCCTTGTTCTTGTTTAGGTTACTAGGCATTCCTGCATCTTTTTCTATTTATAGCAGTAATATCACACTAACATCAAGAGGTTCAGCTACTTCAGCGATTGTATGGTAATGTTTGCCAGACCACAAGTACTTCGCATGTCCTTTTTAATTTTTTTAATTAATACAATACCATTATGAAGGTTCAACATAAACATTACAGTCTGCTTGAAAAATGCATGTTTTATTGACATATCACCTTTCACGTGTTAAGCTAAAGGCACATTTGAAAATTCCATTTCAGAACATTTCTGGAGAGGAAAATCCTTAGACCTCCCACACTGAGGATTTTGTATTCTGAGACCTAATCTACAGTGGGAGCAGAAGTGATAAAACCCACCATAATTTAAGGAGCAGGATATTTCATATTAAACTGTAATATGGTTTTATTATTCTCTTTTTTTTTTGTTATCCCTGTCTTTTCAAAGAGAATGCTACTGTGTGGCTCTTAAAATGTGTTTTGAAGAGAATTAATTAGTTTTTGAGCACTTCATGTCTGATGTTATCATTAATCTCATCCCTGAATTTAGGGATTAATTCTTTTTCTCATGTCATTAATTCTTTCTCCATTTTTCTTTATGGAATAATACTTAGATGCAAACAGAAGGTAAAACAGCAAATTATTTTTCTCAGCTGATATTATGTATATTCCATAAGGAATGGATCTTTCAAAATGAAAACTTTTGGAGCTTTTTTTTTTCCCCAAGTGCATTTACTGTATAATACACCTTACTATAATGATAGCATTGTTCTCTCTCTCTCTGGAAATATATATATAAAAGAACATGAATATGAAATTTGCTGACTATTTCCCTTAAATATTTTCTGTCACTGCTTACAAAAACCCATTTCATAGTTCACTTTGATTATGTTGATATTCTGGTATTTTATCAAACTGGAAATGTCCAAAAGTCACTTAAAATATCATGTAAGATAAACAGAAAAGAGACTTAATATTACTGATCCCATAAACTTCTCATATATTTTCTAAGGATAATTAATCTGCACTAACTCATATAATATAATATTACACACATATAAAAATAGATGTTTAGGATATAAAGAATTAAGTAGTAATGCCAGGTTTTTCTCATGACATGATGCCTGGTTTGTTAAAATTTATCATACTACACACTATTATTGTTATAACAGGAATTAGTATCTAAAAAACATAAATCAACAGAAATATACTAAAATCCTTTTCTATGAGCAAACCAGTTGGCCTAATGTACCTCTCTGTCAATGTATTTTACATATGGATAGAAGATTTTTCATTGCTTTTAGAAGTTAGATAATTACTGCATATGTCTGAACTTTCTATAGAAAAATATATTATCTAATGCATTTATTGAGCCAGGATGGATTTTTGTTCAGTGTAAAATCTGTGAGTATATTCACTGATGATGTAGTCAGTGACATTGTTTAGCTGTGAATGTCCCCAGTCAAATTACTGGAGTTATGTGCCAACACAATAACATAAATAAATAAAACCCCCACAGCTATGTTCATCTATAGTCATATTTTATGTGTGATTGAATTTGGACTGGCAGACACCCACTTCCTATTTTTGTCCTTTTTCTAGCTCCAATGTCAACGATATAGAAAATGCAAACTCTTTTTCTGTATATGCCTTCAGCGTTAAAAATTTCTACCCCATATTTTTCACTAATGAAATCCAGTTATCTAACTTATTTTTTAATAAACTATGTGCGTGTGTGTGTGTGTTTGTGTGTGTGTGTATATCTGTGTGTGCATGTGTGTCCCACAAGGAGGAATTGTAACCAAATCAGTTACACTTGTAGAATGTGACAAGGTATTAAAAAGGAAGCATTCTTTCAAAATTATTAGGCAAAGTAAATACAGTAATTTGAAAAATCAACCATTTAACCCAAGATAATTTATACATATAAAGATCTGGGCTAAATGCAAAGGAACAATGAAGCCTGAGGCTATATGTTTTTCTAACCACCCCCATCCTCCTTCAAACATATTCAAGTCACAAAGTATGGTTAATTAACTGATGTATTTTCTTTGCTGGAAGTACTACTGAATATTCTATTCATTTTATTTTTCTCATATCTAAAGTTTGAAGAAAAAAGTAATAATTACATACTGTATAGTAACTCAAATGCTTTGCAATTGCCTTCTTTATTATCTCCCTGGTCCATCTTGCATTCGATCAGTGGACAACAAGTCTGACAGCACACATTATTTGCCAAGCATTGATTTGATTATGTGCTCTTGTTCCTCACAGCCCATTTATATTGCATTGATACTTCTCTTTCATATGTACCAAATCGAACATTTTGTATATGGAAATATGGAAAATGGTACCAAACTTTAACCTGCTGATTGGAAGTGAAGATATTCCTTTCTTATCGGGTATCGATGTGTCCATCTGCAAGAGTAGACTGGTGTCTCTCAAGTACTGTCTGGGTCTGTGGACATTGCCAAGGGAAGGAAGTAGGACACAGAAGAAAGGCAGAATCTACTATAGAATATAATTGAATCTGAGAAACTTATTAATAATGGAGTGAATTTTGAACAGGATACTCCAAGGAAAGTAGATGTGAAGTGTGAAAAGACAAAACTCTATTTTACATATAATGCTAAAAAGTCATGTTGTATCTTTTTCCCCTGAACTTCTTTACAAATTTGGCTCCAAAACCTAGTTTAGCAGAGCACATAAGCACATGTTTATGTTTTAAACTTTTGATATTTAGACACTGAACTGAGGTCACAGTTTGAATCAATATGAAAGCGAGAACAAGAGTGTGTGTTATGATAATATAAAGAATTTTCTAAACAAAGCCAAAATGTAACAAGGCTCATTAGGCAAAAACCTTTTGATGAGTCTGGTTGGCTATGCCACTTGTATTCATGTCTGGTGTGAATGGTGAAACAAGAGGAAAGAAACCTAACCAATGTGCTATATATTCAGTTTCTACAATTTTAATGTACTAAACTCCTGTTGTTGTTAAATCAATTCAAATCAGAAAAGAAAAAACCCAAACAAATGAGAAAAATATATGAATTATTGTTCAGTTAAGAAAAATAATGGCCTAATATTGGTGGTCATTATGAAAACAGCCTACTCTTTTTCCTTTCAGTAACTATCATGCATAATTAACAGTCTTGCAAGTAGACCGTAGGTTGATCAGGCAGTGAAATTCAATAATTATTGCTCCAAGAATTATTCTGGGGCTACAGGTTGGTGTTTATTGGTAGAACATGAGCTATGAATGCTTTGCTGTGTACTATAAATCCTCAGCATGTCTTTTCCCTACCCCCTCCTACCCCTCTTGACATCTCACAAGAAAGCTGCCTAATTTAGCATAGCATAAAATAAACTTTATAGATGTGAACTTGGTTGGAAAGAGTATTTCAATTATATTCTACTTGCTGACATTTACAATTAAAAGCAATGAGTATCTTCTGTGAATAATCACTCTGATGGATTGGGATTTCAGGAAAGTATTAACACAGTTGAAAATGAATAGGCAAAATGTAAATCTCAGCATGTAAAATGATAACTTTTACTTAAAGAGCTCAGATTGTTATGATATATATACATGTAAAGTCCTGTATTAACAAGGAAGGATTTGTTTTGAAAAACATCTTTTATGCACACAGCTGTGGATTTCATTATGTGCTGTTTATCTTGGTTTATTGTAAATCCTCAGAAAATGACAGTGCTTCAGCATGAGGTGAACAATTTTACTTAATTGCCTAGAGACTGTTGTGTCAGAGCAGTTCAGTTTCTCTAGAAGCCTGGATGGTCAGGGAATACAGACCTGAGGTGAGGAAAAAGGTGTTTGGCATCTCTGGGATGCCTGAAAGGACTTTTCTATGGCTTCCCACAGAGAGGAAAAAGTAAAGACTCAGTAATGGTTTACCTTTCATGTGAATAAAACAGTATCCCTTCCTTTTTTTCACAAATGTGCAACAGATCCTCTGTGTGGGGAAAGACTAATGCTGTACTTGACTCAAGATTTCATCCGACCGCAATCAATATCAGATGTGTAAGGAGTAGTTTTCGAAACTAAATAACTCTTAGTTCCCTCCACCTTTGTGTATAAATTCCTATACAAAACCAATTCAAATTTTTGCTGCCTTGAAAATATAGTTTGCATTAATGTACTCAACACAATGTTTTATCATCTCACACTATAAATCCCTAAACAGGCAGAATCCTGCAAGAAGACAGCACTCTGGGAAGCTTCTGATGAAAAAATAAATGCCTGGTTGCAAGTGCATGTGAAGGATGCTGCTTCTGTGGAGAAGGAGGAGCCTTTATAGAGCTTTTTTTGAATTAAGCAAACCTTAAAACTGTGAGAACAGAAGGCAAAACTTCAGGAAAAAGAGATATCATGGATAATGAAGATTTTTTTTTGTGAGTTATTTTATTCCCTGTTCATATAATTTTCTTGTTTTAGAAATGGTTTTTTGTTAATGAAATACACATGTAGAGATTGGAAGCATTTGGATGTTCTTTAGATATCTATCTTTAAATAAATATCTATCTAGCTTCACCAAAAGGCTCTTCCTTCTCTGCAGTCCCCTGACACAACCTCCCTGCATACTGTATGCCAGTAATAAAAGTGCAATTTTTAATTTAGCTAGTGAGTGAAAGCCACATCTGTTACAAAATGGCCAGTTGCAAACCTAAATTTCCCCAAAGACAAAAACCCTACAGTTCAAAGCCCTAGCTTCCAGCTGTCTCTCAAAGATAGAATAGCACAACATGAAATAAGATCCCAAGGTGGGACAGTTTCCTGTGTATCACAAAAAACGAAATGAATTAATAATCTCCCAAACTGTTTATCAAATCTGAGTTTCACACAATGATTGTAGTTGTTATTGTCACTCAGATAGCTAATGCAACGTTATATGTAACTTGAAATACTTCAAGTAAATCAAATTGCTTGATGGTTAGCTTCAACAAAATGTATCACTTAGAGCTCTAGTTCAGTATACCATTCACTATCCATCTAACATATTTTCTCCTGAAGACAAGTGGAAATGGACTGGCCAGATGAATGATGGTTCTTGTCAAACTTTTGCCTTGGTCAGTAGAATCACTGGACAAAATATAGAAATAATTTATTGTGCAGAAGCTGGAGCCTTAGTTCCTCCTTCCAAGACTGTGCTAACCAGGAAGACCAGAGATTAGGTCCACAGGTCCTCCCTGTAAATATTCTGTTTCCTATACAAGTGGTGCAGTTGCAACAAAGCAAAGAATACTGCAAAGAGAATGATCCCCTTTGGCCTGATTATACCCTGGCATTTTCATTGGTGGTGAAAGATATGGTTTTGAATGTCCTTGAGCCAGGAAGAATGCTGAGCACAAGATACTCACGTCTGATTCAGTTCTCTAGCCTGTACTGCTCTTTTCTTCATATCTGCTTTAAAAATAAAGTAACTACTTAAAAAGTTAATAAGTAAATAATATCAAAAGCCTGATCCAAAGGCTGGGTCTTCAGTGTCAGGAGAGCACTGGCAAGTAAATTTCTAGTTTTGGATTGGAGATGTGCATGAGGTATAAACTGATTTAATCTGTAATGTGTATCCTCAAAAGCACAAAAATAGAAGGTATGGATTTTTATGTGAAACATGGTGATGTATTGCATCAATTGAATGTTGTATAAAATGCTTGTATATACCATAAGTTGGTAGCTCCAATGTTATATAAGTCCACAAACCATTTTGGGGGTGATTTGCATTTAAATGCAAGTACTTCAGTTTTGCCTAAGGCTAGCTTTATGTACTTCAGTCATTTAATGAGTTGTACCTTAAAGTTCTATGAACAAATCTATTTTAGTTCTAAATTCAGAAAGCTCTACAGTTTTCAGCTGTACATTTTCAGGTAAGAGAAAATCACAAAATTCTGTACTAATTTTGATACTTGAGTTTCTAGGGCATGAATCAGTGTTTCTGAGGTACAAGCCCTGTTTAATTGAAACAAACACTTCTCACAACCTCTATAGGTCTTTGACATGAAGTTTTTCTCGGAACATCCCACCATTTTGCCTGTTAAATTTCTGAAGAGTCCCCCTATAAAATGCAGTTTAACTTGACACTTGACCCAGCTTTTCAGTCAGAAGACTGATAATGGAGAAGTAATAGGGCAGAAACATGAGGCATTTTTTTATCAATGTTTTCTGAATCACATTTAGTGTACTGAATGTCAAACTGGGCTAATGATGATTTCCCAGAAAATGGAGTATTTTTACCAGCTACCTTTTTACAGTATGCTCCTTCTTCTGGAATAGAATTGGATTATTGCTATTACGATGCTAATTCGGCAGCTCCCTCAAGGTGCTGAGATCTGCATACCATCCATATGTTCTGTTGTGTTCCTAAAATTGACCACAAACTCTTCAAAGTGGGGCTACTGCCATAATTGCTATTTTTCTTGCCTTTTGCAAGCCACTGCACAGTAAGAGTTTTTACACACTTAAGCATGTAGTCTAGCATTTTCCTTTTGTCAAGTACATAAATGTGATATTTAAAAACAGGAAGGGAGGAGTGAGAATCTGATGAACTCCTACACCTTATTAGATGGCTTTAAAGTTAGATAATTTGAAGACTTTCTAGAGGTTTTCAAATTGCTTCCCTGAATTACAGTCAATACACCTGTGCAATGAGCTCACTAAACGGAATTCTCACAACACTAACAATGTTGTTGGAAAGAAGACATTTGACTAAAAGATAATGTGATTGCCAATTTCTTTAATGGGCATTCTTAATGAATTTTATCAGAAGACTGATTCACATAGAATATGCACAATTAGCTGTGCCCACATTTAATACACCACAATTGCCACAATAGCCTTGGTTTCATTACTTCATAGAAGAGCTTTTCTTCTAAAGTGTATTGTGCAGTAATATAGTACCCTGAGCATTATATACAGATAAAAAGTCACTTTTTAATTGCTCATGTTCCCCAAATAATGATACACATATAAAAAAAGGATGAGTTTACAATACAAAATGTCATAATCAGCTGAAAAAAGAGGATAATTAAGCTTCCTTTGAAACTTGGGTTGAAGCAAACATACAGAGATGTGATTTCTGATCCTTGGTCAATGACTGAATAATAAAATTCAGTAAAATTTATGGTTAAAGCCCATTGTATTAAACCAATGAAAATTTATATCAGGTTAAGGTTGTGACAACACATTGTTCTGTTATATATATATTTTTCTTCTCAAACATATTGACACTGCCTTGCTGTGTTCAAAAACACAGCAGGAAGTTGTCTAAGTCAAACAAATTATGTTTTTACAAAGTCTTCTTAAATTTTTTTTTTTTTTTTTTTTTTTTTTGGGGGGGGGGGTGTTTCATTGTTTCTGCCTTTCACCTTGAGACTTAACCTATCAATTTAACTCTGAAAACAGGTTGAACACTTCAGCTTTCCCTATCAGGGAAAACAGACATATGGATCTTTCTCTTATTAGCACTAGATGAGAGCTGCTACCCTCTTATGGCACAAAAACATTCCACATTCTCTCTAGCCCTGAGCAGGCTTCAGCAAGCAATGTCACAGTAATTGTATGTGGATAATCTTTGTTGAGTTGTGCAGGGAGCTGTACCTTGACACTTCTGCATCTGTCACACAAGCTGAACTCTCAATACATATGAACTCTCTACAGGCAGCTGAAATATGAGGGCTATTTGTCAAGATATATTGAGTATAGAGATTATTTGAAAGCCCATGATTATTTGTTCCATTATTTTAATCAACTCAAATTTATGAGTTGAGTGATTTTTCCAGACTGAGATAGTGTTTTGTCTGTTTCAAGCAGGAGGTGGCATGAACTTATGTGAAAACTGTAACAGACAGATATTGCAGAGAGTTAAAAAGCAAGCTACTGAAAAACACCAAGTCATTAAAATCAAAACTTTTTTTCCCCCTGTGAAATCATGAATAAATATCTTGAGAACATTTTTTTTTTCAGATATTCCGTATTTCCACAACATTATTTAATCTTTTCAGAAAGTTGCTTCTCCTTGAGAAGAAGTAATAGCAAAGCAAAACAAATTTGCAGGAATACTTGATAATTGAGTTACAGATAATATTGTTAAAATCATCTTGATGTAGCCACTCTGAGTTATTAAAGCTATGTAGCTAAGTAGCTATGTCAGCTACTCTGACATATTAAAGTCATGTGAAAAGACTTTTTATTCTTTAGTATGTTGATTGTCTGGCAGGCTATTTAAAATTTTAATGATGTATATTTTAGAAGCTTTTAAAGATGATGGGTTCAGACAATGCCCTTTAGGTATACACAGCCATTAGTATCAATTAAATGCCACAGGCTATGTCAAAGAAGAAGGGTTAGAAGAGACTTCTGGAGTTCATTTGGTTCCACTTTCCTGCTCAAGCAGGTCCATCCAGGACCATGCACATATGGCTCTGGAAGATCTCTGAGAATCTCTTAAGATGAAGACTTCATGTCTGGGCAACTTCTGCCAGTTGCTGCTCACCCTCACAGTAAGGAGCAGTTTGCTGGTGTTCTAGAGGAAAATCCTGTATTTTAGCTTATGCCACTTCTATTGCCGGTCACTGGGCACATCAAAAAAAGCCTCACTCTAAATGCTTTGACTCCAAATAAAATACCAGAGTCAGACCATGAGTACACAGACAAACAAGGACATACAGGAACAATATTTAGTTTTCTGAAGGCATAATAACAAAAAGAGTTCTGATAACTGAATTTTAGTAGAATAAACAACCTGCTTTGCAGGAGAAGGCGAAGAAAGAATTCTGTATTTGTCAAGTATTATGCATAGGTTGTCATTGCAGGCTGAGTGAACTACAAACAAAATGTTAGATATGAGAATATGCTTTTTAAAAAAATATTTGAAAAGAACATAATTCTATCAAGAGGGATGTGGCAGATTTTACTGAAAGCCAGCCTTGAAACTGTAAATGTCCCCCTGATTTCTAATAAAAGACTGTCTGCTTGAGATCACTGACAACAAAAACATAACAACCTCCCTCCTCCCCCAAAAAGCCAACAACTAACAGCAGAAAAGAGACCAAGACTCGATTTGACTGTCTAATTTAGGCCCTTTCATTCAACACTTGCAAGACTATTGAGAATTTGCCAAGTAAAAAATTAACATATTTCTTGATTTTGTTAATTAGCAGTGTTTTGACATAGTGTACAGTAACTCATGAACTGAATGTGATAAAAAAAGTTCATGTGAAATAAAAGCTGTTACATATTATTCCACAGAAGTTACTTATATTTACTGCAAGTAACTTTCATATTCTTCCTTATGGTATGACACTGACACCAGAAACTGCCTGACAGATAAATTGTGTCTGAAGGGATTTAAAAATCTGAAAAATATGCAAATAGTGGCCTTCTATAAAGGACATCAGTATGCACTATGTTGTGCATATGCATTCCACATATACAATAATTCAAGTCAAAAGGAAAACTCATGATCATGGCACAAGAAAAGCCTTGTAGGAAACATTGTACTTGCTTCCTGAAAAAAAGTTACAAAAAAGTGACAGTATAAGGGAATTGTGTATTCTTTATTTTTGCTCTTTGTGGCTGTCTTATCAATATCTGATGTTCACATGTAATGTAATGAATATTAGTATTAATGTTTGACAGTGAAGTGTAGGTTCAATGCATGAAAGTTATCACTTGTTCCCACTTATCCTCAATACAATAAACCTCAAAATAGAGGAACACCAGTGTAAAGGGTAGAAATAGAAAAGCCAGCTTTTAATCTATATTTTGTGCAGGCAAATTATGGAATTGCACTTAAAAAGCATGTAGTCCTGTTACGGATATATTCTTCAAGATAAGCCTAAAAAGCTTTAACTGTTAGAAGCTATTGTCCCCAGAGATTTACTGTGAAGATCTGAAATTACAGATGCAGATAATGCTGAATAAAAATCTCACTGCATTGAAGGTTATTGAACTATTCAACACTGCATGCACATGAGGCAGTGTCTATCAGCTGTACTGTGGGTGGATGAGTTGTGTCCAGAGCCATGCCCTTAGAGAGCCATGTCCTAAAATTCAAAGAAAGGGAAAAGAGAGGAAGATATTTTATCAGTTTTGCTAAGGAAATATCGGACAGATGGCAAATCAAACCATTCTAAGTGTACTGAGCATTTCAGAATACACTTTGATAACTTAATGTATGAAAAAATGGATGTGTGATGCATTCAGCATTTTGTAATGTTATGTTTCATCTACACTACCTCTAGAAAATATATTTACAATATTTCTTGCTCATGCTAATGAGTTACTATGCTTATTTATTTTGCCTTTGTTGGACAAGTCTAGTATTCTGTAGTGATGCCACTCCATGAACAATGACATGAGGTCTCTTTCTGGTTTTTGTTTCATAAATCCTGCAAACTAGTGTCTGTATTGATAACTCTGTGTATCTGGGATACAAGCCACAGTCTTCACAGTCCTCAAACATCTTCCACTCCAATTATAGACTTTGTTCATAAGCTTTTTTAGTTGTACACATAAGCGCTTTTTCATTTATAGGCTGGGAACATTCAGTGTATCAATACAGTATGTCTTTTAAGAAGTTCAAATTTACATGCAGAATTAGTATAATCTCTGTGTTTAGAATCTAGAACTGTCTGGAATTTCTGTTAAGGCAGTTGGAGGTAATTTATGGGGTGTTTTCGGGAATGACCTAAGAATTAAGTAAAGGTTAGAAAAATTATGTCTTTGAATTTGTTCAGGAAAACATATACTTCAAAGAGAAGATTAGAGAGGATAAAAAAAGGATGAAGGAGTTTTGGGGTCATTTCTTTGTGTGAGGTTCTTTGTCAGCCAGCTTCCTTGCTGAATGACATCTTTTGCTGGAATAAGTGATAGGGAGGACTAATTTTTTTTCTCATTGAGCCAGATGACAAACCCACAAAAGGTGCATGTGGTCTTAACTATAAAGTTGCAAAGAAAACCTTGCCTGCTTTACTAAATTGCATGTGTATTGTATATTTGGAATTTTCAAAAAACACTTTAGTGTTTTTAGTGTAAGTCTTTAAAAACACTTATCAAGGAGTGTGTTTGAACTGTCTTATATGTGGGTAGTATCCATTTCTCATTATTACCTGTTTACTGTAAACAATCAAGTAGGAAACTGGAATCACTTTCATGAATGTAGAAGAGAAATTCAGGTGAAATACAACCACAGACAGAAGAGACTTGTTTTTAAATTCCGGTGAATACTTAAGGTGATATTTATTATCCCTCAATGGTTTACTGTATTGGTAAAAGATCAATGCATGAATCTGCTCCAGGTTATGGCATTCTGAAAGCTATATTTGGTCACATTTAAAAGATATGATGCACAATCATTATTTAATAGAATTTGCAAATTCACTTTTTACAGCAACAGCACATTACTGAAATGGCAGTTCAAATGCTGAAAGCTGAACAAACTATTTCCAGTAGAGTAATTTAAACCTAGAATGTCATTCAGCAAACTCAAAGAAAACCAAATGCACAGTTCAAACCCCCCTCTCTCCACCCCACCCAGGTGGAATGGGGAGGAGATTCAAAGTGAGACTTGTCTGTTGAGAGAAGAACAGTTTAATAATTGAAAATAAACTAAAATATAGCAATAGTGGCAAATGATAATAACAATGATAACAAAAAAGGAAGACCAAGTGATGCTTAATGCAGTTGCTCACCACCTGCTGACTGATGCCAGACCCACCCCCAGTGGACACAGAGATTTACTCTTCCCAGTAAATCTCCTGGGCAGGATATGGTGTGGAACATCCCTTTGGTCAGTTTGGGTCATTAGTCCCAGCTGTGTTTCCTCCTGGTTTCTTTTGTGTACTCCTCACTGGCAGAGCATGAGAGAAAAGTCCTTGACTCAGGATAAACACAACTGGGTGTCCTGGTTTTAAGGACAGTTTTCCACCAATAAAGGCAGAAGCTTCTCTTTGAAATGGAGAATGTAAACCCCCTCTCTCCAAATTATTATAAATTTGAAATTAGGGGGCTCTCAGGCAAAGATATGGGAATTAGGAATAACAGTTCTTTACTGGAAAGATTAAAATAGAAATACAGTAATACAAAAAAGCAATCCCAACCCTGACAGACTCAGAATACAACCTGACACCCTGTCAGTCAGGGTGTTGGTAGCAGTCCCATTAAATGGTATCTACAGTCCCCCTGCAGTGGCAGTGCGGTTCAGCTGAAGCAGTGCTCCTGTAGAAGGGTGCAGCCTTCCTCCAAAGCTCAGGAATGATGTAGGAAGGTTCGGCTTCTCCTCTGGAATCCAGTGGAAAGAAGGGTAACTTGCTGTCCAACAGCTCTGTTTTTATCTAGGTAGGAAAGGTTTGGTTGCTCCCCCTGGCTGGAGCATCTCTCAATGGGATGATGTAATTTTATCAGTCACACAGTGGGACTCAATGGCCCAGCAGCAGATGATATCTTCCTGGAGGGAGGGTGGGTTGTGGAAAAGATAAAGGTGATTGCCCCATCCTGTCTTAAAGCTGGCCCATTAGCAGGTACTGTGTGCCAGGGAGATAAGGAATCACTACCCCTCCCGGTTTTAACAGATGGTGATAGAATACACATTTCTGGCCACATCAACCCAACACACTTGGGAAAACCCAAAACATCAGCATGTTATCAACACTATTCCCATCTGAATACAAAACACAGCAGTGTAACAGCCGCTGAGAAGAAATTAACTCTACCCTAGATGAAACCAAGACATATATATATATACATATATATATATATATATATATGAGATATATAAATAAATATAGAAAATATAAATGTAGCACCAAAGCTACATGCATGAGCAGAAGTCTTTGGTTCAATCATTATTGATTTTTCCATGCTTTTGAACTATAAAATTTTGCTAAAAATTTGAAAGAAGTAATATCATTATCTGCTTAGTTTGCTTAGTACTGTTCATGGAAAAAATTGTTATTCCTCTATAAAACCATTCTCTGATGATACATTATACATTTTTCTTTGAGGTTTACTTTTCATTTCTGTTTTGTTATTTGGGTTCTCATTTGTTATCTGCTACCAGAGTATTTTCTCTTTAGTACAATACTTCTGAATTTTCAATGTCTTACAGAAACTCAGAGACTCTCCAAACTGAGGTACTTAATATAAGTATATATATATAATATATATATAATATATATATATTTATATACTTATATATATTTTTTAATATACTTAAAATAAACAATGCTAAAATGAAGTCCTTTTGATATACTGATATAAATTATTTTCCCTCATTGATAATGAAAAATGAGAGTCTACTAACACTGGTTATTTCCATGACGTGAGTTCATTACTCTTCTTGGATAATCAAACCAAAATTCATCATATAAAATGACTATTCTTTTTTCATGTGGCAATGATCCATTTTTCTTTCTAATTACTGTCTTAATTTCTCCAAGCTATGCATGAAACTATAAAAAATTTCTTGCCCCCCATCTGATAAAAAGTCCCTAGAACAGAAAACTTATCTTATGAAGAAATTTGTATGCATATTTGGTAGAGAAACCATCTCATTTAAGATGGACAGGAATTTTATCAGGTCCTAATAGGTAGAAAATAATGTATAAACATTTTATGACCACTCAAAGATAAATTACATACATATGCAATCAGAACATAATAAGTGATTTTAAAATAAATAATTAATATCTGAAGAATTAGAAAATCCATATTTTATGAGACTCTAGTGACAATTTAAGAAGTTATGATTTGAATATTTCCTTTTTGCAAGGTGGTGACTTCCATTCCCTCCACAGCCAATTGTCACAGAGGAAATCATGGCTGTAGTTAAGAAGGAAACACATCTGCTCTCCTGTTAAAACCTAAATTCCTCAATCCTCCTGGGGAGAAGTATCTAGTCCATGCAGTGAGTAACTTAAATTAGGCTTGTTATGTCAAGAAAGAGAAAAGAAATAAAAAGGGTAGGTGAGAAAAAAAAAAAAAAATCAACTTTTTGAGAATTGCAGACTCAATTTTGTTGGAAGAGATCTCTGAGATCATCAAGTCCAACCTATGACCAAACACCACCTTATCAACTAGACCATGGCACTAAGTGCTTCATGCAGTCTTTCCTTAAAAACTTTTGGGAATGATGACACTTCCACCCCCCTGGCAGTCCATTGCAA
The DNA here is from genome assembly GCA_030060385.1 of Muscicapa striata striata. Lineage (NCBI taxonomy): Eukaryota > Metazoa > Chordata > Aves > Passeriformes > Muscicapidae > Muscicapa > Muscicapa striata. Next base: position 2,073,441 of record JAREIS010000070.1, read on the forward strand.
TGCCCAGTCGGCCTTTCTAGGAAGAAATTCTTTCAGATGTCAAGCCTAAATCTCCCCTGGTGCAGCTTAAGCCTGTGTCACCTTGTCCTGTCCCTGCTTGCCTGTGAGTGAGAAGAGGCTGATCCCACCTGGCTGCACGCTCCTTTCGGGGAGCTGTAGAGTGATGAGGTTCACCCTGAGCCTCCCTTTCTCCAGGCTAAGCATCCCCAGCTTCCTCAGCTGCTTGGCATCAGATGTGCTCCAGATGCTTCACCAGCTTTGTTGCCCTTCTCTGGACCCACTCCAACACCCCAGTGTCCCTCCTGAAGTATGATTCCTCTTGCCATTTATTGAGACAATGCCTAGATCATTATTTAATGACTAGATTATTTCACAGCTATTTAATGGCCAGACTATTATTTAGGTCTCAAGTGCTAAAGCATTCATCTAGTTATCTGTCACAAGACTGTACTTCAATATAACCTTTGGAGTTGTGCCTGGCTGACCCTCACAAATTTCTTTTAACCTGGCAGTCTCATAGCTGACTTCTGTAGTGATAGACATTGTTCAAACAGAAAGGCTGGAGACTCAGCATTCAAAGAGGTGAAAATCAGTGAAAAGAAAACCTCTGCCCCCTTCATGAGTTTGGTTATTTTTTCTGTGTAAGGCTGAGTAAAAACTCTCCAAAATATTTTCATTTTTTTTAAGCTCCTCAGACAATATTTAGAAAGCTGTGAGAGAGTTCAATTATTATTTTCTTATGGAGGGAAAATATAACCACTCTACCTTGATAATTTTTAAAATATGGCAATGGGCAGGTATGGTAGACAGTGATGGCAGAGAGGAAAATTAGAATTAAACAAATGTTATATAGTTTGATATTTTTTTTGTTTTTACATTCATTTACACAAATGCACATACATGCTTCCATGTGCAACTGTGAATTTTTTGTTTCTTTGCAATGCATTTTTGGTTATTAGTGTCTTATATTTTAACGGCAGCTCTAATGTATCAGGCTCTATAGTAACTTGCATTTTACAGCATTTGGCATATATAGAGAAAAACTGTTAAAGGCAATTCAGATGAACAAGGTGCCCACAATGAAAAGAGCAATTAAAATAATTTTTAGCAAGCAGAAAAATAAAACCAAACCATTGAAAAAGATCTATTTTTTGGAGTGGGAAAGGTGTGTCTTCAGAAGAGACAAAAGCAAGTGTGAATGAGAGAGCAGAGCACGTTTACGAAAAGTTGCAGTAGATGTGAACAAACAAGAATTCTTGCAGCAAAAATTACAGAGATGACAAAGCAGGAGGTTTTGATTCCCAAAGTGTCTATTAATGGGTAGAGCTACCTATTTCAATGTCAATTTTACATCTTTCTAATTTTAACTTTTATTTCCCAAGTTCAGTAATTTTTAAAAAAATCCATACTGGTATGCAAAATAGCTGGATGAAGGAGCTTTTTTGTTGTTTATTTTTAGTAAAGCAACTAAAAAAATACAAAGTGAGATTGTACTGCTGCAGAGGTTGTATATTTGATGTCCTTTGTTTCATTTGTACCCTTTTTTCATTTGGAAAAAAAATAAATTGTATAATCCATTTGCTGCGTGATTGAGCAACAGGCAACCCATACATAAATTGCTTTCTTTCTATTGATCAGAAGGGCTTCAGAAGCAATAAAAATAATACACTATTAACTGATGTTGTGGATTGCAGACACAGCATGCCAAAGAACAGCTAAGGACTATTCGGAGGAAGAATGATGGCTTTTAAATTCATTAGCCTGCTATTAAACTTTTGCATATCTGGAAATCTTTCTTTTCTTTAAAATTGCTAGTCTTTCCTAAGGAAATGTAAGTGCCCCATGAATCTTCAATGGTGAACAGAAGATTTTTGACAATAAAACATTTTTGAGGTCAATTAAATGATTTCTCATTTATTCTGCCAATGAAATAAATAAACTGCATCCTCAAGGCAAGAGTGAACAGGTTTTGTAATGTCTTTAAATGACTTTAGTTAGTAGTACTGAAGACTAATAGAACAATGAGAAAAGACCATTTTTCATATTTATGTAATTCACTTTTGCACTGCCTTGTAGGTCAGTGAGCTATGAGGGAAGGCAAGAGTAGGAATTTGTGCTTTATTTCCTCCTCTGTTTTCCTTTTCATTTTACTGTACTGGAAAGTACCCATGAAAAAGATAGTTGAAGAAAACAAACAAAATGAAGCAATAATTTGAGACTTAAGCTCTGAAGGAACCAGCATCTTCTCCAAATAAACTTACTGTATAATGTTACACACTGCATCTTGACAGCTGGCTTGAAGGGAAAGTACTTTCCAAGTACAAGGTAAACTTAAAGCAAATGTTTTGAATGTCTTGGTCACCAAGAAAATACTTCAGTACTTACAGTGGTGGAAACTCTGGCCTCTGAATGTATTGCTGAATTGAGCACCCACAAAGAACAGCTATTGCTTTGCATTCCAGAAAATGAGATTTTATTTCTTTGTTATTACGAATAATAAAGGAACCGAGAAGCGTTGTTGTTTCAACAACTGTTGAAGCACAGTTGGATGCAGTTGGAATTTTCACGATTCTTTTAGCCTTCCTGCTCTTCAGATAATGGGTTGGAGACCTCTGTATGTTTGCGAAAGGGACTGCAGAAAAAGAAAGAAAAAAATGTTGGGATGCTACAATCTCTGTGTTTACAAAACTGGCTTCTACAAAGATATTTAGCAAACATACTGGTTGCTTTAACCATTTTGGAAAAATTCCATATGCGTTGGACATGCTATTCCTCAGATTTTATTGTAATACTGTAAATTGTTATATTGATATACCATTTTCCTTGTAGTCTGGCAGAAATTTCTGTTAGTTCTCAAAGATTAAACAATCTTTGAGAACTAACAGAAATATCCCTTGGAGAAACATCAACACTGAATTGTTAGGATGCAAATAAAACAAGATGCAGAAAGTGGTAAAAGTTTAAAAGGTTCTTTAGCATTGCTTCTGCCACTGATTCCTTTGCTCTCTTGTGGTTGCTTCCTTTTTAAAAACTTTTGCTCCATTCATGGAACTGCCCCAATTACCTGGTTTATTTATTTATCTATTCTTCAATAAATACGTTTGCTCTGATCTAATACATCTCTTAGGATCAACAGAGTCCTGAAGAGAAATTCAGAATCATTACAGATAATTATACTTTTTAATATACAACCAAATTATGAAGAACCTTTTTTTCTTTCATATGGCACTGCAGAGTAAGGAAGTTACTCAGTATCACACTGTTGGATCACTACACGAGTAAGAAAGATGATAGCAAAGCACACACTCCAGACATTCAGTAATGTGAGGGCAGACTCTTGAAAATTTGAATGTGTACTTCAGTCAAGCATGGTATATTACAAAGTTTACTTAATCTGGCAGACTATGACAATTCTCACCTTAAAAATATTAAGAATGGTTAAGAGGTACCATACCTACTAATGTATATGTGAATTTAAAAATACACTCTGTATAGCAGACTCCAAATGCTTTAATTCTCTCTGCTCCTGAAATAAATTTCTTATTTCTCCTTTCCAAAGTTTCCCTTTATTAGAATTTTCAGATACATTGAGAGTTATTTGGGCTTTCACATGTAAATACAGTCTTCTGATTCTTCCTATACTTCTTAGATTTAACAGTAGATGAAAAATCTGTACTTGCTGCATGGTTTAAATAGTGTATAAGGCCCAAAGAAGTAAAAGAAAAAATATTTGTGATGACTTCAGACTTGCATCGATTTTGATATACTAATGCTAAACCTACATATGCAGAAATTTTAACAAATAGTTGATTTTTTTTATAATGTTCTAACGTTATGGGATTTTTGTTTCTATTATAGCACAATTTTTATTATATATGCTTTTAATCTTTTTTCCCATAACTTTTTCTTTTAAACTGACAGATAAATGATTCTGTATTATTGCTGTATACCGAAGAAATGAATGTTTTGGAAATTTTCACTTGTTTCAAAGCATAACTTTTTAAGTTCTTGCATTTGCATTTATTTGAGCTAGAAATGGAATATATATGCAAGATTAGGCAATATAAAATTTTGCAACATCTAGTTAAATATGTAACAGAGGATGAAGATCTGACACTTTTTGAATAAACATGAAGCACCAATGCAACCAGAACGTATGAAGCACTAAGTCAACAAAAGCAGCAAGTGAAATCTTATGCTATAAATCCAGTTCTGTGCAACAGTGTATGCATGCTCCAAAAGCAAGAAATACTTGTGAAAAACATATAGAAAGAGTGTGAGGCCAATTAGGAAAATGCAAAAGATTTTAAGGCAAAATGTGCAGGATTTTTTGTAGCCATGCTAGCAAATCAGAAACTTAGAAAAAACATTATTTCTAATTATAAACACATGGAGAAAAATGTTGGAATATGAAAAATCCATCAAACCCCAGAAATTTTTAATGAGCAAGTGTTTGTAATGGCAATTAAAAGTTCTTATAATCATGAGACCCACCCTGTTCTGGGACAATCTTCATATAGAAGGTTCATTAGAGGCAAAACACAGTTCCAAATTAAAGTCAGAATATCTTTGCTTTATGAAAATGTAGGAGGTTAGAGAGGTTCAACTTAGTATTCTGGGAAGTTCTTTTCATCTGTTTAACTTTATCAGTCTGCTATTTCACCATGGGCTGATAGCACTGGTTGACCTTGACAAATCACTGTTCGTTCCAATTTGGGATTATTAAGAAATGGAGTGAGCCTGATCTTGTGTTTGCAGTAGTGCAGTGTCCTGTGATATTTTCAAAGCAGCATTGTTAGGAAAAATTAATTCAAAAGTATTTATAATGATGACACCATTGCACAGAAATCATATATTGCCATATTGATTCGCCACTCTCATCTGGATCACCTTTCACAACAGGCAGTTCTTTGTGGAAAGGAGAACAGCCCATGTGAAGATATGAGAAAAGTGCTTGCAATAAATACATCTGCTCCTGCATTTTAAATTATTAATATAAAAAGCCACACAAGTAAAAAATTTAAAATTATTTAATTATAAGATATGAGTATGTTGTGAGAAGATGGGTTAAAACACATTAAAAGCTGAGGGCTGAAAGTGTTTGCCCTGTCCTCAAGGGAAAGGAAGCTTTTCAGCTTGTCATATAGTATTACCTCTAGTACATTCAAGCCACTAATATCATCCATGGGTAGATATAAAGTAAAACATACTTTGTTTGAAGTTCCTCAGGAAAAGAGATAAATAACTAAGAAAATCAGCAAAACCCTATAAAATTACCAGCTTCTATTGTCCTCTGTCCTGCCTCAATCAAAGGAGTAATGTATATCTAAAATGATTAATCATTCATGTAAGTTTCAGGATAATTTCATCAGGAGAGTTGCTTGGAAATATGTGATTTTGTGTGCATACATTTAATTTGGGGCAAACAAACAAATCAAAGCAAAAGCATAAATAACTAGTCCAACAACTTCAGACAATGCCTTAAGGAAAATGCTGATTGTAGCCGAAAATTTCAAGGGAGTTGTTTTAAGTCTGACAAGTCTGAAGTCCTCTGTTTCAAGACAGATATCTAGTTTGCAGAAAACATGTAATAAAGATCTGTTAAGTATTATCTGAAGTAGAGCATCAAGGTTGTGCAGATGTTTCAAGAACATGTCTCTCCTCCCAGTGCTGTCTCTTCACATAAAGCTGCAACTAGAGTGAGACAGCGTACTCATTCTGTGGAAAAGAAATTGAACGCTTTTCTAGTTCAGCAGAAAATATTTTTCAGTACCTTTTTTCTCCTTTCATGTCTTTTAGAAAGCAATTTGTATGTATAGACCTAGACAGGATATGTATGAAAAATAAATAAAATCAGTACAACTATTGACACGGAAAACAAATATAAACAAATATGATCTTCATGCAGAAGAACACGTGCAGATAGTGCGTACTTCGGGAATAGGGTTTGTTGTCACTCAGAGAGTAACAACATGAGAAAAAAAATGCATGATATAATAGGAAAGCTACATATCATAGCTATACATGTCAACTTCATAGTTTTTTGCCTCTACTATTTGACAAGGAAGTCACAAAGGCTCTAGCTTGAATGAATTTGCGAGATGCATGCACATTGCCTCTCCTACATGTGTCACATTGCACTGGGGACCAATTTACAAGTGTTCCAACTACATTTCACAATTAATCAATGACATTGTAGAAGAAACATTCCCTGGAAATGGTAGCTTTCAGTAGAAAGAGTTTAAATGTGCTTCTTAATATTCTGTGTTTGAGGGCCTGGCAAAGTTAGCTAAAGACCTTGAACACTGTTAAAAGGACTCTTGGGATGGAGTATCTTTTCTAGTAAGACACTTGTATTTCTAAAGTAATGAGTTCTGTTGGGGGTAATTTAGATATAGAACACTTTAGATTGTAACATTATTGTTTGTAATTAGGTATGCCTTAAAAAGGAGTGTGAGTTTTTGAGTTACTGAATTTTTACTGGATATTAATTACCTGCTAAATAAAATACATAATTTTAAAAAGTTACAAAAAAATCCAAGAATATATATTGTACCTATTATGTACCTGAGGGAGTACAATTTGGTTACATAATGAAAACCATTCTCTGCTTCACACAGTGACTCTGCTTCAGCACTTCAAAACACACCCATAACACCCTACCCCTGGATCTGGTAAATGGGAGACAGACAAAAGATTGCTGAGCAAGCAAAGGGCTCAAAATTCCAATCAGAGCAATTGCAAAATTTCAGTAGAAAGTGTTGTAGCATTTCCCTTGTTGCATATGACGAGAGGAGAAGCCAATATCTGATGGGCCAGCTCCTCTACTGATGTAAATTAGCCCATCTAAGCTGATGTTCTTGGAGATACAGAAATTTGTATCAGCTACAGAGATGTTCTAATGCATGTATATGAAATATATATATAGGCTTGTTCCACAAGTTAGCTTCTTTTCTGGTCTCTAGTTTAAATTTACCTTTTTGATATGCTCCCTGTCTAAACTTTACCAGGAAAATATTTCCCTATGTATGATATTAGCTGAACTTTTCAACTTATTCAAAATAAATTAAAAAAATAATAATTTTTAAAAAGAGAAATAATTAAGAATTTTGAACATTGAGGGAAGCCATGAAGACAATTAAGTGGCATATGACAATAAATGCCCCAGACTTGGCTACAAGATTAGTTGCTTTTGAAAACCTTACCCTCACATAAAAAAGCTTTACATAAGTAGCTGAATGAAGTGTGTTGTGAGATTGTGCAAAACATCAGTGTATGGCTGTTGTGTGCATGACACTTCCACAGCTTGCCTGTGCACATGAGCTGTGTGTGTGGGAAGCCCAGGGTCTGTCGTGCCCAGATTTCTCCTGTAGGTTCCATCACCAGGAGCAGCCTGCAGTGGCTGCTCAAGCAGAGGTGATTAGATGGGTGTCAGTCCTGTATTCAGATAATGTTTAGGCTGTAGCTAATTCTGGGTTCTTCACTGAGTTTATGAGGATTCACCATCTGCCCTTGAGGAAAAGGCAATACTTTGTGAGCTATGTGACACACAGATTTCCAGGTAGATGTTAGGACAGCATCCCTGGCCAGGCTATCCAGCACATCCCCATCCCTCTGGATCTGATAGTGCAGAGGAGCCAGCCCTCAGCACTCCATGAAAAATATCCAGGAGGAATAGCCATTCCTCTTTCTTTCACTTGAAAACTAATATGAAAGGCAAAAAGTGAACTGCTGTAAGGACAACTCTGAGTTAATTAAGAAAATGACAGATACTTGCTCTTCCAAAATTGATGTTATCACTGAAATTCACCGTGCATGTGTGTGTAAAGACTAATGGTCATGGGAAATAAGAGGAGGGCAGGGCCTAGGCAAGAGCAAAGCAGTGACAATTGAATATTAATGGATATCTATTGTAATTTCCAGGAAAAAAAATATATGACAAGGTAGCTTGTGAGAAGTAGAAATTCGGTGTGTACAATAGAAATTACTTTAAATGTTTAAATGCTTGTTAACCATTAGCACAAACTTATCTACAAGGATAACCTGTGGTGTCCTGAAAGCAAATGTGCAGTTCTGAGCAGGAATATATCTAAATCTCCTAGTATTCTCTAAAACCAGCAGGAACGTTTCAACAGTGACAGTCTTTTCAAAGTGAAAACAGGACACATTTTCCCAGTAGGAAATGTTTTGCTCTCAAAAACAAGAATCCAAGAATAAACATAGAGGAAGTTGTAGCAGTTACTTACAAGGCATGTAGGAAATGAAAAACCAGAAGTAGAAACTGTAGGATTTCATAGTTCACATATTGAATTATTGGATGATAGTGTTAAAAAGTCAAGAGGAACCTTTCTTTGGACTGCAAACACAATGACTGGGACATCAAAAAATCAAGATATTTTTATTGAAAAGCAAACAGTAGTACTGGAAGAAACCAGGACACAAGCTTTGATAAAATATCAGTCACACTACAGATACCCAGAGAGTTTGTAATTGTCTCAGGGTGCAGTTGGGATTAAATGGTTATTTGTGTTTGATGCTGTCAAGTTTTATCCAGAAATCATAATCTGGTTCAGTCTTTCTGAATTACAGTAATTTCTCCTTTCTGAAATTAAGTTTGGTAATTAGTTTGATTTTAGCTATTTACTACTCTAAATAGGTTTAATTAAGCAAAATAGTGACTGTGTGTTTATGAACTTCATTTTTCTTGCTGTTATCCTGTTCAAAACTCTCAGTATGTTTCTGGCATTCTGAAAACAACAGGTGAGCTCTCCTATACTGAATTAACACTGCATGAAATTTTACTGAGAGTAACAAAGTCTGGTCCCTTGTGACTTTTACTGACCTCCTTTAAAATTTCAGGGTTCTAGAAACCAAACTGCTCACCAGTTACTGCTATGATGCTAAGGATTTAAGTGAATCAAGCCAAGACTGAGTAGTGGGAATAAATCCTGGTTTATGTTGTTCTCCTGGTTTTGCAAGTCTCTTCCAAGGTGACATTCATTACCCTGTTACAAAATTGAGGAGGGTTTTTTTTGATGTTGGAGCCATGACAGCCTAGTCATGATTTTTCTTTTCTATACCTACTCCAGGGAAAAAATCCAACAACATAATCAAAAGACCAAAACAATCAATAGGACTGGATTTGTATTGTCAAAGGAGAGCTGCTTAAGTTCATGAGGATCAGAAGTTCTTTCTGGTGGTTGAACATCAGAGATGGCTCTGAGTATTGACACATTAGTGACCTTATGTGAGAATAAAGATTAGGGAGAAGAAAGTAATTCTGTACATTTTGATAACTATCACACAGAAATGGACAGCAGAAAGGAAGCAGCAACTTCAACATGCTTTTTACTTTATTTTAGTCTAGTTTCAATTAAAGAGGAAAACTACAACTGAACAAATTTGATATAAATGTCCAGGAGCTCCATTAAAGAAGAAATCCTGTGGTGATAGAGCATAGTTGTGAGAAAGCATAGTCCTAATTAACCAATTTGTTTTACAGAAAAGTAAAATCATGTTAGATAGAGGGACCTTTCTTTTCACAGAGTTTGACCTATGTTTTTTGTAAGTTTTTCTCCTTTATTCCATCTGCCTCCCAGGAGCCACAGTTTCCTATAATGGCCCTGTGGTGCTTTCTTTTCTTGTCTGTGAAATACTATGGAAAGCAAAGTGTCAGTACTTTGTGGACAATGGAAGAAATGGAGACAGATCTGGCATCACTGAAAGACAGAAAGATTTAATGTATGACCACCTGCAAAGGGACTAACTACTAACTACAAACAACTGATTGAAAATCAAAATAAAGGTATGCACTTTCATGTTGCAGGAAGGATTTCAGGGCTGCAGTGAAATTCAGGAAAATAATTTCTCATGTATATTGTAGAGCAGTGGGTGTGCAAAAACTCTCTTTGGAAAAATAGATTATAAAGTCTAACTTTCTTTAAACTTTTTTCACTTTCTGTGATGAAAAGGAAAAATAAAAACACTATACAGGGAAATAAAAACAAGGAAGGAAAAATATAAGTGGGAGAAAATACTACAAGAATTTCTGACCTGTCTAACCCATTCATTACTGATTAAGCGACCCAATAGAAAGATTCCCTTGTATTCTCACTTGGAAGCAGATATTTCAATAACTAGGAATGAAAAAAATAAAAGGAGAAGATTAAAGGGAAAAACACCATAGAGAAAAATGGCAAAACTATAATTAGCTGGAAGTTTGTAACGTATTTTTGGTCCTGGTTCCCATATTTTAACATGCTCTTCTAAAAAATAAGGAAGTCATAGCCAAGGTTGGTCTTGCATAGCTACATGCTTTTACTTTACTGAATGGGAGTGAATTCAATCTCTTGTATTTGACATGTCTTTTTTAAAATCTTGACAACTCACAAGTTCATTTTTTTTCCAGTGGATTTGACTACCACATCCAATCATTAGGCTAAATGTGACACTGGTATGAAGAGATCTTCTGCAATCAAAATCATCTACGCTGCCAGAAGGACTAAGATTCAGGAAGAGCCTAGAGTTTGTATTATTATGCCTTTGATCTTTTTATTATAATTTTTGTTATTAAAATGCATGAAAAATAACTTTATGCATATACATATTAAGTTTCTTGTTTAATATTAACTTTGAAATGGCAATGTTTGTTGGTAGTGGGGAAATTCTGTAGATAATAAGGAACAGAACAAACTGCCAGTGAAAGAAGTGTGACAAATTAATTATGAGAGTCAAGGATAGTAGAACTTTTCATATTATTCGTATCATTATCATTAAATCTGTAACAAAACTATAGCTTCTACAAAAGTTACTTAAATACAGAAGAGAAACAAATGTAAAAAATTGAAGAATTTTTTAAGAAAGAGCTTAAATTGCTAGGTTATATTTTTATATATATGTAACTTCTGTTTCAAGTAATAATTTCCACTTGTAGGTATCTTTTCAACTTTATTAGGCATTCTCACAAATACAAATCTTACAGTGGATCATGTTCATTCTCTTTAACAGAAAGCCAAATGTTAAATGATGTTCTAGCACTTCAGAAAAGACAGAGTTGACACAGACTATTTTTCTATATATGTATGCCTATATTATCCTCTACTTAATGTAAAAACTTTTGAAGAACGTGGGTGATTATGATCAACTCGCCTTCTAAGAGGTGGAAATAAAACATTCAGACAAGGTATTTCCTGGATGCTATCATATTGGCAAAGACCACCCTTCCTTAATACACAAAATTCTGCTTAAAGGTGCTGCTGCTCCAACCTCTCTACCATTCTCTTGGTTACTGAGTAAATGTGGTGGCTACCAGCTGGACTGATTATAATTCCCTGATTATAGCTCGCCCAGTCTGGGTCGTTAGGGACACAGAGAGCTGCTGGCCCATAAGCTGGGTGACAAACAAATCCAGCCAGTCAGCACCAGCCACACAGCTTTTGGAAACTATATAAAGGGAGCTGCACTCAATAAAACTGGCTGTTCCTGCGTGAACCCAGAGTGTGGTGTTGTGTGCCCGTCTCCACTGTGACAAGGAAGTATATCCATGATTCTTTTCTGACCGCCCTTGTGATAAAAGTATTTTCCAACTGTATCTACCAGCTTCATTTTGAATTGGAAAAAAGTAGTGTTTGGTATTATACCTGAAAGATCACTCCTCCCCAAGTTGGAGAAAAAAAGGGCAATTAGAAGTGTAGATAATCTACTAGTAGCACTGGTACACAGAGAAGCAGGGCATTACTGGCAGACTTGTAATGATAATTGACTACCAAAAGACAGTTGTTCATAACTGGCAAAAATATTTACTTTATATTGAAGTATATGTATAAAGCATTTTTCTCTCTTTTTGGAACAGAATTCAAAAGTGCTGTTTTCCGAGTCTAATAAAGGATTACATTTGACATTTTTAAAAAAGGTTGTAGCAGGACATAATCAATGTTCCCACAGCCTGACTGGACAGATGGGCGTGACGGCAGTGCCAATTTATACTCAACTGAAAGACTGCTGTTGGCAAATATTTACTGAATTTGTTGTCACTGACACTCTTGTCCAAATGAAACTGCATATTATATTAAAACACCATACTCAAGCCTGTCATTTTTGCTTTGTTAGCTATGTTCATGATTATTATACACGATTTAAGGAAGAAAAAAAGGCAACAGGACTTATAATACTGTACCAACACTAAATTATGTTTCACACAATGCAGTCTAAATGACAAGGACCTTGGCTAGGAAACCTCACTGTGCTACTGTTGAGAGTTTCAAGCCTGTGGTGTCAGATGAATGACTGCTTGGTTTTGCTTCTGTAGTTGTTATTATTGGTTTTTTTTCTCTTTTTTTAAGTGTCTTTATTTCTACAACATCCCTGGGTGTAGATACAAGATATCTTTTATAATTCAGCATCTAAAAGTCAGTGACTTGACTTGAACTGTTCATGCCCTAAAATATCCAAAAAATGAATAGAAGGACCAGATTTAAATAATGGGATGAAAGCATATTTTGAAATAAACTTGTTCTATTAAAGTCTTTCCTCAAAACAAATATATATCAAGCCTTATTTTAAAATTACTGAAATATCTGAAAATGTAGACAACTTAAATTGCATGTTTTGTAAAAAGAAAACTTCGGCTGCTTCTAAATTGCGATTCAGAGGCCCAGTCCTAAACCATATGGATATTTAAAAAACCTTTCCTTTGAACCAAGAATAGTTGATATTATGAGGATTCATTGTCCTCCTTAAATTACTTCTTTTTCATGTTATATAACTGATCTGCTAACCTGTTGAAAAGCCATGAAAGAGACAAAATAAAATATATTTGTTATTAATAAATATATTAAATACTATGTAAGAGTACTATGTAAGCTAAATACTGTGCAAGAGAACTAGCTAAATAATTCTCTTAACAGATGCCTATTACAAAAACTAAAACAAAGAACTGTGTCTATGTCCTGTCTTCCATTTCAATATAAACTTTTCATTTTTGGAGGTTTGTCATGGTTTAACCTTAAAACCTTTCAGCAGTTAAACTCCATGCAGATACTCTCTCTCTCTCTTCACCCTCTCTTCTCCCTCCCGCTTATGATGCAGTAGAGAATCAGAAGGCTGAAAATAAGAAAAGTGGTGAGTTGAGATAAAGACAGCCTAATAGATAAAGCAAAAACCATTCACAGAGGCAAAGTTAAACATGGAATTTATTCACAACTTTCCACGGGAAGTTCAGCCATCTCCAAAACAGCACAGCCCCATCACATGTAAGTGTTATCTGAGCAGACCAACCACATCACAGAGAACTTCTCCAGCTTTTCTTTCCACCTTATAAACTGAGTATGATGTCAAATGATCTGGAACATCCCTTTGCTCAGCTGGGGTCAGCTGTTCTGGCTGCAGCTCCTCTCAGTGTCCCTCACACCCCCAACAGACTCCTTGGTGGGGCAGTGTAAGAGGCAAAGGCCTTGATGTTGTGCAAGTAGTGCTCAGCAACAACAAAAGCATTTCTATAATATCTATATATTCAACACAAAACCAAAATATAGCCTTACACTAGCTCCTGTGAAGAATGTTAACCAGCATAAAGGATTAGGTTGTTTTTGTTATTTTCAGAGTGATGAAAGAACCTGATTTCCAGTTATTGCCATGCCCAGGAAGAAACATGCCAAAATAACATATTTTATAATACTCATAATAAATTCCAAACTCAGTAGGTATACATTTATGTTCTGGAGGTGACAGCAGTACTTAGGCATGCATTTTTTTCATTGAAAGGTTTGGTGGAAATTCTTGATAAGCCTTCTTTCTTCTTTAAAGTGGGTCTACTTCTCAGTGTCTGTGAAAATTAAAAGAAAGGAAATTATTATTAAAAAATAACACACTGCAGATCCACTGTGTTAAAATATTTTATAGCAGTACTCACATTTTTAATAAGGAGTGGTCAAAGTGAATCACATCATGAGTTATGATGACATATTCGAGGTATTATGTCTCCAATTCTCCACTTCTCCACTTCTGAGACTCTCACTGCCAACTTATTTTCTATTTCCAAATCTGAATGATGTCTTTAGAGAAAAGACTTTTCAGTAGGATACCTGAAGGATTTCACCACTTCTTCATCAAGTATAATGAGTTGTGTTGCAGTAAAGGGCTCATTATTTTCAATTACAAAGCTTTTCTGAATTACAGTGGAATTTGTGTAACATTTTGCCGTCAAGCAAAATTATTCTGTATTTTTCTCTGCAATGTAGGACTTTTGAAATGGATTAAAAAATTATATGCAAAATAATCTTGACATTTCCCATTATGTAAATAAAAATATTTTCCAGTATGGATACATTTTTGGGGAAACTTATCCATTACTTACAAAAAAAAAGTATTATTTTTCTTAAAAAGCTTAGTTGAAAATAATAGATATATAATTAAGTCTTGTTGTTCTTACTGCCATAGCAGAAAAAAACTAAAACCTCCCTTCTCTTGTTTAGAGGAAGTTGTTAGTAGAGTGAAAAAGCAATCACTCTCAGACCAACATAATCTTTACGAGTGGTAATATTGAGCCAGCAGTTCTAAGACTTTATAAGACATCTCTTATTGATGAAGCATAGTAAATCTGAAAGCCATTTGGCAATATAAAGCAACAAGGAACAGGAAAATAGGAGCATAAATTTGTAAACTGTAAAACTGAAAGCATTTTGAATTTACTATTACTAAAAAGTGCTGTACATGGGTAAGTAATCTAAAATATAACTGTGATCATGTAAGAAGGAAAATCTTCATCATAAATCATTGTCTCATGTACTATAATCTGGATTTGTTTAGAAAGGAGTGTTGTCCAGATCATCCACAATGAAGAACAAATAATGGGTATTTCTTGACAGGATTGACCAAGAACTGAAGTACATATATATGTAATGAAGTATATATATATAAGAACTGAAGTACGAATACAGAAGTTGTATCATATCTGAAATTGAAATTCTGATATTTTTCATGGGAAATGTGCAAAGTCACAAACACAAGGAAAGCCTGCAATCCAGGATTCATCTAAAAATATTCAAAGGTAAGTTTTCAAATTACATTTATTTTAAATTGCAACCATGTAGCCCTGAAAAAGTTGCAGCATGATTTCTGTGTTTGTACTTTTGAAAGTTTAAAATTTCTATACTTTTAGGGAAAACTGGTTTTTCCATTTTTTTGTCCATGTGACCTTATCCTAAAGTTTAGCTTTGAAATCTGACTAAGGTGTTTTGCTTATTTTCTTTCAGAGCAGTAGCCTGTCCTGCCCATGTTCTTCACTTTAGCTTCCTGAGGGCCTCATGTTTGTGATTTGAAGTCTTTGATCTGAGAGGACAAACACATTTGATAAAAAGCCTTACCACTGAAATGTTAGGCCACCCTAAAGTTAAGAGAAATGCCAAGCCTCTCTCATTCCACCTAAAATTGCCATTCATTGTTCCTTTGTTTTGTAGAAGAAACCAACTGGCAACAGGGCTGTGCTCAGTCAAATGCAACAGGAACCAATAACAATCCTTTTCAATATAATCAATCTAGGCACTTGGGCTGTAATTTATATTTTCCTGCTCCTTCCCTAAATTTCTTATCCCAAACTATGCTACCATATCCAAAACAGGGTCAGAACGTAGGAATGCTTGGTGAGAAGCACTTTGACCACACCTAACAGTCAGAAAAGCAATGGAAAATCATAGAATCATGGAATGGTTTGGTTTGGGAGGCATCTTACAGACAACCTAGTTTTAGCCCTACTGCCACAGATAGGAGGAGCCAGGTTGCTCAAAGCCTTGTCCAGCCTGGCCTTGAACACTTCCAGGGATGGGGCATCCACATGCCTCTGGGCAACTTGTTCCTCACCAACAGTAGGAAGATGGTAGGAAGATTTTCTTCCTAATATCTAATCTATACCTTCTGTCTTTCAGTGAGAAGCCATTTCCCCTTGTCCTGTTACTACAGTTCCTGAAGAAAGATCCCTCTTTGGTTTCCCTCTAGGCCCCTTCGGATACTGGAATGTTGCTATAAGGTCTCCATGCAAGCTTCTCTCCTCCAGGATGAACAGCCCCGACTCCCTGTCCTCATAGGGAAAGTGCTCCATTCCCCTTATCAACTTCACTGTCTCCTCTGGACTTGCTCCAAGAGTTCCATACCATTTTTATTTTGGGGGTGCCAGAACTGCATGCAGTGCTCCACTCACAAGGGCAGAGTGGAGAAAAGAAAAGAATCACCTCCCTTGACTTGTTTTGTTTTTATTTGTTTGTAAGCTTTTTTTTTTTTTTTTTTTTTTTTTTTTTCCCTAAGGATAGTTAAGCAATCAATTCCTGTCTAAATTTAAAATAAGTATCTGCATATTTTTACCCTGTGTCTTGGTTTGAGACAATTTAAGAGGCAGGCATTCTGAAATGAGTTGTCCTCTGTTGTTGGCTACTACTGGCAACCAAGGAAAAAGCAGCCTTGAAGCCTTGGACTTCTCAGGCTGCTCAAGGACAAGGAATTATAACAATGATTATGCGCCTGCAGGGTGCATGTCCTATGTGATATTTTGCAGGAAGCATGTTTTCAAAGAGATGTTGCCTTCTTGGACCAATGAGCCTTTTTTGTTCTCTTTTGGACGAACCACTCTATATAACTGTAGTGTTTCTTTAAATAAAGCTCTCTTTCTGCTTCTCCATCGCACTAAGAACTATGTTGCATTATCCTTTCCACTGCTCCTGTAGCCAAAATGCAACAGTCTTCCCTCATGATATTAACCATTCCGAATACAGATTTCACCAATAAGAGGTAGATACAAGTGAAAAAAACAGTTTACTAACGAGCAAATAGCAACAGGCATGAAATAACACTAAATAGCATCTACAAACAAAATTAGCAAATCTCATGAACCCTACAGGAATAAAGAAAGACTTGAAATGATGAGAAACCTCTTTCCCCACAAAAGATGGTGCTCTGCAGCTGAGTGCTTGGTTCTAAAGACAAAGGGAAGATGGTGTCTGCTTCTTCCTCCTCTCTTATCTCTCTGGCAGCTGGAGCTCCAAAAGCAGCTTGTGGTCTATTAAAGGCTAGAATTCCTGAAAGGAATTCACCCTTAGGCAGTCCAAGATGCAAGGAAGGAATAAAAGAGAAGGGAAAAAGCCCCAAAGCAGACTTTCTCACTTGAGCAAAGACAACGACAAGCAAGAGAGAGAGATGAGTTTTGGGGATTCCAACTTTTCAAGGACCCAAGGTCCTGGCTGTGGGGTCTTAGAGAGACAGCAACAATTCAGATAGATATGGAATATGATAGTATTTTGGGTTACCCACAACACCCTGGAATAAATGAGTTACTCTTATGAGACCTTCTGCTTACCAGGACACTGCTGAAATGGATTCCCTAAATTGCCTGAAATATAAAACAATATTCAGAAAGAAATTGCAACTAGATTTAAAGAACTAATGGACTAAAGAATTCAGGGCTGTTGAGAATAATTCTCAGCTGGGTACTGTCAATTAAAAACAATAATATTTTAATTTAGATTTTGTTCTCTTTCAAAAGCTGCACTGCTTAAACATGTATCTCATATTACATCATTCATCAATTAATTTTTTATCTTTTAATACCTGCTTCCTGTGATAACTCATATGAGTGACATTTTAGGTAAACAAATGCAAAAAGCAGGAGAGCATAAGAGATGCATGAACAGACTCAGCTTCTGCATCTCAGCTTGAAATGGAAATATTGGTAATTTCACTGCCATTTTTGGATATCAGCTAACACATCTCAGTTCTAAGTCTTCCTGATGTTTGTAACAAAATTGCATAATAAGACAAAAAGTTCAAGCAAATTCAAGCCGATTCAAATTTTTTTTAAATGGTGACTTTTTTTTTCTTAAAAAAAATAAACAACAAAAAAGCCCAGACACTTGTTCTGTATTTGTTTTTGGTAATGAGGACTCTTATCTCATTGTTCAGCTTACCTAAATATTTTTTCTTTCACTCTTTGAACCTTGTGTTTCTGATTCAGAGATTTTTAGAGTTGAAAAAGAAAGAAAAGCAGCAAAGCCACCAAATCCCAAATTTTTACTTTATATAAAAGACATTAAAAGAAATCACTCTGACTTGCAGCTTGTCATATATGATTTCAATTTGGAATTCATAGCATAAATAGACTTGTTTTCCCTGAAATTTGAAATGGAAGAAAAAAAAGGTAAATTTTCAGTTTTTTTACTGTATTTTCTAAGGGTGGCTATGATCATATGGAATGTTAAAAAATGGCAGCTGAGAACAATTTATTTTACTAAATGAATTGAAGTATTTGTAAAGATGTACTCTTCAGATACATAGAAAATAAAGGCAGTTTAGATGCTACTACCACTATGTTGACATAAAACTTATAAGAATATCAAAAATATATATTAATTCAGAATAAAAAATGTCTATTTAGTCAAATTTAAAAAGATATTAGATTAGATTAGATTAGATTAGATTAGATTAGATTAGATTAGATTAGATTATATAAAGGTAATGATGATGTTAATCCTAAGAAACCTGTTCCACTAAATAAGAGCGATCTTCATTATTGATAAACATTTGATGTCAAGGTTTGTTTTCAAGGTTACCTAGCACCATCTGAACAAAAATGAAGACAAGAGGATTAGATCTGCAACAATGGCAAATCCCTCATTCTCTTTTAGTGGCTTGTGAAAATGCTTTTTGGTTCCATTTCTAAGTAAAAAGTATATATATTTTAAAAAATCCAAAACCATACATGAAGAGGGTGCTTTTTTTTTTTTTTTTGAGCTTTTTCTTTTTATGGGAAATTAAAAAGTTTCTCCTGATCAACTCTAAGGAGTCGCAGAACTGCTTTTACATTGCCACAGAAGCTCAGAAAGAAGGGGGTGGGAAGGACTACATGCATTTTGACTCCATCCTCTGTGTTACAAGAGAGGTGGTGGTGGGCTGGATGTGTATGAAAAAAATTGATCACACAGATAAAATTCTTCACCAGCTTCTCCAAGGTATGTCCTCCCACATGTTGCAGATTTTCTGGAGCTGCTCTGTCATTGATCTTTTCCAATGGGCTGCAGTCCTTCAGGAATGGATTGCTCCCACCATTCCCACGGACAGCCGCTCTTGCCAGAAAAACTTCTCCTGTATGGGCTCCCTTCAGAGGGCTGCAGGTCCTGCCAGGAGCTCCAGTGTGGGCTCTCCACAGGCTGCAGCTTCTTTCAGGGAATGTCCATCTGCTGCAGTGTGGGGTCCTCATCTCGCTTCACCATGGTCTGCAGGGGAACCTCTGGTGTCGGGAGCATTTCCTCTCCTTTTTCACTGAGCTTGATGTCTGAAGAACTGTTTACCTTATGTGTTTCTTCTGTCTTACACAGCCTCTATGCAGCAATTTGTACACTTTCTTAAATATCTTATCAGAGAAGTACCACTGGAGCTGCTGATGGGCTCAGCTTTGGCCAGTGGTGGGTCTATTTTGGGGTCAGCTAGAAAGAGCTGTGTCCAATCCAAGGGCCATTCCTAATGGCTATGCCTGCTTCATAGGGGAGTTTGTTAAAAATACAGCACTAAATTGAAAGCAGGGACTTTAGGCACACTGAAACTTTCTGTGTTTCTTCTGTGCTTCAGTCTTAATTTCCCCCATCCTGTTATCAGGCTATTTGAAAATACAGTTTCAGATTTGTTTTTACAATGAAATCAGTCCAATCCTGTTTTTTAGCAGAGGATCATTTCAAGTTAGAAGGCATCACTTGAGGTCACCTAGTCAAACCATCTGCTGAAGCAGCGACAGCTATAACTGTTTGACAAGGAATGTGTAGAATCACGCTTTGAATATTTCCAAGAATGAAGACTCCACAATCTCTCTGGACAAGCTGTGCCATGTTTGACCACCCTCACAGTAAAAGTGTTTTTTCCTTTGCAGATGGAATTTCAAGGTGTTTTAATTTGTACCTACCACCTCTTGTCCTTATAATTTATCATAGCTACATTTAACACCTGAAAGAGCAAATAATGAAGCAGACATCTTAAGTAATTTAGGAGTTACTGTCAAATATGTAATGTGGTTTTAATGCAGAAAAGAGGACTGTCTCTCAAGTTGATAGAAGTTTCTTAATGTAAAATCTTCCTGCCAGGTCACAGAAAAGTACAAGGACATTGCAAAATTAATGGAGATTTTCACTGTCATGTCTTTTCTTCTCTAAGTTTGAGACATACTTTTTTTTCTTCCAAAGTTCTGAGTCAGCTATTGACAGAGGAAGGAGGCATATTTAAAATGCTTACCTTGGCCCAAGCCCAAAGAGGCTGTTATGGCTGGATTATAGCCCTATTAACCAAACTGCCTGTAAAATCATTTGACGTGGCTAATGTCTCTGATTCCAAGGTCTGAGAATGTCTAAACTCATTTCTAAATATTGTAAAAGTTAATTAACTTTATAGTCTGAGATGAATGTCTATTAAAATGGATAGATCTGGATTACTGTTTGGATATAAAATAATATTATGAGTTTTGCTGAAAGGTAGATTGTAAATCAGCTTGATGGAATCCTAAGAAAATATAACACCAGAAGAATTCCTTAATAGATTTTTCTATAAGAGTAATTACAGAAGAGAGTACTCACATTTCTGACATTGAGGCAAAAAAAGATGTTCATCCTAATAATATTTTTTCTTTTCACTCACCGTTAATTTGCTACATATGGATCATAAAATTATGACGAATCTTCATACAGCCTAAACTGACCCTGAGTTGAGTCATATATTATATGTTATGTTACCAACTTTTTTTTTTTTGCTGTGAGATTTAAAAACATTCTGGCATAATTAATGAAGGAAAACTATACAGTGACTCTATCATCCCTGCTTTGTACAGGAAACTCAAAAAATGAGGTTAAGTGCCCTGCCAACTGACCCTGTTTAGTCAAGAATTCCTAAGAGGCAGTTATTCAGCAAACCAATTTTCACCACATCTAATTATTATTCATCTCTACGTATGCATTGATTTTTTGTGAAGAACTTGCACAGTCTGCAATGAGCAAAGTGAAACAATTCGAAGACAGCTAAGTTAGTGAAAAATGAACTAGTTTTGGTATTGCAGCAATATAATCACATTGTCTGGCTGCTTCTGGGAAATCCAGCAGAGCTTTGTATTGTGTTGTACTGTATTGAGTTGGATTATTCTCTTTCTGTGAGCTGGCTGCCACTGGCTGTATGTTCCACAGATAACTAAAGAGAAAAATGTACAATTTAGGTTGGAGTTACCCACAGAAATAGGTTAATGTCAGAGATATAATTCCTAGGAGACTAAGGACTTTAGCGTATTTAATAGATATATTTATTTAATTATTTTAAGTTGAGAGTATTGAGGAAGAGCTGCATAACAACCATCATAGTTTTATCTAGGAAGAATGGGTGATAAAGACAGAGATCGTGTTTATTACTATAACCAAGACAATAAAGTATTGGTATGAATCACATTAAATGTGCTGGATGTAGGTTTGACTAACATGTGCTAACCACGCATTGTTCTTCAGGGACAAAATTTTCTACATCACCATCTTCAGCAAAAGCAGTGTAATTCATCACACCAAATGAATAATGGCAAGACGGAAGGACTAGATGCAGAGCGCATTAATTAAGTATAATATTACTTTACTTTTACTACAGGAAACTTCGATTTCAAGCGGTTTCCCCACACTAATACATTTCCTAAAACTGCTATAAATTTTTGTGGATGAATTGCTTTATCTCAAGAGCTCACAGTGAATTACGATTTGCACAAGGGTTTGCTCTCTGAGACTTAATGTGTGTTTCTCTGTCTGTTGAACCAGACTTCCTAAAGGTACTCCAGAGGTGTTAGGCACCATTAAGGATAGAAATAAGCTCTTTCTCTCTTTCACTGAAATACTATATTTATTGCCTCAGTGTAGTAATGTGAGTGTCCATTTTTTTCTATTTGATTTTCACTGTCTCTATCTTGCCTCCAATTATGGAGTTAGAAAGGATAACCTTAGGAATGCTTCCAAATGAAAAATAATATTTTATTCTGCGCCAATATTCCCTAGAAAAATTAAAATATTTAAATTTAAAGTACCAGCCAGTTAAGAGAATTAACTGGAAACTACATGCTTTATCAAAAGACTTATTTCAAAATCTGAGCACTTGGTGTGACTTGACATTTTTTATGTAGAGCTAAGTCAGTTTACAGGAGTAAGCACCCTATGCAGGCTGCGCATTTTAACACTGTTCTCACAGTTCTTCTGCCTGCAATTTTAGAAAAAGAGAGTTTGTGAACATACTAACTGTGGGGAAAACCTCCACAAACTGTACAGACAACTACAAGCCATATAAATCAGAATGCAAAAAAAAAAGATCTTTTAAAACTCAGCTGAAAAGCAGTACTACTTTTCTCTTTTTCAGCCTGTCAAGAGAAACAGTCTGACCAGTCTGTCCTCCATCTACTAGGATTTTTCACTGTTATGGGCTGAAGCCCATGCTGGAATTTAAAATATCTCATGATCTTCAACATATGAGGACACTATGATCTGCACAGATCACATACCAGCATCAGAAAAATATTGCAAGGATATTTTCCTAGTTTTGTGCCCTCTTAAAAAAAATTCCCTGAACCCAAAAAAATGGTTATACCTCCTCCTTTTCTGCCTCTCAGATGAGAAGTTAATACCACAATTTTTCTAGGCACTGAAGACCTTCCCAGACTTTGGGGTGTTCATTTGATGCTCAGTTTACACTCGCAGATTCCAATCTGTACACCAGTTATGTCTGCTCTGTAACAAGTATCTAATAGCTGAAAAAGGAGAAGAACAATCTGGAAGACATTTGGAGGCAGTCCCCTATTCTGGATGCAATCCAGCCTATCCTAGGATAAAACATATCTGAAACACGCTTTTGATAAAACACATCTGAAAACTTGCAAGGATATGGCAGTTGTAATATGCAGAAAGTTGTTGTAATATCACTCAACTTTGATGGAAGTGTTAGCTCGGTTTGGCTCTTAAATACAGACTTATCACACCATAGAATCATCCTGACATTGCAATACACAGAATACAAAGGCAGCACAGGATCAGAAGTGTATAGTAACCTTTTCAGACTTAAATTATCTGCTTCTTTAACATGCTGGAATACAAGATCATCCATTTCTTTCCTTTCATGGTAGTACTTGAAAGAGGCAGTGTTCTAGGTAAGATTTTGGTGGCATATTGTTAGTTTGACTTTTATTTTACATGTACTTAGATTTCTGTAATGGTTTTATTGTTTTGAATCTTTTTTTGGCAGCTTAATATCAATTCCTTTTCTAAAGCCTGATTCACATTAATGCAACTGAGTTGAAGAGACAAATCTTCAGAGGCAGATGGGCTAGTAAATCCACAAGTAATATTGGCTTGTATATATACCCCATCACAAAGTTTATAATTTTGTCTTATTTGTGAATTTGCTTCTAGTTTGTTTCTATTACTCATAGCCGGTGATTTTAATTTCATAGTATATATTTTTTTGATAGAAACTCACATTTTTTAGCTTAAAAAGAACATTCTATCACAGTGATAGTTTTATGTAATCTCCTCTTCTTGGATAATTTATAGACATTCCTCTGACTTGACAAAAAATACCCTTTTCATATTTTAATAATGACTCCTGGTTCAACAAGGTAGATGTAAGGTTTGTATTTTGATTTCTTTCATGACATTTACTTTTTACTGTACTAATTGATGTTGCCTAATTTTGCAATGTTTCTTTCCATCAATTAATCATCTTATCATAGTTCCTTCCTAAACAGCAATTAGCAGTATGAGATAAAACATGCAATGGATTTTTGAAATCAAACTCCTCATCCTTCTTTCATGAAATAGAAAATTCATTAAAAGTAATTATAATGTTATAGTATGCCAAAACCAATCCTGAAGAGGGTGGATAATTTGATTCAACAGAGGTCTTCTGGTTAAACAAATCTTACTATTTGTAGTACAGATGGAATTCACAAGCTCATATGACTGTCCAAGAGAAAACCCTAGGATTTGATTAATGACCCATGTTCTTTGTTACAAGAACAAAACTGTATTGTAATGTAATAAAGACAGAGTACAGTCAGGTTTTCAGAGGATATTGTGATTTTTAGTCCTCTCGTGTGAGGAATTAAGTGGCTCCTTATAAGACAATGAAGCTGAGTAGCAACTGAAGGCATGATATTTGACTTTTCCTGCCTACTAAAGAAGTTATACTAATGTAGGATATTTGGAAATAAAAGCCATAAAGTATAAAATGCTCTCTCACTGCTCCACCTGCTGATTTGACCCTCAGCATTATTTTAAAGCACAGAGCTGTTGATTTTAAACTGCATTTTGTACTGCAAATAAAAATGCAGTAATTCTACACAAAAATGGAGGCAGGTATATATTTACTTATATTTGTTGACCACACAAGATGAAATATTGCATTCCAAGAGGTAATATAATGGATACTCATTTTTTCTGCTAGGAAAATAATAGAGGTAATTTCTCTATTTTCTTATTTCTTTATTCCAGCTAAATGTTGATTGTAAACTTCAGCTAAGGATGTAAATAAGATACTTTAATTTAAAAGAGTTTACTTCATTTGTAATTTTACACAACATCAAATTTAAATGTTTTATGTTATCATAATTTTCATTCATGTTTAGGTTCTGTGATTTAGAAACAGAGCTACCTAACATCATTAATAAGATTTCTTCTAGATTTTGCTGTCAGATATGTTGTGATGGACAGATTACACAGTACAAACCTTTTCCCCCAACCTAAGGTGCCGCAGTACTGCAGCTAACATTGCAGTTCTGATATTGAGAGTAGTTCAAGATTAAAGGTTCTCCTCATTATCAGTGATGGACAGTGAGGACCTCAGTTTCAATAACCTTCTGCCAACATCTCAGAATAATGAGCTCTGGTGCCATTCCTATAGCAAGAGAATAAACAGTAGTTTTATACCTTTATATATGTGTGCATATCTATGTTTGCTTGCATGCTTTTGCAATTAAATATACAAAGTATATGTGACCAATACAACAAATTAATCTACTAACATTCAAGCTAAATATAAATCCCCCAGCCTTAACATTTTTTTCAGTTTTACACCTGACCACAATGTTAATGGGTTTATACCATGAATATTGTCTTTTCTTAAGCAACTAATGTTCTCTATCTGTCAATTGAAACTACTTATAAAAAGGAAAGATCAGTGGGTTTGATGCCTCTAGCACTTATAATTCTGACTTTCACTGTTTTCAACCATAAAATTCAACATCTTTCTTATTTAGTTCTTTAAAACCCTAAGTTGCATCTCTGAAAGAAGGGTAGATGAGGAAAGGATTTATGCATAAAATCTACACTGATGACTCAAAATTAGAAGTTTTCATTACCTGGTAAACCAGAGCTATAACAGGAGTTTAGAACTGAGGTGCTCACTCCTGATTATCAAACTTCTATTCTTCAGTGTCTAGGAAAGTAACTAAATTTTTTTGACCTGAGAAGCCATTAGGATAGTAAATGTATTATTTCAATTATGTCTGTAATTAATTTGTTCAATGTTTGATTTATTTATAAATATAAAATATGTGGAGGGGGTATATTGTGACACATCAAAAAACAAATGTTTTATGAATTATTGGTGGAATAATAAATTTCATTTTCATTTCTTCCATTTTGCTTCTTGTTATATTATGTAGATCTTTTCATTTGGAAGTTGTGTCTCAGCTTGGCAGTAGTGAACTGTGTAACTGCTGATTAAACAAAAGTGTTGATGTGTAATGTTTATTCTGCATTCCTTTTTTTTTTTTTCCAGCATCCTAGTGCAGTGAGTATACAGTAAGTCATTTGACTTAGAGGCATGTGCAACCATTCACACTAAAGGCTCTGGGAGAAACTGGCCACCCCTGCCAGTAATACCAGCTGTTGTTTTCTTTCTTCTGTTATGGTTCTTCTGAATGATAAGAATCCCTTTGACTTTTAACATGCAAAGGAACAGTTTATTTCTGCAGCTGAGAGAGGATATTTCTTGTTTAGTTGGACAGCCTTGAGGGATGCAATGAAATTAATGCAGCAATTTGCAAGAACGTTTGGGGAATACATGCTACTAAAGATTGCTAAGTACAATACACTTTAATTGCAACCCTCCAGCTTCCAGGACACTATCTTAATCATAGATGCTAGGAACAAACAGTACAGAATAGGTTATGACCCAAAATACCATAAAAAAGTCTTACAGTCCCCCTAACTACCTTCTACATTGAATCATTATGATTGCAATGAATAATTCACATTTCTACTCTGGTCTGATAATCTTATGATCAAAATAGGTTGTGGAGTTAGCTCTTTTTTTTTGAAACAAAACTTAGTAACACCTAAAGCTGTACATCATAGCTGGGAAATTTTTTCAGTGTAAGGCTCACATTTTGCTTACAAATACAAGGTAGGATAGATACTGAAGTTGTGATGGCTAATCATCCATAACCCATGTTCAAAATATTAGTGATGTTGTAAAGTAGTACGTTTGCCAGTTCTAAAGATTCAAAAAGCCTTGATCAGGACAAAAAAATATTGGAAGTTCAAAAAAAAGTCAAGGAAAAACTCTCACCTAATCACTAAGGATTTGAAGTATCATTTTAGATATGTTTCTAGTGACATCTGGGGCTGGGGTATTATGAAACCCACTTGATATTCCAAGACTTGTGGAGGAAATTATGTGAATTCCCAAGTTCTAACTGTATCTCTTGTTCAGGCAAGATGGAAATATGTCTCAATATGTGAAAAAGACATCTAAACCAGTAAGAGACAGATTAAAACATGTTTCTGGTAATCAAATGTCAATGTTATAGACTCTAAGTGAAATGTCTGTTTAGATGCATAATGTAAAAACATTTGGGTTTAGGGCTAACATGTAAGTAAAGCGTGCCATGGCTTGAACTGATCTGTGCCATCACAGGAGCTGTCCTCTCTCCCAGACATGATTTGGGTCTATAAACTTACAAGTCAAACAAACTCCTGGTTTTCAAAGTAACATTATTATCAAGGCACATTCACCTCAAACTTGCCTGCTTATCACATCTTACACTGTAGGTGTTGATGTATCGCAAATTGCAGAGGACTAGGGAAGCACAAGACAGAAGTGAGAATATGTTCTATTTGTTTCTACTGTTTACACAGCAACCTACAGAAAGACAAGCTGAATTTTCTGACATATATTGCAAAACAAGGCACTAATTCTTTGTAAGGATTATTACTAGAAAAGGAAAAATGGATAAGAAAACTGCTCGAGAAATACCTTGTCTTGATATGCATGATAATAAGGTTCATGGAAGCAGAAACTCAGTCAGTGTGAAGAATATCTAGCTCTGGTTGGATATGATCACATCACAAGTCATGCTGTTGATGCCTTAAGTAGATGCCTTAGTAGTAATGCCAAGGTAGAAGCTTTGTCAAGCCTCTAAAGGGGGGAAGTAATGCCTTAATTTTTACCTTCCATATTTTCCAGATATATACTGTATGTAACTCGGAACTTCATATAAAGTGTTAATAAGTTCTCTTCATGGCTTGGTTAGACAAAACAATCTCTTTCCAGCCTGAGAACCAAGGACATCGTTGCAGCTTCAAGCACAAAAAGTGTAAACAACAGAGAACTGAGGAGAGCAGCTTGGGAGGATGAGACTTACCTGGAGCTGTAATTGCACAATCAACCCCAATATGTAAATGGACCAAAATTTCTACCAGTGTGAAAACTCCTGACCGGTCATCCCCCTTGGGTCCATCTTGGGTGGAGCCACGGCCAGACTCCTGTACTGCCTAAGGTGAGTTCTTTGAAGCCTTTTAATAAATACCTATTTTATTCCTTTAACACTGTCTAGCCTCTGTTCTAGGTCGCCTCTCAAGGCATCACTGTATTACTTGCTACTGGCAGAACCACAGCTGGGACAGGGCACAATGTTTTTGAAAATCACATAGTATGTCCTAAATTCTTTATAGCTGAAGTGCTATTTCCACATGAAAGAAGTTTTAAGGATGTACCTCTGTCTCTGCACTGTGGCTGGTGTTTAGGTTGATTTTGGATGAGGAAATGGTGCAATCTTTGGATCAAAACAGATTAGATAAATCCAGTTCAAGGATACATATTGCCTGGGAAAGACAAATGTGCCTCATGATGTTTGCATTTCTCAAAGAAAAATATTTTGCTTAAATATTAAGCAGAGAGGAGGTTCAACTGTAGATTGCCTTGTCCTTGTCTGTGAATTACTAAGTCCCCTAAGGTCTTAAATTAACTTTTTTTTTTGCTTGGAAGTGAATATTGCTTAGGAAATTACATGGATTTGATCACATCTCCCAAAATATAAGAGAGACCATTGTCTGAGTGCTAGAAGGAGAGCTGTCCAGACCCCCCAGTAGTATCAGAATAAATGTATAAATGGCCTGGAATAAACATTGAGTGCCTTTTAGGAGACAGGTTTGGGTTTTAAGAGCAAGTCGAAGGTTTTTAGATATGAATGGTATATTTTAAAAATATTCATACTTATTAGATGAAAATAAAACCAACATGGACTTTAGCCCTTGAAAACAACAGTAAAGAAAGTTTCTTTCGTAGTTGCTTTTAATTTCCACATGCATCTTATATGCATCCTCTTTGTTTCTTCTCTTTCCCTTCTCTGCTATATCTATGTCAGAAGTACTCTCTCAAACCTTTCAGGTTTATTAGGAGTTTTTTATGAGTAATCACTTATGAAAATATTAAAAAAATTGCATTACATTGTATGCCACGCCACAGAATATCCTTAGTTGGAAGGCACCAACAAAGATCATAGATTTCCACCCCTGGTCCTTCACAGAACAACACTAAAAATCACATCATGTGCCTAGGAATATTGTCCAAGGTCTTCTTGAACTCTGCTAGGTTGCTGCTGTGACCACTTCCCTGGGGAGCCTCTGAGCGGAAAGCCTTTTCCTGATATCAAGCCTGCACTGCCTGCCCTGACACAGCTTCAGGCCATTCCCTTGGGTTTTGTCACTGAGCATCACAGAGATCAGTGCTTGCCCCTGCTCTTCCCATGATGAGCAAGTTGTAACTGCAGTGAGGTCTGTCCTCAGTCTCCTCTTCCCCAGGCTGAGCAAATCAATTGATCTCAGCAGCTCCTCGTACAGATTTCCCTCAAGGCCCTTGACCATTTTTGTTCCCTTCTTTGGACACTCTCTAAGAGCTTAATGTCTATTTTATACTGTGACACCCAAGCCAGCCCCCAGCACTGGCCCCAGCTCAGAGCAGAGCAGGACAATTCCCTCCCTTCCCTGGCTGTGATGCTGTCCCTGGTGCCCCCAGGACAGGGTTGCCCCTCCTGGCTCCAGGGCACTGCTGGCTCAGGTTCAAATTGCCAGGCCCCCATGTCCCCTCCTGCAGTGCTGCTCTCCAGCATCTCATTCCCCAATCTGTCCAGGGTTGCCCTGTACCAGGTGCAAAATCTAGCACTTGTACTTTTTAAACTTCATATGGTAATTAAGTTGGACATAAGGGATTTTTGGACTGAAAGGGCTATCAAGCACAGGAATGGACTGTCCAGAGAGGTGGTGAAGCCACCATTCCTGGAAGAGCTCATGAAATGACTAGACATGGCACTTAGTTCTGTGGTTATTTGAAAAGGTGTTGATTGGTCAAAGGTTGGACTTAGTGACCCTGGAGGTCTTTTCCAACCTTAATTATTCTGTGATTCTATTGAATGAGTGATTCAATTCTCAGTTCTATTGAATGGGTGATAACCCATCCGTCTAATTTGTCTAGGTCTCTCTGCAAGGTGTCTCTGTCTTCAAGAGAGTCAAGAGCTCCTTCTAATTTAGTATTATTTAACAAACTTAAATTACTGTGGCCAATAATTTATGAAGGAGTTGAAGAGAACTGGTTCTGAAATGAAGCCTGGAGGAAACCCAGGACAGTAGGTTGGTGTAACCACTTTCGCATCAAAAGAGTTAAAAAGTTGAAAGAAGAAGTAAGAAATACTTCCCAATTTAAAGATGGATTATAGAAGTGTTAATTGGAATTGACGAAGCTAAAATTGGAGTACAGATGTACAACTCATATATTTTCTCAATTCATATATTTTCTGCCTTGAGAATACACTCTCTTTTTTGAGTATGTCTTGGCATGGCTACCAAAGTGTGTTGTGCTTTTCTTTGCAATTTCAAAAATGTTTCCTCTGCTGATTCACTCTACCTCATGAGAGTCTGTGAGAAATCACAATTTTAAAGGAAATAAAATTGCTCCTTTAGTTAAAATTTTATCTCATTATTGTCATATGCATACAAAAATTTGCAAGTTTTATTTTAATTTCTTTCAATAAATTATAGAAAAAAAAAAATTTTCTGTAACATCTTTTTTATTCTTTCTGCAACTTAAAATAAAAATGGGATACTGTCTGAAAGAGTTACTGAATAAAATTAAAATATGATGCATTAGTAAAGATATGAATAAGTATTGATACTTTATGACTGGTATTTGATAAGAATTTGATAAGTTGAGAATTTGGTCCTATGAAATATAATGTAGGTGGCAGCAAGAAAATAATTGCAGTTTGCAGAACACCATGCACTGATTTATATTGACTTTATGTTTTGTTAATTGTATATCAGCTAGTCTCTAGAAACCATATGTTGTGTGAAACTATTTCTTCTATTGTATCCTTCCTCTCACCCAAGAAGTTTCCTTTAGATGGTCTAAATTATACCCTAGTCTGAGACTGCAGCTATCCTAAGATGAACTGGCTCAGTGCTTAGCACAGCATATTAACAATAATGCTAAACAATACAATTTTGTTCTTAGTCAAAGAACCTAATTCTGCCATATGTCTGACACTTGAATTATCCTGTGTATGAAAATCAGGGCACTTTTTTTTGCTGGAAATGTGTTTACATGGAGTCTGTGAAATGGACATCCTGTTCTTATGTATGCAGCATGATGAATCACATTGGAATGATGTAGTTCTGCTGAAGACAATGGGATTGTAATGAGTTGATATCCAAATATTACAATTTTAGCTTTGGAACAAAGACTAGTAATTGCCATTCACATGGTGCACAGCACTGAAAATGATGTGGTCTTAATGTTACCTGTTTTGCTGGCCTTAGTGTCTGATGAGCAGGTTCACCAGTGCAATATTGTACACACAAAAAAACCCCAGTATGTGAATAGTCCCTTATGACAGAGACATTACTCTTTCCCCAGACCAATCTTTATAGGCTTGTAAGTCCTGACTATAAAGCTGAAAGGCTTGACAGCCCTTCCTAACTGAGCACCCAAACCCCATAGTTCTTGAAATCCAGTGTAAATGTCTCATCTAAACCCAATAAAGTGTTAGCATGTTTTATAATAGGAAGTTGGAGATTAAGGTTAGCTAAATAAATTTGCTCTGAATTTTACTTTGAAAGATGAACCAGAGCTGCTCAGGAAGTTGCATTTGCTGCTCATGAGCCATAGCTTAACCAATTGTGCAATAAGGTGTTGAGACTGGTTTGCACAGGAACAAAAGACAGATTGGCAAATCTGAGCCAAACTAATGAAATTGATAAATGGATCCAATAAAAAACTATTAAATACATGTATACATATACGTATATGTATACATAGACAATTTTAAATATATTGGAAAAAATGTTTTTATCAACAATTACTATAAGGATTTATGCTTGCATAACTGTAATAACTTCAAGTACACAGGTATTTTGATCCAAACGACGGGAAGAATGCATCATGGAAATGTACAGCATTGCATGAGAAATCATTAGATTTGATGGGGTGTCCATTCCAAGCACTACTGAAATGACAAGGTTATTTAACAGAGAGAGTATTTAATTCTGCATATTGTGGATTGCGTAACCAAAGAAAAATACAGAATTTTTCTTGAATTACTGCTGATTTCTGACTGAGCCTGCCAAATATCAACTAATCTTCACTTTCTAATACTGCAACAAAATTAAGATTATTAACTAATTTTCTTAGTTACCCTGAAATCCTTTTTTCATGTTCACACAGGTCCTTGAAATGTCTCTGCTTGTGGCAGCCCTTCTATCTTCAGCATTGGTCTTTTGTGGAGACAGACACCTTCTATAACATGTGGATAAGATTTAGAAAATAGTAGAGGGAACAGATATGTCAGAGACTATGAGATATTAAAGTAATTTTATGCCTAGAACCAATCATTGCAACTTCTAAAGGTAATTAAGACAGTATTCCTTGTTGAGAGCTTTTCTGTTTTTTTCCTTTTAAAAGGCTGGAATGGACTGTGAGGGCACATTTCTCTTCCTCTAAAATTTTTGATTGTTGTATGCTGGAATATATTTTTTTTTGGCAGTTTTTTTTGCAATGTCTGGAATGTTTTCTTTCAGATTATATTGCTTCTAAGGAAATCAACAATTTTCCTCAATGATAGCATGTGGTATCATATTGATTCCTACACTACCTAAAGGGACTGTTGAATTTTGAAATGATTCATTATATTTCCCTCCAACTTCCTGAGTGTAAACTCTGATCTGGAAGAAAAATTATTCCTCACAGGCTACTAAAAAGACTATCACTATTTCTCATTTATGGTATTCAAAGACTCCTTTTAATACACCAGATCTACTGTGAGTTATTCAGTATTGTTAATGTTCTAGCACAGAAAGACACACTCAAAGAGATGAGCATTCAATGTGTGAGAATCTGCTATGTGAGAGCAGGCATATTCTTACTCTCCTTAATGAGCCAGTCCTTGAAATGATACTGCAGCAGCCAAGGTTAAGATATATGTGTTTGAATTTCTAAACAGAAAAAAAAGAATAAAGTTCAGATGCAGAAAGAAATGGAAAAAAGTATTTTGAAAAATAGTCTGGAATAAGCCCAGAAACTTGTTTGTGTTCCAGAAAATCTGATAATTTGTGCTAAACCCTGCTTTTCAATTTTGGTGGTGGCATCTGTCAGTAACACTTTTTTTTTTTGTTGTTTCCCCAATATGGTGCATTCACAGACAATAGCTCTACAATTTGTGTATGCATGCATGCATGCATGCATAAATAGGGGGTGGGTGGAACATGTAAACAATGCATTCTTTAAAGTATACCATTTCTCTCTTGTATTTTATTTATAATTATGTACTTCATAATACATATATATCTGTATGTAATATGCATTTCTGTGTAGGATTATTTTTATGTCTGGAGCCTTCTGTTCAAGTCTGTGCTGGTTTTTCATAACAAAGTCCCATGTAACATTAGATTGGCACTTAAGAAAACATTCATGTGATGGAGCACCACACTTCATAGAGTTCCCTAATGATCTAATGAAAATCAGAATTACTCAGAAATGTATGAGACTAAAACTTCATTTGTAACTGTAGACAAGATAAAAAGTTTAAGGCATCAGGGAATGCCTTCCACAAAATTATGTAAGAAATGAAATTATGATAATTTTACTTAATTTGATTATGCTTTAATTTTACTTATAATGGGTGTAACTAGGAATTAAATGTATTGTCTGATGTGGCAAGCAATAAGACTTGCAAATGAGTCTTGAATTGGTATTCTTCTCTCCCCCTCAAATCAGGGTTTCCTGGTACTTCTAAAAAGCAAAGGTTAATGGTAGCAATTCCTTTATTGTAATGAAAAATTATAAAGATCTTTCATCTATCTTTTTATATTATTTATTTTTAGAAAGTTATATTTGTTGCAATTTAGTTTATGAGTTCTCTTCTATGCATGCACCTCATGACCTTTTAATATTTGTTCATATGAAGGTGAATTAAATAGAACCCCACTTTTTTTCACTTTTGACAGCAGATGAAGGAATAGTATCTCCTGCACTGTATCAAATAGCCTTGTCTTTTCTAGCATTTTGCCTTACTCATAGTGATTTCTGCTAATTGTTTAATGTCTTCCTGGTATTTCACAGTTACTTTTCTAATGTGTCTTCATACTTTTATAGTATCAATTGTGCTTGTACTTAAGATCCTCTAGTCAATCAAGCAGTTGAACCTCAATAACAGTCTATTAGGACATATTTTGTTTCTACTAATTTTCAGAGACCGCACTGCCTCTTTTTCACTTTGAAATAATAAAAAGTTTGTCCAATCTCAATTGAAACTAATGACTGAATTCCTGTTTATTCGAACTGAACTAGATTTTCCCACAAAATATCTTAGAAGAGTAGATAACATTTGCAAATCTGAGCATAAAATACTTAGGAAGAGCTCCATGAAAGGCAGTCTGAAATTTTATTTAGAAAATGAAGTGTTGTGCAAGACTTTTCACAGCAAATTGTAAAACCTGTAGTTCATTCATAGATGTACCATTGATAACAAAACCCACTGAATTACTCATTAAGTGATTCCATGTTTTCTGTCTTCATCTCTTCTTGCTATTATGAGTTAATTTTAAAAGAAATGCCTCCACTTCTTTTAGGCCTGGAATTAGAGCCTTATTTTTGCCATAGGTGCTTATCTAAAGTTTCTCTTCTGGTGGTTTATGGAAACTTCCTTATTTGACATTGTTTTGAGAGAATTAACTGTGCTCTTTAAGTTCTTCCATTTGCCCCACAAGATGCAGTGATAAGAAGATAAAATTGCTACTGTCTCACAGCTTTTTTCTCTTAAAGCATAACACTAGCTACACAATCCTATTGTCATTGTAGACCTTTTGGGGAGCACAGTGGTTTTTTACTAAGTGTGTTTACTGTCCCTTCTCCTAGCATATGGAATTATTTGCATAATATGTCATGTATGCTGTATGTAAATAGTTCAGTGGCCCTTCAGGGATAAGCTTTCCATCATTAAGAGGCTGTAATAAGTCAAATGAAATGAAGAAACATAAGATTCACTAAAATTGTTATTTTCATCAATTTATTGGCATTCTTTTAGATTACTCTAACAATATAGAAGCAATTATGAATTCTCATGTATTATGCTATATGCTGCAAAATAATGAAATACCTTAAAAAGTTAGGACTTCAATTAAGAATTCAAAATTGTTATTTTTCTTATTTTATTGTTGTCCTGTTATTAATTTTATGATTTCTAGAAGTATCTATTATATATTACTATATATTTTATATACAATAAGTATATCTCTATGTATATAACAAATATATTAATATGATTTTGTTTTTTTCTTTTGGTTATTGTCATTAATTAAAAATTACTGGTAATATATACAATAGTTAAAATAAGAGTCAAACAATACAGTCTTCCTTGCTTTACAGAGATTTGTATGTGTGTGTTTGTGCGTTTGTGTGTATTTATCTATATAAATATCTCTTGACATATTTTAAAGAATTTCCATGAAAAATTTTAAATTGCACTGGGGTCTCATGATAGTTGGAGCTGGACACATGCTGTGAAATAGCCAAGGTCTAAGAAGGACTTATGATTTCCCTACTGAAATGGTATTAACTATAAATATAATCCAAAGGGTGAATGGCTAACAAAGGAGTAGTGAGATATTCACTTAGCTGGTGAGTCTTATTTTTCAGTCAGGCTATCGATGTCCTTTTCTAAAACAGAAATAAATATGTCTTAGCTGTCTGAACATTTTTGCCTTTTAATTGCCTCAAAGATCTGAATAAAAATGTGAAAAATTTGAAGCTTATTCTGGACTGAGACTACATTGATTAGTTGTATACAATCTTGTATAATTGCAGTTTATCTATCTAGCAGCAGAGAGCTTTTGCATACCTGGGCTCCTTCTAAGCAGAAACTCTTTTCATACAGAAGTTTCAGCCAGAACAGTAAGTGAAAGGTATTTCCCTTCCTAAAAACTAAAATAGCAAACAACTAAACTTTAAAACATGTTGTATATATCCTCCTATGATTCACACCAAGATACCATGTCCTGTATTCCTCAGTGAAAGCCATGTGAGGCTTTAAAGAAGAAACAATCCAGATATTCTTGTGTGCTCTCTGGTCATGGTTTCCTCAGTCTTGTCATCTGTGTGTCAACACTGACACTCAGGTGGACAAATCTCTTTTATTTTTGCTCAGTGCCCAAAGGCAGAACATAAGAGCAGAGAAACACCAGACAAGAAAGAATAAATGACACTCTTTTTTTGCTCAAGGTCTTGGGTCAAATCAGGTTTTTAATCTTTTTGACATTCTGGGTATAAAGCAAACAATCCCAGTTTAGGTTTCTTTGCACAAAAAGAAGTTAAATGTTTCTTGCCAGTGTATGGACTGTTGCTCAAGGAAAGCACTTAATTTTGGTCACCATGCTCCTCTGCCATATTTTACTAATGATGTTTCATTCATTTTTCTGCAATGACACAGAAAATCTGAAAGTGACTTTGAAAGATAGCGGCCTTGTTCAAAATTTCTGCTATCAATGCAGTGCTGCTGTGATGAAAGTACTGTACTTTGATAAGAGTAAAGGTAGATGAAAAGAATGTGGTTTAAAATTTTATTATAACTTTTAAAGAGAAGATTGAAACGCCTATGTGCTAAAAGAGAAATGTTTTTACTTCAGTCAGATTGCACTTTTAGAAGTAGAAAGGCAAAGAAGACTTGAAATCCTCTATTTGTTTTCCTACTTCTATATTTATTACAATTTTTTAAACTAAAAAGAACTAAAACATTTAGCCTCAAAATAGCAAATCAGTTTGTTTTTTTTTTAGGTGGGCCAAAGGTGCTGTTTGTCAGAGAGTAGCTAGTTTCTGCACTCTTCAGATCTCTGGCTGAGTTCTGCTACCAGAAGGAACCATGCAATAATATAGGAAAAATAATACTGATTAAAAGTAAAACTGCAATACATATCAGAATAATGAGATCCTTACCATAAAATTACACTGTTTTGAAAAATGGGTGATAACAAAATAAGCCACAGAGTTACAATAATGATTTGAGGTCAGGAAAAATGTCTTATAATGAGAGACTAAGATACCTCAATTCATTTTGTTTACCAAAAAGTGAGTTAAAATGTTACTTGATCTTGATCACTGCATAACTACATGAAGAAGAGTTTTTCAGTTTAAAGACTACTTTCATCTTGTAGAAAAAACCCCAAACAACTCAAACGAAACAAACAGGATCTATTTTTGAGAGAAAAAAAAGACCTTTTCATAGAAATAGACTGCAAAGTTTTAATTCATTAACAGATGAATAGCTTTCATTAGGAATGCAATGGGATTCCATAATTTGGATCCTTTAGATCAATATTGGGTAAATTCCTTAAAAGACTTCCTAAATACCACATGGATCCCTTGGGATGAATAGTGAGGGGAAGGAGAAAATGGAAGAAACCACCCTCCAAAACCCAAACAAATTCCAAAATATAGATAAGATATACAGAGCAGAGAATCCATCTAGACTCATAACAGCTTCCTCTCACTCAAAACATGTATCTAGGTACAAAACTGCTATGTCATTTGGGAATTATATTTCTATGGATTATCAAAAACTAAAGAGAGCAATTTCTAGAATGCAGGTTATATTATTACTTTAAACACATGGCAAATAAGAGAAACTAGCTCTAAATGTCATCCTCCCTTCAATGAAGCCAGGAGGCTTTTCAAGAGCCATCTCTGGTTGATATTATACTGTTTTGCAGAAAGATGGAAGGGGAGGAAAAAAGGTCCTTTTTATATTTGTTTTGGAGCCATCTGGGACAATGTCCTGCACAGAATGCACTGTCCACCAAAACCAGATCATTTTTAATCACTTGCAATATGTCTATTGTGGCATATTATACCCAAAGAAGAGAATAGGAGCAAGATGGCATTGGAGAAGAGGAGGCTGAGGGGAATTTCATAGAAGTCTACAGCTTCCTCACGAGGTGCTCAACAACAGGACCCAGGGGAATGGCCTGAAGTTGTGTCAGGGGAGGTTTAGGTTGGATATCAGGAAAAGACTCTTCATCCAGAGTATGGTCTCACACTGGACTAGGCTTCCCAGGGAAGTGGTCACAGCACCAACCTGACCGAGCTCAAGAAGCATTTGGACAACACTCTCAGTCACAAGGTGTGATTCTTGGGGTTACCTTGTGCAGGGCTAGGAGTAGAACTTTGATGATCCATGTGGATCCTTTCCACTTCAGGATATTCTATGATTGTACCATGCTCATGGCTGCCTTGGCTTGCTGTCCGACACAAAACAGGATCTGGAGAGTCAGTTATCATGATGCTGACCCTCTGCATCCAAAGTTTGAAGAGTGAAATCCATCACCCATAACCAGGTTTCATCAAAAAGTTGAGGATGATGTGTGAGCCTTCTCCCAGGACAGCAGCCACAAGTGCATAGGAGCCTTCTAGAGGTATAAGATAGTATTTGGTGTTTAGAAGACTTTTATCATCTTATGAACCCCAAGTTACCACTTCTTAGCGCTACAAGTTTCTCAGGCCTTGGATAAGCTTCATGGACACTAGAAGAGTTTGTGTCATGCCCACAGCTGTCATGATACCAAAGAGTTTGAGTTCTCCACCATCCAGGATTTAGGTCAGGAAAGCATCCATGGTTCCCAGTCTGCACAGGTCTGACTGCCTCATGGCAGATGCTGTTTATGCATTTCAGGTAGCACATGCTCCTTTTCTTGAGGCCCTGCAGGTTATCATGGCTCTCACCTTCAGCTGTCCTGATGAGAGGTGGCAAACATGATCGAGCAACTCAGTTTAGAGCAGCAGTACAGTTTGTGTTGGTGTCACTTAATGTGCCTTGTGTAACAACATGGCTGGTTCTAGGCAGAGTAGTCACAACAAGGTTAGACTCTTCAGCTCCTGCCCTGAGAGTGGAAAACTGCACAAAGAAAGTGGTGAAGTGCACAAAGCCATTGTGCCCATCTGGCTCAACACTAGTTCCATCAAAGTGCCCACAAGCACTAGCAGTAATCCACCATGCTTTCAAGCTCCAGTAATCAAAAAATACATTTGGCTTCACCTCCATCTAAACTCCTCACAGATTTGTCAGTCCTCTCTACCCATTCCTTTGTGTTGTCTTCTTTAGCCTCCTGTGCTTCTGTGTCTTCAAGATGCAGGTTGAGCTCCTCACACAGATTATGAGGACATTCTTTATTTGCATTTATTACCCACAGTCACTGTCCTTACAGGATGAAGAGCCCTGTCCCACCAGGAGATATGGTTCTCTAATGTTACTGTTCTTCTGTACACCCTTTCCTCTTCTGTCACAGGGTGTTACATGGCCCACAAATATTTTATGTTCTTTTGTCTGTCATTTTAATCTTTCTCTAAGAGCATAGTTTTCTCCAAAATTTGGTTTTGGGGTTTGTTTTTTACTTCTCTCCCACTATAAAGCTTTGGCTTCTTTAGCTTCTTTCTTTGGCTCTTTCTGCTAAAACACAAAACAGCAAGTCTGCTGTTGGCAAATGAGGTCCTTGAGAGAGAAAAGAAGGTCACCCTTAAAACCTTACTTTTTATCTTCTCTTTTGGAATCACTTCATTTTCTACATTTAATTGCTATTCCCTTGAATGGGGCCCTGTTCTGAGCTGTGCTTTCAAATCATTTAGAGGACAAACCTTAAAGATTTATTGAGTTACTTACATATTAATTTACTCTCACTGTCACCAATGCTTGAAAGGAGCTGAAATTGTTCACAACTAATATGACTTTAACACTAAGAATTTACTAAACCTTAAATTTTAGGTTTTATCTTCTTGCAAATTTGCTTAAATGTATATTTAGATCTATAATTATGAAACTATACTTATCAAAAGGTGATTCATCTCTCTAACTGCAAGTATCTGAGGCTTTTTTTTGAGAGGAAAAAAGTGCTATTTGTCACAAGAGTATTATGTATCAAAAAAATATGAAGAATTCTTCCACTGCTCTGCAGAAGCTCTTTTTCTTTCTCTGGATAGAAGTAATTTCCTTTCCAATTAATTCAAAGTTCAGGACTAAGGGGAAAATAGACTATATAATAGTCAAGATCCAGGACATCATATCAGAGAAAGAAGAATGTAACTAGGGAGGAAAGTTGCTCTGAGATTGCTTAAAAAAAAATCTATTAGGAAACCATTAACATCTTAGACTACACATGAACTGTGGTACTCTGAGCAATTTTTATGTTCTTTTTCTGACTGCTGACTCAAGCTGGGTTGCTGCATCCTACTAAAGAAAGGACACAGATGTCATAGAATATGCATTCTTCCATATTTTTTGACTTTGTCTGAATATGAAGAAATATGGAAGAAAATATAAAGGCCACATTACACAATCCCCTTTTCTTCTACAAAGCTCTTGGCCTAGATTTGTTTTGGTAAATTGGTCAGACTATCTTCAAATTTTTTATTTTTATTTTTTTCACTCTGGCTATATTGAAATTGGCTCTGCTCCAGAGCTCCATTGTTCTTTGAAAATTTTAATTTCCTGTGAAATTAGGTAGGAATCTATACTAATAAATGCTTTCCATGTACAACTCTGGCCTTTCTTTTGCTGGCCTTTTCCTGTTAAAAAGACTGAAAAAAAATAATGTATCAAATTGTGTGATATAAGAATTCAGTAATATACATGTGCAGAAAAAACAGTTTATTCTGGCATCAATTGCCTCCTATTCCTCCGTTTCCATAGTTTCCCACTGAGGATTAAGTGTTTTGCAATAGCTGAATCCTTACTTTTGCACTTTTTTTTAAACATATGTCTGAGCAATGTACAAAAATGTTCCTTTCAAGCATTTTCATGACCACAGGAGTGTGCTGTTAAATCCTTTCTTCACTGGTGATTGATGATAATGTTGGGATGTCCATTGCCTCTACTTGGTTGTGCACCTACATGGTATTAAAATGATGCATATTTTTTGTTTAGACAGTTAGTTTTCCTGAATAGAAAAAAAACCAAAAAAACCAAAAAAAAAAACAAAACATGAAAAAAGAAATTTGAACCAAACTTGTTGCTGTAAGGCAAGAAAATGATTGATTGGGTAGATATAAAACAACTGGAGAGATGTGTGTGTTCACGTGTGTAATAGGTTGTGCCAGGAGCTGAAGTTGGGTGGGGAAACATTAGAGAGGATGAAAATATGTTCCATTATCTGGCATATTTTTGAAATATCAACATGACTGGAAAGGTACCTTAGAAATCTATGCTAACAACTCAGAAAGTGTATGGAGCTCAAAGCACTGTCGTTTGCTCTTATACATTCTATTTGAATGCAACAAAAGATGTTTCAGCAATAAAAACTTCATTAAGATACCTGTAAGGATGAGTGCAAGCTCCTATGTTACATTGCAAAGCCTGTCAACTGAATATTTCGGTTTCCATTAATATTCTTAGTTAGAGGAAAAATTTCTTATTTTGGAGATCGCTTACGTTGCAATAGCTCAGGTGATCACTGATAATTTTTAGCAGTGTCTAGCCCCACTTATTTTGCTAAATTCTTTGGCTTGTTTTCCTTGTCATGGACAACTATATATTGTTGCTATATCATATATAAATTTGTGAAGTAAGACCTGAGATCTTTATGGATAGAAAGTTTTGCTTAATTGTGCTAAACTCCCCACTTGTGTCATATCCACAGTCATAACCTGAAAAGTGATTCCTTTTTTCATGTCAATGAAATAATTTAAATAAATTTTTCATATCTATAATTTAATATTTCTGAAATTAAAGTATATTTTAAAACAGGAGTACTTCTAAATTGAAAAGTATTTACAAAATTCAGAAAATGAGAAAACACTATAAGATTTTTTTCCAGATAGTCCTTTAATACCTCAATCATTACAATAATTTTCTTGTATTCTTTCTACTCAAAACCTTCATTGTATTTTAGGTGCATATAAAGACTCCTCTTGATGTAAGTGATGATCAAAGGTGATTTTGACCTCTAGCTCCATCATTTTTGTTTCTCATTCTCATGACACAAGCTGATTATTATGTTGATTTAGCTCTGTGATTAAACTTACATTGACTACTTAGGATACAATTTTTCTGCCCAGTTGAAGTACCAGTTTCAGTCTCTTCTAAAATTTCTCATTGTTACTTTTTAAAATGTTCTTCTTCTTTATTTCAAATATTTACCTTGCAAATGCACTGATATTGGCTTCCTAGCTTTTCTGTTTACTTTTAATTTATTTCATGATCGGCTAAACTTCCTTTACTGCATCTGTAAAGTGATGTTTGCATAGATCATTATTCATCAATTTAGCTAACTTGCTCAATTAACTGGCATAATTAAAATTCCAGAAATCCCAAAGTAATTATTAAAAGTAGGGTTTAACATTTGTTGTATCTAAACTAAATCTACAAGCCACTAACAGAACAGCTGTCAGCACAAGCTTTATCATTAAGGTGCTTCTTTTCTTCTCTTTTAATCGTGAATACTTAACAAAGAGCTAGGCCACTACTAAAAATAAAATCCCAGAACAGCATGTCATGTCATGTCATTGTGAACTCAATCAGCTTTTGAAATGGGTCATTAAAAATATATGTTTGGAGAATGATTATTAGGGATGCACATAGAAGTCAGTGTTAAGACTGTAGAAGAAATATCTTTAATAGATGAGATTTTAAACAAAGAAAGTTATTGCTAAAGAAAAAGTGAAAGCTCTTACTCTGTACGAAAAAATATGTTTTTTTCTTTTCAATCCCCCATTGCACATCTCTACAGTCTTTTCAAGTTATAATAGCAATATCCATTCTAGCTACCTTGTTCCTAACACAACAGAACTCAAACAGAAACCTCAAGAATACATGAGTTTTCACACTGCTGCTACAGCCAAATGTTTACTTACTATCTGCAATCTTGCTTTGGTGAAGCAGAATAATACTACTTTTCATTATATGACACAACTCTTCAAATTTATACCTTCACAGAAAAATATGATGACCTCTTTTCACTTTGGCGTGAAAAACATTAAGTACCTTTTTCTAATTTCTCCTCTATCACCTTCAATTTCCTGTCCTTTTTTCTCCAAAGCAACCTCCTGCAATCCAGTCTTCTTCCTAGAAGGCACTTATAGTCATTTGAGGAAGAAGTCACATGGGTTCATAGTAGCAGAAGGATACTGAACTGATGATATACAGAAAAGATTTATCTTTTTTTTATACACTTTTGCCTGTGGGTTGTTTTTAAATACAAAAACCTAAATCATGTACTTAGAAGGCAGTTTAAATGACATAATCTTACAAGTCTTAAATACTCAGTGAGCCTAAATGAAGTGATAGTTCAAGATATGTACTGGGTTTTAAAATTTAACCACTGTCTATAAAGCAAAATGCAGACCTAGGGAGCTTAATTAGGTGTGTTGATTTGAAAAACTTCTCAATATTACCATTTGATGGGTGATTTTTTTGATTAAAAGGGAATATATATTAACCTGGAGAAAAGGAAGCTGAGGGAAGACCTTGTCACTCTCTACAGTTATCTGAAAAGAGGTTGTAGCCAGGTGGGCTTCAGTTTCTTCTTCGAAGTAACAAGAAATAGGACAAGAGAAAATGGTCTCAAGTTGCACCAGGGGAGGTTTAGATTGGCTACTGAGTAAAAGTTCACTGAAAAGATTGTCAAGAGTTGACATAGGTTGCCCAGTGCACTGGTACAGTCACCATCTCTGGAGATATTTAAAGACATATAGATGTGGCATTTAGAACATGGTTTAGTGGGGAACTTGGTTAGGTTAATGGTTGGACTTGATGATCTTTAAGGTATTTTCCAACCTAAACTACTCTGAGTCTATATAAAGTCTTATCAAATAATGTCAGCTACTCTAAGAACTGAAAAAGAATTATAAGCTCTCTAGGTTGCAACCAGTCATACAAAAATCACATATGGAGGGATGCTGCTTTTCCTCCTTTGCTTGTTCCTGTCATTGTTTTTCCTAAGGAAATGTCACACAGATAGAACCAGATACATTTTCTTCTGCAGAAGATCAAAAATTGTGACTACATTGCAAAAGTCTAACAGACAAAATGTTAACCTTACTTATATTCTCTCTAATACCCGCTACTGCACGTGTGTGTGAAAGAGCAGCAGTTCTATGAAAAAGAGAAAAGGAACTGCCTGACAGACCACCTCTGTATTGAAATGTCAAGAATGACAAAACAATGAACTCTGTTATAGTTCAAATGTATTATGTTACTTGTCTTATGCCACAATTTGCCTGTACTTAAAATTTACTGTAAATTTAGTCTTAATTTTGTGCTTCTGAAATGTTGGGTAAAAGGCTAAACTCAGACTGCCAAAAGAAAAAGACACTCAAGGTAAAGAAAACAAGGCTGTATGGAATAATCAGAATATGGGAAAATGATGTGAATTCAGCCTCTTCCTGAATGTTACATATTCTGCAGTGACACTTTAATTGCTAAGGTAGAAGTAGATATTTTGTAAGAATAAGGTAGACAAGTTGAGAATTTTAAGACTAAATGAAAAATTTGTATATATTTTTAGTGGGATCTAATTTCTTGACAAATTTTGGCAATTTGCTGCAAATTAGTAAGCATTAAACTGGTATCCCACTTCTGAGAATTTGTGCTTGAAAGCCTGTCTCCTAGTGTAGTAAAAAAGTCTAACCTCCTCACCCAGCTCCTGGTAATTACACTAAGTCAGTCATTCATTCAAAGTAATGATGCATGCTTTGAAAGTTTATGTTTGCCTTTATCATGAAGGCATAAAGGATGGAAAGGTCATTGACATACAGCAGTAAGTGTCTGAGAATCCTTTAATGAGGTAGTCTGCATAAAAATTAGTTTTTTACTTTGAAATGGACAATGCATGAAGTTTAGAGGAAATGTACCAAAGTGATCTTAACTTCTCATAGTGCAGATCTTCAGGTTAATTCATTAAAAATGTTAAACTGCCTGTCTTATGAAACAGGAAAAAAGTCTTAAGAATAAAAACTGTGCTTAGATATGTTCAAGAAAAAGATGGACATCTCATTCATGGCTAGTCTTGAAATTAAGTAGTTAATTACCCACATAAAAT
This sequence comes from Muscicapa striata striata, assembly GCA_030060385.1. Classification (NCBI taxonomy): domain Eukaryota; kingdom Metazoa; phylum Chordata; class Aves; order Passeriformes; family Muscicapidae; genus Muscicapa; species Muscicapa striata. The sequence continues at coordinate 2,118,317 of JAREIS010000070.1, forward strand.
TTTCCAACTTCCACAAGAAAAGAAGATGGAATTGGGAAATCTATACCTTATGCATCCAGCAGTTTCAATATACATCATCTTGGGTCATAGTTAACTTTGTCCTTTAAGGAGTAAAATTATGAGCAATGAGGGATGAGACACAGGTAGGACAGACTGGGAATTTAAAACTTTAGGGTTTGAACTCAGGTGGGAACTAAAACTGCAAAGCAGCTCATTCACTCTCTTCATGAGGGATAAAGAAGAGAATTAGAAGAGAAAAAGTAACCAAACTTGTGGATTGAAATAAAAACAGAGTGGTAGGGAAGGAAAAGATAAGCAAAGCAAAGCAAAGCAAAGCAAGGAATTTGTTCACTAGGTCTCACAGGCAGGCAGGTGATCAAGCATCTCCAAGAAAGTAGGGTTCCTGCTGCATGCATCAGTGACTTGGGATACAAAAGGCATTGGGAGTGTGATGAAAGATAATTGGGTCTTTGAGTGAGGCCTCCTCCCTCACATAACCTCCCTCTCTTTCCATTTTCTCTGGTGGGCAACATGAATTGTTCTGATACAAGAAAGCCAGGTGGGAATTGCAAGAACTATCTGGTTGCTTGCATGATTGATAAATTCCAGAGATGCTGGAGTTGTGATATTCGTGATTAACTTGGGTACACATTGTCCTGCAAAAGGGTACAAAAATCTGCTGGACCCTGGGCCAGCTAGGCCAACTGGGAAAACTGGTCTCCAGTTGTTGCAGGCCCTTCTGGGTGGATCCCCTCCTTGCAGTGTACATCCTGTCCAAAGCCAGGGAGAACTCACTTTGAAATGGGTGAGTTAAAGCATTAAGAAATAGTTAGATATGGTAAGAAAATCATAAATTAGCTACATAGGTGTTTTGTTTGTTTGTAATTGTGCATTTTATAAAGCTAGAATCTGTAAACCTATATGTTTCTAGCTAAACCTGATTATATTATAATACTTTAGGCCTGCTTATATTTTATACTGCATTAACAATATTTAGATACTGTATTAGCAATAAATTTAATCAACCACAGTAGAAGATGGAAATGAAAGAACGTGATATGTGAAGTGCTTGCTGCACACCTAACTGCTGCTTATAAAAGTGCCAGAGACTTACCAAAGGAAAACGCCAAGACAGTAATTAAGAAAAAAGGGACCATATCACAGAATAGTCAATTGAAAGGCAGAATAAAATAAAATATAGAAGTTATAATAGCACATTTGGAGTCTTCAAAATTTGAAGCAAAAAACTGATATTCTCAACTGAAGACTGGGACAGAGACATTTGAAATAACACTGAGAACACAGGGGAAGCATCAGAACAAAAGGAAAAGACCTACGAGACCTATAATTAAAACAGAGTGCACTGCAGTTATGGGCGATGGAACAAAGAAAATACATTGCAAATCCATCCCACATACACCTAGGAAGCTTGCAAAACTCCAAGAAAATAGCTCTATAAATTTTTGTACCAATGAGTCACTGGTCATCCCAGCTTTGGTGCTGTTTACCCAAAGTCCCCAGTCAAAGTGTCAGAGTTTGCTGGAATTAATCTGGCCAAGAGTTTTTGCTTAGAGTGATCCATTTATCCAGGCAAGGCACTAAAGCTGTGTGCTGGTTTTGCATTGGTGGGGGGGTCGCCTGAGAGGAGCAGCACCGAGCGAAAACAGACGAGGGCTGGTCCCTCTCTGGGAGCTTCCTCCATGGTCTGCGGGGACCAATTGGAGGGCTGATTTCGTGATTGGCAGACCGGATAACCAATTAAAAAGTTATTTTGCTTTCATAAATTACGCTGGTAAAGATAAACTGTTCTCTTTTCACTTCCGTCACTAAGGTGAGTAACAGCTGGCCCAGGCCCCAGCCCCGGGGGGGCCTTTTCTGGGGTTCTGGTTCCACTCGCCCACTGGACGACACTAAAACTCCTTTAAACTGTAGAAACCTACATGGGGGAGGTTAAAGTGCTTGAGAAAGGATCTTTTGCCCCAAGGGAATGGGGTTCTATGTTTTGGGACTGGAAATATGGACAGAGACATTTAATAGGAAAAGAGATGAAGAGTATTTTGTCTTTGAGCAGCTTGTCTTTGAAAGTAATACCCCCATGTGTGTGGCATGACCCATAACACAGCTCTGAAAAGACTGTGAAGATGGGAGGAAATTCCACAATTTGCAATTTTTTCCCGGTCGGATGCGGATTGTGAAAGTGAAGACACCCCTATGCCTAAACCAAGATGGAACTTTTCTCTCTAGAGTGAGCTGGAATGATTATTTAAGTGGATAACTGGCTGAAGTGTTCTCTGTATGTTGCTGTTAAGAAATGTGGAAGATGGGGGTGGGGGAGGGAATGATCTGGAAATCTTATTCTGAATTTATATGGTCTTTCGTTTTGCTGAAGTTTTAAAAATATTTTGAACTCCTCAGAGAAAAAATACTTTTTATGTGTAAAGTATTAGCACTGGATTAGCACAGAGCAGTGAGTTATGGGGAATAACTAGAATACCACTGTAGAGAATTTCACAAGTCTTGGGGTTTTTACTTTTTAAATGCTTAACAGTTAAAACTCCCTTTCCTCAAATGGTGAAAAATTAACTAGGAGTGAATTTTAAGGCAACAACTACATATGGAAGTGATACTGATTTCTTTTTGTCAAAATTGAGACTTTTTTAGACAGCGGTTTTATTTTTGTAATGCATGTGCTTCTGTGTGCCTCTGGCAACTTGACTTAGAAACTAATACTCACTACAGTACCAATCCTGACTGGATGCCACTGCAGAAAAAACAAAATGAAGAAAAATTAAGAAAGCAAAGAGAATTATTAAATCAAAGCTCTAAAGACCATGAACAGAATGCAGCAGGAGAGTATGAAAAACAGGATGGAGAAACAGTGAGTTTTTCTGAAAAACTGAACAGTAGGGCAAGAATTAAGTGTCTGATCAGGAAATCCATTTCTCACACAGCACCAATTATTTAGGAGTAATTTATACAAGAAAGGTGATGTGGAAAGAAAAGGTGAAAAGACCTAAAATATCAACCAAACTATACAGTGGTAAGAAGCTTTTCAATAGGAAGAACTGGAAATTCACAAGTGAAGAGAAGGTAGTACAAAAGCGAAGGAAATCTTAATTGTTTTTCAGAATATAACGGAGTAGGAAGCCTTAATAACCTTCTAATCATAGCAGGGATTCTTGATAATAATGAAAGCCAATTAAAGCTGAGGATGCACACAGTAGAACTAAAAGTAGACACACTGAAAACACAAGTTCTTGTGTCTTGTTTTATAAACAAGAAATATTTATAAACCAAAGAAAAATGTTTGTGCCATTTTCAAAGGAACCTAACCACAAATGAACATGGATTCTGAACATGTAAATTTCAAGGCAAGAAAAAATGTCAAAAAGAAATACTGAGCTGCAGGTCTGAGCATATGAGAGAAATCACTCCAGGCAGGTAACAAAGCATAGTTCAGTAGTTGTCAGGTAAGCTGAAGTTTCTGGCAGAGATTTTTGGATAGTCTGAGTTTAAAGCAGCAGAACTCATTGGAAATCTTACAGGTTACTGTCAGGAGAAATGTCTGTGTAAAGACCTGTGGGGGAGGAAGACATCCCCCAAAGTCAGTGACACAATTCCCTCTGATATTCAAAAACATTGTAAAACAATCAGGCCGCAATAGCAAAATAGGAAAGCATGTAACTGTGTTATGAGAAAATGTAATCCTTCCTCTACCTGTAACAATTAGAATAAAGACTCCTAATTTATTTTTCATTATTTATTTACTATTTTTTTATTACATAGAAACTATGTTGCCTTCTAGAGGTCCTTGATAGCATTTGTCCGGTAATGTACCTGGGGAGGGATGTGCATCTGCTCTTTTAGGAGCTCTCAAGGTCTGGCAGTTTGACTATGTGTGGTCCTGTCGCTTACCTTTTTACACCCTCTGGCACAGTCTTTTTTTTTTGATTTCTATTTCATAAGTTAAAAGTAAATGCTAAAAAAAAAATATTCTCTGTTTAAACAAGGCCTTTATTTGAGTCTTCTGTTGAATAATGTTGCTATCTCAGGCAAAAGTACAACATCTCAGTCACAGGTAACTTACATTTATCACTTTCTGGATAGTGAAAATGTGAGCTTCATAATCTTATCAAGCACCAGACAAGATAAAGAATATAAATTTCTCTTGATGTGAGTTTCATCAAGAAGAAAAAGGTTCATCCTGTACATTCAAGGGCACTTATCAGCCTGCCAACCTCACTGCTTCTTCAGCACAGGTTTGCATAGAATTAGAATGTATTGTAAGATACATTCACGCAATAGTTGAAACATTCTTTTAAATACATTGAAAAGCAAAATTGAAAGTTTATCTGCTCTGGTTTTGGCTGGGGTTGAGGTAATTTTCTCTATAGTTGCTGGTTAGTGTGAGGCTGTGCTTTGGGTTTGTGCTGGAAACAATATTGGTGTGCATGGATGTTTTCAGTAATTCTGAGATGTACTTTTCACAAGTCAAAATCTTTTCTGTTATTCACACCACTCCACCAGAAAGTTTGCTGTTGTTGCATGAAAACTGGGAGGGGACAGACCTGAGGCATCTGATCCCAGCTGACCAAAGAGGTATTCTGTAGCATATGATATCATGCTGAGTGTAAAAAGCCAGAGAAGCAGGGGGAGAGTGTGGGATGTGTTTGGGGCAGGGGAAGACATGCAAAGTGATGGTGTTTAAATCACTGTTACTTGTGGTTGAGCCCTGTCTTCCTGCAAATGGCTGAGCACTTGCCTGGTCATTTTAATATGTGAATTAATTTGCTTACATGCATGGATTTTGCTTTACTTAATAAGCTCTCTTTAACTAAATCCATAAATTTTCTCACTATCAATCTTTTGATTCTCTTCTGGGTCCCACTGTGTGTGAATAAGCAAGTGGCTGAGTGATTCTTAGTCCTACTGACATTATACTGGGACAGCCCACTGGGCATCCAAACTTGAAGAGTTTGAGGTAATGACAGGTTTGACTGGAATGTGCTAGGTTGAATTCCTAGCAGTTGTTAGTATCATTTAGCTATTAATCAGCAGATTCCTGTGCTTGCCATGGGGCTCACTTGCCATCCTTTATACAAGAGTCTAATGCTTGTTAGAGGCTGGTTCTTGCTTTTGCTGATCACTGTACAGCTGTGCTGCTGAGCTCTGTGCTCTGCTGTGGCCAGGAACATTTGGATAACAGCATGGACATGTGCCAGGGCTGGCAGATGGCCAGGGCATCAGTGGCTTCTGTGCTGCCATACTGGACAGGCTGAAACTTCCAGTGAAACGTACAATGACCCGTGGATGAGTTCATGTGGGAGCAGGACAGTAAAATGTTTCTGGCTCTGAATTGACAGAACAGCAGTTGCATCTTGACTTGTCTGTGGCTGTGGTTATGTCTGTGCTGCAGCAGGTGTACCTCTGATGGGATTTTGGCCCAAGCATAAGTCTCCATTGAAGAAGGTACTCTTCAAACTATCAGTGTTTGTGTCTAAGTTTATACTGCATGTGCACCTTGAAGCATCCATGGTTGTGCATGAGATTGTGCTGCAGCACCTCGAAGTATGTGGCCATGGATAAGCCCATGGAAGAGCATATAGTCTCCTTGCACCAATGTGCAGTGCTCTACTTTTTCTTGAACTGAAGATCTGCAGCATATTTTGCAGTGAAAACAAGCACTTTTTATATCCTGAAGTACTTTGAAAACAAGACAAAATCCTATCAGCAAGGGTACTGAATAAAAATTGCTTCAAAAAGTGCAGAAGATCAGCCACTTAGGATAAAATTCAACCTGGTAAATCTAATATTAAAGTTGACTAGCTTAAAAATGGAATCTACCCACAAATCTTCTGCTCTAATGATATTAGTGGTTGTACACCTGATCATGTCGTTGTCATCCATTAAGGCAATTGGTTTTTTTGGGAAGAGCATAAATGCAAGTTCTAATAAAGTAAGTAGTAATTCAAAGGAATGAAGATTTTCATTGTTTGTAGCTAAAATAAGATTACTATACCCACAATTAGCTAACTTAACAAGTATTCTGATTTTTTAATCTATTTTCAGGGGATTTTAAGCCATTGAGGTCTAAACACTTTTCAAGTGATTCAATGGTCTCTCAAAAATCAGTCACTCTTGGAAAAACTATATTAGTTACCTACTTCATAAAGACTTTGCTTCTGATAGTCATTTTATATGCTGCAAATGAAGCACCTTCCAGTTTTAGGAGTATTCCATCGAATGGCAATCTACGTATATTTACTTTAGTAAGCAGTCCTGTGCTTTCTTCTCAAATGTATGAGCATAATAGAAGGAGCAATCATTCCTACATCTTAATTTCCTATGCTGTGTTTCCAACTTTTAAGTAAGGGGTAGTAAAAATACCCATAAAATTCCGATATTACTCAAATAGGTTATGGAAGAAAAACCCATATAATTGAACATTTTACCACTTATGTATAAAATTCACTAAGGCTGAAACTGCAAAAATATTCTTTCAGTGATTTCATTCTCTTTCTAGTGTGCTTATGATAGGATTTTATTACATACCAAACTTTACCTCAAATAGAACCAGTGTATCTTCATTTCTTTGTAACCTTTGCCTGTCCACCATTAACTTTTATTGCGCATCAAAGTCTATTTGCAACTATATATATCGTTGCCAGAAGGCAATTCTTCTCACAAGTTGTCTTTAAAACACTGCTTCATTTCTTTTGACATAGGTTTTTTTTCCCTCACTACACTCCAGTAATATTGCCTGGGACCAGGAGACCCTGACACCTAACCATTTTTGTTCATTAGGATGGTTTTCAATGGTATTTGAAGTCTCTTTTTTGTTTCCCATGTGCATCATAGTGATTTTAATTCTAGCCTTTCCTACTACACTTGCCTTTGATTTTAATACAGTTGTATTGCAATGCAATTTGAGATGTGTAAAGCATACAGCAGTGTGAATGTACTGCAGTGTGATGTGATGCATGTAATATCCTTTCTGTCTTGATTTTAGGGGTTTATCTGATTTTTCATAGTATTTTGCCTAAAATTTTTCTCCATCACTTGAACAGTGCTAAAATGGTTAGTCACAGCTTTGAGAACAGATGTATTACTGTAAATTCAGAATAGATTGAGAGTCATACAGCTCTCTGTAGGAGTATGGTTTTAGGAATGTAAAATCTTAAGAATAGATCTAATTGCCTGGAATCAAGAGATTATGGAAATCTATAAAACCTGCAAATAAACTGGAAGCTAAGTATATTATTTGTAGAACAGGGGTCTTAGTGTTGGCTTTGCATTTTTGTTAAACCTTTTATACTTCTTGCACTAGAACTCAGTAGTTTCCCCTTAATTGCAATAATCACAATAAAAGATTTCCTTCTGCCTACCCTATTAACTCTTTTACCTTGGAATATGTATTAATGAATACATTTCTTTACTTCAGGGAACATTTAAAAAGCATTGAGCTAGTTCCTTTTTTTTTACACTCCTCCATAGATTTGATAATATATATGGGATGACAAGACTGCATAATTTCCTTGCAATTATTTCATTAAGAGATACATTTTCTAATTGAGTATTAACAGATGATTTCTTAATCTGTGTAAATAACCTGACTTGGAGTCCAAGGCTGTTGTGCTTGTTTGGAATAGGTACATTCCCAGTCTGTAGGGCTACTTCAGGTTTACGTGTGTGCAAAATGGCAACTAAGCCCACAACATAATGAAACAGTGGAATAGCTTTTTACTAATTTAGCTTGATAGCTTAGAAGTTTTGATGCTAACAAAAACATATACTAAATACTAAAACACATACATAATTTGTATTTCCCTTAGTTTTAAGTATACTAAGCAAATCATCTGAGCCTCCTATGAAGACTTAAAATTTATAATGTGTAATTATAGATTAAACAAGGGATAGTTAAATAACTGTTTTCAGTAGTTGGAAGAATAGTAATAGGCTGAATGGTTTTTGTTTATATCTTTAATGTTAACAGAAAAAAAAAACCATTTTAACTAGCAGTTAAATGTAAGTTTTTGTCACAAATGTTATGTTAACAAGGTATGCAAGAATAGATAAACTCTATCAGCAGAGAATGGTGCAAAGAGGGAAGATGTTGCCAGATCACTGCTTAAATACCTCATTTATAAAATAGTATTTTAACCCTTTGAAACCTATGGACCTATCTTTACATGGTTATATATCCCTGAGATTCATGTATGTCTTCTGATTTGTTTGAACACTAGTTTGACTGAAAATGGAATCTATCAAGTAGAGATACTGTGTAATTACTAGTCTGTGGAGTTAAGGAGCCAAGAATGAGATTCTGAGATGATGTAAAAAAGAAAGAACATCTAAAGGCACCAGGATCAAAGGTAACATAGTGAAGAATAACACAGAACTGTATGATTTTTGGAGATTTTTGTCTCTCAGGTGTTATCATTTATGTGTAAATTATAATGAATTTAAAGCATAGGATTTGCCTTCCCATTCAGAAACTTTTGGTTTTTTATAATGAAGGAACTGTCCTTGAAACAAATAAGTTATGCTGGGACCTGACAGGATATTCAAACCAGAGAAAACAGTTCTTGCAAACAGTTTGCAAGCTGACAAGATTTCTTGTGTGAGCTAGCATTGATGGGAGAAGGGTATGATAACAGGAATTGGGAAGGTAGGGGATAGCATGACACTGTTTGAGGGCAGCAATAATAATGACTGCTCCAGGGAGCACTGGAGGTTTAGGAACACATCTGAAATGTGTGTACATCAACCCATGCAGTGTGAGAAACAAGCAGGAAGTACTGGAAACATTGATAATTTCCTTATGATGTGAATAACACTTGGTGGAATGAGTCCCACGACTGGAGTGCTGGAAGGCTATAGGTAGATCAGGCTGTGTAGGCAACGTGCAAATATTGCACAACATGAAAAGGAGAGACTTGACTCTAAAGCCCTTTATAATTATGGAAATAATTATGGAAAATAAACTCTTGGTGAAGATTAGAGGGACAAGAAACAAAGGTGATGTCTCTGTGAGTGTCCACTGTTGATAAGCAGACCAACATGTTAGTACAGTGGAATTACTCTGTAGGCAATTAGGGAAAAAATCTCTGGATTCTAAGTGTTTGTCCTCATGGGAGCTTTCAACTTTCCAGATATCAACTGGAAATACCATACTGCTCTGACAAGCATCTCTGGGAAATTCTTAAGTGTTTGAAAGGAACAAAGTACAGTCACAAGTACTCAGTGAGTCAACTACGAAAGGTGCTTTCTTACATTGTTATTTTTAAATACAAAAGGACCAAGGAGAGATATGTGATATATTATTGTACACTGAGACCAGGAAACAGTTGAGTTTAAAATTTTTAGTTAAATGTAAAGGGGTAAGCAGAATTTTTACATTGAGTTTCAAGAGAGGGAACTTTTAAGCTCCTCAGGTACTTAGCAATGTCTCCTACACATCTGCTTTTGAGGGTTTAAGGTTCAATTAGTAATGCTCAGTTTTAAAGAGACATTATTTCAAAGCAAAGGAGCAGATTTTAAACTTGTGACATAATGAGATAAACGTCCCATTGTGTCCTGGTCAAGCAACAGGAGGCCGAAGACTAGGTTGGCTCAAGAGGGAGATCCTTTTGGAAGCACGATCAGACTTCACAGGCGAGCGTAGAGCCCTCATTCACGTATGCAGGGGGAAAATACAAAAGACCAAATCTCAACTAGACCTGAAACTGGCTGATGTTGTGTCAACTAGCAAGAAGGAATTTTTCAAGTATGTTAGCAGCAGGAGGAGGCCCAAGGAAAACATAGGAACTATACTTGACCAGATTGGAATTCAGAAAAAGTGGACATATTTAATCCTTTTCCTCCCCTCAATCTTTCATAATACTGATACACATTGGGCTGCCTGGTTCTCTGAAACAGCAGACCACAACTGCTGAACAGTGACTTTCTCTTTGTGGATGCTACTGATAAAGTAGCATTTATGATAAGTCAAGGTCCTTTTCAGTTTCCCATGCTCTGAGAGCAAGGAGTTGCAGAGGATGTTAGGAGGGAGCACAGCCAGGACAGCTGACCTGAACTGGCCAAGGGGATATTCCAGACTATAAAATATCATGTCCTTTATATAAGCTGAGGATAACTGGCTCAGAGGGGCCAGTTGCTGCTGGGGGACAGGCTGCGCATTTGATAGCGAGTGATGCATTTTGAGTTTTTTTCTTGAGTTTTATTTTTCTCTCTCCTTTTGGTATCTCCCCTTTTATTACAACTATCTTTATTATCATTGCTGTTCTATTTTACTTTAATATTTTAAAACTGTTTTTATCTCAACCCATAGCTTTTACCTGCTTCTAGCCCTCCTCCCTGTCCCACCAGGACAGGGAGTCAATAGACATCTGCATGGCACATAGTTGCCAGCTGTAGCTGAGCTACACTACCACCAAAGGTGGCTGCTTCCCGTAGGCATTCATGGTTGTCCTCATTCTCAGTTGGTTTCAAATGCAGACATGTTCAAAAATCATGGTCAAACTTTGAGGATTCCTTGCAAATCCCCTCTGAACACTAAAATACCAGTGCTGGTTTTGTCAGTAATAGAGTGGATTTTCTTCATAGTAGTTAGTAGGAGACTGTGTTTTTGATTTCTGCTGAAAATATTGCAATAGTTTCATTATTGCTTAACATAGCCTAGACAGAGCCAAGGCCTTTTCTGCCTCTCATACTGCTCCACCAGAGAACAGGCTGAGGAAGGAGAGCTAAATGGGTGGGGAGATAATCTGGAAAGCTGGCTCCAGATGACCAAAGAGATATTCCATCCCACAAGGCTCAGTAGTAAACATAGAGGAAGAAGAAGAAGAAAGGGGGAGATTCAGAATTAGAGGGACAAGTTCATGAAGTTCTTAAAAAGTAAGACAGACAGTGATTCTGCTGATTGATTATGAAGGAAGATTAGAGAATCAGGTGAGCAGTGTGCTAACATTGATGTGTAAGGGATTTTGATATGTTTTTTTCATGTACTTTTCCTACATGTAATATTATTAGCCTGCTACAAAAAAATGCTGAGTGCTTCTTGAGGTGTACCCTACAGCTCTCTTTGGCTTTCCTCAAAATTTTCTTAACCCCGATCCCATGTTTTTTTCTTTGAGCTACTCTTTTATTCAAGCCACCTACGAGGACAGAAGGCTATGGAATTGTTTAATTTATATGACCTGAATAGAAACATTCTCTTTTTCTAAGCAGATGTAGTTTTTCATACATGCTTTGAAATATTGTATTTAATTTACACAGTAAAAGTATGTTAATGCAAGATCCAATGTGCAGTATGGGGTTTTTTTGGAGGCTTTGTGTGAATACAGTCTTCTACTAAATTGTTATACAACATATGATGTGAAAGCAGAAGTAAGAAATTGAAAAATGGTTTAGTCATCCAAAAAGGTAATTTTTAATTATGCATGTGTAGAATTACCAGCTATGTTTTTAATTCTCTTTGTTGGTAGAATATCAGTTTAGTACAAGTAGTAAACATGAAATGGCAGCAGACACTGTTTGAAGAAAGAAGTTCTTAGCATACAAATCCATAGTGTAAAGGATACAGACACTGAGAACAGATGGTCTGCCAACCATAGAGAATTGAAGCAAATGAAGTAAACAACATAAACCCAAAATTTTATTTTGCAGCTTTAGAGGAAAATTTAACAGTCTATTCAGGACTTAAAACAAACCTACTCTTATTGCTCTGTCTTCATCCATGATGTCAAACTATCCATTCTTTAAGATTTTTTTTCCTTTCAAAGTCTCCATAAAGGATTTTCTGACATCCTTGTCTTGAGGTTAACACAAAATAAATCTTTGTATATTCACTTTCCTTGGGGTCAGACAGAATCAAGGCCCAGCTTTCTTTCCTGAAGGTTAAAGTAAAAATAACTTAAGATGCAGCTGTTTCCAGGCAATTTTCTTTCTTAAGATTTTTTTTTTTTTACTCTTTACCAGCAGAAAACTACCTTATTTCCATATTATTTCATCTTTTTGTAAAATTTCAGCCACTCAGAAATCAATATTTTCAAGTCTTGTTTTGAAATAGTAACTCCTATTTAATAGCAAAAAGATGTGGGCTCTGTTTCCTAACCCAGTATTCTAACTGAGAACTCTGGCCCTATATAAACAACAAACTGTCTAATGTGCTTTTTTGTTTCGAAATGAGAAAATCACGATAACATATAAAATGACCTAATTAATCCAAAAATTCAGATTAAATTAAGCTTTTAGATGCCTGCTTCACTACCAAAGCTGTGACACTTTTCCTGTGTTTCTCAGGAGGAGTGCTTTTCTTTTTTCTGTAACATTTTTTGGCATAGATGACTTTTTATAGTGCAGATTTTCAGACATAACAATTAGACAGTGTTTGAACAAAGTTTGATTAAGAAGTGCATGTTGATGGCAGGTTATATTTACCTTTACTTGCCCAAATGAACAGTAGACAAATATATAACTACTTGATCTTTTCCAAATGCAGATGACTCATTAATTTGAGCATGAATATTATGATTTATGCATTTACTGGTAAGAAAGGCAAAACCTTAAGCTCTTCTACACTGATATAGATCTGACTTAAAATTCTGGATCTGGTCGCGGTAGATGTCTGAAACTTACACATAGATTTTTGCAGGTCAACATTGTCTTCAGGAAAGCTTTTAACCACAGAGCATGTGTGATGATTTAGGATGCTGCCATCCTTCTTTGGCAGACAAATAAAAATTTAAGTATTCTCAGATGTTTTCTAGATAAAATAAGTTGGTTTTAACTGTCTGGTAAAGACAGTTGAACCAAACTGAAATTACCTGATTTAATGTGAGGAGAAAACATCTATCCTATTTTTTGCCTATTGCTCGTCTTCTTTTCCCAATTCTTAGCAAATAAAATGAATGTTTAATTTTGATGAGTGCATAAGGCACAGATAATTTTTAGAGCAGACATGAACTATTCTATTAGGTAACATTGGTCCAATCATATTGCTAATTTGTGCAGTATTTTTCCTGTATTGCATGAAGCAGCTGCAAATAGAAGGTAATTATAAAATATATAAATTACAACACCATAAACTTTCATTTAAAACCAGAAATGTTAACTTTTTTCTTTATTACTGTATTTTTTCTGACTCTTCTCATAGGTTAGTAGGTTAAAAACTAATTAATTTTTTAAACTCTACAGAAGTAATCTAAAATTTTATTTACCCAACCCAAATTTTCTGAATCTTTACCTCTGTAAACAATCCTTAGGCTCGCTAACATTGTCTAGATAAAGAATTATAGCCATGTGCATCTCAGCTCTTTTCAAGAAATGTGCTTCACCTTTGAGCTGCTACAGCTTTCTTGGCCTCAATGAAAAGAGACAGCTCTGACCTCCATTTGCCAGGGGATGAAGGTATTCCTGGCATTTTGCTTGGAGACAATCTACACTCTGTCACAAAAATCAAACTAAGATTTATAAGATAATGCTGAACTGACCAAAACATTGTATCTTCATTAATGGAAAGTAACAGAGAAACCACTATAGCTAGTTGCATTCTCCTGAAGAATACACAGCAACAAGAAAAAGTGAGAAAAAGGATGGATGAACAAAAGAGCAAATGAAGTGCAAACACTTTGGCTTTTCTTTTTCTTTTTTTTAGTATAACTGGGGTGTGGAATAAAAAACAAACTTTGTTTTTAACCTGAGCTCCTGAGGGTAGATCAAAGGAATTTCTACTACCTTGATGTAAGCTTAGAATTCCTACATTTATCCATATGCTATTTTCATGGTTCTATTTCAAATCCTTTTTGGTCTGAGTAGGAGTAAAAAAGCATAATAAAAGGATTTAAAACTAGGTTTTAAGCAGATCACTGAATTCTCCTCTGGTGTGTATTTCTCTGCTGACAGCATTTTTATAATTTCCGATTTACTTTAAATCCTCTTAGGATGCTAAAGTAAATAAGGAACATTTGCCAAATTTCCCACTCAAAACTATTAATAGAAATTTTCCATTTAACTAGTAGTAGCTAGAGGATTGTTTTATATTGCTCGAATATTATTTTAAAATGTACTTTATTCTCTGTGTAAAGTGTTCTCTGAAGTCAATCCAGCTGTACTGTTTGTATATGATGCTGTCCTGTTGAAATTCACTTCTAAGTTACAGCATCAGAAATTTACTGGACATACACAAAACTCTAGTTCTATACCTATATAGATTCATAATAGGTTTTCAGCTTCAGATTGCTTCATTTTATCTCCATTTCTTCTCCTGGGTCCTTCAGTTAAGCAAAAACTACTGCATTTACAGAAATATCTACTAGAATTATTACAGAATAATTTCTGGATTTTTCAATTTGGGAAGAACTAGATATTGAAAGAAGGCTATTTTACGAGTGTGAGTGATCCCAATCTGGCAGTTTGCAATACCTGTAGCATAGTGGTCACCTTTATGGATATAGGACACTGAAGAACAATGAGGTGCAAGTCTTTATGCATAATGAATTGTCCTGCAGCTTTTATATCAAGGGACAAAAGAAAGCATGTACATGGATAACCTTTATGTATACTTCTGCATTTTGTGGTTTTGTGAGATTTCTCCATAACACCAATTAGAGCTTTACTCAGGTAGATGCTCACACATTTGCTGTGTTTAAAAACCCAGACAAACAGACATCACTTCCATATGGTGCACTTTGAAATTCTAGTGTCTCTTTTTTCCTAATCTTAATAACACTTTCAAATATGATTTGGGAGTGGAAAGATTTGTGTACATTGCAACCTTGATCACCAAATTTGCTCTCATTATCTCTGCTTCTGTCATATCTGCAAATTTCCCTACTTACAGTGTGACCACTATTATAAGATGTATCCCCTTTTTAAATTCTGAAAGACAAATCTTTTGCATTTATCATAATATGTATGTGAATATGTTTACAGGAGTGAATCATAAAATAGGTTTTGTTGAAAGGGACCTATGGAAATCATCTAAAAATTTTCAGGCAACACTAAGCTGTGTGTGAGTGTTGATCTACTGGAAGGTAGGAAGGATCTGCAGAGGGATCTGGACAGGCTGGATTGATGGGCTGAGGCCAGCTGTGTGAGGTTCAGCAAGGAAAAGCCTCAAGTCCTGCCCTTGGGTCACAACAGCCCCAGGCAGTGCTACTGGCTGGGGAAAGAGTGGCTGGAAAGCTGCTGGGTGGAAAAGGACCTGGGGGTGCTGGTTGACAGTGTCTGAACATGAGCCAGAGTGCTCAGCTGGCCCAGAAAGCCAGTGGCATTCTGGCCTGTATCATGAATAGTAATGTCAGCAGGACTAGCTTTGACAAAAGGAGGCTTGGGGCAACCCTATCACTCTCTAAAAGTACCTGAAATAACATTATAGAAAGGTGAGGTGTGGGTTTCTTTTCACAGGAAAAAAGTGACAAGATAAGAAAAGTTATGTCAGAGAAGGCTTAAAATAGAGATTAGGAAAAGTTTCTTCACTGGAAGTCTTGTTAAGTATTGTAGCAGGCTCCCAAGGGCAGTGGTATAATCACCTGTCCTGAAAGTGTTCAGAAAAAAATGTCTAAATGTGGCACATAGTATAATGGTGAACACAGCTGTGCTGGGAAGGTTTGGACTTGGTAATATCAGAGGACTTTTCCTACACTGATGATTCTACGATTCTGGTCATAATAATTGTTCACAGGTAGGCCAAAAAACAACCTTTTGATCAGGTTGTTTAGGGTCTGTGAACGCACAATTTTTTAATACGTACAGGCCTTATATTCCATGGGTTAGGTGCATTCCAAATATCCATGCAATCCATGCAGCTCATCATGGTTTGCAAGACCCTGCTGGATAGGCTTTGGAGCTTATAGATTTGAATGCTGAATTAGAATGTAGAGCTAAAGAAATAAACATTTTTAAAATGGCCAGAAAAGAAGAGTTGTAAACACTTTAAAATGTAGGCATTTCCACGTTTCATTAAAATATTAAGCAGTAGTTTAGTTTAGGGGGTTTTAGTGGGGACAGTCCATCTGAAAGTTTCTCCTTTTCCAGTTTTTCCCAGAGGTAAGCTGTTCTCAATAACTCTGTTCTAGCAGTGGGTCCCATATGACACATACTTACTGCCTTCCTTGACCAGCTATAGGTGATTTACCATTGCTTTCCTTGCAGATCTGAAGCTTCTGTCATATCAGTTGCTGCTTTTCTGCACTTAACTCGTTAGGGACATCTTGTTCTCATTGCAGGTCAATTTTGGCTTAAAAAGTTCAAGGTGACACATAGCTCCATTTTGTGCTCATTGTCAGCATGTCCTTTAGAAATTTTATCCTTGCAGTTTTCATCCCCTCTTTGCTAGGAGGAGAAAAGAATCCATCATGTTTATCCCAGAGGGCTAGAGCTAAGTGAGGGGACAGTTGTTGGAATTATAGCTGCTTCGTGGCACAGCTGCATAACTTTACAAATGAAACAACTGCTATGCAGTCTTAGGTAGGGTGGCTGAGGAAGTATGAGAGAGACCTGCATTGAAAATGAATTTGTTTATTTTCTAGAAGTCTTCATTAATTCTAAAGTTAGCTATATTGGGAAGGTTGGATACTGGGCAAAACACTGGAGATTCTGTTTCTTTCAGTTGAAGATCTATATGTGTGTCAGCATAGTTTTGAAAGATCTGTAAAATTTTTGGTAGTTGACCAGATAATGGGGAAGAAAGTGTGCAACACAACTCTGGGCCAGACAGAGAAAATGTTTGTAACCAAAAGTGCGTTTAAACTTTGGGTTGTGTGGGTTGGTCTCCAGTTTTGTAGAATTATGTTTGTAGAATTATGTGGGAGCGAGAGGAGTGTGAAAGAGAGCAAGTCAGTGTGGAATGGGCAAGGTAACAGACTTTCACTCTGATTGTCTAAATCAATGTTAGCTGCTTCATCAGCATTTTTTTCTCTTCAGTAGTTACCAATTACCAAAAAGCTCGATAAGCTTTTTCAGTTTATGTAAAGGGAGCATTTGTAATATGCCTCAAATATTTTCCTGCCTAGTATAGCCTTTTGATTACACTTCTCTATTTAGACTAGAAGTAGTGGCTTTTGCACAATTGCCGGAGATTGCTCAGGATAAGCTGTTTTATAGTAACTTTTCTAATTGATTGTCAAGGTTTGTTTTTCATAAGTAATCATTTCTGAAAGCCACCAGCACTCAGTTGAGAAGTGTTCATTCCTCTGTTTAATCACAAACTGCCAATGTGGCACTGCAAAGTCTATGCTTCTCTAGGAGTATCATGAATTCTAGCTCCTCTTCCTCTAGACTGAGCACTTGATAAGGATTGCCACAGTTTTATTCCTCTTTGCAGAAACAACCTACAATATAATAAAAAGTATCTGATTCTGTTATTATTCTGCTACCCAAGCATGTTAAACTTTCCAAATTATTGATCAGCTAAGAAGAGCAGTAAGGTTGTTTTATTATTTCTCTATTTTAAAACTTTAGGTTTAGCTGTCATATATTGACAGTCTTATTTAAGAATATTAATATCTCTTTTCCTAGAAGACATTGAAGGCACCCAAGGGCCTGGTCAATAAAGTGCCTCTGACCTCGCTAAGAACTAAGATATGCATATTTTAAACCTGCACAGGGGAAAATATTATTTGATAGGTAAGAAAATAATTTACAGAGCAATGGAATTGCATTCAAAAATTCATAATGCATTGATAATTATCATGTTAGAAGAACTTAGGGAGGCCAAAGGATCACATTTTCGAAATGAGTTTGGTTGTATCTCGTATCCCATTTTTTCTATTATTATCAGTACTTCCATGTTTTCTTTCTGTAATACCAAGCCCCCTACCTCCACAGGTCAAATATTTCTGCCAACAAGAGTAACCAGCCTCAGCACTCTGAAGTATAGCACTTAAAGAACATTACCAAGTAGTAAAGTGAGTTTTGACACTGATTTGTCTTCTCCTGTGTCTGTGACTGGTAGGATCCCCTCTGTGTCTGCCATGATGTAACTTTGGCACTTCTTGTTTGCAACTGTCACAGTTACTTCTGACAAAACATGTAAACTCCAAAGTGTGTAACTGTGTTAAGGGAAAAAAAAAACTTAAAAAAGCATTTGAAACGCTATTGATGTGTTACCCAAGACTATTGGCAAGCTCCAATAACTGGATTAGTATGAAATATTTATAGGGCAGAACTAGAGTTGATTTATTTGCCTTACTTACCTAAGTCTATGTTGCTCAAAAAGTGATTTGATTTCACTTCAGAAAAATCTTAGCTTTGAAACTTAGTATAACCACAATACATTTCAAGTTAAGTTGCTACTATGTGATGTGTTTAATGTCATTTAGATATTTTCAATCTTATGTAAGAGAAATAATACTATTAGTCTCTGATTCAGTATGTCATCTGAGCTGTTTTTTTAGTCTTGAGGGTTTTTTTGAGGTTAAATATACCAACACACCTTTCCAAATCAGGTGACTAATGTGCAGGAATTCTCAGATTCTAGACTCATGGATAAAGTGGGCTGTACTCATAATTAAGCACACATATATATTGCTATGCTTATTATTGCTTTATTAGCTACTATTGTATTGTACGTATATAATATATATATAATACATAATAATACATGATACATGATACATTATAATTATACATATAATATATATATAATATAATATATAATATATAATTGCTTTATTAATTACTATTTAAAAATCAACGTGAACACTATTTTTGAGGAGCCTTATACATAATTCCTAAAGAAAGGTTAAGACTTTGCAGAGGAAATGGCTGCTTATCATAGTTCGAAGGTTGCTAAATACTTAACAATCAAAACAATAATAAATAAGTTTGTTTGGATTGTCAGAATATTTTAAAGTTTTATTCTTAATACCAAAGTACTAAACATATTTTGAATTGAATCCAGTAAAATTTGTTAACCACAGCAGTGTATTACTCTACTTTCTCAGTCTTGTTGCTTTACACTTGGCTTCTAGGAAATGTACCTTGCATTAGGTATTTTCCTTACCTGACCCTTTTGCTGATAAAGATAGTTTGCTTCCCTGGCAAGCCACACAGTGATTGCAGTTTTTCTCCAGGGACCTTGCTTTTTTATCCAGTATGAGATTTTGGTTCAAATGAGTTTTACAATGTCAAAGGTGCAAAGACTTGTAGACTCAGAATTTTCTCTCAAGATTTCTTCCAATAAAAGGAGGAAGAATGTCTTTCATGATGCAATTAGAAAACTGTCTCTGTAGAAAGATATTAAAAGAAGAAAATGAGGCTTGGGAATTAAAAAGTAACCAAACCACAAAAACAAGCAAATTAACAAAAAACCCAGACCAAACAAAAGGAACAAAGCTTGTTGTCACTTGTCTCTTATAATAATGATCCTTTCTTTGCATTTGTTATAACAACAGACAATGTCCTGGGAGACAAATTTTCCTGGATGCTAATTAATCAATGAAAGCTCTACTTTTCTACCAATATTCTACTGCTTCCTAAATTCTTTCATTACTTTCTGATACTATTTTTCAACTTCAAATATCCTAAGCTCTTTATCACTACTTAACTTTAGGCTTGTCCTGGTTGGATAAACACAGAACTCACCTTCACCTGCTGTTCTGGTTTTTGGTGCTCCATATCTTCTGTCTTTAATTTTCAGGAACCTGGGAGATGCCTTTGAAATGTATATTTTGTTTCCGGGATGTACAGATACACATAGTCTATCCAAATGTTATTAACAGTGGTGATCATCTATCAGCAAATAAAACAGTAGTGGCAATCCTCAAGAGAATGCAAATTGTTTGTCTTTTACCCTACTGTCCTATGCCTCTTTTTCTCCTCTGGCAGAAGGACTAGCATAGATAGGGCTGTATTTAGACAATGGTTTACATTCCATTATTGCAGCTATAAAACATCTGCCTGATTGGAGCTTCAACAATATTCATGTAAGATTAGTGTACTCAGAATAAGTTAGTCTTAACATAAGCATACTAGTAAGTCAAAACACAGAACATTTTTATATTTTATTTTAATACTGGGTGGGTAAAAATCTCTCACATCTCAAAATGAAATTTAGTCACACACAGGTAGGCATCTACAATTTCTATGTGACCTGAAGATAGTATTTGAGGTTTATCAATTATAATAAACTCTAACATCCTGAGCCTTAAATATAACCAAGGAAAAAAGGATGATACTTTTTAATAATAATATGTTTAATACTGAAATGTTATAATATGTTTGATGGATTAAAACAGCAGGCAATGAAAATGTAGTATTTTAAGATATCTTGCAATACCTCAAGAGTATGCTTAAGGATTATTTACAACGATTGAAAAATTCTTTTAAGAATGTCTCCATAATTCATCAAACAGGTATAAGAGGCTAGGAAATTTACAGTAAAAGAAAATATTTGTAAATCCAATTCATCCTGTTGTATTAGTTTTCCACAGTGTATATAATCTTGAAAATAACAAATAATTGTGAGTGTCAGAATGAAAATCAGGATTAACTGTATCACTTTGATTTTGCTTCTATTTGTAGTAGCATATGCTGGGGTTGTAAGCAAATCTTTAAATCACTGTAAATGTGAATGGTGATAACAAAATTATTTGTCTCTGTAATCCCAATCCTGTTGGAGAGTAGGCAGTTGACCACAGTGAACTTCCCAGCCATTTTATGTAACTGGAAAGAAATCAGTCAACATTCTTCAGAAAATGCAGGTGCATATGCGAATAATGGACATTGAAGAGATCTTAAGGCAAAAAATATAATAAAAAAGATATTATGGCTCTTAACATTAGTTGGGTGCTTAACCTTATTGTGCAGTGGCAAATAATACAGTACATCATGTTGATATTAGTGTTCTGTGGAAAAATATGTGGGAAGATTGCAGTTTTGGCTTTTTATCTCTTGGCAGTTGACCAGGACCGTTTTAATTTCCTGCAGGCATGACATTCTTTGCTACAGTCCTACTTGAACCAAAGTACAAGGTAGCACCATTTGAAGTCTTTCTTACAAGTTTAATCTTCATTTAATTTGTATGTGTTATACAGAACGTGTCTATTGACTTAATATAGCAATAGGGATTAAAAAAATTATATTTTTATTGAGGGTTTTTTGAGGTTTTTTTACTCAGTTTTTACTGAGTATATTCACTCACATAGATTTTTGGTACTTTGACAGATGGCAGTGAGAAATAATGAATCATTTCTCTCCAAATTCACCATTTTTAAGGAGCTAAAATAAATACTAATATACTTCTCTCCAACAAAACCTTTTTGCAATGAATAATCCTAGTAGAATGTTTTTTACATTACTACAAACTCAGAAGGGATTTTGACCCAACCTCACCTACCTGTTTCTCGGGAAAGACCACATTTGTATTGCATAAATTATCTACTGACAAAATAGCTAATAACTCTTCATGGGACACCCAGGGTGAGCAAATGTCTGAGAATCACTCTGTTGTGCTAAAAGAAAACATGTTCTCAGGCAGTTCTGATGAGCATGGGTTTTACAGTATTCTAGTGCATTAATAACCAAGACTCTGGTTTACAGGAAGTTCCTTGAAGTTCAGGTTATTTATTTTTGGTTACCTCCTTACTGAATAGAGATATTTATATGGAAGGAATTTGCTCCATGTAATTAATTCCTGTTTGGAGAGACAAAGGCCACAGGATATAGCTCACCCAAGTAATGTAACCCAGCATTTAAAAGCTAAAAATTTTTCTTGTGGTCTTTTCTAAAAGAAAGGCAAATTACAAATTGAAATCAAGTCACCTAGTAAGGTACATTTGTTGGTTTGGCTTTTCCTTTTTCATAAAAGGTTTCCTATTAACTGGGGTCCTAACTTATACAAAGAATCTTTTTTCCCTCTCTTTTATCCATCTTAAATTGTGTGTAAATAGAGTTTTCAGGAGGATCTACCAAAAGATGAATTATCTAGAGAAAAAAAAGTGTCAAGAACACTCGAGAACACCCTGACAATGGGTTGGTCTTCAAGTGCTTTGTGTCTCCTGTTATGTAGAAAGCTTGTTGAATCTGTCAAGATTCATTTGTGACTGCAACAGCATTAGTGACAACTTTCTAGTTGAAGATAGTAATCAAGTCATATAAAAGTATTAAAAAATATCTGTTGCAAGTGAGGGGTTAAAAAACTGACTCTTAGGATTCATCTTAGTGATGGGATCTTAATCAGGATTAATCCAAATGGGATGGTTTCCCCTGTGTCAAACTTGGCACGCATACCCTGCAGTCTTGTAAATACAATATGAATAGTTTGTCCAGTATGCACTGTCTTGGTATTCTTGTGCCTCAAACAAGATTATATTTATTCCTATGGAAAAATTACACTATAAAAATGGCCTTTTCAGTTTCAACTTCTATGATTAATTCAAAAATTATTTCATCTATGTGTGCATACATACATAATTACATATACACAAATACAAATTCTCTTGAGTACTCTTGAGGATGTAGGTATTACGTATTTAAATTTCTTCAACTTTCCTTCTCATCATAGAGATAATGCTGCACAATGTATTTTCTTATTTTATGTTTAATATTTGCTTTTTTAAAAATGTCTAGAAGTTCAAAATAATATTGATGTACTTCAACTAATACGGCCATGGAGAAATATCCAGATAATTGTTCAAACTTGCCTTGCTTTCATTGAAAGATTATAGAGCAATTAATACTGGTGAAGGCAGGAAAGAGGAATATAATTAAGAGACATGAGTGGCTTTCACTGAGAGTTTGAAAAAGTGGCCCCAGTAAAAATTCAGGAAAGATGTTAAATATTTAATTAAAAAATATTTTGTCAAATTTGGTCATAGTGAACCAAAGTAAAGAACATTATAGGTTCATAGGTGAGCTTGAACAGAAAACACAGATGCAGTAAACTCTGCCACTTATTTAACAACAATTTAAAGGACTAGGAATATAATAATTTCTCAGCTAAGGAATTATGGATGAACACTAGGGAAGAACTTGTAATTTCCACTGAAGAGACATTAGGTGGTAAGATGAAGAAGAAATATTTTCCTGAAGACAAAAAAGAAAAGGAGAGAGGAAAAAAATGCCCCAAGATAAATTGTGTACAAGGACAGCGGGTTATCATAAATTGATGATTTGCCATCTGTCAAAAGTATCATAAGAGGTTATCCTGTTCATTTGTGAGGACAGTTAGAATAGGACATCTAT
The DNA here is from genome assembly GCA_030060385.1 of Muscicapa striata striata. Taxonomy (NCBI): domain Eukaryota; kingdom Metazoa; phylum Chordata; class Aves; order Passeriformes; family Muscicapidae; genus Muscicapa; species Muscicapa striata. The sequence continues at coordinate 2,141,504 of JAREIS010000070.1, forward strand.
GTGGAATGAAAACGAGGAAGTGAGGAAACAGATATGGATTAGTACTTATATCATTTTTAAGAGACTCACAGTAGGAGTTGTGAGGAGGGATAGAAAGAGAATTACAACCAAGTAAGAAAACATTTATAATAAGGAGAAAGATCAATGGATGCAGAGGAAGAATCAAAGGAGGGGTAAAGAGTAATGATAAAAAGAAAGTAAGGAAGAGAGCACTGCAGGTCAGGAAACATGAGAGGATGAGGTCAAGCTGAATTAGATCTGAAGTAGGTCAGTGAATTTAACTTCATTTACATATACTTTTTTTGGTTCTTTCTAAAGGAAGTTATAATTCAGTATGAAAAAGCAAGAGTGCACCAAAATACACTATCTCTGTTTCTTCAGAGAAAGTCTTTCACGTATGAAATAGAAGATCAAAGGTTACCTCATTTCAATAACTATTGTGAATAACATTTGTCTAGATAATTAAAGTCAGAATAATTGCCTGTATTAAAACAGAGAATATATTAAAATTAATTTTTTTAAATTCAATTTTAAAGGTTAACAGTAATTTGTATAATGCTTTTCCAGAATCTCTCAGTCTTTTGTTGTATTTTATCCTCTAAAGGGCCAAATTTTTTTTCATCTGACTTGTAAGGACTAATGATCCCTACCTAAATGTGTTTGTGACAGAACCTGCCAGTTTAACATAAGACTCTCCAAGAGAGCTTTAGCAGAATGGTTTAGGCACTCTTTTCTAGATAATGACCTGGACTAACTTTTTTTTTTTTTTTTTTAAATGAATAATAGTCTCAAATAATCAATGGAGCTCTTCATAACAGGATTTTACTTAATTAACCTGAAGTTAGTATTCAGGGAGTTGTATAGTTTTCTAAATATCTATATTTGAACACATACACATGAAAAGGAAACTTCAATCTTCATTGTACGTACCTAAATTTAAAGGAATTTTTAAATCAAATGGATCAGAAGCTAGTGGTGGGCCTTTCTTCCATATTGCTGATACAGAGAAATCTAGGATACCACCAGCTGTTCCACATGATAAGAAGTCTCTGGAGAGAACTTACTGTGATGTTCCAGTATTTAAAGCAGGCTTAGAAAAAGACTGAACCACTTTTTGTACGGCAGGTAATGATAGAGCAACAGGGAATGGCTTTAAACTAAAAGAGTAGAGATTTATCTTAGATGTTAGGAAGAAATTCTTTAGAGGGAGGTGAGACACTAGAACAGGTTGTCCAGAGAATTTGAGGATGCATCATCTCTGGAAATGTATAAAACCAGGATACATAGAATTTGAGGAATCTGGTCTGGCAGAAATTGTCTCTGCCGTGGCAGGGTGATTCAGAATAAGATGATCTTTGAGGTCCCCTCCAACCCAAATCATTCTGTGACTCCATAATTCTATGATTAACCTTTTAGATAGGAGGTCAGTAGACGACTGAAGAACTTTGAATAGGGCCAGAATAAAACACTCCTTCCTGCTTCAGTTTTTAAGCAAAATATTTTGAATTATTATGTAATTTTCTACCTGAGGTGCTTCTGACATAAGAGAAAACCGAGAGTACTAAACTATATAATATGAGAACTTTTATATAATTTTATTGTACAAACACACTGTCTATATTAGTACGTCATAGCAAACACATGGCTCAGGTACTAAAGATGCTGATGCTATGACTAAAAATAGAATATTGGATGATGGATTTTGACTGTCATTGATACAAAGTATTTCCTGAATTATTTCTCTGTTTTATGCAATGTTTGGAAATGTAAAAAAAAGACATAAGTGATTAACTGTATGATGGTCTCTCTTTGGTTGTGTATGTAATATTGTTGGGAGACCCTTAATCCTTTTCAGCTTGATTTCTATCCCTCTCTTACTAACATATTTTTAATCAATAAAGTTGAATTCATCATTGTGCTCTACATCTGGCTGATATTCCTTGTTTTTCATTCAGATGGTGTGACTGTACCATGAGCCTGGACAGCATGCCAAGGGAGACTTCCAGAACTTCTCCCTGTGTGCCTCTCTCTCTACCAAACAACTCCAAACAACTCTGTTGACAGGTCTGATGCAGAATCCAGGACTGGTAATCTGTCTCACTCGATGTCTCTCTCTCTCTGTCTCTCTCTCTCTCTGTCTCTCTCTCTCTCTGTCTCTCTGTGTCTCTTTTCCAACCCCCCCCTCTCTCTCTCTCTCTCTCTCTCTTTCCCCCCTCCCTCCCTCCCTCCCTCCCCTGCCCCCTCTGGTGGCCTCCGCTCTCTTTCTCTCTTTAAATTGATAAGTAACATAAATCCTACCTTGACTTCTCAAAAATCCTCATATCTTAGGTAAATGTAATTGTGAGAAGGTCAACATTTGCAGAACATTTGTTCCATTAAAGTCGATTCTTCTGTACAGACCTTCAGAGTTATCTCACCCCAATCCACACCAAGGGTGTTTACAAATCTTAGTCGCTCTCCACTTCTCGAAGGTGGGATGTGACAAATGGGGAAGAACATTCCATTAAGTTATGAAGTCTTTGAAATCTGACCCGGCTGATGTCTTTCAGATTTCTTTTATTTTACTTGTAGCTTTATAGTTGAGCACCTATGTACAACATTTTAGCTCTCTAATAACTCATTGCATTAAAATGAAGTGTACTTGTTGTTGGTATATTTTTCTTCTAAAATAATAGAGAATTATCATAAGCAAGGGATTTATTCTCCCATTAACCTTGTGTCTAGTTTCTAATTAGTTCAAGCCTTCTAATGTTGTGATATACACCTTTGAAATTTTATAAAATATTTTAATATGTAAGAACATGGGAGACGTGAGTGCCTGGAAAATTATTATGAATTTGCAGATGCAGATATTAATAATTTTAAAAACTAAATTACATTCTTGTGTCAGCTAAGGTTGCACAGTGATAATACATTAGTTTGTCAGCTCTGGAATTGGCCTCCTTTCCAATCAGATTTATTATGATTCATCTACAGAATGAATAAGGTCTCTAAGCTGTTTCTGGCTAGGTCACCACTTTACAAAACACGACGCACTTTTTAGATAATCTTGACCATGTTCAGGAATAGAATGGATGGGAGTGTTGCAAGTGTGTTGCAAGATTGTTGCAATGAAAGAGTAAGAAGATTTGTATCAAATAGGATGTGCTTTGTTGTACTGGTGTAAATCCAAATTACATCCATCTTGGTCTGATATTAAAGAGAGCAAAGTTCAAACAGCAAGTTAGTTAACATTTCTCCCAGTGTAAATGTGTCAGGAATCTGGTTTTTTGTCTGATTTATTCTATACTCAAATCAAAACTTATTCAAATCATTAAATATATGGTGCAAAGATCTTTTATCTCCCATATTAGGATTGGTTGAAGAGTAGAACTACTGCAGAAGGATATAAATTCACTTTCATTCATCAAAAAAATTAAATGTGTGCTTCAAATTTTTCCATCGCTTTTATTAGTCTCTCTAAAGGAGAGATTATTATAATTCTTTCATTTTGAGTAAGTTGTTTAGAGTTTTTAATTTTTTTATTTTTTAAGAGCAGATCCATGAAATCCTTTCTCAATTTTGTATTCCAATAACACTGTGATTAAATTGTCTATCATTTTTTTAGGACTGTTGGAGTTGATATATAATTTATATTCCTATAGAATATGCTTTTAGGGATTTTTCTGCTTTTATTCAAGACTTTCAAATTTTTAGTTCAATCTTCTTTTTTCATTACTGGTATAATTTTTCACTATTTGGAAAATTGTTTTCTTTTTTCATCATTCCCTTTTCCTAGAAACTGATAAATTTTGAAAAACCTCCTTATATTTGCTTTCCTAATGATAAATAGAGAGATCATAGAAAACCAGGAGTGAAGTAGGAAATGGTTATTGGATAGGTCCAAGCCTATTAGGCTTTTACAACTGTAGCATAGACTTAAACACTTTGTTCAATTCACATTAAATTTATTTAAAGTCCAGCAGAAATTTTTTTTTTTTACCCTTTCATAATAAAAAGGCTTCATCACAATATTTTCAGAATTGAACAGAATTTCTGTAGTCAGGAATTTGGTTGCCTGGGAAATGCTGGGTTATTTCCATTGAACCCAAAGGGTTTCATGATGGCCCTGAAATGTTCTTGCCTCTCAGATAAAGATTTTTTTCTCTAAAATCACCAAGAAAAAGATTTTGTTAAGTTTATCCAAGGTTTCTTCCCCCCCACCTTTTTTTTTTTTTTTTAAAAAGTGGATTTATTTCAAGTTTCCCCAAAATAATATTCCTGAATAGTTATATCATCTGTCAAATACTTTCAAACAGTTTTAATCTGTAGTTTTATTGCATTGAAAGCAGAGGAGTCCTATTAGAGATTAATATCTTGGTTATTCTAATAAAAAGAAACAAAAATAAAAGTAAGGGTTGACCTCCTGCAGTTGAACGTGGTCCATCTGTGCTGCGCTACTGTACCTTTCACCCATCTGCACTATTGCATCTTGGTTTAGCGGTTTGACATGCTTTGCTTTGTGGTATTTGTGCCAACTTGCAGGTTTTTTCCATCAATGGATTGTGTTAAGAGCTTTAAGTCTGAGGACGCTTGAAACTTGATGGGAATAATAAAAAAAAAGCTCCAGATTTTGTGTCTCAGATTCTTGAGATAAATTTATCATCAATGCTCTTTACTTGGATTTATATTTTATTCTTGAAATGATTTGGACTACCCCCAAAAAGCTCAAAACAATAGAATAATCTGCTTGTGTCTCTTGAGTCCCCTTGGTCTCTGTTGGCTGGTTCTAGTTGCTGTGGATTTGCATTTATAGGACAAAGTGCTTACAAGAATAGCAGCATTATAAAACTTAATGAGGCAAAAATATCAGAGAGGTTTGATCACCACATAAAATACCACCTTTTGGGATTATGTTGATGACTGGAATAATTACCTTGGGTTTTCATTGTAACTAGGTTTCAGATGAAAAAAGAAGTCACTTTTTCCTATTAATATAAGCTTTTTTTAAAAGTAGGTCAATGAAATGTTTTAAATGATTCATAAATGTTTAGAGATTTTCATTATATCAAACAAAGGTAGATTTAAAGTAACCAGTATGTTCTTTAATATCTGTGATATTTCTTAACTAAGAAGGAAGAAATAATTTTAGAAGTGCTATTTTCAGTACTTTAAAGTGCTATAATAATTAAAACTGCTGAGAACCTTAAAAATACAAGGTGTTTTTTTGAAGACATCTCTGGGTGAATTTGTATAGTGCCTGTGAAAGTATAATATTATCTTAGTAATTATCTTACAGTATTATACAATATTATCTTAGTAGGTCACAATAGTGAAAACTTGCAATCCACAAATACCTACAGCACTACCACAATACTTTCTGTCCTTTTCCAGCACACCTGCCATGATTTGTGAAGAATGAGTATTCAAGACAGCTGTGTTTGAATTTGGGGACCAAGACAGTTGCAATCCGAGAAATATTTGTGTGTTGCTGTCAGTAACAAGCAGATGCTGTTTTGCTGACTTTTAATGATGGTAAAAGAGCTCAGTGTAACAAAAACAAGCAACCAACCCAGAAAAGGTTCACCTCTGACTTCTTCAGTCCTAAGTGATCAATAAAGAATAGATAATTTGTCAAGAACATATTGTGAAGTGAAGCTCAGCAAAAGTTCAAGTTAAAGAAAGTAAAAATTATTTTTCTTCCTAATAAAGGCCTGATCCCTTCTAGTCATAATGGTGTTTCTCAGTGTCTGAGTTTTTGGTGTGACAGTCTGTACTCATTGTGTCTGACAGAATGACATGTAGAAAACTTTTTTTTCTTTAGACAAAGTTTGCCTTGGTAAATGTAATTATGTTTAGAAGTTTTTGGATACACTGTAGAATTGGTTATAGGGGGGTAATTAGATCAACTAAATTGGATCACATTCTAAGGATTTAAAAACTAGACTATTTGACAGCAAAGTCAAAAATAGAGTTAAGTCTTGTCTGAATTCATAATTTCTCTTGTATTTAATAATTTTTCATCCAAAAATTCCTTAGAAAGACTTTAAAATTAAGCAGCAGTTCAAAGTGGTTAAGCAATTTTCATAAATAAATACCTTTGTGTATTCTGGCATAAATTTCTTGTAATTCAACAGAATTAGAAGCCCTTGTAAAATAAAATTTTATCCATTCACAGTTTATTTGACAGAGGATTCTGGTAGCATTGGCTATCACAGCAGACCATTGAATTTATTTGTTAAAGAGAAATTGGTTTATGTTCTGTCAGAACAGAACATATAGAAAAATTTGATGCCAGGCATGCTGTGTTTTGATGAAATTCCAGTCCAGAAAATCAAAAGCAAAGTTAAGAAAACACATAGATATTGTATGATTAAAACCATTAAGCTGTTCTTTATTTCTGGCTGAATGCTAGTCTTTCCACAGCCTAGAGCAGGAAGAAATAAAGTTTTGTAAGGAGCATTCTCTTTCTTTCTCATGTCCTTGTGAAAATGTACCCAGCTGGGCTAAATTATGTACCTTGGAAATTGAGAAGTTCATAGGTATTAAAAAAGGGCCTCCTAGAATTGTAGGTTTTGAATTTCCCACATCACTGTTTCCTGTTAAGTGTATTTGATCTAGGACAGAAAGATAATTTCAGCACAAATAAACTCTGCATGCTCCTAATGAAGACAGAACAAAGGGTCTTTTTCTCTGAAAACTAAACAGTTTACTCCTCTTGGTGTAAGAAATGTATGAGGGGAAGCCTTTAATGCAGAGAGAATAAAACACTGCCCTGAAACACAAAAGGGCAAAGTAGTAGTAAAATGTGAAAAAAAGACTGTTTCCCAGCTAGTTTCTATTTTCAAAAGAGTTGGATAGGTGCCCTGGGAAGTGCAGAGGCAGCTCAGAGGGACTTGAGGAGGAAGATGGGAATAGGCTGGAGTGCTTGGACAAGAGGCAGGTGTAAAATTTTAGGTAAGTTGGGTCTGTGGCTAGAAACTGGGAATTGGAACCATGGTACTAGACACAATCATAAAATTATTTGTTCTGACAATAAATGCATTTTCAGTTTAATACCTTTTTCTTAGAGGGAAGGTAAGTTACTGTGATTCTAAGATTGCTGACTGTCATCAGCAACACTAGCTGGCTTGTATCTCAGTGTGAAAATATACACTGAGGACTAATATATTCCCCTTTAATTATTTAGAGCTTTGTAAAGTATTGCGGTTTTTCCCACATCCCAGGAAGTAAATATCTTGCACTTCTTTTTCCCCTTGCAATAATTCTAAATCAGCTGTTTTATTCTTTTTCTTCCTCTAATTTCTTAGTCTGCATCCTCTGTCTGCTTCTTTTTAGTTTCCTTTTTCCCCCTCCATATCCTAAGTGATTGCACACTGTGAAGAGAGAATGCACTCTTCAAGATATCTATTATAGAGGACAATGAATTTTGTAAACTTGCTAATTACCATAGTGTGCTTTAGCTTTTTGGAAACTACAAGATAGTATTTCACATTTTTGACCAGTAAGTAAGGTTTTAACTGTTTCTTCTGTTGGAAAGGAAAAACAGGCAAATCTTGTGAGCTGTTATCCTGGAAGCTGTGGCCTAGATACAGTCACGTTAATTTTTAACTTATAACTTGGTAGTCATGACTTCACAGAGGATACTGACAAACACAGCTTCAAAATTTCCTTGTTAGCTTTTCACCTCTTTTTGTCCAAAAGAGAAGTGATGGGTCTTTAATAAAGTGAAGATTTCAACAGGATACATGTCACAGGAAATGAGAATGGGAGACAAATAAGGTATATAAAATTGTTTTCTGAATGATAGCAGAGATTTAGAGCTATCCCTATCCACTTTGAGACCATATTTGTAGATGATTATCAGAAACTACCTTCCAAATTGCTGGCATCTAATTCAGCTGAATCCTACACACACCACTAGGTGGAGGTTAAAATATTTTCTGCCTATGATATTAACCAAGTACTATGAAAAATCCTTTTACTGTAGAAAACACTAGATATAACCAGAGTTAATCTTGAATTAGAAGGCATGACTTCCTCATTTATGCAGCAGACTCATACAGAATCATATAGCAATGCAAATTACTTCTAAAATAATTCTGTGGCCTTTAGTTTATTTAAATAATTCAGAAAATTTAACAGTAAAATGAGGTTGTAGTAGTACATGTTATTACTTGCATAGAAACAGACAGAAAGCATAAGCACTGCAGTGAGGACAACCTCTTGCTAGACAACAATTAAATGCACACAACAAGAAAAAATGAGATGAAGCAATCAGAGTTTGACATTCGATGGATGATGCTGAGTAGTTGAAACAAGTTTTTAGCTCTGGAGATAGTGTAGAGGGGGCAGGATTCCCTGACCCACCCCTTGTGCTGCCATGAGAGCTCCAGCGTACACGCAGGAGCTCTTCTGCGCTAGAGGCTGACACTTCTGGTCCTACAAGTGAGCAAGGAAAGTGTAAAAACACAGAAATAGAGAGGAAGTTGTCACTATAGATTGAAGGAACAAAAGTTGCCAGTTTTATGATGTAATTAGACTTTTGTATCTTACTGGAAAAATAACAAATTTAGGTCACTGTGAAAGTAGTCTCAGAATTATGTTGTATATTACACTCAGCTAAAATTAACATACCAGTTAAGAGATTCATTCAATGTTACAGAGATCTGAGTCTGAGCCAGATTTAATGCTTTGTGACAGAGTTCTGGTATAAAAATATAAATATAAAATATAATAATATAAATAAAAATATAATAATATAATAATAATAATATAACAAAAATTTTATGCACACATGATCTTTAAAACTCATATTTTGTTTAGAAATAATTCCTATCAAATATATTCATTTTAAGACTGTATTTATAGCTTTCTTGCAGTTATAGAGTGAGTAAAATAACATTGTAGGAGTGTTCTTTTTCAAAAAACCGATGAATAAATTTGATATTATGTATTAGTTAAAACAACACTTCAACAGACTTTCATATTACATGTAAGGTTTAGGTATGTTTAAATGTTTTTCAAAATGTAGAATCAAAACTAGTGTTTGAATAATTTTATTCAGTGCAACAAGTTTTTTGTTTTCCTTTTATTTTGTTTCCTTATATTTACTTAATCATTCCATCCTAACATGCAACCTTAATATTTGCAAACATTAAATTTCACCCATGACACAACCAACTTTAATCAGAAATTAAAAATAGCTCTGATTTTAAAAAGTTCTCAAAGTGCAGTATAAGGTGTACTTAACCAATGGTGCTAAATAAAGGAAAAATAATGGAAAAGTCAAGAAAAAATTGGAATGAATGTTGCAATTAAATAAATTTGAAAGCAGAATCCTTAAGCAGACAATCATAGTGTGAGAAAACTCTAGTGACAAAACTGTCTCATTGGCCCGACACACAATTCAACCATTGGGTAGGGGTTTGTTACCACTGCTTCCTCTCACCATTTCTAAAAATCTTAGCTAAACCTCCAGTGCTTTACTCCAAAATCCATTTAGACTAGCCTTCCTTCCACCAAAGGAAGCCCCAGGCCTTCTATAAATAAAACAAGCATCTGAAAAATCTGCTAATGCAGCACTGCCCCCATACATACTCTTACAAGTAGCTTTACTAAGTGGAAAGAAAATGCTATTGAGGTTATGAAATATTGGCCTGCTTCATGTAACAAACTGGCACAACAGTAAAGTGTGGCAGATGATCAGCTGCACTGGCAGGGATTTGTCACACTTGCAGAAGCCTGTCCAAGGGTTGCTGATGTTGTGCCTAGCCCTGTAGAGCCATACCCTTCCACCTACCCATATAACATGTACTTAAGGAATACATCAAATTCATTTGAGCTAGATGTGTGGCTAAATTGCAGGAAAGTTAGAGTAGTCATCCAAGTTCCAGGGAAGTCTCACTAATCTGATGCTGATCTTGAATTCAAGTGAATGAGAATCTGGGCTTGTAGCAAAAAAACACTGAAATATCCAAGATGTGCAAATAGAAATGTTCTTTAAAAAGTGCAATTATTTCCAGATGTGGCTGTTAGTTTCACCTTATCACTTCAGTGTAGTCTAAATAAATAAAATAGTAATATTTTTCTTTCACTTCTGCTGTGTCAAACTGATATTAATCTTAAGAGGGAAAACATCAAATATTGATTAGAAGAGTTGATCATTAACACTTGGTGTGATCCTCACCAAAACAAGGAATAGAGATATATAAAAATATTGGCCTTCATTGGAACACAATATCTGAAGTGAGAAACTCATTCAAATTATCTTCTTCACTCAAAGGAGGAAAACTCGAACTATGAATATATCTAATAATATTTGCCAAGTAAGTATCTGTATTTTTTGTTACAGTACTGTTAATTACCAGTATTTGTTCACATTATGTGAATTTGCAGTGTTTCTACCATTAGAGTGGTAGGCTGAACAAATAAACAGGAATTCCAACTGTGTTTCAAAAGGATAGATGACTAGAATAACTTCTAACAAGTCAAAATGCAACAATGACTCATTATCCTAGATTAAGCTGCTTATATTTTGAGAAGGTGCATTGTGCTCTCAAATATAAGAAAGAGCTGCCTTCCTTTTTGTTTTGTAAAAAGCATTTTACCATAAGGTTTCCCTTTCTCATTTAGTCTACTTTAAGTGATGGGATCCATAAATATTTTATCAGTACCTGATGGAAGAATAGGAAATGACAATAAAATATATCCACTGGGGAAATATGTCTAATAGCAGATTGAACAGCAACTTCAGCTCCCATGTGATATGGCATTTAGAGAAATGCCTTTTGGAAAGGAAGCTTAACTTACAAACCAGTGAAATTTGCACCAAATATCTACTTGGAGTGAAAGGGCTGATGGAGGGTGGGAAAAGAATCTGCATCTCTCTGTTGAACTGTCAGTGGCTGAGTTCTCTGTCACCAAAGAAGATTACACTAGGAGTATCCCTGTTGTGCAAGGGTTAGTTAGGGGAAATGCCCGTTCTGTTTTACCTACCTTGCCATCCCCCTGTTTGATACTTTTCTAAGTGAATGGAATTCTGCTTTGAGGCAGGGAGTTAAAGTATTGAAAATGTGATTCAACAGAGTATGTGTGCATAATTGCTCACTGCTAAGGCCTCTTCCCCTACCCATTATGCAGCCATAGTGGGGACTACTGTTTAGAGCCATCATCTCTGGTGGTTTATTTCATCTCACCTTGATTTTGAGAGATACTCAGATTTCTTGTTAACATGTAGTTAACTAAGAGTTCCTGATGATTTTTCATCAGCTTCTTATAAGATGCAAAGGCCAAAGGGTGAATAATTTCCTTTTTTCATTTAGAAAATATGCTATTTAAAGTCTGATCCCTCTGAGGTTTTTGGAAACAACCTTGCAGGGAAGGTGATAAACATATTGTTTCTACATTGTGATGGGCATTAGATGTAGTATTATGCTCAGTGAAATATGAGCTGTATTTAATTTTTATTATCTGAGTCTAATATGCAATTGTAGGGATCTGACACAACATGTCAAATATGCTTGTAGTCAATCATCAGTTGGGGCTTAAGTATTAGTGTTTGTTTAATCAACATCTGATGCAACAGTTAAAATCATTTGCTACTTCTAAAAAGTCAGAGTCATCTAAGAACATAACTAAATTTCTAAGAGGATGGGGGCGACTTTTTCCTCTTTGTAAAACCCAATTCCACTATGGAAATTTTGGCCTGAGTATTAAACGTGTCTTAATTTTTATGTTTTCTGTCTACGTTAAACTAAAACATATCTAACAGCACCCTATAAATTATTACATTATCACTGACAATCAAAGAAGTTCTAATTTGAAGATTAAAGTAAAAGATCTTGAGGTCTAAATATCTTTTTCACTCAAAAATTATATACTCATATAACACCATACTAACAGAGATATGAGGAAGAAAGTTGATAATATCAATTGTATCTGTACCTGTTGAAAAGGGCACAAAAATGGACAGGAAGAAACAGAACTAAGAAAATAGTTCCACTTCATCAAAGTAAATATTTTTTTCACATAAAGACAGAGTTAGTTGACAAAAGGATTAGAGGCCATTATGCATAGCTAATTAGAAGGTAGTATAATTGGACAACTGCAAAGTATACTTTGGCTTTAAAATAATGTTAATATTTGTGCATTCAAATAAATTGCCAGATAGGTTGAAGGTTAAAGGGTAGCACATAAACCTCTCTGATATCTGTGGCAATGAACACTATTGCCAGATATTTCAAATGGATTTAGGACTAAGGGCAGCTCTAAAACTGGGATATGAACTGCTCCAAGTAATAGAAATATGAGGGAGATAAATGGTTTTCTATGGAGTGATAAATATGTTTCAGTCAAACATTTACTTCCTGTTCATGAACTCTGATAAACCTGGGCCAATACAAAAATAGCACCTCCTCATGGAAACAAATGGGAATTTAATAGAAATTTAAAATGAATTATTTTGTATTATTTTGGCATTTCTATTTTCTTAGAGCAGTTGAAGACACCAGGGTTCTTTTGGGACTTCCTTTGGTGCTTTCTTGGCTCAATATATTTTCACATTCCTCAGAGGAGGTAATTACAGCTCTTGGTCACCGCCCTTCATGACTCTACCTGTGTCTTTCTCTTTGGACTGCAGCACATAAGGAGACATGAGGAGAAATGGTTTAAATAGAAATGTAAAAATTTGTTTTATTCTCTAAGGAAGGTACTATTGCTTTTGGAGTTAAAATATTAAATACTTCATTATTAAAACCTTTAGTAAGGGCATATTTTTATTTTCTGATCTAAATCTCTAGGAATTAAAATAGGAGACACTTCAATATTAAAAACTTTAATAAAGGCACACTTTCATGATCTGCTCTGTGAATCTCATATACAGAGGAGGCAAAACTGATCCAAAGAAGAATCCATATGGTTGTTGTTAATATTTCATTAAGTATTGCATAATTATTTTTATTTTTTCAGATTCTAATCGTGGGAATTTATTCATAATGCTAATTAAAAAGAGTAAAACTCCTTGATTTGGAAAACTAATGATGGTACACCCTGCTGAATTTGAGGGAGGAGATAGATGTATATGTATATGTATATGTATATGTATATGTATATGTATATGTATATGTATATGTATATGTATATGTATATGTATATGTATATTTGCAATTTTTTTCTCAATAACTTCAATTTAAAAACAATACTTGATAAAATAAATTAAGAAAGAAGCTCTTCTAGTAATCTTATCCAAATATTGTCCACTGCTTATATTTTGCTTGGCTAATTCAGCAACAATTCTAACAGTTTAGTTTTCTTATCATGGAAGAGAATGTTTTTTAAATTTTTAAAATTTTTTTACATTTTCTATGATCCCACTTGGTTGAGGTTAATAGTTAAGACTTATTGATATAGGCTGACCAGATTGGAATGACACAGGTCTGATAGATATTAGTCATTTTCTACTGGTAGTAGAAATGGCCATGTTAAATTATTTGCCCCATTTGGGTGTTTAATGGTGGCTGAAAGTAATCAGGTTCCAAAAAGCAATTTGAATGCTGTTAAACTAATTAAGGAGCTAAATGTCTCCATAATAAACAGAAGATCTTGAAAGTTACCTTCATTAGTTACAACAGGAAAATGGTCATTAATGTGATGGGAAGTACCTGAAGAAATGCCTGCCGGAGGCAAATCCTGTCATCAGGGCACTCTGCAGACTCAGAAGTTTTAGTATGAACACTCTCAAAGGCTCCTGGGTCACTTCTTTCTATTTTTCATTCATTTTGATGTTATTTAGATTGTCTAGAAAGTACTTTTACTTTATTTTCTTTTGTCTCTTGTAAGCCTATAATATTTAATTTGTCATCAAACAGGAGAAAAAAAAGCATGCTAAATTTCCATTATTTCCTCTTTGTGTGGAAGGATTAGGTATATACATGTATCAATTTATTTCTGTGTACATCACCTCTCAGTAAAAATAATCTTCATGAGCTGAGCAGGACTATGGTTCACCTGTAATTTAAATAATCAGAAAATATCCTGTGTTGGAACATACTGCTAAATTAAAGAATTGAAGTTCCTTTCCATTTTCATTTTTGTTAGCTGTCTATAAAAAATGTAATTGTTTGATTTACATATTAATATAAAGATATAGATGGATGCACTCATCTGCTTCTTTGTGATTGTCAGGCCTTGGGATATGCATACCATCATATTGTGAAAATAAATGAATTCATGCCTTTAAGAATCAGTAATACAAAGTTATCAGTCACTTCTTAACTGCTAGCAGATTTTAAACATATTTTAAAACTTCTTCATGGCAAAATTCTGCAATAAATTTAGTCATTACCTTAATCTTATAAATTTAGCAAGATCAGTAATCTATCAAATATAATTGGTACACCTAGAAATTTTTCTATTAGTAATAAAGCACAGTAGCTTCTGTGATAAGTACCTTCTGTAATTGTAATTCGGTTGCCAGATGAATAGGGTGGAAAATACTGCAAATTGTCCTTTTTAAGTCATTGACATTTTTGCTTTAGCAGAGCTAGTTTAATCTGATCTGACTGGGCAGATGTGTCCACCCCTGCAGATTCTGTCGGAGTCAATGGAGCTTCACATAATTTTATAGCCATTATTTGATACAGAACTGGCATTGCTGTATAAAGCATCTGCTGCAGAGGTTCCTATTTTCTTTCTGGAATATAAAGTAAGTGAATAAAAATTTCCAGAATGGGACTGATAAACAGGTAGAATATCTCACTTTCCTTTTTTTTATCAATAAAAATTTATTGATAACTTAAAATTACAAATATTTCCTAAGTGAAAACAGTACTTATTTTGGGATGGCTTTTTAACTTCTGAGCCAAAAGCAAGCACAGTGAAGATATAAGTGCATATTCCATGTTTTCTGTTAATTTATCCTGTTTCCAAGATTATTGAATACATTCATTATTAAGGTGCTAAATCTTTGGAAAATCCAATTGGATAAAGTACAAACATCAACATGTTCTTCATCTCTTGAGAGGGTGTCAGGTGGGCAGGACTTAAAGTCAGGGAGGGAGAAAGAACCTCAGGCCTCAGCTCATAATTTGTAAACCCAAATCTCTGGTTTTGAAAAAATAAGAAAATAAAATAAATGCAACTAGTGATTAGTTTTTCTCCTCCACATTTTCAAAAGCATGTAATAAAATTAGATGAAAATATGTAATCAATGCTATTGATCAATAAATATATTTTATAACTTTTCATCTGGAGAGACCTTAAATAGTATGTAGCTAGAGATTGTAATGTGAATAACAGATACACAAGAAACTTGTGTTGCTAAGGAAAGCTTAGAAAGTTGAAGCACACATTTACATGCTAATGTAGATAAGGCCCCCCGATATTAAAAATATGGATGCAAATGTAAATCTCAGAAGAGTGCAATAGTTCTCTGCAGATCATGTTACAAACATGGAAGTTAGACTGTATCGTATGTAAGCTATATAAGGCTATGCAGAAATTAAAATTATGTTTTGAAAGAAATTTTGGAGCTAAAGTAATAAAATTTGAAACAATATCTTAATATATCCTTCCTTTTTCTTTCAAAGATAATGCATTTTACATAAATATATGTAATTTTCTCCAGAATTCGAACAATGGGAAACCAGGAAAATATGTGAAGCTTTTACCCCTGTCTTTACTGTTTGAGGAATCCTAAAAAATAATATAGAGACAACAAACTTGTGTTTGTAGTCAAATCTCTTTACTGGAAATTAAGTTTAATCTGCTAATTCATTTTCTAAGTGCTACTGAAGAGTGTCTCTCTCACAGCTACAGAGATTTTGTGTTCATTGCTCTAGTTCTTTCAACATTATATTGTGTCCATTTAGAGGGACTTCAGAGTCTCAGAAAAATGCAAATATGCAAGCAGGTAATAGCAGTATCTTTTCAGAAGAAAAATATCACTTCAATATCTTGTTTGATGTGTTATCTTTTGGATCCAAAATAGAGCCTTGAAATGAAACTGGCCGTTTCAGGGATTCGTGATTTAATAAATCTGCTTTTAAAGGGCTGGAACAACTTTGAGGGGTCCATTACAGAATGCTTCATTTGCAGCCTGTGGTTAGTCTGCTTTGAGACTCCAGTGGAAACTGTTAATGTATTTAACAATACATTAAGAGCAAGAGTGGGAAGAGATAAAACAGATGATCAGTAAAGTCTTGGCCTCTATATCTGTAACACCAGTGCCTCTTGCTAGTCAGTAACGAACACCGTAACAATATAGACTTAGAAACCAATTTAATTTTCTCCTGTTGGAGAAACACAGAAGCCAACCCTGTTAACACTGAAGTGGGGGACAAAAAGAATCCAATCTTCTTAAATTAAGGCGATTCCTATGGTTACTTTTAGACATCCAGCTCCCCTAGATGCTACTGCTAGCCTGACCAGTCTTGGTCTCCCTACCTGCAGTGTGGGTGCTAGAAGTAGATGATCTTTAAGGTCCCTTTGGGCTCAGAATCAGACCCTCTTGGAATAATTCCAATCATCTAAAATTGTTTTTTTAAAAAATACATTCATCTATTCCACCTGGTCCTTTAGCACACACATATCTTCTTAAAGGAGTGTGCAGAGTCCAATTCGTGATTTATTTTATGTTTATGCTAAAAATTCTGTGTGGTGAGCCTTCCTCTGTCTAGAACTTGATAATCTCTTTAGCAATCTATCATTCCTTTCTAATGTCATTGCCCTTGTTTTCTTCACTTCTCAATGATAGTTCACAATGCCAACAGCAATCCAATCTGAACCTTAATATGGAAGTCCTCTGTATAATTATTCATTGGAAATTTACCTTGGAACACTGACATCCTTACAGTACATGTGTGTGTGTGTGTGTCTGTGTGTGTGAATAAATGCATATAGATTACGTAGCATGTGCGTGTATTTTTATATATATACACTTATTTTTATATATATACACTTGTTTTTATATATATACACTTATACACTTTTTATATATAAATACACTTGTGTGTATGTATATATATATAGACATACATACGTGGTACACACACACTCAGACATGCATTACAGTGAACATAACAAGAATCCATGATTCTGTATGATTCAACCCTTGTAGTAGAGTAGCTTAGTTATATTGTGACTCCCCAGTAGAAGGAAGACTTTGACAAACCAAAGCACTGTAATCTCAGGCTATTTTATGGTTTGAGGGGTGGAGAACATTGTATCTGGGAGTAAACTGAGGATGCTTGGTATAATCCTAGAAGTATATGATTCCAAGGATAAGTGGGCTGATAGCAGAATTTTGGGCTTGACTTTAAATTTCTAATAGGTGTTTACAAGCAAGAGTGGCTTGACTCTCCTGGAGGATGCCTTTCATGAGGTTAGAGACAGCAGACACAACATATGCTTAGGTAAGGATAGGAAATAATACCGTAAAAAGGCTATGTTGGATTGCCCTGATAAAAATTATAGAGGTTCCCCAGACTTGAGAAGGAGAAATGTCTTCTAAGTTTGAAAGCAGTCCTCTTTTAGGCAGAAGTGTTGGTCAACATAACCTGCAAGACCCCTTCCCAGTCTAAATTATTCTGTGATTCAGCAATTTGAACTATTCAACAAAATGTTAAAATCCAACACTGAAGAGTAATCATGACGTTAGGTAATTGGAATGCTTTGAAGAGTGTAGTCTTACAAGGAAAGAAAATACTTGTTTGAAATAAGATGAAGACAATAATTTAACCAATGTGCTTTTGTCCATTTACCCAGGGCAATGTATTTTTCTATTCAAGTTTCATAAAGATGCTTACAGATAATTTCTGTCTCTAATAAAATCTCTTTTAGCCTTAGCAGAGGTTTCTCTTATGAACTATGTAATTTGGTATTTTGTTTATTTGTGAAGATAATCAGATGCATTTTGAACAGGTCTCTAGGTATCATATTCAAACTGAAAATGGATCACTTGGAAATTTGGTCATACTTTTTACTATTTTTTACTTTTTTTTTTGTCGTTTTTTACTGAATTGCTGAACCATAAGCAAGAAATATTACATCTGAATCTTGAAACTTGGAATCTTAGAACATATATTACAATTGCAAATATATGTTTTGGGAGGCTAGAAACAGCAATTCTATCCCAATTACGTAACCTAGCCTATAGGTTTGTCTTACCTGGAAGAGAGATTTTGTCTTCTTGTGATATATACCTTATCTGATTCATTACACATGATTTTGACTTATGAAGAAACACTTTTCCAACAGGTCAATATGAAAGTAACCAAGACCTTTTTGTGAAGTAAAATCTGTAGGTATAGATGTGGCTAAAGCAAGTGCAAATAGCCAAAAAATTATCTTGGTGCTTACAAAAAGTTTAATTCACGGTGCAGAATCCAATGAAATCATTGAGACTCCAAGAAAACTGTATTAGAGAAACAATCATGAGATGAATACTAATTGTCATTAAGAATTTATTAAGAAATCTCTCCAATGTGCTAAATAAGACAATAGAAAACTTAATTAAAAATGTAAAGACCTTATTTAAAACTGTGCAGATCAGATGCCTGCACTCCATAGTGCCATGTATTCAGAGGAGAGGTGGGTACCTGGCCTTAGGCAGCTGTGCTCAATCTGTGGGACCAAGCATGCTAAATCTATATCCAAATCTTATATCTTCATTTATTATTCTGTCCATATGGCAAATGATAGACTATTCCGCTCCTCCTTTTGTCTCACAAAATGTTATGACAACTCTTTCTGATGATCTTTTAAAAGCTGATGTGGTTATATATATGTAAACCAATTTAAATAATAAATCTGAGCTGAGGAAAAAAATTGTCTGCAAATTTGAACTTGACAAGAACTTGACTTTTGAGACTGCTGCACTAAGCTTTTTAAGATACTTTGAAAAGTACATTTCTTGAAGTTTACAAGTACCGAAAGGGCTCTTACAGTTCAACAGTGCATTTAAAATATTTTAGAACACCTAGAAAAGTATGCTTCGTGGCAAATGGTAATGATTACCTTCTGCCTCCTGAAAAGGCTAGTACTTGCTTGATGGTTTCAACTATCCTAGAAGCAGATGTGTGAAAAAGAATACTGCAGGAATTGAGGTATTTATTCAGAGCCAGGCAGCAACATCCTGCATATCAAAATGGCAAGAGTATGAACTTTGAATTTGCTCACATGCATGGTGCTCCCCAGTGCTTGTTGGCCTCTTTTTATACATTCCCTTCCTATGCTGGCAGATGTGGATGAGTGCCTTTTGCCCATTATGCTGACCATGACCTCAGCCACTGCTCCAGAGCGGTGATAGAAAGCAGGGACCTCTTTTGGTACTGCTCCAGTCACATGGTGTGGCTCCTTCATACTAAGAGGAATTTTTCCTTGATATGTCTAATCAGCTTTTAGCAGTTTAAACATCTCAGGTATTTGTAGATTACTTTAATAGGACATTTTTCTAAGGAAATTTTGTTCTCTTACATTCTGTTTTGTGGAAAAGCTACACTAACTTTCTCTTGCCACTTGAGTAAAAGTAGCATTTTAAAGAGAGTATTTTTTTTCCACTAATACATTTTAAAATGCAATTCCTGCTCATAGGATTTACCTTGGAATTTAAAGCATTGCCAAAGTGAATATATTTAATATGTTTTGCATTAGGTTTCTCCTATCATCTTTTATATTTTGATTTTTTTGTCCATTTTGGTTAATTGTGCCTTTTTTTGAAAGGTTCCTAGAAGAAATTTCCACAGATCTTTTTGTCTATTCTGATGAATATGCCTTGTAAGTTATACAATTGAAAGTTATATTGTGCAAAGAATTTCAGTGTAACTCCAGTGGCTAAAAATATTTTGTCCAGCATTCCTCATCTTCTGCCAATAAAAATGTTGCCCCTATTTACCACAAAATTTACAACTGGATTTATTTAAAATTAAGTCTAATTTAAGCACTGCTAGTTCCTGTATTAAAAAAAAAAATAAATCATAATTTGCCTCTAAAGTGAGAAAAAAAAAAAAAGCATTCCAATTTTCCTAGGTATTTCAACAAATCTCCTCTTGAACAGCTGACCTGATGCCCCAAAATGCTTTCCACAATAACAAAATGTTACAAAAAGGTCTGTTTCAGTTGTTCTAAGGGACAGATGACCTTTTTTCCTTTGAAGCATTGTGTACAGAAGTAAGCTAGGAGATCATTTTTACAGAAAATACTCTTAAAGTTGCCTTTCATCAAACATTTCTGTTTGAAAATTATGTTTACTTGCATCAAATATTGTGTGCCAGTAAGTCTGGATGGAATCCAAGTCCACTGCAATCTCTTTCTCTTTTCATTAAATGTGGCTTAAAACCAGTGATTTTGTCTGGTTTCTCCTTAACTCCCTCAAGAATCAAATTCCAAGGGTTTTTTTTTTTAAGTCTTCCTCCATTTTCTCTGTGAAGTTGTGGATCCTTTTCCATGAAAGAAGAAATAATCTCTTAGCTTTCTTCGGGTTCTTTGCAGCATAGGTCACGCTTTTCTAAATCTATAGATTCTGCAGGTTTAAAAATATGTTATAAGCCACATTTTCTCCTTGTGGAATTAGCAACTTACTAAAAGCACTGCTCCTGCTCAGAATAAAATTAATACAATAGCTTGATGGTAAGAAAACTTAATCCTGTCAAATTTAGGTTCATGAATAATTCACAAGGTACAATTTCGTGTTTATCCCATTATTAAAGATAGAAAGTGCCTGTATGCCATCCATGCTTTTTAATAACAATTTTCTAGTACTTGTAGAAAAAAACCCCATGCTGTTACCTCTGCAAAGCATTTTTGTGTTTGTTTTTATTTCAATTTTGATACTGAATTCAAAACTATTGTAGACATTTATATTATAAATTATTTTCTTCCAGAATGTCTCAGCTGAATGTTTATTAAAATGTATAAAAAAATGTTAAATACAAGAGAAATAATATTTTTATAACCTCGTTTCCTGTGAATCTTTTAGAAGTAGAACAGGAGTTTCAGAATTTTCAGTACTCAAGTTTAAGTCAGTGGAAATTACATTAGAAGTGTAAGATGTCACAAGATGCCACAGATAATTAGCAATGTTTTGTCTTAAATATACTCAAAACAGAATGGGAACAACTTAGTCCTGCTGTGTTGGTTTTTCAATGCCCAAGGATAAGAATGTGCTCTGACTATTAAGACTCCAACACCTGGAATATTATCAGGATAATGTCAAAATTCTCACTCACATTCTGAAGGGCACTCATACATACTTTTGTCCTATCTCCTTATGTTAGTAGTTGTAGTGCATCATGAAGACTTCTGGAAAAGTATTTCAGTTAAAACCCAAAAAATGGGAAGAAGCCAAAACCAGTAGTAAGCACAACAATCACCACAGAAAAGAAAGGGGAGTTAGCTTATGAATACATGGAAAAATGCAAATTTCAAGGAAACAATGCAATAACAATATTTAATCTTAAATCAAATGGGTTACTAAGGTAAAGCTGGAAAAAAACAAGATCATAAGTATTTAATCTCCTTTTTCTTGCCTATGTGTTTATTAATTATGACATCTTTAAATGGTCTCCCCTCAAGAAATTTTTCTGATACTTTGTTTTCTAATAGTGTGGTTTTTTAATGCATCCAAATCTCATGTTAGATTGTCTTCAGATGTCAATATTGAACAATACACAGATGCTGTGTTGCTATTGTGTTTCTAGGTATGTGATTCTTGCACAACTGCAATGTGACTAGTTTGTTAAATGGAAAAATAAAAAGGAGTGTTCTAGTCATGTAGAGATATTTGCCCTATAGCTTTGCAATATTATAAACTGGTAGAAATCTTTAGTGTTAAACAAGTTTCAACCATATTGTTTTTATCACCGAATAATGTTTTGTAAACTTTGAGTAATAAGTCACGAAACTCATGATAAACATGACTAGAACTATGGACTAAACATAACAATTTGAAAGGCTTAATTTATTGAGTTTGGTTCACAATCTGAGAAAATTCTGAAAATATTACTATATGAGAGAGATTTCAAATCATTAAAGATTTAAACTTATCTTTCTATATTGCTCCAAGTCCAAACCTTAAATAAATCTTGAGTATTGTCAGCCATTCTGGGCATAACAGACATATCTGTCTATACAGGACTTTTGCTTTTGGAAACAAAATAAGATATAAGAATCTTCTTTAGTTGTGACTGTAGCATTGGAATCCAAGCTCAGCAAAATTCCACGTTTTTTTATGGTCCCACATACTGTTCTTAGTTATTATTTATCCATTCCTTCAGCCTTCCTGCTATATTACCATAGATACTAATTGGGTTTTGAGGTTTTTTTGTTTGTTTTTTTGTTGTTGTTGTTTTTGGTTTTTAGGTGGGGTTTTTTTGGTTTTTTTGTTTGTTTGTTTGTTTGGTTGGTTGGTTGGTTTTTTGGGGTTTTTTGTTTGTTTGTTTGTTGTTTGTTTGTTTGTTTTGTTTTTGTTTTTTGGTTTTTTTGTTTTGTTTTGTTTTGTTTTTGTTTGTTTGTTTGTTTGTTTTTTGTTGTTGTTGTTGTTGTTGTTGTTTTGTCTGTGTCATCCTCCCCATTAGGACAAGTTAGAATTCTAATGCACAAAAATATCCTCACTCCACTCCAAAACAATTTGACTTCTCCTGAGTTAAAACTTGTTTATCAACTACTAATGCTCTACATGTACTGTCATGCACATATTCTTTTATACAATTAATGGCAACTTGTATGCAGCTGTGCATAGAGAAACTATGTACCATGTACTGAATCTTAACACCTTTGTTGCCACAAGAATGTAAATGGGTTTTATTGTAATGCAGTTTTATTCTTTTTTAATTACTTGATGTCTCATTTTCCAGCTGGGTATATAATAGCTCCAAATCGGTTCTTCCTCTTTTGTTCCTTGATTTCTTAAGGGACTCTGGTTTTAGTTGGTCCTAACTATGTTTTAGTCTGGGTATAGCTTGATTCTTGTTTTAGCTTGTACTTTTTATTCCCACTATCAAAACACCCCTAACTTTAGAAATTACTTGCAAATGTGCTGTGATCTTGATGGTCTGCTGAGCTGGTTTCATTTGGCACATATTCTGCTTGGATTCCTTCATCTGGTCTTCATGCTTCCACAATCAGGCATTCCCCTTCTTTCTCTGTTAATACCAATTTACTATAGTATTTAAACTATATTTGTAGAAAACAAAACAAAACCAAAAAAAAAGTGTAAATAGTAGAGACTGAAGAATGACATGTTTTAAAATTAGTGGGAAAGAACCTTCAGTGGCTGTCTAGTCTAGTATTCTCCATGCCTGCCCATGCTGTCTTTCCTTAAGACTCAGTATGTCTTTGTAGCAGCACTTTCTCCATCAGGGCTGTTCTTGCATGTCTCTGTAATCCCAGTGAGGCTGTAGACCCCTCCCCAATGCCCTGTGCAGGACACCCCTAGAACCACACCATGAAGGTACATTGCCATACCTGTTTCTTCAAATCACTTAGTCTCTTCTGGTCCAAAAAGTAGCTGGCGGTTGGTTATTTTTTGGGGAATGGTGATGGGTGGTTCTTTTTGGGGGTAGGGGATGAGAAACCTGCTGGGGAAGGTTTTGAGTTGAAATGAACCAGCTATGCTGCATGTAGAAGTTAACTTTCCTTAAAATTCGTCTCATACTAATAGAAGTAATTTGAGGGTCAATAGGGTGTTGAATACATGATGAAATAAAACTGATATGTTATTGCTGCTCAAGTCAAACAATAAGTGTCCTTATTTTTCTATGTGAGTTTACATGGATGCTGAAGATAATGACTGTATGGTGTTGATCTTACTCTGCTATCTTTTTGATTAAAAGAGAGATTGCAAAGAGTACTAGGCCACCTACTATTGTAGTAGATTGTCGGCTGTGTGGAAAGTAAACTGTTGTGCTCTGAAAACTGAATGAAAAATGTTCAGAATGTTGGGGTTTTTTTCAGTTCTGTAAGTGGTATTATTATTCTGAGTAGTAGTATTAAAGTTGTGGGCATAATAGAGTGGTCCATAGTTCCTTATAGAATCATAAAATAAAAACTATAAAACCATTAAATTAAAACAAAAAAGGAACAAATATATGTGGCAATCTCCAAAAGTGAGGGATTATTTTTGTTCTCAGATGTTTGGAAGACACTATCCTAAGTAACAGCAACCAAGACAGGAAGTATTTTTATTGAAGTTATTTCCTAAAGATGGTGAAAAATAACCTGAAGGAAAATATTGATCATGTCTCGTGTTCTATCTTTTTCTGAGTCAGCTATCAATCTAAATGTCCTAAGTGAACTAAAACAATAGAGTAAAATACCTGATTCAATTGCTCATTGAAACCTTAATTAGAATATTTTTCCATGTCAAAACACAGTGATTTGAAAATTTATTTTAAAAACAACTTTCACTTATTTTGTGTCCATGTATACAAATTGAAATAGAGATTCCAATTTAATTATAATGGTTCAGGAGTGTCAGGGCTCTAGTTTTTCTCAGTTGTTGTAGTAGTTTGGGAATGGCACTACTGCTCCCCTCCTCCCACCCATACTGGAGAGAGAGAGACAAAAGGCAGACATAATGGGCTGAGGTAAGAACAATTTACTGCAAACAGCAATGAACTAAGAAAACAAATAGTATTGACAATGCTGATAACAACAGTGTGCAAAGAGAGGGCGTTTTACATGAAAAATGGTCACTGACCTAACCTGGCATACAACCCTTAGAAAATTAACAAAATAATCAGGCAGACTGACTTCACAGAGGCTTTTTTTCTCACCCAAAGCCATGTTCCCTCTTCTCAGAAGTGAATGTCCCATACTTCCACCCCCCAGCTGTGATGGTATAGAGTAACAACCCAGACACAGACACGAAGCTCCAGGTTCCAAACCCTCATCGCTACTTTGAAAAATTAACCCTGTCCTTGGCTCAAGACAGGACAGCCTAGAAAGAAGCAATATCAATCCCTGAAACATATTGTATCAATTTTGATTGAATTTTGTAGATCAACTGTGCTACCCAGCTATCAAGCTTAGAGCTGCAACTTCTGACAACTTCTAATTGTATTTCAACATTTTTGTTGGTGTCTTTAGTGATAAGCTGCATAATAAAAAAGCTACTTTACTAGCATTTTGACCTATGTAGTAATAAAATCCTTTTATAATTCAGGAAGAGTGTTGTGAAAACGCAGTAATATAGACAAAGGATATTTGGATAGGTTTGTATATTGGTTCTTTTAGTTTATTGGGGGTTTTTGTGTGTGGAAGGTTTTGATTATTTGATTGTTTTTAATTTATTCCCCTCCCTCCTGACCTTTTCTCTTTGATTCTACTTTTATCTTCTGCATAACTGTATGTGAATGTACAATTGCAGTCCAGTCCTTACTTTTAACAATTACTCTAATTCAGTTACTAACAATAAGTAAAGTAACTTTAAAACTGTGCATGACATATGACATAAATAATGGCATTTGATCCAGTATGTTACTGTTTGTGTTGTTGCATACAAAACCAAAATTATTTAAAATATCCATCTTTAAACAGAGTTTTTGTTTGCATTATTCCCATTCACTTTTAGCTGTACAAGTTGACAAGTGGATTGAACACTTCACTGGTAGATTGCAACTTACAATTGTTCTCATCCTAATATGTTTGTTAAGGATTCTGAGACCTTTCTGCATGGTTCATCTTATGCAGTATATTTTCAATCCAGATTTGTGGTTTGTGCCTTAAATATTATTGTAGTTTATGTCTGTGGAACTGTTATTTATCTTTGACACATTTTTGGAGGAATAGGTTTGCAAATCACACTTCAGAAAAACTAGTTATAAAGACTAAGAAAGTGTACTGAGTAGGAAATGGTACTTTTTTTACATTTTAACTCCTATCAGTTTGGCACTGCATAGAAAAATAAAAGCAAATTACTTCCCTTTTTTTTTGCTGATTTAGCATGCGCTCAGCAGCACTGACACAGCTCTAGAATAAACTTCTAAATGTACTATAACTTCCTCTCTTACTAAAGAGAATTTCAAGTAAAAAGGAAGGTTTTCCCATAATCCTTCAAAGAAGTGTAACTCATGAAATAAGTTCACATGCAATACTGCCAGAAAAGATTCTCCTGGTAGCTCCAGTTCAGGACAGATACAGTTTGTAGTACATCAATAATTTGTTCTTTAACCATAGGCCATCCCCTCAGATAAAAGTCTTGACATTTGGGAAAGATTTATAAGTGGATCAAGATCCTCAGCTGGATCACCAGTCACAGGAATGCTAGTTTGACAGTTATTCATGTGTGGGTTGCAGTCACTTTCTTAATAAAAGGTCCTTTTATACTTGACCCTCATGTACCTTTCCCCGTAACAATACAAAGACACAATTTCTTTTACACTGCAATTCCTAATTCCCTATTTGCAAACTTTGATTATATAGAAAAGACAGTCTATGATAAATTGTTCAATCTTGTATTCTTCTCTCAGATGACCTTTAATAATTTCTTGGCTTTTTTCTGTGAACTAGATTCCCCTTAGAAAGGATGCTTGTTCAAATCTTTTCAGGGGTTACTTTTATCAGGGGCTGCACCATCACTTTTGATCCTGTATCTTTTTCTCTTCCTCAAAGGAAAAAAGTATTATACCCCCTTAAAATCTTTTATAGGTTAAATATGTGTTAGAAGAAAGAGTTTATAGAATTAAAAATTACAATAAAAAGTCATTCAAATTAAATAGAGTCCAGAAACTCTGCATTTGTTTGCAGAAAAAAAATTTGTCCAAAATAAAGGTATAAATATATATTTCTATTGCTACAAGCACAGAGTCTGTATATAACTCTCTTAACATTTGCATTAAACATAGTTTACATAGACCTATTGAATCAAAAAATCAGAAAATTTGTATTCATGGATAAAATTCTCTGACTATGGTGCCAATGCTTGTGAAACTAAATAAAATCCTGTATCATACAATTCTATTCCTTTTGCCTTAAAAATAGCACCAGAAACCAATGAACTTAATTTTTGTATGCTTATATACTGACATTTTGCTCTGCTTACTATGCTTGTGACAATACCCCAGGGTCTGTTTTTTGTTTTGGCAAGATCACCAAACTTTTTCCCATCACTACTTTCCCATCTCAGATTAAACAATTGATGGTGACCAATAAAGTTGCAGAATGTTCCTCAGAGCATGGTAATAAAACAACTCAGCACTTTCTCCCAAATTGCTTTAAAAACACTAAAGCTGGAATTTGTTTGCTGCTGAACACTCACATTTCATTGAAACAAAGGCTGAAAAGCTAGCTGATTCATCGGAACCTTATTATTTTTTTAATACTTGTACAGTCTTGATGGGCCAGAATAATTTTGAAACTGAGAAAAAATTAAGAAAAAATCCAGATCTGTAAATACATTTGCCAGATAAAACCTGTCTGATTTGCATAATCTCCCTATCTAACTCTTTCTCAGTACTCCAGGTTGAGAGTTACTTTATGAAGTTAGAATAATGCAATCATAAAACAGTTTGGGGTGGTCATATAGACCAACCCTCCCTGGGAGAAACAAGAACAGCTAGATCAGGCTGCTCAGAGCCCTGCCCAACTCCATCATGAATGGGTCATCTACCATCTCTGTAGGAATCTTGTACAAACATACAGATCTCATCAGAGACATGGCAGTTGTGGAACAGTTGTAGAAAAGGAAATTACATTTGTCAGTATTGGAGAAAGAGCCTCAGTTACCATGTAATTCCATATTATCATAATGTAACAGACAAATGAGCGTCAGAACAGGTAAAAAGGAGATAGCAAATGGAAAACATATATTTAATGAAATAACAGATGTATAAAATCATAGAACCCTCAATTCCTAGATTTCAGTTTGGAAGGAGTATTTACAGGCCATGTAATAAGCAATGCAATAAGCAGTAACATCTCCATCTACATCAGATAGCACAGAAACTTGAACAACATGGACCTTGATTGTATGTTTCTAGTGATAGTGATGCCTGGGACATCTAGTGCTTCCCCTTGTTCCTTGTATCTAGTCTAAATCTACCATCTTTAAGTTTTAAACCATTATCCTTTGTCCTGTCACAGTAGGCAATACTAAAAGTCTGTTTCTTACTTACACATCTTTTTTAAGCATTAAAAGGACAGAATAACACCTTTTCCAGGTAGAGCAACCCCAGCCCTCTCAGCCTTATCAATATCTTGTAAGATTTAAATGAAATTAATTACTCTTATTACAGGGAAGGTATGATTTAGGTCAGCAGCTTCTCAGTCCTCTACAGCTGTCCCAAGATGGTGCTGAAATCAGTCAGATTGAACTTTAGTTTATTCAATCCAATTGAATAATATGTAGCAAATGAAAATTCAAAAGGACACAGACTGTAAACTCAGATCAGACTTTGCACAAATTATAAATATAATTTGTTACCATAAAAGGAAATGAAGGAGATTAACTGTAGACAAAACACTGAATTTTTGAGAAATATAAATTTACTGCAGGAGATATGGAAGAGATAAGTACTTAAAATGTAAAGAATGACAGGTAACTTGATGAATATCACAAGCAGAAATTGAAGATCAAATTATTGTTAGGATTATTTTCACTTTGAATTATCCTCTGATTCAGACATGAAGCCTCAAATCTGAGGAAATCTAAACAACTCAAACAGTTATTGTAAAGTTTGGAGTAGGAGAGAAGACCTAGTAAGGTAGCAGCACTCTACAAGAAAAGATACCAATCATGAGTTTTTCTGATAAACCACAGAGGAGATCCCTCTAAGTTAAAAAATAACATTACTAGAGGAAGAAGAGGATAATTTAATGGATAATTTAATACTGGGATAATAAAAGCAAATAGTAATATTCTAGACAAATGTTGTTGAACATGAATATTGAAGCAGCTTGGAAGGAACCAGAACATTGAACATTGTTTAAAAAAATCCAGATGAACAATTTAGGCAAATCTGATTCTGAAAAAAAAAAAAAATCTATTTTAATGCAGGAATGATAATTATAGCATATGGAACTCTAGTTTTGATTTTCAGAGCAACATGAAAACAGCTGAAGTCTAATCAAATACTAAATTTGCCTTTGCCATGTGGGAGTATTTCCTTCCCCGCTCATCTTTTCTGCCCATTTCAATCTTTCTGAGCTCACAGGACTTTCAAAATTCTCCAGAAATTTGAGATTTCTCACTGTGACTATTTCAAGTGAATTGAATGATACATAAATATGCTCATTTTTGCTTTTTTTTTTTTTTTTTTGAATTGTGTACTAGTGAGAATTGTTCAACCTTAGACAAATCACTAATCCTCTCTGACCATCTCTTTATCTCCATGTAAAATAGGCCTAATAAGAAGTCCACCAGAAGCAAGCATGGAATTTAAGCTAGACAAATAGCTTGTAGCAGTAGAAGAGTAAAACTGGCATAATTAATTGAACTGCAGTGAAACTAATCCTATTTGCAGTAAAATTATTCAGTCACGTTTTATTTTGTTACAGTCACAAAAATACTCTAACTGAAGTGAATAAAATGTCCCTATCTTCCCAGTGAAAAGCAGCAGCACAGGCAGTAAGTATATTTTTGTTCATGTTAGTAATTATGTACCACTTAAGCAAAGGGTGAGTAAAATTTACAAATTCTGGTGAACCTGAAAAATGTTCTTATAGGAGGCTACTGAGTTAACATTGAAACAGAAGTTGCAATCTTAATTTCAGCCTAGTGAAAAGATACACATATGAATACATAAGTTCTAATTGTATTTCTCTACTCCAGAGTTCCTAGGAAGTTTAAGCTTCTTCCTGGGAAACAGGAAATCCATAGGCCGTGATGTTTATAAACACTACTATACTTAGTGCAGATAATAACAAGGTGAGCAAGAAAACAACCTATAACCTTCTTATCAGTCAATCTAATTCTGCTTCCTTTTCATAAAGAAATAATTTAGTAGGAGCTTAGATTTTGCTGATTGAGAGCCCTCTGAGAGCAGCTGATAAACAAACATATGAAAAAATCTTGAAATATTTCTGGTATGTTATAAAATATTTCACTATGTTAGTTAATAATACCTTAATTAGATAACTTATAGATGAAAAGAAGGGTTCCAAAGAGAATTAACTGATGAAATTACATCCATGAGAAAATGAGTCTAGCTTCTAGGGTTTTTGCATATTTCTGATTTATTACTTTACATGCTGAAAATTCTAAACAATTGTTATGGACTTCTGTAGATGTATTCATCATTGTCTCTCGCCATGATACAGGTATCAAGCTATGATATAGATGTGCTATTGTTGACTTATGCAGAAAAACAACAGCTCTTTTGTTCAGATTTTGAGATTGCCCCAGGCACTCA
This sequence comes from Muscicapa striata striata, assembly GCA_030060385.1. Classification (NCBI taxonomy): domain Eukaryota; kingdom Metazoa; phylum Chordata; class Aves; order Passeriformes; family Muscicapidae; genus Muscicapa; species Muscicapa striata. Next base: position 2,171,827 of record JAREIS010000070.1, read on the forward strand.
TATCAAAATGAAAAGGATAAACATATAATATAACCGTGGAAGCCTTTGACATCAGTACATTGATTCTTACTGTTAGACCATACAATCACAGACATACATTCTTAATTTAAAGACCCCTAGCCAAAGTCACAAGCACAAAAGATAGAATTACTTGGTGCAACTCTGTACAAAGCATCAGACACATGGAGAAAAACCACAATATTGTCAAAGTTTTTTTGTCTCTGTCATAAAACAAATAGGCTTCCTTATGAATTATCATACCTGAAAGTCATCCAAACCTATTTAATTCTGGTGCCGAAATGCAAGTTCATACTTTTTAATTCTGATTTTAAATTTTCCACAAATGACAATATGTAGCTGCTGGCTACACTGATCAGTAATACATCTGTGTTAATGTGCTGACACTTAAATCCAGCTGAAAAGAATCTAATTTTAAAAAATATTAGAATCACAGAATCATAAAATAGTTTGTGTTGGAAGAAACCATCAAAGGCCATCTAATACAGATGCCCTGATGCCTGTGAGAGGTTGACCTGGAACAGAGGCTAGACAGTGTTAAAGGAATAAAGTAGGTATTTGTTAAAAGGTTTCAAAGAACACACCTTGGACAGTACAGGAGTCCAGCAGTGGCTCCACCCAAGATGGACCCAAGATGGACCCAAGGGGGATGACCGGTCACGAGTTTTCACACTGGTAGAAGTTTTGGTCCATTTACATATTGGGGTTAATTGTGCAATTACAGCTCCAGGTTATGAAATCCCATCCTCCCAGATTTCTTCTCTCAGTTTGCTCCTGTTTACTCTTTTTGGGCCCGAAGCTGCAACGGTGTCCTTGGTTCTCAGGCTGGAAAAGGATTGTTTTTTCTAACTAAACTGTGAAGAGAACTTGCTAACATTTTATATGAAGTTCAGAGTTACACACTAAGGCAGTACAGAATTTAAAAAATATAAAAGCTAAAACTTAAAGCATCACCTCCTTGCCATGGGCAGAGACACCTTTAATAGCTCAGGTCACTCAAATCTCCACCAAAACTGGCTTTGAAAACATCCTACACTTCTAAACACCTCATATTCTTCATTACATTACAAATTTTCCATTATTTACCCCATGATATAACCCCAAAAACCTACCTATCTAATGATATTGGTGTCATGGAAGGAAAATAATTCCCATAGAAAAATGTAGGATCTTTATAGCATTGGAAGAAATCTCAGGCTAGAATATGTAGCAAGTAAATTCCTGGAAAGATAAATTGGAAGGTGGTGGAAGTTTGGAAGATATTAGATACTTCAGGGCTTTTGTAATTATAATCAGTTATTTTTCATTTTATGCAATTAAGCTTAAAAAGTATTATAATTATTAGAGCTACTCCTATTGAATATATAACTTTGTAAAAGATGTTTAAAAACCTCACTTTGCTGGGGAAAAGAACTGTATTTTACACTGAAATATGTTGGTGAAATAGGGAGAGGGATGGATTTTGGAACCTATATTTGACAGTTTTCACCTTTGTATGACTTAATGTTTCTAGGTCTTTCTAATTTTAATTCATTCTAAAAGATTCTAAGTAATCCTTAAGACTTAACTTTGAGGTTTTTTAGCCCAGTGCTCAAAGCAATCACACTTGATATAGGAAACCCTCCATTCACATCTCTTACCATAAGTGACCATGAACTTGGCCTTCTTCAACTTTTCCTGACCATTCTTAATTGCAATTTTTGACTAGACCAAATCATATGTACTTGAGAAAGTTACAGCCTTTTGGTCTTGTGCAAAAAGCCCTATAACCTTGGCCCTCTTAATAAGAATTGGCCTTGAAAAAGGAAATCATTATTGCTTGAAAGATTAGTAATAGCTTTTCTGAGACTACCCTTGAAAATGCCTTATATTAAGACAGGTTATATTTTATCTATACTGTTGCTTCTTACTATGCCCAGGCACCATCATAAATCTCTGAGGGCTGCAATATCCACTCCTTGCAAAATGGTCTTATTTTGCATTTTAATGATTTTCTTTAAATTTGGTTGGATGGGATGTATGAAGAACTTTATACAGCTTTATACAACTTTATATAGGAAAGTGAACTTTTTATCATTTACATCTTCAGTGGCTGCCTGTATATGTGTAAAAGACAGGACTTCAGATCTGTTGGTCCAAGAAAATTGAATGCTCTTTAATTTTCCGAGGAACTGGCACACAGTCTTCCATCCAGGAACTTGTTTCCTTTCAATATATCTGAGTAAAAGTATTATGAAATTGCTATTTTGGGGTAAAAAAAGTATCAGCAAAACCTTCTTATATGGCAGTGTTATGAATATTTGGCAGAATGCAATTAATTTATACATACTTGGTCTACTATTGTCAGAGCACCAACTAAACTAATAAAGTTTCACTGACTTCTTATTTCTGACAATGAGCTGATCCAGGTCATGTAAATGTGAGAAAAGCTTAATGATACTATACATGGAAAATATTTTTCCTTCTTTAGACAAGGAAAAATAAATGCATAAAAATAGAATGGTACAGAGAGAAAAACAGATTTAAAGGAGTAAAAAACACAGTTATAAAAAACAATAAGCTTTTGCTGCTTATTTAGAAGGGCTAAACTGATGTAAATTCACTGTTATGTAGAAGAAGAAACCTACAATGCAAGTGACAGGATATTGTGTTACACCATGGATCATCATAGAATTGCAAACAGAGCTGAAGCCTAGGAAGGTAGTTAAATGAGCTTAGTATTTATTTTTACCTGATTCCTGTAGGCTTGTTTGGATGACAGCATTATGATCCCCTCTTGGATTTTCCAACCTAATAGATCATCAGAGTACCTTTATTTATGCTGACACATTCTTCCTCTGTTCTGAACATTTAAGGGTTTGATTTTTTGGAGTTTTTTAAGTTTTACAATAAGCATATTATATTGAAAAATTAGATATCTAAACCTTATATTTTCGTTAGCATATCAATTGACTTTGTTTTTTCGATTTAAGAGTTGACCAGATTTTTATATCAGGCCCTGATTTTTATTGTCTTATATTTCTGAAGTACATAATTTTGGAGTAAATATGTAATTGAATTAATTGTTTGAAATTCTTGAGTAACTCAAGAGAAACTCTTGTGGAAACTGCTTACTAATTTTCAACTAATAATTGCTAGGTTTTTTTGTATTGAATATGTTTCATATTCCTTATATTGCATGAAATGTACCTTTGAATTCGTTCAAAAAATGATCTGATCAACTTTTGAATTTTAGTCAAGCATTGAGTAAGGGGGAAAAAGTAATAGTTTTTCCCTCCTGACATATTTTTACTTCATTTTACTTCATGAAAAGTTGTTCAAAGGCCATTCTAAAGAAATATAGTAATATCTGAAAATGAGTTTTCAATGTAGCAAACATAGCAAACAGTTTATGGAAAGTTTTCAAACTATTTTCTTATTCAGTAATCAAAATTTTTAGTATTTTGAGTCTGCTCTCATTTCCAATATGAGGAGGAAAGAGTATCATTAGAATGATTAGCATGATTTGCACGTTTTAGCATGTTAAAGCACATAGGGTAGACTACTGCACTACATCCACATGAGTTATGTATTCTGGGGATATGTGTCTGAAAAGAGATATTATTTATGTTTGGAGCATGTTGTTTGAATGTAAAATTATTCTCCCTATGCAACAAAGCTTTGCCTTTTCTAAGAGACACAATTAGTCTTTTTTTTTCCCCTCTGATACATTTATTGATAAGATACCCTTTATTCTGTTTTGCATCTAGTAATATGTCCTTTCAGCAATTAGGCTTTCATTTGTACAGCTCTAATTGGCCTCACACCATCATCTAAATTCTGATTCCTGTGGAAAGAGAACTTTTGCAGGAACTTTTTTGCATTGATTTGCTTCCTGGGATTATCCGAAAAAGTATAATAATAATGGGAAAAAAAATCCAAGCCTTTATGCCGTTTTTTGGTATTGTGGTGGTAGCTGAAGAATAGTACTTGGTCCTTAACATAGAAAAAAATGCTGATGCAAGTACCTTCACATTTAATTTACAACAGGTGAACAGATGGATTTCTAGAGACCCAGGTTTAAGCAAACTCTCTGAATTCCAGAGGGTCTTGTGGCAAACAGATTGTTGGCAATTAAGTGTTATTGACATGGCACAAGCAGTCATGAGAAAAAACTTTCTGTTATATTGAAGATATTATGCAGATCCCCCTAGCCCGACCCAATGAGGGGTTCCTTTGGAGTGTGATTTGCTGTGTGATTCTCTTAGAATGGACGGTTTATTCTTTCAAAACAGTGAAGACTAACAGATAGCAGGCTGATAGCTCCTCCACATGAGTCTAAATAGATCTGGCTGGTTCTAAGGATAGATAACAGAAAAGAAAAGCAAAATGACAGTGAGAATATAAACTTCCTGATGTTTTCTGCGATTAGATACAAAATCATAATACTGAGATCAGTATTTGTATACTTAACCATATGAACAAGAGAGGCACAGACTACACATGGGAGGTCTAAATGGTAATTATTTTTTGGGCATGTCCTTTCTAGAAAGTTATGAACTTATTGTAGTTCAATTAGTGAGCTGTAGCAATTATGAATAAACACTTGTAGGTCTTACACATACCAAAAACCTCTGTGGTATGGTCCATTGGATATACTGAACAAATGATGTAATGAACACTTAAATTATAATGTCTTATAATCAGCAGGTTTTCTTTTCAGAAATTCATAGTATTGACGTCTTCTGTTCTTTTTCATGAAGATATTAGGAACAAGGTAATTTTATTTGGAACTGGTAACACAATAATCCCTCTGGAAAGGTTCATTTTATCCAATACAGCACAGTTTAATATTCACAGTGCTTTAAGTAAAAACTATTTTAAGATTCAAATTTAAGACCTTAGAGCTTGTAAAGAAAAATTGTCAGCATTTCTTGTTATGATCTAAATCTATATGTCTCTCTTGCAAAACAGACTTTCAGGTAATGGGAATAAATTGATTCAAACCTTCTGTGTTTTTACCATTTGGATAATTTAGTTACCTAAGACATTTCCAAAAGAGTAGTAGCTTTTCCCCTCAGGGTAATTCTATTCATATCAGTGGGAAAAAGTAATTAATATGCCATTTTACAGTCTTGACCAAAATTGGATATTTTGGTTTTGTCAATACCAGAGACTAAATATTTGTAACACTTTGTTTTTAGAAGTTCTGATTTAATATTGGCTTAAGAAACAACCACCATGAGAGAATAACTTTAAAACCCCAAAAGGAAATAGTAACATAGTATTAGCTTCATGTACTTCAAATAAAGTAATAAAAACGAGGAGAAAAGAAGATAGGATTTCCACTGCTAGCTGAATCCATGAATTTTATTTGAAGCTCTGATACTGGTTTGAAATTATACATTAATAATTAACATATAATGATGTGTTAGTTGTGGGGGGAAGGCTGGAACTGAAAAGGTTCTGGTTTGAGGAATTTTGTGCAGCACATCTTCTGTAACATTATTCTACATTGTTATATATATGTTCACACAGTATATGAAAGCAGAAGTAAAATTATGAAATTATTGACTGTAAAACAGCAGAATAACGTTTCATTGATAGCCACTGGAGAATACCCATATTTTCATGGGCACCATTACATCAGTAAAATCAGTCAGAATTGTCCAGTTGGAAACTTTTCTAACTGGAACAGTGAAAAATTCCATTTCATTCTAATTGGATCTGTTGGGTCAGAGACAGGCTGTTTTGTCACAGTGATAGGCTGATGAATACTTGCTATTTCCTTAAGCTCTTCTAGATACATTTACATAAAAGTCAATTAAAGGAGATCACATGCTTGCATTAAGCCTGTGATTTTTCTGATGTCCATCCAGATGGACAGACTTCCAGTCCTCTTGTGTCTGAGGAAGAATCTAGTTTTCCCTAAGATCATATGTATCTTGAAATGAGTGTCAAGGGCAAATCTATCCCCGAAAATCTTGATTTGTGTATAAATTAAACAAAAAACCAAGCAAAACAACCCAAAACCAACCATCAGACCAAAACCACACATGGATACACACATTCCCCCACCCCCAACCAACCAACGAAAAACCCAAAACCAAACAAAACCCATTATCCTGAGAAAATAATCACCAATGGAAAACTTCATAATACAATAAAATACTAATAAGATATTTAGGCCTAAGCAAAACTTTTTATGATACATAGTAAACAAAAAATTGTATGTGTGAAAGGTTTCACACAAGGTTTATTTAAAAACTTTTTGCATTCAGTGTAAAATTCACCACAGAATTCAGTAAACCTTTTATCAGTCCCTAAGAATCGTGAAAAAAGATGTGCATCAGGATTCCTTTCTTTCTTTGAAAAAAATAACTTCATGAAGTTTTGATTTTTCAAGAGCACCCTAGCATGCAAAGAATGAAACAAAGGGATTTTTCTGGAGAGATGAGAATATATGCTATGGTGGGCAGTTTCTGAAGTATTTCACTTATTGCTAAAAGAAGCTGAGAACATTTATTTACACAATGTATCTTTCAATGATGGATCAGGGAAAGGTGAGGATTTACTATATAAAAGTGAAGATTATAAGTTTTGTGACATTTAGTCACAAACAAGCTTAATTAGAAGGTTTGGTACTGGGCTGGGAAAAAGAAAAATAACATAATTTCTAGGGTGGTGTAAAACCAGAAATTAAGCAACAGAAATTAAGCGTCAGAAATTAAGAACTTTTTTCTCTGTTCCTATGTTTTTACAAGGATGAGTGTTAAAATACCCAGGTGGTGATTGATCAACTTGTGTTGCTCACAGCATACTTTATGTAGCTGGACAGTCATGCAAATTGTTGTGAACACTGGAATTTTTATAGAGTTTTGTGACAAATAATGTTCACTAAATAAGTAGTCATTTCAAATTTTATTTGCAATGTCTCTGCTAGTATGGTTTGTTTTAAAAAAATTCTTTTATTTGAAATTAATCAGTGATATTTAGAGGAAAAAAATAGTAAATAATTGAACATAGTAATTTCTGAGTGATTATTCAACAGCTATATGCAACATGGAAATAAAATTATTAATAATTTCCAAAGATCAAACAGGATTTAATTTGTCATAAGTATAGATATAATTCACTTTCTAGATATTGCTAAAAGCAGAGAAAGGCTGAAATAGATGATGAGATATAATATTGTTGGAAATGCCACACAGAAGAAAGAACAAGAAAAAAAAATCACAAAAAATATGCTTTTGAAGGTCTTTTATCTAAAAAGCAGAATCAAATGCTTTTGATAAGACAAAGGTTTCCAGGAAGGCACCAAGACAGATTCCAATGAAATGCCAGTCCCAGCAGATTTTCTAGAAGAAAAAGGTATACCCAAGAGGACAAGGTAATAATGAAATTCTGTTTAATAGCATTAAACTTTATTCAGGTGTCTAACAGCATTATGCTGGATAAAGGATTTACCATAGTATCCTCACTATTGCTGCCAGGATCATAGCAGCATAATTATTTTCTACACACACACAGTGGAACATACAAATATCCATAATATAAAATTCACATTATTGACTATTAATATTGCCAAATTTAAAAAATGCTGCGTTTAAAAATCTACTTATATTCACTAAAAAAAAAAATTAAAAATCACTGCAGTTCTGGAAGTGATTTTGCTATCATTGTCTGAAAAGCTAGAAATAAAAAATTTTACCAGGAAACTATAAAAATAAAAGGCCAATTGAAAACCCTTCCAATTTTTGTGCAGGTTCAAATAAATATATTTATTATATGCCTATACAGTTTTTGTAGGTTTATTTTAGCATAGGTAATTGAATGTTTAGTTCAAGGTTGGAGGCTGACAATAGATGTCAAGGTAGTGAAAATGAATTGGTGGTTTGCAGTCCTGAGGGATAAGGATCTGCTAAGGAGTAAAGTTAGGCCCCCAAACTTTAGGAACTCAAACTGCCAGCTCTAAGGGGATAGGGAATAGGATCTTCTAGGACACTGCTCTCAAGGACAAGGAAATGGAACTGAGCTGGAAGGTGTTTAAGGAAGTCTTCCATAGAGCACAGGAGCCAGCAATCCCTAGGAGCAAGATGTCTGGCAAGGAAGAGACCAGCATGACTGAGGAGGAACCTGCTGGGTACATTAGATGGAAAGAAACAAACACACAGGTGGTGGAAACAAAGACAGGTAAACAAGGAAGGTCAAAGGAGGCTGACCCCCCTTGCCAACAATGTTGGAAGACTGGTAACAAGGGATGAGGAGGAGGCTGAGGTACGCAAGAATATTTTTGACTCAGTCCTCAAGGGAAACCTCTCCTCCCACACCTCTTGAGTAGATGGACAGCAGGATGGCACATGAGAGGGAAAGTCCCTCCTGCTGTAACTAAACACCAGGCTCATGACAACCTGAGGAACCTGAATGTGCACAAGACTGTGCATGAGATCCATACCAGTCCTGAGGGAATTGGGTGATGTCACTGCCAAGGCACTTTCCATGGTTTTTGAAATATCTTGGCAGTCAGGTGAAGTCTCAGGTGATTGGAAAAACAGGAAACATTGTACCCATCTTTTAAAAGGATAGAAAGAGGGACCCTGAGAACCACTGACCTGTGAGCCTCACCTCTGTGCCTAGGAACACCATGGAACACATTCTTTTAGAAGCCATGCTAAGGCACGTGAAGGACAGGGAGGTGGTTTGGGACAGCCAGCATGGCTTCACCAAGGACAAGCCCTGCCTGACCAGCCTAGTAGCCTTGAACGATGGAGTTCACTCCATCAGTGGTCAAGGGAACGGCTACAGATGTCATTTATCAGGACATCTGGAAAGCCTTTGGCATGGTCTCCTACAATTTCCTTCTCTCCGTATTGGAAAGAAATGGATTTGGTGGGTGGGCTGCTAGGTGGTTGGTTGGATGGTGGCATCTAAAAAGTAGTGATCAACAGCTCAGGGTCCCAAAGGACATCAGTGACAAGTGAGGTCCCTCAGCTGTCTGTGTTATTAACACTGGGTTTCCCCATTGTTATTTAACATCTTCATTAACGACGTAGATAAAGGGATCAAGTGCATGCTTAGCAAATTTGCAGGTGACACCAAGATGAGTGGCTCATCTGAAGGACAGGATGCCTTCCCTGGGCACTTGGAAAAGCTCAGGGAGTGAACTCACACAAATCTCACGATGTTTAACAAGACCAAGTGCCAAGTGCTGCACCTGGGTTGGAGCAGCTCCCAGTACCAAAATCTGTCTGGGGATGGACAGATGAAGAGCAGCCCTGCCAGGAAGGATTTTGGGGTTCTGGTGGGTGAGAGGCTGGACATGACCAGTAATCTGAAACAAAAATATCTGAGATAAGCACTGCTTTCTCAGAGCCAAAAATGTTGATCTGCCAATCTCTGCGTACTAGTTTTCACTAATGCTGATGTACCCATAAATGAATAGCCATTTTATAGGTTTTGAGGTCTTAGCAGATGTTTCTACACAAGAAACAGTGGAGGCAAATCATAATTGGAGTTAATCTGCATGAAGTTTAGAGGAGTAATTTAAGTTTACAAAGTATTTCTCCTTTGTGTCCATGACGACTAAATTTATATTTCCTTACTTAGGGTAGGAATTGTGCTGGCAGTGATTGTAATAACATCACCTATATTTGGAACAATTCTTTCTAGTTACTCATTTTCATGGATTAAATCTCTAAATTAAGTGCATCACAAATGCAGTATAAACATGCTGTCTTGATAATACATGTCATAGCAATAAATGAGTCACCAGTCTTCAGAAGAATCCTGGAATTCTTGAGGTTCAATTGTTTAACAATTGAATATATGCTAATAAAAGAGTAAACAGAAGTGTGTCAACTGAATTTCAATTCTATAACTTCATACCCATAATGCATACATAAAATCTGACCCAGATACCTGAGGTTGCTGCTTCAATCCATGTAGAAAAGAAGTCATTATTAGAGTGAAGCTCATCCTAAAGCAGATGTCTGAAACACTTTAGCCTACTTTTAGATGTACTGATTAAAGTAAGATGGATCACGCCCATTAAGCGCCTATTGATTGAAGAGGGAAGCTTGGATGGCTAGGTGAGGTTAGAAAGTACACTTTCAAAGTTAGTTGAATCTCATCCACAGTATTTTACAAATGTCTTGTAGTATATTTAACATGTCTTCATAGTTACCATTGCCTCACTCGCAGTGATTTAAGTATTGCTGTAGCTAACCAAAATCCATCAGTACAACTTCTAAAAACATTCTAAAAATTTACTGCCTGAGGTGCTACCAACAGACATTTTAAAATAATTGTTTTCATGTTGGCTCATTGATTACAAAAGAAGGAATTTTATTCTTCAATGTATTTCATGCTACTCTATGTACTTCTGATGTTTATGACCATATTTTTAGTTCCATAGTCTGGTGTGTGTATCTGCCACAGAGAAAGTAGATAGTGATAAACTACACATGAAAAGACTTTTATTATAAAGAGAAAAACAGAAGAACCAAGCAAAGTGTTATTTATCACTTGAAAAAAAATCTGTGAATAGCTAGGGATATTGAGGGATATTCATATGAATCATCATCAATCAATTGCTACCTAAAGATGTTAAAAACCAGCATACAACAATCGCTGATTTGGTTTCCGAGAATAATATTGCAAATTCATACTACTAGATAATTTATGTATGACTTGACTCCTGAAATTACTCTTTCCCTAGAGTTTATTTGACCTCCAATACCGTGTTTGCAAAAGAATGAAAGTTCTTGCATTTGAAAACTTATTTTTAGTTTATTTTTATGGATCTAGGGTTATTTCCACAGACCTCAGTATATTTACCACTAGAGTACTCATAAGCATTGTAGTAAATGTCACGTCATTAAAATAACTAATTGAGGTAACTTGCAGTCACTCATGTAGTTTTTATTTGGAAAAAAGATTTGATTGTATCTTCTGTTTTTCCCTGTCTGTATTTAGAAATTAGTCAGCTACTGAGTATTTTAATTAGTATGTAAAAGTTTTACAAGTCAGAACATTTTTTCTCAGCAGTTTTACTGCCTTCAATCAGAATAGCTATCAATTCACTGAATTATTGAAATCTGAAAGTCAAGATACATACCAAAGGAAAACCTAATTTCTCTTTGGAGACTATGAGATTTATATCAATAGTGGAGTTGCACTTGTAGCTCTGTGCAGGTGTCTGTGCAACTGTTGAGTTCTATGTATAATTAGTTAAATAAGGGGAAAATATAATGGAGGTACACTTGCTCTCCCATCAATAAATCTCTATATAAATACAATACAATTTTAATTTCCTCATTTCTGTATTGGATTTCTTGTGACCTACTAACAGCTTTACTATTATACTCAAATTCGAATATTGTCAGATTAGGATGCTTTTTTCCCACCTAGAATGAACTCCCAAAATGCTTTCTTCCTCTTGCTTAAGGAAGTTTGATATATGGACAAATAAGCTGGTTTGGAAATAGAACCTAATCCTTTGTATCTCCTTAGAATTAAACTTATGTATTAAGTAATATTAAATACTGATTACAGAACTAAATCATTATTATATCATGGTCCTTTGGATAAAAGCAGTACATGAATGCGATGTATATGACTGCTTTGAAACATATTAACATTTCTTTTGAAATTGAACTTTAGAAATATGGTGAAAGAAAGGAGGAAGAAACAGACATTTCAACTCTAAATTTGGGCCAAACCCAAAGAGTCAATCGTAATTGAAGACACAGAGTCAGTATATCCTGGGTCAATACTGTTAGTCCAAATTTCATTATTTGATGTCAAAAAATTACTCTACATTACAAAGTCCACAACCATTCAGTCTGTGGGGCATGTTGAAGCCTTATTACTCTTGGTTCCAAGGTGATAATGCCACTTTCTTATAAAGGCACAGTGTAATCTTTAACTGTATTATGCCATTGACATTGTGTCTTTGTAATACTATGTTTCTGTCATTTGGGAGGCTATTTCACATAAGGAGATTTAACAGCTGCAGGAAGTGACCTTATCACTTTCCTCCTGAAAGGAGGTTGTAGCAAGGGGTGTTGGTCTCTTCACCCAGGTAATTAGTGATAGGATAAGAAAATGCATCAAGCTGCACTGAAAAAAATTATCCACTGAAAGAGTTATCAAGCATTGGAACAGGTTGCCTAAGCAAGTGGTGGAATCACCATCCCTGAAGGTGCTTAGGAGATGTGCAGATATGGCACTTAAGGGCATGCTTTGACATGGTTTAGTGGTGGACTTGGCACTGAAAGGTTTATGGTTGGTCTTGATGGTCTTACAGGTTTTTTCTAACCTAAATCATTCTGTGGCTCTGTAATTCTATGTTTCCATAAAGAATGTGAGAGGAGTGGAATTAAAAAGCTCGTCCAGTGGTCATGTGTTTTTGCAATGCCATTACTTATGTAAGGTTTCCTCCATATCTCCAATGAATTCCAAAAGGTTTTATTATCTCTTAAAATTCCAGGAAAATTTTTAAAATTTGTGTGCTGTTGACAGAATCCATACAGAAACTGCATTTTAAATTGTCTAAACTATCAGCTATGGATATTTAATATCTGTACAGAACATCTGCCTTAAGTATAATCTTGATTAATTTTCTGAAATAGTAAAAAAGTTTTTTTAAGAGTCCAAAATAGGACATCTTCCTGACCTCTGAAGGGAATATTGTAAAAATTTACTTATTTGAGTGACATTTCTCATTCAGAAATTTAGGGCAGCTTCAAGATTACTACGTGAAAATTACAGAAGTCTGTTAAAATCAATTTGACCTTTACAGAACTTTTTTATATTCCAGCTGTCTCTATCAGCTTTCCAGCAACTTCATTATTTATAGCAAGTCATTGAAGTCTACAGCCAAGACAAATGGCAGCCTGAACCCTGTTTTAAACTCCAGCTAAAGCAAGGAAACTCACAGAGAAATTGCAACTGCTCTCCACTTACTCTACAGACTTTATTAGAACTGAACTCTAGTCTATAAGAAAACCACAAATTTACACATTTGACTTCAGGCATTAAGTAGTTCCTAGGAGTATTCTGAATCATTCCAAAATCAGATAGGTTATTTTTACAAAGAATTGTCCAGACCTTTTATTCTATTGGTATCTCAGGAGTGACTTAATACAAGCTTTTTGGCTAACCACAGCTGAAATATAAGACAAATCTAAAGCTGTGATCAGGAGTATCTCTATTTTACATTTTCTAAAATTTGTTTTAATTCTTGATCAGAATGTAATTCTTGAACTTGCAGCTTTATAATTTAAAAAAATACTGATCTTAGAGCAACTTTTCAGGCAATACTTTGCTTATCAGTTTCTTTTTTGCTAGATAGAAAACATATGAGCTCTTGAATAATGTCTAGACAAACAAAAAAACCAAATAAACAAGCAAACCTGAAAATATATTCTACATATTAATATTATGTACTGGAGTACCAATGGGAGGGACTTTTTAAATGCATATATGTATAATCAAATCTGACTACTCTAACTCTTATTCATAATTTACAGTAATTAAAAAATCTTAAATTTATTTTTGGATTAGTATTTGTTTCTCCCTTCTTTAGTCTTTTGGAAATCTGTGGCAGATGCCAACATATTTAAAAAAAAACACTTTAAAAAGGCGTTTTGTGTATGTGAGTACAAGCTAACGGTTGCATAAAATAAAGAAGAGCACAGAAAATATTGGAAGCTATGTCTTTTACAGTGCTATAAAACAATTTCTTTATATGAGACAAAAAATGTACTAGCCCTTCTGGAGTGTCTTCTTTCTTTCCAACCTCATCCTGCAAAAAGCCTATTCATTGACTTTTGTGAAGTTATTAACACTGAAGGGTACAAAACTCTCTCTGAAAAAGGAAGGATTTACATTTTTTAGGACTCTGTACTATTGGTCTAAATGCGAGTTGCAAAACCAGAGACATGGAAAGTCTGGCTTCTTATGAACTTGCACAAAAAAGAACATATTATTCAGTAAAAGTGAAAAGAGAGAGAATTTGATCACTAAATTTTTGCAGGATCAAATGACAGTATTGCACAGATTTAGCAGAAGAGACATGGCAAGAGAAATTACATGAGGGAAGTAAATTTGCAACATAAGCTAAGGGTTGATTAATCAATGATCAATCTGATACTTCTGAAAGGAGAGCAGTGAACTAATTAAAGTTCTCTTGGATGTGATTCTGCACTCAGATCTGTAAATGCAGCCTACATATAATTTAAAGTCCTTAGGTCTGTATCCATTACTTTGGAAAATGATTCTGTGGCCAGGGTTTCATTATGAATAGACTTAGTTTTTGTGGGTCAATTTGAGACTAACTTTAGAAATTAGCAGTTTTTGTTAAATGCAAATTTTATAACAAAAAAAAACCAAACCAAAACAAAACAAAACAAAAAAAAAATCAGATAATTGTTAGAGTTGGAAGGGACCTCTGGAAATTATCTAGTCTGACTCCCCTTCCAAGACAACTACAGCAGATGACACAGAGTGGGAGACTCCATGATTGGCCTGTGCAGCCTATTATGGTGTTCTGCCACCCTCAATGTAAAGAATTATTTTGAGGTGAAAGTTCTGGTTTAGTTAGTGGCCTTAACTCCTTGTCCTCACACTGGGTACCACTTTAGAGGAATCTAGCACTATCCTCTTGGCACCTTCCTTGGAGATATTTATATGCATTAATTAGCTTCCCCTCTCATTCTTCTGTTTTCTAGACTAATGCTCCAGACCCCAAATCATCTTTGGGACCCTTGACTAGACCCTTTCCAGTGGCTTTTTGTATTTCTTGCAATGAGGAACTTAGAAAAAGACACAGAATTCCAGCTGTGTTTCATGAGGGCTTAGTAGAGGGTGAGGATCACCTCCCTCAACTAGATGGCCACCCTCTTCCCAATGCACCCTAGGATACCATTTGACCTCTGGGCTTCAAGGACATTGCCATGGACAACTTGAGATCCATCAAGAAACCCCGGTCTTTATAAAACAAATGTGTTAGGGTTTTAAAAAACACATAGTCCATTGAAAAATTTCAGAGTACAGTGGTTTGTGCCTCAGGTGACATACCCTTAGCAGGAATTTTAGTTGTAGTTTTGTTGTAGTGTTGTTCTGAAATGCTACTGAGATAGCATGATTTGCAAATTAAAAAATTCAATGCAATTATTATTAAAGAATCACAGGGTCAGAGAATCAAGCAGGCTGGAAAAGACCTCTGAGATCATCAAGTCCAACCTATGAATGAATACCACCATGTCAACCAGACCATGGCAATAAGTGGCATATTCATCTTTCCTTAAACATTTCCAGGGACGTGGTGATCCCACCACGTGCATCATCAGCCCATTACAATGTTAAGTCGTACTTTCTATGAGGATATCCTTCCTAATGTCCAGCCTAAACCTCTCCTGAGACAGCACAAAGTTATGTTCTCTTGTTCTGTCACTCCAGCCTGGGAGAAGAGGCTGGCCACAACCTAGAGACACTCTCCTTTCAGGCAGTTGTAAGAGTGATAAGGTCACCCCTGAGCCTCCTTTTCTTCAGACTAAGCAGCCCCAGGTCCCTCAGCTGTTCCTCATAAGACTTGTGCTCCAGACCCTTAACTAACTTCATTACCCTCCCCTTGACACACTCCAGCACCTCAGTGCCTTTCTTCTTGTGAGGAGCCCAAAATTGAGCAGAGGTTTTGAGATTGGGCTTCATCAGTGGGCTCAGCTGAAGGACAACCACTGCCCTCGTCTTGCTGGCCACACTGTTGCTGATACAGGACAGGATGCCATTGTCTACTTGTCCACCTGGGCACAGATGGCTCATATTCAGCCACTGTCAAACAGGACCTCCAGGTCCTTTCCTATTGAGTCACTTTCCAGCCTCTCCTCCCCAGACTGGTAGTACTGTTTGAGGTTGCCTGAGGTCATGGTGACCCAAAGGCAGAACTCAGCATTCATACATTTGGCCTCAGGTATTGATCCAGATCCCTCTGCAGAACCTACAAATCGATCTGCTCATCTAGGTGTCACACTGCCCAAGGGCACAATCCCTCATTCAGAAAATGAATAAAGATTGAACAAAACTGGCTCCAACACTGGGCCCTGGGGAGCAGCCATCAACTGGATTTATCTCCCATCACTATCACCCTATGGACCCAGCCAATGAGCCAATTTGCTCAGTGAAGAATGCACTCATCCAAGCTGTAAACAGACAGTTTCTCTTGGGGAATGAGTTGGGAAACAGTAGCAAAGGCCTTACTAAAATTTGAGTGGATGACACATTTAAACTTTCCCTCATCCACTAGGTGAATTACCTTGACATGGAAGGAAATCAGGCTGGTCCAGCAGAACCTGTTTTTCACAAACCCTCACTGCGTGGGCCTGATCCTCTGATTATTCTGAACATGCCGTGTAATGGCATTCAACATTATCTTCATCACGACTTTTCTGGACACTGAACTCTGACAGGCCCACAGTTTCCCAGATCTTCTTCCAAATGGTCTTGTAGATGGATGTCACATTTACGAATCCCATCAGATGGGACTTCTCAATAAATCAGATTTGATGATTTAAAATTTTAAGTGCCTGTTTATGAACAGTATTCCCCAATATCATTCAGTGTTACCACTGAAGTACTCCAATTCATGCACAGTTCACTGCCTCCCTTCTTTCCCTTCCTCCTTCCCCACGTAGCAGGCTGGAGAGGAAAATTGGTGGCACAAAAGGTAAAGATCATGCATTGAGATAAGAGTTATTATTGGAAAAAGCAGTGAAATAAGAAAATGAACAATAACAGCAACAATATTAATGACAGAGCATACAAGAAAGAGATGAACAATCCATACTGCTCTTCACATGGAAACTCTGGACAACACCCAATCTGTCTCACTGCTACCTGAGCTGCAAGGGTGCCCTGACATGAAGTGGCATCCTGGCCATGCCCCCTACTGCAAAAAAATTAACTCTGTGCGGGCCAGAACAGGACAGTGACTTTGTGGAGCCTTCTGCCAGCTCCTTGTGGGGCAGATCCCATCTGTCCCCATAGACTTGAGAGTATCTAAATTATGTAATAGGTCACTACCCATTTTGCACTGGTTTAATGTGGTTTTAATTCTGCTTCCCATTCATGTCTACCAGTTCAGGTGACTGGTTGCCCCGATGATAACTGGCCTTGCTATAAAACATGGAGGCAAGAAAGGCATAAGTTACTTCAGTCTTTACCTCATCCTTTGCTACTAAGTTTCCCTTCACATTCAATAAACATAGGACTGTCCTCATACAGGAATCCATTTCAAATTTCCAACTGGTAGAAAGCCTACCTACATTATTTAGAAAGGAAGGCTTCTGATATTGTAAAGCTGAAAAATCCTTATTTTAGATAAAGGTAAATGCATATGTTAATACTGGATATGTATTATTGCCTGGTTGATTGACTGAATTTCTATGATTTAAGCTCTGTGAAAGCCAGACAGAACCTAGGTGATAAAAATTGTAATGCCTTCTAACTCATCTTCTTCACAACCATTAAAGATTCTGTTTATTGAAACTGCAATTGTATAAATTATTTTACAGGTAGTAAGACAGAGTCTGGCATCTTGTACTTGAAGTCAGATGAAAGACTGCCAGCAACAGAAATTTCTCTACTATAGCTGACTTATTTTCCCTGTTTCCAGCTTGTGAAGTTCAGTATTCAGTTTTATGCCTACTGTAGTTAAAAAGCATTCAGTATAAAAAGCAGGTTGGCAAAAAACAAGTTAATAAAGTCTGTATTCTCTTTAGAGGAAAATAGTTTTCTGTGTTGACTGAGATTCCAGCAATAAAAGTATTTGGCAGGCAAATGATCTTTCTGTAACTGAGTGGTGTTTTTTTCATTCACTTTAAGAAGTACATCCATAAAGAAAACTCCTCAGATTAATCACTCTTTAAATTTTCTCCCAAGCTGGCAATAACTTCTGTCGTCTTCTTATCCTTTGAAAAGATCTTTACAGTTTTAGATTAGGCAGGAATTTATTCCTGAAGACATACCTCATAATAATAACAATCGCCTCAGTGAATGTTCCTTTTCTGTATTGTTCACTCAAAACATGAATTATATTGGAGGGTAGGATTTTCTTTATAATTTCAATTTTTTTCATTTTTATGGGAGAAAAAAAGTAATGGGTAAGTAAAGCTGTACTTCAGAATCACACTGTTTTTTTTTTTTTTTCTGAAGTAATACTTACTAGTAGAATGCCAGGATGTCACACCATTAATTAGGACCATGGGTTATTTTGCAATTATGTTTTTGCTTAAAAGAGATATGTTTTGTTAAACATCCATTCTGCTGCTGCTTATGTAGTCATAGAGAGTAGTCATAGGAGACTAGGGGGATAAAGTGTTATTCAGTTGGAACTGCAAACAACTGAGAGCAGTTACACAGCCTCTGCTTAATATTTTAGGGAAATTTTTTAGAAGCTTTTCAGACTACTTTTTTATTGCTTTGGCCTGGTTCTGTACTTCACTCGTGGTAAGGATTTTTGGTATCCACTAGAAATCAATGAGAGATAAGCTCTGCTTTTGTAAACCATCACTCTTGCCCTCAATATTGATTTAAAACAAATTTTCTTTAGAGATTTAGAAAATATGTGTATATTTGTAAATCTATAAAGAAATTGAAAGACCCCTATTTTGTAAGGTATTGTAATTCGTACCCATCTGACACTGTCTTCATCATCACATTTTTTGTTCCATGAAATGTGAAGTTCTTTTAATTACCTATCCACCCAAATTCAAATAGGATTCCACAAATGATTTTCTATTTCATGAAAATTGTAAAATAGTAGTAAACTGTAAATTTGAAATGTGTTTACACAAATACTCCTTGATATCCCCATCTGTCAAATTTTCATGTCAACTTGAACATCCTTATGTATGACAGGCTATGCTGTTTTCTCATCATGATGGGAGTGCCTGTAGACTCAGAGAAATGTTTTATAGTGAAGAAAGTATACAGATTTACTATTTCTAAAATTCACAACTGTATGGCAGGGATTTTGTTCTTTATTATAAACTCAAAATTTAAAATTGCAGTAAGCTCTACTTGAACAGTTGAGTAACACAAACAAGCTTGCACTGCAGATAAAAACCCCAAACCCTAAATATGTCTCACAACTCTGTACTAGGAATATTAAGAGATTTTATGAAAGCTATTGGTGTTTATATTTTGGCATATATTAAATTATACATCATGATTTTATACTCTTCATTCTTACAAATCTTCAGTCTTTGAAATTCATATCTCTTATTCCAAATGATCATTCACTTGATAAGAGTCCACAGGGAGATTGTCATTCAGGAAAATAAGATCATCAGAAAGCTGTGCCAGTTCATGGTCCCACAGACCAGGAGCAGTCCTTCTATCTGCCACCTGGTCATATTCCAACAACTAATCATACATGATGTCAGGAATACGGACAAATAAGCACTGATAATATAAAAATAGCTCAAGAAATATCAACATCTGCTCAGAAGACTTGGGATATGTTTACAACTGGGACCACCAACAACAGAGGTTATAACAACACAAAACCTGTGAAAAAGAATTTTTTCTCCTGTTGCCATTATAAAATAAATACTAGAGAACAACAGGACGACAGACAAAAATTTGGCTCAAGGTATCAGATTAACAGACAGTGGTAGATATTTCTGAGGTCTCAATTTTGGCATCAGATCTTTTCAATATTATTATAAATTACTTAGATACAGGAATTCAATGCACACTAAATAAGTTTGCTGACTTACATGAATTTCCTTAAAATTATACCAGTAAAGAAAACTCCTTTTTTTTTTTTTTTTTTTTTTTTTTCCTTTAGAGCTTCTTCTAGATTCAGTAGTACCTGTTGCATACCTGAGAATTCAATGGGACCTTTGAAAATGCCCTAGAGTTACCCTGCCACATAAACAAGTGTTGCAAACATTTCAATTATGGAGCAAAAACGACCAACATCTTTGGCAACCTAAATACATTACAAAACATAGTAATTCAAAAGCAACTGGTCACTCTATCCCAAATAAATTGCATCCCATGCTCTTTCTTTTTGTTCACACAATTTCCTTTACTTGACCTGATGAAGAACAACTTTACAAAGTATTGTAGGGGATTCTCTGCATACCAAGCTAAAATCAATATCTTCGGTTTGTAGTTAGAACAGATGGGAGTCTAGCATGCATTTTCCTTCACTAATTAGAGGCAGACAGAAAACTGAAATTTAACATTACTTCAGCAAGATAGCATTTGATATGGAAACAAGTAATTCCCACTTTGAGTGGGAAGATCTGGCAGCCAGTGAAGTACTGTAAGTCAGATTTCAAATATTTTGGACTTTTCACATGATAATATTAGAAGTGTGAATTTTTTGTCCAAGCTTTAGTATTATAGAATTTGCATATATTTCCCTGTTGTCATTCATTGTCCTTGATACATCTCATTCCTTTTTTCAGCAGTGACAGTTTTCCTGAGCCAGACTGATCTACTGAACTTTATTATTCTCCAAATTATTTTCCAACACTTTAAAATTCTGTAAAGTACTTTAAATAAATTTTTATGTTCTGCAAAGTGTATTGAAGATTGGTAAAATATGCTGAGCCTATAGAACATGTTACAGTATGAGTAGACAATCAGATCTTCATCATTACCTTTCCTTATTATTCAATTCAGACATACAAGTAAAGACCACACCACTGCAAGGTGCCCACCAAGCCACTCTATCACTCCCCTCACCAGCAATACAGAAGAGAAAATAGAATGGGAGAAAGCTCATGGGTGAAAATAAAGGTGTAAAATTGTCCACCTGTTTGAAGGACAGGTGTCTGCCAATAAAGGCAGAAGCTTCTCTTTGAAATGGAGAATGTAAAACCCCTCCCTCCAAATTATTATAATTTTACAATTAAAGGGCTGTCAGGCAGAGGTGTGGGAATTAGGAATAAGAGCTCTTTGCTGGAAAAATTAAAATAGAAATGCAGTATTACAAAAAACAATCTCAAAACCACTGACAGAGTCAGAATACAACCAGACACCCTGTCAGTCAGGATGTTGGTAGCAGTCCCATTAAGTGGTGGCTACATTCCCCTGCAGTGGCAGATGTGGTTCAGCTGAAGCAGTGCTCCTGTAGAAGGTGCAGTTTTCCTCTGAGGGTCCAGTGATGATGTGGAAAGGTCCAGCTTTCCTCTGGAATCCAGTGGAAAAAGGTATCTTGTGTTTCAAAATCTCAGTTTTTCTCTAGGTAGGAGAGGCTTGGCTCCTCCCCCTGGCTGGAGCATCTCTCAATGGGATGATGTAATTTTATCAGTCACACAGTGGGACTCAATGGCCCCATCAGATGGTATCTTCCTGGAGGGAGGGTGGGTTGTGGAAAAGATAAAGAACACTGCCCCACCTGGTTTTAAAGATGGTCCATTAGCAGGTACTGTGTGCCAGGGAGATAAAAGTCGCTGCCCCATCTGGCTTCAACAGATGATGATAGAATACACATTTCTGGCCACATTCTGTATTGCAACCCAAGACAAAAATAAAGGTAAAAGCAAAAGCTATACATGGAAACAAAGCCAAAATATTTACTTTCTACTTCCCATCAGCATACCCAGCCCCTTCCTTGGCTTCCAAACACAAAAAGTTTGCTCCATGTCTGGGTTTAGGGCAAATTTGGGAGGAAACCTCTGAATGGGGTCCCTCTAGAAAGCAGATGCAAGCAGTCCATCCCTCAACTGGTTCAGGGTGCTACTTCGTTGGAGAGAAGTGAAAAAATCTTGTTTATTTAACAGGCAATGCACTCCCCAGCACAAAAATGAACAATACTGAACATCAAAATTTCTCGCCCCTCTGAAGACATGACAAACTCAGAAGAGTCACAGCCCAGCTCACTCAGGCTGTTCTCAGTCCCTCTCTGGGTCACAGCCCAGCTCACTCAGGCTGTTCTCATTCCAGAGTAGGTTAGAACAATTCCAAGAAAAAGAAGAAAGGAAAAATGCAGTCCAGGGGGCTACTCTGCCTTAGCTAGGCAGAAACTAACCAAGAGCAAAGGGGGCTCTCTTCTGCCACTGTTGTCCTGTGCAGATAACACAGTCTATGTGAAAGATGCAGTGGAGCCAAGTGCAGTCTGTGATAACAAACTCTGCATCTCTTCTCTACCCCTTCGCTCCTGAAACCAGTCTTAAAGCTGCAGAACTCAATATTTAACACCAACAGAACAGATAACTGGGGATACAAGCATCATAAAGTCACCCCAAGACACTCCAGAAGGCAAGGATCATAAATACAAATTCCTTCTCCACTCCTGTATGCTTTTATGTTTGGCCTTATGCCATATGATATGGAATATCCCTTTAGCTTGGCTGTCTAGGCTGTCCCTATTTTACTGTATTTTTACTTGTATTTTTTAAGGAGAAGCCTATGCATAAATAGGGGTAGATATTGAAAAATTCTTTGTACTTTAGCAGAATAGCATATATTCCCTATAGTTGTGGTTAATACTTAGTTTTGTATCATACAGTGTTTTTTGCAGAGATTAATGTGGGATTGTGTTAACTGCCTGCCTCTGTGACTATCAAGTCTCATGCCAGATAATGCTTCCTTATGAACTTAGTGATTAATATGTAGTAGTGGATATCTCAGTTTTGAGAATAAGAATTTTTCCTCAGAATAAAGAATGATTAGAGAACTAAATATCAGAGTAGGCCAGACTACATATTTGAAATATGCTCAAGGAGAAAAGATTAATCAGATGATCTGGAACAGTATCCAAATAAGTCCATGAAAATAAATATCATATGTACATGTATTCAAGAAATGAGACGAATATTAATTTGTTTCAAGAATATAACCTCTTCTACTAGGTTACCAGGCATGTATGATTTGAGAAGAATTCCTCATACACCCATTTTTACCATGCTGATAAAGTAATGTCAGCTTTCTTAGTTAGTAAATTGGTTGAAGAATTTATTTCCCAGTTTTCAGTGACATCAGGGTTTTGCCCACTCCCAGTGTACTGAGGAGGGGTAAGGGTTAGAGAGACAGCCTTGGTGCTGTGCCAGCCCTGCTCATCAGTAGCCAAAACCTGGTATGTTATCAATCCTTCTACCAGCAATGCAGATGAACAGCACTATGAGGCATCCATGAACAGTCAGACCCAATAAAACTTCTATAAAAAGAATAGTTCAGACCAACTGATTTTTGGGAGTTTTATTTGTGGGAGTCCTTTTTGAACCATAATATTGAACTGTGTGTGTGTTTATGTGCATGTTACACCTATATGGGTCCATTTATGCATGTGTGTATGAACTTCTAACTGGTACTTTTAATTATGAACTGTCTGTGATATTGTCATTTATCAAAGGTAGTCTCCTGTCTTCAAAGCAGTGAAAATGACTTTACTTTTGCAGTCAAAATAAGTCTGTGAATGATCATAGTGTTGTGGATGTTTTTGCATAACCTAGTGGTTTTTCAAGAATAGTGTCAATCTGGTTTTGTACAGTGATTCATTTAATTTACATGGAAAACTCTGTTCATTTGACATGCATTGGTATGTGAAATAAAACTAATAATTTCAAGTACATAATTAAGATTCTACTGTACACAGTTTTATTTATGCTATATATCTATACTTTCATTTTCAAATGCTCCTATTCATAATTTTGCAGTGAAAAGTGCAAAATCCTTTTGTGCTTCAAACTAGACTTACTGAATGTGACAGTTTCAGAAGTATATGCATTACATTTCTAATGAGAATGTGTAACTACAAAAAGAGAATAGGGTAAGTAAGGGATGTCATTCACATAAAACAATTTTTTTGTGCTAACTTCAAGAGAAAACATTGAACCTTGTCTGATTTATGTAGCCATAAGAGAATACTGGATTTTTCTTTGTTTTTTATGGGTGCAAAAATGCGTCTGTTTTACTCTGTAAATTGCAATGTAGTATGTCTTACTTGATAAGAAAAAAATAAGTATTTTTCATGTTTAATAAGAGTATATTTTAGAAGTATATAGCTGTGAAAGCATGTGATGCAGCTATATTTAGGCACCTTTTAGATTTTTTAAGCAATGTAAATAAACACAATCATATACATATTTATTTATATATTTTAGAGTTCACAAAACACTTTTTAAAAGTCAAGGAATGTAATATAATAGGCCAGTAAACTCTAAATGTGATCAATTTATGTGCTATTGTAAGCTAAAATACTTAGTTTTTAAGTGACTCCCAGTTCTTGTTTATTTCTATTCTTAACTGCCTGCCTGGTGACACTAAAAACTGAGACATACTCACATTATTTGCATTAAATTAACAGTTAAGGTGTAGTAAGAGTTATATCCCTATTCTAGATGTCCTGTGCAGAAGGACACTCTCACCATTTCATTTAATGATGTTCAGTAATCACTATTTTGCTCTAGCCACTAGGACAACCTCATTGCAAACAGATACTGTTTTTTCCCTTGTATAAGAGAAGGGTAGAAACATTAGTTTTGGACTGTAGAGATTAATGATGTTCAGGTAATTTTCACACTATCATGTGGCATGATGACAGGTGGGTAATACATTAAGTACAACTGTAACAAAGGTGAAAGGAAAACCATCAAATTGTTGAAATAATCAAATGAAGAGAAGCATTTGGCTTAATTTACCAAGCAGGTGGTCTCAGGAAATGGATATGATGGGCTGGTGTCCTGAAAGAAGAGAAAATAGGGAGACTTCAAGTCATTAAAATCTCCAATTCAGGTATATTGAAGATGAGTTCAATTTGAAGATTTTGTTCAGATAATGATGGAAGGGTTTGATGAAGCACTTGTGACATGCTTAATAAAGAGGTGAAATGGAAGAAGCCATTGAGGAGGCTTTATGTTCTAATTTGTGTGCACAACTGCAGATGATGAATAATAAATTTAATATCCGGTGTCCAATACTTTAGTGAGTATCACTTTTCTTGGGTATATTTACTGACAGCCTTACAATACTAATACCAGCTATGAGCTTCACAGAAAATATCTTAGTATTGATGGAAAAATAAAAAGAGATACTTCCAGAAATAATACTCTAAATTTATGTGATATTGTTTGTAACATACTATTAAAAACTGATTATCCTTACTTGCTTGAATGAATGCTTCCTTTGTTAGAATGTGTAGATCCAAGCTGTAGGAAAGCAGAAAAAGGCATCAATGCCCTTCAGCTGTATATACATTTCAGACATTTCCAATAAACACCATTAGTAAAATACAATACATCCCTAATTAATTTTTTTTTTAGTAGAGTATAATATAAACTTTATTTCACTGCTGCCATAAGAACAGATGATAGCTCAGGCTGCCTGCCAAAAGACCGTCTCATTTGTGAATATTTTCATATGTTCAGTGTCATGCACTCATTTCATTAAGAAGAATATCAAATATGATTCACTTTTGGTGTGAACAGTGCTTGGAAGGCATCCCTAGCAAAGGATGAACTTTGAGATATTCATTCTGTTCACAGAACTGCTCCTCTAGTGTCAGATAATACTGGAAAGTATCCTGCTTTCAAAACACAAAAATGGAAAAGTTTTTCTTGATACAATAGTGTTTGAAATAATTAAATATATAAGTATTACCTTAATTGAAAAGACTTTTCTTTTAATATCTCTCAGGAATCTTTAGCTTTCTCTTAGGCCTTGCAATTGCTCACTGCTGGAGTGAACAAGTCAAAGTCAGGCCCTTAACACCATTTCAAAGACTGGCTCTTGAAGCATTGCATTACCACAACACGAGGATATGCAAATTTGAGTTGTGGTTCTCAAGAGAGTGAAGGCTGGCAGTGTAGGCTTACTGCAATTCAGAATGTGGCTTAAATGTGTGTAAGAACTTATCTTAGACTGTAAACTTGACTGTTTTCCCAAAAATTTGATCTCAACTGTTATATTTTCTCCTCACAATTATGCACAGGAAGTGGTGGTTTTCTGTTGAATATAGTGAATTAACTCCAGGGCCCTTTTAGTCAGAAGCTTCAGTATCTATCTATCTATCTAGATATCTCCTCAGAAGTCTTTTATAGAAAGCAAGTTTATTTCAATCCTGAACAAGCCAGTGCATTCAATGTGGTAAAATCAGCTTGCTTTTTAAAGACAGAATTCAACCAAGCTTCTGTGGCACCCAACCCAAACATTTTGCAGTGAAATGGAAATGTGTAGCAAATTTGGGTCAAAGGATTCTTGAGCAAAAACACGTCTTGTTTCTGTCCTCTAAAAGCCCACATGTACTCTTTTGAACTCTATTTAATCATCTGAGAAATCCACTCACTTCTTATGCTGCTCTCTGTTAGCCCTATCTCATTCCCAATCACCTTTTTTTACATTCAGCAATTTCTCACATCATGTTCAGTTGTTTGTCATTAGCTAAGTTAGCAATTAGCTAAATCTCAGGCATAGCTGTCTGTTTACTGTACTGCTTACTTGCCTTCATTGCTTGAATGTGAAATTTTACTGAAGGGACGCAAATGCTGCTGAGCAGAACAGATTGCAGCTGAAGAAGTTTCCACCTATACACAGCATACACTTCACAATTATAGGAACATTCAGCTTGTTTTTGTGAAGTGGTGCTATTAGATCAGATATGTAGAATTACCCCAGCTCTCGAAATTCTGCAGCTGTTACTGGCAGAGCAAGAGAGCTTTATAAAGCTGTCTAGCTAAAGTTTGTCAAAACAGCTGAGTGTTAAACCATTACATGTGTATTAGACCTTGGCAAGCAGAAGGAACCTTTTCTAATGGCTACACTGAGACTGAAGGAGTAGGGAAAACTCTAACTAAAATGCTAGTGTTGCTACTGTTCTTTCCCAGCTGTTCTAGATGCTGATGCTTTGCAGTATCTTGTCTGCTTGTCATGTTCATCTGTGACTGCAGAGCAAACATATCTGTCAGGTTTTCATTTTTCTGTCCTCCATGATTACCTGCTCATATCCCTACCTGCCTTATTAGAACCACAGAAAGGTTGGTTTGTAAGGGAGCTTAAATATCATCTAGTCCAACCCCCATGCCATGGGCAGGATGCCACCCACTAGACCAGGTTGCTCAAAGCATTATTCCAACCTGGCCTTGAAAACTTTCAGGAATGGGGCATTCACAACTTCCTCTAGGCAACCTGTTCTAATGTCTTATCTTCTTCACAGTAGAGAATTTCTTCCTAGTACACAATCTAAAACTACCCTCCATTTCCCCTTATCTTGTCACTCCACATCTTGTAAAAAGTCCCTCTCCAACCTTCTTGCAACCCCCTCAAGGTACTGAAAGGTTGCTGTAAGGTCTCTCTGCACAATTTTCTTCTCCAGGCTGAACAACCACAATCTCTCACTCTGACTTCATAGGAGAGATGCTCCAGCCCTCAGATCATCCTTGTGGCCTTCCCCTGAAGCTCCTCTGAATGGTTCAGATTATTTTTGTGCAGGTGGCCCCAGAGTTGAATGCAATACTTCAGATGTGTCTGGAACAGCGAAACAGTTTGCAGAGCAAGGAGGACACCCCATAACAGAGGATTTGTTTTCTCTGCTCTGGGCTCACTGAAGTCCTGCGAAGACCTGTGATTTATACAACTTTACTCTCAATGGTTCAAAATTATCTTCGACAAAATTAAAGAATAAATAGCTGGAGATAAATTATTTTCTTATGTGTGTCGTCTCATAGCAGCAGCAGTATTTTGCAGTTAACAAACCATTTATATTTAATGTAGTAGACATTGCTTGAAATTAATGCCATGGTTTTCAAGACTTATTCTGTTTCCTTGTTTTATGCTGTGTAGTGTTTTATGCAAAAAATAATACCATGACTATATCCTCAGATAACTGTTTTGAACACTAGCAATTTGTACTAACTTGTACAGTTTAACCTCAGCAACATTTAGTTACAAGTGTATCCTGTAAAACTCATAAGGTTGTGAAGAAAAGTTGTGCTCTATGCTTGCTGTGGAAAACGCCTTGAGTAGTGCGTAAGGAAAATTCAGAAGAAAAGTGAAAAAAATCTGTTAGGTTTGATGAACTGTACCACTTAGTTTATTACTGAAGTAGATTCTGCCACTAAAATTTTCTCAAATTTGTATGGATTGTGTGAGTTAGATATTTTTAATTATAAGATTGACAGCTATCATTTCATCTGCAGAAGTTTTTCGACAGGTAATTCTATCATGAAGCTGAAATCACAAACCTTAGAAACACAGAATATATTCTATGGAAAGTTTCCTACTGATGGAACCATTTTAATAAGTATATTTTAAGACTGTGTCTATATCCGTATATATGCTCAGCCAAGACTTTCCTAGACTTTGGGTGAATATTGTGAAAGATTATGTGTTATACCTCTTGTCTCAGAAGTACTTAGGTGTGGATACTGTGAGAGCTAGAGAAAAAGAGCTGGGTGAATTTTCCCTCGCTCTCACAGTAGTGCCACACTTAGGCACTGTCATTTTCTTCTGTGGGAAACAACATAAGCTAGCTTCTAGCTCTCAGTTAATTATCATATTGTAATTAGACCTAGATATATGAATGTGAAACTGTAATTAACATAAATAGCAGTGGTTATCTGTATCTAGGTCATTCTCCTATACTTGACATTCTCTGAAAGTGGATGTGAAGAATATCTTTTGCATCTAGCATTTTTTTTTTTCTTTCTTAAATCTGTCAGGCTGCTCTTTGAACCAGTCTGCAAGTCTACTACTTCTTGCCTGAAGTAGTGCCTGAAGATCCATGCACAGTTTACTTTGTGTAGAAAACACCACAAAATTTTGGGAGTCTTTGTCATAAACAAGGAATACAAAGATCTTAGCTAGAATATAGTAACTGGACAGACAGATAGTAATAAAGTTAAAGGACTGCTAAACTTGCACTTCTGACCCAAGCTTGAAATCAGTTCAAGATGTGTGCAGGGAAATATTATGCTTACTTTATACTTAATTTCCTGAAGGCAGCCAGCTGTTGTGTGGAATGCTGGCTGTTTGAAACTCTGATCTGACTTATAATACTCACACTGATTATAATGTTACCAAGAAGGAACATGAAGGCACTTGTTCATTACTTTGGTTGTGTGGAAATCTGTCACTCCACCTGACCTTCTTTTATAATCTTTTCAGGCTATTTTTTTAATTAACTAGAATCATACTTTTGTGTGAGGAATTCCATGTTTGATCTCATGTTGCTGTCTTTTATTTTTGTTCTAAATTATCTAATTTTTTTAAGAATGGTGTGGAAAAATCAGAATTTTGTGACTTACTAAAGAGACAGTGGAAAGTGAAGCCTTAAATGGCAGTTAAGGAAGAAACAGGCTTAAATAAATGCTCTACATATTGCCTTTCTGTCAATATTAGATAAACAGATATCAGCAACTGTTAGAGGCACTTGGAGATGCATACATTAAATATCCCCCTAATATTAGATATGTCAATATCACGTCTATTCTTTAAGTCAGCAGGAAGTCACACAGTAATATGATGTGTAATTCAGCACTTTTAGTTCTGTCAACTTCATTATCTGAATTGAGAACTAGCCCTCAAATTTCCAGACATATTGTATATTGATGGAATACTTTCAGACAAGTACTTACTTGTATCTAATTCTTCTTTTGATATTAGACTTACTAAAGCAGTGGAAGCTGTTTATTAAACAGTTTTGCATCTTGACTGGTTTATTCAGCTTCCACTTAGGTGTAACAGAAAACCATAGTGCATGCTGTCTGCTGATCTTTAACAATTCAATGATTGCAGTAAGACTTTCCTAAAATACAGGTGAGGTAAGATGGAAAAAAAAATATATTAATGAGTTTTAATGCATTTTAATGATATTTAATACGCTTTGCCAGGTTTCCTCTGTGAAGTATATTTTTTGTGTTCTTGCAAGTTAGTAAGAATAAGGAAATTAACTCTAGTACTTCTTTTAAATCACATTTTTAAAGCACACCAAATATACAGAACCCAATTCAAAATGCTCAATTGGCCTTCCCTTAAGAATGATAATTAAAGGTATATACTCTGTTTTTGCTTTCAAAAGAAAAGAGTAACTTGTGCTGTCAGTCAGGGGCTGAAAGTCTGATAGCCTGATTTTGAACCTGTTAGAAAGATCTCAGTAAAATTTCTCAAGCTTTAGTCAACTCTGGTGGGGTAGGAGATGTTTAACAGAGGCTTGTTTAAGCAAATATTTCTCTTAGTAAAAGAAACAAGGTTGAAAAAAAGTTTCAGTACAAAAAAGCGTTGCTTGGTGGGTGCTTACCTGCCTTCTGTCCTGTACTGGTCATGGCTGGAATACCATGAAAAGTGTTGTGGGACTGCATTTTGGATTTCTCCTGGAAACAGTGCTGATAATAAAGAGAAATTTCTGTTATTGCTGTGCAGTGCTCACACTGCAAGGCCATTTCAGCTTGTCATACCTCACTGCCAGTGAGTTCAACCAGATGTTGAGAAGGTACACAGCTAGGACAGATGACCCCAATGGATGAAAGGGATATTCCATACCATTAGACATCATACTCATACATAAAAATCTGGGGATAGTTGTCTGTGGGTCACTGCTCAGGGACAGGGTGCTCATCTGTTGGCTGGTGATGATTAATTGTTTTCATTTGCATAATTTCTATAGTTTTTAATTTTTCCTTTTAATTATATTATATAATAACAATAGTTATCATTATTGTTGCTGTATTTTATTTTTATTATTAAACTAATCTTATCTCCACCACAATTTTTCTTACTTTTACCCTTCTATTTTGGTGCAAAAAAGTTAAGGGGACAGATATCCAAAAATTATTTACCTTCTTTTAGGTTTAACCACTCCCATTCCACCAATAGGGAGAAACAAATATTAGTAGAAGGAAGAAGGAAAATAAGTTTACTTAAAAAAAAATAAATAAAAAAATCACAACAGGCAAGAAAAATTACTGTAAAAATTACTAGTTACAAAGTTGCTGAAATCTCAAGGATAGGAAGGTACTCAGTCTCCAAGGTTGTCCTGTGCAGGGAGACCAGTCTGATGATCCCTAAAAGCCTCTTCCTGTTTAAGGTATTCTATGATTCCTTTCTATAAGCACCAGAGCATGAAGCTGGGGGAAGACTGGAAAACTTTTAGCATGGGTCATAAAATTTCTTGCCTTATTTTTTGTCTTTGATAATTATTTTCTTTGTTCTGTATACAGAGTAAAGAACATATTGTGAAAAATATGTAGTGTTTTCCTGGGTTCTCCTTCCAAATTAATCTCCATATGGCTTTCAAGATATGGTATTTGAGTGAAATACTTTTGTATTTGTAAATTATCTGTTTCTTTCTTAACAGTCTTTTTTGCTTAGAAAAGAAATTGCACTGCAACTTATCATATTTGTTTATTCTAAAGAACATGTTTGAATTTATATGAGGAATTATTTAAAAGATACTAGCTGAAAAAAGAATCTCTCATTTGCATTAAACAGAGTGTAGAGTTATTTTTGCAATTAAGGGAATTTCTTGAGGTAGTGTGATAGAATGTGTATGACTTGAAAAGTATAACTTTCCTCCAAACACGAGGATAAAAACTTTCATTAATAGTTTCGTTTTGGCAAGTGGTAATATTTCAGAAGGGAGATAGAAAGAAAGATATTAAATTGAAGATTGTTTCACTGATGCCATAGACCTTCCTCAGCAAACTCTCCTCTTGCTGAACTGCTGAACTACTGAACTCTGCAGCAATCGTGTAATGCTCTTTGGTTTAGGGCTGTTAACACACACAAGAAAGATTCTGAGAACACCTCCTTCTGGAAAGATGAAGTCATATTTTATATATTTTTGCTTTTATTCAAAAACAAGCTAAGAAAGATTTTAAGAAAAATAAAAAGCTCAAGGTTCTTCTACCAGTTTTTCAGTATAGTGATGACTTCGGGTACATAGAGAAGACCTAGTCTGACATACAGGACATATCTTCACCCTTCAAGTGGAATTAGAGAAGTCTGAAAGTGCTGCAGAATGTGAAATGGGATTTTGTGGAAGAAATGACTATTTTTTACTACTTCCTCCCCCACATTTCCCTTTCCAGGAATTGCATGCCCTAAATAAAGCAAGAAGCAAAAATATCTCATACACACACACACACACACACGCACGTGTATATGCACATATAAATATAATAAAATTCTTTGGGTTCTTGATTGCCCTTTGGAAAAGGTCAGGTCTGTTTCCATGTGTGTAGGCATATGTATCTTTGATTTCATATTACATACTTGCTATCCTATTCCTTATTAGATGAAGAAACTTACCTGGATAAGAGTAACTTCTAGAAAAACTTCACCTCATGGGATTGTGAGCATGTATTTTTTCTTTATGAACTTTACACTGCTCTAGTTTGACAACTAGAATATGTAGAATGATTATGATATTTTTACAAAGTTTTAAAAATAAGTGTTTTAAATAAAATTATAAGTTGTTTCAAAATGGTTTGAAATGGTTACTATGAGAAATGACAGTTGTACATAATCCTTTGAGTTACTGTAAAGCATGACTTAGGGAATTTCTTACTTGATGTTCTAAATCCTTTTTAATTCCATGTCCCACGAATACAAGTAGGCTTTCTTTCCAGACATTGTGTCCTACACATTTTCTATAAAATTTTTATGGCTTTCAAATGAATTCAAACATACCATAATGATTAATTTATTTAGTATTTATTTATTAATTGTTTGACTATCACTTTTAAGTGGTGCCAAAAACTTGACTGTCTTAGTAACTAAGTATTAAGATAGCCATGTAGGTTTCTTGACTTAGACTGCTTATTAAGCAATTACTAAGCTTTGGTAGTTTGTTAGAGTTCTCAGCCACTACTTTAAAGATAATTCTTTGAGTGTCTTTGATTTCCATACATATTCCTAATCTAGAACCAGTATGATAAAAGTTTGATTTCATGCAACAATATTTTTAGGACTTTGTACCATTTCAGTTAAAGCTTTTTACCAAAGCATTCACTTTTTTTTCATTATTTTTATTTTTATTAAGATTGCGGTAAATATATAAGCAGCTAGTAGCCTGTGTTTTTTTGATCCTTGTTTTAAGGATTTGTTTTCCTAAGTTTTATTTCTTGTGCTTTGATTTTAGGTACATCAAGACAATTTAAAAAGTTTCACAGAGTTACTTAAAATACTTGAATTAATGAACTAGAACACCACAAATAGAGATAGTCTTTTACTGTGGGACTAATGGGCAGCTAATCCTCAAAACCAAAACTACTATAATACTTTATTCTGCTTTCATGTAAAAGCCAAAGTAGACAGAATCTGGTTCAGACACAGGTGATGTATGCTTATTAAATTTTAAGATAACACTATGGGAAGACAGTGCCTGCACATTTGGAGTCAAAGTGGTACCAACAAACTGAAATATGTGAGAGTAAGTAGTGTACTCTCCAAGAAGGGGAGTAGCAAGGCAGAGATAATCAGGCATCCAAATACAGTATTCAGAACTACTGCTCCAGTACTTAGAGTATGTCTGTAGGTTTCCCTGAATTAATATCTGAATATAGGGTACTGAATGCTGCTGTAAAATGTAAAAATCCAACCCTACATTGCAGTCTTTATGAAAGCAAATTTGGACTACAGGACTCATGAAGTATCTCCAGTGAATCTATTTATCTCTCCACCAAATGCTGTTTGGGGTACTGTACATAGTAAAGCTTACAAATCAATTGAAAGGAGCTCAGTGAAATAGCAAGGACAGTTATTTTCTTAAAATTCATTATTTATGAGGAAATCTGACTTTGAAGAAGAAAGATTGAGATTGTCTTCATACATAATATGTGCTGACTGCATGAAGAAAGAAACAGTGTGTTCATTAGCCAAGATAAGAAGTGGTGTTTTGACTTGAACACACTTATGACAATTTGAAATACTGGAAAAATTTTTAATAACAACTTTTAAAAAAAAAAAAGAACACTTGCAATATATAATATGCCTGGGGAACCTATGGTCTCTCTCTTGGAAGAAAGAACTTTCTAAGAATACTCTAAGCATAAATCTGTAGAGAAAAAGAGTCAAGACTATTCCAGGCTCATTTCCAGTTTATGAAGTTCTTTGATTAACATCTCACTTCATTAGCTGCTTAATCACAGTACTACAAAGAACAGTTTCATATCTGTTATGTTTTTTGACTGTTCTGAATTTTCTCCATCTAAAAAATCCCTAACCAAAACTCTAGCACTGCAAATGCTAGAACTGGCGAAGTAATTGCAGTGCAACAGGATAAAATGTATGGGTACTGTATCCTGCAAAATTCCTTTCCCAAGATATAGATACTAGGAAGATATAAACTATCTGGAATAATGTTTAGATGACTGCGATTGTATCTTTATCTCTGGTTCTGTTGAAAGAGAGCTTGGTACCATGCAGGTAGAGAGCTTCAGGTCTGTCACTTGCCCTAGCTCATTATCACAGTCATTATGCTTGTGATGTTTTCAGTAAAGAAAATTTTTGCATAGGACAGTGCCAATAAACAATCTCTGGTGAAACTTTAAAAATTATCTTTTTCATTTAATGAGCAGTTGCACGTTTAAGATTCACAAACTAGCTGGTTTAGTCTTTATAATATAACTAGAAAACTGTATATCATTTAGAGCACTGCATTGATAAGTGATGCAGTAGCAAGACAAAATGCTTTGTAGAAACATATTGGATTAGCACTGCTATCTTTTCAACTAAGCTTGTATTCACACCAGGGGAAAAAAAATCTACTTTTTTTTAGATTTTGACAAGGTTTGCTTTACTCCAAATCTGTGCTGATTGGCATTATTTGTATTAGAGTTACCTAAGTCTGAATCAAACTCTCACTAGCCATCTTGTTATTTTGAGATTTATGTCTTCCTGTAATTACCTTGCTCATCCTATTTGTCCTTTTAAATATTAAAGCTTCAGTGAAGTTTCTTCCTGCTCTATTAATTTTGGTCCATTGTGAACATCTAAGGGCTTGTTGAGACTAATATTTAGAAGACAGATTGCTGAGGGAAAAAAGAGATGGATTACATACTTAAACTTTTTTCATATTGGTTTTTCAGAACATTTACTTTACTGTTTAACTTATTTCCAATATGTTCCTCAAATCCTACAATGGGTGGAAAACAATTTATTGTAGTATGTGTACATACTTGAAAATACAAAAATACTTCTTTTTAGATTTTATTAATTGTACATAAAGTGGCCAATACTAGCAATGAGATATAGAAAGAATGAAAAAAATTAGTTCCAAAACTATGCCTATTAATTCTGCTTCACATTTAAACAGGAAGTAACTTTCAAACAGTAAAGATTTTTTTTTTTAATTCTCTCTTGTCTTGTGGATATCACATAAAATATTAAAACATTTGCAGGGTTAATTACTCTATGCTTCATCCTTGTCGTGTTTTATGAACAGCACTGCCAAATTTAGTGCCCCTCATACCTCTTTTCAAGACTCTCACAAAACAGAAGTTGTTACCAGTCATACCTTCTCCTTCATGTTGCCTCCTTTTCCCTGCTTAGGCAGCTATTTGTTTCTACCCTTCCTGGGGCTCTTGACCCACTCTGGGTGAAGAGTTTTGCTCCAGCGTATCTCCTGCTCTTTTGTCCATCCTTTCCTTGAGTATTTATTTTTTCTCGCTTCCTTCTGCTTTTGTGTCCCTCCTGTCCTGCCACTATGGCTTGCGCCTTCTTTGATCCTCCATGTCCCACCTCATCTAAAGTGACTTCCTAGTGTCTCCTTCTGAATGTCTTCCAGCCCTCACATTGCTTCTTCCTTTTCTTCCAACTCTGTTTGTTTTCTCTTCATTTGTTCCTCTTTTGAAAAATGTTTCTGTAAAGGCTTCCCAAACTCCTCTTTCTGGGTCAGGTTTGGTGTCTGGTCTGTTTTTTTCATAGAAGAACCAGTTGAAACTGTCTCTGACATTGTCAGAGACTGAAATCTTATGGTTCATGGCTTAAACATTGTTATGAAAGATTTTTCCCATTATGGCAAAACTATGTATAAAGATGCTGTACCCAGTGAAGTCCACTCCCCCTGAAGATACCTTCTAAGGGCAACTTTGGACGTGCACCAAGTCACCTAAGGGAACTTGAGATAACATAAAGGTTACACTATTGTTCAATTATCTTAGGTCTAGGAAAAAACAAACACACATGAGGGAGAGGAATGCATCTGCAAGAAAGCCAAACCCAGCAGCTGTGCTGAAAATCATCCCTGGCTGGGTTAGGGGTGAAGGAGGTCATAGCTCACACATCTGCTGAGACCAGGTTTGCACACACTCCACACAACCAAGGGGAGAGGAGGAGAGTTTAGGGTGTAGCATTAACCCTGGTAAGAGAGAGTGAATGCTCATCCTTCCTTATACAAACAGGCTCAGCTGTAAAACCCCCACCCCATGAAGGCTACATCCATGGACATTCGACACAGTCTGATGTGGCTTCTTTGTGCCTGAAGCCCTCAGATGGCCAAAAGGTGGGTGGCTCAGGGTGTCAGGATTCAGGATTTCTTTGAAGCCTACTAAAAAAGACTGGCGGGAGACAGTCGCAAAGCCCAAGGTCTGTTTAATTGTTATCTATAAGGTTGTCTTTTCTGAAGACAGAGGTCTGTCACACGAGAGCAGGACGAGGTCTGCCCCCTTCAAAGGCTGGACTAATCCTTTATACCCTAACTTACGTACACTATGTTTATAGTTAATTCCCAATAATACAGATTTTTATTAGTATGTCTAATTTCCCCCAACCAATCTGCAATTCCCAGTATCTCTCCAAAATGGAGAATGTGAAGAAGAAGAAGAAAAAAAATTTAACACACCTTTTTCCTCCATATTGGCCACATGGCTGATAATATAAACAATCTTAAAAACTACTTTTTCTACATGATAACTTGCAATCTACACCCCAGTTTCTCTAGAGGTCTAACATAGAAATTGTTGAGAGTTATGTGCTCAGATATTCAATGAAATATAGATAGGGGAAGAATGAAAAAGAAAATTGGAAATTTTCTGGCAATGAAAAAATTTGTTGATTTCCTAGAAGAAAAAATAATAAAGCAAAGGGCTCTGATTCTTACCTACATGTATATATATATATACACACACAATTGCATTCCTGATAAGGAAAATAACTATAGTCATGGACAGCTCATAAGACTTAAACATATGCTTTAAATCAAGCATATTCATATTAAACTGAAGAAGCATATAGACTGGTGCTAATGTAATAAAAGTCATGGAATAAACTGATTGGTTTTAGGACAGAATATTAAAAGTGAGGAAAAGAGAATATGATTCTAAAAAATTATTCCAGTACACTATTCACATAATCCTGTGAAACCTGAATATTTATCACATGATTCCATTTTTCTCCCTAAAAACAATGTCACTTTTTGTTTGCATTTAGCAACTATTTATTAAAGATTTATACTTTGATTTACTAAATTAAAAGTAATGAATATTTTTATTATTGTTGCAATTATGATTGGTTTTGAACAAAATATGATGTTTCTGAATTCTAGTTCTGTTGAAATTTATGAGGAGTCCAGCTAATTTTCTATAATAGTTATGAAAGTATGTTTAAATCTTATTCTGTTTGATTGAGGAACTTAAGAGTTGTTCACATTCAGTATCCTTCATCTCTTAATTTTTTAATATTTTTTGCTGATTTAAAAAACATTTTAATAGTTTTTGCAAATATAAGCACAGAATTTGTGAAGGTATATCAGTAAAAGTAATGGAATCCTGAGCTAGTAAAGTGTACCTGTGTGTTGACTTGTTATGAAATTTAGACTAGAACCTCACTTTTTAAAAGATTGTCATTGCTGCTGTGCAGCTAATGAGTCTGTCACCAAGACTGTTCATTATTTCTGAAGTGAATAGAAAAAGTGAGTTGAAGCTGTCATAATATTAACTATACATGAGGATCTTCCAGAAAGTGTATGCTGTCTATGCCCTCATTCAAAATATGTATGTGTTACCATTTTTTTGAAAATAAGGGGCTTGCAATGGCAGAATCATAAACAGGAAGAGGAAGGGTCTTTTCAAAAACATTCTTGAAACCAACAATTGCTAATGTAGCATACATGCAACATTCTTTTCCCTAAAAGTTTTAGTTGTTACTATACTATAGTAGCGTTATGTGTGCCATGACAGCTGAAAATTAGTCTGTATCAGTCACTGATTGTAGGAGTACCTGCCAATTAAAAAAAAAAAAAAAAAATTCCAAATTTTCTGTAGCTTTATGTGATTTGTGCCCAGTGCAAGTAGAGAGGAGGACAGAATTGCCTTTTAGCCTGGAGCTGTGAGGAAGGTTGCAGCCTGACAATGCATGACAATGACTTTATTAATATATTTGAAGTAGTAGTCAATTACTTGAACTGGGATCTTCCACTATTCCTGCTGTGTCACATCTCTTGGAAGTAAGGTTGCCCAGGATGAAATTGACAAAAAACATATTTTAGGTTGAGGAAGAGAATCATGATTTGAGGAATAAAGATGTAGGAAAAATCTAGGTGAAAAAAGTAGAATACAAAGCAAATTATGATCCATATTAACATGGCTAGTATGGCATCTCTTCTGTATGTTAGCAGATAACAGACCAAGTTACTTAGGAAAAGTGTGCAATGAGAAGAAACTGCAATGTTTTTTTATTAGTATCCTGGCAACAGAAGTTTCCATTTTATTCTTAGGCTACACGGATGACGGCTCTATTTCATAGGAGCAGAGAGAAGCCATATCAGATAGAAGTGACACTTCTTGTGGAAGGGCAAATTTGGAAAGAAAGCATAATGTAATAATTTGACAGTGCCCTAGTATGAACTATGGACAGGAGAACATGCTGCCCTTTTCCTGTCTTTTGTCAGCTGTTATCTGAGATGTAAGTCCCTTCAGAACAAGGTGAAAAGAAAATTTACCAATATTAATGTTATTTAATGTGCCATGGACATCTCATTTGTTTGCATTTACACAAACAGTTGTTTTCTGGTTATTGTAACAGTTTTCAGTTGGATCTGTTTTCTATTTTATTATGTTTCTTATTCTCTGTAATAAAAAAAAAAAGAAGTTTAAAATACATTTAGTCATTCAGAGTCTAAGAAGGGACAAGTTGAAAAGTTATGCCTCAGTGGCAGTAGATTGGTTATCAGAAAGGTTGTCTGTGTTTTCTAACATTCTTGCCTAGGGACCTGTAAGGATTTCTCAATTAGCAAAGGTAAAATAACAGTGACTTTTGTCCCCTCCCCTTTTGTTTTTGTTTATTTTTAGTTAATCAAAATGTATTTTGGAATCTAGATACACATAAAATATTGTTGTCCTAAGATACAATATTTTGCAACCATTTTGTACATTTGTTAGCACATATTTAGTAGAACAAATTTTGTGGGCTATAAATAGAAACAAAAACATCTGTTTCATAAATTCATAAATTAGACAGTTTACGTGATGTGGAATCTTTGCTTCCTGACAGGATGAATTATGGCTTGTCTATGTATCAGTGTCCAGTTGTCCCACTCAGAAGTTTTATCACAAATTTCAAACTGCATAGCAGTTCTGTATAGAATCACTGTTTTAGCACCTTTTAAAATCTGTTATGGTTAAGTTTAGGTGAATGCAGTGCACCTAGGGGGGGTTTTCATCCACGGTCACTGAGGTAAAAAGTCAGAGCTCTCTAGAGCAATGAGATCACCTCACAGGTGTCACAGCCCTCACAGTTTTTCACAGATGAGAAGATGGTGTGGATTTCCTAGTCCTGTGTCCACACAATAGTGAGTCTGGGTATATGCTGCCAGTAGGCACATGCAGACTCAGTTTACCACTAACACATCAAGACAGAATCAAGATTTTACGAACATATGAATGATGTTTACATAAATTTCAAAAAAACCTAAAGTGAGTATTCTGTTTTCTCACCATCAATTTTGCTAGTAGCTCTGTACATACCCACAATCTTTTATATGATTTTCCTCAGTCAGCTAGACCCTAGGCCTCTACTTGGTTCAGTATACAGACCTCAGAACTCTTGTCCTACTTGCTGGCAAGTCTAAATTGAAGTACTTTTATGTCTTGCACCCAAACCCTCATGAAATTCTCCAGCAGCTGGTCTGGACCTATCGTCTGGTTTTCAGGATAGATAATAGGTAGCTTTGAAGTACACCAGTATCTTGTACACTTACACAAGGAATTGAGACTACAGTCAGGAAAACCATTAAAAATTTTATGAGGTTTAAGAAGGCCAAGTGCCAGGTCCTGCACTTGGGTCACAACCTGATGCATTTCCACAGGGTGGGGGTGGAGTGGATGGGAAACTGCCCAGCAGAAAAGGAACTGGGGATGCTGAGCATGAGCCAGTGTGTGACTGGGGCACCAAGAAAGCCAATGGCATCCTGGCCTTTAGCAGCAATAGTGTGGCCAGTAGGTTCAGGGCAGTGATCATCCCACTGCACTCGGCATTGATGAAGCTGCACTTTGAGTCCTGTGTCCAGTTTTTCAGTCCACTCACTGCAAAAAGACACTGAGGCTCTGGAGTGTGTCCAAAGAAGAGCAGTGGAGCTGGGTAAGGGTCTGGAGCACAAGTCTGATGAGCAGCAGCTGAGGGACCTGGGGGTTTTAGCCTGGGGAAAAGAAATCTAAGGTGAAAGGGAGTTATTGCACCTGTTACACTGATTCCTGGTAATTTTCTCTTGAGTTAATGTTGATGATTTAAAAATTTTGGCCTTACTGCTTGTTTCAACTTTTTAAACTGATGGTTTAATTTTGTGTTGCTGTGTAAGTGAACCTGTCTGTGTGATTAAGAAATAGTGGCCTTCAACAATTACTCAAACAGCCTATCAGCAATTATTTTCCCCCTCAGTTAAAGTGGGCTGAGTTCACACAGTTGAACCTCATGAAGTTGGATTATATCGTGAAGGTGATAGTCAGCACTGAGTGGGGTTTGTTAATTTTTCTGCTTTATTAATGAATGTATTAGTTCTTTAAAAATAAAACTGCCTTGGTTTACCTAAAGAAAAAGAAATATAACAGTGTTTATGGA
The DNA here is from genome assembly GCA_030060385.1 of Muscicapa striata striata. Taxonomy (NCBI): domain Eukaryota; kingdom Metazoa; phylum Chordata; class Aves; order Passeriformes; family Muscicapidae; genus Muscicapa; species Muscicapa striata. The sequence goes on from JAREIS010000070.1 coordinate 2,212,828, forward strand.
CTTGATTAATTATAAATTGTTGAAACTTCTCTTCTTTAGAGCTAAGGAAAGTGTGATTGTGTACTGCATGCAAAAAGGTTCACTCACCTCTTGCTTGTAATTATTTTGTTTAAATTAAAATGTCAGCACTTTGTGATTAAAAAGCTGCCTACAGGGAATGTCTGAAATAAAAACTTTCCTTTTCTGTCTTCCTCATTTTGATGTTTAGCTTTTGCTTTAAGTTTCAGGGTAAAACAATTAACCTTTAAACAAAAAATAATACTTAAAAGACAGTGAGAATATTCCCTGGCTTAAGTTTTCTCTGTTTAATTAGGTTTATACACTCCCACTGACATAACCCTTCAGTATTCTCACTGCCAAGGCCTTAAGGGTGAAGAAGTCATCAAAGAAGGCAAGGAGAGATCATCATGTCTCTTGTATAGAATATAGAAGTCATCACTCTTTATGTGCTAGCAGTTCACAGTGAGACTAGTAATACCATAATGAACTATTTCGTTACGTAATATTTGTTTATATTATCATGCAACATGTTAGTATATGATACCTTTTTTTGAAAGGAAGGCTAATCCAAGCAGACAAAAAATTACCTAACTGGATTCTAAGATGTTTTCATTCAAAAGATATTTGAAAAGCAGTTTTGAGAAAAATACAGGTAGATTTGGCTTTGCTCTTCTTGCGTGTCACACTGCCTATATAGGATACAGAAACATATGCAAAATAGTTCTAAATTTTTCTTCATGCTTGATAGTAACAACAAATCTATTAATTTACATTTTTAAAAAACATAAAAATTGATATTTTACAGACATGTATTCTGACTACTCAGAAGTGCATTTTCATGATCAGATGAAAGTGAATGTTATTTTGAATGCTGTTTGTTGCAAATAAAGGTCTAAAGAACAACCTTTGGAAATTTCATCCTTCACCTGTACAGTGCTGTCAAAGCTACCATTAATATGCTGGAGTTGTAAACCTTAAGTGTAGGAAAAAGTCAGCAGTGTTAAAGTTTTTTTTTTGTTTTGTTTTGTTTTTATGTTTTTGTTTTGGTTTGGTTTGTTTGTTTGTTTTTTGTCCAGTGTTCTTTCTAAATTGCATGCATAATTGTTCCAGAAAGAGAAAAAAAGAAGGGATAATTGGAACATGATAGTTATTTCTATTTCCTTAGTTGACACAGCAATACTAGGGAGAGGTCTCAGAGAAAAAAAATCAGAGGATGCATTCATACCATTAGCTTGTCTACTCTCAGCCAAAATTCTCTTCTGCCATGTACTATCAGCTCTGCTTTACACTCCTACTTGTTTGTAGGTTTGCAAAATCTTTTAGTTCCATTGCCCACTACATTTGGTTACCTAGATGACAGTTTCCTTTACTGAGGAAAATAGAGGTGGCTTAAGCAAATGGGACTAGTAACATGCTTTACTTCCAGTTGGACTTCTTAATTTTTGGTTCCTCCAGTCCTTCCTGCTCCATGTTGATGGATTTTGCCTGGCTACAGAGTGCCGAGGCCAAGCTAAACTCTCCCTTCTTTGAGAGGGTTTCAAATCATTATCAAAGGTGACATTCATCATCCCAGAGGCTGAAAGGTTCCATTGAAGCCCTTCAAACCTTTATGAAAATGTCTTTCAATTATGGGTCTCCATCTCTCCTCCTTGCCCTGTAGCTTAGCTGATCAAAATGAGGGCAGCATTTTCAAGCTGTGCTGTATGAATTTCTGTTCTGAGTTCTGTGACTCAGGAAAGTCGAACTCAGCAGGCTTGACCAGAGACAAGCAGAGATGAATTGTGTTACAAGATGGCAGATTGCCCTCCTTCCCATCTATATTATTCCCAAATAACCTTCAAATATATGTTTGAAAAATCCTCTTGCTTCTGCCATCAAGGAAGTGGTATTATAGATACAGACAACAGAAAATGAATGCTGATCTTCACAGTCAATGATTTCCTAAAGATATAGATAAATTAATTAGGTAATACAGGAAAGAAAATTACTTCAAAAAACTTATTAAATATCCTTTAAAGTATCAGGCTGGAATCACTTTGTGATCTAAGTAAGCAATTCTGAAGAAAATTCAAGTTTAGAGACTTATGTTATGGATAGAAACAGGTAATAAATTTACCAGCATCCTTATTGCTCATAAACATCTGCTACTTAGCTCTAGTCAAAACAAAATTCTTGAGGCAGCAAAGGAAACAGCTGCCACATCAAACATAGTGTTGATGTTGCAATGATTTTTATTGATTCCTCTTCCTCATGCTACGTATAACTCTTCAAAACCTACAATATATATTTGCCTGTTCAATAATTTACATATTAGACTTGCTTGTCTATGCGAAACATGCTGTAAAGGCAAGGGAATCAATATATTGACTGGCAGAAAGTTAAACTACATGCTTCAAGAATGTATTTGATAGGAAAACCTGCTCAAGAAGAAATTGAAAATTTGAGCTGATTTGGGTGAATAGAAATTTTTCTTATACCAGTGACCAAGTGAAACATTTTTTTGGTGCATACACTTACCATTTCTTGAAAAATTCCTGAATTTATATTTTTGGTCTGTTAAAAAAAATACAAAACATAATGTGTGAAATATTTACTTCCTTAATAAAGGTTTTTTTTCCTGGAAGTTGTTATTCACATATGGAAGTTCAAAAAAAAAAAAAAAGTTATGAGACACTCTAAATGATAAGTCCTTTTCTGTGTCCATAACATACAGCACATTCCCACATTCTCTATAAAGAGGAAGCTGAGTGGAAAGTCATAATCATAGAATTCAAGCTGGCAAGCACAATATAATGCTAAATTTAGAACATATTCCTTAGATTTTTGTCCAGTCAGGTATCTGTCTGATCACACATAATCAAAAGAACCTAAAAAATCCTTTTCTATTTTTCATTGTGTGTGTCAAGGGAATTGGTAGGCTACTGTCACTTGCTACCTTTGTCAGTGTATTTTGAGGAAATACATTACCAGATATTCCATTGTAAGAATGGAAAGAGTATTATTCCCTTCTCAACATTCTTTTGCTGTACAGAGTGAAAATCACTCATTAGTCTTATTAAATAGGAGGTGATTCCTTAGTGATCCCCTAAGCCAGACAACAAGCATTAAAATTCAGCTTCTAGGTTTTTTTTTCCTAGATATTTCATAAGAATTTAGGGGACAAAATCGAATGCTAATGATTTTAGAAAATTATGAAATTAAATTCTCATGCTTCCTCTGGAAGGTGGAGAAACTTGAGCTGGTTGTGAAATTTGAGTCTGAGGAATACGTTCTCTGTCTGGGAGACAGAGATTTTCAAGCTATTCAATCTCCAGAGTATAGAATCATAATAACAAGAGCTGAAAGAAGACCAGTTAATCATCTTGCCTCTCTTCCCCCAGAGGATAATTTTTCTGAATGCTTTTCATGCCTCCCCTCTTTCCCCTACGAACCTCCTTATTTGAAATTTCATTTTAATTGTCTAAGGCCTAGAAGGCAGAATTCAGGAGAAGTAATGTAGCTTCTGTGACATCTTAATATAGTCTCACGAGTCCTAGTTAAATTACAATAATGCTATAATCTATCCCCCAGAAAATAGAGCATAGACCCGATGTAATGATGTGTTTGCATAAGAATCAAATGTTTTTGTATTTTGTATGTGAATTTTGTAAGCTAAAACTTAATTTTTCATGGTGTATAAAACTACCCGGTGGAGCAGGAGTTCTACCTATACAATTCTTCCAAATACATGTGGATGTGGTGTGAGAGAACCACATTTTAGAGCCTTTGAAGTGCACACATCCTTAACAAACCCATTCATATTTGTTCCAGTGTGCAAAGCTAATCAAATGTACTGTGGGACCTGAAGATGCCTTTGAAACCTGGCTGACTGACACATGCTAATCTTTTGGGGACACTCCTCTATGGGATTTAAAATCAGGACCCGCCGTGTAATTCTACGGCTAATTTCAAAACATATTAGGCCCACATCCAAGAAATATTGTGAAAGTTACAGTACACACAACAGTTTAGATGTCTCCAGTTCCCACAAATGAAAAACCAGTACCTTGTTGATGTGATGGAATTTGGCCCCTTTGCCCTCAGATATCTCAAAATCCTTAAAAAAATCTGGGGAAAGAGGGTAAGCTTACCTTTATGCTCTGAGCTCTTGAAGGTTTAGGTAGTCACTGACAAAATGAGTTGTCTCTATCAGTCATGGTATCAGTCATGAGAAAATTCGAGAGAAACTGAAGGTTTCTCAGAAAAACTTGAGGTTTTTCAAAGTACAATGTACAAACTAGGTCTATAACATAAAACTGAGTTTACTGCAATGCACTATTCTGATTTGACATTCTAATTTATCTCTCATTTTCTCTTTCCTCTACCAGTTATCTTTGATACTGTCAGTGGATGTTGTTATCAACAATTAACCTAAACCAAGACAGTGCCAAAATAATTTTATCTGCAGCCAATTTACAGAACAAAATAGCCAATCTATTTTCATTGAAGATTTGACAAGATGTGGAAAAGTAGAACTTCACTGTTTTAGGTCTTTTCATTCTTAAATTAAGAGAAAAACAAAAGAAGAAGAGCAAAGCTGCAGAAATATTTACTTCATTAAGCCTAAAAAATTCCCTTTTTTTGGGAATATATTTCTGTAAGATTGTTCTGGAATAACAAGACAAGATCACTTTTGCTCTCCATCTCAGTATCTGCACCTTGAAGCAGTAAATGGGCTTTAGGAAAAAAATGGCAGTTTTCTTATCACAGTGAGAAGTCATGATTCAAGATGCTGATTGAAAAAGGCAATGAATCAGTGTTTTATTGGTTTTAGACTTCAACAATCTTTCAATCTGCTTAGTTTTTTTGATGCAAGTTGTAACTATTTTGTGTTGTTTTAAATTCAGCATCCATCTTAATTTCCTTAGATGTGCTCAGATATGTTATATATGCTTTAGATGTTGCCCATTCTAACACTTTGGAAAGTTGAAACCATGATGGCCAATCCCCAAAAACATGGTTCCTAAGCACTTCCCCAGATTTTTACAGGAACGAGAATGAGGCAGCCACCAGCATTTCAGCAAACAGAGCATTTAAGTTCTTAAGAATAACTCTGAATAGTGCAGAATGTATCTCCACTATGGTCTGCTTCCTAATTGTCTAGAAGGTCCCTAATTTATTGACCTAAATATATGTATAATGTGTGAGTTTATATTTGTGAACATATGTACACATATATGTTATATATATATACATACACATGTAATAGCCATGTATATATAATATGTATAACCTTATCTCTCCCCATAGCCACATTGTTTCTATTCAAGTAGCTTTGTCTAATTTGTGAATGCTTTCTTGGTTTTTCTTAGTTTTTCAGTTATAGAAGTCTTCAAATATACCAAACATATTACCTTAGCATATATTATACTGCTGAATTTATATTTTATGAGGCCAAAATCACAAGATAAAGTAGTCAAATAAAGTGAAGATAAAGTAGTCAAGATAATATATGGTGATTTCTTATTTATCAGATTTATCTTCCATGGTCCTGAGGAGTATCTCCTCAACGCCAGTCTGCATCAACATCTCCACCTTTTGTTTAGCAATCTGCCTTTCCATACATTTGCTTATGATGTTTATTTGCATAAATTGCCAGCAGTGCATCACCATGGCCTTGAACCAACCTGTCTTTCTTAAACTTTCATCATCTATCTCCTTCTTCATGCCACAAAAAATATTTTAGAGTATAATCTACTGGTAGTCAGGAATCTTCTATTTATGTTCTTAGCAAAATTTTTTGGTCTGGGTTTGAAATATGATAGTATGCTGTTGCTTATCAGGTTAAAATTTTACTGTGGTCAGGCTTACTTTATTTTTTTTTCTATATTGATAACTTACATAAGAAAATAAAAGACCAAAACACCCTGAGAAGTCCAAATAATGCAATAATGTAAAGAACAGAGCCAGCAAGAAAAAACTCTGACAAAACATAGATTGCAAGTTAGAGCCAAAGCAGTACTAGAACACTTCGCACAGATGTATTTTATTTAGGCAGGCTTTGGTAATCCTCCAGACCACAGAATCACAGAATATGAGCTCAATTTGAAGGCACCCACAAGGATCATCGAGTCCAATGACATTCCATGTGCGTGAGAGCACTGTCCAAACACTTCTTGAACTCTGTCAGGCTGGTGCTGTGATCACTTCCCTGGAGAGTCTGTTCCAGTGCCCAGCCACACTCTGGGTGAAAAATCCTTTCCTAATATCTAACTTAAACCTCCCCTGACACAGCTTCAGGCCATGGCCTCAGGTGCTGTCCCTGGTGATCACAGAGGAGAGATCAATGCCTGTCCCTGCTCTTCCCCTCATGAGGAAGTTGTGACTGCAGTGAGGTCTATCCTCAGACTACTCCAGGCTGAACAGACCAAGTGACCTCAACCACTCTTCAAACAGCTTCCCCTCAAGGCCCTTCACCATCCTTGTTGCTCTCTTTTGGGCACTGTCTATTAGCTCAATGTCTTTTTTATCTCATGGCGCCCAAAAATGCACACAGGACCCGAGGTGAGATTGCAGCAGCGACTAGTAAAGCTAATATTGACCACAATATAAGACTCATTTATAATAATCAATCCCATAAAAGTGTTTCTTGCAAGTGATTTGGACACATGGCAATGTGAACCACAAATACAGCTAGTTCAGAACTTCTCCAGAATTTCTATTCAAATAATTCTAACTTGAATATGAATAGCACAAAAATCTGTCTGGACTTCGCTTGTTGAATTTCCAGAAGAACAAAAATATGGGAACAGCAGTGTTCAAGGCCACAGAATATGGGAACTCATATAGTGTGTGTGTTCTATGTGAAGATACTTTTTTTTTTTTTTTTCCTAGGTTTATATCTATGGATCTGAGTTTAAAAAACATTCTGCATACCTGAACTCTAAATGTTACTCATATCTTGTTAAAGGCTAGTTAGTTCAGATACAAAATTTGCTGAGTTTGCTGAGTTTGATGTTCAGATTGTCAACAGAATTAATCATACCTGGGGTCACTAAGAATTAATTTGATGAAATTACAAGGAACCTTGTAAAGCCCCACAATAACAATGCTGGTGATGTGAACTGTAGTAGTGCTAGATTAGATTAGTCTAGTTAATAAATCTAGTTAATTCACCACTTCATCCTGCAAAATAACTTCTATTTCTTTTCACGTTTTCTAATGGCCTGTTTGCATGTCTGTATCTTCTTTGAATTAAAATCTTCTTGAAAAGGGAACAAAAACAAAAGTTACATTTAAATATTCATTTGAAAATGACATTTCTTCAGGGAAATCGATTATAATGAGCAATGCTTACTAAAAGTTCTTAATATAATTGGTTAAACATAAACAGTTGGAGAAGTTCCTAGCTGCACTCAGCTTGCAGCTCATTTTCTAGCCATTAGCTCTTTAACAGTAGGGGTTGTAATAAAAGATCAGTCAAATAACTACCAGTGGCTTGTATCTCTTACTAGATGCAGTGTAAAATATCTATTTCGAGGCAGGAAATGCCTTTCTTTTCATGAGTAGGTACTCTGCATTTCCTTTCTGTTGAATACTTTTATTAAAGCAGTAGGCATCACATCACAACATTTATGTACAGTTAATCAGTCACTCATTTTTAGTGTCAAAAGCCACTCAGTGTACAGACGTTTGTGAACTGGAAACAGGTATTTGATAATCAGCAAAAGTGATATTCCTATGTGTCAGCTGATGACTAGGGTTGGTTGCAAACTATGTTATTTAGAGTACAAATAATATTTTATACTGAGGGATAATAGAAAGTCGGATTTATGTAACTGCTGTGGTACAATAGTGTGTTTTTAAGACAACATCTGTATACAGTATGTAATAAGGGTGTATGTATTGGCTTGTATTCATATATGTGTGTTTGTGTACAAACAATTCCTCAGGACTGTGTATTTGGACAGCATGCACCTATGTGTCTGCCTATACTATTCTTTCAGTTAACTGGGCATATAAAAGCTGATGAGGTAAATAACCCAATCTCTACTTTAACTTAATTAAATCACAAAATCCCTTGATTGAAACAGACAGCTCAGAAACATATCTATGAACAAGAGCTTATTACTTACTTCCGTTTCAATATATTCACTCTCTGGGATTCCTTTCCTTTTTCATTCTCTGTTATTTGAATAGACTAACTTTTGCTGTATTAAACAAAACTTTCTTTAAGGTCAATGGAATGTCTCACCATGAGAATGACTGCAGAACTGTTTTGCTATGCAGGAGAGTGGATTAGGAAGTAATGTTTTGTGTCTGCTTATAGGGTAAAGCTGGCTGTAGCCTTAGAAATCTCCTATGGTTCCTGGCACTGAGGTTCTTGAATGCTTCCTGTATAATTAAAAAAAAAAAAAAATCCAAATTTTAATTAGGAACTCTATGGTCAGTGTGAAATCATAATAGCAGAAATCACAAGTGCACCTTAAATTCCCAGATTCAACAAGGTTGGAAAAGACCTTCAAAATTGTCAAGTCCAACCTTTGAGTAAACACCACCACACCAATTAAGTTCCATGGCACTAAATGCCATGTTCAGTCATTTTTTGAATGACCTGCGAGCATGGTGACTCCACCACCTCTCTGGGCAGCCTTTTCCAATCCTTGACAACCTTTCATGAAAAAATTCTTCCTGATGTCCAACCTGAACATCCTCTGGTGCAGCTTGAGGCTATTTCCTCTTGTCTTGAAAACTTTTCCCCAGGGAGAAAAGGCCAATCCCCACCCAGCTGCATCCTCCTTTCAAACAGTTGTAGAGAATGCAAGGATGCAGCTGGCTCCTTTTCAGCTGCTGCTGACCAGCACCCGCAGGTCCTTTTCTGCCAGGCACCTCTACAACCACTCCACCCTCAGCCTGAGGAGCTGCCTGGGGCTAAGACCCATGAGCCAGGCCTGGCACCTTTGTTGAGCTTCATAAAATTGCCTCTGCCAATCTATCCAGCCTGTCCAGGTTCTTCTGTAGATCCTTCCTACCCTCCAGAAAATCAATGTCCTCGATGAACTTACGGGAGATGCACACAATTCCTTCATCCAAATCATCAATGAAGGACTTGACCATCTGGACAGTTTTTAACCCAATGAGCAGAGCACATATCCAAGCCATGGGCTGCCAGATTCTCCAGGATAATACTGTATAAGACTGTGTCAAAGGCTTTGCCAAAGCCCAGGTAGACAAATTCTAAAGTCTTCCCTCATCCACCTTGTGTGTTGCTGAGTTACAAAAGCAGATCAGACTTGTCAAGTAGGACCTGAACTTTGTAAACCAATGCAAGCTAGGCCAGGTCCCCTATCTTTCATTCTAGCTATCAATTGCTCTAAAAACCTTCTACCTTTTAAAATCATGTGCAAATTTATTTGTCTTCCATATATTGTTGATGCAGCGAGTGCGTTGAAACTACGTGCTTATGTCAGTTAATATTGAGATGGTAAAATAACATTGAATTTAATTATGTAACACCGAAACTTCCTGAGCCCTTTCAGCATGATCAGAACTTTTGTCCTATGCCTGTTATGACCCAGGTCTGTAATGGTTGAACTTCAGCACAGTATACTGACATTCTTGCTGGTATCCTCAGCTAGGTAGGAAATGGATAAATCATGTGGAGAAATCTCAAATGATTAGTGATAACTGAATAAACAAGGTTAAGTCTATTTTGTTATTTTGCTTACTTGAAGATAGAATATTTGTTCATGTATCAACTTGTTTCAGGCAGGTGATACAATGTAGTGTTTTTTTAAATTCTCAGCAGCCTTTTAACAGCCTTGTAATCTCTGAAGAAATGAGTTTCCATGGATACTCATTTATTTCCCCAAGTTCCTAATCAAAAGTGTCATATGATCTGTAAGCATTTGCAAGTGTTTGCATTTCACACATGACTATTTGTAAAGCCTCCTTTCAGATACAGATTGCATTCAACAGAAGTGCAGAAACATATTTTCTATCCTAGAAGCAAAATAAAGTTATTTCCTCAAGTGATTGAGGAAAACTGGATTATTATTGTAATTGAGACCAATGATACCTCTGGTATAAATGAAATCAAAATCTGTATCTAGTCTTCAGCTGTCAGAGTAGGCTTGGAAATTGCTCCCCCAGTACATTCTGATGGTTGTGGACTGAAAAGTGCTTGATTTTCTCGAGTTCCTAACTGGTTTCCTTCAAGCACAGAATTGTACTTTGGATTTTAACATCAGAGGGCTGGTAACATATTTGTAACAGTAAATTTTCATTAAAAAAAAAAAAGAGGTGACAACCCCCCTCCTCCAATAAAACCACAACAACTTAGGCTTCTAAGGACCAGTTATTGCCAGTTTGTATGTTTTATTTTGTTTTGTTTTTTCTTTTGGTTAGGGAAAAACCAACAGCATGAAAATGTTTTGTTAAAATGGGAACTTTTTTTGTAACAATAATTCATTATTATCTGTAGTTCTCCTAGGATCAGAAATATTTGTTATAATTAGAAAGTTTCAACTCCCTATGAAAACTCTTATAGCAAGTTCTTACTGACAAGAATGGGCAAAATTATTGACAAGGTCCTTGCTGTTCCTTAGGGAAGTCAGCTGTCCATTCTCAAACATCTCCACATGTGTGCTAGCATAGGTTTTTGTGTGGCCATATGAAAAGCCAGATTGATAAATTCTTCTGAGTTAGAAAGTTTGGGGGAAAAACGTATTTTGCATGGTGTTCTTCAAACCTATCACTTTGTGATCTGGTTTGTTACTGTTCAAGTACCTGTGTTACCCAGCAGTGTATCATGTCAAAAGGGAGAAAGAGGAGCTTGTGAGACTTAAGTGGAAAAAAAAAGTCTGCTAAATTCTAATGAGGTGACTATTGAAGTCTATATGGCAGCCTTCAGAAATAAGAGGCATCACACTGCTCTTGAAAAAAAGCTATTGTTTGCAAGCAGAACCCCCCATTTTTGCAGATTCTAAATTTAAGAATAGAAACAGAAAGCATGTAATCTCTATCTGCATAGAGAGTGTTGCATGATGAGAAGATACTATCTACAATTATACAGACATCAATTGTCTGAATTAATAGATTCTTACATTTTAGAGGTTTGTTGTTTGTATGTCAGTTTTTCCCTCTCATACAAAACCTGTCACTGCAGCATCATTATTCATACACCCTTTTTTTTTTTTTTTTTTTCTGTGTTCTTTGTCTATAATTACTTTTTGGCACGCATGCCACTTCAGGTAGAAATATATCAAACACACATGTGGGCAGTTCTTTGTGACTTGTAAATGTAAGTATTGTAATACTGATATATTTTTTGAATGTAAGCTTTGTTCAGGAATGATCTTTATACACACACAAATTTCTTTCTTTTGTAAACACCTTTATTTCTTTCATGTTGTCTGTTCATCAGTCAGACCGGAATAATAGTACTCTCAACTTCAGTGCATTATTTCCAAGCTTTGATCAGAAAGTGAACACTCTTTGCTGAAATGTGAAGCCTGCCAAGGATTCACGTAGTGAGACTGTTTTGTTCAGAATTTGCTGTCAGTCCATGCAAGTGTAAGAGCATATTGATCAGTGCACACACAGCAGGATGAAACCTCAGCATGAGAACAGAATGTAACAGGAAAGCTGTAATTTTTTTTTTAGGGTGAACAGGGATAGATACATAACTATATATATAATCACTTGTTTATTTGAATCCAGTGTGAATTCATTTGACTGCAAACTAAATAGCAGTATTTGGTGTTTGTCTCCATTAAAGGAGAGCTGTGAATCTACATAATTTTGTCTTTCTTTTGAAAAGAAGAAAAGTGTGTGTATGTTGAACAGGTAATCAGAGTGCTCATCTTGATTGTTTTTGTTTGAAAAATAGAATCTTGTGAAATTCTTGCGTAAAATGGACAGCAGAAGCTAACTATGAAAAAATAAAGCTTCCTTCAATAATATGCAGTAAGGTGGTGCTGGGTTTAGTAACTACTCTTGTCTTTTTTATTTCCATGATAATGTTAAACTTCAGAGACTGAAGTTGAAGTTCCTTCAAACAGCCATTTTCTATCTGGTGTCCAAACTGAGAGGACTCTCACTTTTTCTATGCATGGCATGCCTAGGAAAGATTAAGAATAGAAGTTTATTTCAATTACTACTGATTACTAATTCTGAAAATAAACATTTTCAGAAGTCCCATAGGAAATTGCAGAACTTGAAAAATACCCAACAAGTAGAAAGGCATGGGTATACTAAATATATTTCTTTAGTCTAGGGAATCTTGAACATTCATAGTTTTTCTATCCAAACAGAAAGATTTTCTCAAGATTTTTCTCAAATTTCATATTTGAATTCAAGCGTTAATCCATAGCTTCATAACAGAAGAAAATAGAACTGGTATCAAAATGCTCAAACACTGGGGACAATGGATAGAAGGGAAAGGGATACTGAGTATTTGGATTTGTTTTCATTTTTCTAAGACTTAAACTTTTATTGTACAATTCCAAATTTTTATTCCGTGGCTATTTCTGATATCTGAAAATACAAAGAAATCTTCTTCATTTCAATCAATAATGACTGCTGAACCTTGGCTTTCCACCAGCCAGTATTCTACAATGTTTTTGAAAGATCACATCAGATTATCTTTTCTTCATTGTTTCTCTATCAAATTTGCCTCTTAGGTCAATTTTAGACTTAGTCAATGGCACGGCCTTCGCATAATTTCCCTTCTTGCCCACCAGTGCACTCTTCCAGGCAAGAGTTATTTCTAAAGGGGAATGTATTTTGCTCTTATCAGGTTTAAATTGCTGGAGTTTCAAGCAGAGCTCTGAAGACTGATCGTTCACTCTAGCTCTTATTTTTTCTCTGAAATTCTAGAGTTGAGTGAAAAACTCTAAATTGTGCCTAACATCAAAGACATAACTGACAAAGTGGATTGTAATTAGGACAGCAGCCTGAACCCAGCTGTAGCAAAGTATAAAAGATATGAAAGATTCAATATATAAGGATTTTTTTTCCACTGAATTCTAAATCTCAGTCTTACGGTAGTTGCTTGTGCAGATTCCTGAGACTTGAAAAAAATGCCTATCCTTAGCCAAATATGAGAAATTCCTAAGTTGAGGTGATGGAAAGGTTCTGCTTGTCTTGCGGGATCTGTAACAGCATGTTATCATACCAGAATATATCGTCTCCCTGTGTTTCCATTGAGAGGGCAAGGCAAGGAGCTTCTTTTGCACTAAATAAAGACAAGAGAGAAAGGAACTAGATGGATAACAGAACCCTTTTTGATTCTGTAATTCTTCAGATAATCAGATACTTTTGCACCCTCTTTCTCTACAGTGAAGTTTTTAGAGAAAATTAATTGTTACTGATAAAGAATGAAACATGTTTTCATTACCAAAACAACTATTTTAGTTACTTTTTAAGTAACTGGAAAGATTTAGTCTCTTTTAATTCCTGCATGGGAGCCTTAAGCAAAGGATGAAGGACAAAATTGTAGGAAAAAGCAAAACAAAACAAAACAAATGAGCCCTCATTATTCATTCTCTCATATATGTGTGGAACACTGTCCTTGTTCTGGAAAGGAACAAGTGAAAGGACTATTTAAAAAAAAAGCAAAAAAACCTTCAAAAAACAAAACAAAGCAAAAAAACAAAGAAACAACAGAGGAAAAGGAGAGGGATTGTCTGAAAGCTATTGAGTGCATAGTTAATGTTTGATAAGTCTATGCTGAGCCCCTTCCATGGCAGACAATGTTAGAAACAGAGATTAACAAAGTTGAATCAAGCAGATTTATTGTCTACATCCTTGCATATTCAGATCAGGGCTAACTGGTGTCAATAGAATTAAAATATTTTTTTCTTGCTGCTGAGCAGTTTAAGAACATCAGAACAAACCAGTCATTTGTTTCTCAAAGAAATGTTATAGGAGCTTTTCCTTGGCTAAGAGCTGCTGACTCTATTGAGAGAACAGTTTTCTGAGGAGAATGATTACTATGTCAGTGTATTTAATAAACAGTAGGATTATAAATTGCCAGATTTCATTGCTGATCAGTATTCTATTTTGATTATTATTCTTATGGATCACTTGTGAAAGAGGAAAAAAGGTGTTGCTGATATTGTGTTTGAATCACTTTCCTTTAAAAAAAGATATTGGAAAGTGTTACACTCAAGAGGTATAGAAAAGTGGAAGTCTAAGGTAAAGAACCACTACTCCTATTCTGGACTTCCTAAACTAAGTCCAGTCAGATGTTACTGTAATTAAGGATTTAACTCCTGGTAAGATCAAATTAAACCAAATATCTCTGAAAAAATCCTTTTCCTAATCCTGAGCTTATTTCATTTTCTTATCACTAAGGGATAAGCATTATGGAGCAAAAGCTTTATTACGAGAGAAAAATATTTAGATTGGTGCTTTAGAGATCAATTACTCTTCATAGCTTACAAAAACAGGTGATACTCAACAAAAATTCTGGGCACAAGCTGTGACACAAATGAGAATGTTAATGATTTTATCACTCTAAAAGTGTGTGAGAGATAGTGATATTTTTGTCTGTATCTCAAAATATTAGTCTGCCACAAGGTTTAAAGCCAGTTTAACAGGTTGATAAGGAAAAACTGTATCTCACGAACTACTGTATAGATTATTGGCATAGATAAAAATCACCTTTTCAAAAAGCCAGTTTTATAACCAAGTAAGAGGACTGCTATACCCAATGCTACTAGAGGAGAAATTTTTGCTTGAAGCTTTTCTAAGAGAGAATACTTTGCTTTAGAAGATACCCAAGCAGCAACACAGGAAGAATGTGGTTACATTAGAAGGCAGGTTAGAAGCTGATTCCATGATTCATAAAATATAGTTCTGGTGTAATTTCTGTAACAAGATTTTTACAGGAAAATGTGAGATTACTCCTTTAAATTCTTTTGTTGCTGAGTTCTTAGGTAATACCAACAACTTGGATTATGTTTTTCAACTCTCCTTTTTGCCCTGCTATGCTTTCTTAGTTACTAACAACAGTTCCATACTAGTGGCTCATCTTTTCAACATAATCTGTTCGTTTATTCTCAGTTCTTACAAAGGGCAACATTTTAGCATCTACGTGCCTTCTGCAGTATAGAATACATATCTACAATCAGAACAGTTGCACACATAGCAACTCTGTTTCCAGATCCCTGTTTTAATTTAAAGAAAGAAAATTGAACGAACACAATTACAAAATGACTTTTAACTTTTCATGTATTGCATTAGTTTACCATAGTGGGTTTGTATGTCCAATTTTTTTTTCCCGATGTTTGAACCCTACACATTTGCTTGTCTAATGATTACTGGAAAACACTTAGGTAGCTACTGGGTCACTGAATAAAGGGCAGCAACTTTTCAGATGACTGCCTATCACTATTTTACACCTATGGTATCAAAATCCACTGTGTATTTTATCCAAAACCGTACTGGCTAAGAATATACAGAAGTTAGGGAAATTACATTCGTTATAAACAGATTAAAGAAAGAAACACCATTGGAAGATGTGAGTTTCTGATTACCCTAGGGGGCAGGAAACTCCATATGTCTTTTAAAATTCATTGGCTCAATGATTTTACCCAGTGATCACTTTAAACAAAGATCATGCTTTTCTTTGCATTGAATTCATAAATAACTCTGGTAATTCCACAGGCTGTCTCTCTTCATCATCTCCTCACTCTTCTACTATTTTCTACAATCCTGTGTTGCTGGTTGTAGTTTAAATCATAATACAAGGGTCAATAAAGCATGCATTTGTGCAGTGTTTGCTTATATATGCATATTCTAAAAATAGCCTATAAAGTAATGATGATCATTTGTCTTCTTATTGACAGTCATCAGTCATCAAGAATTTTGCCAAGAGTCCAAATGAAGTAAATCTTACATTGTTAAATCACCTCAGTTTTTAACGTTTTTAACATTTTTTAATGTTGGAATGTTCTTCTCAAAGTACTCATAGATTAATTCATATTTAGGAGGGGATGGAATGAAAATATCCTGAGTTTTAAAAAATTCTTTGTTATTGTACTAATGAAAAAATTGAGCTATGCAAAAAAATGTAGAAGTCTCAAAACGAATAAAAAAATACTGATTTAGTAACTTTGCTGTATGCTACTAAAATTACAGCTTCTGGAAATATCAGACTTATTTTATGATGAATAAAATAAGGAGGTGGAGGAAACTGAGAAATTAATGTACACATATATACTTAAATTAATAAAAACATTCAGATAACATTATTTCCTTGAGCTCTTTCCTTAATACCATCCCTCCAGTTCTCCTGGGTTGAATGATTTATTGTGAGAACACCCCTAAAAATAGTTTTTGCTGGGAATTCTGGCCAAATTACCATCTGATAAGACCCCTAAATGAACTTGAGAGCTGCCTTGGATCCTGATATGACATTGTTCTGCAGTTCACTTGACACATTGCTTGCACTGATTTTCAGGAGGAAGTCTAGCAGCTGACACCCATCTACATCTTTGGTGGGGAACATTTTCTAGAAGCAATGGAACTCTGGAGAAATATTCACACTTTGTTAGTTGGTGGTTTGGCTTTTCATTTATATCATTAAATAAAGTGTTAAAACCAGTATGAGATTTTCACTGGTGTGTTTGTTTTATCTCCTATATCACCTCTGTGTGAGTAAAATTTCATTACCAACTAGAAGAAATGAAACAAACATACTGACTAAAGCACATCGTGTAGGTAAATGCACACTAAAGTAATGTTGCAAGAATATTAATGCTGCGTAGAGGAAGTGTCAGCACAGAATTAATTCTGAAGTCAGAGTGTCCGCTACAGAGATGCTTCATACCTACAGAACTTCTAACACTGCCTGAAGCCAAATTGATATTTTAGGTGTCTGTGAGATCAATATCTTGAACTGCACAATTAGATGACCTACTCATCATCCCAGTAAGGACAAAATTAAAGTGTCACTGCAGGTGACTGTATCTGCTTCAACAATAGGAGCAGAATGTTCCTGTTGTTAAAAGTCTTTGCAAATATTTATAACCCCTAATCCTCTATTACCTGCATCAGGCCTTGTCACTGTGGTTAAAATAATTAACATGTATGTTCTTGGATGCCAATATTGTATTGTTGTACTTCTGCAATTTTGAAAGGTACAGTTTGAGAAATCTCTGCCCTCAGCTCCGCCTCACAGATTTTGGTCAGAAGATGAGTTTGGGGAAATTTCTTAACATTATTTACTCTTAGCCAAAAATCCACAAAATTTGCCTTGTCTACACCTGCCACACCCAATGCAAGTATTTATTTTTTTATTATACCCTTTTCTTGTTGCACTGAAACTTGGCCTGATCAGTGGATGGACAGAGTTGCTGGTGCTGTCAGATTTTTGACAAAACTCCTCTGGCATGTATAGATTTGTCAGATTATTTCAAGTTGTTTAAATTTTAAATGTAAGTATTTTAATGAGTTAATATTATTAGACTATTTATTAAGATCATATGCCCTCATCTGTTGCCAGTTAATGTATTTTAAAGTAAAATCAAAAGACTGGAGATTCAGGAAAAATGGATTTTACTATTGTTTTGCAGACAACACTGCTACAGAAAATAATTGAAAATTTTAAAGTTAGTATTTAGAAAGGTAAAAGGAGATGCAATAAACACTTTCAGGAGATGTGATAAACACTTTCATATGAGAAAAATTGTATAAGAGAATTATATATGGAAATATTTTTTATATACTTTAACATTTTACTAAATGCTCTATTTTGACTTACACTGTGTATAATACATAATATTTTTATATATACTAAAATAAATAGCATATATTTTGTATATAGTAAAATATAAAAGCATTTTATGTACTTAAATAATTTTTTATTTTTCTATGATATATTAACATATTTTTCTCAGTTTCTAATGTCATAAGCACCAGGTAGTAATTCTTACTTATTGCATGAATCCTATACACTTTTTACAAAGTGGACTAGTAAATTTAAATAGTGAATAAATTTATCACATGAAATGTAATGCTTTTATGGTTGATTTTAATTATTTGTATTATGTATTATTTAATATAAATTTATATTTTTATAATGCATATTAGCTATAAGTATTACAATGTTAGCAAATATTAGTAAGAGCTGGTAATATGGAGGGTAGCAGAAGCTATCTGCAAGTAATTGCATATAAAGAAGATTTTATTCTGTACCTTATCCTGGGAAGAAAGTTGTTTAAAATACCTTTTGACTTATTTTGGTATTGTCTACATATTAATCCTCCAAAAACTTTTAAAAAGTTCATCCTTAAGATACATCCATTTTAGCCTGGATTTCAGATTAGAATCTTCAGGAACAGCTACTGGAGTGTGAACAGGAAATCAAAAGTGTCATTATGATATAGTTTTAAGCCTCTCAGAAGAAGGATCAGTTTGTAGTGCAGGATTGGCTTAGTTGACAGAGATTTACTCCCAGTTCTGCCTTAAAATTGTTGTGTAATTTAAAGTATTCTCTGGGGAACAGCTTTTTATTAGTGAAGTTTATTACATATGAATACACAGCACTGGAGACACTCAAAACTAAGATTCATCTAAAATACTGGTTTTTGCCTCTTAGTTTCTCCATGTGTTAAAAGAAGTTTATAGATATCACAGAAAGGCAAATCCTCTATTTACTCTTTTTGACTGAACATCAGATTTGACCAAAGGGTAGGGGTTTGAAACCTGAAAACCCCTGCTAGCCAAGTTTTGTTTATCTTTCAGGATTCATCCTCTTCATCATTTGATAGATTACCTTACCATACATCTTTTTCCTTCAGACTTAATTTATTTTAAAGCAGTGAATTTTGCCCAAGATTTCAGATTCTCAGGGCCAAGCCATAGGAGGAGATCTGAGCAATCTAGAAATCCTTGTGCCTCTCCACTCTTTATGTGCATCCATCTTCTAATAACACATACAGAGGCCCTAAAAAGTTTGAAATACATCAAATTTTATCATTTTCCTTTACAGATGCTTTGCATTTAAGTAACCAATTTTATATTTTTTCTGCATGGATTAGATGCACTGCACTTATGTGCAAATATGTGAGATCCAAAACTAGATCTGGCGCTTAATCACAAATGTTTGGTGCAAATTTTACACTCTTTGTCAACACATTGTTAAACCTATTGCAACTCCGGGTATTAAATCATCAGTCCTGAGTCTTCACACAGAGCATCTAAAAAACTGTTCACATGTCAGAGTAGTCAAGACTGGGCAGACAGAATGAAAGGGAAGCCTGAGGTAAGGTAAGAGTAACAAGTTGCAAACCCCTGGGTCTTGCCTCAGCTATTTACATAGATCAAATTAACTCTTTCAGGTATAATAGTCTAAGAGAATTATGAGGAAATAAAAATAATCTAGACTTTGTGGAGAATGGAACTTTATGAAGGAGTCCAGAGGAGGCCAAATTGATTAGAGGGATGGAGCAGCTTTTCTACGAGAAAAGGCTAAGGGAATTGGTATTGTTCAGGCTGAAATGGAAAAGGCTTCAGGGTAGCCCAATTGTAGCTTTCCGGTAACTGAGGGAGGCTACATGAAAGATGGATAAAAATTGTTTACAAGGGCATGGTCAGGACAAGAGGTAATGGCTATAAATTGAACTAGAGTAGTTTTAGATGAGCTATTAGAAAAAAATCCTTAACTGTGAGTGTGGTGAGGCACTGGGACAGGTTGGCCAGAGAATCTGGGGATCTCCATCACTGGAACTGCTCAAGGCCAGGTTGGATGGAGCTCTGAGCAATCTGGTAGAGTGAAAGGTGCTCTTGCCCATGGCAGGGGAGTTAGAAGAATGTGATTTTTAGGGCCTCTTCCAACTCAGGCCATTCTATGATTCTATGATGTGATATATTCTATTTTCCCTAGCATACATTAGTACGTGTTACCTAGCATATTGCATCAGTTGAAGTTAACACAACAGATTTAGCAACTTCCCTTGCAAAATTAAAAGCCCCTGAGATACTGCTGGGGAAAAATAAAAAACAGTGAGATGTGATTTCTCCCTTTTTCCTGCTCTGGAGTTCATTGGATAAAATGTCACTGCTGTACCTTCCTGTCAGTGGCAAAATCAAACAACCAGTTATCATCAGAAATTCACTGACATGGCCATAAATAGCAGGCAGGATACCACAATGTTTGTGTCACAGCTGCATGCCACTCAAAAGCCCATTCAATGGAACAGGGCATGGTTTGTTCTAAGCCTCAGCTGGAGAAATTTAGTCACTGCAGATTTGGAAATTTAGTCACTTAGATTTGGAAAGTCCATTGTAGTCTGCTCCTCTGAAGGCCAAAGCTTCATTAAACCTTGTTAGCTCATTGCTAGTGGAATTCCTCAATGGCAAGACTTGCAAACTGAAGGATTTTTCACTTCACCTTGATAAAAGGCGTACTTCTGTGAATTGAGACAGCAATAGGATTTTTGAAACAAAGACATAACCAGTATGTGTTGTGGGTGTCCCCTGATATGAGACCCTGAGCTGCCTTCTCCCCTGGTGGGAGACCAGGTGAAAGCCAACATTTTTTAAAGCATAGATTAATCTTCTTAAGGAGTAAAATGGGCTTACGTAATGCAGCTGGTAATTGTCTGTGAAGTATATGCTCTTGTTTATAAGTGTGATTATTTCATACAAATAAAATGTGGACCAGAATATTAAAAAGAAGCCATTATATTTTCTTATATTTGAAGGTTGTTACTATTTGTGTAATCTATTCAGATACTATCCATAATACTCTACAAAAAAACTAAAATAATATGAGAAAATGAAGTAGTTTCTGCACGTGTCAAAAAACTCAGTAATTTATTTTCTCAATTTTTCTTGTAAATTCCTAACAACTGACTTTTTGCACTTTTCTGAAGTATGAGAAATAAAGGTGTAAGTGAGAAAATTTACTGCAGTTTGCCAGATTCTATATTTGGTACATGATTTGGGTTTTATTTTCCAATTACATTGAAAATGTATTTGTCTTCCATTTTGATGATTAACACAAAATAGAAAAGAAAATCAGTAGGAAAGAAAATGTAGCTCTAATGTCACAATATATGGGTTACTTTTTCAAGATTTCATTTCTCAAGTAATTCAAGATGGGCATGTGTAACTTAGATCTTTTTTTTTTCCCTCACTTAATTTAAATAAGCAATTATTAGGTTTTCTGAACTATTCATGGCTCTTGTTTCCAGATAATTAATTGTCACACATAGCTCAGATTCCTTTTATGCAAAATGTGTATGCTTAACCAGGAGTGCCTTAGGACATTTTCAAGATGAATACAAGGTTTTCATGCTTATATTTATCATTGATAAGTAAGTTATGGAGGCACACGCTATGAATGAGAGAATTAGCTATGTCTGTATAGGATCAGATAATACTGATATTTGTAACTAATGATAAAATGGCCTGACAATTATTCATGCAGTGCAAATATCCATAAGGCTAGATACTTTCAAAAATATTTAACTAGAGATTCTTGTCAGGAATTGTCCTTGAGGGGAAAAAAAGCAAAACAACACCAAATCTTTCAAATAATTCTCTCTTAGTAGCATACAGGTTTTGAGTGGTGCTTGAGGGAAACAGAGACAATAATGAAGTTTTAGATTTCTTTATTATGACTGTTTGTCCCTTTAAGAAAAGAAAATAAAAAATAGTTGAGTCCTCTTGCCTTGGGTCCTGAACCTCTCACTGCCAGATGAGGTTACTCAAAAATATGAGTCATTTAAGCGTAGGTGAAGCAGAAATAAGAGTTTCATATAACAATGGCACTGAAACAGTTTTTAGTTTGTTCTGTATTTTCCAGAGGGTGCAATTTGCCACTTCAGTTCTAAGCTAGTATAATTGAAATGAATAGAATCATATTGGTAAAAATAGCAACGAAATTATTGTCAATTATATGCAGTTTTCTTAAAAATTCTTGAACTCTGAAAGCGATCTTTGAGAAAACTGTGCCTATGTTGTCTATTTCATTTGAAAAGATGTTGGGCAAGAAAGAAAGCACTTACTGAAATTATAACACCATTTCTTTATTGAGGGCCTGTTGTAAAAAAGTGAGGGAGGCTTTCCATTACTGTGTGTCTTATGCAAAAATATGCCAAGTTAGGTAGTGCTGGTAATTTAGTAGCTGTGTGTTACTTGATACGCATTGTACCTGAATGTTAGGATGGACATTTGAAATTCAAAACCAATTTTAAATTTGAGTGGAAGCTAAAGAATGTCTGGAAGGTTGATTTTATATACCATCAATGCATCTTTAAAAATTATTAAAGATACAAAGTAGTGAAGATTGCTACAATTTTTAGAAGGCGACAAAGATCACATGCATTTTCACACCAAAATAGAACACAAAGCATACAATTATTTGGTATTCAAGCATAAGATACACACAGTGGGTTGCCTTGTTTTGATAATTTTTTACATTTTTTTGCTATTTCAATTACTATTATGTAAACCTTAATGTTCAGCATAAAAAAACCTCCAGCTAAACTGAATAAAATTAAATGGACTACTGCAGCAGCACTTGGGTGAACTTTGCGTTCCTTTAGAGCTGTAGTTCTAAAGCCTTTGCACCAAAAACCTCAAAGGGAAGGCATTCGATTGGATGGCAGTGGTAGTCCCTGACATGATTATAAAATTGTACTTTGATAGATAGCTGTAGGAAATCAGTCCCACAGCCATGAGTTATGCCATCAGGTGTGGCTCACAGCATGATGCCATCCTGAGGAGGTGATGGGGTATCAGGTGGAGGCTGGATGAACTTAACCTCTGCAATCAACCAGGGAAAAGAGGGAATGTTGCTAAGATGTGGGGGTTATGTTCAGTCCTTAGGCAACATCCAGAGTCTATAAATCTGTTACTCTCTGTATACCTCTTTTACATAAAAATTGGCTTTCCCCATGGGCTTTATGATGGCAGTGACAAAATATTGGACTAGAGTCATATCTCCACTTCCCCCAAAAGCATAAATTGACATCCAAAATTCTTAGTGGTAGAGAATGAGAATACAACTACTTTACAGAAAAATTGGTGGATTTACTTTTCTCACCTCTACAAAGCAGGGGTGACTCTGATAAGATTTGTACCTCCAACCATGTAAAAGTATACCTGGGAACCCCTTTGTATAGCACTGTACATTTATATTTTGCAGGTCTAGTGAATTTCTTACCGGCAATATAAAAGAATCTATAACATATTGCTCAAAAAAACTGCACTGCTGATAAATCTGTGTTTGTGAAAATTCTTACTGAACTCAACCGGACACAGTGTTGAAATGGCTAACATTGGTATTGGTGAATTTGTGATCAGATCATGAATGAAACCAACTTAATGATGCAGCCCACACTACTGCTGCACCTGGGAGTGCAACCAGAATTACAGTGCCAAGTTGGTTATAATCAGGAATTAAGCCTAGTCACATTCAAATCCTTTGATTTTTGAGGCCCAGCTAGAGAACAAGGTTTTGGAGGGTCTTTTCTGCCAAATTGTTGTATGCTTAACACAATGCTAGCCATACAGAATACTGCACTAAATCTTACATCCCAGATTCTAAAGCAAGGAGGACCATGATTTTCATTGTCAACTTTTAGACAGAGTCTGTATTCAGCTCCATATTGCCAATCATGGCAGGATTTAAATTAACTGACCGCAGTACACTGAGGTGCTTTTCCAAGACAACTTTCCATTTAACAGCCTTTGAGACCATGCACATCTGGTAGATTGTATTTTCTAGATGTTCCTTAATAAGAGCATCAGCACACTCTTGATCTTTATTCTTGATCTAGGACCATTGAATAATGATCATTGAACATGTTGCCTGATGAAAATGCATCCCTACACAGAAGCTGCTCATTAAGAGAATATATGTGCATGTAATGCTTTTTCATCTATGTGATGTTAATATAAGTCTAATTGTTAAAATGTCACTGGTATACTGTAAGATTTCTTTAATTTGCAAGATTTTCTTCAGATGACGTCTTCCCTTTAATCTTCATTGGAAAGCCAGCAAACATGACAGGGCAGTAAAAAAGACTGCTTTTTTTATGGGGCATGCCATTTAAGAGGTTTGGAGACCTCCATGTTCTAGTCATAGATGTTTTACTTGCAAGAAAAATTTGTAATGAACATTACAACAGTCTTGGCATGAGTATGAACAGCAGCGTTAACCTATATGCCATCTAAAAGGAGTCATTATCCATAGGTTTAAATTCCCTTTATGATGCTTCCAGTAGATAAGAAAGAAAATACCTAGTGGCAGTCATATGAAATCAGGATATGTAAGAATATATTTTCAGTGTTCTGTTGTTCAGAATGGAGAAGACTAGGCTTCAGGGAGAGTTCACTGCATCCTTCCAGTACCTAAAGGGGGCTTATAAAAAGGAGGGAAAGGAACATTTTATACTCGGAGAGAGTGACAAGAAAAGGGTGCTAGTTTTAAATTGAAAGAAGATGGGTTTAGAATAAGTGTTGGCAAGATAGTCTTTACTGTGGGGATGGTGAGACACTGGAACAGGTTGCCCAGAGAAGCTGTGGATGCCCCATCCCTGTTCAAGGACAGGTTGATGAAGCTCTGAGCAACCTGGTCTAGTGAAAAGTGTCCCTGCCCATGGCAAGGCCATTGATGTCAGATGATCTTTAAGGTCCCCTCCAATCCAAATAATTCTATGATTTTATGATTTCATTTTTGCTGCTAGTAAGTGTGATAGTGAAAACACTGAGTTTACGTGTAAAAATAATAGAGATTGGATGGGTATTAATGACTACATAGCATAATTTTATACTGCAGATTGCATACATACTTTGAACTCCAAGCAGAAAATTGCTCACTTATCTTCAAAAGTGTATATCCCAGCCTAGAGGAAGCATGTTTCATACATGTGTATACAAGTTGCTATTTAAAACATACAGCTAGATACAGCACTCTTGCACTTTCATATTCTCTATTGAATAACATTTTCCTGTCTGGGAGGAGATGCATGGTCACAGTGCAAATATGTTTCTGTATATATTAATAAATATTATGCAATATAAAGACAAGGAAAATTAACACATTCATAAATTGACTTCTATTTGTAAGATTTCTTGTCTTCTCATGTGCCTCATGTGCCTCCACCAGAGAAATAAGCTACAGTTGACTTGTTAAACTAATGCATCAATATCACAGCCCTCAAATCCACTGTCTCTTTGCTCTGATAAAAGTCTAGTGAGCTACTTTGAGTTATTTTTGTTCTTGTATCCATTCGCAGTGCTCTGGAAATCATGAATGAAAGAGTTGTTTTATTTTTTGCCTCTGCAATAAACCAAAAATGTTATCTCCCATTTCTTCAGGGACAAGACTGTGCAATCTCTGTTTTGTGGGGAAAAAACAAAAAAAAAAAAGAAAAAAAAGGAAAAAAAGGAGCAAATGCAAGAGTAATGTTCTAACAGATGCATAATAAGGATAAAATTGTGGAAAGAATTTATTGTGCTAAGAACTGTACAGAAGAAAATAAGAAAGGTGCTGCATAATGTATCTGCTGAATCTCCTGTGAGCCAAAGCTTTGGATTTCAGATTTTGTCACTGGATTCCAACAGTCTTTTGCTTCATTTACTTTTGTTGCTAGGTAAGGTGATCTTCCTTTATAAAGATGATTCAAAATCATTTTTCTGTGGCTTGTTTTGATTTTGGCCTTGCCAATACATGGACTTACACTTAAAATAAGACTAGCTTCTAGTCATTTTCTGTTCAAATCTTCCTTTACAGTAAAATGAAAGACTAGAGGTCAAAATCATCTTTACTGCCTCTATAATAACCTGCTCCAATGTCTTCAAAAGGTGGAAGGCATCATGATCTGCAAATGCACCAGTTGCAAACCCATGTCCAACTGCTGTCATAGTTCTGGTCAGCTGTCAGTCCAGTGTGGCTGGACCCCAGATGGCTCCCACAGGACATGGGTGTACTTGACACAGCATAGACCCTCAAAGGAAGAGGCTCTGACTCCTTCCATGATGAGAGAGAGAAGGGAATATGTTGTTGATGTGTTATCCACTTTCAGAATTATTTCAGTCAGCACCCCACTCCTCCAAATTTGTATTATCTTGAATTTTCTCATGAATATCCTGACTCAGTTCTCTTCTACTGGTATTTTCTCCTTCTGCCTTGGGCACATACTTGAGACATCCCTCAGCTCTTGTAAAATGTAATCTATTTCTTTATTTCTAAAGAAATATGTTTGGGCGGGTGGTTGGGATTTTTTTCTTTTTGGTTGGCTGATGTGGCTGGTTTGGAGATATTTCTGTTGTGGATACTGGGTTTCAGTTTTACTCATTAAGACATTATTATCACAGATTTTTATTTTCTTTGTTTTGTTAATTTGAACTATTTTTAATCAATTTCTACCATTGGGAGAAAATACTGACACTGTTGAACAGATTATATGGGACAATAACCTTGACCATGTTTTCGTTTTCCCAGTAATACTGAACACATAAAGCCACCTATTAGAATAAAACACACCACTTAGGTAGCTCTTGATTTTCAATGAAACATCTTTGGAAAAGTAAACATGCATGTTTTCATTACCATGGCTGTAAGCTTTCAGTTTGAAACTATAATGCGGAACCAATGTTTATTAGGTTCGTTTGTTCAGTGTGGAGGAAATCCTATACTTCGTGCCCATAAGAAAATTCAAGAACCTATCTGTTTCTTTTCCCCTAGATCTTTAATTTATCATTTGATACAAGGTTTTTCAGATTTTGCATCTTCCATGGAAGTGTCACAGAGTAGCACAGAGATTACTCTCCTCATTCTATCAGCAGGCCACATTTGGCAGATTAGATGCTATATTCACAAATCTGGTTCCAGGAAGAAGTTCAAAGTTAACTTAAATTCATATTTGGATCTTTTAAAAAAGTTCCCAGCCCTTCATGTAAAAACATAAAAAGTACTAAGAGCTAAGAGGAAATTTTCTTTCAGTTATAAACATGAGGTAAAAAAATACAAAGAAAAAACCAATATATTGTTAGTTTCTAGCCCAAAGAACCCTAACAAGAATACTACAAGCAGTACTATATATGTATTCCCAAATGATTTTTAAAAGGGGATGTAGGTAATATGATAATTCAAAATTATCTATCAGCGTAAAACTTAAAAAAAAAGCCTGAAAAAAATTACAAAACAATTCTGACAACTCTACAAACTAGTCAAGAAAACATAAGAAATTAAATTCAGATAAATACACAACTCACTTTAGATACACAGTGTTGACTGTAACAGTTTACTACTTCTTAGTTATTCTAGTCTTACAAAGACATTAGAAATTTTTAGAAAATAACAGGTATGAGAAAAGATATGCAGCTAATTTCCTATGTATCACTCTATAAAGTTTCAACCTTACCAACTCTTGAATTCTGTGCACAGTTCAGAGACATGATACACAAGTAAGCAAGAGGGCAACTCATCTCCTTTTTTTATGGTCTGAAAATAATTGAATTAATTTGTACAACAAAAATTGACCATGGACTATGTACACAAAAGTTATAACTAGAAAAAAAAAATTTCAGCCCTTGAGCTAGTAGGTTGTAATGGTTTTCATCCAGACTTTTGTTTCCTTCTGAAAGGAAAATGTCTGCTGGAAAGAGCCAATATCTTGTGCTGTAGCCTGGAACCATTTCCAAACACGGTCTGGGAGAGTATTCATTGACAAAAATTAAATTATGCCTATTGGCATCTTTTGTCTTTCATAATCAGAATAACACCTCAGACTTGTACCATAGCCATATCCAGCTGACCAGTACAAAAAAAGTAAGTAGGCATCTGTTACAGGCTTTTGACACAGATGGGATATTCAGCTAAATAATAAATCATTGCTCCAAAATGGTCTGATTATTTATTTTACTTTTAAAAGTCAGCAGGGGTGTTGAAAAGAGGAATCTGCTTTGGGGTCTATACATACATTATTACCACTTCTGAGAGAACATTAGAAGCTGGGAGCATAGCCAACCACAGCATGGGTTGCATCAAAAGCAGTGTGACCAGCAGTTCAAGGGAGGTGATCCTCCCTCATTTGCTGAATGAGACCCCAGGTACTGTTCTCTGTCCAAGCCTGGGGTTCTCAGCACAGGAAAGACATACACCTGTTGGAGCTTGTCCAGAGGAATGCAAAAAAAAAAAAAAAAAAAATAGAGGAATGTAATGTCTCTCCTATGAGGAAAGGCCGAGAGCTGGGGTTGCTCACTCTGGAGAAGAGAAAACACCTGGGACACCACCTTGTAGCCTTTCAAAACTTAGTGGGGTTATAAGAAAAATGGCCATTGACATTTTAATAGAGCCTGTATGGTGATAGTACAAAGGCCAATGGTTTCTAAATTAAAAAAAAAAAAAAAAAAAAAAAGTATATTCAGACTGAAAACAAGTGTGAAGAGCCAGTTCTGTTTTGTTATGCCTCAAAAAAGGCTGTGAGAGGGACATGGGGGAGGGGTGGCACATGGCCATGTCCAGGAGGCAGGCAGGAGAAGATGGAGAAAGCTTTGTCTCTGGGGTCACTCTGCCTGGCCACCTGATCCTGTTTGCCATGGGCTGGGCAGCCATCAGAGGAACCCCGTGGACACTGTACCCGGGGACACTCTGCAGCCAGATGGCAAAAGGTCTCTGACAATGGACTGCAGCCTTGGACTGCAGTCCAGACTATTGGACTGGGCCAGTGGTCTCCTGTTGGCGGGCAGACATGGCGGGGAGCTGGGAGCATAATAAGTAACTGCATCATAAGCCTTTGGGGCTCTTTGGGGTTGATTCTTTTGACCCTTTGGGGGCTTTTCAAACTTGCTTTTGGAGTCCTGCCTTTTGGCTCTCCTGCCCCAGTTGGCTCTTGCTCACACTCGCATTTGTCCTGCCTCCTCCTGCCCCTGACCAGCGCCCTGCCCGCTTCGTCCCAGCATCCCAGCCTGACCCCTGTGATCCACCTGCCCCAAGAGAGACTGGGGCTCCAACCTTCCGCTGCCTGATCCCCTCACCCCGTGTCCATTCCCGGCCCAACCCCCTCATCCCGTGTCCATTCCCGGCCCGATCCCTCACCCGTGTCCATTCCCTGCTGCCGATCCCCTCACCCCGTGTCCATTCCCTGCTGCCCGATCCCCTCACCCCATGTCCATTCCCTGCCCGATTCCCTCATCCCGTGTCCATTCCCTGCCCGATCCCCTCATCCCGTGTCCATTCCCTGCCCGATCCCCTCATCCCGTGTCCATTCCCTGCCCGATCCCCTCACCCCGTGTCCATTCCCTGCCCGATCCCCTCACCCCGTGTCCATTCCCGGCCCAACCCCCTCATCCCGTGTCCATTCCCGGCCCGATCCCCTCACCCGTGTCCATTCCCTGCCCGATCCCCTCATCCCATGTCCATTCCCTGCCCGATCCCCTCACCCCGTGTCCATTCCCTGCCCGATCCCTTCACCCCGTGTCCATTCCCTGCCCGATTCCCTCACCCCGTGTCCATTCCCTGCTGCCCAATCCCCTAACCCGTGTCCATTCCCGGCCCGATCCCCTCACCCCGTGTCCATTCCCGGCCCAACCCCCTCATCCCGTGTCCATTCCCGGCCCGATCCCCTCACCCGTGTCCATTCCCGGCCCAATCCCCTCACCCGGGTCCATTCCCTGCCCGATCCCCTCATCCCATGTCCATTCCCTGCCCGATCCCTTCATCCCGTGTCCATTCCCTGCCTGATCCCCTCACTCCGTGTCCATTCCCGGCCCAACCCCCTCATCCCGTGTCCATTCCCGGCCCGATCCCCTCACCCGTGTCCATTCCCTGCCCGATCCCCTCATCCCATGTCCATTCCCTGCCCGATCCCTTCATCCCGTGTCCATTCCCTGCCCGATCCCCTCACCCGTGTCCATTCCCTGCCCAATCCCCTCATCCCGTGTCCATTCCCTGCCCGATCCCTTCATCCCGTGTCCATTCCTGGCCCGATTCCATTCCCTGCCCGATTCCCTCACACATTGTCCATTCCCGGCCCGACCTCCGCTGGTAACGCTCTCTTTTCCCCTCTGTGCTCTCTCCCTCTCTCCCATTTTTCTTTCTTTTGCTCTAGCCATCTTTAGTACAGTAAATGCTTTTTTTTTGCTCTTTCATTACCAATATACAGTTACCAAAGAGCAAAATAAAATGATACAAAATTTACCTCATTTGGCTTTATTTCGTTTCCAACCATCCATTATTAAAAGAACTTCTTGGTGTTCCCCGCAATGGAATGCAACAACAGGGAAAGAAAATAAATGATGGAGGGTGTTCAAACTCTGGAAAACAGTTGCCCAGAAAGGCAGTTGATACCCCTGAAAACATTCAGTCAGGTTGGATGGGGCTCTGAACAGCCAGATCAAGTTGGAGATGTCCCTGTCCATAGCAGGGTGGTTGGACCAGATGACATTTAAAGGTCCTTTCCAACCAAAACAATTCTGATTTTATGACTCCCTCTCCTTTAGGAACTCATGGGTCTGATGTACTTCCATACATATCTTGGGTCATACCAGGAAGCCACTGATTCCTTCTTAGGAGACATATTGCTACAAAGGAAAAATTATCTCCACAAGGAGACACAAATGAGCAAAACACAATGTAACCTGTAAGCTCAACTGCATACTTGCTAACAGATCTTTCTCCTACAATTTAGTTTCAGAGTTTAAGGATAGACTGTCCACAATGACCTCTTGATTTTCTTTTCCTTTAATTGCATATTTACTCAGGATACAAATTTTCCTTTTAACCACAGAGGAGCTGATACACTGAACGACCATTAAAATAATAATAGATATATTGGCTCTGTACTGCAGATCAGTTCAATGCTTTTTCTTAGTATTTGCTTCACCACGTAAAAGATCCAGCAATATCTCATTAAGAAAACATGGTAACATTGTGATTTATCTTATTTCTTCCTTCCTTTCTAGTTTCCAAGAACACAGGCTGTGGCTTGCTACTAATGAAGAAATTATTCCCTTTTCTTTCAGATGCTTTCAAATTGCATTGATGGGGGCATTAGAGTGTATATCAAAGTCAGAATGTTTTACAAAGTTATCTTGCCACAGGTGGAAAATCTTACAATTGCTTTATCCATGAATTCTCCAGACCATAAATTGAAAAATTAGAACAACATCAAGAAGCACCTTGAAAAAGAAGAAGACTTATCATTACTGTTTATAATTAAAATATGCTAAATATTTTTGTTGAATTTTGATAGACTGAATTTTAAGAGAAAGAAATCTCTTATTTTGCGAATAATTTATTTGAGAGATTGTCAGTCTGCTTAGCAAAAATGCTTTTCTCTCTATGAACTCAGAAAAAAAAAAAATTTAGCAGTCCTGTGCTAATTCTTGGGACTGTTATGATCATAGATTATTGGCAATGTAGGATCATGGGAGAAATTTGCAAGGTTTTTATTGCAATATTAGACTTTGTCACAAGATTCAGAAATATAAAATATTTACAAGTGGCATTTGAGGGAAAAAAAAAAAAAAAAAGAAGGAAAGAAACATTAACCCAAAAGTTGCCAAAAAAATCTCTTCCTGAGGACAAGCTTTTTTTGTTCTGCAAGTGCGATAGAAAAACAGAATTAAGAAAACAATATCCATAAACTAGGGATTGGTTGCAAACTATTTTCTTGACTGACAAAGTTCTCACACATCATTATATTAAAAATGTGCTATTACAAAAGCAAAAGAACGTAAAAATCAAGAAAATACATTTCTTAAAAAATTAAAGAATTTTCAAAATGTAGTACTTTTAAGCAACTGTTGTTCAAATTTATTTTATTCTAAAATGACTTCAAATACAAGACTGAAAATCCATTTTCCATCCTGTAACACATCTTCCTTTAGTTTTGTCTATTTCTCTCTTTGAGGCTGAGTTCTGAAACAGGTAACTGATGTGAGCAAAGTAAAAACTGCTCTTAGGAAAAGAAGGGATTGATTTAGAGGCTTGCTGCTCCTTTCCTTCTGAAGTGCTGATGCCTCTCTACTGTCTTACCCCCTGTAAGGTTCTTCATATGACTTTCCTTAGACAACAGTGTTGCTTGTCCTACTAATAGAAACTAATATGCTCCCTGATGTGACAGACAGTGAATGTGTCAGGTAAGGGAAGAAAGAAGGAAGAACATATTTTTTAATCAGCTTAAAAAGCAAGAAGCTGATTCAGCTGTATGATACACCAGAAGAACATCAGTAGGAATTTAGATGCAACAGTTTGGGCATACCAATTTGTATTTTATCACAATCTAGAAGAGCAAGCACAAACCTTTCTTCTTGTTATGTCCAGACCTTTCATTTTAGTATTGAGACCTCTACCAAGACCCTGTATGTCAAGGACTAAATAGCAGAGTAATCTCCTCAAGACAGCTGTCTTTGCGTTCCAAAGCGGTTTTTTGCATACACTGTTAATCTACTTTTAAATCTTATGGTTACAAATAATACAGCTAGAAAAATGGATTTTTATAGTACTATAGTTCTTTTTATCAACAATCTGTTGATATGCTTGGACAGAAATCTTGCCCACTGATCACAGGCAGCTTTGTTCACTCAATGAAAATATTTCAAGATAATCAATGGACTGAATTCAAATGTCCAGATGCAACACCTGCAACACCTTCCAGACACCAGAATGCATTTAAGCTTCCTCTTTACCAAGGCAATTCTTATTTTATACAAATGCCTTTTTTTCCCTTCTGTGTTTCTTTCAACTCTTCACTGTAGTTCTCTTAATTGGTAGGGAATAGAAGTTGTAATATGTTTCAAACTCATCTGAATTTGATAAAGTAGCTTTGTAATACTTGCTTAAGTTAGAAAAGACAGGGTGACACAAACATACAGTTTAAAGTGACTAGCCAACTGAGGTTTCATTGTGTCCTGGTTTTAGGACAGGGTTCTGCCAAAAAACGGCAGAAGTTCCCCTTTGAAATAGAGAAATCAATGTCACCCCCCTCCGAGTGTTATAATTGTTTCAAATCAAGGACTCAAGGCGGAGATAAGGAGGTAAAAGTAACAGCTCTTTACTACTCTAACTCACAGCACAAGTAGAAAACAACAGTAATTATTAAAAATTACCGACGAAAAACAGAAGAAAAAGTCAGTTGTAGTCCTTTCTTAGACGCAGACACACACGGTCTGTGTCCGTTCCTGGGGGTGTAACTGTAGCAGGGCCAGCACAGCTGCAGGCGCAGGCGGGAGCCAGGGAGGTGGAGTGGAACAGCCGCGGCCGGGCTGGCTCAGGTGGGAGCTCTTCACTCCGATCCTGTGTCCAGATGAGCAGTGTATTCCCAGAGGTAGGAAGTATTTGGTCTTTGGTGGTCAGCAGCGCCTCCGAGGTAGCAGGGCAGATGCTGGGCAGCTGAAATGCAGCCGGCTCCCGGGTCTCCTCCCTCCTCACCCGCCCGAGCAGACTGGAGAAGTTCCCCCTCTCTCTCCCGGAAACAGCCGGGCCCCTCCAGAAGCCTCGTGCTCCCCTGAGTAGCTCCCGCCCCCTCCCGCTCCCCGGAAATCCGCATCTCCTTCGGGTAGCTCCGGTCCCACCCACCCGCCCGTCCAGGGCCATCACAAACCCTGGGCACAGCCGGCGGGTTCTGTTAGCATTACAATGGGAAAAAATTCTCCCCCACTCATACATTGAAGGAACACAATCCCAACCTTCAACACATTGACAAGAAATCACTTGGATAATCAACAGAATTCACAGTTCACCGTTCATGGTCAGTGTGATGGGTTGATTTGCTTTCTTCCTCTTGATTTTTTTTTTTTACTATTAGGTTAGTTAAAGGCAATAATTTCACTGCGCTTCAACATCAATTGAGAAGACATCCAGATGTTCATAAGAATTGAGGGAAGTTGACATTTCTATATTGTTACCCATGAATAATTTAGGATACTAGCAAGACAATGTATCTGCACACACAAAAAAACAGCCATGACTAAAATATAGGGCAGTGTACTCACATGCAGTGCAATCTGTTTGTGCCTATATTACTGAACTAAATTCTGCCATGAAACTCTTCAGACTATTGATTTGGTTTTGTGTCCGTTTTGGGAACTGACTCTCCAAAATAAAATGCAAAAGTATAACCCACTTGTGGCAAGAGTCAATTGCTTTAAATTATTTTAAATTTTTCTTTGATGTGTAAAAACCACAACTCAAAAAGCAGAAGAAATAGAGATGTTAAAATCAAACATATAGAATTTCACTTGCTTCTCAAGCATTCACTTGAAATTAAACCTTAAACATTTATAGTATACACTGCACTTTACTATTTTTATGAACATAGTTATGACCTAGAATACTGTGGTTTTGCCAAAAAAGCTCATTTCCATTTTAACCGTTTGAAGCTGGAAACAGGCAAAAAAAATCTTCAAAACCTATTTCTGAAATGAATGTCATAAATAAAAAGTATGTATCAGTGGGGAAAGAAAAGATGAGGGAAGGAAGAGCAACTAATTTAAAGGCCACCAGCATTCTTTTAGATTTTAATTAACAACATGACAAGAGCTTCAGATATTATAAATA
The DNA here is from genome assembly GCA_030060385.1 of Muscicapa striata striata. Lineage (NCBI taxonomy): Eukaryota > Metazoa > Chordata > Aves > Passeriformes > Muscicapidae > Muscicapa > Muscicapa striata. The sequence goes on from JAREIS010000070.1 coordinate 2,247,335, forward strand.
TGAAAAAAGCAAATACTTCAATTCTGCAAAGATTATCCCTATAAAAATCTACACATGATATAAATTACTTAAGGTTTGGAATATTTAGAGAATTTAGAGGACCATTACCCTATATGAGAAACTGAAGTTTATCTAGTTCACATTCAGTATGGACATTAATGCTTTTTATTAACTTAAATATGATTTGTGTCTAATTTGCTGTTCAACAAACCCTGTAGAAATGTTTGCAAAACAAGATTTTAAATCTTTATGCACAGTTTACGTATTTACGTATGTGATTCTTCCTTTGATTCTTGCTAATACTGAAGATGAAGGAAACATCACAATTCTTGTATTCAATTCACATTATTCACTTCATGAGGACTCACCATTGCAAAGCAAGGAAATTCACCACTGTTGAATTTAAAAGAGTACTGGTTAAGTTCAGTCCAGTATACATGAGGTTCTAAGCCGAGATTTTGACCACCATGTGCATGAGAAAAGAGTGAGTATTTTATTTTGACAGAAATTGCAGTTGTTGGAAAAGATACTGTAAAAAAAATTTCTAAAATATTTTTCCTCTAATTAATGAACTTGTTGGATAGGGACCAAAGCTGTAACATCTGCTTATTGATAAGCAAGAGGGTAGATAAACACACCTACCAGCATAGTGAAGAATGGCCCCCAACCTTTTCCAAAGGCAAGAAACCTAAATCCAGCTTCCCAGCCACCTTGACTGCATGCATAACAGTGCATATAATATGGGCAACAAACAGGAAGAATGGAAGCTTCATACTAAACCCATGAGTTACGAATACCACAGGAATCATAGAAAATTGATAGAAAAGCTCATAACTGGAAATCTCAAACTCTTTCAGTGAAATGGGAAAGAAATGGGAAGTGGATTTGCAGTTTATGCAAAAGGGGGAGGGTAAAGGCCCATTACTAAATGGAGGGAATTAACTTACTAATAGTAAGTTAATACTAGCTGAAAAGAGAAAGATTGTCAGTATCCTCTTTGCCTCTGTCTTTGCCAGGGTTATTGGACCCCACATCACAGAAACAAGAGGCTGGGATGCATACATTGACACACTGTTGGTGGAAGATGGACTGAGCTGTGTTCTTTCGCAAAAGGACACAACCTATGAGTTTATGGACCCAGACAGAGTCTACCACAAGGTGTCAAAAGAAGTAGTTGTCCCTGTTTAAAGACCACTGCCTAAAACATTTGATAGGCTGTGAAAATCATGTCCTTGCTGGCTGGAAGAAGGCAATGTCGTGCCTATCTACAAAAAGGACTCAAGGACCAGGAAATATCAGGCTTGGCAACCTTAATTCAATACCTGTCAAAGTAATGAAAAAAGTCCTCATATAAATTAGTAGAAAACAAATAAAGAAGCAATGGGGAAAAGCCAGCATAGGTTTAACAAAATCAAGTCATGGCAGACTAACCTGATCACTTCTCTTAGGGAGAGCAGAGGATGCTTCTTGCAAGGAAAGAAATTTGTTTTGCTTCAGCAAAGTATTTAGCACTGTTTCCCACTGCCTTCTCCTGGAAAAAATTGTAAGATACAGATTGGTTGGATGGTTTTGAAATGGATAGGAAACAAGCTAACCGGCTACATTCAGAGCATGCTGTTCAAAAGCTTTTAATCAGATGGGCAGCCCTCCCAAAGCTGGCTCTCCCAGGATTTGACAGAGGGGCCCATGCCTATTCAGTGCTTTCACATTTGGCCTGGATGATGGGATAGAAAGCACGTCTGCCAAGTTTCTGATTACCTGAAACTGGGTGGTGAGATGGACAAGTGGCCCAGTGGGATGGGAGATACAGCACACAGCTGTCGTGGGTGACCCTCTCATTCACCAAAAAAAGAATGCCTATTGTATTCCATATCTATCTAACCTGAGAAGCTTCATTTTGCAATCCAGAGCTGTTTCAGTGAATTTCTCAATATCTGTCTGCAGCAGGATTTATTATGACTTAGTCTGCACCACCAGACCTGCAGAGGTTCACCACATCCCCAGTTGCCAAGTTCTCGAGTTCTCAAGTTCTCCAGTTCCCGAGTTCTCCAGCCATGAGAATTCTCCAGCCACCATTGCTGACAGAGCTCCCACTGCTGGGGGAGAGAGGGTCTCTGTGAGGTTGCATGAAGCAAACAGCTCAGGGGAGGCATTTGACTGTTTTTGGACGCCAGGATACTATTGTTTTATTCTTATTCGAGGGAAAAGTGGGTTTTTGCAATCACAGCAGTCTGGTTACTGTGTTGTTTTTCTCTCTTTGTTCTCTCTCTGCAGGTGTGTGGCCAGGTGAGGAGGGCTTGCTTGCCATTCTGTCTTTATCTCTCAGATGGCGTGGCCGTCTGTTGAGGGTGTTATCTTGGAGGAGAGCCTCCTCAACTTTGTTTTACTTTGTTCCTGAGGAGTCCATGACAATACAGAACCTATGTATCAAGTGACTATTAGCATAATTTTTACCTGTTTCATTTTTTTAGTAAACATTTTTTTTTTTGCAAACCTATTTTTTTTGCATTTATATCTTCTCACATTCTTCTCTCCTTATTTGTGAAAGGGGAATGGTTAAAGCTAAATGTGAAGTAATTTATTTTCAAGTGTTGTTTGTTAAATTGCCTTAAACCAAGACAGAAGGGTAGGAATGAGAAGACTTGACTTGAGATAAAGACAGTTTAATTGGACAGAAAAAAAATTATCGTAATTGCAATAAAATAACTAAAATATACAAAACAATTTATACACAATGCACTTTTTCACCACTCATTATCAGATGTCAGTTCCCTTCAGCTTTTATATTAAGCACAATGTTCTATGACATGGAATATCTCTGTGGCCAGTGCAGGCCAGTTGTCCTCTCTGTGTCTTGTCCCAGCTTCTTGTGGACCCTTCAGCCTTCTCACTAGCAGGGCAGGAGAATCTGAAGAATCCTTGACTTACACAGGGAAAGCCACATTTAGTAGCAACCAAACCAACCAAAACCTTAGTGTGCCATCCTCATTATCTTCATACTAAATCCAAAATAACATCACAATACCAGTTAAGAAGAAGACAAACACTGTCCTAGTGAAAACCGGAACAATCAGAAGGGAAGATATCTTACAGAGGGACATGAGTGAGCTGGGAGAGTGAAACATCAAGAAGAGAATGAAGTTTAAGGAAGAAAAGTGTGAAGTCCCACACCTGGGATGACAAAGATAAGGAGCCCAGTATGGGCTATAGTGCGTGGTTGGGGAACAGCCCAGCTGAAAGAGCTCTGATGGACAAGTCAGAGCACCATTGCAGTATTGAAGGCAAACACCTCTGCAGGGATATTCATAGCACAGAGAGAGAAGTGATAATCCCAATCCTCAGTGCTTGTCATGCTGCACCTGGAGTACTGTCCACTTCTGGTTCCCACAATTAAAAATTTGCAGACAGCCTAGAGGCAGACCAAAGTGGGGTCACAAAGATGACCAAAGGGCTGGAGAGACAGCTCTATGATGAAAGACTATTGGAATGATGTTTTTGTCCCTGAAGGCTCTGAGGGAACCACATCCAAGTGTTTCAGTATTCAATGAGTGTCTACAAAGAGGATAGAGGCTTTCTCTTCCAGAAAGGACACATGGAAAAGACAAGTGGAAAAGCTTGTAAGTTACACTGGGGGAAATTCCATCTTAATGTGAGAAATAAGTTTTTACAGCAAGAACCATGAATAACTGAAACATCATCTCATCATATCATGGGTATATGGCTAATTGCCACCCCTGCACATTTTCAAGATGTAGTTAAAATATGCTAGATAATTTCATTTAGGCTCCCTTTCCCACAATAAGCTGAGAAAGAACATCTTTTATGGTTCTTTCCAAACTGGGTAAAAAGTTCTGTGACCATATTTGACAGAAGATACCACATCCTTAGTATGGATATATTGTCATAAACATGATATAAAATCCTGGACCTCAGAGACTTAGACTTCACTGAAAACAGAACACTGTGCTGTTCCTGAATCATCAAGGAAAACAGACTGTTCATATTTTCTTGCCAGAATTTTTGTAATTTCTGAGTGCAAGTCTTATCTAACCCCAGAAGAGGAGGATACGAATAAAAAGCGGAAAAAAAAGCAAGAAAAATACTTTTTTAGCCAGAATAACAACAGAAAGTTAGGTATCCTGCTTTGAGGCAAATGCACTGTTTTTCATGCACAAGACAACCCTGCTGCACATACAGACAGCTGGCAACTCTTTCCCGCATTTTTTATTAAAAATTGTTTAACATTGGATTAATAAAATTATTAGGAAGGGAGACATTGTCTTTCAGAAATTATTCTATTTCTACTAATTTAGTTATAGAGTAGTTATTTAGATGTTGTCATTTATAAGCTGGTCAAATTGCTGTGATTCAGAAATAATAATAAAAGATTCCCAGACAAAGCCCCAAAGAAGAACGTTGTGACCAAGAAACACCTGATAATTTCCAGTAGAGAACTTGCTAATGGAAATTTTAATGGTGTATGCAGAGATGTGGGAACTTCCAACAGCAGACAGTAGCACAGCAGGGTGTAAAAGCTGAATTATTTGGAATTTGTGTACCACAGATGGAACAGTGAAATTTCTGTTTTCCATCTTAGCTCCAAAGAAGCCATTTTCCATTTTACTTTCCTATTCTAATTTAAGTGAGTGTGAGCTCTCCACACATTTGCATTGATGAGTTTCTTCTGTTCACAAAATTTCTGCACAGACCAAGCTAATAAATGGACTCCCCAGGATAACTATAGAGAGCTTGAAAACCTGCCTTGGTCCCTCTACAGTAATTTGGTATATGCCCAGTAAATCACTATTGTATACAGTTTATCCACAAAATTATTAGATTTTATAATCAAAACAATGAAAAATACTCATGTTTCTTTATGCTTATTCCAAAAATACATTAGAATTTGAGTTCCAAATGACAGGAGGAATAAATTTATCTTGTCTCAGAAGTACCTTGTTCAGTTTTATAACAACTGTGGTAAGAAAGCAAATCAGCTCACACAGGTAGCTCACCACATATTTCCCCCACAAACCTAACCGATTTTTAAAGATGAGAGCACAGATGTTGTTAAAGATGAAAAATATAGATATTTTTCATTTCCAAAATAAAAATTATCACACAATTGCTATGACATTTACATCCAGATTTATTACTGGTGCCTATATATATACTATTTACTTCAGTTTTGAGACAACTTCATATTCTTTTTAATTCAGAAAAAATGTTTTAGAATTTCAGCTTTTGTGAAGTCTATAGAGTATGCTGGGTGTTCTGCATAAAAATTCAGTGTTTAAAGAGATTCCTCAGTAATGTGATATTCAAAAAACAGCAATAACAAATCCAGATAATCAAATGTTTTATATGGAATCAAAATTACAAAATTCATATTGGAGTGGGAGAACTTGAATTTTTTTCCTTATAAAGGTTTTATCAGGCACATTCCTGGATCAAGAGGAAAGGAAGGCAGAAAAATTCAGATTCTGCCTCCTGGTATCTGAAGGCATACATTTATAAATTTAGGTGCATTAAACAAAAAGTCACTTGTCATCTGCTCTCCTCCAGAGTCTTGCTGGCAAATGTTCCAAGGAAACAGTGCTGTGGGAAGTTTTCACAGGTGATCTCATCCTTCTGTATCATTTTGGTCATTAGGGAATGCATGCACATGTGGGAAAGGATGTGAATGCAGTTTTGTTCCTACATGTACATGTCACATGGATTAATTTGACTAAGAAATTAATCATATGAAAATTAATTGTTGGGCTGCTTCCAGAAACCTGGTATTTAAAGCACTGAGTGTTTGCCTTTGCAAAAACTTTTATTCCCAATTGAGGTTCATGACTTTCACAGAAGGATTTCAACTGTATATCAAAGCAGAAGAAATAATTTGGTGAAGCTAGAGATTTTTGTCTTATTATCCAGGATCTCAGAGCAGCTGTACCAAAAAGCAGACTATGTAACAACCAAGAACATGACATCAGTATAAAATACATTTCAAGTTATTATGATTTAGTCATCCACTGCAAATATAAAAAATAAATACCAAAACAGCATGCAAGTAATGCCCTGGTATGCTTGTTTCATCTGTTTCATTTTGTTGTAATTTCATACATAATTGAAATGAAATAGAATTTAAAATTGCACACGGGGCTGAAGCAGTCATTCAATGATCCTTTGTCAACATTAATGATTAGTTTTTATGTATTCAAAATTTTAATGTTTCATTATTGTAAATTTAATGGATAAAATGGACTTCAAGGTAAGCTTTCCAGTCCCACAGCCTAGGCAGCAGCAATTAAATATCTGCTGTATAAAACAAATCCAAGGTTGAACAACTCAACTGCATGACAGAAATTACAGTGAATCAACTGCAGTGATTACCACTGAAGATGATGGAGATGAAAAAGTGGCCTCAGCCTTTCTTTTCTCTTTCTTCAAAAACATGGGTGATGCAAAACAAATCTGTTTACGAGACAGTATCCCAGCACTTGTCAAAATGGTGGTATTAACATTGTGACCCACTCTCTGGCTTTACAGCATGAGACCAAAACCATTTTTTCTTCTTCTGTAAAGGAAGTTGATGATGACGATTATGATGATGATTACAATTTTTTTAGAATAGAAGAATCTCAAAATCGTGCTATTGCTCAATATGGGCAAGGATGTTTCTCCAAATTTTGTCCTTAATACTGCATGTTTTACCATAATCTCATAATGATCATTACAATGAGACCATTGCATAGTATCAGGACAGCAGGTTGTGAGTGTTGGCATGAATATCCAGAACAGTGTCATAGACATGTTTTTACCATCTGCCTTTCAATTTGCAGCCTAACATTGAGCCTCATCAAGACCCCATGGTGTTGGGTCACACTGATTACAGAAAAGAATATCACATTGTTACATTTAGGGAAGACCAGATGCAATGCAGTGACTTTCCATCATTTCAGCTGGTGACTGTAAACTGTCCTAGTAAGAACAACAGGCCTTTCTGATTGTGTTGCATTTGCAGTCCGCTTTTCAAAGACAGTACAGAGATTTTGAGTGAAACTCAGAGAGTTCAACTCAGCCTTGTGTGACTGCCTAGGTCACGTTATTGACTCAGTTACAGGAAAGCAAAGGAATTAAACAGTAAAGTCGAAATAAGGGAGTAGGGAGGCTGGCTATGAGGTGCAACCACTCTTCTGGGTAGTTCAGCATATTACAGCTATACAGAAATTGCTCTTCATATATTTGTTTTACCATAACACATTCAATTCACAGCTTTTTGTCTGTTTGTTTTTGCATTTTTGTAATCAAACTCCATACAGGTATCTCAGGATGTTTTTTAGCTTCTCCTGACAGCAGAATTTAATTAAGTAAAGCAAGAATTAAACTTTTTTGGATGAACACTTTTCTTGATTTCTTTAACTTGTGTTCTGATCTTCATCAGTTTTTATGATATAAAGGGTATGCATTTACACCAAAGTATGAAATTCTCATCAGTACAGATGGGAGACTGAGAGAAGATATCAACAACAAAAAGGAAAAGGAATGCAAAGGTCCTAATTGTTTAAGATTAGTTGTGATAATATAAGCGAACAACTCAAAATTATATATTCTATTTTTTTCAAAATTAAAAAGTACATTTCACTCTCAAATATTCAAGCAAGAATTAAAAAAAAATGAAGAAACTATGCTGACAGTAGCATGGTATGAAACTAACTTTGGGTGGAGAAAAAAGTACTGGTGAAATTAACTCAGATAAAACTAAACACGCACTTGTAGAAGTTACAAGAGGAAAGAAAAAAAGAAAGGAAAAGTAGAAAAGGGAAAAAGAAAGGGGGAAGAAGGAAAAGGGGGAAAAAATAAAAAGGAAGATAAAAGGGACAAGAGGAAAAAGAGAGACAAGGGAGTGCCACTTTTGCTATTGACCAGATTCATTCTTCAGCTTGGAGGTCTAAATAACCACTATTTAAAGGCACAAAATAAACAAAAAAACACCAATACTAAGTTAAATATATAAAAACTTCCAGGAGTCGTGTTCAGTAGAAGACAGATTAAAAAGATACATAACATAGATTTTTATACAAAATTTTTTGAAACAAAGATTCAACTTGTGTTCTAGGAATCAGAACCATGGCAAATTCAAATTCTTAATGATGATACAGAATTTGCAGTACAAAAAAAAGTCTACTTTTATTTCAAGAGTCTGAGTTTGTTGATCAAAGTCAGAAGGTTGCATTTAATCCTGCCCAACAATATTTGGAGAAAGGGGTGTCCTGGTTTGAAGGACAGGTGTCTGCCAATAAAGGCAGAAGCTTCTCTTTGAAATGGACAATATAAACCCTCTCCCTCCAAATTATTATAATTTTGAAATTAAGGGGCTCTGAGGCAAAGATATGGGAATTAGGAATAGCAGCTCTTTAGTAGGAAAATTGAAATAGAAATACAGTACAGAAATAAAATACAGAAATACAAAAACAATCCCAAAAACACTGACAGAGTCAGAATGCAACCTGACACCCTTTCAGTCAGGGTGTTGGTAGCAGTCCCATTAAATGTTGGCTACAGTCCCCTGCAGTGGCAGATGTGGTTCAGTAAAGCAGTGCTCCTGTAGAAGGTGCATTTTCCTCTGAAGGTCCAGGGATGATGTGGAAAGGTCCAGCTTTCCTCTGGAAACCAGTGGAAAAAAGGGCTTTTGCTGCCCAACAGCTCTGTTTTTATCTAGATAGGAAAGGTTTGGCTCCTCCCCCTGGCTGGAGCATCTCTCAATGGGATGATGTAATTTTATCAGTCATGCAGTGGGACTCAATGGGCCAGCGGCAGAATGTATCTTCCTGGAGGGAGGGTGAGTTGTGGAAAGGATAAAGAACACTGCCCCACCTGGTTTTAAAGATGGTCCATTAGCAGATACTGTGTGCCAGGAAGATAAAGGTTGCTGCCCCACCTGGCTTCAACAGATGGTGATAGAATACACATTTCTGGCCACATTCTGTATTGCAACCCAAGACAGGAGACCTGTAGTATCCTGCCTATTTGTATTCTAAGACATTCAATATACTTAAATCCTGTCCCCAAAACAAGACATTCAAATATGCAAATAATTTTGTCATGGAAGGAACATTGACAATCTAAACTCAGGAGGGCAAATTATTAACTTAATTGTGTGCCAAGGCTATTAATTAATGTCTACATTGACTTGTGGAAAAATATAGAAAGACAAAGCTCAGGAAGAAGAAGAGTCCAGGATGGCAATAGCTCACCAGAAACAAAAAAAATATTTATTTTCTGTAAAATGTAACAGAAGTTTCAAATCCTGAAGCACACTGAGTTATACTTGTTAGTGATTCTGAATGAATTAAGAACAGTATCTAACAACATTCAAACTTTTCCTTGAGTCATTTATATTTGAAGTTCAAGCTTAGCAGTAGTAATTTAAGACAAATTTATTTGATTCTAATAAAGTGCTTCAATGCCATTTGTAAAGAGTGTTTCTGATTTAAGTTAAAAATAGACTTGCAGAGAGAAATGCTCTCTTCAAAATGCTGTATCATGTCACACATTTTAAAGTCTTTTCCAATTCTTTGATACTTTTTCTATGAGATGGGTAGCATGAAATTCCTTTCACCACCTTTATGAAGGAGGTCTCAATCAGGATATGTAATTCTGTCACTGTAATGTTTTAACAATGCTTATGTGAAAGCGACATTCACTGCCCCCTTTTTTTAATTCAGAAAACTCCCCAATGATTCAGTTCTTACACAACACATCCTTTTCTATTATTCAACCAAAGAATGAGACACATGCACACCTATATAATATTTTCATTTACTTGAAGAAAGAATAAAAGGTTAGTTAGGCTGAAAGAACAACAATCTTTTTTTCTTTTTGTCACTAAACAAGCAAAAACCCAGTTTAATTTCTTCATCTTATCAAAGAAACAAAACTATCTTTTTTCATTTCTATTCCTGCTGAATTTTAATAATTTAAGACAAATAACAGTTCACTTGTCAGTCTCTAGATTCTTATTACAATTTGCCATCTCCAGACAAGATCTTAAATCAAACAGTCTTTTTTGTATTTGCAAAAATAGAATACTCATATTTTGGGAAAGAAAAAAACAGAAGAAAGAGAAAGGCTAAAGAAAAAGAAGAAAAGAAGAAAAGAAGGGGAAGGAGAAGTGGAAGGGGAAGGAAATTTGTTTTATTATTTTTTCTTAGTTCTCATTATCCAACTCTCATTTGACTGGCAATAAAACTTAAAACCAAGCATCTTTTGACTATGACAGTAATTCCTGTCACATACCACAAGCCTTTTTTATTTTCCTTCCCCTGTTTAGCTGAGGAATGATAGAGTGGCTTTGGTGTGCATGTAGCCAGGACAAAAGCACCACAGCTTTCACAATTCTTTGATATTGGAAGGCTCTCCCTGGAGCTTACAGAGAAGACAATATCCATTTCTTCTTCCATGATGTCCATATCTTCTTAATTTTTCTTTATATCATTGAGATCTCCTCACTTCTATTTAATTCCTATCTATTTATTCAGTGTCTAGTGAGATAGTTCTGAAAAATGCATGCACATTTTGTCATTATTTGTTCTAAGCAAATCAGACATCAATGATTTTTGACATACTTTTTAATTTTTTTACAGCTCCTCTGTTTTCTACACCTGAAAAGTTAGATAATCCAGAAGAAGTGTCTCATAATATAAAAAATTTATTATACTTTGCTCTATTATTTAGAGCACTTACCTTTAATTTTTTCCTCTTGTGTCCTAAAGGAAAAAAAAAGACTTTTAGAGAAGACTGCAGAAATTGCTGCACTACATCCCATTCTTATTTACACTCTGTTGAACTTAAGTAAACTAAAACCCCGATATAGGCTTGCCCATCCCTGTAGAGGTGCTACAGTCTTTGGATATTCTTTGTGGCCCTTCTCTGGACCCACTCCAATAGATCCACATATTTCCTGTGCAGGGTTCCTCAAGACCTTGATGCAGTACTCTAACAGGATTTCACCAAAGCCAGAATCTCCCTTGACCTGCTGATGATAATTATTTTGATGTAGTCCAGGATATGGTTGTCTGTGTTCCCACACTCATGTAAATTCTGAGATTCAGATATTTAGACAACCTTTTGTGTTTATTTAATATAGTGAAACCTAAGTGTATTTAATACATGGATTTTTATGTATTCTGATCTCAAAATTGTTTTGTTTCTTCCTAGTGACTTTTTAAAAAAATCTCACAGTAGTATCACATGAAATATTGTTTTTGCAATTAGGTGATCAGCAAAATGTCTGTTGTCCCAAATATTGTTCTTCAGCATTACCTACGTCTGCAATGAAATTGCTTTGTGTCTAGTTTATTGTTCTCTTGCGCTGTGTTGAGTATTGTTTTATTTCATTATTATTTTTTTCAGTAAATATAGCTGCTTACAGAGGAAGACATTTTTCATCTCATTGTGTTTATTTCATTCTTTCTTTACCCTGTTTCTGACTGCTTCTAGTTTAAGTGCTGTATTATGTTGCTTAAATTATCTTTAACTATAGATAGTTTTTGTTAACTTTTCATTAAGGAGGAACTACATGATTTTACCCTCAGACTGAATATTAGGACTCTAATCTCCTGTTTACTCTATAAACCTGAGAGACATTTTTTCCTATGGGGGCCTGTGACAGAGAATGATTAAAGCGATTTCAAACATAAACTTCTTCAAACAAAGTATTATTTATGCACCCCAAGGGTTCATAACAGATGAAACAAACAAACAAGAAGAGGAAAAAAAATGCCTATGTGCACACTTCCTTGACTATATTTTATGGGGTTTGCAAGTTTCAGCAAATTCAGTTCAAGCTAGTTGTCACAACCTACCTTTTAACTGAAGATATATCCAGTAGTTAGGATCCATTCCTTGTACTACTCTTGTTGGTATTCCTTTAAAATTTTGCACTTTTTAGTTCTGCTTGATTGGAAATAATAAATCTTGTTCCTTTATTGTTTTTCAAATATTGGGATGGAAATAATGCTCTGAATTATAGTTTTGCTGTCATTTCATCATTGATCCGTTATATTCTTGATGTGCTTTATTGATGTGCTTGCTTATTATTTTTTAATCACATTCTTTAACTTCTTACAAATGGGAGGACATTAGCAATCAGGCACAGTTAACTGCAGTGGATACTTACATTGTGATACATTATACTGTTTAATATATATACACATAATATCAATATGCATAGCTAGGTAGTTCACATACAGATGTAAAAAGCGAAAGTCTTTAAATAAGAACGAACAGAAATCTCAAACACAAGTCAAGATGGAGTGTTTTCTTTTATTTTTCTTTTTTTTAATGGAAAAATAAAATCAGACTTTGTCAGTTAGAGCTATTCATGAATGTATACAGAATTCATCATGCTCCTTGTCTGAAAAGACACTCCATCTAAACTGTCTACTTTCTGAAGAAAAAGTCAAAATGTCAATTTTGCTTTGACATTTTCAGTGCAAAAGGAATTAGAAATGTATTTAGGCTGTATTTTTTGTTTGGTTTATTTTAAATTCAGAAAAAAAAAAATGTTAAGATTTTACAGTGACCAAATATCTTAATATGGATTTCTTTGCAATACTTGATTCTACTGGGAGAGATATTCCTCTAATGCTTTTATTAGCTTAACAGCTACCAACACCTGCCAAACGGTGCATATCAATTCTCAGATGAAAAAAAAGTACAATATTTTGCATCCCTTTTCATTAGCTGCTGTAACATTTTCAGAAAATTGATTTCTATCTGCTTAGCCACAGAAAATTTTAGAGCAAGGAAAAAATAAATTGTCTTCCAAATATTTCTTTCTTCCAGCCTATTTTTATCTTAAAAATATTAATTTGTATTTTTTATTCTTTGTAATTAATTTTTTTATAATAATAAACCAGTACTTGAAGAAAATAAAAACCCAAACTCAATATTTACAATGTCATGAGAAACTCTTGTAAGGGAGAAGGGATATTTTGCAAAAAACTGACCTAGATTGCATTTTGAAAACAAAAACTGTGATGCCTCATTCTACCATGAATTGTTCAGATATAAAACAGCTTAGTTCTACAGTTTGATTTTTATTTTTTTTATATAGATTTAGGTTTACTGGTTTAGCAAAACAATAATGGCAATCCCAAGTGAAGTTAGATCAATGATCAGGAGGTAAAGCCTGATCTGGAGAATAGGATAAGGGAACGTGTACTGCATGCTTTCTTAGGCTTTAACTATTCTGAAGAGCATGCTTGGACTGTCATAGCTTTTACTATGTGTAGGGGTAAATTTTTACCACAGTCAATAAATATTGCAAAACAAATTTTAATGAGATATCGTATGTTTTCTCTATCAATCCTATAGCCTATTAAGAACAGTGCCATGGAATTAAACCTGAGTATTTTCCTGTGAGCTCATTTTTTTTTTTTTCCTTGTGGTGAATAAAACTTTAATGCAGTACTTCATGTGCTGTAAAAGCAAAATAGAGGCAGAATGGGTGACCCTGAGGTTCTACCTGATAAATTCTTTATTTTAGCTATACTTCCTATGTCTATGACATTCATATCTGTCTTTACTGAACTTTATTGCATTGATGCTTTGATTGTTTTCTTTTCTAGACTGTCACCATTAATTTAAAAATTATTTTCCTTTTTTTTGGTATTCTTAAATGTATTTTGTACTTAGGTTTTTTAAAAATTTATTTTGATTTTCAAAATATTTGAAATTTGTGTTCTAATTTGGTGCAATTACAGCCAGCAGTATCTACCTTTCATTAATCTTAAATAGTTTTTTGTCAGTTAAATAAGAAGCCTTTTTTTTATTTTTGTTTTTGTTTTTTGTTTTGTTTTCTTTTGTTTTTTTTCAATCAGCATTTTCCTGAACACTTGGCAACCAACCTTCAATGTGTCATGAGAACTGTGACCTTGCAATATCCAAAGGGAGTCTACAAGAAAGATGGACAAGAAAGATGGAAGAAAGATGAAGAGAGGCTATGTACAAGAGTAGCATTGACTGGACAAGGGGGATTAGGTTCAAACTGTAAAAGTGTGCATTCAGATGAGACTTGAGAGAAAAAATCCTTGCTGTGCAGGTGGTGAGGTACTGGAACGGGTTTCACAAAGTTGTGAATGCCCTATCCAGGAAGTGTTTAAGACCAGGTCGGATGGAGATTTGAACAGCCTGGTCTATTAGAAGGTGTCCTCCACGGCAGAGGAGTTGGAACTAGATGATCTTGAGGCCCTTCCAGCCCAAACCATTCCATGATTCTGTGATTATAAAGAGAGGAAAGTGTTAGCACTTTCTGGGTTGAAGGCATTTTTGTATTTGCTCAAGTTTGTTGTCTGCCTCTGAGTTTTTTATGATTTCAGACAATCTATTAAAAGTGGGCAAGGCCTTAGAAGACAATAAGACCTAAGGAATTAAAAGAAGCCTTCCTTCAGCACAGATGTTGCCCAGCGTACTTTTGGCTGAGGCAAGTGCAAGCCTTCGAAAAGACAATTGAAAATAAAATCTTATAACAGCATGATCTCAAATCGTAGTATTTTTCATTTCAAAACACTCCACATTTCATAGCTTACCTCTTTTATCACTGAAGCTAGGAAAGAGTAAATGTGTTCCTGACCTAATAGTCAAACTGTTTATAAGCTTGTAAAAGATATCAAAGAGATCACAAATAACTAGCTAGCATGCATATGTTGTGAACAAAATCTATCACATCAGTTTAATTTCTTTCCAAGGCATCATCCTCAGAGATAATTACGTGAAGTATCTGTGCAGAAAGAAAGAAATGCAGCAATATTTAATATTCTTTTGAGATGGCATTCTTAAAGAAAGCTGTAGAAGATGGGTCTAGATTAAAGAATTGTTAAGGTGAGTGCAACCTTTGTGACTCAAATGTCCGTATGTTCACATGGTTTTCAACTAATGAAACAGAACACAAGACAGAGCTATGTTTAACAGATTTACAAAAGTTACTAATATGAAGAAGGTGCAAGGCCATTGGAGGACAACACTGCAATTGAAAATGGCTTGGCAAATTGGAGAAGTGGTCAGAGGGAAAGAAAGACACTTTTCTGAGAGCAGGCAGTATGTTAAAGTGTGTGGATACAGCTATAGTGTAGGTAGTAGTTCTGCATAACAAGTAATGAGGAGTATAATAAAGGAACAGAAGCTGAATAAAATAAATGAGCAGCAAACAAGAGAAGAACCTATTCTAGAAGGACTGAGAGTTTTTATAGGATCAAAGGAAGACTCAACAAGTTAATAAAAAGAGAAAATGACAAAGAATGACTGAAGAGATAGTGTGTCCTGTTCTGCTTCTTTCCATCTTTCCTCAATCTCTCCTCTTGTCCATCCCTCATGTTCTCCCTATAATCCATGGAAAATGTTCCAGCTATATATGTTAGAAATATCCTAACTTTCATCTATGTCTATATCCAGCTAAAGTTAAGTATAATTTTATTTAACAGGATGTGTCACTTTCTGCAGCTACACCAAGAATGGCCCTGGAACTCTTGTCTGAATGGTGTTTGTCTCTGAGCTTGGAAGCATACCAGGAACATGCCTGCACTGGTATTTTATGGCCAGTCAGTGTCACTGGCTACTGCTGATTGGCTGCTGTGCTAATTAATGAAATTGCTATTGACCTGAGAAAAAACAATCATTTAACGTCATCAATACCACAGAACAAAGCCTTTAAGCTTTTCTTTTCTAAAAAAACCATAAAAGTTTCCTGAAAAACTAGAAGTTCATTTGCTTTTTTAGTATGAGGATGTGAACAGCCTGGGTTCCATTTGCTGTCAAGCTCCTTCTCTTTAATTCTGTCTTTTCTTTAGAGAGTGCATGTTGCACTGTGAAACCTAAAGGCATATCTCTGTGGGAAACTCTGAGGAAGAAAGGAAAAGGGCTATTTGTCATAAGCAATTAATAAAACACAGATATTATGTTGCTTAAAACCCAGGAACTTTTAAGGTTCACTTTCCTCTGTATCATTTATTCACTAAAATCTTATGTAGAATGCCATCTTTTTTTTGCAAGCATTCTACTTTGGCCTTTCAGATCAACGTGTATCTCCTTCCAGATTTTCAAATAGAGTGTAATCATGGAGAAAGTTTTCCAAAAGTATGCATTTTATGTTCCAAATAGATATGTACTGAACTATCATCTTATTGCAAAATGCATGCAATAATTTACTATTTATAACGTTTACCTGTTTCTCTAGTTCACCTTGTCTTGTTTGTCACAGGGACAGCTGAATGAGAGACATCTCAAACATACACAGAAAGTAAGTACACCCATTTGGATTAAATTATTGGAAAAAAATTAAACATGAAAGGAAAAAATAAAACAATCTGACTCACACTTTGTATTGATTTTTCATGTTTATTTGCCTTCTCAATAGTTTTGAAAAACCTAAATTGAAGTAATTGTTATTTTAAAAACAGGCAAATGTAATTCTCTTCTTCTATTCACAAAAAATTGAATATTTACTAAACTTATGAAAGCCTTGGACTACATTTAATATCCATTCTGCCTTTAACTTGTAACATGGCTGTCACATTGTGAAAACAAATATTTGATGGTAGAAAATGAATGTTATTCCCAAATCCAGAGAATTACTCACTCTCATGCCCCAGCCTTAAACTCTAAATTCTGAGTCTTTATACACAAAGTATATTTCAATTTCTTTCTGCTAAATATCTTATTTTTACACTAAACACAGATGGGATGTTAATTTCCTAATTCTGCAATTTAGCCCTCCATTTTTTAACATTTATTTTCCAGTAACATTTATTTCAATGAAGGTTGAAATAGTTTTTCTATATATGGAAGGTATGGATCTAAAACAAAAGCAGCGTACAGAAGAATTTAAAAGAATTTATAAGTCACTGAATCACTAACTCAAAGTGATGAATCAGTTACACTATGAAATGCAGAAAAAAATAATGTAACTCTAATATTTGTTGTTATTACATTATTGTAGGAAAAACACACTTCAGTATTATATATTGTTTAAACTCTTTTGTGAGTATTCTTTTGCATTTACCAAAATTATGAACAGATTTAAGGTTAAAGCATCCATGCACTTACCTGAGTGTATCTTTTTGTGTTTAAATCTATCTAGTCTAAATTTTTAGTCATGTCACTAGTTTTTATATTTTGAAATAATCTTTTGAGTAGGTGTGTATTTATGGAACATGAAATACATTTTTTCTGAATGGGCAATTAGCACACACATTTCTTTAAAAAGTGTTTTCTTATATGTGAAAAGGTTAATAGGAGTAAATGTTAAGGAGAAAAAGTGAAAACATATACACATTTTAGTTTTCATGGGACACAGACAATCTGTTTGCTGTAGTTTGAAGCATTTTGAAGACTTTTCCCATTTAGCAGCCAAATCAGAGAGTCTGAAAAATCTGCTGGGAAGAAAAGATTTTTTTATTGCAGGGGCACAAAGAAGTGTTGTAGAAATGACCTGAGCTTCTGCCAGACAGTGGTTTCCCAGGCATTACATTAATTGAAAGAGTCTGATAGGATTCTGTAGGTTCAGGGGTTATTTGAATTCAGACACATTTCTCATTTTATGCTGTCAGCATTTCTGGCCTTTGAATGATGCAAAGAAATTTACTAAAATTTCAACATTGTCATCTAGGCAGAGCATTTGACTGGTTATTTTTTCCATATCCTGTCCAAGTTTAGAATTAAGTTGCTGCCTTTTTGGACACGACTTGAAGTTTATTATAGCCAAGATACTGTGAAACACATCATCTAATTAAAATATGGTGAACAACTGACAGCACAAGTACTTATAAGATTATTCAGAAGAAGAAAGCATCCTACTTTTCAATTTGGCCCACCAAAATCAGGGCTAAAATATAAGCTGGTTTACTTTTCAAAGTTTGAATGACTTATGTATTTGTAATACACGCACTGAAGGACCAATACCTAAGAAATACTTTTAGATACCTCTTTAAAATCATACATGTTGCTGTTTGCTGTAGATAATAAATATTTTATATATCATATATGGTATATGATATATTTATGGAGCTTGTAGAAAGAAAAAGAAATATTTCTTTTTATATTAGTTAATTAGCAACCAATAACTGCTTTTCTAAATAAAGAAATAAATTAAAAATTAATTCCTTACCAGGAAAAGTTAGTGAAAGTACTAAGCTATCAGTGCATTTCTCCTACTTTGCAGCAATTTACAGATTTTTGTGACACAGATGATTATATCTCATTAATGCAATATCTCTGAGGATGTCTTCTTCCTTACTTTAAGCTGAATATAAATATAGCTGAACCTGATTTGTGTTGAAAAGTTTTATAGACTCCAGGTCCAACATCCTACTGTAAAAATTAATTTACATTTATTCGTGTATTTTTAAATTAACTTCAAGAAATTAATAAGACTTTCCAATTTCTGCTGATCATGATAGAATCATAAAATGGCCTGGGTTGGAAGGACCCCTGGAGACCAATTTGTTCCAGCCCCTCTGCTGTGGACAAGAGCACCTCTCACTTGACTAGAGGTTCAGAGCTCAGGTTCAGAGCTGTATCCAACCTGGCCTTAAACACTTCCAGGCATAAAGCATCAATGTGAGGGTGGAAGAGATTGCTGTGGCTTCATGGGGCACCTCATAACATAATAAAATCTAAAGATTAGAAAGAGTCATTTTTTTTAAAAAATATGGATCAGCATGCTAAATCATCATGCTGAACATAGCCACCATCTGGAGATAGTGAGAGTTATAATTCAATTTAATTCTGTCTCTAACAGTAATCAACATCTGCCACTAGTTTTTGGATTGATATTGGGATTTCATTCTCAAAATCGTATTTCCTCTACTACTATTCTTTTAACAAATTAACAAAGGTTGTGAAAAAGAAATCATTCATGACAAGTATCTTGAAGCAGGTCCTTTAGCAGTCTGCTGAAATGCTTCCTGAAAATAATGTTTTACTTATGTATTTAAAGAATATCTTGTTCTATATTATGTGGAAGTAGCAAACTGCTCACTACCCACTGTTTTCTTTGATTCCTATCATTAAATAGAGCCTTTGGAGTAGGTTAAGTATAGCTTGTCTGTGATGCCTGTTATTATGGTCTACAGCAGCAAGTTTCTTATCTTTTCTTTGTTTTGGCAAGACTCAGTATCATATACTCCAGCAAACTGGTTTCAATAACATAATACTGGAAGTGATAGTACAAGTAAGGGTATCAGGTGGCAGTACCAGGCTTGGTACCTTGCCTTGTGCAGCTTCTTCAGGATTTCAAATTCATGTATAAATTATACATGCATTTTTTCTAACAAAGAGTTATCCAAGAGAATAACTTTAATGATTAGTTTTGAAGAAGTCAGAAAACTAAAACACTTAAGCCTAGTTACAGGGAACTCTTTACCAGTGTAATTTGTTATGAACACTATTCCAAACCTGTGTAGCTTAGATCCATAAAGATTTAAACTCGAGTTTATTGCTATGCACTCTGTACTTCAAATGGAACTGTATGTATGTTACATAAAACTTATTTCAGAGTGATCAGCAGACTCAGTGAGAAAATTTCACCTCCCTTTCCTCTTCGTCTTTTCCTAACCATCTTTTCCAAATATTCATTCCTTCATTTACCATTTGTTATACTGCAATTCCAATCCTGGGTTATGGATAATCACCTAAAAGTGGATTTAAAGCTCATGAAGAAAGTGTTACAGGAACTTTAAAAAAATAATAAAATAATAAAATTTAAAATAATATGTTTTTATATACTCGTATGTTCTGAACACTTATTTAAACACTTAAAAATATTTAACAGATATCTTTTTTTAGTAATTTTTGAAGAATAGAGCTGGTAGAAACAATTTTTTTTTTTCCTTGGTGTTTGGTTGTTTTTTTGTTTGTTTGTTTGCTTGGTTTTGGTTTTTTGGGATGTTCTGGTTTTGGTTTTGTGATTTTTTCCCTTTATTTTTTTGATTTGGGGTTTTTTTGGTGGATTGTTATTTTTCATTAGAACATGACATCTCAAAACAGCACAGTTTTGATTGATTTTAAGAACAGATAAAAATGGATTTAGGGACTGTTTAAAAATGAGGCAAGTATGCTATATAGTTTAGAATTTTTTTTTTCTTGTTTGTTTGTTTGTTTTGCCCTGAGGCAGGAATGAAGGATGTAATTGGTCAGACTAAGCTTAAAAGGTAATATGTCTCAAACTTTAAAATTTTGACTTTACATATGCTGCTCACAGCAATACTTAAGTGAGAGAGAATGATGATAGAGAAAAAATATTTGCTGCATAGTTATTAATAATGAAATAATACAAGATCTATTAAACCCCAGAAAGAGTCAAACCTGTTTGAATAACTTTAGATGTAATTACAAAAATTTTGTCTTACAAAATGTTCAATTAGGATTGTTTGGTAACTTTTCAGATTTCCTTTCTGTGTGATGTTTTTTATATTTATGTCTCAACTAAGTGCAAACAACTTTAGTGTCTTCCTTGTAATTTACCTTTCACTTGTCTTTTTTGTTGGGGCAAAAAAAGGCAACAGAAATATATTAAAAAAAAGAATTTGCATGTTAGAATAGTTAAAAATTTTAATTGTCAGTTTTATTATACTAGGAGGGCTAATTTATATTTATAAATTAAATTTTTGTTTTATCTTGCATACTCTCAACCTGTCCTGCCAATAGGAAGGAATGTTGTTGTTATTACTGTGTTGTTCAAATAACCATCACGTTA
Source organism: Muscicapa striata striata (assembly GCA_030060385.1). Taxonomy (NCBI): domain Eukaryota; kingdom Metazoa; phylum Chordata; class Aves; order Passeriformes; family Muscicapidae; genus Muscicapa; species Muscicapa striata. The sequence continues at coordinate 2,268,075 of JAREIS010000070.1, forward strand.
TGATAATAAAGGAAGGACACACATTTTTAAAATCACAATCAACTAATTAAATTTCTCAGTCAAAGAATATACTCCACAAACCCATATTTATAATTTGGTGTTTGGAGGCTAAATCAGCTACAAATATCTAACTGTGGATTCCTTTCTGCAAGGACAAATGTGTCTTAAATTATCCATCCTTCTTCTTGACATACTTAAGAAAAAAGGTGCCATGTCGGACTTAGAAAAGAACACAGCAAAATCAAATTGATTTCTCAACAGTTTGTTTTGTTGTATTCTAAGTAAGTTTCTGTGCCTTGATGCTGCAGACTGGAGGCCCTTTAATACAGGAGAATCCTGCTGAGTGACTTTTACTGGTTAAAACATAGCATGTCCTGTGTTGTGTGTTGCAAACTAAAGAAGCAAATTCAGAAATTGATTTAAAGAGCTTTTAATATTAATATAATGTATCAAATAATTATTTCTCTCCCTTCAAAATCATTGCTGCCATTTCCTCCCCCCCTGGTGCTCTAAGCAATGCATTTTGGGTCCAGGTGTCCTGTTTGTATGTTCTAGAACCACAGCCTCCCAAAAGGCAGTATTTGACAGCCGTGAGGAGCAGAGGGGAAAGTACCTTAAGGGAGATAAGGCATTTGAATTCACAGGCCATCTGAGTATGCTGGTTTTATTTAACAAATACAAACATATTCTGCATATTGCTAGATCTGGGGTCCTTCATATCCTAAGGTGCCTGAAAAGTGCTGGTCCCTCTCACCTCAGAATCAATAGGACACTGAGCTGATGATGCTCAGGTTTTGCCTCTTTTTCTTTTATATGTTCTCTGTATTTGTCACACATATATTTGTAGCTCTTTAGTCTATTGCATTAGTGACTACTTTTCCCAGTACTTTTTCATGGCCTTTCCCCAGGCAGAAATACAAAACAAATTCCAGAGACCCAAGCCCCAGGGGGTACAAGGCTCCAGTGCTCTCTTGGTTCTTCCAGGAACCAAGTTCCAGAACAACCCTTGGAGATACATCCTCATGGACAAAGCACAACTGGTGCTGAAGTGGGGCTTCAGAGAAGGGGGTAAATTGCATCACCACTTGTCCTCCTAACTGGTGCTTTTTATTAATTTTGCTAATTTCCTAAAACCTATAAAATATACTCACCCCCGGGGAAGATGGGTTTTTATGGACATCTTTCCATAACTGCTCCTGAAGGCCTTCAGATAAAGACTCCTTTTATATTGCCTCCTTCCTAAAATTATTTTGAGTTTCTTTTCCATGGCAACAGCACAAATAGCAGTATTTTGTATCCCTTAATATTTTTTGACCTTCAGGAACTATATGTGGTACAGTAGAAGCAATCCCTGTTCTAGTTATGTCATTAAGATACAGGTTTTTAATGACCTTTCTGTGAAGTCTTTTCTTAAACAAGATGGCCTATTAGGTTTACATTGTGTATTCATTTGTGAACAAAAGGAAATTAGAGTTTTCTACGTGATATATGTTTAACAACTAGAAACCAATCAGATGCAAGAGCTAGGAAAAAATCCCAGAGGTCTTCAGGAGGATAAATAACTATGGAAGCCATAAATACCACACGGATAAGGCTACAGTAAATGTAGAAAGCAGCAATGTAAGAAATTTTGTAGAGAAACAAGGTGAAAAGAAAGCCAGAGGAAAAATTAGAACTGCTCAAAAATCAAAGTTTAAACAAGTGTCAAACTGGTGACAGGAATGCCAAAATATAGCCTGTTTTCTCCCTTCATATAAAATACCTAAATTTCAGTTAGCTCTGTGGCAGTGATATGGTATGGATTATAGGATTACTCATTTTTAAAATTTCGCTTCTCAAGTAAAATAAATCTATTGGAATAGAATACACTTGGCACATTTAGCCACCTGCTTTGCCACACAGTGGCTGGAAGAAGACAAATCAAAAGACAGCAAAGTATCAAGAAGTATCAAGACAGCTCTGTACTTGATATTAACTTATTTGATAAGCAATGGAATGCATAGTATGAGTCTCGTAAATTTGCTCTGTGCGCCAAGATGTTGAAATTCCAATTCAAAGTGATGGTTCAGGAGTTAACTTTTAGCAGTTCAGCTAAAATAATGCAAGAAATGACCAGGTGAATGTTTAGATTCTTTCTTCTTGAGAAACGTAGAATTAAGCCCATGATTACCTATGTGCTGTTCCAAACCACGGGCCTACAACATCAATTCTCTCTTTACAGGCTAAGAATCATCAACTGAACAAAACTGGTTAATCACCTCTAGGGCCAGTTGTTGATATCTTCCAAACTGTTAGACCTAGATCTACTACTGACTAGTCAGTCTTTGATAAATTTGCAGATTCTTTAATCCCTTAGTTTGATTGTTGGAAAGGGTTGATGTTGACCCTTGCCTCAATATGAAATTTGATAAGTTAAATTCAGCAAAAAGCGAATGAAGATTCTTTTTCAGAAAAGGATCTTTTGGCTATTTAAATTCTAGCATTACCTACCAAAATGTTTACTCTGGTGTGTCTGTTCCAGTCCTGGGAAAGAAGGATATCCTGAATGATGGAAGAGGCAGTCTGGGACACGACTAGAAGAATTCACATGCAGTAACTTTCAATGCTCATATCTGGAAAAAGTATGATTTAATCCCAAACCAATTAAAGTAAACTCTTATGCTGACCAATGAACAGCACAAGAAAAACAAGATCATTCAGAACAAGATGAATGTATATGAAGTGGAAGTGTTATAACTCAATACACAATATGATTCTGCCTCTTAAAATACATTTTTACAGCATTGGAAGAAAACAGACCACAACATAAAGTTTCCTTTATGTGATATTTGTAATACTGCTCTTAAACCCCCATAATCTAATTAAATGAGCCATACATACTACAGCCCATATTCTGCTTTTTGCATCTCCACTGCCTGGGCCATATTCTGTGAAACTACTAGATGTTTTAGTGGGTGGTTTACAGCCAAACTAGTTTTCAGATCTGACTGTTTCAGATTGCTGCTGGAGTGAGTGGTTGCTATGAATTTAACAGTTGTTTGAAACAAGAGACAAGGATTGGGAGAACAGAAGTCATCAAATTCCAGATTTGACACTGTTGCATGATTTTTTTTCAGTGCAGCAGTGAATCTCATTTGATGAGGGCATCAACACTGTAGCTTTCCAGATGTTCTTTTACAGCACAGAGCCATGATGTTGACTTCTCTATTTTAGGATTTCTGGAATGCACTTGCATTGTAGTTGTAAATAACATTTCAAGCAAGATACTTCAGTGAATTAAATATATGGCCCATATATCTATAAAATTAACAAAGTGCTCTTCACTGATGCCTCTGTGGTTTAAATAAAATTTCAGAAAGCTTCAGAAAAGTTCACATTCATATGATGAACTTGAAACTCTGTACTAAGATAACACAACTTTTCATTAATATTTAGGCCAAGAATCAGAACTTTCCAGGACTTTCCCTTTTCTAAAAAAAAAAAAAAAAAAATTTAAATTCTAACTTCTACTCTGTTGTATCAGCAAAGAGATGAAGATGAAATTTAGATTGTGTCTATCCCTCACATAGATTCCACTTTCTTAATAGGACAGAATTTTAATTATGGTGGTAGGCACATTGCTTCTGAGCTGTCATGAAACTCTTCTGTGTTGATGACTTAGTCCTCTGAAGCAGAAGTCACTTGAAGTCACTGCTACTGTACATTCTTGATTACAGTGATTTGTGATGCCAACAGTGGGCTGTGTTTTACAAACATGCCAGTTGAGACTCACCATGCACTTCCACAGATTGCTCCTCCAGTTAGCTGGGAATACTAGCAGAGACTTCTAGCCATGCTGAATATGGTTTTTCACAAAGAATTAGTGTGTAAGCAAAGGAAAATACATTCTGATGCATCAGGTTGAACTGTGTTTTTCTGTGTTTTCCTAGCAGTTGGCTCTGTCTGTAATTTTCCATTGCTGACAAACTTTTTCAGTTCTCTGTTCTCTGGGGCACCAGGCACAAGTAAAGCCATAAAGATTTGATGTAACATGGTGTACATAAGCATGGATTACTGCACTCCTTATAATGAAATACCTTTGAAAAGAAAACTCTAAGTCAAAGTAGTAGACTCTTTGAATGTATTTTGGGTTTTTTTCCCAGAAATGTATTTTAGCTGTTTTTTCTGAAGTATTGCTTATAATACTTTGAATCAAGGTGCGGTTTCCAACGTAAAGATTTCTCAACAAAAGCCGCTATCAAAACACCATTTGGTATTTTTTGCCACTCTTTAATCACATTCAAAGGAAAGTAATGTAAAAAGGTTATCAAGAGGTGTATAAGATTCACATAATTTATATCTTTATTTAATAAAGTCATTCTATGACAGTATTATTTCTGCTGGCATTCAGTAATTAATGAATGGTGGCTATTCTGGTTTAGAGTATTTTATTAAATCTGCCACCAAGTATAAATAAAAAGAGAATTATTGCCTTTACATTATATGTAAATTGAAAAATTTTAATCAAACCAAAATTGGCTGTTGCCTTTCTACTCCCTTTCTTGCCTCTGAGACCAGAATTGCTATTACAGTACTATCTTACCTTCTTCTACTTCTGGGCTACTTAAAAGGTTTTCTAGCAGATTTGATTGTTAGCAGACGTTTGGAATTCAATTTTTCTGGCAGGAGCTAAAATCCTCTGGAGTCCTTAATATATAGCTGTAAATATGGACTGGATTAGACAGAATATTATGCCTTTAAAGTGGAATACCCCAAAATTATCCTAATATTATTTATAAACCTTTTTCTTTGTATTAGTAAAAGAGTTACAACTATATTCTGATATAATAGATGACCTAAGAAATGAGAATTATATACAGTTGGGATCTAATTATCTGCAGATAAATCTGTTTTGGAGACAGATACCTAAGACAGTAACTACCAGTTTGGAACCCAGGCAGGTGCCCTGTGCAGACATGTACTCTGATCCTCAGAGCTTACCATTTGATGTCCATTGTAGGTTTGGGAGACCAGAAAACTTCATTGATCTTCACCCCAATTGTATCTTCAGGATTTGTAGGCCGACTTAATTTATAGGCATAGCATAATCCACGCTTCTTTATTTATCCCTGTGTTTTTACCCTGTGTCCTGGTTAAACAGGAATTGAATGGCTTTTTGTCAAGATGAATTAAATGCGTATGCATATAAATAAATTATTAACCCACAAAATATGCATTGAAAAACCTACTTTATTTTAAATCATTTAATATACAGTGTTTTACAGCTCTGTATACAAAACAGTCTCATATTGCTAATACAAACAGTTCTTTGGAAAAAACATGAATATTTTTATTTACAGACAACTTTATAAAAGGCAGTTTTAATTGCCATTTCTGCAACAGAAAAGGATACAATGATTAAATAGAAAATTAGGATCCATATTTATTAACTACCTTTCCATATCTGTATCTGGAATTTTGAAGATCCTTTTTTATTAAAGATTCTTTTATTTTCTTTTACTGACCTCCCATCTTGAGAGAACATCTTCTTCGAGCTAAATGTGACAAAGAAAAAGCACCAATAAAGCAAATTACTTACATTTCTGCCCAAACTGTAGTTTATTTCTCTCCCGATTTTGTTTATTTTTCTTTTAATTAAGCTTATGAATTGTTACTTTTTGATAGATTTCAACTTATTTACAAGAGGAAACTGTTGAATAAATATATTTTGAAGGAAAAAGGCAAGCCAATAAAGTCAAGTTTGAGAATGGCAAAATATAGAGAATGAATTTTCTATTGATGTTAAATGTTCAATAGAGAAATTCCTTAGAGGAAAAAAAAAAAGAGATAAATCTTTCTCTAAAAAATAAAATTGTCTTTTGCTACAATAAGGTTAATGTGTATCTGTGTGTTTTGCAATAGAGTGAAATTCTCAGTCAATGCAGAGGAGTCAGGATGGGGAGATATGACAATCCTGTAAGGGGCTTACAGGAAGGCTGGGGAGGGGTAGGTCAAGAGGGAATTAAAATGTGTTGATATAGATTAGATAATAAGTAGATGTTCTTCACTGTGAAGGTGGTGAGGCATTGGAGTGGATTGTCCAGAGATGTAGTGGATGCCCCACTCCTGGAAGTTCAAGGCCAGGGTGGATGGGGCCCTGAGCAACCTGGTCTAATGAACAACATCCCTGTCCATGGCAGAGAGGTGATGATCACAAAGTACTCGGTGATTCTGTGATTTTATCTTTTTAGAGGCTAGGCCATTTTTTTCATGTGGCAAACTAGAAAAAAGTAGATGTGGGAAGAGAAGAACTTTTTAAAAATAGAACATATTTTTATGTATTTATAATAATATTTTTTTTTAATTAACATAAAAATAAAAATAGTTTAAATACCCTGGTCAAATATTGTTAATGTACAAGCTGGGATTCTGTTGAGTGACTGTGTAGAGCTCAAAGGGAAAAAGCATCAAGTTTGGCACGGTCATATCCAAATGTAATGATTCCTAGACTGCCTTTCCCCCTCAAAAACTACAGCCTAGGAACGAACTAGCTAGGGTACTCCATAAAGGAATGAAAATTTTTCATTAAGCTGGATTTTGATATTCCCCTTTTGCTCTTAAACATGGTTATATTCCTCAGTGAAAACTGAATGCTGCCCAGACAGCTGTCAAGCTGTTTCTGCTGACTCGCAGACCTTCTCAACATTCTTTACCTATTGTGTTCCAGGTAGGGCTAGGGGATCACAGAATTTTTGTTGTCTACAACAGCTACAGCTGTTTAAGCCTAATTAACAGGGCTTAGAGCTAGAAGCTGCACAGCTGTGTACAGATACAGAGTCAATTATTTCAGTTTCTCATAAATGGGGTTATCATGAGACAAGTAGTGTGCAACATATTCCAGCTGATACATCTGTGGTGATCTCTGCACAGAGCTGCGCTGGAGTCACTGTGAAGACTTAAGGCCCAAAACAGTTATAAAGTTGAGCACATGCCTACCCTTCCTTAAGAAAGGATGTACATCCTTGGGAGTAATGCATATCATCTTATAGAAGCTTTCAAATCACTGGCAATGCATAAGGGACTGCATCAAACAGTGTTAATATACTGTATGTGTAACCAAATGTCCTTGTAATTGTGATTATTAGGAAGGACAGGGAAAACATGTAGGGAGAAAATACTGGCACTGGTAGACAGTAAGCAACCTTTCCAGGTCATTGAATTTAGCATTTTCCTGTGTGAGACGGAATAGGTCACATAGGAAATACATGACCAATATGGTGATTCCTGCCCTATCTTAAAAAAAATTATGCTTGTGTTTTAATTCAATATAGTTTCATATTTTATATAGGGTGAGATATTACAATGTAGTATTCACAGGTTTGATTAAAATATATTTTTCAATGCATTTGAAGAGGCTTATGATGTACTCATCCAATGTCATTATCCATTATCTTATATATATGAACAAAATAATAGCCATTTATCTAGCTTTTGTTAACATGCTCTGAATGAATGTTAGTTCTATGCATTCTTGCAGCTTCAAACACACATGTTCTATTGAAAATAATGCAGAATCAGGGAATGGATGATGTTGGCAGGAACCTCTACTGATCACAGAATCACAGAATCAACTGGGTTGTTAAGAACCTTTGAGATCATCAACCTACAACCCACCATCACCTCATCAACCAGACCATAGCACAGATTGCCATGTCCAGTCTTTTCTTAAACACCTCCAGGGATCCTGACTCCACTGTCTGTGTGGGCAGCCTGTTCCAATGCTCAACCACCCTTTCTGTGAAGAACTTCCTCCTAATATTCAATTGCCCAACACCAGGCACATACGAAAGTCACTCACTCACCCTCACCTGCCACAGTGGTGCACAGGAGAGAAAAATTTAATGACGGGTTCATGAGTTGAGATAAAGACTGGGAGAAAACACTCCAAGGACAAAACAGGCTCAGCTGAGAAGCACAAAGTTAATTTATTGCTAAGAAAATCAGAGGATAATGTGAAGTAAAATAAGCCCCTAAAAACACCTGTTCTTCCCCCAACCCCTCCCTCCTTCCCACTGAGAGCGCAGAGAGACAGGATATGGAGTATTGGTCAGTTCATCACTGACATTTTCTGCACTGCTCTGGGAGAGGAGCTCTTCCAGGTGAGGCCGTGGGGTGCTTCCTATGGGGGACAGCTCTCTGTGAACTTCTGCACCAGGGGTCCACTCTCATGAGCAGAGCGGCAGTCCTGCCAAAACTACTGCAAAGTGAGTCCCTTCCACGGGCACAGAGTCCTCCCAAAACTGCTGAGACATGGTCAGTGTTCCATGGGGGGCATTCCTCCAAGGGCAGGCTGCTCCAGCCTGGTAGAAAAGGCTCTCTCTCCTCTGGGTCTCCCACTGGATCACAGCCTCCTCCAGGCATAACCAGGGCTGGCATGGGCACCTCCATGGGCTGGGGGTGGGTCGCTGACCCCCATGGATCCCCATGGGCTGTGGGTGGGTCTCTGATCCCCATGGATCCCATGGGCTGTGGGTGGATCTCTGCATCCCCATGGATCCCATGGGCTGGGGGTGGGTCTCTGATCCCCATGGATCCCCATGGGCTGTGGGTGGGTCTCTGATCCCCATGGATCCCATGGGCTGTGGGTGGATCTCTGCATCCCCATGGATCCCATGGGCTGTGGGTGGGTCTCTGCATCCCCATGGATCCCCATGGGCTGTGGGTGGATCTCTGATCCCCATGGATCCCCATGGGCTGTGGGTGGATCTCTGATCCCCATGGATCCCCATGGGCTGTGGGTGGATCTCTGCATCCCCATGGATCCCCATGGGCTGTGGGTGGATCTCTGCATCCCCCATGGATCCCCATGGGCTGTGGGTGGATCTCTGTATCCCCCATGGATCCAAAGGGCTGTGGGTGGATCTCTGCATCCCCCATGGATCCCATGGGCTGTGGGTAGATCTCTGCATCCCCCATGGATCCCCATGGGCTGTGGGTGGATCTCTGTATCCCTGTGGGTTCCCATGGCTGCAGGGGCACAGCTTCCTCACCATGGTCTGTCTGTACCACAGCCTGCAGAGGAATCTCAGCTCTGGCACCTGGAACAACTCCTCCCCTCCTTCTGCAGTGACTTTGGGGTCTTTCCTTTTTCCATGTTATTTCCCTCACATGTTCTCACATCCTCCTCTTCTCTGGCTAGAACTAAAAAAACTATGCTTCCCTTTGGTTTGATTTTCTTCTTAAATATGTTATCACAGAGGCATTCCCAACTCTGGTTGGGCAAGCCCATCTTCAAGGACTGGCTCTGCTGGACATGGTGGATGCTTCCAGCATCTTCTCACAGCAACCACCTCTGTGGTCCCCCTGCAACCAAAACCCACACTGTGCAAAACTAACACACCAACCTGAACCTTCCCTTGCACAGCTCTAATTTGTGTCCTCTTGTGATTATTAGGACAGTGAAACCATGTTGTAAGGAGAAATTTTTGTTTGTATGGAGAAGCTTGAGCTTTACCAATTTATCCTAATAGAAAGAAAGAGTAGTAAGGAGTGTTAGTGAACAGAGACAGAGGAAATAATTTTGTCATTTCAGTAAATTTTATCTGGGTCATAATCATTGTGGCAAAGGATTTGAGACAAGTAGAAATCATTACTGTTTTGCAAAGAAAATCCTTTTTAAACTCTAAAGAAAGGAGAACTTTTGAAAAAACCCTGTAGCTGCTTTTTATATATGATAATGTGAATGAAAATAATAATGATTATGAATAGAAAGTAAGACAAGTATGTGGCTAAATTTTCATCGAGGGTGTCTTTTAAGAAAATAATTCCTTCATCCTGAGATTGGTTGGTTTTTGTTGTTTTTTTGGTTGTTGTTTTATTTATTTATTTTTTTTAATTTACATAAATACTGTGGTTATTTTCAACACATTTTAGCAGAAAAACCAGCTCTGTGGTTTAAAAAATTGAGGCCAAATTCTGCAGGTTGACAGAGTCAACTAACTGTATGGTCTGTCCAGAGGTCTCTACAAATGCTGATAAAATAGTTCTTGGTAATGGTGAAATCCTAGTGAACCAAGATATATGTTCATTCATACATGTTCATATATATACATATATATATATATATATGTATAATTCCTGGACTAATATTGAATGGGATTTTGCATGGTCAAGAAAGTCATAGTTTACATGCATGAGATATAACTTCTTTGCAAGAAATGGTGTCATTTCAGATTACCTTTAAGAGACCTAAGAAATGGCCTCTTAAACCTGGGACAGTTTTATTTTAATGTGAAAAATTAGCTTTTTAAAGAGACGTGAGTTTCTAATCAGTTCTTCATAAACTCGCTTTAAAACACTTTAACAAATCTAAGCATATCATAATGGCATATTTAATGAAAATCAACAGGAAATCAGAAAGATTATGGAAAAATATTATTAAATCTGAATATAAAAGGGAAGATTCTGTTTATTAAATAAAAAGTCCTTCTAGATTAAAAACTGAGATGCATGCTGCACTAATTCTATCAGCTGCCTTTCACATGGGAATTGAAAATAAGACAAAACCCAGAAGCACTGATATGCATACAATGTTGAGTTAATAAAGAAGTTGTTGATTACTAATTGAACTGTTCCAAGCTGGGAAATTTTGGTAAATTGGTAATTTAATAGGAGTATAGCTGTACTTAAGAGGTTTCTGATGCAAGTGGTGATAGCATACTATTAAAGTTTTTGCCAGAAGTACAGCCTGAAGCCAACAGTATGTTAAAAAATAATACCTAGAGCAAATGATATCACCTAACAATGATAAATTGTTCCTGGAAACAAGTAAAGGTTACCTTTTTAACAGTTGCAATTATTATAATTCTGAGAGTATATAGAAAATTTAGAATATCAGTCTTCTACTGACACACCTGATTCAGAACTATATTTTATAATGCCTTCTCCTTACCATTCTCTTATATATTTATTTTTAGTAGCATATAATCTTAGAAGACTAGATTTAATTGAAAACTGAACTAAATGTTCCTTCTTGTCATACAAATGTACTGAAATATTTCAAAATGCACACAAAAAAGAAAAGATACTGAAAAAGGCTGCAAAATCTCTTTTAAAGTGCTGTAGACAAGTGAAAACCCAAGTGCTATTCAATTTTATTATTCTAGTCATCTAACTATCCATTGCAGTGAAAAGACTTATGTAAAAGCTTGATTTCAACTTTTTAAATGAAAGTTGTTGTACATATATTTTTGTTCTCCTTAAAGAGCATGAAAGCATTTTTTACCAGTTTGAATTTGAGACCTCATATTTTTTTTCCCTGAAAGTTTTAGAGAAATTCATTGCAGTTCTTCTCCTGCATTTCCATCACATATCATAAATACAACTGGGTTTCCTAAATCATGTGAATTCCCAGTTATGACTTCATCAGTTTTGCTAAAAATGGATGCCACATTTTCCTTAACCATTAGTCATTATTTAAAGAAGTTAACCTAAAAGTAGAACAACTGTTATAACCAGCTTCATTGCATAGATGAGCAAAGATTGGAGAAAATCAGAGGAAAAGAAGGGTTTGTATTCAAATCCTAATAGAAATTTGTTATAGCTTAATTGTGTTATTACCACACCTCCATCCCAAAGTTACCCACCTCCAAGGAATGACCACCCTTCAATGGGCATGTGCTCCATATTTTATTGGCCCATCAGTAACAAAGGTGTGTATGACTAGAGTAACTCAAACTCAACATAAAGAAATAGTAACTTTTAAGTCAAAAATAGTGGAAAAGTTAGGAAAGGCTTCATCATAACTACTGGAATCAGCTGACAGCCTGCCTTCTTTCCCATAAAGTAAGAGCCATATTGGGTAAGAACCAAACTCTGTGTGTGCTGAGTGCTTTCACTGGGGATCAGAGCTTGCCTGTATAGTGTTTTGAATTAATTTTTGCAGTTAGGTATTATCTCTGGAAATTCTCAAATCTTAACCTGTCACAATCCTCCATTAATGAAGAGTGTAAATTGTTGGTGTGAGCCCTTCACAGGCACTGATGGCTGCTGTGAGCAGGTAACATTCCAAAATAAATGGGAAGACCCACTGATGGGTCATAAAGCAGGAGCACTCACTGGGGTGAGTTCCCCTATGGTGTTAGTGGGAACAAGTCAGTCCAACTGCCCTCTGATTCAGAGAAACTGTTCAGGGAAGGGTCCCCCTAATGGGATGCTGACAGAATCTCTGAGCACAAGGGTCTTGGCTTTCCTGAGACATTGACAGACAAATGAGATCCTGAGGGCCAAGACAATCTCCCATTTTCATGGGAAAATAGAAAAAGTCATGTCCTGGAAGCTGCAGAAAGAGAGTAGGTAGCATTAGGTTTGGACAGGGAGTTAGAACCTGTGTGATGAAAAACAGGAAAATTATACAGGACAAAACAGGAAAAAAAATATGTGAGGAACAAAGAGTAGTCAGGGGTGGATTTATATTCATGTGGGTCTCTGAAAAAGGATATTTTGGGGATGTGTGTTACGCTGGTTTGTAACAACAGGGATGACTTTGCTTTTCCTTCTTTTATATGCTCTATTCACTTGCTCTTGTAATACACAACTGGCTTTCTGCCTGCAGCTTAATTATAATTTATCAAAACTTCCAAGAAGTGCTCTCTTGCGGTGTATGATACAGGCACGGTGTCTCAAGTGACTTATACTGTTTTTATTTTTCTTTGAAGCTATCTATTGTCTTACTCTAGTGTTCCTTACTTTAAATGGAGTACTCACAAGCTTTCATTCAAGACTACCAAGCAACATGATATTGTCATCAACATGGCTTTCAGGTTAATTTGCATCTTCTGCTGCCTGTTGCATCCCCTTGCATGGCAGCTCTCTTGTCTTTATCTGCAAAGAAGCCACAGCATTGAGTCTTAGGCTGGGAGTTAGAGACCATCACCTACAATTACCAGTGGCACTACATATGTCTGTCTCTAGGAAGATGTCTGCATCTTTGGCCAACATTTTAAATCAGAACTTTTAAATAACAGAATATATGCATTGGATTTATTCTAATCTACTCCCTCAGCTAAATTTTCCTCTTAATTGTCAAATAAAAATGAAGTTTTTAGATGGTATAAGCTGGTTTTCCTATTTTAGCCTGCAGGAGTACCCTGGTTTCCTTTATTGTACCCCTCAATGTATGTTGCTCACAAAGTGATTTTGGTGCTTGTGAAATATATTACTTTTTGATGAAATTTAAAATACTTACTAAATAATTTTCACCCTAAAATGAAGCAGTAATAGTCTAAACCAGTGAGTGATGCCTGAATAGCTCTGGAAACCAAGCAATGTAGTCCAGGCAAAGTTGCTGAATATCATGGAAGGCTGAATATTATCTGTAGTTCTAGAGATCTCACTACAAACTACTTCAATCTGTCAGTTTGCCTTTTCTCCACCAGTCTACTTGCTAATGTTCAGAAAACAATGATCTCTCCATGGCTCTAGCATCTTTAGTTTCTAGTATTATTCTTCTAGCTTATTAATTCTCTGATGATAGATGTCTTTGAGAGACTAATATTGTCAGGCAATGCATTAGACAATAGTTGATTTTTTAATTTAGAGATCCTTAGCGAAGTTTCATAGTGTCACACGTTACCTTTGAGGATATCCAACAGCCTATCAAGGAGTTTCTGCTGTGGATGGTTTGAACAATTAAGTTCTAATAGCTGTAATTACAGACCTAGTGTCTTTACCTCTTACAGACCTAATGTCTTTATCTCATCATTGAAATGTAACTTATTTTTTTTATTGACAGTCTTATTAAAACACCTGTGCCATTCAGATAGAAATCTAATCATAAAATTACTTCACATCTGAAGATGGCATGGCGGAAAAAATACCAACAATACCCAATTATTCTAGTAAAATATATTATTTCCAAATACATGGCTTGTCCTGATTTCCTTGCCTCTCCAAGGCATTTGAATGATAATAACTACTAAAATTTTTTTCTTCCAGTTATAAAAAAAGGAGCAAAACAAGTTTTTACTACACGCAAAAGTTTTTGTGAAGTTTTGACTTCACTAAGAGCTCAAATTACCATCTCTGAGGCAGATACAGGCAAGTTTATTCCAGTACACATGTAAGACTTAAATGTGAATATCAAAATATTATGAAGCCAATAATGCATTGCTTCTTTACCTATATAACTCCAGTGATTTAAAAGAAAATTGAAAATAAACAGAAAAACAGAAATTAAAAAGTCCTTATATATGATAGCACTGTATCATATGACTAAGCAGTGAATAGAAAGCACAAGCTCCACAAAGTGATTTATCTATAAAATTTAATTTTAATGCCAACATAATATATATATGTATATACATATACATATATATATATATATATATATATATATATGTATGTGTGTATGTATATAAATATATGTAGATGTATGCTATCACATAGGTTCCTGATGATCCTCTTAGTCAAGGATGTTTAAGTTCCTTGATGGCATCAAATTACAAGCAATGCCAGAAAATTACAGGGTTAGTCAAAACCATGCAATATTTCTTCAATAATTTTTTCAAAAGCATTCAAAACTTCTAGCAGATACCTTTATGGAGATGAGATGGGTTCCCATGAAAAACCTTCATCTATTTATCTATTTCTAATACTGAAAAGAATATATCTAGTCTGAAAGATCCCTGTCTGCTATCCCACTCAGGCATTATAAAACATCCAATTCATTTTCATCTATAGAAAGTACTACATAAAAGAAATGCAAACATAATTCCAGCTTTATATCTTTGTCACCCTGAAAAGATTCAACGAGAACTTGAAAGTAGTTATGAAGAGCCATATTTATTATGCCTTTATGACACAAGCACATAGCAAAAAACAAATTTGTGAAAAAACACAGAGAGGTAAGGTATTAGATATTTCTTGCTTAATGAAAAAAAAAGATTTGGCAGTTTGCCAGTCGATATGATACACATCTATAATGTTAAAAAAATCTAGAAGGAAAATACAAAAGACAAATAAGAACAGTCGCACTGCATAATATAACAAATTCCTCATTGAATCTTTTAGTTAATTTTCCCATTTCATCTACAAGCAGCACCTGTCAAAGTCAATCAATGCAGTGCTGCCTGTTTGCTGAAGCAGTGCCAGTTCCTAACAGTTTTATAAGCCAGCTAGAAGTAGATGGTCTATTAATTTCCTGGAATTGGTATCTTGTGACAGAAGAAAATAAATTTCAAAAATAATTGCTATCAGGTTAAGTGGAAGGCTCATTCCATTTATTAGAGAAGTATGTTGATGCATTTCTCTTCAGTAAGGCACAGTAATTGAGTAGCATGATAATAAATGTTTAAGTCTCTATTTCAAATCAGGACTCCTTTTAACTTAGCTGATATTCCACTGAGCAATTTGCCTGTGTTAGTAGATATATTATTAAGTATAACTTTAGAAAAGTTTTGCATTTATCTCTATATCAATCCAATCAAATCTCACTGCATCATTACGTTTACTATAAGAAAATAATTTAAGGATTACTATATATTATTGTAACCATCTAATTGCCACATAGTTAAGGCTTTTGCTTACTGAAATAGTTCTGTGAACTACTTTAGATAGTTGAGATTATATAATCAATAAGACGTTTTAGAATATGTTATCCTTGGCATTTATCTTGCATTTCCAGAAAAAAATGTGAGTACAATTTCTGTAGAATATGCCTGAAAAGCAGCATAAAACATAAAATTGTGGTAATTTATGTAGTAACTTCATGAAATGTAAAAGGAAAAGAAAGCTAACAATAAACATAATGCAGTGACTACAAAAAAAGGTCTAATAAGATGTTTTCTCGTGTTTTTATGTTGGAGAAAATATAAAATTTATGTCAAAAGTAACTAAGGAAAAATGTGTAACACACATTTTGTGTTTTGTAGAATTCCTGTTAAGCATATGGGTATTCTCAACCTACACTTCTGGTGCAGATAATTGTTTAAAATCTACCTCCCAGATTATAGTTGATTTTTTTTTTTTTTTTTTTAATGTTATCCTTATGTATCACTGCTAACTTTTCTTGAAATGATATAGATTAAAATTTATACATTTGTGGACCAAAAAAATTCCTTTTTACAAAGTATGTAACTTATTTATTTCTGGTTTAATTAAGCATACTAGAGCAATAAAGCAAAGAGAATAGTAAATAAATGGGTTTAGGAATCAAAGTTGAAATGAAAGAACCCAGGTGTGGAGAGATAACCAGACTCGTTCTCTATTTAACTGATAAGGAACTTTCCAGAACTGAAGATGGATGAGATCCAGCTCCCAAAACTTGGGAAATAAGGAAGAATTTGAGTAGACAAAATGTTACTCTGTAGGAGAGGTTGATGTTTATGTAGTTTAAGTATTGACTTACTGTATGCATGGAAATTCCATGGATAGATTTGCAGCTTTTGCCAAGCTGATTTTTGAAATACAGGTTTTGTATGAGGAAAAGTAAGGGCTTTTTTTGTTCTGTATTGAAAAGGGAAGATACCAAGTGTTGACTGAATTGGCCCTTGCTTTGCATGTAGGAAAAGCCAGAGGACTTCAGGTATTGTCAAAGTAACACAGCTAAATGCCAAAATGAAAATCAAGTGTTCAGTAGTTCTATCTACCCAGTCATTACCCAAAATCTTTGTATTCTTCTACAAGATTAACTGCTACTGCAGTTAAATAGAGGAATTTTAAAATAACTTTATACTGTGCATACTGTTTTCTCTTTAAATAACAAAAGTCTTTTAAACTTAAGACACTGTACATGAGAAATACTGAAAGTGCTTCATGGATCTGATGACTTTGAACATTTTGTCTGATATATCTTTGAAATGTCCTCCCCCAAATAATGATTAGCAGGCTATTTCTCATTTATTGTTTTATACCAAAGTGGATTTGAGATAATTCAAACTGATTCATGCCTAGTAGCTGTAGAACTGTATATTTTTGTCTGATATTAAATACCAGGTATTGCTTGGATTTGAGTTATAACGCTGATTTACTCTCATATAGTGATGCTTCTAGAAAAATATGGTGGTTTCATATGTTGTTCAGCATCGAATAAATCAAAGTGTGAGTGTTTAACTAGCTGTTAATATAAAGGCTGATTTATCAGTAATAAAAATAGTACAGACAATGCTTTATTATTTGCAAAGTGCACACAGCAAGGCTGAGTCTGAGATACTCTGTTTTGCTCAGGACAGGTGAGCCTAAACCTGCAATAGCTGGTTCAGTTTTGATAGTGATTTTGACTATGCTAAAAGATAGGAAGGTACACGTTTCATTTTCTGTCTGGGGCAAGTGTTCTTGGCCTCATTCTTTGAAGTAAGAATTGTTACTTTTTATGCAATTATAGTGATGATAGAACATTTTAAATTATATTGAAATTTGGTCTAGTAATAGTTCCACCCACTCATTAACTTGGAAAAAAACCTAAAAAACCCAAAAACAAACCCAAAAAAACAAACCCAAAAAATTCAGAGTATTGATCTGTTATTAAATTTTTTTTAAAGATCTGGTTTTACTTGATGTATTTCTTGTAACAGTATGTTGCATTCGTTTTCTTAAATGTGTGTGTGTGTATATATATGTGTGTGTGTGTATAGGTAATGGTAGGTAATGTTTTAAAAGTAGCTGACAGCTAAGTACAGACTCCCACTATCATCCAATGCAGCAGAATTGGAAAGGAAAGGTAAACTTCATGGCATCCAGCATAATGCACACATAGTACAATTGATTTTTTTTCTTCATTTTGATGGCATAAAAATATGTACAAATGATTAGATATTGAGACACTTAATATATAATGAGCAAATTCCTACAAAATTAATTCAATTTAATTACTGGGAATGGAAAAAGTCTTTTATAGTAAATTGAGTTTTTCTCATATTTAAAGTAAAGCCCTCTAAAATTCGTAGGAGCTATTACAATTGCAGACTATTTAAAAATTTGCCTTCATTATTATCTCAGTTGTGATCAGGAGTGCATTTTCAAGCATATCTCAACACTCACTGCTGTTCCAAGTCAAGACATTCTGCATCTTAGGTTATTTTCAAAGTTTCAAAGGTCTCAAAAAAGAAAATACTTTGCTGCAGGAGTGTGTTTAATGCACCACAGTTGACAGCAGAAGCTTTTGCTAGTAATGTAGACACAAGGTTCATTAAGGTATTGGAATTCCAGTTCCACCTTACACAATTTAATTTGGCTGGTGGGGTTTTTTTTGTTTTGTTTTGGGTTTTTTTTGGGTTTTTTTTTTGGGTACTGTCATAGTTTTAGTGATTGTATAATAATTCCAGCTGTATTTTGACTAAATGAGCTGCAGTATGCTTTCAATATCAACAGGAGAAGTACAATAGGTTCTAAGGGAAAAAATCACGCGAGTCTAGAATACAGAAAAATAGAACCACTTCTGTCTGTCTTATTAATCAGGGAGCAACTTTACTAGTAAGCACTTTTGTGTCAAACAAGAAATATTGTTTAAAGTGACTATTTTTCTTCCTGATTTTGATTTCCGCTGCCTGCAATAAAGTCCCTGTAGGTGCATATAAAAGTAAGTCTACTATCCCTTTTAAGAAATTTCGGCAATGTCTCCCCTCTTACTTGCTAGAGAGGAAAGAAAGGAAAAAAACCTGGAAAGTAAGATAGAAGGAAAATTATTTCTGTGACCTTTTCTGGGACTCATAAATAATTCGATTATTTGCCATACAGACAGCAAATATTTTCCTGTTATAAGTATTTTAGAGGAAGAGCAGCACTAGCAGCAACTAGAATTCTTGTGCTCAGACCAAACAACTGTAGGCAGGTACTTACTAGTCAACACAGGCTCTGAATTGAGCCTGACAAGATGTCAGTACTCCTACTGACCTACATGGCATTTATCTTAATATTGTTATTTTCCTTTACATACTATGGAAAAAGATCTATACTCTTCTCACAATGATTTATCCAGTACAAGGGAATTTATACTTGTTTCATGTGAAATAGTTTTGGCAGCAGGGGCACAAAACACATAAAATCACAAAGACCAGTACCTGCAATGTCTGAAATATGTCTTAAACTTGCTAGCCTTGTTTTGCCATTCTTAGAATAGATCTTGAGGACTGTGCTCAAAGTCCTTTCTGGCAAACACGTCTTGCTTCTTGAAGTAATCTTTTTATAGAAAAGTGAGATTCTTATTACATGATTTAAAGGATCCTAATTGGTGAATTTAAGAGCATGTGTATCTGCTGGTTTGTTGGTTTGTTTTTTTGTTTTTTTGGTTTTTTTTTTTTCATATGGTTCAAATAGCTATAGGTAGATTTTCTGGGAGGGTCAAGCAGTGTTTCTTTATTAGCTGCTTGCAGTTTTTCATAATAACAAAATATTGTACTTGGTGTTCGCCGTAAAGAAGAATTTTCAGTTTTAAGCATGAAGCATGAGGTGAGTAAGGAAGCAGGAGGAGAAGGGTGTGCTATAAGGCAAAGGTCAGCAGCTTTCAAGCTTATTATACTACACCAGACATGGCTTAAGGAGCCACAATAGCATAATTGCACAAAGGGTCAAAAATATGTGAAATGGTGTCATGATCCAGTACTTCTGTGTTTTAAATTGTGTATGGCTAATTAATGCCCAGTTCCTCATTTTTACTACCTCTGAGTTTTTTAATGACTTTGACTTGCTGATCTGCTGTTCCTCCTGTCTGATTTGATCAGAAAGTAGTCGTAGTCTAACAGTGTAGCCTAAACCAGTACACTAAACACCAAAATTCGTGGATGCATATCTTGATCAATCAGAGCAAGCAAACCAACAAAAAAAACCTATCCACCTCTATTTTAGGAAAAAACCCAGCAAACAGCATTTTATTTTGTTGTATGGAAGTTCAAAGCAACTTATTAAAAATTGTTTGACATCCAATGGTCAGTTCTGTTCATATACTGTAAAATTATTCTCTCTTTTCCCTACTCTATTATCATAGGAGGCCTGATGTTTGCTTCAGAAATAAATTTAAAAAAAAAAAAAAAAGGAAAGATATGTTAGTCTTGTTCTAAAATTTTTAAGATGTTAATTCTAAAAGTCATATAAATTATATTCATTGTGCCATTGCACTTGAAATATTTTACAGAAGTGTTGCAAAATGTGTAGCACTCTGCATCTACTGGAGAAATATGTTGTCTCAGGTTTCCAGTCTATTGAGTTTCTGCTGTTTAGGTATTCTCTTCTTGTCAATCTGGACTCCCACTGTTGCTCATTGTATAATCAGGTAGATTTTTATTAGTGTGTCTGCAAATTCCAAGGTTACAGAACTCCCAATTGGATGCAAAACACTCTGCTTAGTGTCAAAAAGATGTTTGGAAAAGCTGTATAAGTGTTGCAGCCTATGATAAGTCATACTGGCATAGAACAGTCTTGGTTCCAAACTGCTCATTCTCTCTCTTACAGCTCAGAATATTGTATTCTAATTTGAGAAATATGGCATTAGCAAACAGTAATGATATTGGAGACAAAAAAATCACTTATTTGTTAAAACAAACCCTTGTCAGATGTAAGCAAGGTGCTTTTGCCCCTTTTAGAAGCTGCTCCATTAACTTTCAAATTACACATGATGTGAAGTTCATAAAAGGTATCAGGCTTTTTCTGCTAAGGCTCAGCTGGTTCCTATGAAATCCACCTTGGAGAATATTAAACAAGGACTCCACAGAAAGTGGAGCTGTGTTAAGGGCTGTGTAAAGCTCTGTTGTCCTCAAAGAGATGCGCTTCAAGCACTGGAAAATGCAATGCCAACACTGCAGTCTTCTGGGAAAAAAATAAAGAAAAAGAAGAAAGAAGTTGAGGGTGCTTACTGCTTTTCACTTTTCCTTAATTAGTCACGCAATTATGTAAAGACAGGAAGAGTCTTAATATCGAAAATATGCACTGCCTTAATTTTGTTTAGATTCTGCCTACAAAAAAAATGTCTCTACAGTAGTCTTTTGCTTTTCGTCTCTGTGTTGTGGCTACACAGCAGTCAAAGTACACAGAAGGAGAGGTCATAAGAGGTGAAAAAGACTTCTTCTGTGCCCTTTTTAAGATAGTCTAATAGTCTATTAAAAATATCTTTCTGGAGATATCTCAAGTGTTCTTGCTCTTGAATTGATTTTTCTCAGATGAAACAAGTTTCTTGGTTTTACTACTACAAGGCCCCTGCATTCCCTTCCCTCCCCTAGTTCTTGGTTGATGACCTGTCTTTTTTTGGTTCTTTCTGTTGTACATCACAAAGATGAGAACAATGTATCTGTAAGTTGAAAGCCAGTGTTATTTTGTTACTTGCTCATGCTTTGTGCTTTTCAGAAAACTGAAAGACCAAATGTTGGGCTTAATACATGTAAGACTCTGAGCACAAAAAGAAGCAAAAAAAAAGAGGCTGCAACTCAAAAAATTGTTTACAACTCTCAGTCTAATTCCTTAGTGATAACTGGAAGTTTTTTTTTGTACCTTGAAATATATTTTAAAAACTGATATGTTTTCCTTCTCTGCACTTTTCTCTGGTATCTTTTTAATATGCAGAGATGTATTAAAACATCAGTATGCTATGCATTAGAAAACATAGCTGAATAAACTCATATAAATTAATAAAAGTAATGTAAAATTTCTTCTATAGAGAGAGAGGTAATCCTACTTATGACAGAACC
The DNA here is from genome assembly GCA_030060385.1 of Muscicapa striata striata. Lineage (NCBI taxonomy): Eukaryota > Metazoa > Chordata > Aves > Passeriformes > Muscicapidae > Muscicapa > Muscicapa striata. The sequence goes on from JAREIS010000070.1 coordinate 2,289,725, forward strand.
ATTTCTGAAACAGAAGAGCAGAGTCACCAGTAGCATAGACAGAAGATGCTGTGTAGCTCCCACCCCCTTAGGAATGGTGCATAAAACACTGCAAGTCTAATTAGATCTCCAGAGAGTAGAAATGCCCATTTGACAGTCAATTTAAAGACAGCAGTGCCAGAGCACTTTTATTTCCATAGGCTTAGAATCTGAGTTATCTCTGAATGAGGTGTGTGAATACAGAATATGATACTTGCAGGAAATCAGTACTGATCTGCTTCACAGTGTTATGAAAATGTTGCCCTATCTTTTTATCATTTGGTTTAGCAGATGAAAGACAAGAAAATAACATGAAAATGCAGAAAGGAAGCATATGGTTACCCACAATCAAAAGTAATTTGTCAGTGACCTTATATGCACAAACTGGTGATTATAATATAGCTCATACATGTTCTCAATACTGATGTTCTATAAATATTTTACTCTGTGATATATATATTCATATGTACATTTATCAAGTATTTTAACATTGAACTTATTTGAAAACTTTCTTTTTCTTTTTACAGTTAAGATTTCTGACAAGCATAAAATGAATCTTTTATATTATAGTTAAATTAAACATATATTTATTACAAAGTTTGTGTTTGGTTTATCACCAGTTACTAAACTAGAGTACTTGGAGTCAGATACTCTTTGCATAGATGTAGATGCTTTGTGCTAAAAAAAAAAAAAAAAAAAAAAAAGTGTAAATTTCAATGATTTGACTGAAATGTGACATTTGTGGCATTTGACATTTTCATATTGTTGTTTTGTTTGGATTTTTGCTGTGAGTTCTTTTGTTGTTGTCGTGTTGGTGTTGTTGGGGTTTTTTTGTTGTGTTCTTTTTTTTATAGTTTTATTTTCCCATTCAGCTTTAAGGTGCAATGGGATTGAAGGAATAAGAGCACTGGAAAATTTGGGCTGATTATGACCTCGACCTGGGCAAGTAGGGCTTATTTCATGTCATCTGCAAACCTGATTAACATTTGATTTATAACATTTCTTTCTTCAGGTCGCTGCTAGCAAGGTCTTGGGATCTGATCCAGTGAAGCTGGGAACAATGAAACTGGAGGAGACAAAGGTTATGAACATGCACTGCCTAGAACCTGGAAATGTGGCTCTTCTTAGAGCTGATGATATGATGATTAGTACATAGTGATCTCAGAGTTCATGATTAGCAGAAAAGTTTTTTCCTCCCCTTCTATTAATCCCAGTATTTGTTTTATTCATCTGAGATCTAAACAAATTAAAGATATGGACTGACTTATCTGTTGCATTAAAACATCTTTAAGGTCAAAAGAATTTTAGATGGAGAGAAGATTAGTCTTATTTTTCTGAAACAGATTAATTTACAGTGGACCATTAAGTTTGCTATTTAGATAGGTGGGAATTCCCCAAGAGGATGATATTTTGAGTACAGAATACTGTTAAAAATTGAAAGGTAAACATAATGCATCACTGTAATGGCCCATCTAACCTATTTTTGATTGCAAAGTGATGCCTAACACAGTATGGTGACACAGGACAGAAAGAAATTATTTCTTTTCCCAGTACTCTCATATATCATTCTGGTTACACACAGAGATTCTACAGACTTGTCCATTTTTAACAGATTGTCTAGCTTCTCCTTGTGCTGTTGTCAAATTTTAGCATTTGTGTCTTCCTTCTGCAAAGAGCTCCTTAGCTTTACCACACATTTTGAGGAGAGACTTTTGCACTTCTTTATTCTAACCTGACTTCTCTTTTAATATGGGAAACTCTATTACTTGTTTTGGAAGAAATTGAGGAAAATATATCCCCCTCTCTGCTGGTGATTATGTTAATACTATCCCTCTTGGCCCTCCTGTCTACATGTGCTGTAGGTATATCATACCAATGCTGTTTTAATGTTTCCTGGGTATGATTCCTGACTTTGAGTCTGCAGGTAGCTCATGTCAAAGAGCATTTGATTTTGATACACTTTTGAAAAATATTTATCTGCTTAAAATGACTCCTAGCTTTGGAATTTGTGCCAGATGTGGTATATGATTTAGTCAACAAAAATTTCTGCTACTTCAAAAGTATACATATTTGGAGGTTAACTGTAGAGTCCACTCAGACTTGGAAATGGAGACTTCTATTTTTCAGATATTCCAAAGGCCACTGATAAAGAGAAGATGGTATGTCTGCTTGTCTTCCATGTGGTAGGATAGGTCTGTGTAAGTGATAATAAAGAAACAGCTTTGCTCTGACTCCAGTTTCCTCTGGCCATGGCATGATGCTCTTGAGGAACTGTCTGTCTATAGATCTTGATTTCAGAGTTCTCTTTTAGTTGGACAAGATGTCACTAACTATTGAGCTGATTTAAGTATGAATAGCAGCAAATCCTCTTCCTTCCTCCATTTAGACTTTGTAAATTATGGTTATAATCTATTATAAATTTATGTCTTTCCATTTCCTCTACCTGAAGAAAATATTAAAGATTGAAGACAAAATTTTATTCTAAAATGTTTTCTAAAACCGAGATTTTAAAATTTTTGTGTTGAACTGAAATTTTTCAACTGGACTGTGTAAACTTCAGGCCAGATTTGGAGAAACAAGTGATCCCAATGCAGAGAAAAAATAGTTTTCAAAATAGTTTTTGAAATATATTTCACTATCTTAACTGAAGTTAACTATAAGAAAGAGAATAAAAAATAATTTTATGTCAATAATTTATGGCAAATAAATAAATAAATTTAGGTAATTGCTATAAATTCTTTGATAAATTATAAAATAATTTTAGCAAGTAATAAAAAAAAGGATTGCCTAACATTGGTAAAAAATGGTAGCTTTTAAATTATGTTCTTAGGGAATCTGCCAGATGGGAGTATTTACATGAGACTAAGTCTGCAACCAGAACCGAAGCTCCTCTTTTATTCCACTTGCATGTATTCTATCTTAAGACAAGTACATTTATCTTGCTTGTTCTTGTATCATACTGATTTGATCAAATGTTGATTCATTATTTACTTCCACTACATTCCTTTATAAATGCCTGATATTTTATTTCCTGCTTTGTGTCTTTGCCTAATTTGTGACAAGGGATGACCTGTATTTTTTGTAGATTAAAACAAAAAATCCTGAAAGTTCTTAAAATAAGTTATTTAGAGTTTGTTACTGAAAAGCTGAGAGGTTAGAAATGGCATATGTGTTCCTGTTATTGAAAGACAGCTCCCGCAAGGCAGAGGAGGTTGTCTGGCCTGAAGAACATGAATGGATTTCCAAAGGTCTGAATGAAATTTTTTAGGAAAATTTTGAAGTATCTTCATTCATGCATTTAATTTTAATAGCCTAAAATGGTGTTATATAAGCCTAAATTCATATATGGCCTTGTTCTTTCTACCAACAGTGTTGAACAACAACAACAACAACAACAACAACAACAACAACAACAACAACAACAACAACAACAACAACAAAAAAAAAAAACCAAAAAAAACCCAACCAAACAAAAACAAAAAAAAAAAAAAAAAAAATCTGCAGAAATCAGTATAATCTTACATTTTCCTCTGACATGTTTTAACAAACATGCTGAAAATTTAATATGGTAATAACTAAAACATTAACTTTTTTTATCCTAGGACATGCCTAGTATGTCTTTTACATCATATACCCCATATTTGTCCTTTTGCTTCTCAGGACTTGCAATAAACTTTGCAACCATATCTGTCTGAAATAAAATTCTAGCTTGTTATCAGGCCAGAATTTCTACAAGAGACAGCAGAAAGGCTACAAAGGAGGGAAGAAAAGGACAGGGGAAGGAAGGAAAAATTAGACTTCACTGGGGCAGCAAGTGATTTTGTGCTATAGATTTAAGGAAATTTTGCAACTGTGTAAGAGTTCCTGGAGAGCTATTCTAAAAATTGGTATAAGGTTAGGCAAAATCCCAACAAAAACACAACCCCTTAAACAGGTTTTTAGTGTGCAAGTTTGCACTCATAGGTGAGCTGTCAATAGCAACAGTTTTTCTAAAATGTATTATAAGGATAATAATAACTGATTTCTTCTAAAATTGGCCCTTCAACTCTATTGGCAAAGTTAAACAAAGTAGCTCATATAACGATAGTTGATTATTTTTTCTGTGATTCATCTTCTTTTCAAAGCTAGATATACACGATCAAATAAGATTGTCTTTTCAAAATAAGATAAGGTTCCCTTGGTTTTTTTACTCACAAGAGACTGAAAAATCATCTGAAAGTTAATATAACATTAATATCTTATACAAGTAAGAAATTACTCAAAGAAAAATTATTACAATACCAGGGAAATCAAAACTCTAGAATTCCAAACTACTTGGCTCTTTTTCTTCAAGCCTCCAAAGTGCCTAACTTTTTAAAGAAAACACATTATGTTTCTAGAAAAATAAATATTGTTTAGGGCAATAATTTCAATCATAAGTTTTTGAAATCTTCAATTATTTGGCCAGAATCGGGTAAAAAGTAGAAGCTGACCAATGGGATTACTCACTTAACTGAGAGTAAGGCAAGTGCAGTTTATCAATCAATGCCAATTTCCAGTAGCAGGACAGTAATTAGTGCACATTATATTGTTTATTATTCTGTGCACATTCTATTAATAGAATAGAATAGAAAATAGAATATATTCACAGAATTAAATTGAAAGAAAGACATCCAATGTTTCATAATTGTTTTCCATTTCATCATACAATCAAAACTGAAACGAGATTTTCTCATTTTGTTGCTCTGGGATGTGCCTGTTTGGAAAAATATTGCTCTTACTTCCATCTAAAAGTGGCACCCTTGACACAAAATGTGACTAAAATCAAACTGATGAATATGAAATAATTCCCACATTTTTTCCTGTTTGTTATTTTAGCACTGCTATAGGTAATGTCATGTCCACTAATCCAGCTAATGCCTCTGTAAGCTCAATATCAAAAGAAAACAGTTGACCTGCTGGGTTGATGTCTCTGCAGCTTCTTTTGTTTGAAGTAAGTGTACCTCCTTGTCTTCTCCCTGCCTGTACAGTGAAGGAGCCCTGTGTGGTATCCTGGATCTACTAACAAGTCATGAATTAGACAGCAGGAATCTATAAGCCTGTCTGCCTTTTCTGTAGATCATGGTTGTTTTTATATAAAATCACAAAACAACAGTTTGAGACAATGTAAGAATGGAAAGGGTCTTTAAAATATGTATATGTATATGTATTTATACTTGTTTGTATATACTGATGGATCACATATTACAGATTTCTTATCTCTCCTAATGGATGTTTAATACATCAATTCAGTTGAGATGGAATACATTAGCAACAAATACTTCTCTTTTCTCTAAGAAATGATACTTCCTAAGTTTTTCCAGAAAATTATCTTAAAAAAAAAAAAGATATTAAATGTGCTAAACTACCAGTTATAACTGGACACAATTCTCTGTTACTCTGTTTTTATGCTGACATAATTTTTCAAATGACAATGGATTTATGTAGCATGAAAACAAAACAATACAATAGAGATTTAACACAGATTCAACATAGTCTTTTCCAGTGCTATATTTTCAGTGAATTTGGTCAATGATTTTGCAAAGTAAAGGGTCATCTGATTGCTGTGCTGCTAATAGTCATAATAATCTGCCTTGTAAGTCTGTTCATAAGTTATCTCAATTCTTCTAAATAATTACTTTAGTGCAACATGGAAAGCAACTCCTACAGAAAAAAAAAAAAAAAAAAAAAAAAAAAAGAGGTTTTTTTCACATATATTCAGTATTGTCAATATTCTATAACTTAAGACCTGCCTCATAATTGCAAATAAAAAAAAGTCAACCAGCCTTCACTGTGGAAAGAATAATTCTTTTCTATCTACCTTTATGAGAAAGTGCTCTTCAAAAGATCCAGTTTTAAAAAAGATGTTTTGTTTTTACTTTATGCACTTGATTAGTAACATTTCAGCCTAGTATTTAGTAGCTCATTAACTAGTATTTACTAATTGATAAACATTTTGTTTGTGACTTGATAAGACTAATGAAATGAAAGATCAACTTACTAGAAATTTGGCTTCATTGGAATGTTTGGTTAACCAGAACACAAAAAATATTGGCAATTTATTACTTATCCACAGAGAACAAATCCACAGGGTGTGTTTGTCACCTGAAGTGATTTAAAAGAGTGACAGAAAAGACTGTGCAAAATAATATAAATGAGATCGAGGAATGAACAAGAAAATAATGCTTTGAAATTCATTCATCCTGAGTAAGAACTTAAATCCACTCAAATCAATTTTCAAATAAGTATTCCAGTGGCAAATTAAAGATGAAGTGCAAGTTAGATAATGTAAGGAATCAGAAGTTAATACACAAGTTCAATAAGAGGGAGAAATCAGTTTTCTTCTGAAAATAAAATAACAACAAGAAATATGTGGGAGAAATTAAGGACTTTTCTCCCTTTTTTTAGTGACCCAAAAGAAGAGGAAGAAAGAAAGAATTTAACTATTCAAAGAAGTATTCCTTAAACTCAGAAAGAATGAAGAGAAAAAAATTTTAGATTTAATTTAGGCTTTCAAGTGTCTCCCTTACAGTCCAAGAAGTGAAATCAGAAGGATTAAAACTTCTCCACCTGATACAGTTATTATCTTATGTCACTGTAAGCATGTAGAAATGAAGATGTTCTGTCAATAAGTACAAGATGACTTGATAAGTTGTATCAATAGCAGCAAACATTAAATTTCTGTGAATTTACCCAGTATATATCTTGTAATGTTGTTACATTACAAGCTAAGAGAAACTCAAATATTTCTTAGAGGTCTTCAAAGAAATCCCTTGAGGAGTGGGCAATAAAGATGCAGCACAAAGTAACACAAGAGCCCTATCTAAATGAGAATCTCCCAATGGGGATCTTCACATAGTGAAATGGGAGATTTTTTGCAATTGGAAAAAAAACTGATAGAGAGGTTGCACTGTCATGTAGTTTCTTTAAAACTCAGTTGGAGATTTGTTAAATTATGCAAGAAATGTTTCATGATCACTCTGCAAATTATTTTGGTGATTGATTTAAATCAGTATAAGACAAAATTCTAGAATACTCTTGATAGGTCACCACTACTCACAAAAAATATATTTTGTCTTTCATGTGATGTTACAGATTTGATAATGTGCAGAAATATTTTGCATCAGATAATTTCAGATCTTTTAGAATTTGTATAGATGATTATATTTCATCTAAATTGTCATCCATTGTGTGTTCTTATCATATGCTGAAAAGATTTAACATAGGCTAAAAAGAGGGGATTGATTTATTAATTGTTAATAGTGTTATTTGAAAACATTTTTTCTTGTTATTTATCAAGCTTATTGCTTGAATTTATGCATAACTGGGTGTTAATTATTATGCAGTTTTATGTAAATATAGCTTTTCTGTATTTTATTCAAAACCAAGAAAATAAAAAATTCTTATCTCTTGCTAGAGAAAATTTCATCCTCTCTAAAACTTTGATAATACACCACAAACCACAGGCTACAAACTTTTCTGTTAGGGATGGACATCATTCCATGTTAACCTATTTCAATTGAACTAAATAATTTGAATTCTCAGCAATGTCTATACAGATGGGAAGAGAAAATATTTCACAAGAGAAAATAGTCTGAAGGCATTATTAATCTTGTTCTGCAGTGACTAACACAGAAATTGGTTAGTTAGAACCCTAGTACATGACATGTTAGTTTAATACCTTTATTTTTGACTGTCATTATGGCTGTATTTTATGTAGCATGGTCTTTATCAGCAAAATAATACTCTGTTAATACTATGTTAATCTATTGTCAGAATTATGTTACTGTCAGAGTTATGTTAAATCCAGGTGTCCTTTTTCAAGAATAAAACTGTTTAATTTCAACAGTAAATTAGTACAGACATTCTCTATTCTTTTTCAAACACAGTTCATGCAGATGCTGTTTACAAATTATTTGTACTTAACAGAACTATGACTAAAGTATGTTTTTAGATAATTAATAAAATGTTATCCTGACTTAGTGGTATTAGCATGCAACTGAAAGTGTCTTTCTGTAGCTAGTCATTCAGATCTCCAAAAGAATGTCAATCCTGGACGACTTTCCCACTGCTGACATCCTGATATCAGATCCCAGGAAAAAAGGGATATTTATGAAAATCTCTAGGAAAACAGCTTCAGGTTGTACAGCTCATGTTAACCTGATACATGAGTTTACCAGATACAGTAATATATCTTGATACAACCTTGAACAGATTGGTTTTTTGTACTTTACATATTAGTGTATATTTTTATGGAAAAAACATCAGCTACGACCATATAAATCCATAAATATTCTGCAAAGAAAAACATTCTTTAGAGATTAATAATTGAAGTGATTCAAGAAATATTGCAAAGGAAATAGCTCCCAGTTGTTACAACACAAGTTCACTCATTGGGAATAGAACATGCCTGGAAGTACTGAGTCCTTTGAGAAAAATGTGTAAAAAAGTAGTCACAATTGCCATGCGACCTGTTCAGACTCTAAAAATTATTCATCAATTCCATTCTATAATCTGTGAATAGATACTGGATAGAGAAAATGCTAGTTCTCAGCCATGTTTATGCAGTGATACATGACACCCTTTCTCCATTACCATTACTAAAATAAAGATCACACACTGTCAGGAATTCTTCATTCAAGGTAAGATCCTTACAGCAGAAGATTATGTCATTGTTTATTTGCCATCTGGACCTGAATCTTGTAGTTGCAACTACCCAGTGGCTAAAATTGTCCAATTTAGCCCAGTTTTTAAGATACACTCTTAGGGAGAGCTGATCTTTCTAGAAAATATGTAAGTTATTGTGAAACCATGAGGTTAGGTGTGGGGAGAGCCCTCATACCGAAATCAGTTTGACACCTAAACAGATAGGTGCCTAATAGAAAATTTCAGGAATTCAGTCACATTGCACTTCTTTTAACATAGATTTACCAGCTTTTGAAATACAAGATCACTTCATGGATATATTGGTTTTATATGAAATGGAGACAGGCAGGTGTGTATCACTTTGAGACCTTCCAAATTTCTATTCAGGCAACATGCTTTTTCCAGATTTTTGCTGGGGATTTTAGAGTAGGGAGTTGCAAGGGCAAGCAAACATGCTGCCCTCTGAGATAAAATGTAGAGGCTGTTTCCAAGGATGACTGGTGCAGAAGGAAGATAGAGATAACTTCCTGTTATCAGAACTACCTTTCCTGTCACAGACAGAGAGGCAATAGTTTTAAAGACACTGGCAGAAACCAAGGTCCCCACTCCTCCAAGCTCTTTTAAAAACAGTAGAGTTAGGGAAACAGAGCATTCAATCAGTGAACACATTTGAGACTGTACTAGTGCATGGTTTTTCCATGTAGGAGCTCCAGACTTGCAAAGCTTTTGATAGCTGTTGGATGGATGTGAATATTGTTGCAATGAGGGGTGGCTGTTCTCCACCATTTATTGCTTTCTAATTCAGTTGTTGGCCTAAACCAACTTGCTGAGTGTAAAGCCTCATCTAATCTCTTTGATTTTGCCCATAGCTATTGCTGGTTGTTACCTAAGGTGTTATCACCCTCTGGGTTCCCATCCTGAGTATGTTACAAGCATGCAATGTGTATGTTAGTGTTTCACCTGTGGGATTTCTTTTTTTTATTTCTCCCACACAAAATTCAACAAGTAAAGCCAGCTAGATGTAGTGCTTTCAGGGAGTCTTCTCCCATAGCACACTTACTTGTGATTCTTTCCTTTTCCAGTGAATAGCAGGATTGGCTAACTGATCAGAGCAGATGCAAATAAAGTCCAGGTTTACTTTATCTGAACAATGCCTTCAGATAGATTTCACCCCATGACACTATTTCACCTAAGCCCAAGAATCTGTGTAAAATGTTTTGTTGGGTGCTTCAGCATTTTCTGGTTTCAAAGAATGGCAAAATTTATGCATTTACATCTCTCCATTTTGCAACATGCAATGATTTCCTTCGAAAGAAGCCTCCAATGCTGGAGTATTTTCCAAGCAAGTTGCAGGTGTTACCAATAAGAAGGCAAGGTAATTGGGGTATTTTTTTAACCCCTTGTCCTGGTTTGAAGGACAGTTATCTGCCAATAAAGGCATAAACTTCTCTTTGAAATGGAGAATGTAAACCCCCTCCCTCCAAATTATTATAAATTTGAAATTAAGATGTTCTCAGGCAAAGATATGGGATTTAGGAATAACAGTTCTTTACTGGGAAGTTTAAAATAGAAATACAGTATTACAAAAAACAATCCCAACCTGACAGAGTCAGAATACAACCTGACATCCTGTCAGTCAGGGTGTTGGTAGCAGTCCGATCGAATGGTGGCTACAGTCCCCCTGCAGTGACAGGTGTGGTTCAGCTGAAGCAGTGCTTCTGTAGAAGGGTGCAGCCTTCCTCCAAAAGTCCAGGGATGATGTAGAAATTATGTAGATGGCAGCTTCTCCTCTGGAATCCAGTGGAAAGAAGGGTAACTTGCTGTCCAACAGCTCTGTTTTTATCTAGGTAGGAAAGGTTTGGTTGCTCCCCCTGGCTGGAGCATCTCTCAATGGGATGATGTAATTTTATCAATCATACAGTGGGACTCAATGGCCAGCAGCAGATGGTATCTTCCTGGAGGGAGGATGGGTTGTGGAAAAGATAAAGAACACTGCCCCACCTGGTTTTAAAGCTGGCCCATTAGCAGGTACTGTGTGCCATGGAGATAAGGAATCGCTAGCCCACCCAGTTTTAAGAGATGGTGAGAGAATACAAATTTCTGACCACATCAACCCAACACACCCCGACATGTTTGACACCCCTATGAACTATATCTTTTCATTTGTAAGAATGAATGTGTTAAGCCAGGTGCATTTGTAGACTTCTAAGACATATCATTGCTTTTAGGAAATTTCATCAATATGCAAATTATGTCTAATCTAGTTGTGACAAAAATGAAAAGTTGTAATAAAAGATCATATTGTACATTAAAGTAAATTTATAAAACACTATAATAAAATTTATTTTGGTATAAGAAAACATTTTAAAAATAAATATTTTGGTACTATGATTAATAGTAAAGTAGAAAATGACTGCTGTTACAGTGCACTGAATGTACACTCTACAGTTAAGAACTTGGATTTATGAGGATCAGGTTTGGTTTTGATTTACCATATCAACAACCTGTTCCTTATGCTGTCAAACTTATGCAGTTGCTTGGTCAGTGATAAGGAATTGGTGCATGTGACTTAGCTCATGTACATGTTTTGGCTGAATACAGCCCATGCTAAAGCTTGATATATGCTTGATGGGAGCAGCACCATCAGATCCATGACACAGCAACACATACAGGACACGATGGTTGGGAAGGACTGAAGGTCATTATGCAGCCACTGTCACCAGCAATTTTCTGTCTCTTTTGGCCACCATTCGTGCATGCTGATTGTTGTGCAGTTACTTCAGAATCTACTAACTTATGGTGACGGTGTAGCCATACCTTCCAAGCTGCAAGACATGGATGTCAGCTTACTAGAAATAAGCTTTTGAGCTGGATCCAGTGAGAGTGCAGAGGTTTTTGGTGTTCTCTGGGTCATACATGGGATGCCTGCACTCTGATGAGGAAGAGGGACAGGCACTCTCACCCTCAGCTAGGCTATGGTTTAGCGCATTTATTATGAAATGGAAGACAAAAAGTGTGAGTTGGAGTCAAGAAGCAAAGAAATTGTGAGATAGTAACCTAGTGAGTTAAGTGAATGTATATTGGACTAACCTTTATGGAGGGGATTGAGCCCTTCTGCCTTGTGCTTGTTTTCTTTCCTGATGGACTCACAAAGTAAAGTTCAATTGACAGAGTACATTGCCCTGCAAATTTGAGTGCTCCAAACAGGCTGTGAAAGTGCAGACAATGAAAGCCTAGGAGAAAATTTATTTAAGTGTAGAATATAAATCCCTGGCTTGTTCCAACATTAATTTGAAATAAAAAATGTCAACCATCTTTGAATTATCATCAACCTCCTGTTCTGATGTCTGACAAGAAGTTAAATGGATTCTACTTTTATACATTAAAATACACATATTAGGAAAGACTTTTCATAAGTAGGTGTACAGGATCTTCCTTTAAATTTTTTTTATCAGCTTTGACCGTGATTATGAAGTGGGAGAAAATATGGGTGTTACCTGGACATTCAAAAAACTTGAATTTTTTACCTTTTAAAAGCTCTCTTGTTGTAAAATAACAAACACATTAATGATACAGTTTGTTTGTAGCACAATTTTTATTAAAATGTATTAAGTATCTGAATTTTTTGTAATGTCCTAATTTATTATTACATTTTGAGACATTCTCATTAACCCTAGTGCACATATTATTTTACATAATAAGTGCTCCATGGTTCTGAAATTCTCAGTTGTTGCAAATATCCTAACAGGGATTCTTAAGCAATATTCCAAGTGGCAGATAATTTCAACTTTTGGAACATTAGTCAATACAAACCTTTATTTTCTCTCTCTCTTTACTGCAGCAGAGTCATGTTCTCTTCAAACAGCGTGGTCATTTAAAAAGCATTGTAGGTATGAACACATTACACTGGATAAGTTTGGACCCTTATGGTATGTAGAGACTAGCTCCAGGGGTAATACAGAATGGGATGCATTGTTCATACCTAAATTTGATTCAGAATTTTGTCTTTAAGTTAGTTGTCTTTCTACAGCGTTTCGTGCCAAAACCTAGAGGTTTCACCAAAAAAACAACAAAAACCAAAACAACAACAACAAAAAAAAACCAAAAAAACCCCAAAAAACCCCCATCCAAACCAAAACAAAACAAAAACACACACACACACACACACACACACAAAAAAAAACACACCAAAAAACAAACAAACAACAACAAAAAGTTTTTTTCAGCCATGCTCAAATTTTATTACCTGTCAGGAAACTTCAGAATTGCCTGGTCTGGGTTTCAGGCCAACTTCTCCCTCTCCTGCTTCTGAACAATGCTGTCACTCTCAAGCCTGCCATGCTAGAGGGTCTAGACTTTTTGGTGACATTGACTGCACCTGGTTATGGGACAGCCTTTGTGTGTGACCTTACTGGAACTTTTTGAAATTTAATGATGACATATCAAGTTATGACATTTAAAGCTCCATGATCAATTATTTCATTTCAGTCTTACTTCATGTTGAAATAATAGCAGGTAAGACTCTGGTTTGTAAGATATATCATGTAATAGGAAATCTTGATATAGGGAAAAAATATTCTCAGAAAATCTTGTCAGACTTGGCCACCAAAAATTATAAGTAAATACAAAAAAACACCTGAGAACATGGATGGAGATTTTACAGAATTTTATACATAGCTATGAAAAAATTATTCTCAGTATAAAATACAGAAAATAATAAAGTCACCTAAGTTGAATTATGCATACAGTCACAGGTCCTCTGACCATTCATAATTTAGAGGAGAAAGTGAAAAAATATCATGGAAATTATTTAACCTGTTGTTTCACTAAATTCCTGTGTTATCAATCTGATTTCACCTTTATCAGCCAGTTTTACATGTAAAGGAATTTGGCCACGTACTTGACTAACTGTTTTTTATTAAAAATATTTTTATTTTAAATATTATATTTAAAATATATATTATATATTATATTTTATATATTTTATAAATAATATTTTATTATATTATATATTATATATTTAAAATATTTAAATATTTTTATTTTATAATAAATAATTGTTTTTATTAAAATAAAAGCATGTTGAGGTTTTTATATGAGTGGTAGGATGAAATTTATCACACCTGATATAGTAAAGAGAAACTGAATAAAGGAAAAAGTAAATTACAAGAGGCTGTAGACTACCTCACATGTGAATGAGTGAGGGCAAACACCAAAGGAACTCACTGAAGTGAGAACAAGTCTGGCTTAGTGCACACTCAATTGCATTTTTCTCTTGGTTTTCATATTTTTCTTTTTTTCTAATATTTTGCATTCTGATATATGTTTTATTTTAAACTTTTCTACCCAGACCTAGTGAAATTTTGGCTTCAAGGGAGAAAATTCACTGTCACTAAGGGTCAGGAGGCTAGCCAAACAGATAGAAGGGGAAGAAATGAAGGATTTAGATGCAATTCTGACAACTCAGTCATTATGTGTAAGTAGGGATGTGAAATTTGCATATTAGTTTACTGTGCTTCCATGAGATGACCATAAAGGCTAATCCAATTTGTAGATTGATTGATTCTTCCTAAAAAAATAAAATTTCTAAAATAACTTCTCAAATACCAGGTCACCTCCATTGTTTTCTAACCATATAGAAGAGAGCAAAAAATGGCACCATTACCAAATCCTCAGTGATTTTAAACAAGATTGATAGAACATCTGAGATCTTGAGAGAGAGAATAGATATTGAAGTTGGGGTTGACAATAGACTGTAAAGATTTGGACATAATGTTTTGGCATAAGTAAATGACAATTAGACCAAGGAAGTGGAAACCTTTAACAAGTACATGACAGAGGTCTGGATTATTTCCAGGGCTCATATCTGAATATTTCTTGTTCCTCACTTGTGTGAAAATTGAAATTTTGAAAATTAAGGAACTTGACTTAGAAGTTAATTTGCTAACTTCTAAGAAAATGTTGAGTTTTCTAATGAAAAATATATGAGGGATTTTACAGGTGTTAATTTTTATAAAATTTAACTCTGTGTTACCATACTAAGCAAATTCAAAGAAAATTAGTGAAAAACATACTCTGTCTGATCTTTTTTTCTTCCTCCATGCTATATTAAATAACTAGTTTCTGCATGTCTAGTGTGCTGAGCAGGATCAGGATATACACCCTCTTACTGTGACCTTCCAAGAAATATTAGACATATAATTTATGAGTGGCAGAATTCACCAAACCACAAGTAGGTAAAAAAGTCAACTCCATACAATATAAATAAATCTGTGAGTTCAAAGAAGGTCATGTCATGTTTGATTTACACATTAGCCTGTGAGACAACACTGACAAAATCTAACTGAGGATGTGAGAGAGAAGTTATTTGCTATAGCTTCCTGTTTTATCTTTTCCTCCCAAAATACTGATAGGTATTTTCATTCTCTGAATCGTTAAATTTTTGTTCTTAGAAAGACTTAAAGAAAACCTTGCAGCTTAAAAATAATGGAATAAGTAAAAAGATATCCGAAGTAAGAAAAATTACTGCAAAAAAGGTATGAGATTTTGACCTACCTTATCATGATTATCACAATATCCTCATAGGAATCTCATTGAATTTGACACAAAAAATGGAACATAAGAGTGGAATATTGAACATATTTGTTTTATAGAGGCAGTCAGAAATAAAGTAAGTAAAAGCATAACACAGTATGGCCTTAAAGCCAGATACATGATGAAGTATGAAAGATATAATGCAGATACAGAACCTTTACTAAAGGAAAGAGTCACTGAGTATCTGTAAATCTTCACATAGAAATGATTCTATTATTCAGTGTAGCAAGATGTTCCAAGACCCTTCCCAAGACTTGCAATATACCCTAGGATGACTTTTCTCAAGCAAGGATGTTAGAAAAGATGACTCCTGAGGTACCTTCCAACCTTACCCATTCTGTCAATTTTTGCCAAGAAATATTCACCACTTCCCGTGCCTTAAATGTAACTAGTATTTGGGTATGATTCTCTTCCTTTTAGTAATGCAAGACTCAAGTAGTATTATGGGACACTGCCCTCATTCTCAGAATAAATGTGTATTATCAGTTCACTGCATTCAAGCAAAGTGCAGCAAAAGTTCATATAAAAAGACACCCCTAGAACATTCCATGGTTCTGTCTATATTCAGGTTAATTATGTAAGTTATATCTATTCATAAAAACCTAACAGTGAGAAAAATATTTCAAATTATAGAAGACTGCTAAGCCTGCAGTGGTAGTTACTCCAGTTAACATGGAAATCACACTAATAGAATGAAGTCAGTTTAGTGACAGTTCAGGTGCTGAGACAAAAAAGAAAATGGAAAAAGCAGAAGCAGCAGGATGCTAAGCTTTAGTTAGATGTGCTGACAAATCATAGTTTATTGAATGAAGCTTGAATGAAGGATTGAAATGACTGCTAGAGGCGGGAGTTTGAAAAGATATTCAGAGAGGAACTGGATAGAACCACAATAAACTGTACATAGTATATAGTAATATTCTTAATGAAGTAATTTTCAGTGGATTGTAACTTGGAGAATTTCTTTAGTAAAAGTATTATCTGTGTATTTTGTAATCCCTTTAGAAATAGTATGGACCCATTTATGAAACTATGTAAATTTGCTGGGATTGTTCATAGTTTAGTATTTGAAAGGCCTTCTTTTAGCAATCCCTCTAAACAAATAAAGGCAAATTTATATTTTTAAAATACTTATAAAAGACTTATACTTTTCCTTAACCTGTTTTACCAGAAGAAGTGCCTGAATTGGTTGTTAATATACTGGGTTTTAATTCTATGCTAGTTTATTATTTTCTGAATATTGATGTATATTATTTAATAAGAATAAAGGAGTGCCTAGGTCTGTAAATATCTGCCGGCAAGTATTCAGAAATACCAGTTCCCAAATATGCAAACTAATACTTTTTAACTTGGAACAATTTTCTTGGTAAGAGAATGCTATAATCACACAATTTTTGCTCATACAGGTATCACTGTATGAACATTTCCTGTGAAGATGAAAAAGAAAATGTACAATTTGTTGATAAGAGATCAGAAAATTATGTAATGCAGATCTTTGAAAAAAAAAAAGTGTTATCAAAATGCAATTTCCATTTTTTGGAATGACTCTACTTTGCTTTAAAAATACATGGAAAGCAATATATATTTAAATTTTTCCAAACATATTTTTTGTCAGAAATTTTAGTTTCAAAGATGTTTAGCTAGCATTTTATTTAGAGTACTACCTTGTAGACTTATAATCTGCATTTTGTATTTACCTTTCTTTTATAGTAGCAACTATAATATATGTCAAATAAAATCACCTTCTGTTTTTTTCTTTAGTGAATTGTAGTTATTACTGCATTTGATATATTTCTACATACTGAAATTCTCAGAAACCTTTATTCCTCATTTGATAGCTTTTTATATATCGAAATACAGACAGTGATAAGGATTGTAAATAGCAATCCTGCTTCTTTCACATGAAGGAATGTGGAATACTTAGATTTGAATACATGTGAAGTACACGTCTTAACTCCAAAATGAATTAGAATTCGAAGATCCACCTGTTTCTGAGATCTGTATTTGTGTTGCTCAGAGAGAGGATTGTAATTTTCCAAATGCATTTTAAGGGGCATTAGAATAAAGAAATTTTATTTCCCTTTTCTGGATTGTAAAAGAAAGTTTATCTTCAATAGACTCACCAT
This sequence comes from Muscicapa striata striata, assembly GCA_030060385.1. Taxonomy (NCBI): domain Eukaryota; kingdom Metazoa; phylum Chordata; class Aves; order Passeriformes; family Muscicapidae; genus Muscicapa; species Muscicapa striata. The sequence goes on from JAREIS010000070.1 coordinate 2,307,124, forward strand.
ACTTTTTCACAGGTTAAAGTAACTTAGGTGGTTCTCCTGATTTATGAATTTTAGCCTAAATAATCAGAAACACTTATTATTTCCTAGTGAGAGCTAACTTTGGAAATCAAATTGTGAAAGTAGAAATGCTGGCTTCCCAGAATGAAAAATATACCAGGAAATTGGACATTGGAAAATAGGCTATGTATCTTCAATTGAACATCTCAGTAATGAAAACATGAATTCTTTTATTCAATTACATAAATTTTCCAGATTGTGACAGCGATCTCTGTAGACAAGATCCATCAGGAACATCTGAGAATTTGTCACAAATATGTGTCTATCTTTGTATTAATGAAAATTGGCCCTAGTACTCTAATTAAGAGGAAAAGAAATTAAAAAACCCCTCAAATTAAACAAACTCAGAGTATGCATGGTAAATATAAAGGCTGTGTGCAATTTACCTGCATATTTTTCCTTGCTGAAAAGATTATGTCCTTAAGTTATCTTTTTCCCTTCTGTTGTTCGAGGGTTTGCTTTTTTTGTAGGTAGGTAGGTAGGTTGGTTGGTTGGATGGTTGCTTTGATTTCTTGTTTTTTGGAGGGTTTTAAAAATCTATTTGATGAGAGAAGTAATTTGAGTAGTTTCCTGAGAAGATTATGTCTTTCCACCACAAAGATGGTGACTTTAGATTAACAATTAAGGGAAGGAGTGACCCAGCCTGTGATAGGGAATTAGTGGAGAATTTTTTCTACAGAAAAAAATGTGGAAGAAGTAATCACTATTTAAATCAGATTTTCTGTGCACTCAGTCAGCCCAAGGTTCAGCTCACTGCCAATTTCCATAAATGTGGAGTTTATACAAAAGGATTCCACCTGCATTGCAGGTGAAAGTAGCAGTTACTGAAGATTTTAACATTTCTAGGCATGGGTTCATTATATGAATTGCTCTAAATTCTACTTTCCCAGCAGCAATTGATTATGTTGGTTGTGTAATGTGGCACATGCATCTTAGGGAGAATTGTTAAAATAGATGTAATTTAGTCTATTTATTCATGGCAATTTACTGAACATTAGTGTAACTCCATGGGGCCTTTAGCTACCAACAGGTAGCTGAAATGTCCTTTTTGCTACTGGAAAGAAAGAAATGAGACAGCAACCACCTGTCAGGGTAGTAAACCAGGTGTATGCTCTTCTGTGCATCATAACAATTCTCCAGGTAGGCAGCAGAAAGTAAAGTGGGATGTGATTTCAGGGACAGGGACTGCTGTTTGTAGTTAGTTTATTTTATGACATACAAGTATGAACGTGCTCAGATTGTTAACAAAAATTATATGTGTGAATCAGATGAAGAAAATGATAAGAAGTAGTGTTTGAAAAATGTTGTATTTGCCCTCAGTGAGAAAGAAAATGTGGAAAATAAAACAATAAAAACATCTGATTGTTGAAATTTCTTTTTCTAGGATATAAGGATAATTTTGCTTCTCCCTGCACATTTTATAGTTTTTAAAGGTATTAACTACTAGATTGTTACAGATGCCTGAAGCTACAAGCAAGAGAAATTAACATAGTTAAAGTATTTCAGGTTTATTCTACTCCCTTCCATGGTTCACTTTGTTTTTCTTCTTATCTGAGTTGAGAATCTTTAAAATCCCACTTTCTTAGTGTAGGATACAACAGCAAGGTTTTACAGGGTTTTTTTGTTTTTGTTTTTGTTTTTTTAATTTATTTGGGGGCTTTTTTGTTTGTTTTTGGAGCAAGGTTGTTTGATTTTTTTTTTCTCTGTTAAGTATTAATAGGCCTGATTGACTTGTGTTTTTTGCTATAGCACATGAACATGTATATGGAAAAATGTATAAATATAAAAATTCTTGCATGAATAAAAGTATGGTATGCAGTTCTGTCACCTGCACTGTTAACATTTTTCTTTTTTATGTGTGTTAGGTTAGCGTTTGTCTGCTGTATTCTTTGTCATAATTCATGGATTTTTCCATTGAGGAAGTATGGAATTCACATGCCAGACAGAATCTAGTGATTGATTAATCAGTGGTGGTTGTTTTCATGAAATTCAATTTCTCTGATTTTTCAGTTTCTTTGTGTTATGGAAGAATCTCTTACAGCACGAGGCAAGTACTTTTGCCTGTAGTTGTTAATCATGTTAACTCAGCTGCCATTTATTTGCATATCTATAGTTTGCCACTAGGGGACAAATCTTGCCCTGTGACAGGAAGAATACAATTCATCCAGAAGGGAAAAATAAAAACAACAATATCAACTTACTGTGTCTGTAAATGAAATTACCTGGGACTGTGTTCTGTCTTCGAGGTCAAGGATGATATAAAAAGACTGATGATACTGGGAACCGACCTCTGTCCAAAAGACATCCCATACAACTCTGCCAGTGTAGCTGCCCATATTTCTATATCATCACAAGTGTCAGTTGCCCACAACAGCTGAAGTTGTATGACCAATTCTTCCATCCTCCCTGCTCCATGATCTAGAAGGGTCTATTTTTTCCCATGCTCACTCCAGAGACAAAAAGTTACCGTGCTGGAAGTTAGTGGAAGAAGCTCCCCTTCATCCATTCCTTCTTCTTCCACATTCTGAACCTGTTCTACACAAGGATGAAGTGATTGCCATGTCACCCTAGTCAGATGAACAAAGTCAGGAGACTCCTCCATGCCATGCATGCTCATAATCACTGTATCAGCACTTAACACACAGGGCAAGACATTGCTCTGTTGCTATGCACATGAGGTTTTTGACAGATGGTGATCTACCTACTGCACTTACTGTGAAAGACTGTCTTCCTGTTGCAGTGACAGTTTCATGCCAAACTCTTTTCCTGCTTCTGTGCAGCTCAGCAAGATTCTCACCCTAAGGCATGTACATATCACCTCCTTCATTCTCTCCGATTTGCAGGAATCAAGAAGTTTCACTCGCTAGCGTCTGATATCAGACCTGATCCCACAACCAAGCTTGATATTTGCTCATTTGGGATCTTCTGAATGAGAAGTGCCTCTCATGGAATATGATGAATCACAACAGACAGCCTAGAATTCAGAATTTCCTTCTCAATATAATCTGACTAACATAGTGCAATGCTGAGCACTACCAGAGCAGTGTGTCAGGTTTTGTACCTCCGTGTATCTAATTCAAATGCTGTTGTGGAGAATTAATAGCCACCGTGCCTCTCTCCATACATTTTGTGACTTGAGGTTAACAGTTAAACACTTCTTATGCCAAAAGCCTTTTACTTTTGTCCAGCTCTATACAAGATTCCACAAGAACTCAGTCTTGGATACATCCTCTTTGACTCTAGCAGGTCCCTTAACTATGACATTTTTAGACATGGCATTCAACCTGGAGAATTGAACTTTAGGGGATATGCTGAGTAGGTGTGGCATTATACTTCCTGCCTGTGGTGGATATTCCCTGATTAATCCTTAGACCTTTCCATGTGGTGGATGGGAAAGCGCTTTTAGGGCTGGCTAAAATTGCATATATTGGCAGTCATCAGAGGCATTTTACAAGAGCCCACTTTTCTTTACAAGAGTATTTCACTTCCACCATTTATAGAAGCTGGAGCATCTGGCTATAAGGACTGGAGCAGCACAGGTCAGGGATGGAAATTTCAGGCATGAATTGGTGTTAAGACAATAAGAAAGTTTGTGTGTATTTCAGAAAAGACTTTAAAATTCAGCTTAAGTGCACAGTTTTCAAGTAAGGATGATGGCTACTTAATTTTTAAATTAGTTTTTTAAACGGATTTTTAAATGCTATTTTTTCTCTTTAGAACACTATCTACAGAGCAATTTCAGATTGTAAGTATTGGGGGTTTTTTGTTTGGTTGGGTTTTATTTAATACTCTGGAGAAAAAAAAACAGAAATCATTTGAGTTGACCTTTGAATTTTAAGTTAAACTATAAATAACTATTTCCCTTCCACATATTTGTAAAGCTAACTGTAGGAAAATGACAAAAAAATCCCACAACCTTTTACTTATTCATGGATAATTTTAATTTCTTGTCTCTTGATAATGAGTCAAAGAGAAGGACAGAGTCAGTTTCTGAATGGAATGTAACAGCATCTGTTTTAGCTTCTTTTTTTGTTTGTTTTTAATGTATTGCTTTCAATAGAAAGCAGAAAACATTTATCCTTGGATCATATATTTGTCTAATCTACAAATGGCTACTGAGTATAAGATCTCATGGAAAAAATTACATGAACAATGCTAATTACTAATAAAAGGGAGCAAAGGGAGTTTTACACCTCCTAGAAAAAAATGGGGCATTTTTGAGAAGTGAAATGCAAGCAAGTACTCTTAATATGATAAGTGTATAATTAACTATGGCAATGATGAACAATTTAATTAGAAATAGAAAAAGCATCTCCTCTAACTAAGGGCGGGGTGGGGGAGAATGAAAAAACTGATTTTTGTCATGAATAATTATCACTTCAAACGCTCTGTGGGATGTCTAGAGATCAGGTCCAATTTCCATGGAGTAAAGATTCTGAGATCCAAGTAGAAATCATGATGGACACTTTTTCAGGAAGGAAAGAGCCCTTCTGTTGTAATTTCAGTTAGAATGTGGAATTTGTTTTGTTTGCTTAAGGATTTTATAAGTATTTTGAATGATACTGTATGGTTTAGATAATACAAATGGTTTATATATGACATTTGTCTTAATTTGGGATGGGATTCTGCACAATTTGAAGTAACTGCATTACAGAAGGGCGCTTATAATTTAAGGATTTGATGATTTTAAGAAGCAGGACCTGGAAAAATAGAGCCCCTTTCCATTAGCAAAGAAGCCAGAGATATACCATCACAAAGGCCTGAGGAACTAAATCACCCCTAGGTGACTGTGTGAGATCTTGAAGGCTTCTGGCGTACAGCATCATCAGGTAAACTCTTCAGCTCCCAGATCACAAAAATAGAGTCCCAGCTCCACACTCATAAGTACCAGCTTTATAGGAACTTTTCAGAAATACAGTGCTGCAAATCCTTCAAAGTTCCAGGGATTTGAAAAGTTCATAAGTTCTTATGACTTTACGGTTATTTATACTGCCATGGACATCAATAGCATAAATTCAAAAGAAAAAAGCAACACAGTTTGTAAAAGATCTATTGATAGTACCATAATAAACACAGAATATTTAGATTGATTTAAAGTGAATCCATGAATGCTTTTGACCTCTTTCCCTGTGTTAAATTTCGCAAGACTTAGATGTAATTTTGAAGGAAAAATTAGCTAGTGTTGCTGCAGACCTTTGATATTATCAAGAGTGTCAGCCAATGGGAGACACATGCCTCCCATGACACAACTGTTGTTGGGTAAGTAAACTGGTAATGAATTAGGGAACTCTAAACCTAATGCATGATTACACAGAACAGAGCAGCGGTAGCAGAGCTTCCCAAATTGCTGTGAGAGCCACTACTCAGTCTCTGCCTGTGAAACAGCAATCTCTCTTTTTTAACAAGAAAACTCATCTACCGTTCTGCACTCATGAAAGTTCATAGCCTGTTTAAATGCTTCTATAAGCAGCTATCTGGAAAGAGCAGTTTGAAAATGCAGTCTGCAAACATGGAAAAAGTCTGAACTGAGTAGCTGTGATTCAATCTCAGTCCTTCGAAATACGCCAGAGTAGTTAAGCTGATGTCAGAGACAAGAGTAACCTACCAGAAACCAGCCCTAAATTGAAATGAAATGGTTGTTTACAACACATAGAAAGCAATTTTCTCAGTTATATTCTAAAGGCAGCATCTCTGGATGCTGTTTACATTTTCAAACATTATTTTTCAAAATATTAATTCAAATCAAGGTGACTTCATTTGAGCTACATTTTTCTCCATTCTTGTTTCTGTTCTTAAACTTAATTTTATTAAGGGATGTCAAGGACAGAGAGGTAATAACATAAATGAGAAAGGGAAGCAGTTATCTTTCTCTTTTATTACTTACTGAATTGTAGGTTGCTTGTATGCAAAGCCAAAATAAAACTAACTTGATATAACCTTCTCTATTTCTATTTCCTGTGAAAAAAATCCATGAAATCTCAGATATCCGTTTATTAAAGATTAATATAATTCTAAACTTGAACAAGAAATTACTTACAAAAGAGAGAGACTTTAAGTGAAGTATAGGCACAAGGCTTAGAATACACCCGCATTGTTTTGTAAATACATAAACAGGAACAGCAAGAAACAGGGTTGGTACTAAATGAAGTTGTGCCAAAATATAAATTACATAGGTGATGAGTTTAAAACTTGGAATTTTGATCTGCAGATGGAACTCAAAACCTTCAAAGAATTGCCATCCACTCACAAGATGCTTCTCATGGAAAACCTGTGAGAAGAAACAGCACTCCAAGAATGTACAGTCATCTGAGTGACATATTCAGTGACTGCAAACTCCCAAATCCTCCTTGGGGGTTATATCCCAACTGGAAATCTTACCTTTGCTTTTATTTCTTAAATATCTTGATATTTGACAGAAAATGTGTCACAGTCCAAGTCATTTGCTCTAAGGTTAGAGAATTCCACAATTCCACCCACCCATGGCAACCGTGTGCTTCCATTCTGATTGAATTTTGCTTGTCAGCAATAAATAAGTGGTGATGTAGGTTTTTTCCCAATAGACATTCACTTTTGAGATCCTATTAACTCTTTCCACTCCTAGAAACTAGATCAATTCCCTACTTTCTGAAGAAAGGGGTTCATTAAGAAAAACTGTATGATTGTAGTATGAATGGAAGTATGAATGCAGTATGACTTTGCCATTCTTATCACAATAGTAATTTTCATTAGGGGTTTTCATAGGCAATTAAAACATTTTAATTAAAGAAGCTCAAGATGTCCTCCTGAATATTCAGTAGCTAATAGACACTTGTTATCCCAGAGTATAACAGCAAGTAATACGAGGATGCTGGTGACATGAATTAATTACATTATCATCATGATATAAAATATGTATTATTTATCAGTGACAATGCAATGTCTCCATTAGAAAAAAACATAATTATTTAGTAACATGTTAATGCTGCAGCTTTTATCTTGGTAATTATGCAGTAAACCAATGAATTGATGTCCTCATTTTACTCAAGTATATCAATTAGTGCTTACATATTTTCCAGCACTTTCCATTTTTCTTTGCGAGAATACTTTTATAGACAGCTTCTTAGGGTTTAAATAAACATTTTTACTAATATATATCAGCTATATCAGCACTTGAGAACTACTTTATATGCAGTTCTACAAGTGGTCTGAATGATTTTTGATTATTTTTAAATATTAATGCAGTACTGCACTAACTGGAATGCACAATGTTGAAAGATACACTGAGTTCTAGATTTGCAAATCAGGTTAATATGAATCTTGCTTTACTGGGAACTATTTTCTATATCTAATAGTTAAGTGGACAAATCTTCTATTCTGTGATATTAACAATAACATTCCAAACAAGCAAGTTAGTTTTTAACTCCACAAGGTCATGGTTATCAGAAGGGTATATTTATTGTTTTTCTCCCTGGTAGAATGATACACTACAAGTAAGTTGTCAGATCTCAGGAAAGTAAATTCAGTGTGTTTAAATGCACCCACTTGTATTATGTTTGCATTTCACAAAGTTTCTGTTACTGTTTGCTTTCGGTAAAGTGTTAGAAAATGTATGAGGGTTTTATTGCAGCTCACTGCTCTACAAAACAATGTTTTTGCATGAAATCATACCCAAATATACATAAATCATGTTTCTGCTGTTCATCTTTATTTCTAGAGGTGGACTTGGCAGTGCTAGGCTAACAGCTGGACTGATCATAAGGGCATTTTTAAATATAAATGACTCTATGATTCTGTGATACAGCAGTTGCTCAGGATTACAGATTAGTCAGCTAATTTAACAGAATAAGAGGAGGAAAAGAGAGGAGAGGAGAGGAGAGGAGAGGAGAGGAGAGGAGAGGAGAGGAGAGGAGAGGAGAGGAGAGGAGAGGAAGAGGGACAGAGAGTAAGAGGAGAGGAGAGGAGAGGAGAGGAGAGGAGAGGAGAGGAGAGGAGAGAGAGGAGAGGGAGAGGAGAGGAGAGGGAGAGGAGAGGAGAGGAGAGGGAGAGGAGAGGAGAGGAGGAGAGGAGAGGAGAGGAGAGGAGAGGAGAGGAGAGAGAGGAGAGGGAGAGGAGAGGAGAGGAGAGGAGAGGAGAGGAGAGGAGAGGAGGAGAGGAGAGGAGGAGAGGGAGAGAGGAGAGGGAGAGGAGAGGAGAGGAGAGGAGGGAGAGGAGAGGAGAGGAGAGGAGAGGGAGGAGAGGAGAGGAGAGAGAGAGGAGAGGAGAGGAGAGGAGAGGAGGAGAGGAGAGGAGAGGAGAGAGGGAGAGGAGAGGAGAGGAGAGGAGAGGAGAGGAGAGGTCATCAGCGGGGCAGTGCTGGTTGGTAGGACAGCAGAGCCCTTGGGCATGGGGATAGAGGATGTAGGGAGGAGGAGAACAGACCGGGGGTAATGAGAGGTAGGGTGAAGAGACCTCCTGGGTCCTGCACGTGTAAATGGTTGTAAGAACCCTGGATAATATGCAGAGGGCCAGAACCTGTGGCTGCTGAAACGCAGTGAGGCAGGGGCTGCCACAGCCTGTCCCCAGTGCCACCACAGGGGTTCTGAGGGCTGACCCCTGACAACCATCCTGCCAGGAAGGCAGATGCCTCCATTGCAGTCATTATGTGGCTCTTTGTTGGTCTCAATGGACTGGAAATGCGCCTGGCATTTCAATCCAATATTAGTGATTTGACTTCCTTCTCAAAGATCCAGCCTGTACTTCCCTACATGCTCCTTCTCTGAATGCTGATGATGCAGTCTTAGCCAAAAAGTACAGCTGCATTTACTGAAAATTTTGTCTAAAATAAAATTTAACACTTCCTAGTCACATTATCAGGAAACATGCAAAATAAATAATGAAAGCAAACATTAGATAAAGGTTTATTCTAAATAAAAAATATAGGTGATAGCTGCAACTAAAGTTCACTTATCTGAGCTTAATTTCCAAAATTGGGAAACTTATCTCCCTACTTTTTAAAGGTCACTATACCTTTTTCTTGTTAATAGCAGACAGCTGTGAACACATTACTTTTGACAAAGTAGTGCTCCAAAATAAAGTAAATATTAATTTATCTCAAAATATGAATCTTGGGGGAAATTGTAAGACTCTGTTATGTGCTCTGGGGTTATCTGGCATCATTTTCCTTCCAAAATGTAGAAAAATGGTATTGCAGTGATTTCATTTGGAGTTATTCTGGGTAACCGTGTTTAAAAGAAATTCTTCCTCATTCCCACTGAAAATGTCTAATATTATCTATCTTCAAGAACACATAACAAAATAAACTACTAAATCAACAAATATTCAAGCCATTTACAATAGATTGTGGACATTTCTTCCTTTTTCATATTACTGATGCAAAAAAGCATATTGTTGAAAACTGGCACCATATATTAATAGCATTGGAATGCAGGTGCTGTTTGCTGGTGAATAACACCATGTATGTAAATGTTAATAATAATTTGGATTATATTTTTGCTATTTAAAATTAGAATATAGAACAGGTTGGATGAAATACTTTGTTCAAACTAATATTATGTAGTTGTATTAAACCCATACCGAATATATTTAGGGATTTCTCTATGTTTGTCCGATTGAAGGACAGGTGTCTGCCAATAAGGAGCCTGGGCATAACCCAGCAGGCTCCCTTAGCATGGTAATGGGAAAAATTCTATAAACTGGGACAGTAAGAGAACAAAACCCAACCCCCAACAATGTTTTATTCCAGTAGAATGTTCGTGTACATGAAACACACAGATAACAGGAGTTCTTCTCTTAGAAGCCTTTTATGCCGGCTGGCTTCCAACTCCCCACCCAGTTAGTCTCTCCCTTCCTCTCCTCAGCAGGACAGGGGTAGTAAATGTGATAGAAAGCTTTGACATGTCAAATTAATGGCAGAGAGGTCTTTTACCACTTGCTGTGACAAGGATAACAAACTGAAGTTGGGAGAATTAATTAATTTATTATAAACTAAAACTTGAGTCAGATGAAAAGGATGAAAACCAAGATCTATAATACCTTCCTCTCACCCCCTACTTTTTCACAGGCTCAGCTTCATTCTTTTTAATTCTCAGCTTCTCCATCCTCCCTCCTCCAAGCAGCACAGGAGGATGGGAAATGGAGATTCTGGTCAGTTTATGGCACTTCCTCTCTTCTTGCACTTTTCCCTTGCTTGAGCAGGTGCTTGCAGACAGCGCTCCTCCTCACCTACTTCATCCGACTTTGGTGCCTTCAGAGTTCTTTCTCAGACGTTTTTTTCCTTCATTCCTCATACTGGTGTGCAGGGATTTGCCAATTTTATATATTTAATTTCCTTTTGGGGATCGAGTTTAGGAGTAAAGACAAAGCAGGCTCAAAGCTTAAACAGGGAACTAGAAATTTATTAACAACACAAAACAATTCAGATTGAGATTTCTAGATTATTCCCTCCTCCCCCTTTCCTCATACCAGCAACATACAAAAAAAACTTCGGTCAGTTGTTCACTTAAATAATCATTTCAGTTCAATCAGAGAAGCTCCTTCTTTTGTTTAGGCTTAGAGGGTGTCTCACTCTCATAATCTGCACCCACCGGAAACTACAAATTATGATTTTTTCCTCCCATTTTTACAGTCCTTCCAGAGCTGTATATGGGTTGCTGAAAAACACATGGGGTGTCATTTTAAAGGCAGGCTGCCAAAAACACAAAAGTCTCTTCATCTCTTTCTCTATCAAATGTCTCTGTTCATATTCCAGTCCCAAAAGAGAGAGCTTCATTTCCCTGAAGCAAAAAATAAGTCTTCATCTCAAGCACCTAGCCTCCCCAAGTATATTTCACAGTTTAAAAAGGAATTTTAGTAAAGTCATAGTCCCCTTAAGCCCACAAAAAAAAGGTTTTCAGCTACTTATCAGTGGCATCTCTTCAGTCTCTTCCATCAGGAACTTTATCTTCATTTCACTGACTTCTGTAATTTTTCTTGCTTTATTCCTTTCATTCTGGGGAGCTCAGGAGATCTAGAGTCTTATCCAGGCACTTAAAAGTTAAACTTGTATCCAGAAAGTGAAGTAGCCATGCTGAAGGCACGCTGGAAAAACGTGGCCACCAGGGGACCAGGTGGAGATGGCTGGACCTCCCTCTGCTGCGTGCTCAGCTGGGGTCTGTATCCAGACAGTGAAGAAGCTCGTGGCCATCTGGGGGCCACTTCTCAGAACGCTTGGCCATGCCAGATGGAGCAGGAAAAACCGAGCCGAGCCGTGCCGAGGCGGGCGGGCCGAGCCGCCGGGGCTGTGCGGGCTGGGGGCGGGCCGAGCCGAGCCGGGCCGGGCCGGGCCGGCCCCCACGAGTCCGAAGCCGCTCCGGGGCATTCCCGAGTCCAGGCTGTCCTCGCCGCCGTGCCGGGCCGGGGCCGGGGTCAGAGCCGAGTCTACCCGGGGCCTTCCGGGCCGGGAGTAATCCAGGGGCTGGGCCCTTCCCTCCTCCCGGGCTCAGCCCGGGCCGGGCCGGGCCCCATGCTGGGACCCGGAGCCCCCTGCCAGCTCCTCTCTCCCCACCGAAAACAAAAAGACACAAAACTAACTTCTTTCCTGTGATTCGTAAAAGTGAAACAGCGTTCTAATTGGTTTCCTGGGCTGTCAATCACCAACCCAGGTCTCTGATTGGTTCCCGCAGCCTCAGGGGAGGCTCCTAGAGGAGACCCCTGATCTCTTTGTCTCAGCAGCATGTGCTTTCCATGTGGCCTCTATGGGGGATGGGCTACCACCCCCCCCTCCTTTCCATGTGTCCCCGGCACAGCGACTTAGTCTCCTCTTGAATCACATGCAAGGCAACATACAGTTTTGACTTGGCATGAAAAATAACTAGGTTTGAACAGCATATGAGTTTTCTCTTATTCAATTCTCAGTTCAGCATCAGTCAGGAGTGATTTTTAAATTTTGAATAGGCAAGGAGCTGATGTTTCATCTTGCTCTTTATTTTATATATCAAATGTGCTTCTTTGCAATAGGTTAGAACCAGTAGGGGGGAAATACTGTTGGAGGTGCAAGAACTATATTGAAGGAGAAGAGAAATGGTAGAGATATATTAACTGAGGTCCACTGAGGCTCAGGGTCTTTCTCTGCATCAGAAGAAATATTATACAAATGTTCTCAAGACCAAACATTTATGCCTAAGACTGGAAAACACCAAATTTAAGCACAGGTCAGTGAGCTTTCATGCACTGTTTTAAAAATGAACAGACTTCAATTACAATAAAATTTTAGTACTGTGTTGCATAGAGAATGATGAGGAGGAATAAGAGTTCTCCTCTTTTTCACTTTGGTTTTTGAATAAAAAAATATCAGAGTCAGCCAGAGAAATGCCTAAACTGAACTTCTGAAATTATACTGCTGCAAGAGAAGAAGGTAAAATCAACAAAGTACTGCCAAAAGGATAGAATTTTAGCTTTTCTAAGTATTTGAAAGAACTAAAATATATTAAGATTATATTTAAACATCAGTACGAAGGAAACAATTAATTTACGTGCCTTCTGTTATTCTTTTTGAAGTATTTACTAGGATTGGGACTAGGATTGTGTGTATATATGATATACATATATTGCAGTGTTTAGAAATTTTTAACCAGGATTGGATTTTTTTTTGTGTTTGGAATTTTAAATTATGATCTAAAAATGCTTTAATTTTACAAGTTTTTCCATATTTTTGTCTTCTTTATAGTTCTTAACTCTTTCTATATTACTTTTGCTGTAATTTTATACTTTTAATGCTTCCATGTTTAAAAAAACAAGGGTAGAAAATATGATAAGGAAATATTTTTGAGAAATCAGGAGCGAATATAGAACTGAGTTATGAATTAAAGTAAATCTTAACTGTTAATTGTATTTAAAATATATAATACATTCACTGTATGACCATTTGAAGAATTCATGGTCATGGATTTGAGTACTTCCAATGCAATGCAGGTTGGATATTTAAGTTGTAAATTCTCATTGTGTTTCTATTGCTTTCAAAAATCATTTTGCATTTAATTTCTGTTCCCCAAACAATTACTTCACCTCTGACATTTCAAGAAAAGACATGGAAGCAAGAATTTATGACAGCCTCTGCTGTCAACATTTTCTTTGAGCAGTGAAAGCGAGGTGGCAAATGGTCGTTATAATCTTTACTATGCCTAAAGAATTCTTTGATTTTCTTCAATATTTGCCATTTTCCAGCCACTCAGATCAGAAGAGTGCATAAGGATCTGACATTCTAGACAGTTCCTCTGCATTAGCACCAGATAATTTTACAGCTGCCACATCTCAGATCATCAATTTAGTCTCTGTAGCTAAGATAGTAATTGCTTGAAATACAGATATATATTTATTTTAGAAGTATTTCTATGAGGCTCTATCTTTTCTGATCTTTAATTCACAGCACTGTGCTCTGGTCACTCTCTCATAAATAGTCTCTCTGTTAGCCTGTCCTTTTTACCTTTCCAGTTTTGCTAAGTCCAAAGGTTTGATCTGCTGTGATTGTTTATGAGATGAAGAATCTAAAATGCTTTTTTAATCATATGCACATACATAAATCTCTACCGGTTCAACTGCCTTCAGAATTACAATGTTGCAGACTTACCCTTGATTATGCTAACAATTGTTTAGTCACAAGACTTTACAGAAGTAGGATCTCATTAAGTTTGACCTGATAAAATCATACAGTACTGAATAATCACAGTTAAACTGTGATTAAAAATTGCTATAAATTTTATGTCTTAAAATAATTCAGATACATAGGAATATGGACAATAAGGTGATGACAGAATAATTTGTATTAAATTGTCATGTCATTTCCATATGTGAAAATGAGTTAAAGGAAAAAACTATGACACCTTCATAGCTTACAGTAGCATAGATTTTCTACTAAAATCTGAGAATGATGAACACTGTTTATATCATTTAAAAGACATATTTTTAAATTATTCTTCTACATGATTTCTATTTCACAAGTTTGTGTTAACAATATGGAACCAATGATTATACAAAGCAGTATATAGATTTAATTCCATAAATGCTGCGTTGAAACACATCATTGCCATAATAACAGTAAGAGAGAAATCTGAGGGCTTAAAGATGCAGACTACACTAAAGTTGGAAAAGAAGTGGAAAAATGTGCAATGATTTAATTCATGAATATTTTGTGAACATTTTCATATTCAGATGAAATATTCCTGACTGTAAAACACTGTCATGAGTTACAAATATGAGGAATTAAAGTATTGGTGTTCATTTTCTTGCAGCATACAGAGCCATGGATCAATACCTACCTATTTATAGCCATTTGTACAGTTATCCAATTTGACCTAAAAATATAACTTAATCTAAAATGGTATTATATAGTGTATTTAGATATCCTACCTTATACAGATCTTGCTGCTATATATAGTTAGCAATTCATAAGCTGAGAGAGACAAAATAAAATCTTACAATTCAACTTGTGTATTTGTACTGTAAAAATGACAAAATTTCTTACAGAGCAGTAGAAAGATAGCAAAGGTGTTTTTTTCTCCTTCCTTATTTAGAAATTAGAGTTTATATTTTTCTTCTCTTTCTAATGCAGATCTCAAAAAGTAATCATTTTATTTTATGCATTTGCTGAGACTGATTCTAAGTTTCTTCTTCATCAAGTTGTTTGAAGCAAATATGAAATAACTAAGTCTGAGAATAGCACAAAAATCTTTGAAGTCTGAGTGATGATGAAGACAAGACTGATTTACAGATGATCTTTTTTCTAGACACAGTTCTGAGTACAGTAGGGAATTTTAAAAGGTTTTCTTTATAGATCTGATTATGTACATTGCAGATGAGAGGTCAATAAAACATAGACTAGTGGTCTAACCAGCCTGCAAATTCTGACAGTCAAAAGGTGATTTGATTGCTTAAATTGTAAATTGCATTGTACATTTATTGAAAAAGTTAAATTGTTGTCTGCTTTCATTTGGGAAAGTGAACTCAGTAGGGGAAATAAAGATTGAACATGTCTTCATTCAAGATGAATAATTAACAAATTCCTATAAGCAAAAAGCAAAGAAAAATTCACATTGAATCTAAAATTTAATGAATAGAACACAAGAATCCACTAAATTAATCTTGTAATTGGATGGTGCATCAGTATATAGAAGACCACACTATTTTAAAATTGATTAGGAATGGTTGTCAGAGATTAGACCAGGTAAACTAGAACTCTTTCTTACTACCACCTCTGAAGTTGATATCCTAAGAAAGATATTGCAGCTGAAGACCACCCTAGATGTGCTGAAATATAAATTATCTTACACAAGATGAAATACAGCAAAATAGATAAGTTTAAAACCATAAATTACACCAAACACGGAGATGTACTACAAATAATTTATGTGTAGAAATTGCGTAAATGTAACAGTGGGTATTGGAATTCTGTATTAATTTATACATAACTTTCAGACTAACTTTTGGAGGAATTTTTAATAGTTGTTGTACATAAAGTTCTCTAAAATAGTCTTCTGATTGCTCTGTGTAAATAATATTTGAGGTGTTTGACAGTGTTGTGAATAATGTCTATGTGAACAAGTAAGCCTATTGCAATTTATAGTAAAATTTAGCTAACTACAAGGGCAATAAAAATCTACTACAGCTATGCATATAAATTAGGTATGTTTTGTATCTCCAGTTTATTAAATTGCAATATTTTAATTACTTGTATGATAAATTGCATAATTAGGTAATGAGAATCAGGAGTAATTATGTTAATTGTTGCTTGCCATTGTATATCAAAAAAGAGAAAGTATTTTCTTGACAAAGCCATTTTACAGAAGTGCTATTTTGCATGGAGGTGCTAGTAAAGATCCATAATTAAAGTAGTGTCAAGATTTATATTTAAAAGGCTTTATTTATCAAAAAGTCTTTATAAAGTTTTAGATGTTTTTTGGAGTGGATCCTAAAAAATATTAAGACTTGTTAAAATTCTTAAAAAATCAATTAAATTGTTCCCTCTTCTCCTTCCCTTTGTATTGTTTCTCTTAAAAAATATAGATTCATCAAATCACAAAAAAAAACTTAGTAAATGGGTAACCATCTTGCTATCTAGTGTCAGAAAAGGAGGCACTTTAAGGAAACTTAGGCAGTCCTAGTTAGAAGTTGCTTATCATTGAATAATACCTTAACATCCAATCTGAAAAAGTCTTCTGTTAATAAAGTCAGATGTTTGTGGTTTCTGGTTTAGTTTCATGCAATCTATGAAACAGCTGCAAAATTCTAAGCACTGTCTATCCAATATTGACACTTTAAAAACTTGTGTTTTGTGTTATCATTGCCTTTACTTTCAGGAAAATGTGAGATTACCTTATGAAGTTTTTTAATGCAAAGTGGATTGTGGGCTTTACACTGCCTCTTTGGTTGGAGAGGCAATGGAATTAGTACAATCTTTTAGAGTGGGCTGTTTCTTTCAAGTACTTCCTGGTGAAAACTTATAATTGTCTCTCAAGCGGAGAAATATCTAATCATGGAACTGAGCAGAACCCAGACATAGAAAAGAGTAAATGTATTTTGCTTGTGGTAGTTTGGTGAAGTTCAGGCACTCAAACCTGGCCTTTCAGGTACCAAGTTCAGGAGATGAGCTGTGCACAGAAATCTTTTTTCTGATTAGAAGAAGTATAATGAGGAAAGCCCAGAACAGTAAGAGAAGACTTAACTGATTTTATTCTGGCAACTCTGCAAATCCTGTTTTACTAAAGTGCTTGCAATTGCCTAGCTACTGGAGAAATTGTCCTATACTATTCACAAGTTTTGATGTAAAGCACCAGTGCAAATACAGTCCTAGCTGCAAACTTCTCTTAGTCTCCAAGAGTAATTGGTGCTTCAGCTGAAGCATGGAAAACACTATTTTACTAATGAGTTTTGGAAGTTTTACATTAGAGATGCTGATTTAAGCCAACATCTTTCAACAGGCAAGATTATTATCATGATGCCCCTTGTAACCTTCTAAGAAGAAAGGGCATTCTAGCAAAGACTCAGAGAATCATTTAGTTTGAAAAAGATGGTTGGAGTCCAACCATTCTGCAATAGATCTGGTAAAATAGAATATAATTGATAAATATTGCCAGATGTCAGCTAAAAGAGAAGATGCTGAGCCTATTGTTAATTCTTATTTAAGAGGAGACAATTAATTACAATATCTCAGAAGAGGAAGAACAGTCTCTTCCCCCGATGCTCACCTTATGAGATCTCATGGGAGAGGTTGCCACCATTGGAATATTCCAAATACTCCAGATTTCTTCTGCAGTTAACACAGAAAAATTTTCTATGGCACTATTCTATTCTCTGCTCCTTTACAGTTTGATCAGTTGGCCCTATTAACAAGTTTCTTATTTCTGAAGCATTTGGAGGAAAAGTCCTTAGTAGTTTTGACACATTTTGCTGACTACGTCACAAACTCTTGGACAGCCTTTTTTTTTTTTTTTGATGTTTACCTGCCACAGATTGATTCTTCTTGTTGCAGCTATGTGAATTTTCTTCTCTAACTGTCCTTATCCTGCTGTTTAGATGCACTGAATTTGCCTCTTCTCAAGGTTTTTGTTTTTTTTTTTTCTGTGGCAGATTCCACTGACCTCTGTTATTTGTAGGCTGATTTTAGATTGTCTTCATAATATTGTTAAAGTTATCTTCTTCTTTTTTTAAGTAATTTTTTATCCCTAAGAATTTACTTTTAAAATCACATGTATTACTGGAAGTCTGTGAAGATTTATCTCTCCCTAGTGGTCCATTGCTAGTAGTGGTAAAAAGCTTACATCTCATACTTAGAAATAAGTCAGTTTCTGTGTGCGAAGTGTTTTGTTTCTATGTTTAATATATTAGCTGAAGCAGAAGCTCAAATCCACTGAAATATGTCAGTAAGAGAAATAATTATACATAAAATATATGTGTGAGCTCATAGAAACTAGTATCTCAGTGGGCTTAGTAATATATATTCCAAAGGCTTTGTGTTCAAAATCCTCATAAAGCATATATGGAAAGGTAAAGAGGTTTTAAGGACTGCAGAAAGAGAGATAAGGGAATTACTAATAATGCATGTTCACAGAAGCAAAAATCCTTCATATGGAGTTTGAGAGAAAATCAGATTTCTCTCATTTCCAACTTCAGCTGGGAAAGTTTTATCAGTATAATAGTGTTTCTGAGAGGACATTTGTTTTTTTTTTTTCTTTTTTTCTAACAGGAGTTTGCAGAAGCAAAGGTCAAGTATCCTTGGCTAATACATATTCTTGACATCCATTATATCATGTTATATCAAAACATGCACCATATTCCTTAATCTCTTGGATCTTTATTAACAAAAGCAAATCACTATACCAGCCAGAATGAACTGTAGTCCTTAATGAAATTTAACAATGAAGTCCTTCATGAAATTTTAGCATGATTTTTTGGCATTTGCTGCTTTGGTTGGTTGGTTGTTTTTTGTTTGTTTTTTTGGTTTGGTTTGGTTTGGTTTGGTTTTTTTTGTTTGTTTTACTGTTTTGGTTTTGTTTGGGGGATTGTTTTTTTGTTTCTGTTTTTGTTTCTTTTTTTGTTTAAAGGATGGATGTGAAATATTAGTCTAAATTTAATTGCAAAGGAGAATGCTATAGGTTACGAGATTGAAGGTCTTTAAAACTATTACAATCTGTAAAAGTATAAATTATTTTAACAATGATTGTTAACCTCTCTGCAATATGAAAAATAAAAGGTTCCTAAGCAGTCTGCTAAGAGATAGACCAAATGATAATTTTAGGTCTGACTTTGTACAGGTATCATAAAATTATTAGAGAAAAGCAGACTATAAAAAGGGAGGAAAAACCCAAAGTGAGACTCTATTTTTCTGATAAGCTGTTCTTTGTTGAACATCTGTGGTAATAATCATTTACTTTAAACAGGTACTCTGATGTATTCTTTTTATCCGGTAAGATTTAAGGAATTTATGTGGGTCAGAGTGATCAAACGTGACATTCCATATAATAAAATTACAACCAAATAAGAGGACTTCATAATTTTAAAGTATTTTCTAAGTAATTTATATAATACAGCTTTCTATCATTCTAACATACAATTATTAGTCTTTTAGTCCTGCTTTTTGTTTAGATACATGCGTTCGTGAAATTTTGCTAATTTATGTGGGGGTTTCCTATAAGATACTCCTTTTAATATTCAAGTTTATGTTATTGTTCAATCTTATGCATTTTCTGACTGTATCAACTCAAAAGTAAAGAGCTACGTGGACTCTGGGGTATGGCAGACCTTATGCATGTAATTGTAAGTTAAGTATTTTAACTGATTTTGAAATTACTGAAAGGATAAATAAATATCATATAGATGGTGGGATGATTCGTGACTGGAATGCTGCAGTGGTGGCTACAGGCTCTTCAGAAGGGACAGGTGAGGAAGGAGAGCTGTGTTGGGGGCTCTGTACACTGGGGAGGGTTTTGGCTGTACAGGGCTCAGGGACAGTGGGGATAAGGCTGAGAGCCTGTGGGTGACAGTCAGAGGGATGGCCAGCAAGGCACAGATCCTGCTGGGAGTCTGGCACAGCCACCCAACCAGGATGGAGTGAAATATTCTATCAGTGGATGTTTCATGATCACTAGCCCTTGTTCTTGGGAGACTTTAACTTGGCAAATGCCTGCTGGAAACTCAGCAGTGAGAGGAGACAGCCTGGGAGGTTCCTGGGTGTGTGGAAGGTAATTTCAGACACAGCTGGTAGGGGAGCTGCCAGGGTATGCCCTGCCAGAGCTGCTGCTCACAAACAGAGAAGGGCTGAGGGACATGGGGTGGTTGGGGGCTGTCTTGGGTGCAGCAACCATAGAATGATAGATCTTTGATTCATAGTGAAGTAAGGAAAGGGATCAACAAAATGTCTGCCTGGGACTTCTGGAGGCCAGATTTTAGCCTGTTCAGAATACTCATTCAGAGAGCCCCTTGGGATCTTTATCAGTGATCTGGATGAGAAGATTGAGAGGACCCTAGTAAGTTCACAGATGGTGCTAACTTGGGTGGAAGTGTTGAGCTGTGGATGGTTGGAAGACTTTGCAGAGGGATCTGGATAGCCTGGATTGATGGTCTGAGGCCAGTGGCATGAGGGTCAACAAGGTCAAATGACAGGTCCTGCACTTGTGTCACAACCCTAGGTAGCATTACAGTCTTTGGGAAGCTGCCTGGCAGAAATGGACCTGGAGAACTGTTTGTCAAGTGGCTGAACACGAGATGGCATTGTGGCCGACAAAGCCAATGGAATCCTCTATCATCCTGGAAATTGTAAGTCCAGCAGGACCAAAGCAGATACTGTCCCTCTGTACTTGACACTGGTGAGGCCACACTGTGTTCAGCTCTCAGTCCTCTCAACAGGAAAGACATTTAGGTGCTAGAGCACACCCAAAGAAAACAGATCTGGGGAAGAGTCTAGAGAGCACATTCTGTGAGGAGCAACTGAGGGAGCTGGGGCTATTTAGGCTGAAGAATAGGAGCTTTAGGGAAGACCTAATTGCTCTCTCCAATTACTTGAAATAGTGTTGTAACTAGGTTGGGGCTGGCCTCTTCCCCCTGGCAACTAGTGACAGGGTGAGAGGAAATGGACTTGAGTTGCACCAGGGAAGATTCAGGAAGAACAGGAACATCAGGAAGAATTTCTTTCCTGAAGGGTTTTCAGATACTGGAATGCATTCCCCAGGGAAGCAATGGAATCCCCATTCCTGGAAGTGGTCAAAACAACCCCATGCCAATGGATTGAGGCGAAGTGTCTGAAAAATTGTTTCACAGAAAAGGAGGTGGGAGCACTTGTCAACAACCAGCTGAACATGAGCCAGCAGTGGCCAAGAAGACTAACAGCATCCTGACTTATGGCCAGCAGGACAAGAGGCAGTAATCATCCCTTTGTACTTGGCACTTCTGAGGCTGCACCTTGAAGATTTTCACTATGAGAAGGACATTGAGGTGTTGAAGAATGTCCAAAGGGCAATGGACCTGGTGAAGAGTCTGAAGCACAAATGTTATGGACATCACCTGAGGGAGCTGAGGTCGATTAGGCTGGAGAAAAGGAGGATCAAGGGAGACTTTATAGCTCTATACAACTGTATGAAAGGAGGTTACAGATGGATGGGATTTTGTCTCCTAGGTAACTAGTGACAGGCAGGAGGAACTGACATCAATTTGCACCAGGGTAGGTTTAGATTTGATATTTGGAAAAAATTTCATTGAAAGGTCCTTAGGCATTGGAAGAATGCCCAGGAAAGTAGCTGGATCACCATTCCTGCATATATTTAAAAGATGTGTGAATGTGGCACTCAAGGACATGGTTTAGTCGTGAGCACATGTCCAGGTTGAAGGGAGGTGGAGGGTCTTAGCACCATGTAGGCATGGTCAGGCTGTTATTTTACACCACACCTATCATCATGGGGCATTTGGATTCAGGAGGAAACGCTGAGCACCCCACCAGGAGTGCACCATTTTGCCTGTCTCTCTCCAGCAGTAAGCTGTTGGCATCAGACTTGTGGACCCTGTCCTCTGTGCCACCAACCCCTTCCTCCCTGCATGTGGGATTCTTCTGCAGGATGTGGTGCTGAGGAAAGGCAGTGTAGCTCTGGGATGTGGTGCTGAACAGAAAGCTGCAAGATGCATCTGAGCCCAGCAAGGCTGGGGTGACAGGGAGCTGATACTTGATGAGACTGCTTTCCCCCTTGGCACAGCAGAGAGATCAAAGGCGTCAATGCCAAGATGAGCCAAAAGGGAGCCCAGGTGAGCTAAAATGAAGGATGGGGAGCAGTGCAAAAAGCAGAAGCAAGTGGGACCCAACTTCCAGCCTGGCAGAGTAGTAGCAGCAATGACATAGGCACCTGCATGGAACAGAGCTCAGCAAAGGAGCAATGTCACCCTGCTCAGACAACCTGCCTGCCAGGGGGGTTGTTTGTCATTTTTTTTCATTGTTTTCAGCCTGAGGGTGGGAAACACTAGCTGCAGTAGCTCTAGATTTATCTTGACTTTGTGTCCAAAAATCAATTATTTCAAATTAATCTTCTCACACAAAAATATTACAGGAATTTACTACCTTTGAAATAAAATCACACTGAACACAAGATAATCTATTTCTAGTATTATTTTGGAATAACTAATGGCTTCATCTTATTTTTTAAAAAAACTAGGCGAGGGGGGGATTTCTGAAACCTTTTCCTCAGCTGTTGTGTTTTGAAGAGGTCCAGGTGTGAAGAATCTTTGCTCTTGAACATCTTGGATATCACTGTTATGCCATTTGTCTATCACGTACTTCTGTAGTGGCAAAACACTGAAATCTTTGAGAAAGGAAGAAACAAGAAAACAGTTATTTTACTTGATGAATATATGAAGTCACAAAACAGTCAAAGCATCCATTTTTACTGGTAGAATTCTATGTAGCATACAGCTTTTACAAGATTCAGGATTGCAGTACAGCAGGAGCAGACAACTGTTTACAATAGTATGTCAGACTTTTAATAAAGGATTTATAATTCAAATTAGGATATCTGAAAAAGTTTTGCATAAACATTATAAAAATCCCCAAGTGTCTCCATACCTGGTTGGCATAAATTATTTAGTTTTGTCTTTATATGTATGAAAAAAAAAATTATATATTTCTCTCTTTCTAGGTGGACAGAATTGCTATCATAGAGAAAGGCTAAGAGAAAGTAGCAAGCATTACCAAGGCAAAGGTATGCATTTCAACAGCTATGAATGAAAGGTGGAAGTGGCAGGAGGCTGGGAGGGCAACAATTAGCTAAATCTTCAGCTGGAAGATGAGAAAAAGATCTTGCTTGGTGAAGAGCAACCTTGGCAGATAGGGGGATAACATGCTAGAGAAGAATATAATTTGGCATTACAAAGAAAGCACGGAGGCTGTTGAATAAATGTCAAATTCAATGTCTCTTCAAAGTTCTAGTTGTGCAGTATTTCCCCTTTGAATCACATGTGCATCCCATTTCTGGTCCTTTTCAATATTCCATGTGTTGGAAGGTGAACACTGAAGAATGTACTTCCAAAGTAATCCTCTGAGCTGCAAGTGGGGAGGGACAGAGGGAAAGAGAGCCAGGTAGCTAGTATATTGGACTTGTTCATTTTCTTTTCATCTATGATATTCTCTTAACTGCCAATGTATATAAGTACCTTATATATTTGCTATTGTTCTGTGTGCTTCTTGGTCCTAAAATATCCTGAAGAAATTGGATACATCTCATTATTTATCAAAATTGCTTTCTTATTTTATAACTTATGGAAACACGTGACACTGCTTTCTTAGTATTTAGAAATACGCTTCAATTTTCCTTGAAATTTGGTATGTTCTTGGTGTACATTAAACATGTGCTTTTAGCAGTTTCTGCTTTCATTACCATAGCAAAATTTAATAATTTTACTATAATTTATCACTTCATTAGTACTTCATCATACCTTGAGAATTATCCTTTTCTTTGGTAGTGTTGGGTAAGTCTAGAATTTTAGAATTAGGTTTTTCATAGTGTTTTGCTCAATACTACATCTGCATGAGTATTAAATGTCCCACAATTTATCCTTTCGTTCACATTTTCTGATAAAACTACTACCAAATTTCTATGTGATGAAGACTGTCCCACAGATTCCTGAAAAAAAAAAGACAAAAAATTCTCAACACACTGCATGCCAAGTGACAAGAAATCAGGTTGTGTATGTTTTGCATTCTGGCCAGTTAGATTTTCAATGAAATCAGAAGAACCATCAATAGCAATTTTATTTCAAGGGAAATGCTGTGACTGTTCTTCTTTTCTTTTTTATACAGAGTGCATCCAAATGTCATCTCAATGATTTTACACCTCATTTTCATGAAGTTTCTTGTTATTTGCCTCAATCATTTCTTTGTCATTCTGAGCAGTTTTAGTAACCAAACTTTCCACAAAATACTGCTTTTGACAATGTTGAAGGTATATAGTGATGGTGTCCTTTCAACATTTTTCCAATTTTCATCTATTACATTTATTGAAAGTTGTAGGATTATCCATGTACTGAAAATTTACATCCATATAACAACTTTCCTTTGAAAAATCTGATTAGATTAAAATACTGGTGTAACTGCTGCTCTTCTGCATAAGCAACACATGGCTCAGCTGAAAGTCCTTATATTTGTTCTGCTGTATGTAAAACGCTTTGCTGCTGTGAACAGACCATTTTGGACTTTTCTTCCAAATTCTAATCTAGGTCGTGTCTTTCAGAGGTGCTATAATAATAGGTTTCATTGTCTTTCAAAAATAAAAGTATGTTGATGCTGGCTGGATGCCAGACACTCACCAAAGCCTCTTTATCCCTCTCCTCTGCAACTGTATGGGGAGAGAAAATATAACAAAAGAATTAATTGGTTGACATAATGACCAGGAGACATCACTCCACCAAATAATATCATGGACAAAACAGGCTCAAATTAGAGATATTATTTGAACTTATTACTAACAAAATCAGACCAGGATAATGAGAAGTAAAATTGCACCTTCCAAACACCTTACACCCTACTGTCTCTCCTTGCCAGCTCTTCTTCCTCCCCCAGTTGAGCAGGAAGACAGGGAATGAGGGCTGTTTTCATTTGTTTCTACCACTGCTCAGAGAGGGGAGTCCTTCCCCTGGTTCAGTGTGGGCCCCTCCCACGGGAGTCAGTTCTCTGTGAGCTTGTCTCATGAATTCATCATCAGCAACAGCTCTCTGTGAACTGCCATAGCGTGAGTCCACCCCATGGCAACATTTCTTCCCAAAGCCCTGTGGTGTGGGTCACTCTTCCATGGGGTGCAGTTCTTCAAAAACTGGCTGTTCCAGCATGGGCGCCTCTCTCCATGGACACTCAATGTCCTCACAGCCTCCTCTCAGGCACCCATCCTCTCCGGTATGGGCTCCTCCATGGGCTGTGGGTGGGTCTCTGCATCCCCAGGGACCTCCTTGTGGCTGCAGGGGCACAGCTGCTTCTCCATGGGCTGCTGCACCAGGGGAATCTCAGCTCCAGCAACTTCTCACAGAAGCCACTCATGTAGCCACTGCTACCAAAACTCAGCCATGTAAGCCCAGTACAACAGTAATGATGAGTTGATCTCTTTTGTAAATCCATCCTGGAAATATTGACTGGTCTCTCAAGACTTTTTTTTTTTTTTTTTTTTTTTTTTTTGGCTGAGCAGAGAATGTAAAAGAGATTGGGGTGTTTCAAAAGAAAAAATGTCACCTAAATGTGAGAGGTTATTACAGACTCACAGTCACTGTCATTATTTAAATGTCTTGCTTTGCATTTTGCAAGTGCAAAAGTTAGTAGTAAAAGTGTGAGATTACTGTATTCTCACTTTTCTGAGAACTTTTCAAGGACAAATATAAACCCTAGACAGGCTTCAAATCACATAGCTAGCTATTAAAGAAAAATAACATATTGTTTGATCATTTTTGGTCAAATTTTCTAGAAGATTTTTGGCTTTAAAAATGCATCTTTATGCTAATAATTCAATTTTACATTGTAAAAAGTTTCTGGAAAGATTCTCTAAGACATTAATGAAAATGAAAGTTGGCTTTCTAAATTATATTCATATTAATTATTTCTAATACATAAAATATTCATTAGTAGCTAAAATTTCAACTCAACTATTAGTTGAGTTAGCTTATTATAAATTTAAATTTAGAGAAATGTAGTAATTAAACATGAAAAGTTATAATTACTATAAAACTGTTAATTGACACTACATAATACTGTCAATAAACATCAGACTTTAAAAGAGGATTTAGAAGAAACATATTTTCACTAGAATAAAAAACGGTCGGTCTAAAGTCATGGCTTCATCTACACTTTAAAACTACCATGTAACTCAAAAGTTTGAAAGAAGAGGTTTTAAAAATAGGTGAAGATGTGGCTTTTGTCTTATATGGCACAAAAAAGAGAAAAACATCTGTGATGTGTGTTTGTTTGAATAGGACGATTTGGCACATTTGTGCATGACTTTAAAATGAAAATGTCCCCAGTTATGTGTGAAACATTTTAAGGAAGCAACAAAATTTGTATTTTAAGGTGAGTATTTTAATTTAGCTACAGCTTTCTAAGTCTGACAGGAAACTGAGGATACTTGGGCATCATTCTTCCAGTTCTGGACACTTTAATATACTAAAGAAGTGTTGTACATCCTGATACATCCTATTTATCCCATTTGTTTTCCCATTATTTTGTTAAAGCTACATAAAGGTGCAAGAAACTAAGAAAAGGGACATATATTCACTTGTTTTTACAACTATAACTCCCGAAGACCTAATGCAAAGTACTTGGTTAAACTAACTGGCTTGTCTTCTTCCCATACTGATTTGTTTCAATATTAAAACTTCCTCAGATTTTCTGTAATAATGAAATCACTTTTAGAGCAAGTTACTGACCAATGGGGTGGCATTGGCAGCAGCAGCAGTGACAGAGGTTAAGTCTGGGAGTGAGCATTAGTTTGCTCAGGGACACCCAAGCAGCAGTCCAGAGCTCTGTTCAGACCTGAAAGACCCTTTTGGGACATTTGAACATCTCCAGGGATCTTGAGGAACCCAGAGTGTGTGTCAGAAGGACATAGCACAGCACTTGCAGTACAGTTCATGTAAGAGGGTGCAACCACCCTCCTGGCTCCTGAGACAAATACACCTGATGGTTTTTGCTTTCCCAGTCAGAACAGACTTGAGTAATGATTTCCACATAGTCAAAAGCCATTGCCAGCAGTAGCATGATGACCCAGATGGAGCTCCCTAAGAAGAACGAATGTGTCCAAGTCTTCAGTTGCAGTGACTGCTTGGGCCTGGCATTAATACAGAAGGACAGCACAGATGACACCTGTGCATAGGGTGACTTAAGTGGATCATCTGCTCAGCCTGAGGACAGATCTACAGGGGACCCTGAGGACTATCAGGGAATGTGAGAAAGAAATAGACTGCTGGAATTACATCCTTCAATCCATTAGAGAAATGGAGTAAGTGGAAATTCAGAAAGAGTCAGAGAAGCCCCAGGTATGACTGGCCCGTCACTTTGCCAGCTCACGTCCAGCCTCTTATTTACAGCATCTTCAAGACCTTTTTGGCAGGGCAATTCTTGCCCTTTTCATCCCTCAAGTCTGTGATTGCTTCAACTCTTGCACAGCCCCTTGCTCTTGGTTGTTGATCACCACTCTCTAAATACAATAATTGAACAACTTCCTTATCCATCTAACCCATTGGATCTGTCTTTCTAATTTAATGTTTGGAAGATGGTGTCAAAGGCTTTACAGAAATCCTGCAAATGACAGGATAAATAAGAGATGAATGACAGATAAATTACAGATAACTTAAATCTGCAGCCTTTCCCTTGTCCACTGATGAAGTCACTCTAATACAGAAGGCCACTGGGTTCATCATGAAGGACTTTCCCTTAGTGCAGCTGTGCTTGCTGACTGCCCTGAATCACTTCACTGTCCCTCTTGTGCCATTTTATAGCTTGTAGGAGGGTCTGTTCTATGAGCTTCCCAAGCACAGAGGTGAGGCTGAAAAACTTAATTTTCAGGGTCCTCCTTTCTACTCTTCTTAAAGATGGGTACAGTATCTCCCTTTTCCTAGTCACCTAGAACTTCAGCCTACTGCCATAGCTTTTCAAATACAGAGAGTGGCCTGGCAACTCCTCAGCCAATGCTCTCAGATCTCTGGTGTACATCTCATTGAGTACTGTACTGTTACGCACATTCACATTCCTCAGGTGTCACAAACCTGATCTTTACGTAGGAGGGATCTTTCTCCCCGAGCAGCCATCCTTCTGCTCATGCACTTGAGTGACATGAGAATAGAAGTTTCCCTTGAACACTGGGTCAAAGTTGTTTAGTATTTTGTCCTTGCCCTCATTCATTGTTATCAGTTTACTATTGTTTATCAGAGAGAGAATACCTCTGTTTACTTCTCTTTTCTGTTCAAGTACCTGTATAAGCCTTTCCTGTTGTTCTTTGTGTGCCTTGCCAGGTTCAGTTTCAACTTCATCTTGGCTTTCCTCACTCCATCTCCCATATCCAATCTTCATCTCTTGCCTTTCTTGCCCAATTTTATGTTCCTGGGGTTTGCTAGCTCTTGCATTCTATGGAAGACTTTCTTAAAGATCTTCCAGCTTTGTTTTTATCTGTTATCTCTGAGGGAAGTGTTCCAGGGGATCCTTCTGTCTATGTCCCTTAAGATCCAGAAGTCTGCTTTCCTAACGTTCAGAGGCCTAAATTTACTCCTTGCCTGATCCATATTCCTCAGACAGGAAAACTCCATGGCACATGGTATTGCAGCCCAGGCTGCCTCCAGTCTTGGTGCCCCAAATCACCTCGTGCTGGTGACCACCAGATCTATTATTTAACAATGCCTGTAACGTGCTGATAAAGGCAGAGGGCTGCAACCTGGCAGCTGAAGGCAGGAATGACCTGGAGAATGCGGGCATTGACATGCTAAGCAAGTATTCTACCATTTGAGTTATTCCCCTCCATGAAATCTTGATAATTAGTATGAAAAATATATATAAGTGCTTTTAACTAGTTATTCAAGTCAATAAATGCATTATTTATCGTTTTCCCTTTTTCCTGTTTGGTTAGAATACTTACGGCTTTAGACACTGGAAAATGGTTTTCATTTCCAATGCATGTATAAATGTGTAAAAATATGTGTATTTTTCCTGCACTTAAAATTTACTCATTTTACTACATAATTCCTTAAAGAAGCTGGCTACCTTTCTGATATAAATCAGTGAGCAGAAAGAAACTGTAATTTTTTAAGTCAGGGGATCCTATGGAGAGTAAATTATTTTCAAGCTAACTATACCTGATTTGAGTAACTGATTCATTGAGGTGAATGACTGGGAGCAACTCCGTAGATGTCAATAATGAAACAAGGAGCTCAGGACCACTCATATAAGCCAGCACTTCTGCACATTTGTGTGTCTTCTATTAACTCAAAGTTAGAATACCTGAGATTAATGATGCAAGAATTTCAGAAGGATTGCTCTTCCTCTTTATTGGAAATTAGAGTATAAGAATCTCTGGGTCTCTGAACACTTTCACACTATATCATGCCTGACAGCATGGCAGTCTTATGGACAAAGTGGTAGGAAAGCCTTAATGTTTTGTCTCTTCAGTCTTATGCCTGTTTCAGTTTGTGATACGACTTTTGAATCTTCATCTCCATACTGAGACACACTACTTAAACACATGTGGCAAAGGTGAATACTAAAGATGCAAAAACCTTTTACAATTCTTCCTTTGTAGTACATAAAATTGATATTTTGTGTGTCAGATAAGAAAAGGTATTGCTTGTTTAGTTATGCATTCAAAAATTCTGAATAATAATTTAAATCCAAAAACAAGTGTGAAATACAGTATTTGAAATCTAAGAGAAATCCTAGAGTTAGTATGGAATTTAATTTACAAAGTCTTGAAAAAAACCACTGTGAACACAGGTCATCAGAAGTGCAAACTGTCAAAAGCTGAGTTAATTGCACTTGATTTTGAAGCCAGTGGAAGATGTAGCTACTGCTTTGAATAGAGATAATTCTATTGAATAGGCAGTTCTTGTAATTTGTATTTCATTTAGCTTTTTAAAAAGCTAAATGGTTCTAGATGTCCATGATAGGTACTGTCTGAGTAGTAACTGCAATTCATGAGGGCTACCATTATTCAACATTTTTAGTCTAGTGCAACAGTAACTTCTACAAATATATGTTAAATAACATCACTTTAAGAAAAACAAGTAGCAAACAAGAAGAAAATAAAATAAAATAAATGCAAAAAAATTCAACCAAATAGAAAGCCGGTCTTTAATCTTCATAAAAAGTCATTCTGAAAATGGGGGAAGGAGGGACATGAAAAAAATCTGTACAATTTTTCTAAAAACAGCATTTTAAAAATATGTTAAAGAAAAATTAACGCATTTGTTAAAAAATCTATTGCAAAGGTTATTCCCATAAAATTGCAATAAATTTAAAGTAAGAAGAGCTAAGAAATTCAATGCAAAATTCAATTCAGTTCACACAAACAGATAGAATTTCCTCCTTTGTTTTTTTTTTTTTTTTTTACATTCATAAATAAAATTCAGAAGATAGCTATAGGTAATTTAATTAAATAATTGATGATCAGAGCAGTGCTTTCCCTATAAAACCAGAAAAGAGCATTGTCTCACTGCAGTTTGTGTTCAATTTCTTAAAGTGTATCATACAAACCCCAAACTTTATAGCATGCCTCTCATGGAACTGAATCAATAGCAACATGGTATATCCCTTCGTTTGTTGTATTTTTCACTAATTAACACTAAACATGGTGACAGAGTAAACACTAAACATGGTGACAAGAAAGCCCTCCAATTTATTCTAGGTAATATTTTTTCTCTAGTAACCTCAAAAGAAACCATAGTTAGAATTCAAAAATTAATAAAGAAATTTCAAAGGAAATATATCTCATATCAAACTATTATGCCCATTTACCATCTTGAAAAATACAGAAATAAAATATACTAATTTATTTCATATTCTTGTCTGATAGAATAGTGTAGGGTAGAATGGAATGGAATGGAATGGAATTTAGAATAGAATAGAATAGCATAAAATAGAATAGAATAGAATAGAATAGAATAGAATAGAATAGAATAGAATAGAATAGAATAGAATAGAATAGAATAGAATAGAATAGAATAGAATAGAATAGAATAGAATAGAATAGTTGGAAGGAACCTCCTTCAACAATAATTCACTCCAAATGCCTGGCCACTTTAGGGCTGGAAGAGGTACATTACAGCATTTTTGATATAATTTTTAAGTCCTGTGTCTTCAAGCTTTCCCTAAGATCCTGTGAGGAAATAAAACTTCACAAATTATTTCTTTGTTGCTTGTTTTTGAGTGTTTTTGTTTGTTTGTTTGTTGGGGTTTTTTTGTTTGTTTGTTTTTGTTTTGTTTTTGTTTTTAATATCTCTAGGTGGCAAAGCCCAGAAAACTTAATAATATTTCATGGAAATATAAGTGTATTTATATTCGCTGAAAAAGCATAAAGTCTGGCTGTGTGCAAACACAAGGACAAAGGCAAGTTAAGTTTTTATCATGCTGAATCTGTATAGAACAACATAGATTTATCGTACCTTTTAATCATGCTTTTGGAAAAAGAAGATAATGTTTCATAGATAATGCTGAAAGATATTATACAAATTTAGAAATCACAAAAATTCTTAGGTCATCTCATAAAAAGTGACAGAAATATAAATATTACAGATAAAGTTTATTGTTTACATGATTAATTATGTGACTGTCTTGAGATACCTTTTTTCCTGATCCTGAAACACTTTTTATAGGAATCTGACATAAATCTGTTTTGCCACATAGTATTAATCAATGAAATATAACTCTCCTTTTTTTTTTTTTTCCACATTTCCACTTTCTGAACATTTCGTTTTCTTTACCAGCTCCTCTTTGGTGTGCCAATACTTAAGTCCCAAAGAGACAACCTACTAAGTCAAAGAATTCTTAATTTATATATTATTTAAAAGGTTAAACTATTCAGAAATGTTTCTAACTATGCTTCCCCATGATATAGTTCATTAATTGTCCATTTATGCCTGAGGAGATGTCAAAGACTGAAATATTGTAGTTTACAATTTAAACATCTTCATGAAGAACTTTTGCCTATTACAGCAAAACTGTATTACAAAGGCTGCAGAGAAGACCAGCACACCCTCTATGGGTATTACCCTGCTTGCTGATGTAGAGAAGATAAAGTCACACCGCAGGGCTGGGGAAAAAGAATAAATGCCCAGAGCAGGAGCTGAACACCTCGGGATTGGAGAGCGCAGCCCCGGGCTCTCAGCTGCCAGGCACCCCCAGCACCCACACCAAAGGGAGGGAGAGGCTCTGGGGTGGGGAACAGGCCCTGCTGAAAGGCCATGACTGCCCATCCTGAGCTGTGAATGGAGCTCAGCCCTGGCTGTGTGTGGGGAACAGGCCCTGCTGAGAGGCCATGACTGCCCGTCCTGTGCTGTGAATGGAGCTCAGCCCTGGCTGTGTGTGGGGAACAGGCCCTGCTGAGAGGCCATGACCGCCCGTCCTGCACCGTGAATGGAGCTCAGCCCTGGCTGTGTGTGGGGAACAGGCCCTGCTGAGAGGCCGTGACCGCCCATCCTGTGCTGTGCAGGGAGCTCAGCCCTGGGGCCCTTCACCCCGGAGAAGCTGCACCCACACCAAGGACACAGGGGTGCCATGGCCTGCCGAACGCCCCAAGGCTCCCCAAGCCCTGCCCCAGAGCACAGCAGTGTGATGGAACAGATCTGCAGCGCTGCAAGGGACAGTATTTAACTGGGGCCCTGCAAGGGAGGAACCTGGGCATTCCCCCTGCCCAAAACATGACTTCGTACCTGGATTTCGTACATTTCCACAAGGCGTGGTGGCATGGCAGCAGCAGGAGCCCTCAAGAAGACCAGAAGGAGAGGAACAATGTGACATTATTGGGACCCTCACAAGAGTTTTACCTAATCCCTGTCAATCTCTCTCTGTCACCCCACCCTCCATCCAGTCTTTTCTTTTTCTTTCCTTTTCCTTTTCCTTTTCCTTTTCCTTTTCCTTTTCCTTTTCCTTTTCCTTTTCCTTTTCCTTTTCCTTTTCCTTTTCCTTTTCCTTTTCCTTTTCCTTTTCCTTTTCCTTTTCCTTTTCCTTTTCCTTTCTTCTTTCCTTCTTTCCTTCTTTCTTTCCTTCTTTCCTTCTTTCCTTCCTTCCTTCCTGGAATCCTTCCTGGAATCCTTCCTTCTTTTCCTATGCCTCTTTTACTATTGAATTATATATGTATTGATTTTTTGGCATCAAGATTGAACCGCATTTGGTTTTATTAATGTTTTTGGGTATATTTTGAACCTTTCTGGGTTGGATCTGTTGTATTCACAGAGACTTAGTTTCCTCTCCTGTGTTTAAACTGAATCATATTATGCTGTAACATTCAAACAATGAAAACACTGCTCTTTCTGTCAGAAAAAAAAAAAACAATCAATCTACCCAATTAAAAATAATTAACAGCATTTTTCTCTAAGTTCAGTATATTTTTTGGTAAAGTTGTTGCTTCTGTGTCCTTACTGTCATATAAAAATTAATTCTTTAGGTTAGTCAT
Organism: Muscicapa striata striata; assembly: GCA_030060385.1. Taxonomy (NCBI): domain Eukaryota; kingdom Metazoa; phylum Chordata; class Aves; order Passeriformes; family Muscicapidae; genus Muscicapa; species Muscicapa striata. The sequence goes on from JAREIS010000070.1 coordinate 2,340,294, forward strand.
GAAAATACAGACTCATGATAGCCACCTGGAAGTATGTTGTTTTTTTTTTCTTTAGACAGATAAAGTGAGGAGAAAAAGCCAAGGCTTTTGAATAAATCAATAAATCCTTTTTGCAAAGATCAAAGTATCCACAGTAGTTATTTTTCTCAACACGTGAGCTATGTAAGGAGGAATATTCCTGCATCCTCATAAGCTATTTCCAAATCTAGATGTCTCCAGATCTAGGTATCTTACAAGTGAGCAGCTGTATGAAGCTATGAAACTTATGTGTGAAGCATTACAATGGCTAGATAGTACTGCTAAAAAGGACTGCACTGGAAGTCTCCCCTCCATTAGGATTGTGTGGAAAGTGTCTGTAACAAATTTCTTTGCAGTTTCCTTTGTGTTAAGACACCACAATAGACTGGGGGGGAAATATTATTTCCTTTTCTGAGGAAATACTATTTTTTGCATATGCATGCAAAAATAACTGACTTTACATGTTCTCATTTACTGGTGTGGATTGCTGCCAGATGCCTTTCACTGTTATTTTATTATGCATACACCTGCTCTGTCCCTCCATCCCCCATTCTTTATAGGGGTCTTTCAGCTATAAAATTTAACATGTTTGCTGTTCTAAGCAAATTATCAAAATAGGTTTTGATTTATATGCTTGACTGTAACTTGGCATAGAACTTTATGATCACAGATTGTGATAGCTTCATATTTTCCCTTTTCTACTGGACTTTGGCTGTTAACCTTTTCTGGGAATTATGATTTTGTAGGAAGAGTACTCACTTAAGCATAAAGGATTTGGTAGAAGGTTCCTAAGGGATTTGATAAAAATTCCTCTGATTAATAGTGTATCTTGAATTTATTTTTTACTTTGTTAATCTATTTGAAATTAATTGCCTGACAGACAGTATGATAATTTTCTCATGGTTTGATCTTTCTAGTCCTGTCATGTTCTGTGTTACTGTTCAACAGCTACAAAATGCAGCTTCCATCTGAATTGGAAACTCATGTTTTCTGAGAGGTAGAATTTTGGAGTGAGTTGTTGTGCTGTGGTTGCTAAGCATGCTTCTGCACATACCCTTTAGCAGCTGTTACAGGCACTGTAGAGTTATGCAGGCAGATTGGGAGGATCTCTATATCATCCCCTAGTGTTTACTTGCCCTTAATCATTTTTTGTAGCAGACTTATGAAATATATGAAATGTGAGTTGCGAAGCCTGAATGAAATCAGTCTTTGCTGCATCCAAATGCTCATGCATTTTATAATTTCTTCGATTGTAATAGGCTTCAAGAAATTCCCTCACTTCAAGCACATACCTGGTCTGGAACATAGTCTAGGCTGTGGAGGTCAGAGTAAGAGAATCATTAAGGATTTTCATCCCTTTCCGATTGTGTATTAAACCTTCTTGACTTTTAGTCTTTGTTTTTTTTTTTTTTTTGTTTTGTTTTGTTCTTGTTTTTTTTTTTTGTTTGTTTGTTTTGTTTTGTTGGTTTGGATTGGGTTTTTTACTTTTTACCTTTCCTTTAGATTATGTAAAATTCCTGAAGCAGTAGCCATCTTATTAATATCATACAGCAGGGAAAAGTAGGAGAGTCAGTAGCATATATCCAGAGATTACTGACCCTCAGCTTAGCCAAGAGATAATTTGTATATCTCCATGATTGTCTTTTATAATTGGAAATGGATATGTGACTTATCAGGTCAGCTGTCTTCTTTTGTTTGTGACTCAATTCTCATATAACTATAAAAGAAAGTTCTTCTTCAGTAAGGCAATAAATAAGGATGATGAAAAAAGCCTTTCTGTCTACTATACAGAAGTATAGCATATGTGGGTGTTGTATCAGCACATAAACTGACAACTATTTAGACAAATTCATGGCATATGACACGCTGGAAAATAAAAATTCTGTAGGAAAAAAAATATTTGACATTACTGATTCTCAGCTGTACCTTGCAAATGTTTGTGAACACACTCTCTACTAATTTGTGAAGAGTACCTGCCTTCTGTCTGTCTCGAAGTTTATAGTTGTCACTCTCTTTGCAGGGAAATGAAATTAAATTTGCAGTGTCTTTTTTTTTGAGAATGCATCACAGCCGCATCTATGCATTACTCATTTTCCTTAAATTTTTCCTAGGGAATGAACCTCCATTATAATAGTGGAAGATCCAAAGTGCCCTTTAGGGAGTGATGAGCTTAAGCCAACACTTGTACATGTTGGGCTAACCTCCTAAGAAATTATTTAATTTCAGTTTATAATTGTATTTATTAAACAAGAAAACAAGTGACTAATTTAATTTTCCAGCTGCTACTATCACAAATTTCTTTTCTACACCTAATGATGTGTTACTGTTACAGTAAACATCTTGTATATCTTGACAGACTGCTGATGTAGTGGCTCCAAGAAAGTTAGTAGTCTACTACAACTTGTAACAGGAGTCAAACCAATCACTAACACAAATACCCCAAAGTACACGTTTCAACAAAAAAAAGCACATGGATGTAAAACTTATGTTTCATAAAAGCTACTCTTGTTAAAGTGAGACAGATGAAGGCATTTGTTTAAAAAATACACAATAATCACAGATATAGGATTGAAAATATTTAGAGGAATATGCTTCCTATTTTATTCATGAAATTTTTGCCCCACTATAACCTATCCTATATAAAAGCAATTATTTGTTCTAATTAATTGCAAATATTGTCATAAGGTCAGTTCTTTACAGAGAAATCTAGGTATGGACATGCAAAATTCTCTTCAGAGTTTATTCAGCATGTATTAGGTTTATTCATGTTAGACACCTTGCGTGCTTCAATATCTTGACCACCTATATTTGAACACGTTTCAGAGAAAATGTATCCATAGAGGTTGCAAGCATTTCAGTTCCAGTAAGTCTGTTCATGCATTTGAAGGTGACAGAATTAATAGTTCTTAAAATGTATTTTTTATTCCAGCATTATGTTTACTAGACAAAAATATCAGGATAGAGATAAAAACACCATTAATAACCATCTGTTTTACTGGTTTTGACTATGAGGAGAAATGCAAGCAATTTTTTTCTTTCTTTTATCAAAATGCCAATTTAGGTCATGCTAGGAACAAGATTAAAGATTTTTTTAACTAAGAACAACATAACTTGTTAACTCCACATTAGTTTCTTGTTTACAGACTAGTTAGAAACACATAGAATATATGTGACTCCACTGTGTTGTCAGATAATCTTTTTTCAGTCTTTTTGTGTCAATAGCCTTCATAAGAATCTGAATTTGTGTAAAATCATGCTTATATAAATCTACATGGTATAAATTTTCAAGTGTCAATAATTTTGTTATTCAATATGACCTACATATTTTGCTAATGATATGGTGCAATTCTTTTTTCAGTGTAGCTTTGTTGTTTGCAATAACTGAGGATGTGTAACCTAGTGATTACAGAGCATTTCAATTCAGTCATTAGATGAGAAAAAAACCAACAACATTTACCCTTCTCTGTTATTGTTCAACAGCTACTAACTGAGACCTCTATCTGAATTGGAAACTTAGGTAGCAATTATGGAGCACTCTACCTGCCACAGTTACAATCTCAGTCAAATGTCCTTAACTTCTTTTTTAAGAGACCATCTCTTTAGGGGTTTTCTTTGGGGATATTCTTATTTTTATAACTTCCCATTTCATGGTTTTTTTTTTTTTTTTTTTTTTTTTTAATAAATGGGATTCTTTATGTCATAGCTCTTTGTCAGCAAACATGCGATTTATTAGGTTGTGATTTCTAGTAACACTCTACTCCCTGAGTATAGGACAGTATTTGTATTAGTGCAATAGACATAGGCATACAACAATCTGGCATAGCAGCAAAGAATTTTCAACCTTATTGTATATTTTGCATACACACTGATGGCTGTGTGTATTTTTTATATATGTGTAAACTTATACTATGCAACATAGTGAAAGACCTTAAAAACAAGGAAAGCTGCAAATATTTACTATCTTTTACACACAGATAGAGTATTGTAAAAAAAGGTAGGTAGGATTAAATTTTATGTATCAAAAATGGAGAAGAAGAACTGAGATATAAACTGATGGTCATCTCAGTATATGTCATTTGGCACATATATAGTAATAACGTGCGGTGCATGATCTGACAAGTGTATATGGTGAAGAATCTGTACCTTTTTTATTCAGTTGGAAGCAGCACAACATAAACACAAAAATTAAACTGGGCTAGTAGTAAAGCAGGGAGAAGAATTTCTGCAAGCTGATGACCACCTACTGGGCACCCATGGAATGGTGATTTGTAACTGGTCAGAAGATTCCAACTGTTAGAGTAGATCTTTTATAAAAGCACCAGTGTTTACAGTTGATGGAATGGATTTTCCCTAGCTACAGAAATAACAGGTTTGAGGTTTAACAGCCATAAGGTTTAGGATTCAACCTACTGCCTTTCAATGCAGAGCTCTCTTGCATTTACTTTGGTAAAATTAGAGTTGAGTTTTAATAACATGTCCTTCGGAAAATTAGGAAAAAAGATCGAATAAGTAACCAAGAATTTTCTGTTCAAATTATTAGGGATCTCTCAAGAGTGAATTCCTTTAATATGGGAATCTGTGATTGACACAACTGAGTACAACAGAATTAGGCATATAAATATTTCCTAGTGATATTTGATTACATCAGTAGAGTGATGCTGCCAAGTCATGGCAGGTGATGGATAGACTCTTGGCAGGTAGCAATGTCTCTTACTGTATCGTTCCTAATAACTATCATATGTTTCATCCAGAAAACCAGTCAACAGAAATAAAGAAGAAAGAGGAAAAGAAGATATTGTCACAAAATTGACATCTATTCTGAATATATACATACACACACACACCCCCATACACATATATATGTACATACATACATATATATATATTCACTCAGACGTATGAGAAAGAGAGCTATTTCAGTTCTGATTTCCTTTGGACTGCTAGTTAAAAAAATCAAATTCGATCATTAGTCTAGAAAGCTAAGTCATACACATCATAAATTTTCATGTCATTGTAAATCACACGTTTAGTCCATTCTCTAACTGTTTTGTAAGTTTTGTACTTATGCCATTATGACTGATACTGCCACATACATCAAATGAAAAGTTTTCTTTCAGACAGAATATTCATCAGAATTGCCACGAAGTTTACAAGTGGAGAGCCCTGTGCTGGGGTTTTGAGATCTCCCTTTTGTTTCCTTCTCTCGAGGGAATCTTCTCCGATGTGTTGCTAGGAGACAGTAACAGTCCAGGTTCTTACAAGGGACAAGAGAAGTGGCCGCAGCTCAAGGAGGGGGCCAAGCACTCGTTTTTTGCCTGGGGGCTTCTCTGGGAAGGAAAGAGTGGGGAAGAGCGGTTGGATGCTAGCTCTCTTGTGTTCTCTGCACTGGGAAAGGAGAGAGGCTTCGGCACTGTGGGGACAATTCACCATCACTGCGGGGTTCCGTCTCCTGCTGCCTTCCACCGTGAGTGGAGCTCTGCTGACAAGAGTAGCCAATTAATTATTAACACCTTACTAACGTATTAAGACCTTGTTAACAGCCTTCCTCACCAAATAGGGGACCCTTTGCCATCTGCTCGGTGCCTCAGGGGCCCTGTCACTCCCGAGCCTCTTCCCTCCCTGCCCACAGGAGCCTCTGCCGTGCTCAGGAGCCGGGACGCCACTGCCCGGTCTCCCGCTGTTTCTTTGCCACTGTTCCGATTTTTTTCTGCTTTTTCTCCATTGCTTGGAATGGAGACCTTCCTTGGCAGACATCTATCTTTCAAACCAAGTCGCTCTGATGGCTCTGATGTTTGGAACTCAGCTACATCTAAGACATAGGACAACGTTCCCTGGAAGCCTAAATTGCATCTATCCATTATTGTCTGTACGTGATTGATTTATTATTTGAAGTTACATTTTGATTATAATTTGAAAAATCAGTCATTCAGTTTTGTAGTTTAGAATAGTTTATAATAGCAAGATTTTACCTTTGCACTGAGAGCATAGGTCAGGATTCTACATGTCTACAGACAAGCAACTATCTGCTTACATCTAAGTTAAGTTTTACAATTCTGAAAGCATAAAAAAGGAATTTTAATATCTATTTGGCTATTTTCAAATTATTTGTGTCAAAACATGGTGCACAGATAATTTTTCATTTAATCTACAAATGGATTATCAAAAACAAAATGTCTTTTGGATATTTTAGAGTACTACTCATCTTTACTTAGGTGCAAACACTTGCTAACTTCTGAAAATGTAGTTGGATGTTGACTGATGATAGATGGCATGCTGTGTATTCTGTATCTTCTAAAATCCCTTCCAACTGTGATTATGCCACGTATTTTCTCATGCTCTTTTGAAGTTTCCAATGTACCTACAGGGAATAAATATTATTTACTGAGATTGTAAACTGTTCTTGTTGTTTGTTTCAGTGGGAGATGAGAGAAACACAAATTGTTTCTTTGAGAAAACAGCTCTTTGAAAAACATGAATAAGTTAGTCTCCTTCTGTGCATTTGCTTTGTTGTCTTACTTGTAAAGACTATGCAAAGGATATTTCTGAAGCACTAGGTGGCTTTTTCTTAATACTACCCTTAAGGCTTATGCATACTGGTGGAGGGCTCATTCTAAAAATAACAGAACTAAATTTACATAAACTTCTGTTCTACTACTTAGGTCAGCCATGAATGGACCATTTCTTGCTGTAATAGTTTATATTATGGGTTTCAAGCCTTTCCTTCAATTAGATTCTGTTGCTTTGAAAGCTTAACATCTTTTATTTGTGCAGCTTTGAGACCTATCAAGAACCCTTCCAAGGCAGTCAGTTTGTAAAGTAAACACAGAGCAACTGGGCTTTACAAAAGCAGTCTTTTATCCCTCAGCTCATCTTTCTTCTATTTTGTAATTGAATCCTATGACTTCTAAGATGATTTCATCACATATTCAGGCCTGGCTCTGCATAGCTAGGAAATTGTGCTTAATTGCTCTTCAAGACCAGAAGTGCACACTTGAGCCCAAACTTTTATATCAAGTTACCATTTGTTAATTACCAGTTTTGAAGTTCTAAATTTCTAAACATTCATAATTCTAGGTTACTTTATAAAAATGTCTCTTTCCAAACCATTATATATATATATATATATATCACTTCGCAATATCTGCTAATATGAAGTTTTACAGAACACACATAAGTGCTTAAACACACATAAGTGCTTAAACTCAAATTAGAGATAAAGAATAATAGCAAAGTTCTTTGCTGACTGTTTTATCATAGTGCAGTCCAAAGCTAAAACATTGCATACAGACTTGTCAGAATGTTTCAGATCTACTACTTTCTCTTTCATCAGTTTTTTACTTAATAAGATTGGCTGGAAAACAAGGGTTCTGGTTTTCTATGTAAACTTCGAAGCTTTGAAAATTTCTGTCCTGCAATGAGAGATTTATTTTCCTTGAAACAGTTTCCTTCAGAGAGAAGACTGATGATAATAAAAAGTAAAGTTCTCCACAGGCTTTTTCTGGGATATGGAGTATTCATAACTTGTCTTTCTATATCTCTCTATAGCTTGAGTGTTACTCACCACAAACTTGTAATTTATCTGGCAAAGTATATTGCATGTCTTTGAACAAGCAGCCCATCTTGATCATGAGAGCTTCTCATAAAAACTATTTCATAAAAAAATATAAATTAAACTTCAGTCAACATCTCCCTCCCTTCCCAAATCCGGGAAGAATTCATTGTTTGCTTTTAAACGTTTATGTTTTTGCATAGGTAATATACTTAGTGGAACAATTTTAATTTAACAGTTCTTTTATTACCAAGGATTTCAGGACTAGGTGTATTTAATTATAAATAAATAAGGCTGATTTCTGATTACTGTCATTTATTTAGAAATAACTAGATTACAACCTGAATTTCATTCATACCTCCAGAACAGTTTATGAGCCTAAAGAAATACATACATATTTTTAGCCTATCTTCAGTAATGTAAGTAAAAGTGAGTCTATATTGTTATAATTTTATATTGTTATAATTTTATCTATCTCTTAAGTCTTAGAGAAATAAATTTTATAATTGTTCCAAAGAGTTAAACAGGGTGCTTTAGGTTAGACTGTAAGTGTTCCAAAGATATAAACAAGTTTAGATCAGGTTTCAATTTATTAGGCTTTATCCAGATATACACCAAAGTGGAAAAAAAAAGAGTTCAAAGAGTCTACTCGTATGTGGTGGACATGCATGTACTTGCACACAGTTAGAGGAGTCTTTCATCTGCTTTTATACTGACTCTATTTCTGAAATGTGCTACACCTCATAAAAACTTGAGTAAAGAGAGTAGTTAATCCATGGATATATTTATCTGGACTTGAGGTCTCCACATGCAGGGGTAGACATTACTACTACAGACTTGTAGATTTTTACCAGACACTGGTCATGTGACAGCCCAATCTTGCTCACAGCAAGAGATTTGGGTACAGGTCTTTGGTGTACATTTCCAGACTGAGCTTGAAAGTTCACTTTTCTCATATGCAATTCTTCATTCGACTAGATTAGATGTGTTGGAAGCATTTTTAAAGCCTATTGGCAAGTGAAGTTTTGGGAAAAACCTTGCAATTTTAGAAATGTGTGAGATATACCCTTAAACAAATTAAAACATTAGCCAGTACCTCAGATCTTCAAGCTAAATTCTTTGTCAAGTAGTCTTGGAAACACTGTTGGAAAACTTGGAAGTTTTGGTTTTTCTGCTACTGTTGTCAGTTCATGTCCTTCCTAACAAGCAGCCCAAATATTGCTTGGACTGATGCCTGGAAAGGCTGACCTGGAAGAGAGACTAGACCAAAATGAAAAAAATAGGTATTTATTGAAAGGATACACCTTGGGCAGTGCAAGACCCTGGCCGGGGCTACATCCAAATTAAATCCAAGATGGATCCTGTCATGAGTTTTTACACTTTTATAAGTTTTGGTTTGCCTAAATATTGAGTTCAATTGTCTAATTACAGCTCTAGGCCATGAAGTCTCAGCTCCCTGACTTGCACCCTTCCCCTGGCAGGTGTTTATACATTCTGGGTAAGGGCTGTCTTTGATTCTCCAGCTAGGAAGGGATTGTTTTGTCTAACTACCCTGTGAAGAGAGCTTACTAACATCTAACATGAAGTTTCAGAGCAGCAGAGAATTTGAAAAATACTAAAGCTAAAACCCAAGGTGTCAGGGCCTCAATGGAGAAGTAAGATCTTGGAGGCTAAAGTCATCAGCAGGGCATGTAGTGGTCCTGATGTTCACAACACAAGACTGCAGGATGATTCCTCTTTTGAGATTGCATTTTGTCCCTTTATGCTTTTCCATTCTTTGTACCCTCTGTGTCTGCCTTGGAATCATGCTAAGTGTAGTATTCTGTATAAAGAATGTTCATCATGGCATGAAATATGTTGTCCCTTAAGCCTTAGTTGATAATGACATGGTGTTTAGAAAGTGACAAAATAAAGTGTTTTCCCTAGCAACATTACTGTTGCTAACGAGCACTTAAAATGTCTTCTTGTAATGGAGATGCTGTACTCAAATTCGTCCTGCTTTTTTTTTCTTTCAAACTTTAGATGCTTCCCCTTGCGAAAACTTGTGCAGACTAAGATGGTTTCCTTCTTGCTCTAATATCATGCTTTATAGACTGCTTTGATATTTTTATGCACTGTGATTGTCAAATATGTGAATACCATCCCTTACATATTCCTGGAAGGACACAGGACTCAGAGACTGGAGAATACTTCGGCAATAACTGTATTTCTGAATACAGATGTGGTTACATTTTTCTTTCCGTATTCTAGAGAGTATTAATACTATACTGGTCTTGTTTCTTTGGTTACTATTAAAAATTGATGAGCTTTATTTGATTAAATTTTTGTATTAGAAAAATGAGAGGTCTTATCATTATAAGCACATTCACATACAGCTTGAGATATTATTTGTTCAGGCAGTGTTTTCCAATCACAAAGGTTAAGATATGATTCACATTGATTTGGAGAGTCTTTGTTAATGTTTGACCATAAAGCTTTACAAATGGGAAATGTAACCAATATGAAAAATATTCTGAATAAGTATTTTGAATTTATATTTGTACAGACATATTTGCTCATGTTGTACAGAGCAATATAAGGGTAGTTCAGATCATATTTTTGGAAAATGTCAATTCTATGCATCTTTCATTGATCTGCCCGAGAAATCATGCCTGAAATTTACAAGAGTAAGAAAATGAATCCATGTAATAGAAGCTGTAACTTCCCAAGATTTTAGTGTAGATTGTTGTTCAACCACATTCTTTTATGGATATCTCCTCAACATGGAAGTTTGTATCTTTAACTGTCTTAAACATGAGAGTAAGCAAATACACTTACTAGCTCCTTAAATTTTACTGCTTTTTTTGAATTCAATGCAGTTTTGTGTTCTGAATGCTGTTTTGCTATTACTTATACTGGGTTCTCCTCTCCTGACTAAGATAAATGGTTTGGTGATCCAGGCTTTTACAGTAACTTGAATTCCGCCATTGGCCTTCATTCTTGATCATTCTGGGGTGTGGACTGATATCTTTGGTAGAATCTTTGGATCTCATTTCCTTCTGTGAACACGAGAATTTCTAGTTTTATGCTTTGAAGAAAATGAAATGTAGGTAGGCTGCTTTACATGCACTGTTCCATAACAGACCTGCCTTTCTTACTACGGTAGCTTTTTTGTTTGGTTGGCTATTTTTAGTTGGTTATTTGGTGAAGATTTGTTTATTTTTTATTTACGATTTGGTTTTATTTGTTTGTTTAGTTGGTCCAGTTTGTATTTTTCAGGGGTTTTAAAATTTTTTGGTTTGTTTGTTTTCTTCCATTTTCCTGTTTATCTGGAGTATTGGTACAAATGAAAAGGATGCTTCATTCCCTAAAAAAGTGGGGGTTTTTTAGAAAAAGTTCTTATTAAGAATGCATTAATTTTAGGAAGAGGACTCCTAGTACACTATAAATCAAACTTTATTATTTATTGTAGTGTCATAGGTATTCAGTAATATAAATGATATATCAGGTAAGACACTAGTAAGAATTCTGTGTATGTGAATAATTTAGTGGTTCTGTTTAGAGAGTGAAAACAGATCTTGAAGCCTCCTGGGCTTCCAGTGAGCTTAACGAATATAAACAATGAATTAATTTTAGGTCAGGGATATAACTTTGAAGTAGCAAAGCAATTAGAGTTTAATTTAAAAAGATGTTCATGAAAAGTAGTTCACATAAATTGTGTTTGGACATAAAAAGGAGCTTTCAATACTCAACTGAAATTCCTGATGAACATGGCCACTCTCAGGTATTTTTAAACTTTGTAACTGTTTTTAAAACTAACTGTTTGAGTGTTTATTGAAGAGTAGATGTGTCACACAATCTTGTCTAGCTGAAAAAGATGAATGTAATGGTTTAGTTGGTCTATATAGGCCTTTTAATATTCAATTCTGTCAATGCAATTATACTAATGCTAAACCATTAAAGCACCGTTATTGCAATAGCAAATTATGCAGTCTGTGTGAAGATGCATTCTTGATTTTTGAGTTTTTAAAAATAATTTCCATAAATTAAATCGCAACTAGAGAGTAAACATAAGTTATGTGGCTCTATAAGGTTATGTGGCTACATACTTAGTGACACCAACTTATATTCTGTGATATAGTACTCTAAGCTGTGTTGTCATGCGTGCAATCAACCTCAAATAACTATAACTACAACAAATAACTATAAACCATGACAAGTTCTTGACATAGAATTTCCAAAGATGTTTTAAAGCTATCTTAACTGTTTGCCCCTATGTACCAGTGATGTCTCCTCTAGGCCCAAGAGCATGGATTCACTATGTATTTGTCAGCAGGAAATAATCTTCAGACTTTAAATTTAGAGATTGCTCACTTCTCAGGATCTGATTAGCAACCTTTCATTTGTGTTGTTTCTAAATGCTGCAAATTACAGAGCTATACCAATATGTAATACTACAGAGCTATATGCAATAATACAGTAAACAGTGACTCTTTCTTCCTTGTCATATCTAGTTAAATCATGAATGCTTGTTTTGGCTATATCATAATGCTTTACTATGGGGCAGAAAATCTGCAGTAATCATCAACAATATATGGTGGTTAGAGTGCTTGGATCCATTTGGCTTGCATCCTTCAAAAAGTGAAGGTTTTAACAGTGACAGAAAACTAGAATTTTATGTTTTCAGTGCTGAATATATGAAACAATTGCTCTGCAGTCTAACTGCAAAACAAGTTTCTTGGAGATCTCAAATGTTCATAAGTGAGCATTTGGCTGATTGTGTTTAAATGTGAGCATACATGTGAAGTACAGAGAAAATAACACTAGATGGTTAGACTGATAGCCACTTTTGAACTGCAGATTGAGTCTGCTCTCATATACATTTATCATTATCATTTTTCATTTATTGTTCTTAGTTGCATAAGTGCTTTCTTGAAACCTTTTTTGTATAACTTTCTGTATCCTCCTGATAGCTGTTCTCTTACATTTAAAAAGAAACCATAAATATTACTTTTAAGGCATCAGTCTTAGCATCATGCTAATAGCTTATTCTATGTTTTCCACTCTTTTTCTCTCGATCCTATTTTTACTCCATCTTTTATTATTCCAATCCACTTTCTAGTATTTGTCTCTTCCAATTAGGCATAACTGGCTCAACTACACTGATGGAAGAAAAAGCAGTTGTGTCTTAGAAGGCATTATAGACCATTTATATATATATATATATATACCACTATATTATATATATAGACCTGCTGAAGGGCCCCCAGGTTATTGTGCAGGATCCACAATATTGCAACAGACAGTGTAATACTCCCCACCACTGAAGAGGTATCTGAGGTATCTCAGGCATCCCCACTTGAACCTGAACATACATTAACCCATTGTGGCACCTGTGCTTCCTGGATCCCAATGAATCTAGACTGCAACCATCATTTCAACCAGTGCACTTCTAAATTTCAACAATCAAGCCTTCTTTCTGGATTCACTCCACTTTCTACTCCACTATCTACTGTTATACTTGCTTTCTCTTTATTTCTTTCTTTTCCTATTGTCACTATTTTCTTAAGTGCTATATTTATACTTTTATACTGTATATACCTTAGATAATAAACAAAATACCTACATACCTTCTTTCCATTGCAACCAAACTGTTCTAAAATAAACCTGCCACACATATATAAATATAAACACTGATCATTCAGTGTCATTTCACTCAAGTCCAAGGGATGTATTAAATCCAATGGATGTATTAAAAAGGGATGTTTAAAATATGTGCACAGATTTCTTAATTTTGCTGATCACTATTTAGTAGAATTTTATTCTAATGCTTTTCTTGAGAATTTTGTTGCTATTATTTTTCTTATTTGGATCGATTTCAGAGTTTAGTATTTTGAAACAGACCTTTTTCCTTTTCTACAGCTTATTTAATTAGTGGGTTTTATTATCTACCAGATTCTTAATGTGCTCTAATACTACTCTATACTCATGCGTTGATAATTCAGTACTTAGAAAAAATGTCTTGCTTATCCAGTTTTATGAAATTCAGATATTTATGACCCTTATGCCTTACATTAATTTCACTATTATCTGGAGATTTTGGAGTAGTTTGTATGTAAGCATTCAGTAAATTATTAGGAGTAAAAGATTATAAGTAATAGAGCAGCATGGGTAAAAGCTAATCATTAGGGATGATGGCCAAAGCATGTGCAGGACCTGCCACAACTTCCTACTAGGTTAGTCTTGCTCTTTTTACTCTTTTTCACAGTATGTTCTGTGTAGTGATATAGTTCAAGAAGGAAAGGGTGAGTGTTTTCAGCCAGAGGAGCCTGTAGCCTGATGCTTGAACCACTCTGGGGAAACAGGGGAGAACTTCCTTTCTCACCTTTTGAGAAATCTGTCTGTGTGAAAAAAAGATCTTTATTTTTGCACCTTGAAAAAAGGACTGCATTTAGAGGTCTGATCAAGTGCCATGGACGCCGAGGAGAATCTATGTTATATGTATCAACTCATAGGAGACATCTCCATTCATTTAAATAGTCTCCATGCATTTTAAAGGTTATCAAGGAAACTCTGTTTCAACTTTGCCCTCAAAGTTTCCTATTTTTCAGGTTTATTATATATTAAACACCAACACCATGCAACAGGCCTTCAAAAATTATTATCTTCACATTTAAATTTGAACAGATAATTCAACACATAAAAGCCAATTTGAGGAAGTTTTATTGCTGCTATACAACAAAATGTATCTTACTGTGAAACTTACCATATGAACAAAGTTCATACAAGTTTGGCTCCACTGTCATTGTTAGTTATTCATACAGTATAAATTAAATGGCCAGGTTAATATAAATCAAATAAAATCATATTTTTTTGCACTTTTAGAAATAATATTGCTTTGTAAAACTACACTTTCTAAACACTCACATCATTGACTAGTCAGTCAGTCAGTAATTGCACTCAGGATAAAGGCCTAAAATTATGTTCTGACATTTGCATGTGCTGCTTGGTTGCTAATGGCATCTACACCATCAATGATGAGTATGGAATATGGGGTTATATTTGCTGAAGTTGTTAAGGCTTATGCTCACTAGAAGTCCTTGTGGGAAAGGCACAACTGCAGGCTAGATGTGTGGACAGCATATGAATGGGAAGCTGACTGGGTGATGGGATGCATGGACAGCAGCACTACAGCTGAGTTGCCAATGGGTGCACCTCTTCTGTTAAGTTTTGGTTATGTCTGGTGGAGATTAAAAGTATAAAAAGCAGCAATTTCTGCAATAAAGTGATCTCCCTTGGATGCATAAGGGGGTCTGTGCCTCTTTGTTCCCCATTGGTACAGATGAGGATAAAAAAACCAACACCATAAACAATGCATCAGAAGCAGATCTCAGATAATAGTCACCATGACCAGTGATATATGCCATAATATTTTTCTACTTCCTACTGAAATAGTGTATTTTTGTGTCTCTCAGTAACCTTGAAGCTGGAACATGATACAAGGCATGGTTTTCCAAAGGTTGCTTTAAAAATTAACCAATTTGCAATAATTTCTAGTGATGAAATCTAACATCAACTCTAAATATATGCAATAAAATTAAAGAATTAAGTTTGGCCATTGCAAATTGAGATGTTTCAGTATAATACTTCCCCCTTAATTGGCATAAATTTCTGTGCTGCAACATGTTTTGGCACTTTTTTCCTTCCTTTTTTCCTTTTCTTATTGCTAAAGCACTTTTAGTTTTCTTTTTGTGATGGTCGAAGGAAGAGAGGGACAGGGATGTGGAGAAGGCTAATGTGTGCTTTCTCTATGCAGAAACTGCTACATTAAACCACTGGATGTTCTTTGCTACTGTTCTAAAGTAGGAGTTAGATATTCTACTTTTGCATAGCTCTTTTAATATTAAGAAGCAGATAGTGATTGCTGGAGCAGTTTTGAAAATGAACATTTTAAAAGAAGTGTACTAAAAAGATTTAATGATTAGGCTGACATTCACAATCACTTCCATTGTAAAGGAAGGAGGAAACTTGTTTATATTACAAGTTCTTTGTCTCCCTTCCAAGAAAGAAATAATTCAACCATAAAATGAGTAAATGCTCCACTGGGGAAATCCCAAAGCCTTCCAGATATGTTATGAACAGTGATGAGTGGATTTGGGGAAGCAGCCAGTCATCCAAGCAACTAAAGGGCCACAAGCCCATGACAAAGCATTGAGTGACAGTTTAGAAGAAAGCAAAAATTATTTTATCTTTCATATGAATAATAAAAGTTTAGGATTCCTGAGTCAAGCTGATAATAGATTGGAGAGGAGAAGGAGCTAATATAAATAAAATGCTGTGATGCCTTTGCCAAAGTAGAGTAAATCCTGGGAAGACACCAATTAATTAATGTCACTCTGACTAACGATTTGTGGTGGTATCTGTAACAGAAGATCCCTCAGACACTGCAAGCTGTTGCCTTAGAAATTGAGCCTCTCTAATTAGGTAGATGGCATACAGAGTGGATCCTTCAAGATGGTACACCGTCTGGTCTGACTAACATACAAAACAAGCGTCAACAGTGATGAGGCTAGCAAAGATAAATGGAAATGAAAACCCCAGAAACAACAGTGCAGGGATGTGGTGTAACAGGTCAGTGCAGAAAAACTCCTGAAGATAAATTAGAGTCAAATGATCTACTTAAAACATATGGAAAATGGCAATTTAAACTGTGCCACATTGCAGGGGTGGTCAGTACATATTTCTGAAGACTAAGGAAATGCAGGGATAAAACAATTTACCAATAGAAGATTAAGCACCAAAACCACAGCTACAAGGAAGAAAATCACCAAGTTTTGATTATATATTTTTTATTATATAATTTTTCAAAAGCAGGTTCATGTTCAGTAAACAGTGTTGTTGGCATATATTAATTACTGAAATACAGTGTAGGTGAACATTTCCTATAACGTAACAAATATAGGTGCAGAGAACATACAGGTAACAGAAATTGCACACAAAGAATCTAAGCATAAAGGGCATCCTGAAGCCCCTCAAAAATTCATCTTACTCAGAAGTGTTGACATAAGTAATATTATTGACTGTAATAGCAACTAATCTGATGAACAGCCTAGCAATCTTGGCTATAACATTTTGTTACACTTGTGTATCAATCCCGTACCTTCCAGTGTAGAGTGAATTGTGTCAGACTCCTTTCCTTTCCTACCTGACAGGGCAGATGTGGAGGTTTATACGGGAAACAAAACGAAACATAACCCCCAAAACAGTGTTTTGTGTACGTGTCTTTGGCCTCAACAACCAAGCTCAGCATACTTTGCCTAATTACTAATCCAAGCTATTCAGAAGTTGTTCCTTAAACTACATTTAGGGAAATTATAATGTGTCCTACTTCCTCTATCAGCACCAGCAGCTAGACAACCTTCTTTCTAGAGGGAGATTACAATTATGTCTCGTATTTTGTTTCTCAATGAATCTATGATGCATTGCTTTTTAGTTCAGAAATTGTTGAGTGTGTTTTGCTGAAGTTAAAATCTCTATTCATTGAGATATTTTCCCCTATTTTCCTTTTCCCTGCTCATATTGAACACTTACAATAGCTGTTCTGCTTCCTAGTTCAAAGTCATTCTTGAAATCCATCCCTGAAAATTTTTCATCATGATATCCCATTAGTCATCATTCTTCTGCTTCTGCTTGTAAGTTTCATTTGGGTTTTCTTTCATTTCTTTCTCCTTTAGCAATTATCCTTTGGCACAGATGTGAACATATCCTTGCCATGCCCATCTAAGTGTTTGCTATAGTGCTGAGATAGTCAAAGTGGCTTTAAAGATGTGGAGTCTCAAAAACTAGTGAATAGACAGATGAAAGATCAACTTTCCTGAAATTCAATCTGGTATCCTAGGCTTCCCTCATGCTCCATCTTCATTACTAGCCTTACATTCAAATCTTCCTTTGTACTAAATATCTAAGATCTGAGTTGTACAAACAAGACAACATGCAAATTATTTCTATTTACTTATAATTCATGGCACACAGAGAGGTACCTTATTTGCCTTTCAGCACACGTGATGCCTTCATTCATGCCTACAAACAACTGGGCATTGTGACTGTTAATCACCTTGATAACTACTGACTGCAGATGTAAGGAAATACTTTTCCTATGGTATGTTTTATATTGGTTTTCCTAAAATATTTTCTTTTTTTTTCTCCCTGGGAAAGAAAAATTGCAGAGGTACCCTACTAAAACACCAATCTGCATTCAAGCAAAGAGGGGAGTAGGTGCTTAAATCAATCTAAATTACAGGGTGAAATATATTTCTTTCCGTAGAGAAAATATCAAATTAGTCATAGTAACATTCCAAGGTAATTTGAGATGTTACTTTCAAAGTTTCATTTATGAAATACATGATACATTATACTTTTGACATCTGTTTTATTGAAATGTAAGCAGTCTTAAAAGACTAGTTCTTTGATCCAACTACCAACTGAAACAGTTTTCACGTGTAATTGAGGATAAATTTTCTTTTTGATTGACATTTGAAATGATAGAAAAATATATCAATAGTCCTCTTAAAAAGAAGCAGTACAGTTCCAAATTTGCATTTATTCATAGGATAGGATTACTAGAGAGTCAATTCTACTAGTGAATTTTTGGTGAAACACAACTGTGTACATTAATATCCATGCATACAAAGCATCCATTAGATAAGAATTTCTGGTATGCTGTACATATTCTTTGCAAAAATTATTGCTAAAAGATTGCATATTATTATCATACTATTGGGAATGCTGATTTGTAACAATTCTGCTACTTCTTTAATCTCTTGCATATAAAGTAAGTGAATTGTGTAGCTGCAAAGTTGTATGACATCTCAAATGGGGAAAAAAAATTTCTATTTCCTCAGTGAAAATACATTTTTCAGGGTTACATGAACATATTGCCTCTAAAGCAAGTTACTTGGCTCTTTGTGTGAATATTGAATTTACCCTTTTTATTTGTGGTTTAAGTTATTTCTAATGATTATATCTCACTTTCCGTCTTACAGGCTTTTTTTTTTTTTTTTTCCCCATTGAATTTGCAGTCTTCTATTTGAGGCTTGGGGCTTTTTTCAGAAACAATATATTAAATATTTTTACCCACTTATCACATGCAAGTAAATACTTTTGTTTATTTTCTGTTTTAATGAAAACGATAAATTTCATATCTTGAAATTAAAAGGGTTTGGTTGACTGAAAACAGGAATGAAATTTTAATTTAAAAATTCAGAATAAGAAATTTGCATAGCAAGAAAATTATAATGACAAAATCACTCAATTTGTTATGCAACTATACTAAATCTGTTATAAATATCCAACATGAGAACTTTCAACTTTACAATGTTCTGATGAACGTTACTTCTTTATCAACTGTCCTGTCAATATTATGACTTCTTTTTTCCTTCTGTGTTCTGTATATGAATGGTAATGAACCCACCTCCCACTTCAGGCACAAAATACAAGTATTATTCCAAGTTAGTGTTTCTAAAGGCACAACATGATAGAGACATTTAGAAAACAATCTTAAATTATTTTCTGTGTAATCTCCAGTTAGTATTACCTTTTTTAATGATATCACCTCCATAGCTGTGATCTAATGAATTTACTCTTAGTATTGGTAACTTACTTTCACAGTTAACTCAAATGTGATTTCCATGTTATTTATTTTGTTAAAAAACAACTTTTCTACCCAAGTTTAGCTCTGCTCCCTGATATGGCATACTTCCAAATTAAATCTGATACTGGAAAAGTCAATGATTAAACTGTGTCCTAACAGAGGTTAAAAGTTCTGCCAGAAATGATGGATGCACTTTGCTTTTGCAGTGAACATTCCTGGTAAAGTCAGCTACTCTGTATTGTATTACTCACCTATATAGAAAAACTACTGTGTCTGTAACTGGGGCACTAAGAGGACAAGGTTGTTTTTACAGTGCAATTTAAGGTTGTGACAGGATCTCATGTGGAATGTCCTTGGGGTTTGTCGATAGAGCTTGCTCCAGCACTGATGATATTGGTGACTTTGGCAGTACAGAACAACACTGGACTTCTTACCTCTGTTCGTGTGGTGGCACTGCTGGTTCAGAAGCCTCACAGTTCTTGTTCCATGTCTGACAACAGTGCAGATATATGTAAAGTTGATTCAAATTATCTGACATGGAATTTGGCTTGGGATAGATGTCTTCAGGGAAGGCATGCTCTGCTTTATTTTTTTTAGGATAAAAGTTCAGGTTATTTCAACTGACTTTGAAGTAACCTGAGTCTCATTTTCTCAGGACTAGTCAAGCATTTTTAGTCTACCAATTACTCCTAAATCTAGATTTTCTTCTCTGTTATTTACAGTGGAATTGTTTTAGGTGCACTCTCAAATGACGATTTCATTTTTCAGAGGTTTTGGCTGAATGCAAGTTTCATTTCTTGAGGGTTTTTTTGTTTTTTTTTTTTTTTGTTTTTTTTTTCTCTAATGGAATAAAATATTAGCATAGAAGAGCAGAGGTTCTCTGTCAGAATAGCATATTATTAGGAGTCAGTCATCTTCAGATGTGAAAGTAGTATTTGTTTTCTCTCTTTAATAAAAGTGCGAAGGCAAAAATATAAAATAAAATTAGCCAGTTTTTAAGCCTGAAATTCACTGAATTGGTTATGAAGATATATTTAAAATAAGATATTATAAATTATATTTATTAATTACAATAAACATATATAAGCCTAGGTTTTTACCTACAAAGTTCAGTACTGGAGGTATGACACACATCCTTCCATTTTGAGACATACCACATACCATCCTATTTTGAGAAATACATGTTTTTACATGAGCTTTAAGACAGATATGGATTTGCTCATTATAAATCTATAAAGATGGATTTAATTTACATTTAAAAATTTTTGGTTAGCATTATTTTTAAAATCTGTATTCAGACTCAGGTGGAAGTGAACAGATTCTATTTAGAAACTAGGAAACAGTATACAGATTGGCAAATGTAACTGCCTCTGAAAGGTTTCAAATTCTTTTTAGGAAATGAAATTTACAGCTGAACATAAATAACAACAAAGACTCCATGACTCAGCATTAAGGGGTAAGCCTAAAAGGGTCATAAAATATGAAGCTCCTTATTAAAAAAGCTTATGCATGAAGAGAGAAACAAAACATTTGCATTCTAGCTCCAGTCCTTACATATTGTTTCACAGTCTGAAGGAGAAAAAAAATATGCAAAGTCACCAAAAATATCAAGTGATACTAATTTTCTGAATAGATAGGCTGTCTCCTTTGATAAGCTAGTAAGTTTACCTAGTCTAAAATTATTTTAGTTGAATTTCACATTTTGATAAAGAATGGTGTTCACTTGTATATTTTATACACAAGCATGAAAAAAAGATTGGTTTCACAACCCAATTTGGTTCATAATACAGTTTTGTTTTAGTAAGAAAACTTACTGTGGTAAAAAAAAAAATGTACTCATAGATAGAATATTATTTTCAATGATACATATAAAATTCCCCAACTGAAAATTAACTCTGTTGGGGTAAAAGCTAAAGAGATCTGTTTCCATCCACAAAGTAAGCCAACAAATGGAAAGGAACTTATTCATTGGCTTGAGCCAAAACCGAGGCAAATAAAACTTCGTTTGACTATTAAAATATTTGATCCTCTAAAGGAAGCTTAAGTACTAATATATCTAATCTCTTATCACCATCTATTATTTAAGTTAAAATCACCACCATTGTCTGTGTATGAGATAAGACCTAAAACAAGAACCCCACTCATGGGTTAAGTGAAATTAGGAATAGAGTCAGTAGGGTCCAGTATTTTTCATTCCCAGCAAAGCCCGAGTAAATACATCCCATACTATGGATTCAGGAAGAACTGCAGATTAACAGAAGCTCAAGGAGAAGGAACAATGTAGTCTTAGATACACCTCTTAGATGAGGGTGAAGTAATACTTCCCATTTACTTATCTACTCAGCAAATCCAAATGTTTCTGTGGAAAAACATTAAGATAGAAATGTTTTTCACATAAACCTAAAGAATGATGTTCATGATATATCTAATCTTAGAATTTGGAGTAAAGCATTAGGTTAGATTTTAAAAAGATATTTCTTTGATTTCAGGCTACTGTCTCAGGTTTAAAATTTGCTCCTATGAAGCATTTGTTTATTTAATTATAGTCCTAGAAATTAATTTCCTATAATATGCAAATTTAGTATTACCATATTATTTTTGAACCATACCGCTGAGCTCAGAAGAAGTCCTATTTCTTTTACAGACCCAAAATCAGTTATTTGTGTAGCTACCAGAAATTAAGAAGTCAAGTGTGAATTATGGTTGGCAAACATAGGAGTTTGATTTGGCACCAATTTGTAATAAAAGTCTTTAATACAAAGGAAACTCACTAAAGTCATCCATGAAGGTAATTATATTTGCCTAAACTTCTAGTTCATAAAGGTAAAGCATAATAAAAAAGGTTATGTCTGTCCTTACTCAATCCACCTGAAATTTCTTCCCATGTTATATTAAAATATCGCTGAAACAAATTTGTAAAATATTTTCTCTCACCTCAAATGCAATCAAATGGTGTTCTTCATACAAAGACAGACATGCTTAGAGAATTATAAATATGATGGTAAGCAAGGGAGCACTCAATAATTCACACTTATCTGGAAGAAGATTTTACTAGTCAAAACCACTCCAATATTAACCAAATGGGTTCTGAGGTTCTGATGTCCTGCGGAGAATGAATAAAACACTTCACAAAATACATAGCATTAAAGCCTATCCTGTTTGTCGTTTGCAATGAAATGATGCAGACAGAGGATGACACAGAGACACTCAGCCCCTTCCAGCAGCAAGCACCAAGCACATGTACTACGTACTGTGGTCCTGCTCCAGCTGCTGATGCCAAGCTACTCATCCACATAGTCTGACAAGAAGCTGGTACTTAGTACTTACAGTGCTAACATACACAGGACAAGTGAGATAGTGCAGAGATGTAGTTAAAAAAGTAATTAAGAAGATAGGATGGTCAGCACTCTGTATATTTTGTTAATGCTTCTCCCTTTTCCTTGCCGTCCCGTTTCACAAGGTACTTAATCACATAATCCTACTGAAATGAGCATTCTCATGTTCCAGTGCCTGTTATCAATTTCATTACTATTTCCTTATAGTATGGTGGAGTGGTTATAGTTTGCCAACTTTAGATTTCCCTGTCAATGCACCAATTTATGTCATGGTTTTAGCATTGACCACATTGCCAGTGCACCCACTAGAATTATTTACTTATTTTCTGCTGTGAGATAGGATTAAGAGGAAGGCATAATAGGCTCAAACCTTTAAGGGTACAAAGAAAAACTTTATTACTAGACCTTTGTAATAAAAATCAGATTAAAATTTTAGAACACTTTTCCTCCCCACCACAACCTCAATTCTTTCCCACTGACAATGTGTAGAAACAATTCAGTCAGTTTATCACCTTCAAAAAACGTCTTTCCCCAATTTACTTGGGAGAGGAGACTTCTCACTTCAGTCTATGGAGATTTCTGCACAAGAAACTGCTTTCTCGTGGCCTCGATGTCACAGTGGTCAGCCTCCCAGGAGAATGAAAACCTGATCACTATGTAAAAATCCCTTCCTCGCCTCAGAGTTTTCCCACCGTCTTAATTGAGGGACCATATTAACTTATGGGGCACACTTTAAGAATTACAACAGTTCAAACAAAAGCTTTCTTTATCTTTGAAAACAGAGGTTTTTCTTCTTCTTCCTCTTCTTCCCTGGTGGCAGCAGGGATTTTTATCTCTTCTCTATTCAAACTTACAGGATCACAGCCATGTTAACATCAGCTTACTCTAGCTCCAATGCTAGTGCACAGAGGGCATGGGCAGTTCTACCTTCTGAGCACCTGAAAGAGAAAAAGAGCTTTTCCAGGGTTTGCTCATTTTAAAACGTAAATCTCACAAATCTCTAATCAGTTGTCAGTTCTCAAAACCGATCACTGATTGGTTTTTATCTGACATAGAGGAAACATAGCTGCCCCTCTCAGAAAAAAAATCACTTCCTTGAGTTGTCTTTAGTGTCAAACCAGCACATATGAGTCACCCTACTCTTATGGCTTCCTGCTTTCATTATTATCACTTTCTGCATTAAAAGAGAGCCTTAAGAGAGCTGACTCTCCTTCCCTCCACACTCACTTCCAATAGAGTAAATATTAAACTCTTGTTAGTGACAGATTGGTTAAAGAAAGCTTTGTTATAAATTTCTCCTTAAAATAGTTGGATAGTATTTTAGGTGATTCTGCAATGCACATATAAAGTTAGGGAGCTTAAGTTTTACTCTAATAAACACTTTAGTTTCAGAACTTCTATCATTTGAATAGGAGGTGAGAATCCAATTTTCTCTTCTTTCACAGGATACCAAACCAAAAGTTTTTTGGGTAACATTAACCCTCCTTTGATCTGTCCTTTTCCTCCAAATGTGGAATGATGCCAAAATAATGGAAAAGCTTCTACACAAATGGGAGTAGAGGCAAAGAATTGATAGAGGGAAGAACTGAGCTAAAGGAAGAGTTAAGAAAAGTGTACTTGGTACTTATCACTTTGAAAGATCTCTAAAAATTTTTACATTTTAGGTCTAATGCTGTGTGTCTGAAGCTGTCTGTCAGCAAATATACCACTATCAAAAATAACACCCTCAGCAAATAATCTAAGCAAAACAAAAAATGATCTTAAAGTATTTAAGGTACTTATAAAAGACAAAAGGAGAGGCTTAGGTGACTCTATACACTTAGGTGACTTCAATACACTCTTTGTATTGAACATATATTTTCTTCAGTTACTTCTACTTTTTTTTTTTTTTTTTTCTTTAAAGGGCTTGCACGCTTACCTTCTGGAATTAAATTTGTAGCAGTAGAGGCAGTAGCATCTTCTAGGCCACAGAAATGGGAGATGCAGGAGTGCTCACCAATAAACTTCTTTCATGACAGCATTTCTTTTCTCTTTCATTATGTGCAAGACATCAAATGCAATCCCAGAGGGGCTGAGGAAAGCAGAAGCAGGTCTTAAGATAATTGGTATATTTTTCAAGATCTATTTATAGAGTACAGAGAAAAGATACATTTTGGTGAAGAAAAAGGTTGGGTTATTTTGAATCACTTTAGGTCATTAGACAAGTTGATTCACTTTAAAATGGGAAAGGTAGACCAATGTGACAGAGAAAGAGAGAAGGACTTTTCCTTTAACTCTTTTATTGTTCTTTAATGAAGCATTATGACTTCATTTTAGAATTTCATTCAATAATAGAACCAATATGAGGAGTGAAAAATATTGCAATATTTTCTTGTCTTTGCTTAAGCTAATAATATTAATTCCAGTGTCTGTTTTTACTCCTAAAAGTTAAAAGTACAAACAAATGCATCTGTCTTATTGAAAAGCATTTACAGCAATGGATTACTCACAGCTGACATCCCCTTGTGTCATGATTCACTTTCTGGCTCATGATTGTCTGGTGTCAGCAGTCAAAAAATACAAGAATGATTATAGAAAATACAAACTGCTAAACCTTATACGATATGGGAGATGATTTACACAACACCCAGTATGTTAAAAACAGCACAGGGTAGTCAGTGCCAGTTAATTTCCTCTGTCTCTTTAAATGTTCAAGGACACTAATGGGCTACAAGAAAAACAGGATATTAACCTTATTTTAAAAACAAAACTTTAGTCTCCAGTCTTCATAGAGAAGTTGTTGAAGTATGGGCTGGATGAGCAAACAGTGAGATAGACCTCTCCTGTGAAGACAGGATGAGAAAGTTGGGGTAGGTCAGCCTGGAAAAGAAAAGTCTCCAGCGAGACTTTATTGAGACCTTCCAGTACCTAAATGGAGCTTATAAAAAAGAGGAACAGTAGCTTTTTACATGGACAGGTACTGATAGGACAAGAAGAGATAGTTCTAAAACTAAAAGAGGACAAATTAGGCTAGTTGTTAGGAAGAAATTCTGTAGACAGAGGGTGGTGAAGCACTGAAATGGGTTTCCCAGAGAAGTGGATGCTCCATCCCTGGAAGTATTCAAAGACAGGTTGGATGGGGCTCTGAGCAATTTGCTCTAGTGGGTGACATCCCTGCCCATGGCAGGAGTTGGAACTAGCTGATCTTAAAGGTCCCTTCTAGCCCAAGCCATTCTATGATTCTGTGATGAATGATCAGGCTGTTAGGGCAGAAGATTGTGCTATCAACTAGAGGGATCTCAAGAGATCATTACTCATAGCTTACCTTCTATCAGCAAAGAGACTTTGCATGGAATTGAACTATTTCTTTATACACGTTTATCAGAAGGGAACTTTTAGAGGGTGATTTTAACAGGTGTAATGTAGGAAATTGCCTCAGCAGCTAAGTAGCATATCTCTTCTTTGACTGCTACAATACTATTCTTTGAGAAGGAAACATTGATACACCATTAAACAAGAGAAGACATTACTGACGCCTCCAAACTGACATGCATTTGGTAAAGACTCTCATATTGAAAGGAATCTGTTGTCATCTCATGAGAGTGCTTATAGAAAAGTAAGAAATTTGTAACAGGATAATTGCCAAAGCTGTTAATTTCCTAATATAGATCTTGAACAAGATCCTAATCACCACTTATTTCTATGCAAATGATAAAAGGAGTTATGAATCATTTTGGTAAAAAACAGACTTAGTCACTCTCTGCTAGGTTTTCATCAGTAACAGTGTACTCATCCATTAGTCAATGATTTCTCTCTCTCTCTCACTCATATATTCTGAGTTTCCTTGATTCTTCAGAAGTAGACCCTTCTAAATACTGATGCCATGATGATTTTTCATCTCCCAAATATGTAGTGGCCCTACTGCATTTATATATAAATGCAAAGGCAAGCTGAGTGGCTGGTGAAGACAAATGGAAAAATGCTTTTGACTTTCACTGTACCCGAGACTAGCTAAACTCATAGTGTAAAGGAACAGAACTCCAAGCATCTCCACAGGATAAGGTATCATATTTTCAATATGATTCAGAATTGATTCAGGATTCTTACTTCTAACAGCCCGGTCTGAATGCAGTACTGCAGTGGGAGTCTCAGGAGGGAAGAGCAGAGGGAAAGAATCACCCCCTTGACCTGCTGCCCATGCTGCTCTGGATGTGGTCCAGGATGTGGTTCGCTTTCTGGGCTGCAAGTGCACATTTTTGAGTCATGTTGGGCTTCTCATCCACTCACACTCCCATGTTCTCAGCTTGAGTTATCACTGCTGGCCACTTATAATTGGAATTACCCATTCAAGGAGACCCATGCCCCACCAAATCCAACCGTGAAACCAGCACTGCCCTGTTCATGGTGGCTCCCACCACCCAGTTCTCCAGCCCATCTAACTCTCTTGATGCCAGCACACTCACTGGAATATCAGATACCCCAACCCACCTAGTTTGATGGGTTTCAGCAGTGCTATTGCTATTGCTGCCATGAGCTATTGGCTGCTCATGGGGTGCTGGCTGCCAGGGCCACTCACCCTGGCACCTCACCACTCTGCTGTTTATGGGCCTTTGCAATGCTTCTGCAGCACTTCCACTGCTCTGCAAAACCCACAGGACATGGGTAAGAGGGGAGCAGCTTCTGGGCCAGCCCTGCAGCCCCTCATGCCTCTCCATACCACATCATGCAATAGCATTCCTTACAAGTCCCTAGCAGCCCAAGCCCACACTGCAGGGCCATGCAGTGGCCGCCAACCCACAAACACTTGGCTGCAACTGTGCATTGAGCCAGTGGATCTCCAGCACGTGCACCAGGAATGCAATCAGCCATGGCAGGAACGTTGGAGCACTTAATGGCACCAGTTCTAGCACAGTCCTAGTGCTCTGAGCCAGCAGCACAGGCTGATGATGAGGATCTCCACTGACCCCTGGGTTCCCCAGTGATAGGTCCCTCCACATGACAGGGGTCCAGAGGTCAAGGCTGCAGCCTGTGAAAAACACTGAACTGCTGAATCCATTTGATACGAACAACTATCATACCTGTGTGACCTGTTTTTCTAGGTCATCTAAATGTTCAGAAAGAAGTTTTGTGTGAAAATTAGTGTTCTGCAGTAGAAAAAAATTATTTTCTGTGAATGATTAAAATGGGGTATTCTACTACTGACGGAAGCTCCACTGTGTGCTGTGTCTTGATCAAAGATTGAAGACACATTTGATGTTACACAGCTTGAGAGTCCCAGCATTTGAGAGACTTAAGATTACTCTTTCTGTGTAGTGTTATCTCTAATAAATGGTATTTGAATTGATACTTTGCAGAGTCTGAGGGCCTCTCTTACTTGAATCATAACAAATTAGCAGATTCTGGTGCAAAACAGATGCTAAGATGCTGCTCAAAGCTGATAAACTGCAAGCTGCAGTGTCTTTGGAGGAAAGACAGGCTGCAGTTGCAGCTGAGATAAGTTGCATCAGCAAGTCTCCAGTAATGAAAAACAAATTAGTAGCCTAGAGGGAAAATTAAACTTGTAAGAGAAATTCCAACTCTTCTAAACATGAGTATAAATATATGATGATTATAAATTGCAAATGAAAAGTGGAAGAATAAAAATGTAAGTACTTTGTATACCCATGTAAGCAGAACATCAGACTAAAGTTTTGATGTTGCATAGAGATGACTGCAGCCTCAACTGCAAAGCCTTCCCTGAGTCTGACTCCTTTGAAGAGGGTGAATGTTAGCAAGGTATTAGCAGGGAAAGAAACCTGTGATCCAATTAATACAGATGAAACTTCTGAGCCTGTTGAAATTATGTGCAAACACTGCTATGCATTTGTCAAAAATACTACAATGATGCCACTGTAAACTGGAAGCAAGAAATCTGTAGCAGTTTTATCACTACAAATTAGAGTAAGAAAAGCATACTCCTTCTCTCCTGAAATAAGACAACTTAAAAGCAGTATTCATATTCTGTATTGTTGATTTATGTCATACTAAGTAATTGCTTTTTCTGTCTATTGCACCCCATTATCCCTACAGGAGAGGCATCACCTTACAGAGATTTATGGCAAGGGGGAGCCAAGAAAATGATTCGCTTTCTACTCTTTCACCCCAGGACATTTCCCCTTCCATGAAGCAAAATGAAACTAAGCATATATGAAAAATTTCTTGTTAGGGGTTGTTCTCACTGAATGGCCTGAAGAGATATTTCTGTGTATATTCTGCCCTTTGCAAAAAATGGAAGTGTTCTGTATGCAACATTTTCCATAGAGCTTCAAAACTTAAAGTGCCAGGCAAAATCTGGCCATAATTTTTTGTTAAGTGGCACTTTACTGCAGAGGAACATCAGCCAGACCAGATATTAATTAACATACTTTATGCAAAACATACAAGTATCAAATAATAGTTAATCTTGAGAATCTTGACTATGAAGAATTTTGGCACTGTTTCTCTTGATAAGACAATGAGTCTCCTGTTACCCATGATGTTCATGTGGCTCTTAATATTTAAGAACTTTGGAGATATATTGGAGCAGAAGAAGGAAATGCATAAAGATGGGAGAAATATCTCACCTAAGCTCTCTCTTTCAGAAATACTTTTTATTCTGTCTGGTGACGGGAGATCATAATTTTCATTTTCTCAGACAAAGTGCCACAGCTTTCATTTAATACATTTTACACTCAGGTACTTCAAAACTGAGTGAGGAAATAGAAAGGGTTTTGTGTTAGGTTCTTGGACACTTTTTCCTAACCTCTTAAGTGCTAAGATATTAAGACGTGTAATGCTGCTGTTTGTTTAACATACATATCTGAGTCAGATGTTTGGATTACATTTTTTTCCCACTCCTTAAGTGAGTAGGTGTGGGGTGTAAGCAAAAGTTTCAGAAAGAAAATAAAAATTGTAACATTTATAAATAATAAATTCATTACATCTCAAGTATGTGTACAGATTAAAAATTAACTATTTTCTATCCTATGAAACTAAAAAATGGTAGTTAAGACTATGTTTTCTTTCTATTCAACTGACTGCTTTTTATATGTATTTATACATACATATATGGTGAAAAATAGGAGCTCCTGAAAGCTGAAGATATAGATGGAATTACTGAAACTCCCTTGAAAATATATCAAAGATTCAACAGAAATGATTTTATACAAAGTAAATTGCTTTTTATGGCTTTTTTTCTCCAGATATTTCTTTTTTTTTTCTTTCAACTAAGATTTGTATCAATCAAAATATAAACATATTTCTTAATTTGTAATTTTGCATTTTCTTTTGGATATAGTTACCTACAATCTCCCTATACTATACTCTTCATATTAAGAGCAGTTGATAAGTGACAGAAGGGAAGCTGCCAGCATTTAAATGGTATTTAACACAATAGCACGTTAAAGTGCTGCTGCAGAAAAGAACTTCCAATGACTTCTTGTTAGGACAGTATATCTTATAGTTTGTCTTTTAAATACTAGGCTTTTGTGACTCTTCAGTTAACTACCTAAACTGAATTCAGTAACAACAATTAACTGAAACTGATAACCTAATTTCAAAAATATAAATAATATCGAGGGTGTTCTTCTTAGTTGTCCCCATTTATAGAAGCTCTCTCAGGCTTCTAGAGACTGAGACAGAGTTTGTGTTTCTGGTTCTTTGAGTTAAAATTTTTCCAGCATTTAGATGAGTTTGACAAATTAGAGGTTAAGAACCTCTACAATTTACTACTGTAAATTGTGTGCTATAACATACAACAAAGCTTAGATGCAGCTAGATTTACTCTATTGCTAAAGAAGTAAAGTGCCTGACTAATATCTGTACTTTTCTATTATTAAAGAATTGCTCTCTGTGTTGGGAACAAATGACAGCTCAGTATGCATGTTCAGTAGAAAAGAAAAGAATACTCGAGGTTCCAGATGATGGAATAGTTTAATGTTACAGGAAACCGTTGCATAATGAAATATGATGACATTGGGTAAGTTACTTAAGCAAAGGTCTTTATCAGGAAGAAGACAATTTACTTATTTTTCTTCCAAATAGAGGCTTATACTTCAGAAAATTTGGTAGCTATGTCAGAATCAAGTTTAAAATTCTGTGAGCTACAATTTGGGGTGAATCCAACTCTAGCTTTTAGCAGGTTTCTTTTGCAATGGAAGTAATTAGACTAAGTTCAATAGATTTCACAGGATGTGAAATTGCAAGGACCCCAGAATGAGGTACCACATGCAGCCTGAGCGAACAAATAGCAGAACAGTGGCACTGGAAAGAGAAAATTTAGTCAGAGAAATTAATTCATAATTTGTGAACCAGGACTAGATGGAGTTAACTTTATTTGCACTATCTCCCTTTACAATGTAGAATGCTTAAGACAAATACTTGACTGTGCCTGCAGAGTGGATGGCAGGATGTTTTTCCACTTATTTCAGAAGTAGCCTCTTCTTGGAGAAAAGAAACAAAACAAAACAAAAAAGCCAAAAGGGAGCAATATGTACAGAAAATATACTTAATTTTTACAAAAAGTGTACAAAATGGTTGCAAAAACAGGTATTTTTTTCTCAGACTGAATTTTTTTTTGAGCTGAGATATTTCTAATGCTGCGCAGAGCTTTTTCCTAGCTGAAAAACTATTCAATTTGTTCATTGTATCAGATTACAGTGAAAATGCATAGAAAATGCCCTGTTTTCTAAATTATGGCATTTTAAAATCCACTAGACTTCAATAAGTGTTTGGATTAGGTTCTCAGGAATACAATGTGATTTTTGGGGCTGTCCTGTGCAATGCCAAGAGTTGGTCTCTATGATCCTTTGGTGTTCCTTTAAATTCAGGATATTCTGTGATTTTATGATCCTATAAAATAATTTTAAACATTGCAAAATACATCAAACTACATTTAAACGTTAAAAATACATTATCATAACTCTTGGTTATCTAAAAATTATTGTACTTCTGTGTAAGTTCACCTTCTACCAAATGGTTATGATTGTGGAAGTCAAAACCATTGTTAAATGAGGCAGCATATACAAAAATAGACTAACCTATCTGATGTGTGATAAATGGTACGTTAACAGAAGAATTATTTGATTCAAATTAATGAAGAGTTCTTTTGTTCTTCTTTTGCTTTGATCAGTTTACTGTTTTCCTTTTTCAAATTGACTGCAATTTTTAAACCTCTCAATAACGTCAAAGCTACATATATGCTTCTTCTTGCTGCATAGTGTCTACCCTTCATGTAGACTATGTATAATAACAGAAGGAAAAGAAAGAACATTAATGCCTTTGAGAATGTGGTATTTTTGTAAATGTCATTTTGGTGCCAGTAAATCAACATTTTTCTAGCATTGAAGTATCATTTCTTAAGATACCACATACATATGGTTTACGTACAGTGGAGATTCAAAAATGTGAGTGATAAGAAAATGCTTCCCTAAGCATGCAATGAAGAGAATGAATTTCTACTAGCATGTTGAAGAAAATAATTTATAGAGAAAACTTGAAAATCATAGTGTTTAGGTACTACAGGTGGCGTACCTTAGAGAAAAATGTATTCAAAGTAAGTCCTAAAACAAACTATTTAGTGGGAGGTGAATGCATAAATGGTGGGAACCTGTCTATGAATTTGGCACAATTGACCTCCAAGAATTAAAATTATCTAGACTGTCTCTGCAGAGTCATTCTGCATTGATGCTTGTTAAACAGAAATATTTTTCTTGTGTCACATTAAAAGTAAGCAGTTGAGTTTAACCAGGATAAAAAATGTTTTTGTCCTGGCAAAATGATGTAAATGTAACATCATATATGTCTGAACAGAAATATCATTGGTAGAAAGCTAAAGAATGAAACATTTTATTACCTTCTTTTACACTGTGAACTCCTTTTTCCTCCTCCTTAGAGCAAATTAAATCTTCTTTGTTCAGATCTCATTTTTTTCGGTTTATTATACTTAAGTGGGACTTTAGGCTGAGGCACAGTTGACTATTGCACAGCTGTAGATCAGTATCTTGGTAAAGATAATCTGAATAAATTTTTTATTGTGGATTTTTCTTACTTCAGTTGAAAGGAAGTGAGAGAGGTAATGCATGTAATAGAAATAAAGTCCAAAAAATATTACTGTAGTAGTTCCTTAACTATTAAAAACCATAATATGTGAAGCAGTGCCAGCTACACTAAGATAGATCATTTCTGTGCCACCTGCAGTGCTATGTGACTTTTTCAACAAAAATCCTATATATCCATTTAGAAGTTATATTAGGTAATAAACAAAGCCCAAGAGACAATAATTACTTTTTTTAGATGTTCTTACATGCAAAATGAGTAAAATACTCATCCTACTTCATTAAAAGCGGAGCTGAAATGGTAATATTTCATTTTTGAAGTTCAAAAAAGATGGTCCTTATCACAATTGTCAGACATTCCTAAATCGCCTTCACAGAACAATATGAGATAGAGGACACCATGAGGAGCAGCCTTCTCTACAAAGTCAACATATCTATAAAGTGGGACAAATGCTTTTCAGGTCAGTGTGGACACCATTGAAGCACCAGGCTGAAAATTGTAAGGCCTGAGTAAGGCCTGAAGTTTTTCTTTCTCTCATGCTAGAGAAATTTTTCCCAGGCTTGAGATAGTTTCTCTGCTCCTCGCCTGAGCTTTCCCAAGGTGATAAAAACTCGGGAAAAACAGAAAGGAATTTATAATAAAGATTAGCACCTGGTGTTTTCTGAAAAACAAGGGAAAAACAAGGAAAAATAGTTCTCACAGTCTGTGAGAAAGTTTTGTTTTCTTCTGTTGTCCAATGGACTGCTGTTCCTTTTGCAGTTTGCGATCCACACTATAAATGTGGTTCGCTGCGACAATAAAATTGCTTTTTTAGCCATCTAGCTAGAGGAGTCTGTGTTGTTTATTTACACGACCTCAGCACGATAGCAACAGGTCTGCATCATGGAAGTCATGGGACTTGGAAAGAAAAAAGTTGTACAAAATAATGGGGATGTTTATTGAATGCCTTTGGTATACTTTGAAAAGGGTTTAGATCTCTTAATGTCTCCTGTAACAGCTACTTTCTTCAGTTACTCCTAAGCTCTTTTTGAATTTTGCCTTTATATCCAGAAACTTATTTCCATAATGCACAGAAGTGTCCCTAAATATTGGTCTAAAGTACTGTACACATTTGTTATTTTGAGTACAGCTTTTTTTGCCAGGACATGGTTTCATAAAAGCTCTGAAGGTTACTTAATGTGCTTTTTAATTTAAATAGCCAAGAGTTTATTCCATCAGGCAGCTCTTTAAGCTTTAAAGTTAAAACATTCACTGCTTCTTTCACTGAATTTGATGGGTAAGAAACAGCAAAGTCATTCAGCAGTTACTAAGACAAATATTTTTGTAGTTTGACAGTTTTATGTACTTTTATTGATTCTATTTATTCTTAAAAATATTGACTCAATTTTACAGCCTAATTACACTTAGATTTTTTTCTTGTGTAAACCCAAGCCTAGCTGGCTACTGAGTATGCAACTTATTTATAACGTGGAAATTGTTAGTGTTCAGCTGAGATGTAAATTTTACAAAATTGAAGTAAGCTCTTTCACTGCCCTAATATCAATGTCATTAATGAAGTTTACTAGTAAATTAAGAAATTAAGTCCCTGCAATATATTGAGCTTTGAACTATGCCTGTAGCCACTGTAAATTAAAAAGAGTAGATCAGTAGCTGGCATCACTACTGGAAATCCTCTCGACTTTGTTACTAATTACCTTTATAGTAGAGTGTTCAGCCCTCTGCATTTGAAAAGGCTGACATTCTGCCTTTTTAAGGTAATAAGGATGGGAGGAAATGAATTATAATTTAACTCTTTTATTATCTTTTGTGCTAATACAAAATGATTGGTGTAATTTATGTGAAAGTTTTACATTTTGTTGATAAATTTTTACTTTTTGTAAATCTTAGTCTAAACTAGTCTGTGGGAAGAGTGGTTTCAGGAAACTGATGTTCACTGTTATCTTTAGACAGACCTCCTCAGAAACTTACCCTGAGGATAACTACAGCATGACCTCCACTGTGCATTTCACAACACATCCACAGAAAAATAAACTTTCTTTCCACTTAATTAGATGAATTAATTTGGAAACTGATAATGCTGTGGTCCATAAGGAAAAAAATGTCTTTTGGTAACCATCAGTAACCAGGAAAATTGGTTATATGCATCAAATGACATGGTGGAGAGAAATTGACCGTATGAAATTTGATTAATACTGTGTCTTGGGCTGCAATACAGGATGTGGCCAGAAATGTGTGTTCTATCACCATCTGTTGAAGCCAGATGGGGCAGTGATCCTTATCTCCATGGCACATATTATCTGCTAATGGGCCATCTTTAAAACCAGGTGGGACAATCAACTTTATCTTTTCCACAACCCATCCTCCCTCCAGGAAGATACCATCTGCTGTGGCCTATTAAATCCCACTGTGTGACTGATAAAATTACATTATCCCATTAGGAGATGTTCCAGTCAGGGAGAGGAGCCAAGCCTTTCCTACCTAGATAAAAATGGACCTCTTGGACAGCAAGTTACCCTTCTTTTCACTGGATTCCAGAGGTAAACTGAACCTTTCCACATCATCACTGGACCTTCAGAGGAAAACTGCACCCTTCTACAGGAGCACTGCTTCAGCTGAACCACATCTGCCACTGCAGGGGACTGTAGCCAACATTTAATGGGACTGCTACCAACACCCTGACTGACAGGGTGTCAGGTTGTATTCTGACTCTGTCAGTGTTTTGGGATTGTTCTTTGTAATACTTCATTTCTATTTTAATTTTCCCACTAAAGAACTGTTATTCCTAATTCCCATATCTTTGCCTGAGAGCCCCTTAATTTCAAGATTATAATAATTTGAAGGGAGGGGGTTTATATTCTCCATTTCAAAAAAAGTCTTCTGCCTTTCTTAACAAACATCTGTCCTCCAAACCAAGACAACCTGGAAAAATTATTATGCCTTGACATTGTCTAAGCTTTTATGACGTAACTTTAGCTTATGCTTGCTTTTTAGAATTTTTAGAATTGCTGATAATATCTGCCTCTTTTGAATAAATTATTGGTCTTTGGGTTTTTTGAATGTAAATAGTATATTTGAGCACTTTTTTTAAAGTATGTTGTTATTCCTCCTATAAATGTGGAAAATGTAGTTTAAAAGAAGGAAATGAAATGTAGTAACATACTCATGAAATGAAATAACATCCACTAAATTTTTATAATTGTTTTTAAAGTCATTGAAATACGAATTTATTTGAGATTAACATTATCTTTCCTGCACAATTCTTTCAGGTTTTCTCATTAAACTACATGTACTAATTAATCTTCTAGTTAACCTTCCTCTCCTGTCATGCTGTGATCTCAGAATGTGACTGCATTTTAAAATTTTAGTTTAAGATGTCACTATTGATATAATTTTGTGGTTTTACTCTACGAGTTTATTTATATGTAGAAATTTAAATAATAAAATTTAATTATTATTTAAATTAGCAAGAAAGATGATTGCATTTAAATATTTTATTTTAGTCTTATTTTACATTAAAGCATTTTAGTCAGTTTCTAAAAGTAAAGTAGAGCTTCTGCTTGTTAAGAATTTAGGATAGGATGGCCACTGAAATAGCATTTGTACTGCATTTAGTGGGAATTTTGAAATGCAACAAATTATTTCTTAATATATTAAGTATATATTAAGAAATATTAATGACCATGTAACAATTCTATATTTAAATATGAACATAAATAATATATAAATCTATAAATCTATAAATCTATAAATCTATAAATCTAAATATAAATATAAATATAAATATAAATATAAATATAAATATAAATATAAATATAAATATAAATATAAATATATATATAAATAATATAAATATATATATAAATGAAAGTATTTAAAAAGTAAAAACTCATCACTTTAGATTTTTTGGTCCATTTAATTTTTCAGGTGGATTTTGTATTAAGAAATTAATGGACCACCAGTAGTTAAAAGGTTGGTGGAAAATACCTTTAAATAAAATTTCATGTAATGAAATACATTTACAAGAAAAGGAGAAAAAATTTCAGGACCTATTTGGCGACCCTGTCCTCTAATAATAGATTTGCTATCTGCAGATACTGGATTTTGGACCTCTTATTTAAGATAGTTTTCAAAAGGGTTTGATTTTGTTTTTACATATAGTTATATATATATATATAAAAAAATATAAAAATATAAAAATATAAAAATATATATATATATATATATATATATATATATATATATATATATATATATAATTGGCTTCTGTGGATAACCTACTTTTTTTGCTTAAATGCATTTAGGAAAAAAAAAAAAAAATCTTATATCCATTCTGAATAACTTATTTTGTTATAGATACTAGAAAAGATAATATAACTACCTAAATTCAGTTTTATACTTGACCCTGCACAACATAGCTGATGACAGAATACACTATCCAAATTTTTTAGGAACTTCAACAGCAACTTTGAAGTGCCTGAATATTATATTTGTACTTTATTTTTATCTGTTGAAGTTCTAATAAGAAGGAGTATATACATCATATAGCCTAATTGAAATTTAAAACTTTCATTTACTGCAGAAAAATGTATTTCTTTCGTAATAGGCTTGAATAAATTTCAACTGGCATATACACTCTGAATTATATACATGCAGTTTCATATACCCTGTACTGCCATAAGCTATGGCTGCTCTTTCCATTGAGACTTGCCTGAAAAAAGGCCTGATAGCTTTATAGATTAACTTTAAACAACAACAACAACAAACCAAACAAACAAAACCTAACCAAAACAAAACCAAAAAAAGTGAAAATAAAGATGAAATATAGAAAACCAACATATAAATACATTAGTTAGACTGTCTTCATACTCCAAAAGAAGCAGGGAAAACTGATGAGTACTTGAGAATGGGAATAAAGATGCAATTACTAAGCAAGTAGGATGGAAGCAATAGGTTAGACACCTTTGTGAAGTTGCCCCTTCAAAAATCTCTTTTCTTGACACTGAGATAGGCAGAAGCAGAAAAATTAAAAATCTCAACTTGGTCTAATTTACTTGTTGTGCAATCAGCTTCAAAATTAGATAAATAATTGAAAGTTAAGGATGTTTTCCTAATTTCAAATAACTAGGTAATAAAAGGATTTTTCCTTTTTTTTCTCCAGAATCCGCTCAAATATGGAGTATTTTAAGATATTTGAAGAATTAATTCAAATCCAGGATTTGTAAAATTTGAATAAAATAAATAACAATAATTCTCTATGATAATTGAACAACAGAAAATAAACAAGAAGCATAAAAAAGACCAAACATATCCTGTCAGGGAATAACTATGACATGTCCAAATAGTAATGCTTACATTCATTTCTGTAGAGCAATTCTACAAACACAATTACTTGATTTTTCTCAAGCCCACAGGCAATTTCAGAAAATAATTTTTAAGGTCTATCTTAATTTGTACTACACTACCAATTTCTTTGAGTGTTGGGTCAGTGTTGTATTTCCTCACTTTCAAAAAAGGCTAAGGGAAATCTAAGAGGTTCTTTGGGGTTTGAAGGTTTTTTTGGCTTTGTACCTACCATTTGTTTTTGACAAGTATTCAAATGATGATAATTCTCTAGCTGTCCTTGCCATCTTTGGTATGGAATTAGACTTAATATTTTTAAATAAATAGCAACAGTGTTCATATCTGAGTACATTACTTAGTGAATCTTCCATTTTCTTTCCAAAATAGTCTCATACTTCATTTGAGACAAATGAAGGCATTGGTGTGGGCAGGCAAATAAGGGGTTGTTCTGATACTTACAAACTAATGCTGCATTTAGGATATTTAATTTAGCGCTAAACTCTTTAAAAATAATTGTCCTGGATCAGTAATACTTGTAGGCTGTTTAAAATTCACCTCATAATTAATACTCATAAACATTCCTGGACAATTTGACATATCACAGAATGGTGTTTCAAATTGCATACAACCAATCTCCAGGAACTGCATTGTTTCTCTGAATCCACAGATCCTGAGACAGACTACTTTCTACATTCACAGGAAACTTGTATTAAAGCCCCTTTTATTTCTTCATAACTGATGGTTTTCTTTTACTTTTATGACCTTTTCTACATAAAAACATGGAAATAAATGCTGGGCGTAGGTGAGGGGAAAATTCTGAGCAATGATCTAATGGATTTTGGATTTTGGTTTAAAAAACATAATGCTCTGAGAGATTCCATTTCATAGTAATGGTTGACTGAGCAAAATCACTTTATGCACAAACTGCTCTGCTACTTTTGACTTTGAAGATTCTCAAATTTTAATGTATTTTTTGGTTGAGTAAGCTTGTGTGTCATAGATTTTACTTTGATCTGCACCTTTCGTAACTGATTACACCTAAAAGACAAGGGGTAGTACAAATAAATATGCAAATATATTTATACCAGTATCTGAGCTGTTTGTATGAGAGAGCTTCTGTGACATCTGAATGCCATGAAGTGAATTTTTGTGAGAGATACTAATGCATATGGTGCTGAGATAATTTTATTACTCACTTAATTGTGAATCTGCTCACCATTTTTAGCATGGAAGAATACGTAAAATGAGATATATTGTTTTTTGGCCTTGATATGTCTTGGTGAAGGCTACAGGTTCAACAGCAACTCTTCCAAGCATCTGAAAATAGGGCACAAATGTTTCCACTTTTTCCTTCTTATTAGTTTTGAATCATGATCACTTGAATGTAGCTCTGTAAAAATAAGGTCTCTACTTCTAGTGAATTGTATTTGACTAGGAGTAATAAGAGTAAAATATGGCCATTTGTAGAAGGATAATCAGCATTTTAAAGTAAAAATAGAAATTTTTAATTAAATAATTAATAATAAAAATATTTGTGTAGGATCATAACTAACAATGAAACTGACATTTTAATTTTCTCAAAGTCTACTGCTAAAATATGTTGATAAAAAAAAGTCATGTATTATTTGAAGTTCATAACTGTGATAGAAAAATGTCATTTTTATTAATCAAAACATATATTTCATTAGCAAGATCTTCATTTAGCAGTGCTATGTATATTCTGAACTAAGTATTCATCTGACAATCATGGTTTATTAAAATTAGAAACTATGCTAATCGTAAAAATTTATGATCTTAAATTTATGAAGGTTGATATAATTAAGATAGGCATGCTGACAGAAAAAATGCTTCTATCAAACTTGTTCAAGGTGATCAGTGTCAACATTTTGATATTTAAGGCCAGAATTTTAAAATGGCACAATGTAAGTTATCAAAATGTGGAATAGGTGTCTTTGCTTCCTCTTCTTTAAGAATGAATGATTATGGCATTTTATTTCTGCCATAAAATAATCTTGAAGATGAAGAAATTTGTTCATGTGAAATTGCTTGAATTTGCTGACTTCAGATGTATCAGGTTGTTTTTGGAAATATGAGGCCATACTAAGATATGTAAAAAGTTCAGTTAAATCTATAAAATATGTCTTAGTTTCAAAGACTCCAGTCTTTATTGGCTCCAGCAACAGAAAGAAGATACAAAATTTTATGCCCATTTGTCTGGATTTCTCACTAGTGTGATGAGAATTACATGCTGGTCCAGCAAATCTTGTCTGTTCAGTGGTTTCTATGAGGCAAAAGACATATTCTAGTCTATGGAACCTGTAAACATTGAAAATTAGTTAATCTTACATTGGATGGGAATTAATCATTTTACAGTTCCCAAGGCTCATTATGATGTTTTGTGCATAACTTAATTAATCTCTCTCCTTTTGTTCTTCTGATTTTCAGGAGAATGAGATGTCTTTGAATATTAATAGGACCAAAACAGTTTATGGGTTAAGGAGGCAGAACTGTGACCTCTTCAGTGTTCAGCACCCTGGTGACCTTTCCACTGTATGGTGGTCTTACTGTTATTTAGGATTCATAAAGTTATTACAGATTTGCCATTTCTGTAGAGCTGTTCAATATTCTACCCATAGGACTGCATATCTTAAAAATTAGTAGAGTAAAACCAATAGCAATATTGGGTGACAATGTCTGATTTGGCTCTTAAAAGTAAGCTGTAGAGTAAGTCTGCTAGGTAGAACTTATCCTAAGGAAGGACATGTGGTCTAAAAGTAGATCTCTGAATAACGCATTTTTCAAGGTGCTGTGAAATTTAGGATCATAATAAATAATGGAAATCTCTCACATGATAATCCACTTATCAGACAAAATAACCCCACTGTAATTCCCTATGTTTTATATTTTTTAACATTTTATTTTTATTTTTTTTTATTGTTTATAAGAACAATTAGAGTAAAAGCTACCTGAGAATACCAAATGTTCTGACAGATACACGAGTCTTTTGGCAAGATGAAATGAGAGGAACAAAACCTATAGGAAGGAAGAGAAATAAGCCACGTACTTATTGGAGAAATGCATTAGCCAAAGGATAATTGCACAAAACACAACAGGAACCAAAATTTTTTTAATGTAGTGATGGAAACTTCAGCTAAAACTTTTATCTTAAATTCTTACATGGGTCAGGAACAACTGAAATTGTGTTTTCCCACTGCCTGTTAAAGAGGATTATTACTTAAATTTCAATTAAAGCTTTTCACAGGCAAAATACTTATTGGTGCAAATACTTCTTTGCACACCTGCACCAAATTAATAAACTTTCCTGAAACAAAATTTAAAAGTGCAGTGGAATAGCTATTTAATGTTCTATACTAGCTCTCTCTTAACTCTCACTGTTGTTTCTCTAGTAATAAATGCTCTCCCATAAAGGCAGAGTTATAAAGAAAACATGATTCAGTCTTGTTAACCTCAGTTACCCAGATTGACCTGATGAAACAGCAGATGGTGTAAGTCATAAGGTTTGTGTAAAAATTGTAATGTTTCAAATGGAATAAGTTGTGGTTCCCCACCTCATCCTAGTTCTACTGGCATAATAAAAATGTACATTTAAGTTTATGCCTGAGTGGAAAGTGAATTTAATATATATTAGGGTGGTGAAATGTAGATTACTGTAAATTTTAGATTTAGCAGAAAAGGGATATGAGAGGACAGATGAGGTTTCTATTCCCCAGTAGGTGTCAAAACTTTATAATCTAGTCTCCTAATTGTTCATTAAAAAATAGGAAACTATACTTCTTTCACATCACATTCCTCTATCTCTAGATTCACACTCAACCAAGGTCAAAAACATAATATAGGCAAAAAATAAGAATATACAAAAATTAAATTTGAGAACGAGTGAAAACATTAACTGATCTAAAGAGAACAGAGCTTTGGTTTAAAATAATAAATTTTTCCATAGCTGTAGCAAGAGCATAGTTTTCAGATTCTTAATCCTTCAGAGTTAATGGATAATCAATTAAGCCATGGCAAAAAATTATAATAAAAATTGAATACTAGAGCTTCATAATTCTGTCATTAATAATAGGATTTGTGAAATTCAAGTTACTTGTAACTTCTGAAAAGTAAATATTCTTATACTGAACTTGTAATAATATTATTAAAAAGCACTATATAAATCCCTTCATCCTTCACCCTGCACTAGATGCCCCCAAATTGTTTTTTCCACAATTCTTTCATGAGAGCTTCTCAAAGAGGTTTATTTACTGTAAACACAACTGCATTTAGGTGATCGCCAAGATTGTTATGACAAAAATTAAATTACTTTTTTGTTGTTGTCCTGGTTTGAAAAGACACATGTGTGCTAAGTAAGAGCAGGGCCTTCCCTCAAAATGGAGCTAATAAACCCATCCCTCTGAATTAGTATAATTTTGAAATTAAGGGGCTCTCAAGCAAAAACATGGGGATAGGAATAACAATTCTTTACTAGTATATCTAACAAGGCAAGTGAAACAGCAACTACTATGAAATTAACAACAAACAGAACAGTAACCCAGTTCCAGTCCTTCTTGGCTGCAGGCACCCTCCCCCCATCTCAAGGTCTCCAGGACCCAGCCATCAGTGCTCCTTAGCATGTCAAGGGGAAAAAAATTCCCACAGGCAGAGAGGAAAGGAAAAACCAATCACCAACACCAATTTTTGACATAATTTTAAAAATACCGTATGACTGTAGATAAATAGTCTACAATTATTCTTTTCATCTACTCTCTTTAGAATTCTCAGAAAGAAATAAGTTATTATTAGTGTTTAATACACGTTATTTAGAATTTCTAAGTCACATAGCAATGTCTGAACTTTTGTTTTCCAGATGCAAAAAGCTTCCTTCTGGGATTTTGCTTTTACATGGAAACTATAATGGCATTTCTCTCTGCACCAAGGATTTAAAATTCAATGTTAAGGAGACTTAAGACTGAATGAAACTGGAAGAAAGTATGCATTTCCTGTATGTGAAAGATTTCAAGAAGAACCACAGCTTTCCATCACCCATCACATGGGTCTTGATACTTTTCTGTGCTCCACAGGCTGCCTATAGTTTACCAAAAATTTCTCTGCTGAAATAGTATCTTAAATCAGTGTCAACTCATACACTCTAGTAGCTAGATTTCAGCCCAGTTCTCCCACATTCCAGAGGTGCTGTGATTATTCACACTTTCTTTTTTCTTGAATTAATATATGAGTTTTCCATACAAAATATTTCAACCTGCTATGGCATAAAAGGATGATTTTCTGTCCCACTCTCACCTGGCCTACTTTTCTAATCTTTGACAAATTGCTATTCAGTTATTTTACTCTCATTCACTCCCTTTATTTAGCAGGGTAAGTATGAGAGCCAATAAATTTGCAAATTTTTCTGTGTCTGCTTTCTCAGTTGGCTTAGACTGTTCTGAAGACTGAATGAATAGTGTGAAGTAGGAAGAAAAACTTTCATTGGTGACAGATGGCAATAAAATCTTACTTGGCTTGCAACCTTCCTCTGCTTTCTGTTTCCTATTGGATTGACTACACTGACTTAAAGCATAGTG
Source organism: Muscicapa striata striata (assembly GCA_030060385.1). NCBI lineage: Eukaryota > Metazoa > Chordata > Aves > Passeriformes > Muscicapidae > Muscicapa > Muscicapa striata. The sequence continues at coordinate 2,383,800 of JAREIS010000070.1, forward strand.
TAGCTTTTTGATTCCTTACACTAATACACCTACTGGATTTATGCTATGAATCAATTTTATTTTCTTTTAACTTTATTTTCTTTTGTCTGAAAACTTTGCTAACAGTGATGAGCTATACCTACTTCTGATGAGGGTTGCATATGCCTGGATAGTAATGACTGAAGATGCTGCTTGTCACACTATTCCACAGAAGATAGATTTCATAATTTTTTATCTTTGAAAATAAATTCATAATTTTTGACATGTGGAGGTTTTTTACAGGTACTTCTTCCGTGTGTGTGGTAGAGAGCAAATAATGCAGTTTTAAGTAAGCTGTCAGTTTGGGCTCTAAGATTCTAGCAAGGCTGAGATAGAGCAGGAATATTTGATAATTGGAGCAAGTGTAATAGCACAGGTCTGAAAGAATGCTAGATTCAATGTCTAAAGGTTTAAAATAAATACTTTAAATTACTTTTTACAGAAGGTTGTCCTGCTGCTGTTAGGAAGTATGAGGAAGGAATGTGTGGGTGCGATCATTGCTTTTGCCACGTTGCTTTTGTGCTGGTCATCAGTAAATCAGTGATAAGTTGATCTAAGCAGCTGTCTCCAATTTGGTTTTCCACATTGGGGATGCCTGTAGCAAAATTAGTGCATAACAGCAGCAGGTGCACCTGATAGTCCTGTATAAAAACCCTTTATAAGCTGAAAGGTTTAGGTATTACTAGATAAGATATGGAAGTACGTAAGAGCTGCTTTTTTAAAAGAATTTAGGAAGTCACTTATTGTTTTCTCATGGTTGCCTGAATTCTATAGCTGTTTTCTTCAGGCCTTTAAAATGGGGTATTTAGTTATATTTACAGCTCACGGACAGCATTACCTATATTGGTGCCATGATATACCTGTATAGTAAAATGCTGAGGTAATTTTACATCACGCAGAATGATTTCAGATCTTATCTATGAAATTAAATCTATACGAACAATCAGCTTAAGACTGTAATTTATCAGGAAAATTATTCCATGTTTTAAAAGAGAATATCCTGGTCCAATTAAAAGCTGTGAATATCTTGGATGAAGATTTGATCTTTGGATGACATCATACCCAGTTAAATATTGTTTTGTTCTTTTTAGATGTGACAAAATTTGCTAGTTCCAAGTGGAAAAGGATCTGCATCTCTACACAATGTACAGCATATTTGAGCATAATGGATAATTTTGGATAACTTCTTCTGTGTACAGAATTTACCTAAAAGCAGAAATACATTGTAGGTGACAGTACATATGACTTCACATTTTAAGAAAATGACTTATGTTGCTATCTGGTAGTTTGTCACTTCCTTTGGAACAGTATCTGTCTCATTGTTTATTTCTAATTAAATACTATGTATTGCAGCAGACTGTGATGGAATCTATCAAGTGTTTTGTAATAAAAAGAATTCTACTTATTAACAATGTTTTAATGTTTAATTATTAAAAAAGAAACCCAAATGCCAAACCTGTTATTAATTCCACTAAGCGTTCCTCAGAAAAGAATGAATTTTCTGATTTTTAGTGTTGTAACATCAGTGAAATGGACTTCTTCGGCTATTTATAGTTTCATTTTCTCTAGTTACAAAGTTTCAGGATTTTTCTTTAATTAAAAAAAAAAAAAAAAGAAAAGAAAAATTAGGAGAACTCTAATACATCTCTCTTAGAATAATTTGCAATGTTTTATTTCATGTTTTGCAAAGCAAAAGCCAGTCAGAGCTTTCTTATACTTGGAAATACGCACCATTAAAAGCTAAAATCCCCTAAACCCCAACAAGAGCAACAACAAAAGAATCTATGTTGGCAGTGTACTAATTGTAGTAGAGGGATCTTATTCCATCCCTACTGTGAGAGCGTGTGCATAACATGCATAACTGCTCACTCACACTTTTGCACAGCACCTAAACAGCTTGTAACAGAAATCAAGACTATAGATGGAAAAAAAAGAATAAGTGGGGAAAAAAACCCAAACCCTGAGATGTTTGACTAATAAACAGGTATTTGCCTGTATAAGAAAGTGAAAGGTCTTTTCTTTGCCCTGTCTGTGGACAGCTCATATGCATAATTAACTGCAAGTTTGCTGTCTTGGCTCTCATAGGGCCTGTCAATTGTCAAATGAATCCACAAATTTGAAGATCCGCTCTGTTCCTTTCTACTTTAAGTGGGTTTAAGGGGCTCTATATTGTGACCTGGCTCTATGAGAGAATTTATCTCTTAGCAGGCAGTAAGTTAAAATTAAACCAGTTTTAATATAACATCTGGCAGAATGATATCTGTGAAGACACATCCACTTCATAACTGATTACCAATTATCCCATCTGTTATTTAAAAACTGTGTACTGTCCTCAGAGCTGTGGGGAGGAAAAAAAAATGGTTAAGAAGGTTTATGTCTTACACCTCACAGAAAAATCCCATGTTTTTCTGAACTTATCATTAATCTCCTTTCTACATTGAAGCTACAGGATTTGTGTTGCCAGTGTGATTTGTGCAAGAAACAGCACTATATTTATAAGTCAATTAAGATGAGTAATATAGTAACTCAGTTGCATAGATAGATTTTGACATTATACATTTAGAAAATGTTGATGCTTAACAAATACTATTGCCTACAACTATGCAAAGATAAACCCAACAAATTTTTTGGAAATCAATGAATATGCTGTAAAATACAAACAACATTATATTCAGGTAGGTTCAATATTAAAAGGACGGATTCTGTGGGGTGTTTTCATCTAGATTGCTGGGATAAATGTTACCGGTGTTAACAATGTGTAAAAATCTTTGCTGGCAAATCTAAATCCTCAGTCTATGTGAATTGGATTTGTAGATTCATCTAGGTTTGAAGTGGTGTGTGTTCAGACATTATTTTTTTAACCAAAAAATACATTACAATATAAATTTTTTAATCAGAGTTTAATGTAAGTAAAACTATAGTGTTCAATGCGGGAATGTCACATCAAGTGGTGAGATGGGAAGTGACCACTCCATGAGGAAACACGATTAAAAGAAAAAGGCTAATAAATGGCCTCTAAGATGAATTTTTCATTGGGTGGCAAGACATCAAGGTCATCAATTTACCAAGGTCATTAAAAACATATCTCAGAAATGTAGGAAATTAATAGTCACAATATATTTATTTATACAGCTGGATAAGACGGGCCATTTTACTTCTGCAGAAAGGTACTAGAACATATAGGGATGAAGATTTAGACAAGAGTTCTGTTAAATATTGTATTCAGATGTTAAAATATGACAGACAAAGCAATAGGTTAGCCCAAAGGGGGAAAAAAAAAAGAAAGACAAGGAAAAAAACCCCAAGAGACATAGAAAAGAGAGCTTTCAAAGAATTTGAAGAAAGAGATTAAGATTTCCATTTTACCTTTGTAAGTTTAAGGCAATGGTTGGGTTGTGAAGACTGTCAGTATCTTAATAAGCTCTGATTGAACCTTTACAGCACAACATACTGAAGTTTGACATAATTAGTGAATGGAATTGTAGAATGATAGAATATCCTGATCCACAAAGATCATAATGTCCAGGTTCTGTCTGTACACAGGACAACCCCAAGAATCACACCATCTATCTGATTGTCTTGCCTAAACACTTTTTAACTCTCTCAGGCTTGATGCTGTGACCACTTCTCTGGGGACCATGTTCCAGTGCCCAAACACCCTCTGGGGGAAGAGCCTTTCTCTAATGTCCAACCTAAACCTCTCCTGACACAGCTTCAGGCCATTGCCTCAGTTCTCCTCCCCTCATGAGGAAGTTGTGACTGCAGTGAGGTCTGTCCTCAGACTTCTCCAGGCTGAACAGACCAAGTGATCTCAGCTGCTCCTTCTCCATTTCTGTTGCCCTCCTTTAAACACTCTTAAAAGCTTTATATCCTTTGTGTATTGAGGTGCCCAAAACTGTGCACAAAACTCAAGATGAGGTTGCATCAATGCAGAACAGAGCAGGACAATTCCTCTTTTTTCAGGAACTTAGAATGGCTGGAAAAGCCCTCTAAGATAATGAAGTCCAACAATTGACCCAGCACTGCCATGTCCATCACTAAACGACACTCAAAAGTTCCAGCATCATGGGTTTTTTTAACACTTCCAGGGATGGTGATTACATGACTTGCCTGGGCAACCAGTTCCAATGCCTAACCACTCTTTTAGTTAAGAAATTTTTCCAGATATCTAACTCTCCCATGGCATAACCTGAGAGTGTTTCTTCTTGCCCTATCACTTGTTACCTTGGACAAGAGGCTAATATTCATCTCTCTACAGCCTCCTTTCAGGTAGTTGTAGAGAGCGATAAGGTCTCTACTCAGATTCCTTTTCTCCAGGCTAAACAATCCCAGCTCCCTCAGCTGCCTCTCACAGGACTTGTGCTCCAGACCCTTCACCAGCTCCACTGGGCTTCTCTGGATAGGCAGACACGCTCCAGCACTTCATTAGCTTTCCAAAACTGAACACAGGATACAAGGTGTGCCTCACTAGCACCCAAGTACGGGGTAAAATCACTGCCTTGGTCCTGCTGGACACACTATTGTTAATCTAGGACAGGATGCCATTGGCTATCTCATCCACTTGGGCAGATGCTAGCTTGTGTTCAGCCATTATCCATCAGCAGCCCCATGTCCTTTTCCAGCTGGCAGCTCTCCAGCCCAGAAAGCCTGTCCCAAGCCTGTAGCACTGCTTGGGGTTGTGCGACTCAAGGGCAGGACCCAGCACTTGGCCTTGTTGAACCTCACACCACTGGCTTCTGCCAATCATCCAGCCTGTCCAGATCCCTCTGCAGAGCCTTCCCACTCTCCAGCAGATCAATGCTCTCACTCAGGTTGGTGCCATCTGTCAATTTACTTGCAACTTGAGGGTGCACTTGATCTCATCATCCAGATTATTGACAAATATATTAAGCAGGACTGGCTCCAATACTGAGCCCTAGGGAGCATCACTGGGCAGCAGCCACAACTGGATATAGCTGCATTCAACACTATGTTCTGTGCCTGGCTATTCACCCAGTTTTCTACTCAACAAATAGTGCACCCATCACACGATGGAAAGCCAATTTCTCCAGAAGAATACAGTATATTTATTGTATTATGGCATTAAAGGTTTTGTATGGTGTTAAGTGTTTTATATGGTGGTAAAGGCTCTACCAAAATCCATAGACAGCACCATATCCTCTTGCTCACTTAATAAGCAGGTCACCTTGTTATAAAAAGATCAGGTTAGTCAGGCTGGACCTGCCTTTCACAAACTCATTATGACTGCCCTGATGCCCTGGTTGTCCTCTATATACCACATGATTGCACTCAGAATGATCTCTTCCACGACCTTCCCTGGCAAAAAGACCAGACTGGCAGTCCTATAATTTCCCAGATACTCATTTCTGCCTTTGTAGATGGGACCTCACATCAGGTTATCAGCGACTAATGGTACATGCTGGTGTTCTGGGACCTCCCTGCTTAACTAAGACTGGATAAGGACTTCATAATTGCAGACTAGAGACAGAGGTCTGAAATAATCCTGAAGATGATGGAAGACACCTTTATATTTTCTGAATTAATCAGAGTAGGAATTTGCATTCACAAAACATAGGAACAGAAATATATGTTGTGCTCAGCTCTATATATACATGTTGTTATGATCTTTTGGGAACAGATTTTAACTAACTCAAAAAATAAAGTTCAGAAGTCAGTCCTCCATCCTAAAGCATCTTTAGATGAAATTACTAGCAGATAGCGTAGCACATCCATAGCTTGAAGCTCCACTTGACTAATTGTTCCCATTTAAATGAGGACTACTTACTTCAGCAGACTGTGAATTGATTTTAAATATAAGCAATGTCTGGTAAAACACAGAACAATACAAAAGGGTAAAGTTTTTCCTGTTTTCTTGTAGCACCTAGCATTATTTAATTTTTTCTAAGCAAAGTAAGTACGGTATTTTTATATTTTACCTTCAACCGACTAGTGAAATCCATGAAAACTTTGCAAATTGGCCCCAGGGCCTTGTTCTTCTTGACAAATACATTAGGCAGTTAGAGCTAATAGGAGCTACATACAGTCATTAAGGTGAAATACACATCAGCTTATCTCCACCTTGACAGCAAGTTAGGGGAGTAAACACCCACGCTGAATTTTTGTATGTGACAGCTACTTTTCCTTAAAAAATCCCCAGCTTGTAATGCAATGTTCAAATATTTAAGAGTGTGACTTGCTTTCTAGACATCTATTCTAAGAATCCTGAGTATGTGTAGAGCCTTTTACTTGCTGTTTTCTAAAGCATTTTCACTTAATTTTTGTGGTATGAATCTTCACAGCACGGATAATCCATGATTTATCTCATATGAAATAACTGAAGGTTGACAGCCTTTTTCTTCTTAGTGTGTTTAATGCTTACAGAAGAATAACGTCTCCATTTTCATGGGCTACATAAATAGAAGAGGTAATTAGGTGCTTAAAGAGAACTGGTTGGTCCTATTTTTTGTATCTAGATTTTTTCCATGACATAAATTCATATTGTAATAACTAATACCTTAAAAAAAAAAAAATTGCTCTTTTACTCAATTGAGATCTGATCTGGAAAAGCAGTCTTTTAAAAATAATCAAAAATTCAACCTAAAATCCTCAAAAATACATCAGCGAATTAAAGATCATTAATTTTGCATGTCTTTTTAGTAATTTAGATTAGTTTCAGCTGTGCAGTGTGCTTTTTAATAGTGGCTGTTGCAAGGCAACCATGTTTGCACTGCTGTTCAACTCCTGCCCAGCTATAACTTACATTGCACATTTATTGGTAGTCTCAATATACTTACTTATGCACAGCTACCCCTACCAGGAGACACTTTTGCTTTTCTTCCTGTACACCTTCCAGAAATGCTGTGAATCTGTCAAGTATTGATTTGTGTTTGTGACTATAAAGCATCTTTGAGCATGCATATCTTCAAAATAAATACAGCAGTTGGGGTTTCAGGATTGTTTTGCCCTTCACCTTTATTATGGATCTGGAGCGTATTGAGCCGGGTGGAAGAAATCCCTGGCTGTAGCTGAGGAGAGAGGAGTATAAAGACATCTTTGTACTTCTGTTTTTGTGAAGCTGTACTGCATCTAGGCTTCTGGCACAAGTGTACCGTGCTTAGTCCATGATTCCCCAGGCTACTAAGGCAGCCAAGACTGCTTATGTGTCTCCACCAGATAACCTCCAGGGGTTATTTCTGCTTCGTTCTTTAATGCTCCTTGTAGAAGCTCTACCTCTGTTGCAAAGACAGTTCAAACAAACTTTTTCACGTAAAGAAGCCTGTCATAGTTACTGAGCCCAGTGTACATATAGTTATGAAATAGAAAAAAACATTTGATGACTTTATTTATTCATTTGATTATATACTATGAAAAATATTTTGGGGCTGGCTGCAAATCTGTGTCCATACAAGCTATTATCTATATATTCAGATTTTTATTTCCTAATCTCAAAAGCAAGTTCAGGAATGTTATTTGGGTTTTTTGAATGGTATTCAATTTGTTCCATGAAATGACCAATAGAAATTAAACAAAGAATAGAAATCCACTAGCATTTTACAATGGATAAAACAGATTTTCATGTTTTTATGGTTCAAAATAAAAGTTTTAGAACTTTCTGATGTGAAAGAATGGATCAATATAGATTTTTAAAGTAATGTAATGCAGAATATATATTTTTTTAGAAATTTAATTTTGTTCTATTAATTCATAAGCAACTTAACTTTAAATTTTCTGTCTGCCATATTAATGCTAGAGGTAATTGATGCTGAGCAAATATGGACAAAAAGAAGATCCTTGTAGATATTTCGCTCATTAAAAAAAAACAACCCTACAACGTTTTTGCATGTAATATAAATATCAACTCCAGCACCAATCTTCAAATCCTAATTATTACCAATTTCAGAGGATCTGGCTTCATGAACCTGTACAGTAGAGTCGTTCTTCAGGCTCACAAATACAAGCAAGGATATCACTATGTAATCAGAGGTCAGATGCAGGTGGTTGAATTTATCTTTTCCCTTTAATGATGATGAGTTTCGACAAAACAAAGAATTTGACCACATACTTAGAGTGCAAAATTATGCTCTGAAACGAAAATCTGTAACATACATCTATTTCTCTTTTGGTTTTTGAGCAGGAAAATGATGCATAAATAGATTTATAGAAACTGCGCACATAGTATTTTATGTTACAAATTTCAAGCGATTATGCTTGAGTATAGGTTTTGGATAAACTACTAGTAGTTTTACACAGGTTTGCCATTACATATGTGGTCATAATAAAACTCTTCTGTGTTTTGGAAAAAAAAAACCAAAAACTAAAACAAACCCTGTTTTCTTAATTTGTTTGTCTGTTCTGAGAAGAGGAATTAGAGAATCCTCATACTCTGGGACTGCTCTTAAGTATGCATAACAGGACAGAATAAGGACTGTAGGCATCCCCATTCAGTCTATCAAATATTAGAACTGTTTTACATAAGGCTATGTAGAATATATAGCAATTTTGTATCTTACTTTCACAGAATTTGCCTTTGGAGTTACTGGTTTAGGTGGCATTTCCTTCAGGACCAAACTTTATCAGTATATATCTTAACATGTGAATAATTTTGATACATATTCTATGTAAAAAAATGATGTTTCATTAGCCCTAATGCACCTAATCATCTTGATAGTGTGTTTCTTTCTATCCATATACTTTGTCTTGTAGTGATTCTACTAAGCCACTTAAATGTTTCTCAGAGCCTTAACAGAGCTTTAAGTATTCAAAAGGCTCTGTAATTATCCTTTAAGGGACCTTCATTACTTTCATGGTGATGAATGTTTAGTTCTGAGACATCTCTTTACCTCAGCAGGGTTTTGTTTTCTTAAAAGCACCTTAGATGTCTTTTTAGGTATTACTTTAACACTATGTGTCTTTTGCCACCTTAGTGGCTGCTTACCTCCGCATTTCATGGTTAGTTACCTTTATGTTCTGTATTCTATATTGCACATATTTCTGAAATAGAGCAGAGACTGTATCTTATAATGGTAAATTCATTGCCAAATCCAGCAGGGGCAGGGTAGAGGACAAAGAGGAAGAAGACATAGAGAGAAAGCTAGTGGTGAAGCAAGAATTTAGACAAAAAGAAAGGCAGAAGCCAGAGAATATGAATAAAGGAAAAACTATAAGGAATGCTCTAGACTGTAAACCTGCTTTTTGATAAGTGAAAGGGGTTAGGAGATTTCTGTACAATAAAATAGCTTATTCTTTGTAATCAGCATGAAGGTAACATAGCTATGTTGCACTTTTTTTTTTTTTTTTGTTTTGGTTGGTGGCTTTTTGTTTGTGATTGTTTTGCCTTCTGCATTCTGTTGCTCAACTTCTTTTTATCAGACTCAAGAGTCACAAGCTAGCAGCCTGTAAGAATCTCATTGAAGGCATCATCAGATGCTTGATTATTGTATTTTACAATCCCTCCTCTTCTGCTGCTCTTCCCATTTTCACTCAGGAACAATTTATCAAGAGAACAACTTCTGTGAAGAAACCAAGTGTCAGTTTTGACTTGAATATGAGAAAACTGAGAATTTAAGTGAAGAGTCTTTAAGTAAGTGCCCCTTACTGTTTCAGTTATGAAAACATACTTGCAGGAGACATAGGAATTGCAGGAATATTACCTGTGTCTTTGACTGTTTTCCCAACAGGCACCCACTCAGAAGATTATTGTTCTGTGGCACAAAGTTATGGGAAATGAAGGCAATGATTGAGACTCAAGGGCTAGACTCTACATCATATCAAGTATCTGGAGCTCCTTGAAGTTAAAAGCAAAGAAAATCAGTGTATGTGATACATATCACTACATGATACATAGTGTTGTATCAGGAAGTATTTAAGGCCCAGAAACCAATTTATTCTTTCCTTCCTGCAATTAATGTCTCATTTCTTTCAGAGTAAAATGGACATATCTATGTATCATTTGGCTCTTCTGTATGTGGCATTTCCACTAATGCAGGTTTGCAATTAGAAACAGAGTAGGTTGCTTTCACAGCCTTCTTTTATTTATTTTTTTTTATCATAAATATCATAATACAAATTTTGACATCAAACAGCATGCAGTAATTTTCATCATAAATTTGGGCTTGGACTAGAGGACCTTCAAAAGTTTCCTTTTAACTCAAACTATTCTGAGTTGAATATTCTATGTCTATACCCTATGTTCACTATTTCTGTGAAATATGTGTATACCAGTCACTGGGTACAAGAAATGCAGAAAGCATTATACGTCTAGCTAGAATGCATTTCTTCCTGTTGAATCATGCTGGATAGTGGATTTTGATATCTACTAATAAGAACAGAATTCACTCTTGCTGTTTAATGAAATGATCTCAAGTCAGTGATGCTTGTTTTTTGTTTTGTTTCATTTTTTTTTCTGAAAATCCAACATATATTCCAAGTCTCAGAATTATTTTCAGAAGACATAGAAACTAGGTGAATTAATGATGTAGGTGTTAACAAAGGAGCACATTCTGTGCCTAATTTTAAGCATTTGTCTTCCAAACGGCCACAGAGAACATGAAGTCTGAAAAAAACCTAAGAAGTGCAAACTGTTAACTAAAAAATACTAAACATGAAGGTGGCTTTTCTTGTTTTAGTTGAAAGTCTGTATTTATATGCTGCAGGGGCACAAATCAAAATGCTCAAGCAAGACGATCTGTTTATCAAACCCAGCTAGATTACAAAGGATCTGTTTAATTATATCTCTTTCCTCCAGAGATTTTAGTCTTTATTAAAAACAGTCAAGTCCCACCTCTGGTATTTCTTCTGATATGGTGTGATGCCATGGTCACCAATCCTTTGTAGAACTGTTGTCCTAGGGGATAAAAAACTTTTCCTTGTCATTTGTCACCTGATAAGGCACCACTTCTAACTACAGGATACTATCTTCTAACTGCATAGGATTATGCCTTAACAGTAATGCTATCTCAAAGCCAGAAAACTGAGCACACCTTCACTGCAATCTGGATGACTCCAGCAAAAATAAAAGTTTCACAATGTGAAAAAGAGGATAAATTGTAAGAAAACAAACACTGCTTAGGACTTTCAAAACTGAAGTATCTGATGCTTCTTGTGGAGCTTGAATTAAGTACATTAAGTACTTTTTGCAAAGTTGGAAGCAGAAGACTCTGGGAAGATGAAAAATATGTGGAACTGTATTTCCACAGTTTAAGCAAAGAGTTAAACACAGACCACTGGTGTCAAGGTGTGACTGGGGTTTACCAATTTTAATAGATTTAATTTCTCTTGGGGATCGAATTTAGGAGTAAAGACAAAGCAGGCTTAAAACTTAAAAGGGGTACAAGAAGAAATTTAGTAACAACACAAAACAATTCAGAACGAGACTTTCAGACTACTCCCTCCTCCCCCTTTCATCATACCAGCAACATACAGAAAACACTTCAGCCAGTCATCTAGTTAAATAATCATTTCAGTTCACTCCAGAGAGAAAAGTCCCTTATTTTAGTTTAGGCTCAGAGGGTGTCTCACTCTCATAACTTGCATCCACCTGGAAACCTACAAATTATGATTTTCTTCCTCCCATTCTCACAGTCCTTCCAGAGCTGTATATGGGTTGCTGAAACACATGGGGTGTCATTTTAAAGGCAGGCTGCTGAGAAACACAAAAATTTCTTTATCTCATTCTTCACCAAGTGTCTCTGTCCAACATTCCAGTCCCAAAAACAGAGAGCTTCATTTCCCGAGGCAAAAAGGTCTTCATCTCAGGCACTTAACCTCCCCAAGTATATTCCACAGTTTAAAGGAATTTAAGTAAAGTCACAATCCTCTAAAGCCCACAAAAAGAAGGTTTTAAGCTACTTATCAGTGGCGAACTTTTCCTATCTCTCCTCCTATGAGAACTTGGTCTTCATTCTGCTGACTTCTGTAATTCTTCTTGCTTCATGCCACTCATTCTGAGGAGCTCAGGAAATCCGAAGTCTCATTCAGGTACTAAAAGTTAAACTTGTATCCAAACGATAAAAAGCCAGGCTGGAGCCACGCTGGGAGAAAACGTGGGCACAAAGGGGAACCGCATGGAGATGGCTGGACCTCCTTCTGCCGGGTGCTTGGCGTTTCAGTAGCCCTCTCATCCCCAACTCGGCCATGCTGCATGGAGAGGAAAATCTGGGCCAAGCAGGAACCGGGGGCCGAGCCGCGGCACCTGCCAAGCCCGGCCAGGACCGGGCTGGGCCGGGTCCCCCAGGGCCACCCGGGACCGGGGCCCGCCGAGGCTGGGCCGGGTCCACCACAGGGGCTTCCCGGGGCCGGGCCCTCCCGCCTGCCAGGGCTCAGGCTGTGCTGAGGCCAGGCTGGGCCTGGCCCCATGCCGGGGGCCCGGAGTCCTCCCTGCCCCTGCTCCCCTGCCCGACCGGAAGACAGAAAGGCTCCACCAACCCTTTTTCCCTGTGGTTTGTGAAAGCGAAACAGCGTTCTAATTGGTTTCCTGGGCTGTCAATCACCAACCCAGGTCTCTGATTGGTCCCCGCAGCCTCAGGGGAGGGTCCCAGAGAGGGCACTGCTCCCTTTGTTTCAAGCCGTGTGCTTCTCGAGAGGCTCCCTTGGGGGATGGGAACCCATCCCCCTCCCCGCTCCATGCGTCCCCAGCACAACTGGCCAGACAATTCTCTTGTTGTTGGGTAATCATATGGTAACAGATACATCACTTTTACAGCACCTGTTTTCTGCATCACTGCAGCTTGTATTCAGAAATTAGAAAAGTCCACACCCAGGCTGGAGTAGAGGACATAAAAACAGGGTACAGAATAGACCAGGCACTGCCAGTGGTGAATGGCTCTTACACAAGGCTTTTTATCTTGCAGCATTTAAATGACTGCTTCCAGTAATGAGTGACCACTGCTTTATAAATTTATGCTCACAATTTCTTTATAAAGTCAGGATATGCTGACATGAATTCAGTGTGTTATTTTCTGGGCATAATTTGCTGCCTTCCGTTTTTGATTATTTTTCTACAGAGGGCTATGCACATTTGAATTAATGATGACAGGATGATTCAGAAATACAAGAGGCTGTGGAAACTTTTCCTTTTTTCTAGAAAAGAGGATTCTGAATGCTTGGTTACGCTTTTGGTCCAAAAATTTTCATCTCCCCAAAACTGTTTTGGTTACTTTTTTTCTGTCCCTCAATTAGTACTAAGGGATAATGTAATTTGGATAGTTTGGAGATTAAACAAAAGTCAGTCAAAAAAGAAAAAAATATGTCATAAAGAAAACGGGTTCTTAAAAACAAATAAGGTCTTTTTTGTTGTTTTTTGTTTAGTTTTTAATTTAAGAGTAAGGAAGTGTAGCTAGAATTCTTTGGTAATACTGTTAATTTGTTTAATTTATTAGAGTATTAGATATTCTGAAAGTGTTGAACAGGGGAAACAATGCATTTTGTCACCTAAGGATTACTGTCACAATAATGTCACTCTTCTGTGGAAGGGATAATCACACTTAATATATTGTGTTACTTTTGTAAAATGGGTATTTGCTCCAAGAGCAAAATAACTGTTCTGGAATAAGAAATTAAACTTTTGTGAAATGTTTTTTTAGTTAATTGACATATTCTCATCTTCACATTATTATATTCATGCATACATCTTAGCAGCAGTTAGGCTAACATTGCTGGTACTGAACCATAATCACAAAGAGAGCTGGGGTCTCTTTTAATCCACTGTAGCCTGTGCTGTACAAATGAGTGCAGCAACTACTGATATTAGTACTGCTAAAACAAAGAGAAATTTTCACCTGTGAGTTTGATGAACTTCCACAGAGGAACACTGATACATGTAAAACTTGTTTCCAAGCTTAGAGTTTTCCTATGAGGTACCAAGTTTTCAGTTTCCTTTGGATGACTTTTACAAAATCTACTTCAGCTTCTACTTGTTCCAGATGCCTTTCTCCTATACCTCTTGGTATCTTGGTCTTTAACCTTCTGCAATTTATTGTGGACATTTACGCCTTCCCCACTTGTCATTATATCCAGCCTGTGTTGGAAAACAGGCTTTGTATCATCTACTAATCTCAGACATTGTTAGCTCATTGTTCGCTCTGAACATATTGCACAGCACTTCCTGGCCCTGTGACTTTCTGACTAATCTCACTGATCAGGTCTCTTACAGCTTTTGGAGAATTAAAATTTCTTAAAGCCTCTAGAGACTCAAATTTGATATAGAGAATCAGCTAGAACATGAAAAGTATCCTTGGCTGTGGATGTCTGTGGATGACAGAAACTGAAGATGAAAGACACTGTTTTATGAAACAGATAATACAAAACCCATGTCTACAAATTTGGCGATTCTCAAAGCAGAGGAGTTATCCAAACAGATTTAAATTCAAGAAAAAGAGGGAAATGATGCTATATAGAACTTTCAGACATTTCTGTTTTGTGCGTTTTTAATATTATTTTTCTTACATTCTGGCAGTGGATACTCCTAGAAAAAGATACGTAGGTGACATTAGGCATCATGGTACAAATATCAATTTGGTTCATAATTAATTTGTGACATTTCATTTTTTTGTTGTTGTTTTTTCATTTTCCTTTTTTTTTTTAATTCATATCCCTCATAATAGTTGCCTGCATGTTTCATTTCAAGGTACTAAGAGCAACTGTGCTTTCGTACAGCTTGAATATACAGAAAATGCCATGTGACAGAGGAGACAATTTTTTTAAAAACAGTGGTAGCCTTGTTGCTCAGTAAACCCTCAACAAAGGTAGGCAGCTTTTTTTCACCCTGGCAACCTATCCTAAGTGAATCTCCCAAGGATCAAATGTGACAAAAGCTTTTCAATATCTTAGTAAGAGACCTGGATTATAGGATCAAGTTTACCTTGATGAAGTTTGGTTCTGCTACAAAATCGAGTGGGTAAGTGAATATTTCAGCACCTGCAGGGACACCTGGGTAGGCTGAAAGAGTGGGCTAACAAGGACCTTATAAAGTCCAACAAGGACAAGTATAAGGTCTTGTACCTGGGAAAACATAATCTAGAAGCCCAGCACAGGCTGGGATCTATCCAGTGGGGCAGCAGCTCTGTGGAAAGGGACCTGAGTGACCTGGTTGACAACAAGCTCAATATGATAAAGAGTGTGCTGCTGTGGCAAAGAAAGCCAAAGGGATGCTGGTCTGCATCAGCAGCAGAGATAAAAAAGATTTTGCCATGCTCTATTCAGTACTTGTCAGGCCTGAGTACAGTACCTGAAATACTGTTTTCAATTTTGATCTCTGCTATACAAAAGAGATACGAACAGGCTGGAGAGATTCCTGGCAAAGCTCACAAAGATGACTAAAAGACTGAAAAACCTGCCATGTGAGAAAAGACTGAGAGGACTGGATTTGCTCAGCCTTGAGAAAAGAAGTTTCAGGAGAAACCTTTTCACCATGTTCCAGTATTTAAAAGGGTGGTTACAAAAATGACAGAAAATCTTTTTTTTTTTTTTTTTTAACATGAAATCACATGGAAAACCAAAGGGTAATAGGTACAAGTAAAACATGGAAAGATTCTGATTAGAAAAAAGAGAATATTTTACAAACAGAATAGTGAATCATTTCCAATATTGGAAATTTTTGAGATTCAGCTAGACGGTGCTGGGCCATGTGGTCTAAATTACGCTTTTTCCAGAAAAGGCTGGAGCAGATAATCCTCAAAATCCCCTCCCTACCTGGTATTCTATAAATCAACTGTATTCTATCCAGATCCTTTTTCAATCTCAATACTTAGCAGTCTTCTTTCCCCAAGAAGCCTGTACTCTGCTTCTACAGTAGAAAGTAAGAACAACATTTTACAACCATAATTTTTCTGTGTTGTCAGCCACAAGAATTGGACCCACCTGTGAATCTGAGCTACCAGCTCTGAAAATCTACCTACTCTAGATGGGTCAAAGCCATTGTGTTTAAATTACTTGAAAAGATTCTAGATGGGACTTAAAATGACAGGACATGAACACCAATTGCTAGTTCCTGCTTTACTTCTCAAGCTATAATTGTACTAATAATTATTTTACCTAAAATCTTACATGAGCTTTTCTGTACTTAGATTTTTATTTTAATAGTGTTGTAACAGAGTCAGTTGTTTGATTCTTAAAACAGAAATATAATTTGTTGGCTCTAATCCTGATCAACTTGTTTCATTAATTACCTAGTTGAGGTCTCAGCAAAAACCGCCATGAAAATTATATAGTGTTTTTCAGTCATATCATCTAAGTCTGGGGCAAGTCTACTTCTAGAAGTCAATTAATTATGTATATTTTTACCTGTAAAACCAAACCTCAAAATATATGCTTTTATAAATATTTTGGTCCAAAAACTCTATTGGAAAAGCAGAATGAGATCATATGTATGGTAAATGTATTAATTTTTTTATATATATGAAAAGAAATTTACATTTTGCAGGCTTTTGCAGCCTTGTTTGAAGTGCTATGCACTCTTTTTGGTGGCTTTTTTGTTTTGTTGGGGGTTTTTGGTTAGTTTGTTAGTTGATTTTTTTTTTTTTTTGTTTGGTTTTTAGGTTTTGGGTTTTTTTACAGCTCCTCTGTTGCTTTTCCATGTGATAGCACTATTGCATGTATTACTACAGTATTTACTGAGCTTAATTCCCTTGAAAATAATTCTGAAACACAGGAGAGAACCACAAAAGTAATAAAGAAAAGATAACAACTTCTCTTACTCTCTGTTGTAACAAACCAATGAGAAGAGCCTGTAAATGAGGGAAGAGAAAATCGAACAGATTAAAAAAGCTGAATAAAAAATAAAGTTTGGGGCTTCTTAAGGTATAAGTTTTCAAAGAGTTTGCTTCTTGAGACACGAATTTTTATCATGTGTACTCTGTCCCATAAATATGAGGCACCTTATACATATATATACATATATATACATATATATATACATATATATATTATCCTAATTATCCTATTCCTCTTATCAGCTTCTTTATTTTTTTATATCTATGCCTAAAATACAACAACCATAAAACAAAAACCAAAGCAATCCAAATCTATCTTACCACACAATAAAAACAAGCATTTTTTCTGAAAGATGCATTACTAAATTTAATTATATTTGACATTTAAATGGTTTCACTATTTCATTATCCATGCACTTCATGATTAATATTTTCTTTTTATATATATTGCAGACATGAGAAAATACCAGCTATTGATATATTTAAAAAGAGGAGGGACTAGGAAAGGCATAAGGCCCAATTCCTGACATAATATGGAAGCTAATTACAAACCTTACCCTAAGAATTATTTCTGCATTCTGCATACAGCAGGCACTTCCCAGAAGGCAGACCAAATCTATGATGCTTGAGGGGAATTCAGGTGCATTCTCCTGACTCCTAGGCTGTAAGACCATGTTTGCTAGCTTGCTTTTTTTCTTATTTTTTAGAGACCAGGAGACCTCAGACTACTTTTTTTGACAATAGAATAGCTTCAGAAAATGGGAAAGACTGCCTTCTACCATTGAAAATCTGTCCTTTAAGAAGCTGAGAGACATGGCTTCAAAATTCTCATGATGCTGCGTAGTGTTTGCCACTCATGGGACAATATTTGGGCCATTGTGAAAGAGGAAAGAAGAAGCTGGGTGTTTTTGCCAGTAATATATTAAATTCCTTGAATTCAATAATTAAATTCCTTATATATTCACCAGACAGTGGCTATAACTGCCCTGTGAAAGATGCAGCAGGGTGAACGTTGTAATTATGGAGGTCAGCCACGTTTGAGAAAAATGGTTTGCTGCTCAGCACAGGAAGACAGATGCAGTTTGGTGATTAAAGGTGATATCAGGACTAGTAGGTGGCTCTGCAATTTGGGATGGAACACCTAACTCATAATTCTTTGCTGCCTTTCTTTTGATCTTGCCCTAAATAGCTCAGACTTATTCAGAAAAGCTGTGCCAACAAAGAATACTCACTAACCTGAATTAGATTAGCACCAAAATTATTGGCTTATGCTTCCTCTTATTAAAGATGACTGAAATTTTCAAGTCAGCTAAATTTCAAAGGCTGAGGAACCATATATAAAGCCAATACCAAGATGAACTTAATTATTTTCAATTAGTCAAAATACCAGGAATATATAAGCTCCTTTATACTCAACACTAATATTAATAAAATGTCATATGTGGCAACAGAAATAAAATCACAGGCACCTGTTGTGAAGATGTTAATCTATAAAAGGTTATGCTTTTTATTATTACCCTGTTTTCAGTCTGTTTTCTGCTTTAATAAAACTCCCACTGATAGCTTTGGAACTGAGACTGGAATACTGGGTATATAGTCCTGTGCACAGACATAAGAGACAGATTTGTATTATTTTTCTTGTTTGCAAGTCTTCTAAAGTTCTGGCAAGTTAACTACATGAGGTAAAAATGAATAAATTCTTGAAATATGACTTCATTGCAAATTTTGAAACCAGATGCGTATAAAGGTGTCATTAGTTATCAACTAGCTCTTTTCTACCTACATATTAAATACAAAGGATAAGTGTTATTCAGGTGAAGTTATAAATCAGTTAAATCTCATTACTCTGTTCTCAATATTAAGTCCCAGGTTTTAAGTGTTCCTGTTTCCCATATAGGTTATATAAGAAATAAATAGCTTATTACTGTTTGCATTTCAGAATGTGCATGATGAAGTTGCATTCTAGAAGACAGTGAAGCCAATCGAATACTTAATTTGTTTCTTCCCTATTATTAAAGCATGAAATAGCAAAAGAAGAGAACAACTATAAAACATATTGAACATGACATATATGAGATTAATGTCTGAACATGAACAACATACAAATGAATAAGCAGATTTGTCAGTGTACAACATTGGGACTTTTTAACCAAGCACTTTCTAAAAGTAAAAAGCCCTATCCTTTCATAATCTGTGTCAGATTTTCAACATAGTGACTTGTATCACACTGACTATGCATTCAAAGTTTTAAAATAGGTTTCACAAGAAAGAAAAAGCTTTGAGGTGAAGAAAGCTCATATCAGCAGTATAGATGACTTTCACTGTGTTGCTTTTACTGTATATAAGAAAACAGGGCTGGGGATTAAAGAGAGTATAGAAACTCTTTTTTGCTAATTTTTGTTAAAGTTGAAGAGTTTCTGCAGAAGGCAACAACAGATGTGTTCTGTAGAGCCTATAGTGATATAAAGTTAAGAGTAAATAGGAGTAAACCTAAAAGTCCTCTCTCTGTTTTTTCTGTATTTCTTAGTTTTTTAATCTCAGAAATACATGTCCAGTCTTCGCCAATGTGTGCTTCTGAGATTATGATAAATAGGAACAAAACTGTACCTGATTGCTTTGGCTGACTGTAGCAAATTTTGTAGAACTCTTGCAATTCTCTCCAGCATGACATAATTAATGTTTATGCTTGTCGTTCTGTCTGTTGCTTGCTTACTTTCTTCTATATTTCCATATAATCTGTGTGTTTCCTAACTCTGTTTAGTTTCTAACTGCACTAAGAGTATTGCTGATATCAAAGGGGTACACAAAGCTCAGTCAAGGTAATATTACAGACAAATTGTTCCCTTCTATAGGAAAAGCACAGAGAAAGATCAATATTAAACCTCAGTTTGTGGAAAACCCAGGGCATTATCTACTGTTTCAGGAGGGATAAATGGGAGAATGAAAGACCTAAAGAACATAAGCTTCCCTGTAATTGCATCAAGTGTGAGGATCTGAAGGGAATCTTGATTCCTAATGCAAAGATACAGACGCTTAGCCTCTGCAGTACTCCTTTCAAAACATTCCTCTGCTTTGCAATGTATAAGGTTTAGTGGATGCTCTGCTGCTTTCAGGTTGAGTATTAGTTCTTGCTTCAAAACACACCAGTCTGGACTCAGAAGTTAGTGCTGTTTCAAGCAAACTGCAGTGGCAGCATGGCATGAGTAACTCATATAGAAAGGTCAGAATGAGGAGAAGGGTGAGTGTGCAGAGGGTGACTATTGAGCAAAAGACCAAACAGGCCAGTACTACATTACACTGTGTATTAAAACTACTGGTTACTTGCTTTTCTTAGGTTTTTTGGAGGGTATTTGTTAGTTTGTTTTTGGTTTTGGGTTTTTTTTTTCAAATGTTGCAGGAAAAGTCTTGCTGGCAGTAAGGATGGAGTAAAATCTGGAGAAAGCTAGGCAACTCTGATTCATTTGCATCTTGTTTGCCACCCCAGGACTTTGAGATATTATATCTCATGAAATTTCCCTAGAGATCAAACACAGAAAAACATAATTCCCAAGAATTTCTCATTCTCAGACAAGACCTGGCCTGAGTTCTTAATGCATTATTCAGCAAAAAAGGCAGCCTAAATGAGTGAGTGAATTTGTCCAGTCAAGTCTGCGGTAATAAAAAAAAAAAGCACAAGAATAAGTTTTTTCTTTTTGGTTTTATATAAAAGAGCATCAGACAAGACAATTGCTCATTTTACATTCAGAATGAAACTGCATTTGCAAGAGCTTGATTTTTCACTGATATGGATGGGGAGAACCACTCATGTGGTTGCTAATCTTTCTGTCACTGCTCATATCCCAAATGTCTCTCCCTCTCAGTGTCTGTTTCACAGTGAAATAAAGACTACCAACCAGAAGCACACCTCCAAAGTGATCTTACACCTTGAAGTGAAAAGATAATGATCGTATTTACCAGCTAGGCACTGGTATATTAAGTGCTGCTCATTGTATGCTCATTGTATCATGTATGTTTATATTGCAAATATATATATATATATATACACACATATACACATACATATATACAAAATATTCAGGCTGGATACTTTGCTTATAATCCTCATAGGCCTATGACAAAGGAAAGAGAAATAAGAACAATTTTCCCTTTTCTGATGTCTGCAAAATAATATCTAAATGGGGGGAAAAAAGGAATTAAATAATTTCCCTGCAGAGAATTGTGTGTATGTTTCAATGCATTGAACAATGTCAACAACAGTTAACCTACAGTATGTAGAATCTGACCCTGGTTTGTAAAATGCAGTCCAGATCAATGAAACATTGGCTATTTGCAGCTTACTCTTACTGCTGACAATGCAGGTGAGACCTGCCCATTCGATTCAGAGATAGTCACATTTCTGAAAAAGCTGAGTCCCATATTTTTGATCTTGTTCAACTTGCAGAAACCTGTTTACTACCTTTCTTCTTTCCTATTATCTCTCTGTTACACATTGCTTCAACAAAAAGCCAGATTCGTATCCTAATTCTGTTGTCAAATGTACAATTTCACACAAATTAAGACAGAGAAGACAAATTATATGCCTTTTTCTCCTAACATGGTAGAAATAAGGCTTGCATAAGTTACATCTTCTGCTGTATTACCACTGAACACTTGACTACTTTCTACTGAATTGATAGATTTTGAACATGAAATAATTATGTATAATTGAAGCCTGGTAATGCTGATTTTTATACAGCCCAAAAAAAAGTTACTTAAACAACTTATTAATGTTTACCTTCCTAATATTCCTTCTTCAAGGAGAGTATATTCCAACTTCAAGGAGACTTGTCATTTGCATAGAGAAATAAACCCAGGCTCTTTATGGAATGATAGTTTCATGACTCTTGCTTCCTTGGAAATGAAATCTAGGCCTGAATAAGAAATACAGAAAATATCATAAACAGAGAAATACAAAGCTGACCTTCACTTTTCATACATTGGGTAGACAGACAAAATGGATCCCCAGGCTAGATGCTTTGTAGTCTTATTTGCACCTGTGTTTGTAGCTGTATCCTTGGGCATGATGACAGTAAACAACTTCACAGCAAGGAGCTCCACCTGATTTTCAGGTGCCTGAAATCTCCACATTTCAGCCAGGCACCTAAGCTCCCTACATGATGGCCAGGGAATGGTGCCTGTCAATGAGATCTATACCAACCCAAACACTCAGTGAGCCATGACCTAAGTCATTAGTCTTCATAAAGCACTAAAGAAAATAATCCTCATTCCCTGTTTCTGTAGAAGAAATCTACATCAAATAGAAGTCACAGCCCAGAGTCTTCTTCAAGATTTACTTGACTCCTTTGACAAAGGAAGAAAAAGTTGTACCAACATTTGAAAAGATTTGCAGAGTATCTGGGGTTTGCATCCCAATCCAAGGCATGGATCTTGGGTTCTTGGCCCTTCAACACTCTTGAAGATTTTCAAATTCATGGTGGTACACAGCATGGGACAGCGAGTCTCTGGATCTCTTGTTCATTTCTGCTCAGACCCTTTGGCTCTCACTCCATTCCTATCTCAGAAACCTTCCTTTTGCAGGTTACAGTTGACCTTTTCATTTATTTTTGTGGCTTAAGCTAAGCTTATATTCATCTCAGAGTTGGCTGATTCAGCTAGAATCTTGCGCTTCCAACTAAAGAACTAACTTACAGCTGGTGTCATCAATATCAGCCTCAGATAATGCACATTCTTGCATATTTTATAATTGCATATCCTCCACATTTTCTTTGGGAAGGTCAGCTCTGTGATACCTTTCCTACACTGTGTATATTTTCCTAAAAGTCTCCCAGATCATATGCCCCACAAGCCTGTTCCCACTATTTGCACTGTAGCCATGAAGGAATATATTAAGCAAGGCTTATACATAAATGACACTTTTTTTCACCTTCCTTTACTGCCTTTCCTTCTGATTCATTGCACATATCCTCTGCTATCCTCCATCCTTTTTACATTATCAAAGAAACATCATAACAGTATCATATTCATATGCATCCAATGTCAAGAATTTATATTCCTCCTTTAGGAAGGAATCAGATATCAAAGAGAACTATAAGCTTTGTGTACTGTGATCTGCCTTTGATAAATCCATATAATATTTTTTGCTTCCACAGTGCCTTTCTAATCTCTATGCCTTTAGATATTCTATCCTTCAAGACATGGTCTAATTAGGAACAAAATCACCAAAGCACCTTAGCATCAAGTCCTCCATCACCAAAGCCCTGTTTTCTTGCTTCCTTTTATTATTTATACACTTATTTCTACAAATCAATTTGTATAACATCCTTTTAAAAATACCCATGCCACATGTGATATGTTAAAATACTTAAACACTGTTTTATTGTTATTATTATTATTGTTGTTGTTGTTGTTGTTGTTAGAATTATTATTGTTGCTATTACAATTCTTCTTATTGCCATTATTACACATTTAATATTTAGAAAAATATTTGATGTCAGTTTTATTTAATACCTTCATGAATGACCTAGACATGGGAAAAAAATGAATCCTTTGTAAGTTTGCAGATGATACCAAGCTGGGCAGGAGTCTTAATCTGCTGGAGTGTTGGAGTGCCCTGCGGAGGATGTGGGCAGGCTGGATCAATGGAATGAAGACAACAGCATGAGGTTCAGCAAGGTGATGGATGTGTCTGTCACTTGGATCACACAAACCCCAGGCAGTGCTGCTGGCTGAGGGCAGAGGGGCTGGAAAGCTGCCTGGCAGAAAAGGACCTCAGGGTGCTGGTCAACAGCAACTGAACATGAGCCAGAGTGTGTCCTGGTGGCCAAGAAGGCCTGAGGTTTCCTGGGCTGTAACAGCAATGGTGTGGCCAGCAGGACCAGGGCAGTGATTGTCCCCCTGTACTCAGTACTGGTGAGGTCACACCTTGAATGCTGTGTCCAGTTCTGGGCCCCTTGATTCAACCAGACATTGAGGTGCTGGAGTGTGTCCAGAGAAGGGCAATGGGGCTGGTGAGGGGTCTGGAGCACCAGTCCTGTGAGGAGAGGCTGAGGGAGCTGGGGATGTTTAGCCTGGAGAAAAGGAGGCCCAGGGTGACCCCTATCATTCTACAGCTCCCTGAAAGGAGCGTGCAGCCAGGTGAGGGTCAGTTTCCTCGCAGGCAACCAGCAACAGGAAAAAAGGAAATGGCCTCAGATTGTGTCAGGGGGGATTCAGATTGGACATTAAGAATAATTTATTGACTGAAGGAGTAGTCAGACATTGTAACAGACTTCCTAGGAAATGGTGGAGTGACCATACTTGAAAGAATTTAGGGGACATGTGGATGTGGCACTTGTGGACATGATTTAATACCATAGATGTCAATGCTGAGGTAATGGTTGGATATAATCATCTTAGAGGTCTTTCCCAGCTTTAAAGAATATATGATTCTGTGTATAAGTTCATTTTCCAGTACCTCGTATTTATTTCTTGTCTTGGGAGCCACAATACACAGGGCATTTATGATGGAAATAGTAAAATTCTTGACTGTGAAATAAGAAGATTCACAAGGACTAAGAAGAAGCATTTTCACAAACCCTGAAAAAAAGTTGTCTCTGGAAGTTTCATGGCACCCTTTCAGGTAAAAAACCTGAATGGTCAGGATATCAGGAGCAAAAGAACTCTGTGTAGCCACATATCTTGTTACAACCTTCAAACACAGACTTACAACAGTGTTAAAGGCATGAATTCTTTTGTAGGTGCATGGAGTCATGTCTGCTCTGGTTTGTGTTTTGTGTCTCGTCTGAGAAAAAGATAGATTTCAAATTCTTAATGAAGTCATTAGTGTAGGTGCAATAAGTGTAGTTGCAATAAGTGGCAAAATGAGCCATACACAGATGGCTTCCATTCCCTCCCCTTTTAACATACACAGCCTGAAAGAAAATTTGCAGCTTTGCAATAAGACAGACTATGCTATTTTGACCCTACTGGAAAATAACAAACCAAAACAAACTAAAAAAAACTGCCAAAACATTGTTAAGACTAGCAGTTTTGCCACCCTTATTTCTGAACATCAATTTTTACTCTGTGTCATACCTACTATATAAAGCTATATGATTAAAAACTATGTGTAGCACTATAAGGCAGACATGAATTTCATTTTTTTCTTTTGAAGTGGCTTAAAAATATTACAATATCATTATTAGTGTACCTGGCATTATGTGTTTCTGTTCATTTATTTTCGATTTATATTTGTCTTTGAGCATTTCTGCACTCTGCAGTCTCTGCAGACAATTACAGCAGTGTTTTTCTGCAGAGTTGGGAATAATACTGGGAAGATTTTACATGATCATGAAAGAATTCGACTGCATTAAAAAGATACATTCTCCAGCTGCATTATACTGCTAGATGCTATAGAGAGAAGCCTGCAATACCAATGAAACTGCAGCAGGTGGCACTGGAAGGAGGGTTAACCAGGGCCATGATGAAGACGAGGGGATCAAGAAAACTAAATAGGAAAAGACGAACATAAACGTTTGAAACAAAGTATCTTTCTTTCTCCTCTTCTGAAATAAAGTTGCAGTCTCACTGCTAGTTGAATTGTAAACGTGGGCTTGATGGAGCTGAATTTGTGGAAGGTGTGGTAAGGAAGGTAGTAAGTGATTAGCTAATTTCTAATTTGGTTGATGTCTTTGAATGAGGAATTTACTGGGAAGGAATAAAACAAATACTCTCAGTCAGTCAGGCAGTATGAATGCCTTTGACTTTTCATACTTCTATATTTGTGCTTTTCAAGAAAATTATTACTTTGTTGTTATTAAATAATGTGTAGTATAGAATAACTGTGATACACTGAAAATTATTGTCCTTAGTAAAGTGGATTTTGTACCAGAAGTGGAAGAAAGTGTTTATAACTGTCCTTTTCAAAACTGGTTTACAATTAATAAGCAGATCACAATAGTACCAGGAGTATTCTTAGCATGAATTTAAAAGTTTTTCTTCTTTATAGACAAAAAGTCACAGCGTGAATAATTATAAAATTAGTTTTTGTGTGCTAAGAAAAAGGACTTTACTATAAGGTCCTTCATTCTTAAATGAAGGCTGGCTATAACCCAGATCAACTAATTCAATTTTGAACAACTGAATTTTGCAGATGTTTTAGCTTTAAGGATTAATTTGTAACAAGACACAGTTGTTCTAGGGAACTTCCACTCTTTCTAAAGAAAAAATAGATGAAGGTCAGCTGAGAAGGATTCTCTATCAAGTGATCATAATGTTACATATCAAAGGCAAATAAAACAAGTAAGTTTTTTGGTGTTCAGGGGAAATTTCAAAAGCAGGATATGAGAAGAAAAATAAAACACTGGAAGAGTGGAAGAAATTTAAAAATTACAATAGGAAAAGAAGCTTGTCTGGGTTCCACAAAGAGGAGCTCAGAAGTTAGTGAAAAATCTGGACACTGTGTGGAAGAGAAATGGCAAATGAGATAAGATTATGTGAGCAGAAATATTTCATGGATTCAGGAGGAAGATATGATACAGAAGCAAAGAGGAGGCTGCAATATTCTGTGTGAGTCAAGCTATGCTATTTTATGCACTTTACCAGTGCCAGATATCATAGATTCATCCCTGGATAAATAGATGATTGTCTTGATATTACACATAAATACTGTAAAGACTTCTGCAATTCTGTCTGTCAAACAGAAACATATGTACATGTTTGGGCATGCCATTTCATTCTAAGACTAACTTTTCCATAATTATAGAAGTACATTTTATCCATGTGTATATTTGCATGCAATTCAGTTAAAAAAAAAAAAAAATCCAGAAAAAGAAAAAAAAAGGAGGAAAATCCTATGACCTTTGTCTGCGAGATGTTCCCTTTTGGTGACTGTAAGCTATTTTATAAGACAAATATTTACCCACAATGGATTTGGCCTTTTTACTGAATTTGCATTACATTACCAGAATAATAATTCTTCCTGATTCAAAGCCCTGGGGATCTTAGAGCTAATCCTAAAGAACATCATTACATTGAAAGTCCTTGCCAAGATTTTATGTGATATTTGTCCTATTTTTAAGCATGAAATTTTGTCTAGCTGCAGAGTCAAGGACCATCTCATGGGATATTCTTTAGAGATGGGATGCAGTGCATGGAACATTTTTATGCTCATATTAATTTAGTTAGAAGGTCAATATTAACTCAAGGAACTTTATAGCAAAGAAATCCAGCTTCTGGACAAGTGACTCTATGGTTGCACTAAACTCTGGAAACAGAATGTAGAGTTTAAAGGATGATTTAGGAGAGCTGGAAGGCAGGTTATGATTCCTATAATCTTTAATACAGTTTCTCCATGCATTTTCATTCAAATAAAAGTTGACATGGAGAAGTGTAAGGCCAGCTACATAAGAGATTATCAACTTCACCTGAAACTTTCTACCCAATATAGCAATTTAGAAATAGGGTTTTTTTTCTTAACTGTGCTGATTGGCTGTTTTTAAAAGAATGTAACAAAACCTGCATTAATCACCTTTCAAATTTTTTAATTGTTTTGGCTGAGTTGACATGCATATTTTGTAACACCTAACACAGTCTGGCTTAGCATGAAACCAGAACACATTTTACTCATACTTCTGAAGATAAGAGCATAATAAAAGCATCCTTCAAGGGGTGATGAAACTGATTTAAATAATCAACAAAAATTCAGAAGCTTGGGGAGCTCAATTCACATTTCGTCTCTATCCCACGGTTATTCCTGACACCAAACAGTTCTACATGGCAATTTGCAGAAAATTCTGCAGCCTCTACAACATGGAAGAGGGACACTCAGCAACATTGTACCTTAGTGTCTAGCCCACAGACAGCAGTACCACTTAGGATGGAAAATCCCGTTGGTGTACAGGGGCTGCTAGATAGTTCAAATCAAGTAGGAAGACAAAGTTTGGACCACTGAGCTGAATATACAAATTATAATTCTGCTTTTTATACACCTCACAGCCACAAGGCACGCAGTTTTGTTGTGTATTGTCATAGTAATTTCTGCCAAAATATAGACAGTTCATACATACAGAGTAAACACTGCAGAAGCAGCAGTGATGGGGCCTCTGATGAGGTCCTTTATTGCAGTTTCTACCCTCAGTAATGTCATGAGTTTGCTAATACACAGTTAAATTTCTCACACTTGAGAAATAATGTCTCTAGGGTTAGCATATACAGTAATTCAGCCTGTTTTGTGAAAAAAACACAAACAAGCAGCAAACAAAACCTCAAACCAAAACCACACAGTTTTAGGATATAGTTAGAATATAACGACATAAAATTCTTCTGAAGCTCTTTCTCAAATGAAGCTATTTCCCAAGTGCAAGGAATGGGACAGCTTAAAGAGAGCTTCCCTTCTGTGAAAGTATAGAAAGCAAAATGCTCTGTGTGGTATTTGAGGGTTAAAGCATTTTGGGAAAGCCAGGTGCAATCATATGTTTATGTTATGTTCAAGTGTTTACTCTTAGGAGTTGAGAATGCAATTCTTTAATGCCAGCATTAATAGCGATAAAGCCCTCCAGGGACAGTGGCGGTGCCTTTTTCTGAGGGGCAGTCAATCACTCACTTCTCAAGTAAAGGCAGGCTCTCATTTTATTCGCAGGCTTAGTCTCTCTCCTACAGGCAAATCGCTTTCCTTTAAGAGAGCAGAACTTGCAACGCTTTTGCAGCAGACAAAAAAAAAAAAAAAAAAAAAAAAAAAAAGAGAGAGAGAGAGAGAAAAAAATTAAAGAAAGAAAGAAAAAATTACCACGCCGGGAAAGCTCAGCAGCAGGCAGAGCCAGAGGTGCCTGGGCGCGGGCAGAGCCAGCAAAGCGCGGGCAGAGAACAGGCAGGGCGGGCAGGGCGCAGCAGAGCGCGGGCAGGACGCGGATAGAGCGCGGGCAGGGCGGGCAGAGCGCGGATAGAGCGCGGGCAGGACGGGCAAGGGGCAGCAGAGACCAGGGCGCGGATAAAGCGGGCAGGGCTCAGCAGGGACGGGCAGAGCACGGACAGGGCGCAGCAGAGACGAATAGGGCGAGGGCAGAGCGCGGATAGAGTACAGGCAGGGCGGGCAGAGCGCGGATAGAGCGCGGCAGAGCGCGGATAGAGCACGGGCAGAGCGCGGATAGAGCGCGGGCAGAGCGCGGATAGAGCACGGGCAGGGCGGGCAGAGAGAGACGGGCAGGGCGGGCAGAGCGCTCGCTCCGCGCCGCCCAGCGCCGCCCCGGGCCGCCCGGCTCCCACCTGCCGCCGCCAGGGGTGTCCAGCGCCGCGGCGGCTGCGGCGCAGAGAGAGCCGGGCGGGCTGCCCGCGCAGCCCCGAGTGCCGCTGGCAGCGGCGGGAGAGCCGCGCTCCTGCTCCTCAGGGCTCGCTGCTCGGGGGTGAGAAGCAGATCCGGAGGTGTGCTGCGTGCGCCAGGAGATGCGGAGCGCGTTTGGCTGAGGTGTCTGGCCTGGGAAGCTCTGCAAAAAAGAGGCGGAGAGAGGCGGTGGGAAAGAGGCAGGAGCAGAACTGAAGTACAGCACAGCTGTCTCCGAATAGTCTGGTTCTTTTGGGTGCCTCAATGAATGTGAACATGGATTCTGTCACTGAAATATTCCTGAAGCTGCTCTTTCTCCTGTCTGTTCATCACCAGCTCACGGCAGTGGCAGGGAATAAATGTAAGTATTCCATGTGATTTAAAACTCAATCCAGAGTGTGTTGAAAACTTCTGAGATTTTTTTTAAAATTTAGAATAAACATAATTTTAGAGACAAACACTTATGCTTTGAAATCATGACAGCAAGCTGCTAGCCTGAAAATGTTTTAAACTCTTCTATAGATTTTTGTCATGAGTCTACGGTGTAGAATGTTGTTTATAAATCTTGCTGTATTAGAGTATCTGAAAGCAGCATTTTGCTAAGGGATGCATGTTCAGCTGTATTTTAATTTTTTTCTTTTCTCTTTTGAAGTGCAGTATTTTCCAAGGAATTGTGTCTTACATGGATATTACTGGCAGACTTCTATTGTGCAGTGCTTCTATTGTGTAGTGGGTTTTAGCATTTGAAAATTTTGAAAGCTGGTGTCTGCATATCCTGGATTAAGCTGGCACTCAACTTAAATGGCAGTCACAGTGCAGCTCAAAAGCAGTAGAAATGTATGTAACAGGGGAAAATGTGGATAGCAAGACTTTAAAGTCTCTGCATTGATTGCTTAGGGAGTATTGTTCATGCATGACTACAGAAGAGAATGCTAACAGTTACAATAGAAAGTTGTTTTTTTTTTTTTTAAATGAGTTAGCCAGTGGAGTGGTATCCCAAAATAAAGACCATGATTACAGTTTTTAGGACAATCTGCTCTCTAGGAGGCAAATCTGATATATACATGCATATATATATATATATATATATGGATAGATAGATAGGTAGACACACATATATATCTGTATCTGAAAATCTCTGTTTCCAGTGTTGAATTAGGTTAATTATCTTTAAATTAAGAAAGAAAAAAACTTACTAAGAAATTAATTTTTAAGGCTTTTATAATTCAGTAATAGAATGAGTTATTCTTGTTCCATTTGATTCAGCTTTAAAAAGCTGAAGGATTTAATTTTGTGTTTTGTGGTAGTGCAGTAGCCTAAATGCCAGATGCTCATAACCTGAACTGAACATATTTTCTCCCCTTCCTGTTAAGGCACTGGTTGTGCATCACAGGAATGGGAAGGGCTGAAGTATTGCTTCTGTGGGAAGAAAGTGCATGCCAAAGCAGTGAGGAATGTTCAGGAATAACCTTACAGCCCAGTGGCAGGGGACAGCTCCCTGGAAACATTTGAGCAATGGCAGAGAAGTTTGAAGTGCTCAATGGATCTATAGCCTAGGGTTTTGCATATGGATGGTTTGTAAACTAAACATGCTCCCATGAGCCAGACATTCACATTGCAGCACCAAAATGATCTTGTGCTGTCATTCAGTAATGATATCTCATTTGATACTCAAGTGCATAGTGTAGCCCTAAACATGAATACTAAGTTCCTCTTGTTAAACACCCTGCTGCAATCCAGTCATAGCTTTAATTCTCTTCATCATTCTGCATTGTACAGTTTATGAATACATCCATTTTCACAAGACCATGATAATTGAATTGCACATTAATAGCATTTGGCACTGTGCACGAAACTAAATCAGTTGCTTACAGGGAGGCATATTAAAACCATTGCAAAAAAGACTTGCATCTCACAGCAAAGCAGTAAAGCACTAGAGGTCACTCTTACAATTTAGGAAGCAAGGTTTGAGGAATAGGCTCAAGCTTCTTTCCAGTAAGAATTCTGAAGGATAAAACAAATCACGTATAAACTACAGTCTTGCTCACACACATCTGAAAAACAGGACAAAACCCTGTGTCAAATGGTTGAATTCAATGAAGAGATTTTTTCATGGATATGCTACTATATATAAATGCAAAGTATTTTTATTTAGGAATAAATCCTGACTACTATGTCAAAATATTCATCTGAATTGAAAATGCAAGCATTCTGCCTATGCTGCAGGCAAGATATTATTAAGGGAAGAATAAATTAAATTATTTAAATTAAACAATGAACAATAAAGTATTAAGAGAACTTGGCCAGCCTAACACATATTGTTCATTTTCAATATCTAATCTAGAAAAAAACACCCCATTATATATTGTTTTGAAAATGAAAATTTCGGTAGGAGAGGTAGTTTGTTTTAGAAGTGACAGTTTACATCAGAAGTATTATGGTATGAATTTCGTTAGTGTGTTACAATTTAAAAAATTACCTAAGGAGAAAAGGTTTTTCATAATTACTGGTTATGGTCGATCCATGCAGGAGCCATTATCTACCTACTTGAACTTAATTTGCTCCTTTCTTCTTGTGATGTTAACCAAGAATTGAAATACTTTTCGGTAGGTGCTTCTACTATTGGCATTAATGTACTTAAACACAGAACTAGGAAAAGTTTGATTTTCTTGAATGACTTTTGATTGGTGGCTAGATTTTCCAGTCGGCTGCCAATCATCAAGGAAAATACGCTGGGTCTTTAATTTTTCCTCTATATTAATTTATTTTTCTTGCTTTAATTTTATGGCTCTTTTTTTTAGTAATAGATCCTGAATACTTCAGTTTCGCTTTGCCTTTAAAGCCAGCAGCCAGTAAGAAAAGACAAAATTAAAGACCTTTAAATGTCATCCTGAAGCATCATTGGTAATATTACTACGTCACTTGTCCAAAGAAAATTTCTTAGATCAAAAATTGATGTGCTCAAAATTATTTGTCTTAAAGAAATTGCAATATTCCTCTTTTGAGTAGAATGATTTTGAAGTTCTTAGGTTGTTGGGAGCTAACAGACCTTGTAATCTAAAATATGAAATTTTATTTCTAGGGTGTTATTTTGTGGTTTGTTTGTTCCTCTGAAAATTAACACTGACACTTCTACCAAGACAAGTAATAATTGGTGCTGAAATTTCAAATATTTTAAAAGTTCTGTAGTACTGCTGCTTAGAGCTTTCCATTACTTTCTTCCTCCCAAAGAATGGCAGTTCCAGTGTAGTTGAAAGAAGTGAAGTGCGCAGCCTTATTAAGTAATTGTATAAAGTCAAGTGTGAGTTTTCAGTGGAAGATTGAAATGGAAGATTACCTGCAAAGCAAGTACCGCTGTAAGTTTTTTCCACTGGAGCTACGAGACATTTTAATTTTATTAGTGACTGTCTCTACTGTTGTAAATCAGCAAGTTACTAAATCATCACTTGAGAACCTGTCAGAAATTGGTACTCCACTAGGTGCAGGGTTTTTTTTTTTAAACTCTCTAAAACTTAAGTGTTGCAGAAAACATAATTAAACCCTCTATACACATCAAGTCAGCTGTGACTGAAAATTATTAAGGGAAATTGTTGCAGTGGATGGAAGTAAAGAGGAACTGGGGAGTTTCCATGCAAATTCTCACTTCTGCGTACCTACTCCTATGTTAAAACTCCCCAGTTTTACAGAAGATTTTGTGAATTCAGATTTTCACATATGTCCTATGATGATCACAATTTCTACAAACGCATAAATGTTTATTATTATTATTTCTACTACTACTACTATGATTGCTGTTGATTTTATTTTATATAACAGGAATTTCTCATTAAGGCTAGGTTAGAGGATCTCTCTAAAGCTGACTGAGAATGACTATTAATGAAACTGAAGTTTTCAAATAGAAGACTGAGCGAACACATATCATGATTATTCCATCAGATGCAAGTCATTGTACAAGCATTATCCCCTGCGAAGGGACTACTTGCTACAAGGAAAACATTGTACATTAATTTTGAAATTAATACCATTCTGATGTTAATCATTGGTACTTATCAGTTCCATTGACTCACTGACAATTACATAGAATCATATTAAAAATAAACTTAAATGTTCTTTATCAAAAACAATATAATTTAAAATGTAATTCTTCTACTGTTAGTTTGTCGTTGATGTGAACTGGAGGGGAGGAGAAAGTAGTTTCTTCCTTAATTTTCTTTTAGCCTTATTAATATTTATTTTCTGTTTATTATCATCTATCTCTCCTATGAGAGAGCAGTGGAGCTCTCATCAGAGATCAGGCCATCTCTGGGCAATTATTTACATGAATAAAACATTACAGACATCTCTGGTATATTTGGCATGTTGTTTGTACAGCAACATCAAAAACTTATATCAACATGAAATCTAAACTAACACCAGAAGAAAAATCTGTCAATCTTTTTTCCAGACTTTAAAGGCTTAGAATTCACAGAAAATCCTTGGATTGATTGCACTGAGTATAATCAACAATTCACATCCCATTACTCTAGGCTTTAAAATTCCCAGGAATATACTTGTCCCTGAGCCCAGTCAGCTGGATGGATGGAATGAACTTGGTCTGATTGGCTAAGTCATGGTTGGAGGAAAGTGAAAGACAGATGACATTCTCAGAGATAGAATTATGATAGAATCAACCACAAGAAGAAAATGAAGTAGGTTATATGTTAATTATTTATTACATTTGCTGTGTAGGTTAGGACTGTATTTTGATTAAATGTCAGTCAAAAGGTCCAAAGGAAGCACTAACTTTCTCATGTCTTCATAAATATTCAGATATGGCCATTCCACTTTCTTTCTTTCCTTCCTACATAAGAGTACGTAACCCTACATCTATGTTCATCTACAAGAAAGACAATTTTTGACTAAGATGATTTGCCAAAGTCTCAAAAATAATATGTGCTTCTATCATAGTATTAAGTTTAATATTCTTTCCAGACATTTTTCCGTTGCATTAAAAATAATCCACAAACAGTTTGTCCAACATTTACACATCTGTGGTGTTTTGACCCCAGCCATTGACCAAGCTCAACACAGCCACTCAGTGATTCCCCCAACAGCAGGTAAAGATGAGCAAGGATAAAAGATAGAAAACTTGGGGATTGAGAAAAGTTGAACTTGATGACCCTCATAGGTCTTTTCCAACTCAAAATGTTCTGAAATTTTGCAACTGTGCATAGAAAAAGCAAAAACCACATACCCAAGCAAAGGCAAACAAGAAATGCTTGCACTGCCCATGGGTGTTCAGCCGCCTTCAGGACAGCAGGGCCCCATCACACATAACAGTGACTTGGGAAGACAAATTACATCCTTCCAAATATCTTCCCCCACCCCCTTCCTCCCCCTTCCCCCAGTTTTTATATGCTGAGCATGGTGCCTTATAGTCTGGGGTATCAGTTTGGTTAGTTTGGGTCTCCTGTCCTGGCTGTGTGTCCTCCCAGCCTTCCACACTCTCGATTTCCTTGCCATTGTGGCAGCGCAAAAAGCAGAAAATATTTTGGCTCTGTGTTATCCCTGCTCAGCAACAACAACAAAATCTCTATATTATCAACCCTGTGTTTAGCACAAACCCAAAACTTGGCCCTATACTTGACACTGTGAAGGAAATGAACTCTACCCCAGCCAAAACCTGCACAATATCTTGTGTGGTATACTTGCCAGTACTCTGTCTACTGATTCATTTTTTGAAAAAACTTCAATCTTACCTATTAACAAGTTTAGCTGAGAAAAAATAGGCCAAATATTCCCCCCATCCCTTCTCAATCCTGCTACCTCCCCACTCCAAACAAGCAAATCAAAGAATAATTGAATAGTCAAGAAGAATTGAATCTTTCCAATATTTCTTTTTTTTTCCCCCCAAAATAAACCTGTGCATTGGTGCCACTCATAGATCTGAGAGCTTAGTTTGCTGTATCATGCAGGATTGTGGGAAAGCTGGAATTGCTTCTCAGTAGTTTTAATGTTTAATGTTAGCTGCTCTCAACTAACAGGGTGATAACAGAGGTGGGAGCAGTGAGAGCCATCACTAATTCAAAGGGCTTTCCTTGCTAGAACACTCTAGGCAATTTTTTAAAAACGGTGAAGAAATAACAAGTACTAAAATTAATCATGTCTGTGTCTATCACTGACTCAGAAGTGCACCTTATCTTTAAGATGTTTCTGAAGTGAAAAGTTTAAATTTGCTTTTCCCTCTGAGTTTTCAGTTGTTTTATGAAGTGGGATGGAAAAGCAAAAACAATAGTGAAAACATTGATTATGATGAGTTTCTGCACAATTGCTTGTATTTTGCACTGTTAAGTGTTTTGGTAAATTGATCTGATAGTTCTTAAACATAAGAAATCTTTGTAACTTGTAATTTTGACAGTCAAGGCCTATGTGTGACTTCTAGATTCAAAATTGAAGAAGAGATATCTTTCTCAGAATACTGATATGTATTAGATAAACATCATCATAACAGGGGCTGTCTTTCTAAATTTGGAAATAACATAAAACATATAGGAGGAACAGCATGCTGTCAAGATGAAAATGTTTTGCTCTGTTTCTTTGTAAAAAATAATGCATTACTTTACTGCTAGGGTTTTAACCAACTGTGGTTTACTGAAATTTTACCTCTGCAATGTTTTATATCGATGTATTTTATCATTCTTACTTATATGTCGTGTTTGTGTTTTATGTATACCATTACAAGTATACCATTACAGATAATGTTACACTCTATAGAATACTTCGTAGGTCATTTGTTATCAGTTGAAGTTGAGACCAGTAACCTTGAGTTAAATCTGTGGTTTTCACAGTGGAGGATTGGTGTCCAATTATTTTGCTTTTTAGAAGAGAGTTTCAAGTTTTTACTACAAATTGGTATGCTGTTTTTTAGTAACCAAAATATTGTGTGGACCTGAGCTAAAAACTATACTGTCTGTAATTTACTTAATGAGCATTTTTAGTGCAATTATTTGAAAAGTGGTTGAAATCCTGGAAACTTCATTTTAAGTAGACTAAAATTAGGAACAACAGAACTATTGTTTAAATATTATACTCATTTAATAAACAAGTGATGAAAACTGCCTCTAGGGGTTTAAGTCTCAAAGGATGGAGAAAAAATATGGTTAGAAGATCTATCCAGCTGGGTAGTGGGTCTAATAACTTTTCATTAAGTAGATCTTGTTATTTAGTTGTGCTCAAGAATAAGTTATTGCTTGTTTCTTGCTGTTAGAGTGCCTGTTTGTTTCTGTAATATTATTTTAGCAATTAAAATATTTGCATATTGGGTCTTGAGGGAACAGTACATTAGAAACAGCATGTTGGAATATTTGAATTTATTTTTATTACTTAATATCTTTATTTTTTCAGCCAAGAGCTGAAGAAGGTCTTGTACTTTTTCAGATGTTTCTCTGTCCTCTTCTAAATCTAAGTAGAAAGTGTTTTTTAAAACCTTAGTTGTTCCTAAAAATAAGATTTTATTTTTTTTTTCTTCTGATTTAGTTTAGTATTTGCCACAAGAAATCCTCATCTGTATTTGTTTAACCCGTTCAGAGTGAAAGAATACCTTTACCAAAATCCTAAAGAACAAAGGAAAATCTCATAAAACACATGGTTAAACAGCGTACCAAAAATTTTTACATAGATGCCATATTACCTAATAAACCTCACCTGGACAGAAAATAGAATATGTTGTTATTAAAGAAGGTCTGGAGCAGAGGTTTTGAACAAGACAGCAGGAGCAAAACCTTTTGAGGGGAACATGCACTATAGAAGTGATGCTCTAGACAAACTGAGTTACACAGGGAGCCCAAAACACAGGTTTAGTAGCATTCTACTGTATCCCAAGTTATATTAGACTGGATGTATTCAATATGGATATTCTATAATTGTCTGAAAATTTTGAGGGGAGAGGTTAAACTTGGTTTCTTCAGGATTACTAACTATAGCAGAGGTCAGATGATGCTTACTGCTGTGGAGTCTTATATGAAAATACCAATCTGAAGCTCAAAAACTTTTGGAAT
Organism: Muscicapa striata striata; assembly: GCA_030060385.1. Lineage (NCBI taxonomy): Eukaryota > Metazoa > Chordata > Aves > Passeriformes > Muscicapidae > Muscicapa > Muscicapa striata. The sequence continues at coordinate 2,420,855 of JAREIS010000070.1, forward strand.
TAGAAATAAAATTATAGATGAGCAGAAGAGACAATGACATTGTTTAATTTATTTGCAAATATGACTTACTTTTGAGATACATGACTAACTTCTGTCTTCTGCAGAGACAGGAAAATTGGCATTTATCTCTCTGAAATTAAAAATCTGAAACTTTTTTTGTTAGTATCTGAGCCAGCTAAATCCATTTTTACTCATATGAAAGAAAGAATTATGTCTTACATGGAGCAGTCATGACAAAGCTGGAAGGAAGAAATCACATGCAAAGGTGATTTGCAGTATAAAAGTGCCATTTGGCTCACTACTGATTATCACGGAGTCTAAGTAACTAGGTCATCTATATGCTTTGTAGACATCTACACTAGATGAGATGGCTTCCAGCTCTGTCAAAATACCCTACTGTAAATTAGTGTTAGAAAAAAGTATACCAAGCTGTATTGATTATTTTGTACAGTATTCACCAGCTATACCTGGTGACTCATTCATATTTGCTGCTAACACTCCCCGAGTCTCCCTTTTCTGTGTTTGGTAACAAAGGTTCTCCTTGATTTCCCAGGGGTTAAGGCTGATGCTATTGCTAGCCCTAGACAAAATATGGGGACTAAGTGAGGAGCTGGAAATGTCCTACCAGTGAGACTGTCTTTCATTCCTGAGAGTGTGAAATAGGTATTTTGACCATATACAATGTCCTGGAGTGCAATTGCATGAAATTAAATAAGCTGAAACTGACTGTTCTATCCACATGAGACAGTCTGATCTTTCCACTCCTTTGATAAACCATGATTAAAGCTCCATTTTAACCCCTGTCTTGTCAAAACCTGTACGGTTTTTTTTCTTCTAAAGAAAACATAGAGTGAAAGAGACACTAATATGAAAAAAAAAAAAATCCAACAAAAAACCAGAATACTAGAATATGAAAAACATACCTACAGCATTTCTTTTCATAAAACAATAATAAAACAAATAAAAATATCCTGGTACTTTCATGGTTACTTTAAAGCCTTTCTACCATCTAGACTGAATGTTATTTAGATTAGGAAGCCTTTTCAAACTTCAAGCCAGTAAACTGTGGCTCTAACTCCAATCAATGACAGGAAGCCTATCTGCTATAGAGTAGTCTAGTTTGCAATAGTTTTGTAATCATAATGAGATTTACTTACCCTTATTTTTTAGAAGAATAAGCAATTTTTAGTAATTGTTTATGTTTGATTGTTTGGTTTTTTTGGGGAGGTTGTTTTTGTTTCAATTAAAAATAGCACTGAATCTCACTGTCTTTATTCTTTATAACTAAAGCTCCTAGGGAAATCAATGGGAGCTTCGCCTAAATAAATATTGAATAAAAGCTTTAGAAAGAATGAACTGAATATTCATTCAACAGTGATATGGTGCATAGTTTGAATATAACTGAAATGAACTCTTTATTTCCCTTCTAAGTACCAGTCCTTTCGCTATCCCTTGTTAGGAGGATGCAGATACAGAACTGTATAACAAACAAGAATTACTCATTTGTCCCACTTGACAAAAAATAAATAGGAGAAGAAAAAGACATTTAGAATTTTAGCTAGTTCCTGTGCTTGGGGAATTTCTTTGCCTGTAGCAAAACCTACCACTGTTTTTCTGAGCTAATGGTAACTTAAAAAAAAAAAACTATCAAGATGATTGATTTTTATTTTCAAGGGTGAAATAGCCCTTAAAACTAAATTCTTTCAGGACTATCTGGATGCAATGGAGCACACTGACGATTGCTGAGCTCTGCGCTGCAATTGATAAAGTATGTTTTCAATAAAGTCTTAGTTTTATCAGCCTCAGTGTGGAAGTTTTAGGGCTGTTTTTCAGTTGCACCATGCCAGCAGGCTCTGGAGTTCCACCATACCCATTCGAGATTGCATTTCTGTCCTCAAGCAAAGTCTGTTTCAGAAACTACTTTTCCAAAGAGTAGACGTGTCCTCCAGTAATTAAGACTGAGAATGAACCAACTCTTGGAAAAAGGAGGGATTATCATAAAACTTGTTCACAAATAGTATTCCATAATTTTATTCCTAATAGACTTGCTCTTACATAAAACATATTTGTAAACATATGTACGTCACTGAAGATATTTCTCTCCTTGCAAAACAAGACAAGCAGAACCATAGTGCTTTGTAATCTCATTTCCTGGTGTATTTTTGAAAGATCTAGATTGCAGTGGTTAGCGTGGCACAAGAAAAGACTATGACAGGGTTTTTCTCAGGGCACAGTTCTGTAAAAATATTATTTGGATGTCAAGTAAAATAAAATACAGAAGGAATTCAATGATAGATTAATCAGCTACCAAACCTTTGTTCGGTTTTGATAGACCCATTGTTACTGTAAGGGAGTATTAATGTGCTTTTATTTTGGAGTAAAATTTGCACTACATATAACAATAATTAAGTGTAAAACTCTCACCAAGACATGGATGACAGGTTAAACACAACCATAACATTCTACAGAAGAATCCTTTCAGTTATGGTAGAAAATGTATAAGGTTTTTTTTATGGAATATCACATTAGCATCTACTCCTTGTGTATTGGGGTATGAAGACTACTTTCTTTTTTTCATTTTTTCTTTCACAAGGGCTCAAAGACCATCATCTCTACTTGTTTTGACTTTTGTTACCTCATTGATCATACTTATGCTGTATAGTTGTGCTTTGCTGTGTTCTGATTCATTCTCCGTGGACAGGAAAATAAAGAATTTAAGAGGTAGAGACTGCAGAAAAGCAAGATTGATGTGCAGGTACCCGTATGTACATTTCTGTGCTGTCTGCAATGAAGTGTTGTTATTTTTGAACCGTTTGCAAATTGTCTACATCTCTTTGCCAATTTGCTCTTTCTAGCCCAGAAGTGGTAGATATCTAGTCAGACTGCCCCAAATTTAGAGTGATGGATGAGTGATGGATTCACAGTTATGCTGAACTTTATTGTACTTAGGAAATTGCAGTAGAAAACAACCTTTTCTCACCACCTTGTGTCATATTGAGGCAGGGTGGGAGGGTGGGTGGAGGTGGGGAATCTATCATGGCAAATAAGTCTTTTCTTCTTGTGTCTCTGCAGTGACTAGATAGAAATTTGAAAATATTATACTTCTTGGATAGTAGTATATTCTCTGTGGATATTCTACACAAGGACAGATTGAGAATTTCTAGGAAGAGAATTCTCTGATCTAACTGTCACCTGTAGTAAAATGTGTGTGTGTGATGGAGGTACTGAAGAGAGTAGTCTCTGTTTTGATGTCTCTAATATATTTTTATAATGTCTCAGTGGAAGTGCTTCTAAGATAATGCTGCAGGTGTTGAAAATGTATGTTGAGTAGAATCAAATTATGTCAAGTTTCAATGCATGGTTGTGCATACTTGAATATTACAGATTTAAAGATATTAAAAAATCTACCAGTTCTATGAATGTGATGTTCATAGTTACATGTTAGCCTTTATACTTATATGTATCCTTATCTTGTTGAATGTTTTAATGCTGCCTCAATAGATTTTTTCTTTAAATCTTTCTTTCATCTTTCACACCTGAATTTTTGTTCATATGTTAGAATTTACTGATTGCATAGATATTTAATTATCTATATTATTTTTGTGGATTTAATTAATGTAGAAGTACATTTGAAAACAGCATCCCAGACTGGACGTGTGTCCTTTTCTCAGTAATTCATAATGGATGAATGTAATAAATTTAACCTTAACCCTGGAAGACCCAAATGCATGAAAATTTTTAAATGTTTCTCTCATTGTTTCTACCGTCTCTTGCCAGTAAAGTGTTGTGTAGGAGAAAGTGGTGATGAATATGGTGTTCCTCTGACTTTGAAACCTCTGTGCTAAAAATATATTACAACCACTTTTGCAGTAATGGACAATTTCAGTCAGAAAATCAGATGTTGCTCGGTACAAAATCTATTTTTCAGACTAGAATATTTCAAAATATTGGATGTTTCTTAAACAGTAATTTTTCATAAAACATAACCAGGTAAATAGGTGGTAAATAGCAGAGGGTGGTAATCACTCCTGAAGGTGTGCTACCTTCTTGGAGTATAGTGGTCTATTTTATAATAATATATTTTAATATTTGATTAAAAAGATTTGACAGATAGTATCTTGATCCACTCAAATTTATTCTAAGCAAATAATTCATTGCCATTTTTCTAGCAATTAATCTAGCATCACCGAGAGAAGAAATTCTATGCCAGATCAATATTATCAGTATTAGAATATGGAAATTTTATGAAAGAAAAATTGTGTTATTCCTTCAGACTAAACAGAAATTTTCATTTCAAAGCCTAACTGCACAACTCAGAAAAAATAAAATATTTTTTAAATAGTAAGTGATCTTCTGCTTAAACTACTGTTGTGGAATTTTTATTTTATCTGTCAAGGCATGTTAAACAAAGTTCATGCTTGAATACATATATATGTATAAATATAATTAATGAACTGCACAGTGGGAAGAATCCCACTTCAATAAATATCTCTAAAACAAGTGTGCATAGATGCCTCTTGACAGATGCCTTCTAATCATTTGCCCCTGTACCAGCCCTGTGAGTGGTCACACCTCAGGCCACGCTTGAGTCCATACCTTCTCCCAGTTCTGCTGCCCAAATGTGGAACCAGGCACCTTGCTCGTATTCCTGGATTGCTACAAGACAATAGAGAGTAATGTATTTGGCAATCTTGCTCCTAGAGTGTTTAGTCCCTTCTGAGGCAATCTTCCTCTCTATACCATATTATTTCTCAATCACAAATTTATTAGTTAGAATTTCACTTTCCCCTTTCCACTTTTGTACTTGTGTAGCTTTGTAGATAACGGCTTTTTTAAATTGTAGGTGAGAAGTCTGATTTTGTGGCTCAAATGTGAAAATAAAATGTGTACTGAGTTTACATATAATACTATGTTTGAAGGATTAGAATGTGGACAGGGGAAAACCCAGATGCCCATGGCTTAGTCTAGTATGTTTTCAAAGAATATTGAAATTGAAGAATGATGCCTGGTCCAGATTATTCTAGGACTTAGAAATTAATTTTTTTTTTGTATGCGTGTGGGTGGGTGGGTTGTCTTAAAAATTACTCAGTTTTAGGTTTTTTTACAATGGTCGGGTTTGCTGTAGTATGAAATAATGTTACATGATCAGTCAAAACAAAGGTTTGTGGAACCAGACCATAAGAGACGCTCTTGTTTCGTTTCATTTACCATGGCCTCATTTATTTCCCTGGCAAGTTTTCCAAGTGTTGGAATTATGTCTATTTCTGACATATGATTTGGCTGCCTCAGTAGGCCCTGGCCACTCTGCTCATTACTGTTCCTTACTATTAGTGAGAAATGTGCAGTTTTCACAGGGATATGAGTTGATGGATCCTTCAAACTTGGAAGCTTATATATATATAGCATATATATATATATTTGAATATTTTAAGCAACAACTCATAAAAAAAGGAAGAGCCTGATAGTTATTAAACCTGTGTGCTGGTGATAGCCCATCTGTAAAATATCATTTGCATGTTAGCAAATGGGTTTACTCAAAATGGTTGTTTGTGCATGTCAGCACTGCACGCCCAGTGTTACTACTTTCTGTAGTTTTTTGGCTGGCTTTTGGTATCATACACCCTCTGTGAAACCCCAGTAGTCAAACAGTTGTCCAAAATGAAGTCTTTCCAATTATTTTTTTAAGAATTAATCTTCTTAATTGTGGAATAGAATAAAACAATGAGTTATCTCAGTGAAGGCATGAGATATCTGCATGTGGCTCTAAAGGATTTTAGGTCTGAATCCCATTCTGGGCTCCTAGTCTGCCCTTGTATAAGGAAAGATTTCAGCAGGAACATAGCTGACATCAGCACCCGTAAAAGAGTAAGAATATATTGCCTGATTTTTCCCTTGTTTTGAATGTCACAATGATTGTGCATGTTAGCTATTTTTTTGGTTTTGATTTGAGAATTGGTTTTATTGTTGGGAAACTTCAGGTAACATTTGTCATACTGTCAGGTAACTCAAAATCTGGGAGAAGAAAACCAAAAAAGCAGCAAACCACTAAGAAAGAGCTTTTCATCATTTAATTATCAGGACTTAAACTTCATAATATTTTTATGCATAATATCAATGAATTCTTTAAGGTGGCAAGATGGCACTTGTAACTGTACTCACAAACCTATATGTAAAGAATTACTTCACAAACCAATTTTTATAATTGTGATTTTAAATTCTCTTTTAATGAAGTTGCTAACATACATTAGCTTTACTTTTATGTGCCTGACACTGCAGAGCTCTTTTAGATGTTTAGTTTGTGCTCAGTTTTAACATGGTTTTCCTGTTGATGTTTAAGTGTTTATATTGACATTCGTGATTTTAACACAGGACACAATCAATTGAGGTGCAGCTACTGATGCAGATCATGCTGAAGGATGATCAGAAAAATATCTATTGTTACTCTTCAGAGTAACAATAAGTCAGTTTCAGAGTTAGTTCTGATATGCATTTACAGTAAAAAGCAAATGCCAAACATCCCACACAAATGTTTTCTGTGGGTTTTTTAGGTGTGTCATTCACAGCTGCTGTGGGTTCAACTCAAATCTGTAAGAACAGATGCCTCTCCAAATAACAGAAAGTTTCACTTTATTATGTCTTTTTCTGTAACTGGTAGAGTTTTAACTATTTTATGCAACATCATTGAACAAAGGGACGACAGTGGTTTATGTCAAAAGAGGACAAAAACAGTCGTGACCTCCTCTAGATATGTCTCTGATAGTGCTGTATTCAGTCAGGCTTCTCAAAACAGCTGCTTCCCTCGCCACTCCACCTGCCCCCACCAAAAGTTTAAATTATTGATCTAACATTAAGAAATACTTGGTTTGATATTATAATTATTATTAACTATCTTGAAGAGAAAATGGATTGATAATACTTTTATAATACTTTAATAAATAGAGCAGGAGCATTCTGTGCAATGAAAAGATAAGTTTTATTTTAATCATAGGTAAATTCATTAAGCAATAATGAAATACAGTGTTTTTCTAGGCACTCTGTTATGTTATTAGATCGCTCAATTTGTTTTCTCTAAAGGCGAATCACATTTCTTTAAACACACCGAAAAGATAAACCAGGCAGCTCAGCATAGTCTTTTTGTCTCCACAGTGATTTTTACAGCTGTGTATAGAAATGTGAGAAGGCATTACTAAATAGAAATGTCCAGCAAGAGATTTCCTTTCCATGCAAAGACTGCCTTCATTGAAGAGGGTGAGGAAAGACTTGACAAACTAGGGCCCAAAAAAAAAAAAAAAAAAGAATTAATTCTGTTGAACAGTGTACTCTTCATTAAAAAAAGAACCCATAGTTCTTTTATCTACAGTTTTTTTGAGATTTCTATATTTACCAAGAGATTAAGATACCATCTTTAGCCTAAAATGATCCTTTTATTTATAGTTTGAGTAAGCACAACAGTAGATATCTCATACAAATTTCTCACTACTAAAAAATTAACATAATGATAAGATCTGTGATAATTAAGCTAACAAAGCAGGCTGGTCTTGTAACCATGAAGGCAAATTTTTTTCAAAATAATCTTTCTTCTTGAAAACTGAGGTATTGAACTGCAAGATTTATTTTGCAAGTAAATTGAAAATTAAATTGTACCTCAAAGGCCTTATTAATTCTTTAAAACCAATTTTTTAAATGTGATATTTTTGCAATGGTATTTAACACTGTATTTCAGTTCTACTGAAATATGAGGGAGTGCAATAAAGATATTTTTCCTTTCTCATATTTTTCTTTTTCTTATATTTCTATTTCTTCTTGAAAGATCTCATCATAATTTTGCAATATTCTACTCCAGAAATGGGTTGAAAGGCAGCATCTTTGTGCATTACCTGTGTTTTTATTTATTTCACATAGGCAGCTTGAATAGCTTTACTTATCTTATACTCACTTAAATATGATAGAGTTAACAATCAAAATAAAGCAGGAACTCCTAAGGTCGACAGTCCAAATGTCCCTCATTGGTTCTCAATTATAGTGCACTTGCAAACTTGAAGTAAACAGTAGGTATAAGATGTTGGTTTTCACTAAAAGGTCAATTTTTAAATATTTGGTTTATCTGTTTTTAAGACTTGAGAGTGGAGGCTAAAGCTTGGTTTCATATTTACTGCTTTATAAAGTGTCATTGCTTCAATAGAACTCTATTATTCATCTGAGAACAAGCAATCAGTAACACTGGATTTTTTTTTTCTCTTCCAGTTCTCTATTCTTCCTTGTGAATGTGTAACAAAAAATGTGAAAATGACCCCTGAAAAATGAACTTTTTTGCCTTTCTATAAGTCTTTTAATCCAGAGTAAACAAAATCTTGATATATTTTTGTTGTGGTTTGAAAGACAGGCATCTGCTAAGGAAGACAGGAGCCTCCCTTGGAATGGAAAATATAAACCCCTTCCCACCAAAATATTATAATTTTAAATTAAGGGGCTCTCAGGCAAGGATATGAGACTAGGAATAGCAGTTCTTTACTAGCATGTATAATAAACCAACCAAACCAACAATAGCAGCTGCAGCATTAGCACAGCCAGAGCAGAACCCAGGCACAGTTCCTCTCGGCCGCGGGCACTTTCCCTGGGTGCAGTTCCGGGCACGGCCAGCAGGGGCGCTGCTGGCTCCCGGCGGGCAGGGCGGGTGCGGTGATTCCCCCGCGGCTGCAGGGGGCGCTGTGGGGCGGGCTGGGGAGCAGCGGGGATGGCGCTGGGCCCGGACGGGAAGGGATGGGAGAGGCCTTGGCTCTAAAAACCCCTGGGGCAGCTGATCCAACTGCCCAGATGGGAAGGGATGGGAGAGGCCTTGGCTCTAAAAACCCCTGGGGCAGCTGAACCCACTGCCCAGATGGGAAGGGATGGGAGAGAGGCCTTGGCTCTGAAAACCCCTGGGGCAGCTGAACCCACTGCCCGGATGGGAAGGGATGGGAGAGGCCTTGGCTCTAAAAACCCCTGGGGCAGCTGAACCCACTGCCCAGATGGGAAGGGATGGGAGAGGCCTTGGCTCTAAAAACCCCTGGGGCAGCTGAACCCACTGCCCGGATGGGAAGGGATGGGGAGAGGCCTTGGCTCTAAAAACCCCTGGGGCAGCTGATCCCACTGCCCAGATGGGAAGGGATGGGAGAGGCCTTGGCTCTGAAAACCCCTGGGGCAGCTGAACCCACTGCCCAGATGGGAAGGGATGGGAGAGGCCTTGGGGGCTGAACCCACTGCCCAGATAGGGAAAGGCCTTGGCCCCTGGGCAGCCAAACCCACTGCCCAGATGGGAAGGGATGGGAGAGAGGCCTTGGTTCACAGAGCCTGTGGCAGCCAATCCCAGTGCCCAGATCGGAAGGGATGGGAGGGAGGCTTTGGTTCACAGACCCTGTGGCAGCCGATCCCAGTGCCCAGAGGGGAAGGGATGGGGGGGAGGCTTTGGTTCACAGCCTGGGGGCAGCTGATCCCGGTGCCCCTGCAGGACTCTTGGAGCAGCAGGCAGGGGTTGCAGGGCTGCAGTGCAGTGAAAGCTTGGAGCAGCACTGAAGCAGCAGCGGGGACGGGCAGCAGCTCCAGCAGGGCAGGAGGGGCAAACTCAGGGTCCCGGGCACCCGAGCAGAGGGTGAGATAGGTGATAATAAGGCTCGGTGGCTGCTCTCACCCCACAGCAGAAACAGCAGATCTGGGCTGGGCTCCAGCAGCACCAAAATCCCTCCCCCAAGCAGCAGCTCCGACCCTCCTCCTCCGAAGCCCTGAGCTCGGCCATTTCTTTTGGTTTTTTCCAAGTTGTTGGTCTTTGGCGCTGGGACATAGATTTGTCATTCTTCATGTTGAGACAGCAATTGAATGTGATGAATTTTAAATTTGCTTTTTTACAATTGTTCACACTTGTAAGTAATTTTATGCCACCTTATGAGTAGTACATTTTAGTTGTGTCTGTTTAATAAACTTTTTACTTGAGCTGAAATTCTTGTTGTTTCCTGTCAGTTACGTGACCTTGTGTTTTCTGATGCCAGCCTTCCTTCTCTGTTACATTCTCTTCCATCACTTACCTCTTTCTTTTGATATCTTGATTCTTCTCTGTATTGATGACATCTAATTGTACAGGGAGATGAACTCATAAATATATCTCTAGCTTTTGTTTCATGGTCTTAATTAAATTAAAGAATTCCTCAATTCTGTGATCATTAAATTACAAGTGATTTGATTCTTCCGTTCTCAGTATTTCATATAACCATTTTCCTGTTTTTATGTAGCATGTAGTTCTTTTTCTCATGTACTCATGAAAGACTAGCAATTTCCTATATAACAATGGATAAAATCAGCTACTGCTTTTCCATCTAAAAATTGCCTGTCACAGAAGACCACAGATTACTTTGACGTGATCTACATGAGATAAAGTTTGTTCCATTTGATCTAGTTTTTGATTTTCCTTCTTTTTCTAAAATATTCTTTCCCGTCAGAATTTTCTTAAATTCTCTCATATTATTGAAATCAGATTTACACATTTTTTTTCTTCCACTTTTGTACCCATTCTACCTTTCTTATCCTCTCCTTTCTGTATTTTTAGTACACAGGTTTTTGTCCACTTATTCATTTCTAATTCACCCTATTGGTTTATGGTGCTTTTATTTGCGTCTGCAGTAACATGTATCAGGTTTCAGAATTCAGAGACAGATACTTCTGAACAGAGCTGGGATGCTATAATATGCTGCTGTTAACTTTTTTTTGTTGTTTTTCATTTGTTCACATTATGTATTTTACTTCAATATCTTTGGTCATCAGTCACATTTCTAAAATGGTTTGAGATAGTACCTGACACTCTATTTTTTGGGGTATCAAGGAAATTTCACGTTTAAGCCTGGATGTTTTCATACTGTAAGAGGAAATGAAATGTGTGTAGTGGAAAGTAGAATGTCTCAATATACATAGGTGCTCTATACTTGTTGGACATAACAATATGCAGAAGCATGGATATTAAAAGATATACGCATAATCAGAATTAATTCTTAAATTTCATCATAAAATAAGATGGTAACAGCTGATAAATGTGCAAACAATATGAATATTGGAATTTTTTATTGGATTATTCCTTCTTAAAATACTTTCCATGTACTTTATATTTGCTTTTTATTATATTATGAGGGAAGAATCTAATTTAATTTTGTACTGTTGGCTTTTCTTTTGCATTTCTTAATCTGGTTAGATCAAGTAATGTATTTGAGCTTTACAAGTGAATAAATGGTTTCATTTAATAAAAAAACCTAGTAAAATCTAGATCCTCACTAAACAAAAGCAGATATAATAGCAGTAACTTCTGTTTAGTTGCCTAAATGTGTTTTGCCCTGTAGAAATGTGTAGTATGTTGTTTAAACACCTTGTTTTTAATGCTTTAAAATATATTTCCCTTTCAAGTTCCTGCATAGAAATTTTTAGAGCCTCTTGATTTTGTGGCAAGAGTTGCTACTTTATGTGACTGGTCTTTTCAAAATCTTGCATAGTTCTCAAAAAGTGTGAAACTTGATTCTAAGTTTTTATGTTTGTAGATCCTGAAATAATTGTAGATCTTGAAATAACATACATTAATAACTATAAATAGTTAAAATAGTAAAGTATATAGACATTTTTCTAGATGAAGCAGAGAAAAATACTATGTTGGTCGTTTGTCTAGATTTTTGACTTCTCTCAATTTGGATAAACTTAAAAGAAAATAATAAAATTGTGCTGCATTATAACAGTAATGGTCCATCATTTTGAATAAATACAAGCAGTTAAAAGTAATGATTGTTTTATGGAGATTACTTTGGATCATTCCCAATTTTAGGGTACTTTACCATGTAGCAACTTTTAGCTAACTGTTACATTAGACAACTATATGAGTGTTATAATAATACGTCATTGACTTAAGATGGAAAAGAACTGCCAGTGGCTTATATTAAAATGTGCCTTTAAATGACACTCAATCTCTTAAGATAACTTATATAAGATATGCTTTATTCGCCATTTATCATATATTGTTTTGATAATATCTTAGGAGTGTGCATTTATCTGCTTGACTTAAGGTTTGTTTGCTTGGTTTTTCATTTATCTAAAGAAAAAGATTAGTATTCTGTAGTAACATAGTGCCTTCTGCACTCTGCAACTCTGAATAAAAATACAGGAAAGAAGGACATAAACTTGATGACATTGTGTGATTGACTTGAGCTTTTATAAGCTTTCAGATTGTAAATATTTATGACTCTTATAAGGAGAAAACATAGTATTTTTACTTCAATATTAAAATACTAAAACCCCTAAAAAAATTTTGACCTGCTTTAGAGTGAGTTTCAGCAGAGTGGACTAAGTATTGACAATTAATAAAAAAACTTGGGGAATAAGTGTTACTTCTCCTCCTCCCATAGGTATCTCTGTTTTGTTTGGGTTTTGTTGTTTTTGTTTGCTTGGTTGGTTGGTTGGTTTGTTGGTTGGTTTTTTGTTTGCTTGGGGTTTTTAGGATTTTATTTTGTTTGCTTGCTTGCTTGTTTGTTTGTTTGTTTGTTTTAAAAAATTTATTTCCTGACAGGCTCACCATGATCTCTCCTGCTAAAGGTCAAGGTTCTTAGAACTCTTTGAAATGATGAGTATAAAGCTTATTCATAGGCCGTCAAAATTTTTGAAACCTCTCAGTCTTGATAGAGACTTTTCCAACTTTGTTTTTTTCCCACCAGTATTTAAGACATCATCAGCACATTTCTTCAGTTGCCACACACACTGATTTTAAATGACTGCATGCCTGTGTGTGTGCATGCCTCTGTGTGCACATATACCATTCTTTAGTGTAGCAGAAAAGAACTTCTGTTTTCTTTCTACTCTTTCAAGTTTTATTTCTCCCTCATATTAAAACGTGAAATTTTAAGTAGAATGACAAACAAAAAAGAAAAATGAACAGATCTGACATGTTCATAATGAAATCACTATGCTTCTACAAATAAAAATTTCTGTAATGGGAAGAGGTTGGCAGCAGCTGATTAAAGATTTTAATTCTTCAAAGGCTGCAAATATGTGCATGCAGATATGTCATAATATGGCTTGATCCTGTCTCTAATAAATATGTGGGTTTGAGAGTAATTAATGAAGTGAAAATAAGAAAAGGTGGAATTGAATTTCTAGAGTTTTGTATTTCATGTGTCTAATTTTAAAAAATATTTTTATATTGAAAATTTTTATTTAAAACTGATTAAAATTTGATTAAAAATTTTTATTTAAAATGCAAAATATTTTTGATTAATATGCCTAGGGGATTTTTAATTCAATAACTTGCGTGTAAAATATGTTGTATGAATGAATTAACTTTGTTTCTATTCAAGGAGGAAAAAGCAAATATCAGCACTAAAAAAGCCACCTTTCCATAGATTTACATTTTCCAGTATAGAATTGAATATCTAGAAACTGATATGGATTTACATTTTTCCATAGATTTTTATTTTGCAGTATAAAATTGAATATTTAAACTGATCAGTTTATAGTACTATTTACTTATCAGTATATAAACTGCTAAAAGGTATTTTGAATACCACTAAGCATTTATCCTTGTGATAATTTGTGGTTGATTGTGTGGATTTTCTGTTGCTATGTTCTGTAAGACAAAAGTCCATCTGACATCCTTAATGAAATCCCTTTCCATTAGGCAAATCTTAAAGATTAAATCTTAAATCTTAAAGATTTTGTGAACTTTGCTGTCTTTGCAACCTCTCCTGTTTTTAAAATTGAGTTGAAATAAGGAAACATAAAGAAAAGTTGGACAGTAGAATAAAGGAGAGGCATAAATACTCATACACATTACAGAAATACATAGTTACAGAATTATTATGCCTTATTTCTGTAGAGAACGAAGTTGAACATTATAACTCTTTTTTGATGTGGATTTTTTAAGTTCTTGTATGATTTGTGAGAAAATAACTGTCTAGTTGCACATTGCTTGTGAAACAGCCACCAATGCTTTTCTTTGTTAATTCACACCATCAAGTATGTCTCAGAAGTTTTGTGGGGGTAAATACCTTGAGAATTTACACACTTAGATGTCACAGTAATGGGTATTGTGAACTAAGTAGGAGAGAGAGAAATTTATTTCAGTTTTGATCTGTGTTGCACCAGAACACCATCGTAAGGATAAGTTCCTGGTTAAATTCTGAAGTGCAGAAAGGCAGCATTAGCCTTTAGCAGTTTGCAATACATTCATCTGAAGCAAATGTCATGAAAAGTAAACTGAACATGGAGATGGGCAGATATTTTGCTGGCTATTTTTGCTTCAAAGTAAGTAAATAAATATAAATCTGTCTTTTTTTTTTTTTTTCTTATTTTCTCTTACTGGTTTTTGCTGTAAATATTACGAGATTGCTTTGAAGGAGAACATTATGAATTTTGCAGATTGAGGAAGGACAGTCTGTAGTTTCCTGAATATAGTTGTGCACCATCTCCGTCTGAGAGCATTTATGTTTACTGTGGCAAAAGTATTAAGCACCACTTCACTTTAAAGAGACCATTCTTGGATATGATTGAAAACTTACATTTTTTTACCTTCCAAAAAATAAATTACATGACTGCAAAATTGTTATTGCTTAAAGACTTTTAAATCAATTAAATTTGACTCAGATTCTCTTCACTGATAGACAGAAATATTTTAATCACTTCGCTTGAAGATAATTTTCTTCATTCCCAACCCTTTTAAAGTCTCTTTGTGCTCTTAATTAGAGCCTTGTTTTGTAGTGGAAGTATATATACTTGTAAAACACTGAATTCTGAGCAGCTTGCTAAACATCTCAGACAAGCAGTCTAATAAGAATATCTGATAAAAAAATGTGGATGTGTATACTACTGCTCCTTGAATTTTATTTATTTTTAAATTTAAAGCAGAATAGAAGTTAATTTTCTATTCTATTCTATTCTATTCTATTCTATTCTATTCTATTCTATTCTATTCTATTCTATTCTATTCTATTCTATTCTATTCTATTCTATTCTTCCTATTTCACAGAGATTGTGAATTACAGATCTTTTCATTTCACGTATACTTTCCACCCAAGGTCAGAGTGGGGGAAGTTGTCAATTGGCCAGAGAGAGGAACATTCCCATTTCTTTCTTCATTCATTTTGTTAATCAAATAAATTCTTCTTGATGTGTAGGGCAAGACAGTTCATACAAATAAGATTTTGGTGAACACTTGTGTCCTGATTGAATGTCTTATGGTCACTTAAAGAATCACCTGCAAAGGTATCAGCAAGTATGAACAAATAATGTAAAAGTGAAATCATGACAGAGTTCATTGGCAGGGTTGACTCTACTACTTACTAGATGCTTGAGACACACTGAGGAAAGCAAACTAAATTCTAAAATCAATCAATCCAAAACCAGATTCAACCCAAAAAGTATCTATGTGGAGGGGAGAGGTAAAAAGACCAAGAGTAGGAAAGGATAAGGATGATGAGGAATATAGAAGACAAAGTTGAGATGAGATGCCCAGTGCTAAACTGATTTACTTTTAGCAATGTGAATAGAAGAATTTTGTTGCAGAACAACCTCTGCATTAGGCATATCAGAGGTGCATTTGGTTTATTCAGTAATTGCAGTGAACCTAAACTTTATCATGCAAATAAGTTCTTTACAATATGGTGATATCTACTTCTGGAGTTTTATTTCTCTGAAGGTCATCTGTGTTCCAAAACAGAATGCTTCCAAGAATACTATGAATTTTAGGTGTGATTTCATATCAAGTCAATATTTAGGTTGTTTTTTTTTTTTAAAAAAAAAAAAAAAAAAAAAAAAAAGAAAAGCAAACTAAAACTTGTGTGTTTTCCTCAAAGTTCTTGACTAATAAAACAGTCCTATAGCAGTTCCATAAGAAAAGGAAGGGCAAATTTATGCTCTTTTGACTTCCTTAATGCTGAGACCCAGTTATACCTTTAAAAATTAAAACCAGAATTACCAAGAAACAATAAAAGTGTTAAATGAATTATAAGTGAATATTTTTAGTCTTTACAAACCTAGAAATGGTGGAATTTTGCCTTTGACAATAATTGTTAACTTAGCACAAACTCTTCTAAAGTATGACTATAGCAGCCTCTCTTTCTGAAACAAACTTTAAGTGGCCTTTCTGCAGAATTAAACACTTGACAAATGTCTCATAATATCAGTTAAAACAAATCTCCCCTGAATAACTAATTCTACTGAGTTTTGTGTAGTTGAATAAGTGAATCTTTCTGTAAATCACAGAATTAAACTTAGTAATAATAAAAATTCACATTCAGTTTTTAACAATGAGTTGCTACCTATCTGTGAAGTTTAAAAGTTCTGTTTTATTATAATGCAAATATTCTTCAATAGCAAAAAAAAAGATTTTTTTAAATGAAAATAATGAACAGGCTTTTATAATAAAGTAATTACACATCAGGCTAAATACAAACACACTTTGCTTCCAAAAGCAATGTCAATATTTGAATGTTAATCTTCTAATACTTTAATATATTCAAAGTTATAATCCATAGAATCAAGTATATGTTTAATCTGTGTATAGCTAAAGGAGCTATTTAAACTTTTCTGATACTTTTGCATCAGTCTGTGACAATGCTAATGCTCTAGAGGAAATTGTGGTTTAAAGAAAGTTTTTTTGCTTCTTTTCAGTGCTGAATCACACTATAGAATTTCCACTGTCAATCATGCATCTCTTGTTTGATTTTATCACTTTTATCTGTTACCTTACCAAATTCCAAATTGCTCTGAAAACTTCTCAGTACATTTGTTTGCATAGAGAGGCTTGTAGGGTTGTTGTCATTTGTAAGATAAAAAAACTTAGCTATTCTCTTTCATTTAGACATACTCTTTAATAAAATATGGGAGGAAGGTAAACCTGGGGGGTAACTTTTGTATTTTGACTGTTTATCTCATGAGTTGAGATGAAGACAGTTTAATAGGAAACACAAAAGCCATGCATGCAAGCAGAGCAAAACAAGCACTTCATTCAGTACTTTGCATTGGCAGGCAGGTGTTCTGTCATCTCCAGGAAGGCAGGGTTCCACCGTGTGTAATGCTGGCTTGGAAAGATGAAAGAGAATTGCTCCAAAGGCAATTCTTCCATCCTGTTCCTTCCCCCAGCTTTCTACATGTAGCATGACTCTGTATGGTATAGTAGTGAAGAAGTTTTTCAGCACTGGTTAACTGTGTGATTTGCAATTCCTGCAGACACCAGGTTGGTACAGATTATTAGTAGTTTGGCGACTGATACTACTTTATTTTACAAAGTACATACCCTTCTATGATTTCTTCACTACCTACTGGATTTATTTTTTGCCTTGTGACTTCATTTTTGCCCACATTATAATGCAAGAAAAAAAAAAGTAAAATTAAGGTTTTTCTATATGCTGTATTAACAGATTTTTTTTTTTTTTTTTTTTTGTTCTAATTAATTACAGAATTATCTCTTTTTCAGAGTACTTTAATGTGGATCTAATTAATTGATACATGAAATAATTTCTTTCACTTAATTTAAAAACCTATAAAAGTTTGCTTTCATTTTCTTCATACCATTGCTACCCTGTGATTTTTTCCTGTTTTTCAGTAAATTTTATTACTCATATTCAATGTAGTGCTTCAGCTTTGAGTAGTTTCTTAAAGATTTATAATCTGTCTTTATTGAAATGTTTGGAGCTTTACTCCTTACTTAATATATAACTTTTCGTAACTGCTGGAACCTTTTTTTTTTTTTTTTTTTTTGTAAATGTAAACTTTTTCCATGCCAACTAAATAATAAGAGACTTCAAAGTTATATTTAAGTGCAATGTGATGTTGGAAGTCTAGATAAGATAAGCCATTTGCTAAAACCAAATTCATTTTGTATCTGAAAATTGTAAAATTCCTCAAAATCAAGCATGAAGTCTTTTCCTTTGAGTAACCATATAAGATGTTTGTAACAAAAGAATTTTTATTTTCAACTTTCTGAAAAAAAGAAAAATATTCACAGTTTTTTTAAAATGAAAAATTAAACTGAAGAATTTAAACCAAGTACTGCAGCTAGGAGTGAAAATCAGTTTTGTAGCTGAGTATCTCCATTGTTGCTTGGCTTTCTTCTGCATGTTTTATATACATAATATGGGACTTGGATCCATTTTCCGTGGGTAAACTGCATAATGTATTAATCCCAAGCTACTGTGATATGTCCCATATTTAGTTAGATATACTAAGATGAGCAAAGCATACTCTTCAGCATCTTCACCACTGTAATGGTTTAGAGAAATAACGTTGCCTCCTTCAGTGAGATTTTATCAGCACATACTGTGTTTTCATACTTAAAAGAAAGTACTGCTATGTTTTGGAAGTCCTATATTGATCCCACAGTTAATATAAGTGTAGTCTTAAGGCAGAAATATTGCTGTGAGATCAATAAAGTCAATCTTCCCCCATGTAGCTGTACATAACTCAGTTTTGCATCTAAAATGCTTTAATCTTGTATGCTGACATAATTATGAGAAGGATTGTTTAGTTTAAGCACTACAAAGTCTTAAATTTCTGAAATCAAAGGACTATTCCAGTGTTTTGAGTTTTGATGTTGAGTGTTCAGAAAAAAAAAAATGTTGTGAATAATCTAGAAATACAGTAAAGACTGCAAGACTTCTCCTGTGGAAAATAGCATTTAGAGATATGGCTGCAGAAGGCTGGTGATGATAGAAAGGAAGATGTGATTTACTCAAAAGTCAGTGAGATCATAATGACTTTTTTTTTTTCTCATGCTTTTTATCTCTGCTGGGGGAAAACACAAAAATCTGTAATGCTTTAGACCAGGTAACTATTCTTGTTTTCATAATTTAAAGCAGTCATGAAGCTTGTGAATTGACAACCTGAAAATCATCTTGTTTTGGGGGATCTACCTGACTCTGAGCTGTTATAGAAGGTCCTAAATCATGTCGGTTCTAGCCTTGCACTCCTGGTATGAATGTTAAATAAGAGCCTACATGTTTTTTGACACTGAAGGTTTTTGCAGGCAGAGTAAATAAACCAAAAAATACACAGATGTAGCTGTATTATCTGAGACAGTTGTTTCTGGTTATTTCATTGTTGTAACAAGATTGGGTGAGAATTAACTTAGTTTGAAAATTATAGGTTCCAGGGATCTAAACCTGCAAATGCCATAATGTGATCAAGAAAAAGTGGTAAATAACTTACTAACAGAAAATAAAGATCTGTGATGTTACTTTTCAGTTTAAATAATTTAAAATTTTGGAGATTTCATTTAAATTTTCCTAAATTCAGTGGTGACTAGGCTGATCTGGAATCCCATTATACTGGCTTCCTAGTCAACAGTTTAAATTAAGTTCCAGGTACACAGTTAGTTTCCACTGAACTTGTGCAACAAAACCAAACCAACCAACCAACCAACCAACCAACCAACCAACCAACCAACCAGCCAACCAATCAATTAAAAGTTCTTTATTGTAAGGCAATTCTTTCCCAAATCACTTGTGAAAAGACACCATAATTTAAAATAGGCTGCCATACACTGCTTTTCTACCCTCTGTGTGTAGCTTCTGTTTAAATTTGAACAGTAAAACTATTGTAGTCAGAATCCTGAGTTCATCCCTTCCTGAGACAAAAAACTTTGGTATCTAGGGGGCATTTACTTCAAGTAATGTCAAAAAATGGTTTATAAAATATTGACAAAACAATACCTTGAAATTCAATTATACTCTACCTAATATCTCTCTGCCATCCATTCTTAGAAATGCAGTTAAAAACAAAACAAAACAAAAAAACCACGAGGGGGACAGGCGTGTTTTGTACATTGTCGATTTGTTCTTTCATAGTAAGCGGTCCATTATTTGACATGCTTTAAGTCACTTTAGTTAAATTGGTTGGGAATAAGGTTTCGAAAAATCTCTGAAAGGTTTCTTAATAATTTAGGTATTAAAAATCTTTATAAGGGGGAAAAAAGTGAAAAAAAAGGAAGAAGAAATTATTTCCCCACTTTGTACAAATATGCTTTGGGAAAATGTACAACACTGATGGTATTTTTTTTTTCCTTTCACTCTGTGCCATATTGTATTAATGTTATCCTCGTAAACTTAAGTACTAATTTAAATGTATGCCTACACACCATAAAACAAGTATTATTTTGAGATGCACTGTTCAGTGATTTGGATATGTATTAATGACTTTCTGTATTCAATTCCATTTACAGTGCTAAAGAATGGAAAAATGTATATAACATAAAGAGGTTAAGGTCCTGTCTCTGGGCTAGACTGACTTGGCAAAGCATGGTGCCACTGTTTTTCTTAGACTACATTTTAATGCAGTGCCAGATACACAGGCAGCTTCAACTAAACTTGTGAAGAAATGGAAGTCCTTATTGTAAGAGGACTTCTTATGATGATGATGATGATTATTATTGTTATTGCCCAGATCACTATTGAAGTCATAAGGCTAAGATATCATAACTTAAAGTTGTCTACAGTCCCGTTTTACTTATGATTATTGTATGGTTCCCTCCATTTTGTTTCATGACAAGCAATAATGCCACCAATTTTATAAGAGATTTTGCAGTTATGGTTGTTATATGAAGACTTATCTGAAAGTCTTACAAATAATTTTGTCTCCATATTTCTTTCACATTGTTACTATTAGCAGTATTAGCAGTTGCAGTAGTGTCTGGTTATTGAGATAGAGTTGTGCCAAAATTCAGTTTAACAGAGAAAATGATTTAAGAAGATTTTCAGGGAAATGTCCCAAAGAAATATGGCATAAAGTGAAATTTTCACTGCTTAGCATTTAGCCAGGTGGAGTAAAATTTGCAAAGCTAACAGGTTATGGAAAGGAACATATCTTTCTTTGTCTCTCTTCCCAGGACAGAGTTGAGCATTGAACCAGGAGTGGAATTTTGCACCCTGATAATTTTCCTATTCCTTCTTTTATTTACTCAAATTTAATCAGTGTCTATTTGGTTTCACATAAAATATTGATTTGTTTTAATTTAGAGAGAATTGTTGAGGTATTTAAGAGAAACTTCTGTATAACTCTTAGGGAAATATTGTATCCATTCTGGTTCTCCGCTCAGAAGAAATTGCTAGGTTTTGTCCCTGTGAAGTCTGCATTTTAAGGGGTGTTTATTTGTGGAATCTACCCTGGTATTTTTGCATTTGTTAAATTATTGTAGAATATTTTCTCTTGGGAAACACAGAAAAGACATCACTTATTCAAACATTTTTTATCTCAACAAAGTGCTCAATCTTCTCTGTTTACTGGACTGCAGCCAAAACCTGCAGGACATTTTAGTGTGCTTGTGATGTAGCATAATGTAGGTCACCTCAAATTCTCTCCCACCCCAAAGAGATTACATGGATAGTCACACATAGGTGTTTTTAATCTTCCCTATTGAACTGATAAATACTGAATAACTCATCCAGTGCAAAAGACATGTGGTCGCACGCTCCAATCCATGAGATGGGAGAGGGTATTATACCTTTGGAGCAAGGAGATGTTCACTACCTACCAAGGCAGATGTGTCAGCCAGCCTAGGAAAGGTAAAACTGAATATTTAAAGAAGTGGAACAAAGATTTTTTTAGTTCTGAAGGGTGGTCATCTCAAGAAGGGAATAGAAGAAAATATGGGATGAAAAATTAAATCTTTCTGAATCCCTAGGAGACTTGGAAGATGAGTTTGCCTGTAAGAGTTAATGAAGCATTCAAAAGGGGGCACCACATTATGTATGTTAGTGGAGGAGCTCTCTCCAGCTGGTGTTATCTGTGACAGTCCAGAACAAGCAGCTATGGTTTATAAGGACTGAACAGCAAAGTAATTGAACAAAAATTGAAAGACAATGAGAAATCAAAAAATATGGGTGTTGTCTGATGTTATGTGGTTTCACTTTTCATAAGAAGAAATTTTACTAGTTCTTTCTTTATCTTCTTTCTTAATTGAAAGTGGATTTAATGAGATTGAAAGTACCTGGGTAAGAACTAGGAATTATCTGTCTGTGCAGGTAGTTTGGAATGTTAGCTCTCAGAATAATTCTTCCAAAGCATGCAAAAAGGTAATAGTGTGTGACTTCACTCTAGCTGAAAGGGCAAGTGGGAAAATGTCACCAAAAATGAAAGAGAAGTGTGT
This sequence comes from Muscicapa striata striata, assembly GCA_030060385.1. Taxonomy (NCBI): domain Eukaryota; kingdom Metazoa; phylum Chordata; class Aves; order Passeriformes; family Muscicapidae; genus Muscicapa; species Muscicapa striata. The sequence continues at coordinate 2,442,987 of JAREIS010000070.1, forward strand.
TCCAGCAAAACACAATAATTGAGAATGCACTGTAGCATGCAGTGACATGCAATGAGGTGTGTAAGCCTAAGCTTCAAGATTTGTGAGAAATGTGGAACATTTCTGGTGTAAGTATTTATACTTGTTTTTTTATTGTGGGTTTGGGTTTTTTTTATTGTACTCTTACACAACATGATAGATAAATATGAAAGTTATATGGAATATTACCTCTGCTTAAAATTTCCTATTTTCAAAATACTGCTCATTTTTTTTTAGAAAATCAGTACAGTAACTTTGCATGGGTATTCCTGTGGAATCGAGAGTCTGTATATTTCTACAGGTAATATTCTTTCCTCATTGATGTTCCTAATTTATTTTTTTAAGCTTTCCATTGCATGTTTAATTATACCAATTTAATCATACCTGCCAGTGAAGCTGAAGTCTGTTTGTTTGTTACACATGATGATACCAGATCTCAGTAGATCCCAAAATTACAAAAAAAGAAAGTGTTACTCCTTGTGGTCTATGCATATCCACACATTCTAAAAAGGTCTTAATACCATTATTCCTTACTGGCATTTGCAAGTTACAAAGTGGTTAAAAAACTTGTCAGTGAAAAGGAATTGTATTTGGACTTTGATGAAGTTATAATGCAAGGTTTTGGTGGCAGAAACCACCTTCATAAAGGTCTGAATATTACGTAAGACAACAGACTGGTTGGTCTTGGACAGCATATGGACTTGGTCTGCTGCAGGACATTAACTCAGGCTGTAGGATTCTGATCAATTCTCTAAACTTAAAAATTCAGTAATAATCAGAAAGAATAAATTACATAGTCTTTAAAACACAGTGATAAAAGCACTTCTAGTATTATATATTTGAACAACTCATGTGAGGTATTGCTAGGTAAAATTTTGATTAAAGAATTGCATTCTGTATTATTAACATAGGAAATCTTAAATTCCATAAAAACTGGCTCTATGCCAGTCTCAAAGTATGTAGGTGTAACTAAGGTGAGATCACTGGATTGAGCTTTGTTTAGAAGGATGCCTGAGAGACAGATACTTCATCTAGTCCTGTTTTGTCTACAGCATATGCTGGGATAAAAATTGCATGCTATTATAATAAAATAACTTGGATGAAGAGATAGATTGCCTCCTCAGCAAGTTTGCTAATGATACAAAAGTGGGATAAGGACCTGTACATTCTGCAAGCTGATCTGCTGGAAAGCATGCATCTCTATGGAGAGGGACCTGGGTCAACAAACTATCCATGAGCCAGCAGTGGCTTTGACACCAGCAAAGCCAGTGGGATCGTGGGGTTCATTAGGAAGAGGACTGCCAGCAGGTCATGGCAGATGATCTTGTTACTCAGCCCTGATGAGTCACATCTGAAGTGCTCTGTCCAGTTCTGGGCTGCCCAGAACAATGGAGACATGGAATTCCTGGAACAAGTCCAGCAGAGGGCTATTAAACTGATTAGGGAACTGGAACATCTCTATTATGAGTTGTCCTGGTTCTGGCCAGGACAGAATTCTTTTTTTTTTTAGCAGGAGGGGACATGGCCAGGACTCAGAGGTTATTCTGTACCTCACATTATCTGGGCATGGAGGATGGGCTCCCTTCCATGTCAGGTAGCCTGGCAGAGGGAGTTTTTGGGTGTTGTGAAGGGCTTCCACAGAGGTTGAGGAATTGCTTGTGAATAATTCTTCTCCTTTCTTGTACACTTTATCATTAGTATTGTTTGTGTTCATTGTTTTATTTTGTTTGTGTTTCCAGAGAAGGTTGGAAACAAATTTGATCTAATCATTTGTTGGTTTAGATCTGGAGTCACTGGTCACAATGTCACTTGGTGATTGTGGTACCTAATCCTGTATATATTCCTATATATGGTCTGTGTGCTACTTATGATGTACTTTTTCAGAGCAGGGAGAGGGATCCCAATTGATTTTTTGCTGTATGGTGTGATACTAACTTTTGACATGAAAGCATCAAGGGCAATGAAGATAATTTGGACTGTGTATTCAGTGTTGCTCTGCTGTCCTTACCTTGGTTGTTACCTTTGGGAATCCATTAATAACTGTACCCACTGGAAAGAACAGTGGAGCATGCAGCCTTTCACCCCCCTTTTCTTCCTTCAAGCCTGTTACAACAGCTTTGGGGAACTTTGAATTTCCCATTTTTGTTAAGGAAAGCATGTTCCTCTTGCTAGGTCTGCAGAGTTTCCTGAGTCTAGTTCACACCCATGTTACTGTCAACAAAGAGTGACAAAGGGATTTTTAGGAGGACCTTTCAAACATCTGCACTTGAAGGGTGGATGAGTGGCATGAAAGGTGGAAGAAAATGGGCCAGCTTTTGAAGGTCTATTCTGCTCCCATGGTTCAGAAGGTCACCCCTGAAAAAATACAGGACCCTGATTAAGTCAGAGAATATCCAGAAGATAAATTCTGTGACAGCTCCAGAGAGGCTCCAAGTTATGCAACATGCTGGGCCATGGCTACTACTCAGCAGACATGCCTGCTACTATACAGCACTCTCAGGGGGAGGACAGGAAAGCAGAGCAACAGGCAGCAATGCCACTCAAAATGCAGCAGAACCAAAGGAACAACCCATGCCAGCAGCAGATGCCCCTATACAAAAATAAAATTCAAGAACAAATCAGTAAGCTAAGTGGGGATGAAGAATGAGCAGGGCTCTCAGAACAGGAGGAAGTGGCAGGGCAAGAGGAAATCACCTGATCTCTATTCTTGGGTAGGCTCAGAGATACATAAATAAATTTCAGCTGGCAGTTGAATGAGCCCCATGTGACCTGGCTGCCCTGATGCTGGGGTATCATGGCCCATGATATGAAACTAGATGGTAGTAAAGCCAAGTAACTGGGATCCCTGTTTTGGCATGTAGGCATTGACAAGGGGGTCAGGAAAAGGACATGAACTGTCAGCCTTTGGAGGTGACTCCTGTTAAGCATGAGAGAAAGGCATTCTGTGTAGGGTGCTCTAATGACACACCCAAGCCATTGGAGCACAATGGAGAAAAGTACCCAGTACCTGAGTGAAATAGTTGTGCTGGAGGTAAGCTGTAAGGATTCAAATAAGAAGCTGTAGATCTCTGTATATCCAGATGAGGACCAGTGTGCACAATCTGAGCGGCAGAAGTTTGTACAATGTGCCATTGTTGTAGACCATCCCATTAACATTGGTATCAGTGAAAGAAGGAGACAAAAAATGCTTCAGGTGACTATCTGACTCTGGAAATGTGAAGATTATCTTTTTTCCTCCCTACTGAAATGTACCTTGTCTGTGGAAAGACTGTCCAAGACTGCAGACAGAATCAAAAGGCTCAGGCAGGTTGGAAAGAAAATGTCCCATGCCCTGACAGCATAGACCAGAGCCGCTGTTATTGGGAGCAAGCACCCCATGCTTGAGAGAGAGAGGGTCTATGCCATGAGGTAACCTGAGGTTTTACCTGCATGACCCTGAAAAGGACATGAGGATGTGGGATGGAAAACCCACCTCTGCACTAACAGCACGGGTACATGAGGAAAGAAAGAACAGGTACCACAGGAAGTTCTTCAAGGATAAATGCCACTCCAGTTTCCAATGGACAAATCCTCCCTCAGACAGAACAGAAGGGCTGGTGTTACTTCTGGCCCTCTTGAAGGGACCCCAGTTTATATTTGCAGGAAGTGAGCAATGAGTGCCATGACCAGAACTAGAAGGGCCCTGACTCCAGCCAGGTGGAGGAAAGGGACAATCAGGTCTGTTGGACTGTGTGGATCCATGTGCCCTGGCACATCTGACATGCAAAGATAAAGCTTTAATTGACACCAAAGCACAACGTCCCCTGCTGCCATCAAGATACATAGGGGTAGAATTAATGTCTATTTATGGGGTGACAAGGGATACCCAACAGCTGACTGCAGTGGAAGCTGGAGTGAGCCTGGCTGGGATGAATAGCACAGACACCCTGCTGTGACTGGCCCAAAAGCCACACGGATCTGTGGCATAGATTACCTCAGGAGAGGGTCTTTAAGGACCCAAAAGGTCATCTTTAGGCTTTTGGGATGGCTGCTGGATAGACTGAAGGAATTAGACAGCTGAATACCTTGCCTGGTCTCTTAGAGGACCCTTCTGCTGTGGGGCTGCTGAGGGACAAAGTACTGATTTGGTACTTTGGTACTGTGGTACTGATCTCTACCACATCCCTGCACCATTGCCAAAACTGCACCAGCTGGGACTCTGTGATCCCCACCCATGAGATGATTTGTGGGGAGAGCAGGGAGTGGTCAAGCCTCACCCTTTAACAGCCCTACATGGCCAGTGTGCAATGGAATGTGTAATTCTCCAGTGGAGAATGGAAACTGACAGTGGATGTCCTGGCCTGAATGAAGTTTGCTTTCACCTGGAGGGGCATGGAGTACACCTGAAACTGACTACCTCAGAGCTGGGAACACAACGCCACTATTTGCTGTGGATTGATCTGCACTGGAAAGGGTGAGGCTCAGAACACTTGCTCCCATTGTAGTGTATGGCAACAGAGGAGAGGAAGGTTTTGAGAAAGAAGACAATTAAAATCCTCACAAAGGCTGGTTTTGCCATAAAAGGAAGTAAAGTGAAGAATGGACAGGTGGATTGAGCTGCCAGGATTAAAATGTCCCAGGAGATCTGGACTGGCACCATAAGGGTGAATTATTTCTGACCTTGTGGGCCCATGATGCCTCAGGCCATTGGGAAAGGAATGCAATCACCAGATGGGCTTGTGGTTAAGGGATGGACTTACCCATGGACTCTGTATCCCAGGTTATCCGTAACTGTGAAACATGTGCTGGGATCAAGCAGGGCAAGTAAAGTCTTTGTGGTGTGGTGGACAATGGTCACAGAATCACTGAATATTCAGAACTGCAAGGGACCCATATGGATCACTGAGTCCACTCTTAAATGAATGGTCCATATAGGGATCCAATCCTACAGCCCTGGCATTGTTAGCACCGTGCTCTAACTGAGCTCAGCTCAAGTCAAAATACAAATAAGGGAAAGCCTGGTAGATTGGTTACATCACAATCCCGCAGACCTACCAAGGCAAGAGCTCGGGTCTCACAGTGGTGGAAACAGCCACAGGATGGCTGGAGGCATACTCTGTGTCTCATGGAGCACCATCTTGGGCCTTGAGAAGCAAGTTGGACAAACATGGTACATGAAAGTAATTGATAAAAAATTTGCTTTCAGCCCAGAGCATTGACCAGTTTTTCAGCTTGTACCTTTCCTTCAAGAAAAAGCTGCAAATTCTCACTGTTCAAGGTATGCCTACAAAGTGATACAGGGTGTGAAAAATAAGACTTACAGGATCAGACTAAAACAATTTGTTTTATTAAATAATTCTAGAAGTAATTTTATCGCCATTGGTATAAACTTTCACTTGAAATAATACAACTGATAGTGAAGAAAGGAGATTATTTTCTTTGTATGGAGACAAGACAACAAGATCCAAAGGTTTACAGCTGAAGGTAAACTTTAAATCTTGTCTTGAATAATCTTAGATCTGGAAAAAATATGTTATTCTCTAGCAGTAAAGATATTTAAATTTATAAATGGAATTTAAAACTGTAAAATACTATTAGACGGTATAGGTAGGTATGTTCAATGTGTAGGTAGGAATTACTGGGACAATTTTTACAGTTTGTAAGAGAAGTCAATTTGGTATTGACCTTTTTAATCCTGAAATTACTAAGTGCGTACACTTTTTTACTCTTTTCCTGCAGTGTGACAACAAGTATTTTATCTGTACGGCCCTCTTGAGATTCATTGTTTGTCAGATACTTTCAAACAGAGCAGAACTAGCCCATGCCTTTGGAAGTGATCATGAGGGGCCTGTTGCCAGTCATGGATTAACCAGGGGGAGATTTGAATTTTTTTTAGGCACTGCTGAATTTCATTGATGTATTGATGTTTCCCTGTGAAAGCTTCCCTTTTTTTTTTTTTTTTTTTTTTTTTTTTTTGTAGACGGGAGATATTCTTTTTCTTTTTTAGAATGAGGAATGGGAAGTTTGTTGCTTGTAAGTGAAACCTTCTACCTTTGAGCAAAGTTTTATGTAATAAAATCACAGTCAGAGCTTTCATTGAAACGACCAGTTCTTTCTCACTTTTGTGCGAATTCTCTCTGCATCTGCTGGTTTTGGAAAAAAGAAAAAATATTTCTACATACTTCTGGTAACAATGTGCGTAATAGCCTCTCTTGTGGTAGAAGCTTTAATTGATCTTGGAAAAGATCATGTTATTCTGGATGAAAATAATTATTTCTAATAAAATATTCCAAATTAAAAGGAACACGATGACATAGCACTAAGATCGTGAAAATTTAATCATCCAGCAAGAAAGTTAAAAACATACTTTATGAGAATGAACATTTCATGGTGCTACAAAATCAGTTTTCATGTATCGCACGATGACACAGGAAAAAATGAATGCTGTTGGTAAAGTTCATATGCTTTTGATCAATATGAAATATTTTAATTCTAAATTGTAAGTTTTTTTTTCAACTGCCTTATAATATATGTATTCATTTTCATTCTCTCTGAAAACCGTATCTTTTTTCTACCACGCATGCTTGAAAAACTTCCATTTCATGACATTATAAAGTGCGTTAGTCTTTCATAGCTTTTCCCAGGAAAAACTGCATTAGACTTTCTGAATTAAATTATTTACCCATAAGATCATACTTACTAACATTTAGTATATTACTATCTTTTTATACTAAAAGCTTTTTTGCAACCTGTAGTTCATGTTGCTAAGATCCCCTCCAAAACTCAGTGAAAATAGATGATATTTCAGTAATAGAAATATTAATTAAATTATTTTGAGTTTACACAAACAAATAAGGTCCATAAGAACCCACAAAACTGCAATTCTATCATGTTTTGGAATGTGTTTATCATATTTTTTCCATTCTGACTCCTTTTTGAGAAGTAGACTAAGTCAAAAGACACAAAACTTGATCATCAAGTAGAAGTCCTTCTAATTGATTTACTGTAGGATACATCCTGAAGAAGTCAATCAAAAAGCATTACTGAAGCATAATTAATTAATTAATTTTGTCTTATTTCTTCAAAGGGAATAAGAAGATCCCAACTGGGAGTCACCCATTTCTCCCATCACCTCACAGGTCTAATTTGTCCTAGTCTAATGTTTTATTGAATCATATGTTCTTTCACCACTGAATTAAAAATAAAAAAATATAATTGGAATCTATAAAAAAATATAGTTTTATCTAAACATCTTGAAAATTATTATAAGTACTTTTCTCGTTTCAAATGGTAGTAGGAATTAAGTTTCAGTGATAGTACATGCCTTGCATTGAATCATTGTCTGAAGGGTTCTGGAAAAGACCAAGAGAATCAAGGGTGAGGTAATTCAGTTATTATTAGTATTTCTTTAATGTCAGGTAATAGTAGAGTTTCTGACTTTTGGCTGGTTTCTAAGTACTAAGAACAAGGAAGTCCTTTATTTCACTTGCTTATGGATTTTCAGAACTCTGTGATTTTTCATGCTCCTTTTCCTTAATATGTGGAAGAGAAATAAAATGTAATCAGATAAAAACAAAGAAGTAAGAATAACCAAATAAAAATATTAGGAAAGTCTAATTTCCAGCTTATGTTATGGGCATAGTTTCCCATAACAACCATGCCAGAAAATGAAGATACATTGCAAGGTGTAAATCTTTGCAAATATCTGTAGGGAAACATGTTTTTGTATCCCTTCCATTCCTATATAATTAAATTCTGATCTATAAAACTGCAGTGTTTATCTTATTCCTTCTGGTTTGTCTTTTTAAGTTTGCCATGTTCATTCACAAGTCTTCCATATCCCCAGAGAACAACAAGGTTGTCTGTGAACACAGAGGAAATTTGGCATTTTGTACTCACTAGCTGTTCTTGATTTCTTTTTGGCATAAAATAGCTGCAATTGTGAAAAATGGATGGATCCTTGAAAGGAAGGAAATAGAGCATTTTATATATTTTATTCAGGTAAAAGTCACATACATTCCTGCTGTGAAAACAAAAGGAACAAAAAAATGTCAGAATTTTGTGCTGAAATTGTGCTAACTGCTATTTGGAAAAGATAAAAAAATTATCAGAGAACTGGAAGACTTTGTTTCAAATTCAAGAAAATCATCAGCCCTGCCATGTGGGATATCTCCTTCATAAAGTCTTTACATTTGCAGAGAAACTATTTCAAAACCTTAAAACTTTCTTTTTTTATCTTGAGCAGTCAGCTCCCTGCCTTCTCTCTCCACCTCCTCCAAGAAATAAGTGAAATCTATTGAGGAAAACTTATGTTTAAATAAAAAATAAATTAAGAAAACCAGACTGATTTGTCACTAGTAAAATTTCAGCTTAAGAGGTTAGCATCTTTTGAGGAAGTAAACAGAAAACCTTAGTGAAATAAGGCATTACGAACTTATTTGGCTACTACATGCTGTTGAAATGTAATGGTGTGGAAATTTCTAATATGTTCCATAAACTGAACTGAAGAATGGAAAACTCTGATGGCTATCAAGAGGCATGAATGAAACAGTGCAACTTTCCTAGTGAAGTTTTTTTTTTTTTTTTTTTAACTTCTAGCTACAAATAGCCAGCAGTAGACCTGGGATAAAGAAGTTAGGTTCTCTGAACAAGAGTAATTCACCCCTGTCCAGGAAGCAAATGCAAGCATAAGCACATAGCAGCAGCAGTAATGACAGGGTTCATCTTAAATGACATTGTATATTGTGTAGCTAGAAGGCCTGAAACTGTGAAGGTCTAATGGTCTGTAAATCTGTCGAGTTCTCCTCATTTCTCTTATTGATGAAGATTTCACTAAGATTTGGACCAGCATAATGGTCAATACCTCTCAGGAAAACAAGGAGAGGGGAAATCTCTTTTTATCTATGTCAAAGGAATCTCATTAAATTCAGTGAATCTTTTTAAACTAATTACAAACCTGCACACTGACCAAAGACTAAATTACCACAATTAACATATTAAAAAATTCTATTAAGTAAAATGACATAGGTCCTCACTCCTGGGGAAAATAAAGTCTCTTTTGTTTGGTCTTCACAGTGTTGGGAAAAGAAATTTTGAGGTGCACATGACAGAACCAAAGATTTAATAAATACCTGTTGGAGGGCAGGTTTTGTGGCGCCTTTTTTTAGGTTTTAGCAATCGCTAGTCTTGCTACAGTATGACATGTTCTTTATGAGCCTCATTCCTTTTCATGAGGTTTTTCATCATGGATATTAATATATTAAAATTTGATAGCAAAGTTGATCCTTCTTAGGGCTTACCTGCATGGGAAAGATGAACATTATTACACTTCTGAGAGACTCCCAGAGCTATTGCCTCTTCTATTCTGTTCCATTATTACTACATTTCTAGTTGTTTTCAGTTATTCTACTTGTCTGATGATTTGTAGTTTTCCCTGCTTGAGAAAAGATTGCAAAACTTTCTTTGATTTTTTTTTTCTTTCTTGTTTTTTCACATGATCTACTCCAACAATTTATTGGTGTATTTATTTTTAATCTTAAAGTACTGCTTTGTTCTTTAGGTAGTCATATTCTCTTTGAGTCCTTCATAAAACTGATGAATTTGATAGGTTTCTAGGGAAGTCAAACATAATAATCTTTTTTTTTTTCCTTCTATGTTACTTCTATCCTGCCTTATGAGAGGTTTATTAGTTATTTAAGGATTTGGTTGTTCTTTTTGGTTGAGGGAGTTTGGCGTAAATTGAACTTTAAGGGGAAAAAAGGTGTATGCAAGAATATAATAGCTGAAAATAATTTCATTAAAAAGTTAAATAAGTGAAATTGTAATATGTTAATTTGTGTATGCTCTTAGGTTGGGATGTTTTAGTTTGAGTTAAGATATTTCATGAGTAGAGTCAATGTGTCAATGTAATGCATGTACTTTTTAGATAGTTATGATCAGAATATCATATTTCACATCAACTTGTAGTAGTTAGGTGCTATATGTTGACATTTACTTATATATGTTGACTTTAGAGTAAATTTGCATTCAAATTGAAAAGCATTAAAATCTGCTGGTCTTGTGGATAACCAAGCTGATAATTCAGATAAAGAAACTGTTCTGCTCAAAATAAAATCAATGCCATGTATTCTTGAAGTTTTCAGGTTTATGCCTGTAAATTAAATCAGATTTTTTTAATACACGGAAATTACACCCTTATGCATTCTGAATAAATAAATCTCAGTTTGTCCCAGTATTCTGATTTTTTTATTACTATTCTTATTTTAGCAAGCAGCTCCTTCAGTAGAAGAAACAAAATTTATTTGATCAACCATATTGTTATTAATATAGCCATAGTAATAACTATTGTTAATGTAACTGCTATTATTATAGAATTATATTAACTACTTTGTTGTAGTTCATTTGGCATGATCTATGTAATTTATAGTAGCTCTATATTAAAAACTTCTAAGTCTACATAATGGGATATTATTTGGAGCTGGAAGAGAAAGGCGTACTTTATTTATACATCACTTAAGAGTTTTATCCCTTTAAAATACCTCAATTGCTTTATAAACTTAATTAAACTGACACTGGAATTGCAGAATATGGAAAGGTATGCCTTTATATAACTTGAATAACTTTTCTTGAATAACAGATAATTTTTTAAAATATATTTTTTCCTTCACAAAACCTTATTTGTTACCAGATTTTTGTGCATATTACAGAAAACTAGGGTTTCTTTCTGCTTTTGGTATCATTATGTATTATTTAAAAATATATTTGTCACATAAAATGTAAAAAATGCTATATGATGGAAAATTTTTAACTAAAACTCCTTATTTTAAATCTCATAATAAAATAGACTACTTAATCATTCCTTTACCCTAGAGAAACTGTGTGAAGTATCACTAGAAGGCCTGACGTTGCCTTCAGCAGTGAGATGTGTTCTGTTAACTGTGGAAGGCTGTCCAAGAGAAATGAAGAGTCACTAGCAGCATGTGAAAAAACACTGAATTCAAACTGTGTTTCCATTGTGTGAATGACTTCCAATGTAAGTGAAAGCATACAGAATTGTCACTCTGTAGAGACTATTCTTTCATTTGTTTCCATTTACGTTGAGAAGCAAGTTGATACTGACCATCTGGTTCTTGACAATTTCTACAAAATGTTTTGATTTCACTCTGGAATTAATACTAAATTTTGAATTAAATTGCACAATGGAAGTTGCCACAAAAATATATTTTAAGCTACATGTGCTAAACAATAAAGTAGAAGTTCACATAAGTAATTTTTCTAAAATAAAGCGTAGTGGCTGTTATAAAAGAAATGTATAATTATTCAGGGTATATATATTTGTGACACATTGCTTGTTCCTTATACTGTGTAAAGGCAAAAATCCATATCATGGACTGCTGAATTTTGGATAATATCTTTTTTTTAATATTCAAAATGTTATGTGTCTTTCTATTGTAAATTGAGTTTGACATAAACTATTATATGATAAATGCTAAGTGCTCATAGAATTCTTCTGGGATTATCTCAAAGCAATATGTGTGTATCACAAAAACATGTGTATTAGACCATCTGGGTAGAAAAATTCAGTACCATTGATTCCTTTCCAACATGTACATTAAAAAGGAAAAAGGTGAAAAATTTATTTGGCAGAAGCTAACATTACAAAGGAAGATGTATTATCCATTCATCCATCCAGCAGAAATGTACCTGTTTTTTTTAATTTTGAATTGAAATTTGTGAAGCCTTATACCCAGGGGTGATTTAAAAGTAGTGTGCCTGCTGTTGTTTCTACTAGTGCTTATATGTGTTAATGGCATGCTCTCATTCCTGATGATTCCCTTCATAACACATGCCACCTCTCACCAGAAGAACAACATTTAAAATGCGAGGCATTTGAGAGATATGAGACATTCTGCTGCAAGTAAGTCTGCAGTTTTCAGCACAGGGAAGACATGGACCTGTGTAGCATGTCCAGGTGAGAGTTGAAAAATGTTCAGAGGGAAGGAGCAGAACCTCTCTTGTAAGGAAGGGCTGAGAGAGTTGGGTCTGTTCAGCCTGGAGAAGAGAAGCGTCCATGGAGACCTTATTGTGGCCTTTTTCAATACTTATTAAAAAGTTCTGTAGCAATAGCATAAGGGGTAATAGCTTTGGACCAAAAGAGGGTAGATTGAAATGAGTTAGAAGGAGGAAATTTTTTCTGATGGGAGTGATAAAACACTAGTGCTGTTTGGCTAGAGGGGCTATAGATGCTGCACACCCAGAAACATTGAAGATCAGGTTGGATGGGACTCTGGACAGTCTGGTCCAGCACAGGTGTCCCAGCTTATGGCAGGGGGTTAGACTAGATGACCTTTAAAGGTCCTTTCCAACTCAAACTGTTCCATGATTCTGTGAGTCCACGACTGTATATAATGCAGATAGATTTGAATAAAAGTGCCTTTTTATTTTCTCCTCTTAATATCATCTTGATATCTAGACTTACAGTGTAGGCTTTGGCAGTAGAAAAAGGATCAATGACACTTGAAGTGTTCCCTTGCATCAGCAGTGTAAGTAGCTCTCTGTGTGAAACACAGCATCATCATATTCTTCTCTTTCTAATGCAATTTATGACTAATAAGTTCTTTCTATTTTCTGTGCTATAAAGAAACCTTTCACTAATGAGATCATTTTCTAAGACTTAGAAATCAGTGCAATGCATTTACTCATAAGTCCTAAATTTTTTTTTTCTTTTTTGTGCTTACCAGTTGGACAATTTGTCCTAAGTAGAAAAGCTTCTTTCACCATTGTAAATGTAATCTATGGATAATAAAGTGAAAAAATGAGTTTGCAGTTAGACACTAAAGTGTAGTTATAAAAGTTAGTCCTTTTTATTGTGTGAACCTAGAACAGGAAATAGTTACGAAAATGAGAATAATTTCATTTCTTTTTTTTTTCATGAGTGAAATACTCTCAGTTTGGTAGAATATGGCATATGTGACTTTATCAAGAATAATTATTAAAACCTAGGCCTTATTAAAAACTAGGCCTTTCCTTTAGAAAGAGCTTTCCTCTAACAACTAAATTAAACAACTTATAAAAATATTTTTGAATGTGATAAAAAAGTCCCCTTGGGACATTCATATAAAAGTCTTACTGCTAATTAGAAATATATATAATTACTTAGCAGAAGCAATTATTAATTAAAAAAAGATTTTGTATTCATTAATATTTAAGGTTTTTGATAGTGAAACCTGGTAGAAAAATAGAAGGGCTGGAAAAAGAAGAATTCACCTGTGACTTGTCAATTATTAGTTGCATCCAAAGAATTTTTGTCCTGAAAAGAAACACTTCAAAAATACTAAAAATTGTCATAATTTCCTCTTTCTCTAAAGAACTGTTAGGATTCTTTCTCTAAACAGAGATCTGTTCTCTAAAGAGATGCCAGCCCCAGAAGTTAATTTTCTTTCAGCTAAACTAGATCAGATATCAATTCTCAATTGATGCATTTCAAATTTAAATGGAGAATGAACATATATCCTGTGTAGTAATTCAACTGAAGAGGCATTTAAAGATAGACTATTGATTAACATTTGCTTGTTTCTGCACAATTGATTGTGGACTGCAGTTAAGTCCTCTTTTTTTGAAACACTAAGGTTTTATTCTGTATGGTGTTAGGATTTGCATGCTAATAATTGTGAGACAATGATTATTTTGCTATGTCTGTATCAAACACATATATAATTTGCAAGACAAAAAATTTTCCATTTTGTCATGTTTACAGTTCTTAAAAAGGATGAGATTACTTTGCTATTCAACTTCATTCAGTTTGCTTGGGTTTATAATTTTTTTTTTGGAAACAACTGTATTAAATGTGATTGCACATTAAAACTGATTGCAATGACCTGTGCTGGCATCAGGTCAAAAGTAAATAAAAAGTATATGGCGAGGTTGTAACTCGGTTCTGCAACACAGAATTGAATGTGTGTGTCACTTGCTATTTATGCAAATCACAGTGAGTGAACAGTGAACCATTTCTTGGTATGATCTCAGAAGATAAGTTAGAAGTTGGTAAAAACAGCTGTTTAAAGAACATGATAAATTATCCTTTGATAGTCTCATGAAATATTGGGTAAAAACCCTCAAAACCTGTGCTCCAGTACTGATACTTCTATAAATAATACAGCAAGAGGAAACATTTACAGATATGTTGCTCTCAGATGCAGAGTTGATTGTGTTACAGTTCCAGTAAGTGGTGTCTGTCGGATTAACCTGAATGTGATATTTTTTATTGGCAGATAATTGTGATGATCAGCTGGTGTCTGCTTTGCCTCAGTCATCTTTCAGTAGTTCATCAGAGCTGTCTAGCAGTCACAGCCCTGGCTTTGCAAGGCTTAATCGAAGAGAGGGTGAGTGAATTTTATTGGTCAATTGTTAATTCTAGGTTGAAATGGAGACAGTTTAGATATTCAAGAGCACATATTACTGTTTCAAACAGTTTTTGTCAGTATTTGTGTACCAGCCATGAAGGACAGTGTAGTCTCAGCACAAGCAAGTTATGAATCTCAACTTCCCACCCTGTGGTAAGCTATGTGACAACATGAGCACTCAGTGTCTGGGGCTGCTCTGTGGGCTTATTGAAGAGGCAGCATCTGAGGATACTGACTTCTGTTTAATTATTACCAATGAGGAATATGGTGAATAAACTGCTTCAATGGTGCTGCCCTAGGAAACTTCCCTAAAATATTGTCCTAGGTCAAAATCTAGTCTTAATAATTCCACCACAATATTAGTGGTGGTTACTTAGAGACATTCAAATGCATGTAATTTCCCTTGTGTAGTCCATTGTTATATTTTACATTAATTTATTTAATTGAGAAGTATCTAAAATAAATCTTGAGAATATGTTGTTGTGCCAGAATAATTTCTGTCATTGAACCTCCCTGATTTCCTGGAGTTTTTTCTATGTCTGATAGATAGAAATACTATAGTGAAGAAGGAATATCCCAATCTGTTTCATTAACCTAGTGTGCAGATTTGATAAGCATGAGCTTTTGTTTTAATGAAATTGTGATATCAGTGAAAATTATATATCCTAGAAGGGCTTCCCTTAGTTTGAAGTAATATATGCTCTTAGAATTTTAAATAAAACATTTGTTATCATCAGAGTTAGCACCTTCGTATTGGTCTTCCCTAAAAATGTATTTTTGAAAGCTTTTTCCATTTGCCTCTCTTCATGTACTATGCAGTTGCTTGTGCCATCTTAAAATGCATTTTTAGATTTATAATTTCCTTCACTTTGGCCTGTACTGTATGCACACTGTAGAAATGCTTATAACCTTACATCTGGTATCATTT
The DNA here is from genome assembly GCA_030060385.1 of Muscicapa striata striata. Taxonomy (NCBI): domain Eukaryota; kingdom Metazoa; phylum Chordata; class Aves; order Passeriformes; family Muscicapidae; genus Muscicapa; species Muscicapa striata. The sequence goes on from JAREIS010000070.1 coordinate 2,458,314, forward strand.
GAACTCATGTAGTTACAAAACAGCAGGTAGCCTAATTAGAAGATTGTGTCTGTCTACCTTCTCATTCTTTGTACCTCAGGTTCATGGTACTCAACAGAGTACAGGTTTGAATGTCTTATTCATTTGTCATTGTTTAATAATACGACCAGATTGTTTAGCTAGGTAACTTTTTGGTTCATTCAGATGTAATTTTATGGAACGGTGTAGATGAGGTGAGATGAAAATTTCTTCAGTCTTCAGTTAATTCATCTTAATTAAATTCATTTTAACTTATATTTTATTCTTTATTTTTCAGTGTGAGTGGAGACTCAGTACTTGCTATGGAACAGGAATACATTTTCTACACTGAATTTCTGTTTAACTCTTTTCTGTGAATTTCCCCAGTAAAACCTGATTATATTTGTAGGTGTATATACGGGAAAGTTTTATTTAGATGGAACAAAGCTAGTCATTATACATATATGGTTATAAACACAAGAAATTATTGCTAAACCACAGAGATTGGAAAAAAATCTGTTGTTAGGAAAATATGACATGCTCTCAGTGATTTTATGGAAGCAATGGACAGATCATTAGAGTTTTGAAAGAAAACATGATAACTGAAAGAGGATTTGCCTTTAATATAGATCATTCTCTACTTTGAATAAAAGCAACTCTCTCTTTCAGCCAAAGTTAGAGAGTTGGAGTAATTGTGACCTTCTAACATTAATTTAGGACAAGTAGAGTGTGGTTTCTCTACAATAATCTGCTTGGTTCTTAAAATGCCAAAGTTAGGGAAAATTTGATACATTTTAGACGGAAAAAAGTTGAGTATTTTTACACAGGGGAGACAAAATGATGTCCTTCTTCAATAAAGGAATAAACTAAATATGTATATGCACCTACACTGTTTCAGTTAAAAAATAGTAGGAAATTTATCAGAAAAGTGGGAAGTTGCACTGCAATCTTTAGCCATGTAGATTCGTGTTTGTTAAATGTAGAAAATCAATAGGAGAAGGTAAAGGGATTGAGGAGAGAAAACTGAAGCCTAAACAATAAAAGCACAATATATACTTTATGTGAAGACATAGTAAAAATGAAAACAGCAGAGAATTATTATTAAAACAGCTAATGAGAATGTTTCAGCTTTCTCTCCATAAAGCAAAAAGATAATGTGGTTGAACTTGATAGCAAAAAAAAAATTTCCAGTCCATTAGAAGTTAGGGAAAGTGATAACATCCAGGAATAACTCATTAAATGTTCTTCAGAGTTTTAATTATTACTAGTTCATTGATTCCCTGAAATTTTCAAATACTCAATACTCATGCACAGTTAATGAATACTCCTGCTAACTGCTAAAGTAGATACTCTGACATCAGCTTTGCTTGCAATAATGGAAAATCAGATAGAAAAATTAAGTAACAAGAACTAAGTAAAAAAAACCCAAGCACCAATGCAGTTTATTATTTTTAAAGGAAAATAAAAAAATTTAAAGCCCTGATTTAATTATTTGATGTTAGCAGATGAAAAATGCAGGGATTTAACATAAGTAGAGTTTGACTTTTGGCCTGATGTTGTACGAATTTTTAATTTTAAATAATAGCACCACATCAATGCAGTTCAAATTAAATGTATTAAGATCTAGCTGGTGGACTTCATAATGCATTTATCATTACTATATAAAGGTGTTTTTACAGAAGTTCAAAGGAAACTCTAAGGCCAAATTTGTTCAATACTTTTGTTGATTATATGAAAGTAAGCACAAAAATTTTTGATGAAATGCATGATTACATGAAGATTGGTGAAATTATGAATAATCATGGCAACAATTATAAAGAGATATGGTAATCAATATGCCTAGTGAAATAAGCACTTCAACAGTGTGAATTATAAAGTATTTAGAGAAAAGAGCAGAGGTCATACTTATCAAATAGGAACTATATTCTACAAAGCTGCAACTGAGATTAAACTGGGAATTGAACTAAATTAGCAATTCTCTTAACCTTCTACTCTAGCAAAAAACTCCCCAAAACAACAAACTAAACCAAAACAAACAAACAAAAAACAAACGGAAAAAAACCAAACAAACAAAATTCTGCATAGGCAAACAGAAAAAAAGTAGTTCTTATTTTATATATAACTCTATACTTTACCACTGAGCTGTGTATTAAAATTCTGGATCCTGAAAGTCTGGTTGGAATTCTAGGCTGTTTTCCTATGCCAGTGGGAACACAAAAAATGTTCAGGGGAGGTGCTCTCTTTTTACATATCTATCTAGTTAGTGAAACAAAAAGGGAAAAAGGTAAAGTGCACCTCTTTATAGGTGAAACGAGGCATCCCAAAAGAATCGAAAAAGTAGCCAGCCTGCCCAGGATGGTGATAGGAATTAAGATACCAATACCTAACCAGGACCATCAAGGAGGTGTTTCTGTCCACTCATTGCCAATAATTTACGTGATGAGTAGTCGGTTGAAGTCTGGCACTTCAGAGGGTTTGCTCTATTTGCAGATCCCTGATGTATTATCTCTCAGCCATGATCTATGTAAAACCCCTTTACCAACATGGAGAGGAGGTTGTGTCATTGTTGAGCTCAGCATCTTCTGGTTTTCTCTGGAGCTGACTGTCAAACTGGTTGTACATATTCTCTAATTCACTATTCCAACACCCTTGGGAAAGATACATTTATTGCACTAGGAATCACCACACCATGAGCCTTTATACCCAAAACCACAGCCCTTCTTTTGAATTAATGAACTTGCAAGAAAAAAAATCAGAATACTGTTCTACAAGAGTGAACATGCCAATGGAATAGCCTTAATATTTGGACAGCTAAATAAGCTGGATAAGGATTTGGCTGTGATTTCTTGCCCCATATTCACACACAATTAATTGATCAAAATATGACAGAAGAAAATTGAATATAGAAGCTGTTAAGTAGCCAAAAAAACTGGCTTACAGCTTTCTCTTTCCCTGAAGTAGGAAGAAACACATTTATTTTAATTATGCTGTCAGCTTACGCTGCCAGTTTTTCAAAAGCAGCCTGAAATTTTGAATGCCTTAACAGCTACCGGTCTATTTTTTTTTTTCCACTGTTACATATATGGAACTTCTTTGTCTTTCTCATTACCTTTACCTTGCTATTACACTGAATATCCTGCTCCTTATTGCATTCTTTTTGTTACAAAAAGCATTTAAGGGGTAGTTTATTCAATATGGTACTGTAAACTCTGTATTTATTTTTCTTTTTATAAAACAGTATACTTTAATCACTTTTTGAGAGCCCACACTAAGTAGGTCAAAATGGATACATGAATTCTAGCAATCAGTAGTTAAAGAAAACATCAAGTCAACAGTTAAAGGAGAAGACATTTATTACAATAGAAGAAGGTCTATTTTTGTCAACTTTTATAAGAAGCAGTTTAACCTTCATAATATAATGCTAACAATTAGAATAAAATGTCAGACAAACTAAAACACTTAATTACAGCTAGGATTGTATGTCACAAAAAGATAATTAGGAAAAGCTTACTCCCTGCATTTCAGTAGTATACAAATAAAATTCATTAAAGCTGATATTTTGCTTTAATATAAAGAATAAAAAAAAGGAAACTAGAACAAAAAATATATGTTTATATAAATTATCAGCAAATCTAAGTTGAACCATCTAACGTCATGACATATTTTTATGACTTACCTACATTTAATGTATATATGTACATCAGGAAAAAGACAAAAATAACAGCCTCAATCTTTTGTTTTTAAACAAAAAATAATAAGCACTTTTATGGTGATTTCTCTATAAAGGATCAAATTATATACTGCTGTCCAGTGAAAGTTCATGACCATGCAGTTTCTGAGGAAGAGATCAATTTGGTTTTCTTTGGTTGGTTTCTTTCCTGTAGCTATTGCAATAATTGTATCTTTCAGTGAGAACATTACCATAGATCTCTCAGCATATTAATTGCAAAATTGTTTTTAATACCATTGTAGAGCTTCACTTTTTCTGCAGAAAATGTTTTTAGTGGGTGTATTAGACACCTTAAAAATTGCATGGGCACATAGGAAAGTTGAGTATGATGTTCCACATGCATGTGTTGCATGTATCTGACTTTAAGAAATTTTCAGGAGTACGTCAGCCTTACTAAAGGTAAAATTTGAAGCAGTATTATTGCATTAATATCAAAATTTGAATTTATGCTGCTTTTTTTTGCTTTATCTTCTGTTCATATGTGTATATGGTGTGATTCTGATATTGCAAAAGGATGTGGGAGTGAGAAAAAGGGAAAAAGGAAGGAAGGAAGGAAGGAAGGAAGGAAGGAAGGAAGGAAGGAAGGAAGGAAGGAAGGAAGGAAGGAAGGAAGGAAGGAAGGAAGGAAGGAAGGAAGGAAGGAAGGAAGGAAGGAAGGAAGGAAGGAAGGAAGGAAGGAAGGAAGGAAGGAAGGAAGGAAGGAAGGAAGGAAGGAAGGAAGGAAGGAAGGAAGGAAGGAAGGAAGGAAGGAAGGAAGGAAGGAAGGAAGGAAGGAAGGAAGGAAAGGAAGGAAGGAAGGACTAAATTCCTCTTAACCAGAGTGAGTAAATAGGATCAAAGATTCACTAATATTTTAAATATTCACAGCCCATTGTGCTTTCATGAACATTTATGAGGAGTTAGGAATATTTGGACAGTTATTTCAAGAAACCTAATTCCAGCCTTGTCATCAAAATTCATTCAAGCATAACAAATCATAACAAAAGGTTTCAACCAGCTATTTCTTGTGTTTCATCATTGGATTAGCAAAATCCATGGTGAAATGCACAGAGGAAGTAAAAACATGGCAATAAGGGTACTTCATTGTTGAAATTATGTGGGACTCTTTTTCTACCTGAAATATAGTAATGACAATATAAAAAAATAAGAACAATAGTTTTGCAAAATATTGTGCTGAACTACAGTATTCAAATACTTTTACAAGCAACGTTTAACAGTGTTCAGAACAAGATCAAATAAAAATTTACTTTAAAAATGAAGTTCGCTGCAACCCATGGCTACTATCCTTCTTGTTAAAGTTATTAGAATGAAAAAAATCTGGATACAGCCATTTTGTTTTTCTAGGTTTAGATAGTTCTAAATAATATACTTTTGAAATCTTAGATAAAAGTTGAATTTTATCCCAAATTTCAATCATTATGATATCTTTTAATGAGTCAAAATAGAATCGGACTCCCTGGATTGCTTTGCAGTAACAAAGGATTTAAGATCATGCCTCCTTTAATATTTTGAGGGATGGAAAAATAGATCATAAGTGATGATGCATCTGATTTTCTTCATTTTTATCCTTGTATATTTGGGTCAAGGGAAAAGGAACTTAAAATTTTTTTTTGTGAAAAAGACCTTAAAAGCACCAATTGCTAGATAGGATAAAACCAGATTTTGGAAAATTTCTGAAATTAAAAATTGTACAAAATTTTCTATGTCATACAATAATGACTAATTTCAGCTGTAGTACAAAATAAGGCTGTGTCATAAATTCCAATTTTCAGAGAATTATGAAGTTTTCAGTTTTTAAGGAGAGTGCTATAAAAATGTAAAATATTCTTCCTGCCACTCTCCTACAAAAAGTTCTGAGACTTTACTTATACAAGGGATCTGCCTTTTGACATCTCATTTGTAATAGTTTTCCTAAGCTTCTTAAGTACCAACTTTCTGGCACAGAAGACATGGGCTTTTTCCCTTTCATCATCCTGCTCATACTGCAAAGTTAGTGCAGCCAACTAGATTGGCTGAAGAGAGAACTCAGGATTCCTAGACTTGAATTGCTGAAAGCTGATATGATCATGTGTAGTAATACTGAACAAGTTTGGGCCACAGTGACACGTCTGAGCAAGTCCAGGGTGTGCTCTTTATCGTCTGCACCAGGCAAACTGTATTTACCTGGTTTTCTCCATATTTTGCTGCCTAGTTGTTTTCTTGCATATTTTGCTGTTTCTTCACATGCTTAGCTGTTTTACTGTATATTTTTAGTTTGGACCAATGTTTATAACAGGTGCACAGGATAAACCATTTTAAGTGTTTTTCTACATCTTGTTAAAACCCTTCAAAGCCACTAAAACATAAATTATGCTAAATCGAAAGAAAAGAAGCAAAAAACCAGAATACTAAGATTAAAAAACCCAAAATAAAGGTGGGTGATAAAGTTCTGAACAACCACTAATCATCACACCTGAAGAACTCGTGCAAGACGCATAAACGGCATAGAAGCACCAATCAAAAAATGTGTAATTGCATATGTTAAAATGAAATTAAAGCTAAAAAGTAAACAATAAATCAACTTCTGCGTAATCATTTTAGTTTGCTGTCCAGAAATCCTGCTTCTCCTGCAATCATGGACAAAGACCCTCTAAATAATTAAAGTTAGAAAGTGATATGTTATTCACCGGCAGGCAGCACGGCTGTCGTCTCTGAAAGACATGACCACCCTGAACAAGGTTCTTTGTCATGTATTTATTTTCCAAGATCTTACATACAATACATATGCATAACCACAGCACCTCCTGTCCCCATTCGATATAAAAATTTTAATATTAATTTTATATTAATTTTTAATATTAATTAAAATATTAGTCCTTCTTGCGTGCGCAGTTGAATTGGGTCGGTGGTCTCGAAATGGGTCAGTCTAAATGGGTCTCAAATGATGAAGTCAGGAGAGTCTTCATCAGGTCTTGGTGACCCTCTGTCACGATCCAAGGCTCTGTGCTTCGTGTTGTAGTCCAGGTGCTGGCCATTGTTCTTACTGGTTTCAGTCTGTTCTTATAACAGTTCACTTACCCTACGTTCTTCTATATGCAAGCTCATAACACCAGACAATATAGTAATTAGCTCTAGCTTAAGCATCTTGTAATCATTAATCTACCATTTGCCTACCTAACTTACATCTTGGTCATGGAAATTGCTTCTACCCTTAGCAAAAGTCTTAGCTCTTTAAAATCATGATTCAAGCTAATCTCAAAACTTTACAAAATTGTGTTGTGCTAGTGAGTATCCTAGTCACTATTTCCCTCGGTGTCATATAAGCAGATAATTCATGTAAATATTGTCATAATCTTTATGAAATTATGTTAAATTTTAAAATTACATTATAATCCACATATTTAGGTATCTCAGAGATAAAGAAAATCATTAACTAAGCCACTTCAGATAAGAAATAAGAGCTGAAAGTACATCAGGCACTCTTGAAATATGTCTTTAGAAAGTATCAGACTCATCATATTTAGTTGTCTAATACATAAAAAAAGAACTTTCTGGTGAAAAGTGACTCCAGCTTGTCTCAGCTTTTTGATTTCTATCCATCAATAAGATTTTATTTTTAAAGATATATGTAATAATAAAGAATAAGTGAAATACACAGATCTATTAGATAATGGCACTATGTATGCAAAATGCGTTTTTGCATATGTAATGACATTTTCATTCCCATTTTTAAACTTTCTGTCACAAACTAGTCCTGCTCTGGATTTAAAATGAAATTAGCAATGAATTTCACTTGAAATTCATAATATTCAATAAATACTTACCTGTTTTGAATAAATTTCACTGCTCTCGGGGCCTGATGAAAAACAGCTGTCTCTGTCTAGCAGTCTTATATTCATTTTTTTTCTTCCAAAACAGAAATAATTTATGTTCCAGAAGAATAATTTTAAATTACCACCTGTTGCGGATAAAGAGTTAGACAGAGAAATTACTTCTAAGTCATAAAAATTGGTGTAAAATAACCCAAATATACACTTGTTGCTCTATTTTCTTCAGATTTTCAATGAACAATGAAGTCTATCCATCATTCTTCAATAAATTTTGCTGTTGCAGTATCTCGATTGATAACGAAGGATGTTGTAAAAAATTATTTTGATGTAGATAGTTGAACAAGGGTGTAACAAAAGTTTGAGCTCTACCGAGAAGAATATAACAACGCACTAACATCTTTGTCCATGTTGGAATTAATTCCAGTTATTCCTCCTGGTATAAATATCACACAAAACTACAATGGTGCAGCTTTGGCTATGTGAACTTGCAAGATTACTTTATGTACTTGACTTTATGATTTCTTTCACTGTCAGGGGAGTTGTCTCCATAACTCCTCCCCATGGCTTAAAGCAGTAGAAAAATATAAAATAACTACATCAGCAGGATTTTTATGTATAAATAAAAGTGATAATGTACTTTTAGATATGTTGGGGTTTTGGTTGTTGTTGTTGTTTTTTGGTTTTTTGGGGTTTTTTGTTTTGGTTTGGTTTTGTTTTTTTCGGTTTTTTGTTTTTTTAGTTTTTTTTTTTTTTAATTTTGTTGTGTGATGATCAACAGTGAAGTAGAGTGTGCAGAACTGATTTGGATGAAGTCAGTAGAAATTTTTATAAGTATTTTTAAGTCCCACTTGGAAGTACCCTTTTTGGAGACCTTTTTTCCCTGCCTTTTGTTTCATTTGTTATTATTTATCAAAATTAATAATTCTGTCATAAGTTTATTAACACAAATTTTAGTTTCTATAATAACACAATTTAAGAATCAATAGATTATAATATATCACAAAAATCATATTTTTATCATTTTCAGGATTGGAGATATTTCTATTAATAATTTTCTACAGTTAAATAATTTTTGAACCCATGGAATCCTCCAAAAAGCCTTCATCTGTGGGTTTAAAATTTTCTTTAATACGGCATGCCAGCTCCTTTTAATGATTTTATATGTTTCTTCATTTTTAAATATTAGGGACCTAAATTACAGTGTCATGAAGATTCTAGAATTTAAATAATTTCATTAATATTCTTTCTGTTGTTGTGGTCTCTTCCTTGTGTCACAATGTAATTGTAGATTATAGCTTACAAACCATGTTAAATGAAACTAAAAGGTCATCAGTAAATTAAGCTGCTCAGTCTTCAGCATCTTGAGGTATAAAAAATCATCATCCTTTATACAGTATATGAACTTATCTAAACTACAGTCTCTACTGCAGTTTTTGTGTTAGGAATAACATTACATTTTTTGTTATTCTCTGGTGAGTTGTTTATGAGATTGTTTTTGGGGTAGAAGCTTCTCCATTTTACACAGTCTACATTTTAGATTAGATTTACATTGTAGACCGTACATCTACAATACATTTTATTCTACATATTAATATGGCTTTAATTCTTTGTTTGAGAACTGAAATACAGTCATGCCTTATTCTCATCATGGCTGTGTCTAGAAAGAAAATTAAGAGTAGCTTATTTTTTTATGTGCATGTGTCAGTTCAGACTTTTTCTAGAAGGTGATGCGGGTGTTTTATTTTCCAGTGTCTTAACTTGCCAGAATTGCAGGTATGCAATGATAGTCATTGCAAAAGTCAGATCTGCAAATACTCTGAGGTCAGCAACTGAGTGTTTGTAATGAATTTATCTTTCTGGCTCAGGTATTCTCTAATCCTTCAGTAGAGAACTTGAATAGAAATGGTGCTGCTATCAGGTACCTGTGTATCAATTCACTCTAAGGTTGCTGTCTGCCTGAAGCATGCTTGGATTGCAGGATGTCTCACTCATAGATTATTCCCTGTACCATTTCCATGCCAACATTAAGAGGTCATTGATAAATAGTATGACCTGCAAAGGAACAGAAAAAAATATTCCAATTAATGGTAATTCTACATTGCTATGCGTATATTTCACAAAATCATCACCAAAAGGCAAATTTCCCCTGTTTTGGGACAGAAAGATAAGCAAAGAGAAATGTAACCTTAAATATTCCTGTTTCAGGAAGTATGTTTTAAGGAAAAACCAAAATAAAAAAATAAAGTAAAATCCAAATTATTAAATTGTTGCCTACATTAAAAAATGTGTTTCAGGACAGGTAATTTATTGTATTCAAAACCAATTATTACTTCTCAAAATATTATAGTGGACCCGAAAGTTCAATAGAGATCTTCAAGACTTTTTAATATTTGAATTCCGAAACAGAATTTTGAGTCCATTACCTGGGAATTTTGTGAAAAACAGTTATTTTAGAAAAAAACATGAGAAACTCAATGTCCAGGAAAATGAGAAGAACTTAGTTAAGATCATTTGCATCTTTGCTAGGCTAGTATTTTACAGCAACTTTCAACTTGGGGAAAAAAAAAAAAAAAAAAAACTCTGAAGACTGAAAGAGCATGTTTTTTTTTTTTTTTTTCAATAGGGGCCAAGAATGATGGGTAATAAAACAGAAGAAATAATTTTCCTATTTAGTCATAGATTTTGTTTTTGTTGTTGTTGATGAGTTGAAAGGATCTCTTAAAATTTCTCAAATGTAACAAAATAAATACATTACTGAATATCTTGTGTGGGCAGGATACTACATGTATAGCTAATAAAACTTTGAAATGCAGATGGCATTTTAAGTACATAATTAGTGTCATTGATCAGGCATTGATTTAAAAATATACCAGACTGAGATCTCCAGTGTTGCAAGCTGCAAGAAGAAAAATGCAAAGGGAGGAATTTTAATGCAGATACAATACAGAACGCATTGTGCTTTTAGCATCATTTCAGAAGACAGCTGTTTATTTCAGTAGTACTGTAAAATTTAATTGAAAATTCTGAATTTTTAAAAGGGAATGTTAGAATAATTTTAACAATTGAATAAAAATATTAAGAAAACGTATAAATAGATTCCATCAATTTTTTTAGCATTATAATTGACTTGTGTGAGTGATGAGTAAAAGTTGTGCTCATTATTTTTAGATATAAAGTGGCTGAAGTCTTCCTTTAATATTAGATATTTGAGCTATAAAAAGATGAATGTCTTTCTGATGGGAAATCAAAACTATCTATTGATTCTAAAGCATGAATTGTCAAAAACACACTGGCAGGAGCTCACTGATAAATCAGTTTTCAGACAGCCTTGATATTTCTACTCCTAACATTTTAAAAGGGATTAAGCTGACTCATGTTGAAGGGCACCTGGTTTCTAAATATAGAATGAAGGGATGAAGTGGGATCTTCACTTTTGCTGTTGTTGAGAGGGACAATATATTTATATCTGACAAAAAGAACACTTTGTTTGTGGTTATTTTATGTCTTTAATTCTGAAACAGGATGTCTGCAATTTAAGTGCATTTTTAAAACCACTGATGTTTTTAATTAAGCTCAAAAATAAACAAACAAAAAAGAACAGACCACAAAATGTGAACTGTAGCCAAGGATGTATTAATCTTGAATTCAGGAGCCTAAATATTGTAAAGTATCTTAAATCAAACAAGATCAGCATTGATTTGAAATGAGAAAGAAGTGGAAAATGCATCTGTTTTTTAAAAATAATTTTTATTTTCTCCTTTTATTTCAGCTCATTATGCACAAAAGGTTTTAATAAGATATTCAGTGGACCATTCCCCTTTATTTCAATGTATTTTAACAATATTTATATGCAAAGGCCTCAAGACATCCTATAAACATGTTTTGATTAATATATCAAGAGAGTTTAAATAGACAACCTAGCTTCATTCATCATAAGAATTCTGGACAACGCATGCAATTTTGTTTTGTTTATTCCTTTTTTATGATATTGTTTTATCTCTTTAGATCTTCAGTGTGTTCTCACAAATAACCACCTTGTTAACAGAATATCCTTTTGGTTTTTTTAAAATATTAAATGTGTGACTCATTACATTGCTAAAATGGGTACTGCATTCTGAAGAACTCTGAACACTAGTTGGCAAGAGACACCTCTTCCTTTTTAAAAAATAATTGCTCCTGAATATATCTGGTACTAGAAAACATCTTCAGTTTCTTTAAAAAGTTTGAATACAGTTTTTCAAGGTGCAACCATTAGTGGTAAACTATTCTGAACTACTTAAATATAAGTATATGTAAGCAGAAATAGTAGCAAAAGCTCTTTGATCATTAAGTACATGTGCCTCATACCTAATCTAAAATACAATAAACCAGAACAGAGTTTGGTTTTGCTGTTGGTTTTTAATGATGAATTAAGATTCTTTTATTTTAAAATAATAGTTCAAAAGGGTTTTTTTTTTTTTTTCCTGTGTGACTCTGCTTTTTGCACTTACCCTCTAGCTCTGTGGCCACATTTAGGTGTAAGGTTTTTTCCATATATTGAAAAATATTTTTCTACTTACCCAGACTTCATTCTATATTACCTCTTTCACACCCTCTAATAGCAGTAATAACTTTAAAATACATTTTGCAGGGAAATCACTGTGTAATAAGTAATATCTGTATATACTCACAGGACTAGATTCTAATATGATACAGAAGGCCAGCTGTCTACATTTAGCAAAAAGTCAACCTTGAAATTGGTAAGCTTAGAAGAGTACTCATGAAAGAGCAGTTCAGGCAAAAATGAAGCGATCCATTGAAATCATAGCTTTCACAAGTCATTACTTTGTTTACTGTGTTTCCTCAAGGGATTGTTTTGCCTTTTGGATAACTAAGAAGCCTTGATTATTTTTCTAGCCTGCAGAAATATGGAAAAGATTTTATCATTTAATATTTTGCAAAATGCGAGTGCTAGAGACATAAATCTATATACATATAGGAAAAAAAAAAAGAAGTAATTTCAGCTTATTTCCTGATAAAGCAAAAGAAAACAAACAAAAAAAGTCCACCTCACTTTTCTATTTTTAACTACAACAAAAAATCTCTTATTTTTGCTGTTACATGACTATTTGTCACATAATATTAATTATGTGATCATTGTTGTGTCCTTAAAGTTTTCTGATAAGTTTACAGGAAAACAAAGATTAACATAATCAGACTGTTACGGGTAGAGAGGCTAAAGGGGCCACAAGCCTGCATGGGATTCTTCACACTCCAATGAGGAAGCACAAAACCTGCCATGGCTTTGTTCTCATTTCTTAAGAGCATGCAAGGTATTTTTTCTCTAACACATCCAGAAAAGTTATATGTGTTCATGTTTCCCAGAACACTTAAAATCTTGTTTACAAATTCATCTGTGTGACTGATCATGCTTCTCACTGTAGTCTCAAAGACAGTATTTTCAGCTAGTGGGATTTTGTTAACCACTTTTAAGTAGTTCTCCCTCAGGAGAATATTCATCATTTTCTGAGACTGGGGATTGCAAAGAAACCAGGAAAAAGATGGTAAAATTGAGACTGAACTGACATTTCTGGCACACAAAATTGTAACAACAGGAATGGCAGTATGAATATTTCTGTACTGTTTGACCTGGTGCCAGGATCTGAAGCAGCTGGAGCCTCGTCCTGGGAGGGCATACATAATAACAAACAAGAAGAATTTTTTAAACGTCAAAATTGTGCTTGAGGGAAACCATATTCCCAGTACAGTTTCTGGCTATATTCCACTTGCAGTAGTTCTCAAGTCCTTTTATGTGCCTTTTACACTCATTTCACTAACCTTTTCACAATTCCTAAGATCAGAAAAGACAAAGGCACGATTATTTTTGTAGCTTTGTGCTTGCTGAGGCAGTTTTGGCTTATGTGGTTACAAATGTCCTTCTGGCCTTTAGTCCAGTCTCCAGTCTGCCCGGACTTAATTTCACAGTTGAACTACCAGAAATTCAAACCAGATATGAAGGCAGTGCTCCTGGCTGTCACAGGTAAGAACTGATCTTATAGATACAAAATATCCCATATAACATGAAAATAGTTTTGAGAATATATTTTCCATCTCAAAATCCATATGGAAATTGAATGTTACCTGCAACTGATTCATGTTTTGGTACCAATAAGCTTTGACTTCTCATTGAATCAAAAAGCAAGTAATATCTGAGTAATCACATCCATGTCAAAAAGTTGACTACTGACAATATCCTTCATTTAGGCAACATGTTTGTCCTTGTTTTCTCTTCATCTCACAACATCTATATTTATGGGGAAAAAAATAAAAAACTAATTAACTAACTAACTGAATAAAAACAAACCAACAGTCAGAGACCATGTTCTTTCCAAGATCACAATTTATTCTTTCTGAGTGTCACTCTTTACCATTCTCTTTCTCAGCCTACTTAAATACTTTCTTCATATACTCACACGTTTAGTATTTATGATGAACCTGGTGCAGTTATTTTAAAAGCCTAAAGGTGAAGTCCACTTTAAGTCACAGAGTACTTTGTACCAATTTATACATCTCATCTTTGATCAAATTCTTGTATTCCTGCATTGAATGTTCTGGCTTCTCATCGCCGAAAGAAAGCAGATGGAAATGAACTGCAAAATAAATTTCCTCATTTCATTTCTTGTACCTGGTGCCAGCCCATAAATCTCAGCAGCATCAGTAGTTCCATGGAGTAAGGCAGGCAGGCCTTTCAGAGTTAACTTATAACCTAATAATATCTTGATCATTTGTTTCTGTTTTATTTATCAGCCAAATGTAGTGGTTGATAAGAAAAACGGGGGAAAAAGCATATTTTTGGCACATATTTGTCACCTAATAACAAACAAAATTCTTATATGAATCTTAGAATTGCTAAAGGCAGTTCTCAGATAAGAAAAAACAAACAAACAAACAAGAAATAAAGCTAGAAAAAGAAGATAAGCCTGAAAGATGCAAGTTTTCAGTCTACTTATAAGTCTGACAGAATTTCAAATACCTGGAAATAATGGATAACCTTAATAATAAACCATACTACCAAGATTTCCTATAATGTAATTCTTCCTACCTTTTTTTTACAGATCAGTGGATTTGAAATCCAGATCTATATCTTTTCAATTTCATGTAACTTAATAAGGGAGGAAGAACATGTAGCTCTTGGCAAGCTATGGTTAGGCAATCAACATTCAGAGCTGACATCCAGCTGTAAAAGGCCCCGTAATATGATCAGCTGAGGGCAGGTTTGTGATTGATTTATGCCCCTTCCAAGCCCTTTTACAGAGTATCCTACTCAGTAAAATACAACATACTTCCTAATGCCTAACTCGGATTTCTTATTTCCCTGGTAGCTCATATGGTAGATTGACAGATACGGAGTAAGAATAAAACTAACATAATATTTGTAGGGGGGTTTTGTCATTGGGTGTTTTTTCTAGAGACTGTATTTTGCCCTCTGAATTACCAATACTTTGTTACCGAATAGTAGATATTAGCTTTTTGATAAGAGTATAATATCTTCATATGGAGTATCATACATTTGTATATTTGATTTAACTATTTAAAAATTGCACAAATTCGTTCTATACTCATGTGGTTTACAAAAGCATTCAATTTAATTTCCTCCCTTTCACCTCCAGGTAAGTCTGTGATACTGTGGATTTACCCTATAACACTATTGGGGAATAGAACATTCTTGGTTGTCTTATTCTTGAAGTAGTTACATGTTAGTAGCTCTCAAAATTTCCTAATTACCTCCCAGAAGAGAAGCTCCTCTGTGACACTAAAATGCAAAACACATAAAAATTTTACAGTTGGAACTTGGGCAGCCTGGTGTTGAGTGCTATTTTGTGACTGCCTGTAGTAGGTAGGAGATGAGAAATGTGGGATAAAACTTCTCTGATCACAAAAAAGAAAAAGCTTATTATCCTGCTTCCCAACAAATAGCTTTGTGAAAAATCTGACTTTTTTAACACTTTTTTAAAATCTGTCATCTGCTGCATTACTATAGCATTCTAGTCTTGACTAGGTGAAAAGTTGTATTTCTGTTCAAAATTATTTTTTTTTGCTGGGAGCTCCAGTTAAATTTAATTATCAGAATTAAGATCATGTTGACCTTCTTAGTCAAATTTTATGTGCACTATCTGCATTCCTATTCATTTGTTGGCATAATTTTTGAAACATATCATAGGCTTTTTATGAGGTTTTGGCTTCTATTTTGGCCTTTTTTTTTACATATGAGACTATCATGAGTAGTATGTAGTATAAGTAGGCAGAATATAAACTTTTCAACCAACTGCAATACTTTTCAGTTTCTACACTCAGTCAACATTATTATTATTGCATAACTATAAAACTAACATTATGGCAAAAGCAATCAGAAATTATTTACTTTTGTTTACCTTGTGATTTTGTTATAGCCCAGTAAAAGGAGAGACTGATAAACAATAAAGTTTATTTCTTTCTATGAATGACAACAATAACAACAAGAAAAAAATTCTGATATCATATATAATAATATTACTGCTACTACTAATAATTCGTTTTGTTTTATTTTAATTTATTTTATTTTAATGATGAAATAATAATTATTTAAAAGGTGAACTATTTGCCTTTAATTATTTATTACAGTTTCACTACCTTCTGCTTTTTAATACTAAAGATCAATATTCTCTAAATATTAATTTTCAATGTGAAGAAATCTTTACTGTACCACATCTTCATCCCCCTGTTTAAGTAAACAGAATTTCCTCACAAAGACTGAAACCTGCAAAAGTGTAATATACATAACATCTCAGAAGTTTAAAACTCTGAATCCACATCTCATAGAGGCAGAGAGTGAGTTTTTATTCTTAGACAGCTTTTAATCAATTTGGATTCAATCTTTGACTAAATCTCTTTGGACTACCAAGAAGTAAGGAGAAGCAAGTTCTTGAGTTCATAAATCCATTTGCAATCCAGTTAGTAATGTACAATTTTTAGCCACCTTAAATTGCTATATCAAATAAGTAACATAATTTTAGAATTTTAAGGGATGTTAAGGTATCTGTGTGTGTATTTAAAAATATATATATATATGATTTTTTAATGGATACAATCAGCTTCTCTTTTTATCCATGTATACACACACATATATGTATATGTCTATATAATACATATACATATACATATACATATACATATACATATACATATACATATACATATACATATACATATCTGTGATGTATATTATCATAATCTACTACTAAAAGTCTCTAAAATAAAGAGAGCTACAACTTCAACTCAAAACATGCTACAGTTCCTTAACACTTTACAAAAAAAAAAAAAAAAAAAAAAAAGCAGAGAGAACAGTATGCTTTTATTGAATATCTATCTAGCAAATTTTGGATATCCTATCATCCAGGATAATGTTTCAGGATATAGTTAAGCTGGTATATGAATGTTTTTACATAACAAGCAGCATCACAACATAATGCTGTTAGACCTTAACTTGCAGTTGAGAATAAATAATTGCATAAATATAGATTTAAACAAAGGAAAAAGTATTCTCTGCTCATATCCTATTGATATCTATATTTTTGCCTTTTATTTTAAAAGAGATTTTTATTTTTTTAATTAACACTTTATCTACCTGTGTGTTGGGAGAACTTGAAAATAATTGGCAAGTAAGTTATTTTATATCTAAAAATACAATAATTTAATTCCTAATAATGTACAATAATGACTCCTGATATCAGAATAACTTAGAGTTCATCAGGATCATGCTAAAGAAGTCTCAGTTCACAAAATTAATTCCTAAGGGCAAGAAAAGACAATATTAACACTGATAAATTGCACTGGATTGTATTGTTTCATTTTGACTCTTACTTAAATTCTCTACAATATTTTAAGTAATATAATACCTACAAAGAAAAAAGTAAAGTTGGATCATGGTAGCCTGCAGAAGTTTCACTGTTCAAATCTTCAAGATTTTCAACCATATAATAGCTGTAGAAAAGCTGTAGACACTATTCTACACAAACACTACTATGATTTATTTATCATTGCATCTATTGTATCTGATTCCAGTAGCTGTCCATAATGGCTTTTATTAAAAGTAAAATTCTGTGATGACCTGAAAAGATGGGATGTCAATATGCATGAATACACAGTTTTTAGTCCGACAAAAGCTTTTAAGTTAAACATAATTTTATAAGTAATACAGCTTAGTTGTGCATTAGTTATACACCAGTTGTCTTAAAACCGATGCAAATAAAAAATCCCTGAATTACTCATTTGTCTGCTGAGGTTGGCTGATTTATTTTCATAAACATTATAATGCTATTTTTGAAAATCAGAAATGAGCAGTAATATTATCATAATACTCTGGGGTGGGGGGTGGGGGGCGGGGGGGAAATACAAAAAGAAAGAAAATTATGAGAAATGAAGTTTTCTCCAGGGGCAAAACTTAAGTGAATGGAACTGCAGTTTTTCTTCATTGTTAAGTAACTGAATTAATAAATGTTGTCCTTCAATATTGTGAAACAATAATTAAGCTCTGTTATTTATAGCATACCACCTACAATTTAAACATTTAACCAACATAGATGTTATCTCCTGTATAATCAAGCCGGATGTGATTGTATTTCTTGATCATGAAATTACATTAGTCTAGCTCAATCCCATTTTCTCTGTTATTCTTTCTAGTCTTTATTATACTCAGGCTTTATGCCAACAAAAATGAGTCAGGAGTCAATGCTGTATAAAAAGGCTGAAACCTCAAACTTAAAATGTTCAAATCTCTTCTTCTTTGTGACCTTTTCTTTCCAAATTATGTAGGGAAATAATGACATCATGATGCATGAATTCTGAAAAACACAGATGTTACACAAATACACAAAACCAGAAATCGACTTGGATTTGAAGAGAAGCAGTATGTCTTTTTTCTTTAGTTCTTTGTATAAGAATAGGAATCTTAAACCATGGGAGGTAAATGATTGGCCAAATCTCAACTTTGTAAAAGCTCGGTAATAAATTTCTTTAGCAACATTTTACCATTCAGGTCAATATGAAAAATATTATTGGAAAAAAAATGCAGGAGTTAGGGAGAGTTATACTGACTTCCCAGATGAGGATCTAGTGTAGTGTGTGATCTTTAGATACCAATTATGAAGTGCTAAGTTTCATCTGATATACATTTGTGAGTTATATATTTGTATTGTAACAAAATGCTGGGAGCAATGGCTAAAACACCAAATTAGGGAAATACTGTATATGTAGGGGATAATGTATGTACCAGTTTTACCTCATCCTTTTATGTTTTTGTTAGGTCATGTCGCTCACAAATGTACAGAAGTGGAACTGCACTTCTACATGCATGCATACTGTTACACTTGTACCTTACACAACACCAAAATGTAATTAGACATTGCAGTTGCCTTACAGGGTATCTGTCATTCCATTGAAGAATATTCATATTCTTGTGCATGTGAGCACAAACAGAATTTAAAGACCAGAAGGCTGTCACTGCACTTGTTTTATTAAAAAATCACATTGTCTTTGTACATGTCAGATACACATACAGGCCCATAACCAGCTGGAACTGGCCAGTGTCTCCCTGATGGTGGTTGCAGTAATTTACACCCACAATAATGGAAATAAAATAGAGTTAAATAAAACCCCTCTATTTTATAAAACTTTTCTGTTTTAAATATGTTTACTTAGAGTATTTTTGCTTGGAAATGGTTGTCAATATTTTTTCTGTTTGCTTTGCTGTACTGAATGCATCATGTGTAGTGAAACAGGTGGCAAAGGCAGTGAATCAGCATTTTGAAGGCTGAAATAGATTTTCCAGAAGTACCACCAGAAGTACCAAAGTGGATTATTGAGGATTGAGATAAAAGTAGTGATAAAAATGACAAGCACAAACATGTTCATCTGCTCAAAGGTACTATCCTGCTCATTTTATTGAAAGTATACAAACCTATCGCTTTGCTAAGTAAAATTGGAGATGGTACATCTAGTTATATATTAGAACTGAGTGATAAATGTCAGGGGGTTTAAGATTTAGTTTGATGGTATTTTTGAACTTGTTGCTGATCCTTTTACAGTATACTGCTGTATCTTCAACACTCATCAAAGCAGTAGGTAAATCCTCAAGGAAAATGCAATAATATTGGAAATATTCATCTACCAAGAGTTTTTCTCGGTGAAGTTTTTTGGTTCTTTTTAAAACTACTTATTTCATACCTGTGTCAATCTGTTCTTAATAAATGTCACTATTTCCTGTTAAAGTGGTGGATTTATATTTGAGGAGACAGGAATACAAATTTCAAATGAAAGTTTGGATCAGAAAAATACAATTTAGGTACACATATTTGTATGTTTTGATGTAATTCACACCACTGGAGATGGTAGCTGATATTAGAAAATTAAATTTAATTACTCTGGAAAACCTCATCAGAATACTGTCATAGTGATAAATACCTAAAATATTCAGTCTTCTTATGACAAGTATACTAAGGCAAACTGATAAATGCAAAATGTTATAAGCTTGCTTTCATTCTCTTTAAATTCTGTGGCCATAAAATATTGATCAGTAAAATATTGGGATGGCACACTAGCCTGAAGTGAACAGGAATAAATGCTAAAGAACCAGGTTTAATTTGGTTTCTGATTTTGGGTTTACCTGTTTGTTTCACCCTGGAAGAAAAACAATCAAGAAAGAAAGAATGAAAGAAGAATATAAAATGTCTACCAGTGAATTAATTGCATATGTTTAACTGTAAAAAATATTTCTCAACATAAAAATATTTTTGTCCATGAAAGCTGTGGCTAATTATCACTACTAGCTTTAAATTGCAAGACAGGAGTGTACCATGTTGGGCAAGACCACTGAGCGAGGGAAACAAATACAAATGTCTCAGTGAAAGCAGTTGCTCTATAAATAACATGTAAAAATTTATTAGCTTGAAAGAAGTTGTATAACTTTATAAAACTGATGAATGCTGTATTTGAGCTAGCTATGGGGGTTTGTAACAAGTATTTATACAATAAATACATATTTTCCATGTCCATACAGTGAGTTTCTATTTCCTGATATAATGCTGTATATATAAGAAATTACATCAGTACAGAAATTTAAGTCAGAATGCTGCTTAAACTCAGTGGTGTAGCAAAAGATGGTGACAATGAATTTTCTTTATTTTTGTTTTATCTTTATTTTCTGTGCATCATCTATTAAGATAAGTGTCTCAGGTAAAATTTACAGTGATGAGATATAAGTGATCCTCACTTCACTGATGGAGAAAATGAGAGAGAAGGTTAAATATTGGAAGTAGGGAATCAAACTTCATGCAGGATTTTCTAATACAGCATCCTAAACCTGAATTTGACCAGAGACTAGAGATAGAGAATAGCACTATTGCAAGAATACATTCTCCTAAGGAGGAGACAATTTCCCAGATTAAATGTTCTGCTTTACTTTCAATCTTGGATTATTGCCAGAATATGTGCCAAAAGGGGTACAACTGCTATGTGAAATTCCTAGTTTGTAGTAAGGGAGATAGTTTGCTAATCATCAAGTAAAAGTGGATGGTAATAGCCAAGAATGATGTAAGTCTTGCAATGAAGTGGCACATTTCCAAAACAGAAATGTTAAAGAAACTTAGTTACCAAAACCTAAGAAACTTTATGGAGAATAAGAGCTTTCCTTCAGCATAAATCTCTTGGGATGACATTTTTTTTTACTAAAGAAACATCTATTTGGTATAGGCAGAAGTGGCTTAGAGGGCTCAGATTATATCCTACACAATTAGCTACCTTGAAAACACCCTACACAATTACATATTATCTTCATTACCTATATTATGTATATAAAAGTTTTTTACTCTGGCTTCCAGTGCACACAAAAGATGTTGCCTACTGTAGGGTACTGGTTCATAGCACTGTCTGGTATGCTGGTGATGAAAAATCTGAGCAAGATAGTGGCTTTGATAGGTCTTTGAACCATTGCAGTATGTTTTCATTTTGATAAACTACATCAGTTTATCAAACTATCTCCCTTGATATATATACATAATGATTAATTAAGGAGAAATATCTTCATGGCTTTCTGAAGAAGTGTAAAATGGGATTCACTGATGCCCTTGCTTACCTAATTTATTGTTAATGCAGAAGGGGGAGTGAAATAAAGTTATCTACTTTCTTGTGTTTGAATGATGCAAAGTAGATCAAACTTTGTCACTATTAATACCATTTCCTAGTGCCTTTGTGTTACACTGATTCAAATTCAAAATGCTTTTGAAACTCCTCTTGGCATAGTAACTACTACTTGTCACAAATTATTATTAAAACCTAATATTCATTTTATAATACCTGTCACAATTTGGAAAGTTAAGTTCCTTAAATATTAAATATTCTGACAGTTGAAAAAATAAATGCAATTGCTCCTTCTCTTCTAAGATCATACATGTTTTCTTAATTGATACTCAGTCTAAGAATATCTTAAAATAAGGTTAGACCTTCCTACAAAATTAAGCTTATTCTACCTTTGAGGCCACTGAAGTAGCTGCTACACCCACTTCCCTTAGAATGTTCTGTCCAACTGAAGCATTAATGTAGCTCTTTTTATGTTCTGCCTAAAAAGTAGCTGAAATTTTTAATAGTTTTGATTTCTGTTGACAGAGCTCTGCATGCCACTTGTGAAATACTCCTTAGAAAACATAACTTCACTACATGGATAAGCCAAAACATACCCGTTATGTCCATACCTATTTCTGGAAATTACTTAGATAAATTCATCTCATTCTTCAGATTTTAAGAGGCAAGACTTCTCCATTTCTTAACAGCAAAAGTAACACACAGGTTTTAGAACCAGATTCTATTAATGGAACTTTTCAGTGTTTATTCAAATAGTACATCTCATTCCTGTATGTGAGGAGTTCTGATATTAGGCCATCAAAAATATGTGTCTTAGTTATTCTCTCACAATATTTTCTGAAACCTGGCCAAAAGCTTCCCTAACAATCCAGAAAACGATGGCTTATATGTTCAGAAGGAAGGAGTAGTACTGAAGACCTTCAGAGTTTATATAGTGCAACAGATTTGGTTTTGTTGTAACATAAGGAGGTAAGTACTGTTTTCCAAAAAGAGGACATAATTTGGAAGAGTTATTTGAAGGGGAAACTTTGTTTTTGATTCCTTGTAATATATCCAAGATTCCATTCTGGTTTTTTACTTTTTTTGATATTGAACTTAGCCAATATATGTCAGTTTGTAACATCAGAAGACAAGACCAGAAAACAGCTAAGAAGCTATATATGAAGTTGGATGATGTATAAGTATTTCTTAGTTTTCATCAGTTCATCTTAGTGGTCATGACAGCTTCAGATAATACTTGATTCCCTAGATACAACTCATATTACGTAAACCATCCTAAAATAGAAGGAAAACTGTGAAGTCATTGAATGATTTCCTATGAAATCCAGTTATGGAAGCATACTAAACCATGACACTGTCCTGAAGGACAGCCATGGAGTCTTTTTATACACTGCTAAAATGACAGGTCACACCTGCTATTAGTCTCCTCCAAACCAGTAATGTCTTTTTCATGAAGAAAGTAACTGGGTACTAGAAGTCTTAAGATTCCCCAACTATTCAAAGCCCTTGTTTCAGTAGTCTTTGAAGAGGTATTTGTCTGATCTTGCACTTTGGCTGAATTCACTATATCCTCCTAACTTGAAAATCTTAAAATCAGGAGAGTAGGCTGTGGAGATGAAAACATCAGCTGGTTAGAGCATGATGCTAATAACAAGGGTGCAGGTTTGACCCATTTATGGACCATCCACTCGAAAGGTGGACTCGATGACCCTCATGAGTTGCATCCAATTTGGAATATTCTGTGATTCTGTTTCCAAGGCTGTACAGTTTGTGACCAGTTAGACAGTGGTCTTTTATCAGGCAACAATAACTCTTTTTGAAGACCTGAGTTTTCCTGCACTGAATGCTCTTTTGATTTGTTAGATGTTAAGATTGGTTATTTTGCATTTGAGTTTTACATATAGGTAAGATGTGTCTATGAGAAGAACTTTTTAGTCCTGATAATAATCTCATAGGAAACAATAGAATGGAAGCCTCAGGTAAAATTTGTCAGGGAGATTCAGAAAGAAGCACTTTTCTTTGTAAACTCCTTCTTGGGTGAGGCAGGATCCATCCTAGTACCTGTAATGGTTTGAAAGCAAAACCAGTGAGAGATTCCAAGTCAGAAATACAATTTAATATAAAAAAAAGAGAAAAATAAAATACATGCAATAGTACAAAAGAAAAACCACTGACAAGAGTCAGGATACAACCTGACAGCCTGCTAGTTAGGGCGGTGGTAGCAATCCAGATGAAGTGGTCTTGTTAAAGTAGTGATCCTCTAAAACAGTCTGGTAGCTCTTGTTCTCTGGAAACCAGTGGTAAGGGCTGCCTTGTTGTTCCAAATCTCAGTTTTTATCTAGGTAGGAAAGGCTTGGCTCCTCCCCCTGGCTGGAGCATCTCCCAATAGGTAGACATCATTTTATCAGTTATGCAGTGGGGCTCAATGGCATATCATCCTGGAGGAAGGATGGGTCGTGGGAAAGATAAAGAACATTGCACCACCTTTTTTGTTAACAGATGGCCCATTAGCAGAGGATTTCTCCCACAGAGATAATCACCAACCCACCTGGTTTCAGCAGATGTGATAGAATACATACTTTTGGGCATATCTTTACATTGTAACCTAGGACAGTCTCATGGTTTACCTAGATGTAATTCAGCCTTTATGTAACTTTCTCCAACAAGATTTAGGACAGCAAACCAATTATATTTATGTGAATAATTAGTATGCTATTTTTTTAAATTGATGATGATAATGATTAGACTAAAAAACTTTAATCAGAGTTACTTCCTGCACAGTATATTTATAACTACAATTATAGTGTGTTACATTTTAAAGCAGTATTGAAGTAATTATATTAAGACTAGCAAAATAATTATTAACACGAGATTTATGTTACTGAACCGTACCAATGACCCTGGGCAGCTCTTTAACAACCTAAAGGAGTAACCCTGATGAGCATCACCACTCAAGGCAGGAATCTCCACATGCACTCCTAGGAGTGTGTTGCAATTCCCTGCTGTAAGAAGAGGGACTGGGCTTTCATAGTATAAAGTCATTGACTGTCAGATAATATTTCGAGTCCAGCTGTGTCAGCCCAGCAGCCTTTAGCTCAGCACCTTAAGATAAATTATGACTATTATCACTTGTTGGTTCCTTTATTAGTATGTCTGTATTCTGCACCCTCACTGGTATGAGTTGCTGTAGGGAAATATTGTTCTTCACATCCTCAGAATATTTAGCTTTGGATTGATGCACCAGGCTGGCCTCAGTGTTCTTTACCACAGAAAGAGTGTAACCCCTCCTCTTTATCTATAATCAATAACTTTTCAATTATGGTAAATTCCAGGCTGCTTTATCTCCACTTAGGCAGAGCATCCCACTACATATCAAAGGCAAAAGATGAACAGCTATTAAAAATGTGGTTGAAAATTATTATGGAGAAATTTTATATGCAAAGCAGTAAATGCAGAACTGGGTTCTGATCTAGCTGTCCTTCTCAGGCTTCTTCAATCACCGTGAAAAAAAAAAAAATCTGTATCCTGTATTTCTTATTCATAGCTCAAGGTCCCTCATCTCTTCTTGGGTTTACTTGACACGGTTTATCTCTGGTTTCAAATTTTGAGGCTTATTTCCATGTCTTTTATCACTGAATTATGACTCAGAACAGCATTGATAGTTTTCACACGGCCTTTCTGAAAAATGGGCCAAGTTGTGATTTATGCTCTTTGCCATCTTTGGCTATTTAGGTTCTTCTTGATAGTTAGTTTTCGTGCATTTTTCTAGAATATAAATGGGAATTTCTAATTGCATGAGCTCTATGTCTTGAATTGCCTCTTTCAAACATAAGACAACTAAAATGTAAAAGACAAGGGGTTTATCACAGCAGTACACATTTTTTTAAGAGGCCAAGGGGGTTGTCACCTGCTCGCAATGCATCAACACCATTTATCAGATATTGCCCCCCACTCCCCACCTCCATTATCTGTCAATAAAATTAAAGAACAAAACCCTTGGACTGTTTATATAAGTATGCACCTAGTTTTTTAACTCTCAGTTTGTGAAAGAGGATGCCATTCAACTTAAGAAATGAAATAGTGTCATATTTTGATATTTTAAGGGTTTTGAATGCTGTAAACCACTTAATTTTTCATTTCACATAAGCCTTAGAAGACTCAGTTGTCAATTACTTGCATGCAGAAAATCTGCTTTGTAATAAGTGCAGGCAAATTCATCCCTGCTGCAACTTTATTGACTTGAAATTAAAATCAGCTTCTGTTAATTGATCCATCTGGGAAATACACAGTTTGATTAATCAAAGGAAAGCGTCCTTTCTGATATGTGTTAGTTTTAAACTGGAACTTTTACTAATACAATTATTGCAATTAAATATGAAAAAAACATACAGAATTTAAGAGTGGTATAAGTGCTGGTGTTGGCTAAATGGTCTAATGAACTGCACGTGAAGACGCAGATGCCAAGGCATGTATGAGCATGAACTGTTCTGTGGTTTATATGAAAATATAGTTGTATGTAGTCATAGAGCCAGATAAGAAAAAAGTGAGTTGCTGTTCACATTAAGGGACAATCTTTAAATCAGTTTCTATTCTATGTAGTTGAGAGTTTTTAAAATTAAGCTAAAGTAGCCTGGCATCCTGATAACTACACAGGGCAAGCTTGGAAAGTATAAACATTACCTAATTAATTTTCTGCTATTTTTAACCTGATATAACACTCCAAGTTCACTGTAGCAATACTCAAGTATTTTCTGCTCTGAATGTGAGTTTTTGGACCTTATCTTCAGTCATTTCTAGTTTTGTTCTCTTGTTATCTATTTGCTAGCTTTGCTGACACTTTTTTCTATTTTCAGTGTTAGTGATAATGATATTGTCACCCCAGTGAACCTAAGGAAATATGAAAGTAAAAGCTCTTTAAATACACATCCTAGCAGAGAGGAACCAGGGTAATGTAATAATACCCATTCAGTGTTGTGATTTGTTTATATTGATGGTCATGGGAGAGGTCAGAGGATATTTAAACTCCAAAAGCAAGAAAGGTAATATATTAAAATTGAAACTACATATAAAAGAGAGAAGAGCATAAAAATTTAATTCTAGAAATATGGGGTATCTGAAGGAAAGCAAGTCCTCTGCTAGAAGTTTAGTGCATAAATCCAGGAGAGATTACAGGCTGCAGCCTCATTTATATTTTGGCAGTTGCAGTGATGAAGAAATTGCTGACTGAACTAGTGAATGACGCCACCTTATATAACTCCCACAGAAGAGCACTGTGCATTGCTTGGAGTGAATGTGTGAGGAAACTCCAATATATTTCACTTGACTGACTTGAAAATAAATGTTTTAATGCTGTAGAAACAGAAATCAAGAATAATGGAATTTCACAGGCAAAATTTGAAATATGAAAGATGCATGATTGCTTAGATTTTAAATCTAGCACTAATTAATCTATTTTAATGCATTAAAAATACCAAAAGCTTAGGAATTTTTTCAATCATTTCATAATCAATTTATTGATGAATATTACATAAAATGAAGGAGGTTATTTATCAATTAGTATGTATAAGTGATTGATGGAAACTCTAAACTTTGATTTATTTCTCCCATAGATCATCATAGATCCTCCATTTACTTATAAGCCATCAAGTAAAGCTGGCTATTTCTTACTGAAATGGAAATTAAAGACAGAGATTCATGAGTTAAGGAGTTGGTACTGCAGAAAAAGTACTGCTAAATGTGTTCAGTAAACTAATGTACTGTATAAAATTATATCATGTGTACAAACATTTTACAAGCACTGGTATTTAAATAATATAATAGGAATAGTAAGTTAAATGAAAAGATTTTATGTATTATCTTTGTGTTTAACTTCAACTCAGCATGTTCTTTATAAAAAGAAACTTTGTAATACTTGGGATTTTTAAAAGAAAGCATGAATCTTGCATGCTTGGGCTGCTTGAATGTAGATTTTTGGTATGTTGCCTACAAATAATCTCAATATTGGTATGAGACAGCAGAAAATAGAAAGGGTTAAAGATCCCCTGAGACTAAGTTCAAAAAAAGGAACTCTACATACAGGTTTTCTCTCCTTTGAAAATTATTTGTGATTTGCTGTTAGTTCTCAATAAAAGATGTTTCCTCAGTCACTGTAGAACATGTATTCAGATGTTATTGAATAAAACATATGCTTTACATATAAGACACTGACAAAAAAAGAGATAGAGAAATAAGGTAAAGACTTCAAAGCCAATTATTCAGGAAGTTTAGAGGTGAAAAAATTATGTTCCCGTAAATCTTAGTCTATTCCTGTGTGTTCATACATTTTGGCACAGCCTTGTTTAATATACATGGTATCTGCATCCCTGTGAGGCAGCTGTTTAAGACCTCTCCAGATCTTCCCAGAAACATCCACACCATGCAGCATGAAATCCAACAAACAAGATCCTTTTGACACCTGCCATGTAGCCAGGTTCTGTGCATCACCATGCCCAGATATATGCTACAGCCAAAAGTGACAATGGTTTAGTAGACTCATTAATCTTGCTGCAAGGGCAAGACACTCTGTAAGGAGTGCTGGGTGAGAAGCTAGCACGCTCTACTAGCGTTTCCTGCAGGACTGGGAAAACATTTCATATCTGTGATGTTTCAGGCAGCAGTCAGATGCTGGGAGGACACCTGGCTGCTGTACAGTCAGACAGGAAAGTTCATGAATAGCCTTTGACAGATGAAAGCATCACATGAACCAGTGTCGTGGTGTTTCAGGAAACATGTTGCAGCTTCTGCGTGGTGTTCCAGGCTGTGGTTTAATACAGGCTGTTGGAGTTATCATGCTGTTTCTGCTCAGTGGTTATTCTTTATGGGCCTTATGTTGCATTGGTCAATACAGGGCTAATAGATGACTTCTGTGACTGCATTTTCACTCAAATCAAATAGCCCTGACATTAGAACACTGTGTATCTCTCTTTCTCTTCTTTCTTTTCTGGATGTAGTGCAGCATGATGAGGGTGTATAGACTACCTGGTGATGTGCCTTGCAAAAATTTCTGGAAAACATAGTACTAAAGACAGGAGTACTTACCTCAGTCTAGCACCAAGTAGTACTGCCAAGAGGGGGAAAATATGCACCATATTTAATTCCATAGTTTTAATTCTGTTACATTTTAATTAGCTCATAAATAATGGACAAAGCAATTGTTGCATATATGCGACTTTATGTTTTTCTCTCAGTTCTTTCTGCTTGGCTCTGTACAATGGACCTCACTTTTTGTGATCTATGAATACCTATATGATTTCCCACCATTTTATATTTAAACAACAGTTTTACATCTCTAAGTAAAAATTCTTTTCCTTTTCTTTCCTAGAGAAGATAATGTTAAGAACTTGACTTATGACTCCAAACAGACTTAAGCAACATGTAGCTATGAATTTTTCTGCATCTTGAAGCCCATACAAGCATAAAATTGGATTGTAGCTAATTGATTGTTGTGGAAACTAGAAATATCTGTTCTGGTTCTGTGTATACATTCTTTAAGAACTTTTCAAGGTACCTCTTACATTGTATCTTTCAGAGTTAGATCTAAATCTGTCCTTAAATAATGGGTATTTAAAAATTTTCATCACATCATTCTCTGATAAAACTCACCAGATGCTGTGTCTGAATACTTGCATATTTTGCATGCATATTTTTCAGTGTAGTTCCATAAACCAATGCTTTTTCTTATGAGATTTTTTTGATACTTATCCTTGACATTTTTCACCCAGCTTTACAGGAAAAATAGCATGATCTGATTAAATATAAACAAACAAAGGACTACTGAATTTATATGATTTCTTCCTTTTATAATTCCTAATATATTTCTGATTATTTAAAATACTGGAGGTGTAGCTCTATGTTTTGGGTGAGATTGCAGACAGGTGTGCCTGAGGCTGAAACTGCACCTCATAGTATCTTAGAATTTTGCCTAAAAATTTCAGTTTAGGAGCATGTGCAAATCTTTCATGTAACTATGTTTTATTGCTTCACATGCAAATTAATATAGCCAGGCCTCACAGAACAGAATCATGCAGAATCATTGAGTTTAGACAAGACCTCTGGAGATCTTTTAGTCTACATAAAATGAAACTGAGGTGCATAAAAAAAAGGAAAAAAATTCAGATTTTTTTTACTTGAAGAGTCTAGTTGGTAAAAATTACTCTGTAAAATTTACTGTAGAACTCTGAGACAGAGAAAAGAGTGTGAATCAATTCCTCATAATTTATAACAGTTGGTTACAAATATCTAGTAATCTAGTATACATTTTCAGAATACTTGCTAAATAATACCAAAATAGTTTTGCTGCAACTATATTGAATTAGAATCAGAGAATCACTGAATGGCTTGAGTTGGAGAGGACTTCTAACAATCTTCTAGTTTGAAAACCTACATTGGAGATGTTTCATTAGATAACATTGCTCAATTTTATTTTTGCATATACAAAGTTTGTGTTAAATTGCTTATTTTTAGGAATACTCTTCACTCTTTTTCATTTTTTTTAAGGTGCTGGTGGCTGGTCTCCACTTGTGTCCAATAAATATCAATGGCTTCAGATTGATCTTGGTGAAAGAACTGAGATTACTGCTGTTGCTACTCAAGGTGGCTACGGGAGCTCAGACTGGGTTACAAGCTACCTTCTGATGTTTAGTGACAGTGGACGAAATTGGAAGCAATATCGTCAAGAAGAAAGCATTTGGGTATGTTCTTTCAATAATGAGAATTAAGTTTCTGCAAAAGACTTAAAGGCAACTTACTGCACATTGTTGCATATCTAAGCAAAGCTGTAGAATATAAAGAACTACACTAAAAATGTTTAGATAATTAAACATACAAAGCAATTTAGCTCTTGAAAAGATGAAAGACAGTAAAAAACAAACAAACATCAAAAATCTAGCTGTAGCAATACACCATTAAGACACAAGGCATTATTCTGAGGATTAAAAATGCACTACAAAATCTCTTTTGTCTTGCTATGTATGGCAAACTTTTTTTTCCCAAAACCATTGATCTCAGTGCATTAAACTTAGCTTTTAGTTATGGTTGAAAAACAAAACAAAACAAAACAAAACAAGCAAAGCAAACAAAGCAAAGCAATGCAAAAGCAAAGCAAAGCAAAGCAAAGCAAAGCAAAGCAAAGCAAAACAAAGCAAAGCAAACCAAAACACTTGCTTTATTTTTTGTAGAACATTTAAACTGACTGTAAGAATAAAATGAAACAAATAAATGAAAATCTTAACCAAGCAAATCTCAGTCTATTTAAAAAGAAACCAAAAAACCTTAAGCAATATTTAAGTTTTGGTTATCAAATTCAGAGTCTAGTTTCTGATGCTGTAATCTGTCTATCTCTGACTAGCTCTGTAAATAATAATGATAATTAATAAGCCATTAATAAGGTCATCACTTTATTTTTGCATGAATATAAATGAGGGCAAAGGATACAAAACCAGAGAGATGATTTCCAAAGTCTACATGAAAAGGTGGATTATATGGTTTTAGAGAAGAGTTGCATCTTTTCTTGATCCCCAGTAATTGGCAGCTTGTACTAGAGGAAGATTATTGGAACTTTTGTTACATTATTGTATCCTGTCAAGTGAATTCTCTTCTCCATCATAGAGTTGATTAATCTCTAAATTTTTCTAAGCCTTAGACTTCACTTATTTCTTGCTTCAGTTAAACATTATGTTAAAATGTATTTCATTTTATGCATTTTGATTTTGTTGACTTTTAATTCAAAATGTTCTTGTCACTCTTACTGTCAAAACCCATCTATGGTATAATGAGATTATGCAGTGTTTTACTTGTTGCATAATTATCCTGCTTTTAAAATTTGCTATATACTTCTGCTACAGATTGTGTTTTCATAACAAAGAGAAATAAATGAGTTTCTAAGACATATGGCTGTGGGGAGTAAGAAAATCAATCCATTTTCCAAATGTTAATTGAGCATAAGTTGCTACAATATTGTCTTTGCTCATTTTAAGGCAGACTGACAAAACATCTCTGAGGGGTAGGGTAGGTTGATCTCTTCCACGACAGCTCTTTTGAAATCCAATATTGGTATCGCAAACAGTGATGCAGATTGTTATTTCTTGTATATTGCCACCAGTAAAATATCAAATGAAAGTTCTGAAAAATAGTTAAATGCTCATGCAGACATTGGATAAGGGAATTGTTAGATCTTTAAGAGCTAAAAAGTGGTTCTTCAATTCCATCATCTAAAACTTAATAAAAATTATTATTTTAATGATTGCAATGCAGATTGAAGGTATGGCTTGCAGGCAGTAATGAATAATTCAAGGATGCAAACCATCAGATTCGGGGCAGTCTATTGATCTTTTTTATGTATCTTTATTTAGGAGTTCTGCTTCTAGGGGAATATATTTTCCCTTTTCTAAACTAATACACAGATGTAGTCTTGGAGTGAAACTCTTAAATCCCTATTTATTTTATAGATTTTCTTTGACTGTTACCTCTGACTTCTTAAATGACATGCTCCAGTTCATTAAGGCAAGAACATCCAATATTTTCTATCTACTGTGTTGCTGTTTTTAACTGAGTTGTTAACCTGTTACAAAGCACTTACCAGAAGTAACTTTTGGGTTTTTTTAATAGTATTCTGCAGTAGAATAATGGAAGATGTCCAGTTGTGAGGGCTCTCTGTTGAAATCTTCACTAGATATAAGGATTTTTACTTTGTAACCACTTTTGCAGACTTAAGATACTTGTCTTGTCTGCAAATTCACTTCCTACTTCCTATTTTTCTTTTCAGAAGTTAGTTTTGAATTATCTTTGTTTCCCTATGGCTTATCTTAAAGTTCTGGAACTTCTGTGACCCTGCAGCTGTAACAGTTGTTTCATCCGCTGTAAAAATTTTGTAACGACTGAGGTGAAACAATACTATCTACATATGCAAAAATTATTAGTTATCAAAAATGTCTTAATAGTTTGTGGTGAGGGTAGTTTTTTCCAAGGCTGGTTACTCTGACAATAGGTATCTTGCTTAGGTTGAAATGAACCATGTTGCACCTTCCCCTGCCTATAAAACACTTCATCGTGTGTTGGTGCTGAATTTGGATGTAAAAATTCTAAAGTTTGGTGAGATTAACCTCTCTCCCTTTCCTGCTGATAAATATTAAATAGTTGCTTTCACTTTTCTGTACATTGGGAATTGGTTCAGAAGGAATCATGATGACTGTAGTCTTTACTCACACAATGTATTTTGGTCTCAGTGTTCTAGTTTTCTTGTTGTACTAATGACCTAAATGTATGCCTTACTTGCTGAATCATAGATGTAGGAAGTTTGTATTTTATGTGGGTTTTATCTGTGGCTTAAAATCCTTTAAGTATTACAGGATTTTTGAAGGACTAACTCCATTATATTTAATTCCTAAGACTCCTGTCACTATAAAGTATTGTTAAGTATTGTTAGCTATAGGTTCTGCTGTAGAATTTTTCTTATTTCAACTCTACATTTTGATTTCTGTCCTCACTGTGTTTTCAAAGTTAACTATATTTTCTGCCTTTTTCTTGATATTTATTGTAAGATTTTTTCAGTCAGACCTTAGCAGAATCAATATTTTCATCTCTTATAGGAATTGGTATCGTTCTGGCCAAGATAATAATTCTTGAGTGAATAAAATTGTTATAGGTGAAAAAATGCATGTTTTTGCACAGAAATAATTCCATTTTATAATGATTAGTTTAATCTTGAAAAGAAATTATTTAACTCAATTTTGTATTTTCTTTAATTTTACCATAAATATAGAAGTGTTTGAACAACACATGTTATGTCCTTTTATATTCTTCAATCTTTTTATTGGGTTCTTATTCCTTAGGATGCAGTTATGGATGCAGTAAAGTTCAAACTCACAATCCCAATCTTTTGCATGGTTCTCTTTTTATCTTCAATATGAGCAGAGGCCTCAAATCTCTTTGTATATAATCAGATTTTTTTCTCTGGAAATAATGATTCTTTTCACTTCTCTTCTGTCAGATCTCAGGAGGCATACAGTAAAACATCATAAAAAATACATGATAAATTTTAGTCAAGAAGTGCTAGGAAACCTTATGTCTTTAATTGCTGCCTTTAATAGAGGTATTGCTAATCATTCTTCCTCATAATTTATATTTGTGTTCTTCCTCATAATTCTAGACACCATCACCTGTATTTTGTTTGTGAAGAATCTCCTATTGTAATCATATTCATCTCTTTGGGGCTATCTATACTCATCCTTTCAACTAGTATAGTTTCTAGGTTTAATTGAATTCACAGTTTTGTATAACAAAAGTGCTGTGTGTTTTTGTGCTGTATACCCTCTCCTTGACATTACTAATGGCTCTTCTTTTAAAAGGAGAATAATAAGATAAAGAGATTAAAGGAGAGGAGTTAAGAGGGCAAGGAAGGATAGCAGTTCACAGTTTGAATAACAAGTTTTCCATGACTGATAATTTGAATGAAAATATGAGTCATCTAACTCATGGAGAAATGCATCTCAATGTTATTCACTAACAGGAGATTTGAAGAACAGAAGAAATGCAATTTCTCTTTGATTTAATGTTGACTGTTTCTTCTCTGACACACCTATGGAAATACACAAATATTCAACCTTCAATTTTGTGGATTGTATTTTTCTTCCCGTGAGAATAATGATTTATCCATTCCACAGCTGACATGGAATTTTTACTTTTTTGTGTTTTGAATCTTCTTTTTACAAATTCTTTCCAAATAAAGAAATTAAAATTAATGGACAAAAATAGCTAAAATGTGGGGAAATTATGACCATTTTTAGTAAATTCTCAATTAGAAGAGAAATTTGTTTATGCCTGTTTATTTTTGTACATATATGTATATATATGTTTCTGAGGTTACTTTAACTTAGCTGAAGCTAAAACTATGAATTTATCTAATATCCTCAACCCTGAGAGCTTGCACAGAAATATTTTCACTGTTACAGTTACTATTTTAATGGTATGTGGCATAATTTTATGCATGGTGAAGAATGAATTGTATATGCATTGCTACACATATTCAAAACTTCCTTTTTAAAGGAATTGGGGCTTTATATTTTACTGGAGACTTCCCATGGTGTCTCCATAATAAATAACTCACAATTTTTCAGAGTTACAGGTAAGAAATACTGGATCACAAGTATTCTGCTATAATCACATTATAAGTTTTAAGAATGCTCTTTTCTGATAAAGCTGATGACTCTTTCTTAGGCTCAGTGATTCACATTTGCTATGATCCTCCTCCTTAGAGAGCAGAGTCATTATTCATCATCATAATTTGCTTCACTTTAGTAGCAAAAGACTGTACCTATGTGTTACTTTTTTGGAGTTCTGCTAATTGCTTTTTGAACCCCAAAGTTTTTTTTTCTGTTGGTTCCTTCTGCAAGCCATGTCAATGATAATTTCAAGGAGTACTCTATCACTACATTTTCCTTAGGTGGCACTTTTGAAATGTTGTGACTTCAGACTGCCTGACTCTTCTTCTGTTAGTGACAGAAAGAGAGAACATCTTTATGAATTAGAGTAGAGCATGTAGTAATAACCCCCATGGGGGATCCACACTGGACCATTGAGTAGCTGAAGGACTGTACTCAGTGGAAAGGACACATGATGTAGTACAGAAGAGTGTGAAGAGTCACACCCCCTTAAAGATGAAACGTGCGACAGAAACCACTTCTCATAGAAGGTATCCCTGCCCATGGTAGGGGTGTCAGGACTAGGAGGTCTTTAAGGTCTCTTCATACAACTGGCCCCCAGCCCACCAATCCAGCCCATCTGGATCCCTCTGTAGAACTTTCTACCCTGCAGTACATCAACACATCTGCCCAGCTTCGTGTTGTCTGTGAACGAAGTGTTGTCTGTGTCCCTTAGTCAGGGGAACTTGGTTTTTGCTGCCTGGGGAAAGATGCTGGGGAATGCAGGAAGAAGCAGGAAAAAACAAAGGAGGAGAATATTCTTAACTTGGGGTATAAAAGGAGCTTGAAGGAAAATATAAAAAAATTAAGTATGAAGAAAGTCAGAAATAAAAGGAATCTTGGGTGGAATAGTACAGATGGGGGATTATTGTGCAAATGCCTTTGTGAAATTGGTTGCATGCATAAACTTCCACTTATGACGAGGACATTTTAATATTTATTTAAAACATTAAAATTTCTGGACTTACCTTCTGAGCTTTTGCATTTCTCTATCTACTTCTGTTTTAAAAGCACTTTGACCACAGTGCTATTTTTAGACACTTAAATGGCAATCTAATAAGGCTAATTTTGCAGTCACAATGATTAATGTTCTGTATAAAATAACTTACATTAGGTGAAGAGATGAATGCATGCATCAAGGTTAACCTGCCCCAGAATACTTAACATAAGTTAAAAGGAAGGAAAAAAAGATTGAAACATCAGCAAAAAATGCAGTGCTGTAAATAAAATCTATATAATTTTTGTGGGTAAACATTAAAGGAATTGTTAATGCCAGAACAGGTAAAATATACATTGACATTATGTATATTATTACAGACCATATGTGGAAAAAAGAAAAAGAGCTACACACATATTTAGAAAACGTGTATTTAACCAAGGATAGCAAGATGCTTTGAAAATATGCAAATCCAGCAACATGCAGAAGTAAATATTCTTTTAGATTTAGACCTTTACTGGTTATTTCAAATGTGTGTATTAATGTTGCAGTCATTAAATTAACATCAGATTTGGGAAACAAATGTAAGTATGTTGGGATGATACTTTGTAGCAGATTTCTCCTATGAAAACTATTAACTGTGTACCAGAATTGGTTTCTGGGACTGACCTTGATCAGGACTATTTTCCAGACGGTTTCCAGCTGCATCGTAAGCAATAGAAAAGCAGCTACAACTTTCTATATTTGGGTAGTACAGGAGAAACAAGAAGCAGACAGTTATTTTCTTCTGCCTTTTCTGCACATTTAGTTAGTGATTTTGTGCTATAATGACTTTGCACTTACAAGATGCAGAAATTCCGTAAATGACAGCAGTATTATCTTGATTTGTTTTTATAAGTTAAAAAAGTGCTTTTTAATTGAAGTATTATTTTCTTTTAGATCTCTGATTATCTCTATTCTAAATATATTATCTCTGCTCTAAATATAGTGAAGTTAGCACACTATTTTTCCATTAAAATAGTTCACTGTGATATATGATGAATTATTTCCTATTGCCTTTACTTATTGGTTATCTTATAAACAATAACATTGTAATATTCATATGTGTGCAGAAAATGCGCTAAAAAAAAACTAAAAAAAAAAAAAAAGAGAGATTAGTTCTTTGTCTCTCCTCTCAGGTGTTGGCTGCTCTAGAGTGATATTGCACTGATCTCTGTCATTCTCATTCTATTATGAGAAGCTTGTGCTTGAACACTTATGCCTGCCTGAGAATGACTTATCATGTATGAGGAAAATTGTGCTATGGCTGGGAAAATATTGTCCCTATTTTCTGCGACAGCCAGATTGTGTGCTTGAAGAAATCAAGCTGTCTTTGAAGAAAGCATTTCATCTTTATAATCAGAAGAGAGTGTGTTCAGTTTGCTCAAGGCTTATTGAGCAAGCAAGTAGTAGCAGACCACATATTCAGCTTCTCTCTTGTTTATTCCAGCCACTCTCCTTAAATATAGAAAAAATACTTTCAGAAATGGACTTCAGACCTGATTTAGAAGAATGTCATATAAGGATTTGTTTTATGCTTAGTATAATTTCTGATGTTTAAAGTTAATAAAGTGAAAAAACTGATTTTTTATAAAATCTTTGGTCATTGAACTTCAGACAAAACCTCAAATTATTTTGAATATGTAATATCTCAACCCTGGTATTATGATGGTCATGCCATTTTAATAGTTTATAAGTTATTTTAATAATATATCATGTCTACAACATAATAATATTTGAAACATTTTCACATTTCCCTCTTAGACATTTAAATTCCCTTTACAAATCTTTTTAAACATTGAAACTACAGAGTCCTAAAAGTAGAAATAGGAATTTAGAAGTGTTTCTTGAACTTGGCAGCTCCAGCATACACTTAGATGCCCAATTTCCTATCTCAACTTTCAGGAATCTGATTTTTGTCAATAGTATTTCAGTGTTTTCAACTCGAATTTCATCTGTTAATGATCTTTCTCTGTATCTGCATTTCCTTAAAATACATGCCATGACTATTAATCTTATTCTCTTACATGACTGAATGACAGTTTTTGGGCTACTGTGGAACTAAGATCTCTTTTTTCTTGTGTCGTTATTCTGTTTCATAAACACAGCAGAAGTCCCTTTTATTTCTTGTGCTGTCTGACCTAACATGGAGTAAGAAATTGCCACCCTGCTGTATGATCCAACATGAGCTGTTTAATGGGCAACATCACACTTTAATTGTGGACCAGTGCCTAAGCATTCACTGGAATCTTAGAAAAACTCTGCCTCATAATTTGTTTATGTAGTTAAGGGTATAAATAATAGGTAAGAATTATCTTCTGAATACTTTGAGAATGCAGAGACTTTTTGGGGTAAAAATGAAACCTATTTCCAAATTATTTTTCTTAACAGGCAAGTACAGTTTAAATATAGGGTGAATTACAATTCACCCTATAGAGTGGTCAGGGTTAGACAGGACTTCTGTAGCTCATCTAGTCCAACACCACTGCTAAAGCAGAATCAGATAGAACAGGTTGAACAGAATCACATCTAGGTGGATTTTGAATGTCTCCAGAGAAGGAGCCTCCACAGCCTCTCTGGGTAACCTGTTTTAGTGTTCTTGCTTCCAGAGGTCTGGGGTCCCTGAGGTCTGCCTTTAGCAGTAAAGACTAAACTGAAAAAGCATTCAGTATCCTCTCCTTCTCTGTGTCCTTTGTCACCAGGACACCTATATCAGACCCACATTTTCCCTAATCTTCCTTTTACTACCAATGTCCTTGAAATCCCTTTCCAGATTTAATTCCAAATAGACCTTAGGCCTCCTTGTCACATTCCTACACACTCTGAAAATGAAATCTCTTTGTTTAAGACAGACAGTCACATAAAAAGATCTTTTTTGACATAGTGAATAGAATTTTTGTTGATTTTTGAAGTAGAATGTTCTTAGTATAAATGTCTTATTTTATCAAAATCACCTTTGATTGATGACGACCTGACCAGTACCTTCTCAAAAACTCCACTGTCTGTATTTTTTTTTTTAGTTGTCTAAGGTTCCATGTGATCATTATATCTTCATAGCCCTGGTAATGGCATAGAATTTACTAAAGTTCTACAAGCTTGTACTTTATATATTTTTGATTCCTTGAAATAAGAACAAACAAGGTTAGTAATCTGTATATCAATACTTTCTTGTTTCTATATTTTAGGGCCTTCATAAATGGAAAGGACTGTTATTTCTCTACTGGACATGTACTTAAATCTTAGCATCTTGCATTTCTATGCTGAATAAGGAATAGGCTTTATTCTATAGTAGACTGGTGTTTAACCCATTTAAATCTACATTTTCTGCTGCCAGAGAGTGACATTTCCTACCACTTGTTTTAAAGGTCATGGGTAAGTAGGTTTGAATGAACTTTATTGCATATTTCTTCCTTTGTATAAAACTTGCTAGACTTAAACTGTGTAAGGAATATTTCAGTGTGTTTTAAATAAGTGATTCAGCAACTATAGCAATACTATTCATATCTAGTAAAGATTTCTGTGCGATCAGACCTATACTTTAAAAATTCAGTGAATATCTTATTCTTTTCCACTTCTTAAATTGCCTTATTTTTCCAAGGTCAAGCAGCCCTAATTAAACTATCACTGAAAAGAACTACCTTAATGTGCCTCAAGGAGCCTTTTCTATATAGTTATCTGTGAATATGCTAGCTGGAATTCATGGTTTTTTGATCTTCAGATCTGAGTCACAGTATCAGAAAAGTTTCATGAAACATCCTAATTTACAACATTTAACTTATTTTAAACAAAAGTATCTCCTTTATCAAAAGATTTTTTTTTATTTCTTATATCTGTTAATTTATTTGCAAGTTTCTCAGCAGATTTTCTTGTATGAAGCTCACATCTTTGAACAGGAATTGAGCATAGAGACTTTTTTGGGTAGACTTCATTAACTTCCATAATTTTCAATTAAAAAATATGTGAATTTTATTTTTACCTGTTAGATTAAATTTTATTTGGGTTAGTAGGTCATGGATTCTATACATATTTGTTGGTCTTGCTATCATGTTCTATGATGTAGGATACATCAGAAAAATTCATAAGGGATTCTATGGCATTTGCAATAATTTGCATCTTTTTAACTAGCTGGCTGTGCAGATTTTTCTTATAATCACCACATTCATTGTTATCTATTAGAGTTACTGACAGGAATGTTTGGGGAAAATTGATAAGTTAGGTAGCTTAAGAGCATAACATCCTGAATCTGTATCAGGTAGTGGTAGATACTTGTGCTAAGCCCTTAGCTAAGGTCTTCTATGGTCTTAATGGAATATTAAAAACTAGTTGGTGTTAGTGTCTAGTCATAGATACAAACTGGAATCAGCATGGAATTTTTCTTCAAATTTGTGAGTTATTAACTTCAGCTTTATTCTCTAGCATTCCAGTGACTGGAAAATAGAAGAAGAGTGGAAAAGTATTTTTTTAGCTTTTATGCATGGTTTTGCTGACTTAAATGATTATTTTGCCTCAAAGAGATACATATATCTATATTAGCGTTGGATTGGCAAATTTAACAGCTCTATCAGTTACTTTTATGAATCTGTTTATCATAGTCAAACATACATTATATTACTCTTTCAAACAACTCCATCTTTCAAAACTTAGAATGCATTATTCACCTCCAGTCAGAAATATTTGGACATTTATTTCTGTTAAGAGCCATTAACCATAACATTTCAGTCTCACAATTCAAATATTTAATGACAAATAACCTTGAAAATTTTAATCAGTGGATTGCAAAATTTATCAGATATGTGCAGAAGAGTTTTAGCATTGAACATATCCTCAATTGTCACTATTTATGTTTTAAAACCTATTTGGTCTTAGTTTTTGTTGTTATTGTATTGTATGTGGTGGAGATAAAAAGAGGAGTACAAAGAGGCTTCACCTCTGGTCCCTACTATACACAGTAACTTATTTTCAGAAGTGAGAGAAAGTGAAAACTTACTGCGCTTCAAACACTTTGTATATTTGTGAAAAGAGTTACCTTTTTCCCCCTCAGGCCAGGGAATCCTCAACAACATGCAGAAGCATGTATAAAGCTAGAGAAAAATACTATTAAGACACAAGAAGAATATTATTAAGCCATGGTAGTCTTAGCCACTACCAGTCCTCACACCAATGTCTTCTTAAGGAAAATTGTCCAGTACCATTTTTTGTCAAGGCTTAATGAACTGGTAATGTATAGGCTAATTAAGTGGTGAGTTTATTTGATGACTTTATGAGAATGTGCTTGCTGCAAAGTTATGACCAGTTAAGAATCTGAAGTCATTTGAATTTTAAAATGAGAGACCCAAAGACAGGCTTACTTGATGCAGGGGGAAGACTGAGATTTAAAGTAGGAATTTCTTATGATTTTCACTTAGCAAAGTCAATGAACTGGGCAGGACTTTACTCCTTGATTCTGATGTATTTTGCCTACAGTATATTTAATTAGCCCAGACGGACATGATTTCTTCAGGTTTTGCTTTCCTAAGGCTGAGTCTAAGTTTCAGAGGGCTATCACACTCATGCAAGTTGACTGTGAGAAAATTTGGAATATTCCACTAGAAAATTCTCCCGTTTACACTCTTCTTCGTATCTTAACTTTGTATTGGGCTTTATAAAAGCAGGCTGAAGTACATTGCAGACAAGAGATGAGGAGTTGCATATATGGAGTTTTAAATTAATCTATAAAACTGTGACTTAACACATGAATTTATGATTAGATTAATCTTACGATGTCTTCACTACTTAGATTCTCTTATGGAAAGGTATTATTTTAGCATACTGGAGAATGAGCAAAGAAAATGGTCAATTTTGGTGTTGTTTCTTGGGGGATTCCTTTTTCCTGTTAAATGTCAGAGATTTTTCTTTCTGCGTAGTCTCCTCCTCTATTTTAGTTTATGGAGTTATCAAAGGTTTCTTTTTAATTTGAACAGGTGAAATGTTCTACTCAGGCCAGTAAGAGTTGTAGAAAGAGGGATTTGTGATCTGAAGAGGAGAAACTTTTGCTTTCTTCTTTGCATTGGTGAAATTTGCAAGCATTCTGGTTTCTCTTCCTGGCTGTCCATCAATCTTCATCACATTCTGGCACACAGAGTGGGAGGTGAGAGTTGGAAGAATTTCAGATTCAGGACAGCAGTTTTTCCTTAATGTTTTTTCAGACTGAAAAAATTGCCATCATAAAATCTGTTGCCCCAAAATCTTATTGTTCAGCAGTAAAGAACTGAAATTAGCAAATTGGTGAAGCAAAAATATAACTCTAATCTTACCAACATGTGAAATAGTGTCTTTATCTACTCATGGGCCTCTTTGTTTCTTCCATTACAAGACCCTTAAATTAGACTTAGTGGAATGCCTAACAGTGGAAATCTTGAATCTGGGACACAACAACAATATTTCCCAGAAAATTCCTGAAGATACCTGTGAAGTAATATAGGCAATTCACATACATTAACATGGGGTCTTGGTTTGAAAAGGGTGTCTTCCAAGGAAGGTCAGAGCTTCCCTTGAAATGGAGAATATGACCCCCATCCTGCCACATTATTGTAACTCTGAAATTAAGAAGCTTTCAGACAAAGATATTGGAAAAGGAAAACCAGTTCTTTCCAGTGTGTGGAAAGACAAACCATGCCAGTGCCAGCTCCAACAAACCAGACAAGCAATCCTAGTGCATTCCATTTCTACTCTCCTATCCCCAACACTCCCGAGCACATTCCCAGTGCAGTCCCTTCCTGCTCTCCTGTCCCCAACACTCCTGAGCACATTCCCAGCGCGGTCCCTTCCCGCTCTCCCAGCC
This sequence comes from Muscicapa striata striata, assembly GCA_030060385.1. Classification (NCBI taxonomy): domain Eukaryota; kingdom Metazoa; phylum Chordata; class Aves; order Passeriformes; family Muscicapidae; genus Muscicapa; species Muscicapa striata. Next base: position 2,501,032 of record JAREIS010000070.1, read on the forward strand.
CGTCAGGACGGGCTCACCGGGCAGCAGGAGGCAGCGGGATCTGCAGCTGGAGCTGGCACTGCACGGTGTCCCTGCAGAGCTACGGTGCGGCAAAAGCCCAGAGCTGCCCTGAGGGAGCCAACAGATGGTGAAGGCTCCTTTTTTAGTGCAGTAATGTGTTAATAAGATCCCCGTGTAATGGCAGCTCTTAGGAGCAGAGGCTCACCTACAGCAGGAGAAGCAGGTCCGGGCTGAGCGGTGATGGCTGCAGCGAATTCCTTCCCCAAGCTCATATGCTCCTCCATGTCCCACTCCAAGCAGCTCTATCCTGTCCTTCTCCGGAGCCGAGAGAGCAAGAGAGATAAGAGGTGCCCCAATGCCCTTTTTCTCAGCCCAGTTCTGCCCCTCTGAGGGGAGACCCTCAGATAAGAGAGTAGCCAGCTGCATCCTTCCCGGGGCAACTTCTTTTCTCTCGAAGTGCACTGTTGTTATTGTCTCTTTGCAATAAAATGGAAGAAAATTCCTTAACAGAAAGAAAACAAAAGGAAAAACCCTAACCTCCAACACATTATTGATAATAAATTATCTCCGTTGCTAACATGACAAAAATTGAGAATGTTAGCTGGAAAAAAAAAAAAAAAAGTTGCTTCTGTCTAAAACTAGATATCTCTATACATCTAGTCTCTATTCTGCCTCTGACCATGAGTTATTAAACCTTAACAATAAGTAGTTGTTTGGGATGTTTTGAGTCATTTTGCATGTGCAAATAATGTTTTTACATTAGGGAAAGAGTCAATTTTTATCTTCTTACTGTGTCTCCTTGTAGATGGGGGTCACATTTGCTAACTTTGAATCACCTGAGACCTCTCGGATTAACCAGATTGCTGATCAATGATTGGAAGTCTCTCAGTAAGCATTTCTACCAGGTCCCTCAGTACCTGTGGGTGAATTCCCTGTGTCTTGGTGGACCTGTGTGTGACTAAGTGGTGTAGCAGGTCGCTATTTTCCCTTTACTTTTGGGCCCATCATTCCTCTCCTCATCCCTGTGTTCCAGCTCAGGGGTCTAAGTATCCCCAGAACAAATGGTCTTTGAAAGACTGTACCTCTTGTCATAATCTTTCTGGGGAACAGCATTAGTATATGTTTATTCCAAAAATTTATTGTAGAAAGCCATATGAGTTTACTTCCATATTAATAATTCTTTTCTTTCACTTTGTAATAGTTTGCCTTTTGAAATAAAAAAAAAAGCTCTCTTGAAAACTTTAATTTATTATTATGAAAATACTAGAATACAGAAGGTATTGGCCATAACATTTTTTTTTGTTAAAAGCAAATTTCAGCAAAAGTTAAAATATTTGAGCGTTTCCTGTGATAGTAGTGAGAGGAAACAAGGGACAGACATATGTGCAGAAGTTAAGTTTTGGCATAGGAAAAACAAGTCTATTTCCTTTCTGTTGTTCAGCCTGAAAAAGAGCCTCTAATTTGTGTTCATGTATAATCTTCAACAGTGTTGAACACTGCCTTTTATGAACCCTCTATATGAGTCTTACATCCTTAGCTATCAAAAGAAAGTAGACACCCCTCTGTTTTATAGAAAGATATGCAGGTAAAGAATTCTGTACTGATCTTTCCTGTCTTAAAAAAATTCGGGATTTATGCCTTTTCCTCAGATCTGTACGTGGGTCACTCTGTTTGTTTGTGAATAATTATTAAAATGGACAAAACCTCAAATACACTTAGAAAAACATCCATGAATGGTTTATTTGGTTTTCAAAAACAAACAAAAAAAAAAGCACATCTCAAAACCACTTCAAAAAATGATCCCACATAAAACTGATGGCATGTAGCTGTAAGATCAGTCTATTACCAATAAGACAAATGTTTAAGACATCTTAAAAATTACTAGGAGAACTGTCATAGCTTGAAATTTGTTTAATAATTATCTTTCAGTTCATTCACGGCAGCAAAAAATTTCTGTCTTACTATTAGGAACATTTCTTTGCTATCATTTTTTGAAAATATGTTGAATTAAAAAGCTTACTCAACATGGTTTAAAAAAGTAAACTTGTTTATCAGCATCTGTGCAGAAGTGAGGTTATGATAATTTTAAATAAAAGTACGCTTAAAAAGATTTGCATTCTACTCTTCATCTTCTTAAAAAATACCATACTTGAACAGAAACTTGCATTTCTGAGAAAAGCAAATTATGCTTTCATTTTTTTTTAATTTTGAAAATATTCTGCACTGATGACATTTGAGATGTCAGATTTATTAACAGACTGTGAGTTGTAATGAATTACAGAAGATAAAGTGGTCCCAAGTTTATAATTTTGTCATCTTTGCTGAAGATGAGATGTTCAATTTTGTCTTATATTTCCAAGGTTAAGATAGATAGACATTTTATTGTGGATTTTCAAATCCAGTAGTAGATTAAAATTTTTGGATTCCTGATATTTAACTCTAAGACTTTGCACAAAGCTTTCTTTTTCATCAGAATTATACTAATTTAATTTTAACTGAAATAGAGAAACAACTTTGGATTATTTCTGTTTCTTTTCAGGAACTCTACCTAAACTGATATATACTGATATATATTTGTGTAAATATGTATTTGAATAAATAGTAGATAGACAGATAGATAGATAGATAGATAGATAGATAGATAGATAGATAGATAGATAGATACATATGGGCATATGCTATATACATACATATATATGCTATATACATATATATATACATATACATACATGCATGCAATTGTTCAAGCTCTGGAATGTAAGAATATATCAGTGAAATCGTACTAGAAATAGCATGAAGAAAAGCAGTACATGACCCCCTGAAATCTCTTGCCATTGTGCTCCTGGGAAAATTGTTGGGGTTTTTTTGACTCATAGCGAACAAGAAGCTTTCCACAGGCTAGAAATAAACTTGAATTATGCTTTTATTTTCTGGAATTCCAAAAAATCCTTAGAACTAGTGGGCTCAAGGCTCTAATCCACTTTCTTTATTTGTTTCTTAAGTGTATTAGACCACAATAAGTTTTCTTTTTATGTGTGTCATTCAGTAAATACTTGTCATATGCGAATTCGAACTTTTTCTTCATTTAACTTAAACAAAATTTTATTTCTTTCTTTGAGACTACAAATGACTTCCATTTCTCTTGAATGTGCCTTGAGCACATTTACAGATTTTTCACATCTTGGTTCTTGGAATTGTTTTCGTCTGTTCCTCATGTATCTTCATTTAGTTCTTCAGCTTCTATAGTATTAGAGACAGGCAAATAGGGTTTTTTTTCTTACCTTTTTAATGCATTTTTAATAAAAGAATACTAATTCCACTCTGATTATGGTAATCTGTATTTCTTGCAGGATAGAATTGCACCTAGAGCTAGTTTTATAGTTACCATGATGTTAAAAAAGCATGACAAGTAGACATATACATGGCCATATATAAAGCCACATCCTTCTTTGGTATGAGTCTCTAGATAGTCAACATATCTGATGGCAGGCACTGGATCAATGGAGAACACTATCAAGGTAGAGGAATGGACAGGTCAGATGAATCATTTACACTGGGAAATAAAAATTCACTTTAAGTGGAAAGAAAAGAGTTTCTGACAGTTGCATTTCTTGGTTTACCAGATATCTGCTCACAGCTAAATCGTCTTCTCAAAATCCAATGCTATTCTTGTATTAATAGACACAATGGAACATACTTGGCCAGAGATACTTGCTGTTTCATTGCCCTAACAAGGTAGTTTCAGCAAAATGCTAAAATTTGAATAAAGCCCTGTACATAGGCTAAAATAAAGTTTTCATGGTTTCTGATATCCACTGACAGCATGTTAAAATCTACTCCTTGCCTCCATCAATTCCTCTTCTATAGATCTATTCATTCATCAAGAAATGTCTTTCCTGTTTATGTCCATATCTCCTCCTAACTTACTGGACTGAGTGGCAATTGTACGCAATAAGAATTTTTCTTTTTGTTTTTTTGTAAGTGTTTGGGGTTTTTTTGCTATTTTTTTGGGGGGTGGTTTTGGCGGGGGGAATTGTTGTGGGTTTCTTAGGTTAGTGAGGAATTTTTTTGTTTGTTGTGTTGTTTCAAGTGGCTTTTTTTTTCTATGTTCTAAAAAATGCTAAGGAAGTGTGTAATTTTTTTATGGTTTTCCTATTCAAGAGAATATATGGGAATAGAAGGGATGGTATTTTCCCCCATCATAGGCAAAGAATAGTCAGATAAAATGAACAGGAGATGGATTGCAGAACTGTACTCTCATTTTCAAGTTCTTTATCACATATAGGAAAGCACACTCTATTAAAGACTAACCAGTCATCAAAAATTATTTCTTTCATTGTATATATTTTTTTCTATAATGCAGTGCAAATTTCAGCTCTATATAACAGCATTGATAAATAAAGAAACCCTTTTTTTTAATCTTTCTGATGTTTTCATAACTCATTAATCACTGAACCAGAATCTCAGAATGATTAAGTTTGGAGGAGTCCACTGGAGGCCATCTAGTCCAACTTCCTTGTTTGAGCGGAGTCTCCTGGCAAACCTTATTTGTGTCCAGATGTCTTTTACATATCTTCAGGGAAGGAGACTCCTCAACTTCTTTGGACAGTCTGTTCTAATTCTTGGTGACCCTCACAGGAAAGAAGCAAAAGATCTGAATTCAAATTAATTCAAGACACTAACTAAAGATTCTTATTCTCTGACTTGTAAAAGAAGAAAATAAAGGAGGAGGGTTTGTTTTAGGTCAACCCTTCTTTGAAGGTTAGTCTTGATGCAATATTTTCTCAATAGAGTGCAATTAATATTGGAAGACCCAAAAAATCTTGAAGATGTTAGTTAATTTTGTTATACACACACCACACACACACACACACACACCCCCACACCCACCCACCCACACACATCTATATAAATATCCCCCCAAAATGCTAAGAACAGAGTAGCTTATGAACAAAAGTAGTTAACAGTGGGTATTAAGGCAGTGAGAAGCTCATCATTTGGAGGAACCTTTGTGCCTTTTTTTTTCCCCCCGGTGAGATTGATCTAATGTAAACACCATCCAAAATTCAGTACTATTTTCCTCATTCTGTTAGATGCCTTTGGGACTTAAACACCGATACAGCTTTTTTAAATTTATTTTTATAGCACCGGGAAAAATATTTTGGCCTATGATAACATTATTCACACTAGGAATTGACTTAGGTTTACTGGGAACCATTAACACCCTACAATTCCCGAAACCATTCAAAATCATTGGAAAATATGGAGAGAACTTCGTATTTACATACACCAGTGTACAAATAGGTACACAGTCAGAACTTCATCAAAGTGATAAAACGTTTAGCTATGCTTATTTGTATCTAGTCTGTACAGTTAAACATTTTATTTGGACATCTGCTGATCTATTCTTTCACAGAGTAGGAAAGCAAGAATTAAATATTTTTCTGTCTAGTTCGTTGGGGTTTTTAAATTATCATATTTACAGGAACTAATGAATTCTTCATCTAATCTTTTTATTTGTGTTGGGTTTTTTATGATACTATTCAGATCTATGATTGCACTTTTTGTAGAGTTTCTGTGGGATCGTCACTTGGGTGTGATTTAATTCTTTAGGTAGTTTTGCATGCACTCTCCTGCATACCCTCTTTTAAGAGTAGTTTGCCTTCTCAATTAACAAAACAAATTAAACAAAGACTTTTTCAAAGAGATTTAAACATATTAGGGATTATTTGTTTAGGATTATTGACATGGAAATTACATTATTGTTTGTGACTTGCCTTTCTGATGCACGGGGTCCTAGTGTTAATAATATTGTCCACATGAAATCAGTATATAAGCTCAGTTCAGTAAACTGTGCATGATTGCCTAAGCGTCTGCAAGCTGAGACTAATTAATGACCAATTCTAGCACAGTCAGACGTGTATCAATAAGTGCTTCAACTACACCAGCCTAAACTTACTTTGATCATGTGATAGTATACAAAAATACACTGTAGCAACAGAGGTTTTTATTTTTGTATTTCTCCTTGAAACTACTGAGTGAAAAAAAAGAAAACCTGAAGAAAATTAAGTAATATGGGCCTTTGCAGATAATAGGTCCTACCAAATTATAATTATTCCTCTTGTCCAACTCTCTCTGTCTTTATAAATGGGCAATATTTTATTTTTATATCTACAAGAAAAAAATGATTGCTTTGGGAGAGGAAGTATTTAAAGTGTTATGCTCAGCAGTTTGTATTATAGAAGTTTTAAGTTATGTATTATACAAAGGTATGTGCGGGAAAAGGTCTTACCTGCCTGTATTCAAGGAAGTATTGAATAAGTATATGAATATAACTTTGCAAAAAGGAAAACCTTAGGGTAGCAAAAATGGAATTTTAATTCTAGTTTTTGCAAACTGTTACATATTAGTGTTTACAAATTTAGTGTAATAATGACTGTGTTCAGGTCAGAAACCTAATGGCTTTCAGAAACACTTTATAATGAATAGTTCCATGGAACACCTCACTGGCCACTTGTTTGGTTTAGCTTTATAGCTTTGCTAAATTTTCTGCTACCTGAAAGTATGTAGCTTTGAATAAATGCACATTATGCACATTTTGAAAAGACTAAATTGTTTTTAATCTATATGTTAATGCGCTGTCAACGTACTGTGGCATTTTCTCTTTTATAATGTTACTGATGCAACCAATAACATACTAAATGCTATAATAACTGAAACACAAAAATTATTACTAGAGAAAATTATTCATTACATTTAAAATTCAACAGGGAAATGAAAATCACAGAACTGTTAGTAAGAGAAAAAATTGCAGATGGAATGTTTTCCTCTTAATGACAGCAAACATCAAATACTTTGATCAGATACAATAAATTATTTACCATGTATAAAATCAGCATTCTCAGCTATTGAGCAAATACCTCAGCAAATCCTCAAAAAGACGATTTTTACACAGTGTAAGCCAAGATTTTTACTATTTTACAAGCTAATTGGCTCTGTTACATATCGTAATCAAACAATGTTTCCTGATTTTTCCATATAAAACTAGAGTTTAATTTGCTGTAAAGATACAGAACATAAAAAATGAGAAATTGTAACAGATAAACATGGCTCAGAATACCATTTTTTGCTCATAGATTTCAGCAGAAACTTGCTCACCTTTTCTTTTAAAGATAGTTCAAAATATTTGTTCCTGATTTGTTTTTTGCATTTCTTTTTTATTTGCATTTTTTTGGGGCAAATTTATATTATCTGCTAAATCCCTCTGACAGTCTGTATCTCAGACAGCAGATGTGTTTCTTGAAAGCAAGAGCACCTAATTTCTGCATGGAGTTTCTTCAACTCATTAGAGCACTGGTAGCAATTGCATACAGGTCCTAAATATGCCCCTTACTTATGTAATATTCTCAAGTGGCTACACTTGTTCACAGGATATAAATGAACAGCAAGATATGTGGATCTTAGCACAAGTTTGAGAACTACTTTTTGGGTTTTTGTCTTTCATTATGTGTTATATCAGCACTTCTTCCCATTACAGGTGCAATTTGTTCCCTTGGTAGGATGAAATATGTAGTTCGTATTATGCCTTTTTTCTTTTTCCTCAAAATTCTGTCAGTAATTGGAAGCTGCCTTTGCCATATACATGCACACATGATAGATAGCTAGAAAATTTTAGGATCCTTGGTAGGGTTGAATGGATGCTCAAGACTAAAATCTTCTTACATACTCCTTGAAAATGTAGCACATAGACAGATAAGAAGGCTACACAACGTTCATTTTTCTAAAGTCAAATTAATTTTCTAAACTACTTCTCTCGCTTGTCTTTTTCAATAAATTAATTACCTCTTGCACTTCTTCACCTTTTCCCACTCCCTCTGCCTGACTCCCCCTCTTTCTTTTACTCTCTCTAACTCTCTAACTCTCGCATTCTCACAGAAGTCAAGAAAAACCTGAGAAAGCGTACTGAAGTATTTTACATTCTCAAGAAGAATCTGAAAAATTGGTTAATCTTCCTTAATGTACATGTTTTTGAATTTTTAAAGTTTTTATAATCATGGCAGGTCAGTATTTCTTGTAGAAACTTCATGCATTTCCTTCAGTGAATATTAATGTATCCAAATATTTTGGTCTTAAAGGTAATTTTGAATCCAGATTATTTTCTTTTTCTATTTTGCTTTCTTCTGCACAGACAATAATCATACTTTGGAGTGGTGAAAAAAAATGCAAAAAAGAAGTTATTGCACACCACCTACAAGAATCCAACTTTATGCTTTTCATCAATCATATGAATATCCCCTTCAACTCCAATAATTGTCTTTGTAGTTGATTGTCTACTTACATTTAGGAATATTTTCTGTATAATGGCAGAGTTACAGTCCTAGCCTTAGAAAAGACTATAGCAGTTTTGAACTCAACAGGCAATTCCTTATGGAAAAGCAGAAACAGAAAGCTGAAAATGGGTGTGGTTAGGACTACAAATATCCCTCAGGAAGGATGGTAGGGCACATCTGTTAAGATATTTATTGCAGGTAAACTTCACTGTAAAACTGTTTTCTTCAATTTTCTTTCTATTCCTTACCATAGTCAGAAAAGTTGTGTATTTTAAGTACTATTTGGAACCAGACTTTGTAGTCTTTCATGGGTGTTTTGGCTGTTCAGGGGGATTAGCTTGCTGCTGTTAAGATAGAAGTAGTTTAATTCAGTGTGCTGTGTCATGGTATTAAGCCATGTGTATTCAATTAGATGGAAATGATTTCTTCTTTCATGCTACTGACTGATTAAGAGCTGCTTCTAATAGATGTGTGGGAAAGAATCTCATGTGTGAGAAGTATATGTTTCAAAATTATTTTGTGTCATTCTAAAAGAACAAGTAGTTTTGACTGGATGTGACAGTTCCAATGGGAAAATTAGCTGTTTCAGACTTTCAATAAAATAAAGGGAACTGCATGATTTTTCTGAGACATAAGATGCTATTGCGGGAGTGCAACAATCAATAAACAATAAATAGCGAATCACGAGCTCTTTTTAAACTGACTGACATTATATTTTACATTCACAGTCTATATACTTTTGTTGAGGTTGAGTTTCTTTCTGTCACATTTTTCTGTCCTTCATGTCACAAGAGATGTCGTAACATTTCCAGTATATTCCTTCTGTGTCCTGGATATACAACCTAGTTGTTAGAGTGTGCAATGAGCATTAAGGGATCATTAATATTGCAGACAATAAATAGAAAAAAAAGTCAAGATTTTTTGTTTCCTATCAAAAAAAAAAGGATACTTTCATATTTAATTTCCCTTTTTTCAGTCAGTTGGTTGAACTATAGAGAAAATAGAATAAGAGTGGTGGAAGTTATACTTAGTGTTACAAAATAGTCTTGAAAAATCTCATATCATTGCTTTTGTAGCTGTATTTTATTTCAGACTGCAGAGTGTATTGATTAATTCTGTGGAATATAATTTAGCTCTGGATAATATTTTTTGTTTTCTCTGAGTTGCTTGATTAGCCTGCTGTTACAAGGATATTGAATGGGGTAGTCTTCTGCTACTTTATAAAGGGATTATCAGGATTGTGTGTTGTTTCTGAAGTAGTTTGAATTTTTTTTATGTTACTGTAAAACTTGATTTGGTCTTTAATTCAATGTGAAGCTTCACTAATGATTTATTATTAATATTAAATTAAAACTTTTTTATTATTATGTCTCAGCATATGAAATTAAAGCAAAAGATTCAATGCAATTACAAATTGGGATTTGGTCAATGTGTTTTCGTGGTGTAAAAACATTTATTTCATTACCGTTACAATATCTCACCTTGAAATTAGAATGTGGTAGTCATTCTGTTGGTGCCAAAGTCATTTTAAGGAGATGAAAATTAGTATAGTGGATTAGTTCAGGTATTATGTAAATAATCAGTAGTGGGATTTCATCAGGTTGTAATCAGGGTGTAATGTGGAAAAAAAAAAAAAAGCCACAATTTTTGCTATGTATATCCCTAGAAAAAATAAGAATTGAAACTTAAAAGGCATTTTCACCCATCTACTATTCATCTGATTTCCAGGGTGAAGAGAGACAAAAGAAAGAAAAACTACGTGTTTGTTTTAGTATGAATTTTATCTTTCTTTGTTTCTCAGGAAATGTGGGTAAAGCACACTCACTCAAGTGATAGAAAACTCTATAGTTTTCTCTACCATCTTTAGTAAATTTGACTGGTTAGGCCTCTGTTGTCTAAGATACAAAATCTCACGTGGAAGAAGAATAATGGATTGCAGGAATTACATTTTAGTAACAGTAGAACAAAGGATAAAATTTGATTAGTATGCAGATAGTATTTGCATAGGCATATGCAATGTCATTTATAAGTTCCAGAAAAAAAAATATTTTGTCTAAATAAGTATTTTCTTTAAAATCTATGGTCTTCTTGAGGGGTGGGAATTTGATTTACTCCCAAACTGTTAATTTCTTCTAGTTGTATTAAACATTGCTCAGAAAGAAAATGGTTAATTTCTGTGAAGAGCACAAAATCTCATTGGTATGGAAAGATTTCTTCATAAAAGTAGTGGTGGCATTTGAATGCATTACAATCTAGATAAAGATACTAAATCTATTAATCTTATATGCATTCAAACTCAGTCTATATTTTTAATGTTTCAAATAAGCTTCAATATGAGAAATATTAAGGGAAAAATATAGGTTACAAAGAAGTATAATTAATATTTTATTAATATTTTTATTCATACTATATTTTAAAAATTATTCATATTTTACATATGATGAAATTTGAAATCAACAAGGAACTAATTACCTTATATGAAGAAGACTTTTTTCTCAAAGAAATATTGCATTAAAAAGAAATCTAACCTTTTCAGGCTATCAGAAGAGACATCTTGAAACTACTAAATATGAAAGCAAATTATGTAGTCCTTAGAACATCTGTTACATATGTCCAACTGTGTATTTAAAAAAAACTAAAACTAGTATTCATATTCACTCCTAGAAATATTTTCAGCTTTCCAGCATTTAAACTCCACTCTTAGAAAATGCTTGCATTTCATGGGGTTTTTTGGTTTTTTTTTTTTTTTGCATTCTTGCAAGGAGTACATATTTTGCCATCAGAAATTATTCTAAGCATTTTTTGAGTATAAGAAGGAGAAGAAAATTAATTTTTGAAATAGATAAAAGTTTCAGCATTTAGTTGTTGATGACCTTGGTTTGGTGGTAATTTTTTTACATGGTGTCTTTGCTATTCTTACGCTAAAAAAGCAAAAGTCAGGCAATGCTGGAACAGGACAGACAGAATTCAAGTAATCTTCACCTAGTTCTGTTTTGCCTGCCACTTCCATGAGCTCAGCTGCTTGACTGTCTGATATCATGGATTTCTGGGAATTCATGCACAGAATTTGCTATCCTACTGGAAACAAACTAGTAGTCTTCTGGATTATCTGCATCCATTTTTGATTTCACTGAGCAATGCCTCAAAGGTCTCAAAGCAAAAAAACCCAAAACCAACAGGTAGTGAGGCTGGTCTGTTGAAATTAGGGATTTTTTGTGGGTATTGGTTTCTATGTCATTTAAGTTTATTACAGTTTAATATAATCCTGGACAGCTCTGATCACTCTCAACATAACTTCTCATTCCCAGAAAAATGTTCACAACTTTTAAAGCCATGTCTTGTATTCACATCACTTTTTAAAACAGACTCAATTAATGAACATTCAGAAATTGTGTGTATGTTTTGTGATTTCATTAAAAGCAAATATCTGTGTATCCTGTGTCAGTATTTTAGAATTCGCAGTGAAATGAAAAGGCTTTGTCTTGTCCCATTAAGAAAGAGAGAAAATTGAAGTCTCCCATTAGAAAATATTTCCATCCCAGTTACATTCACATACTTGAAGACATAATCCTCTTCTGAACACTTCTCACAAATCAGTCCACTTCTGTCTTAGCAATTTTAGGGCCTTATAATGCACAATTCAGGAGGGGGAGGGAAGAAATTACCATTATATTACTGTTATGCTCCTGGAAGGTGATGTAAATTATTTGACTTAATTCCTGATAATAAATTTTCAGGAGTACCAAATTAGTGCATAAATATACCATCCTACAGAGTGCTATTTTAAAAGGAACTGCAGTAAAACTCTTTTAAGTAAACCCATTTTAATTCTCAAAAGATCTTAATGGAAAGAGAAAGGTATTATATATGAGAAGGGCATATGGATAGTTTTGCTAAAAACAGCATTCCACTGTTCAAGAGCTTTATGAGCCATTTAAATTTCTTTTGATCAGATAAGCATTTAAGCTGTATTTATTACTTTTTTATAACAGTACTGGGTTACTGATACTGTGGGGTGTCATATATTTCTACTCCTACTGTCATCCAAACCAAGATCAATTTCACCAAATCCTAAAACTCATGAGGAAAAAAAAAATCCAGCAGGAGAATGAAAAAATTTAGTGTCTGTGGGATGGTAAAGTTGTTCAGTTTAGAGACTGATAATGAGGAAAACTTGGGGTGATCACTTTATATCCAAATTCTTCCAGGATCAGAATATCGAAGGTGTTTTTGATATTAGCTAAAAAGGCCTTTTTCTTCTAATTTACTGAAATAGGTAATGTGCTTAATCATATTTAACTGCTGCATTCTGACAAGAAGAATGAAATGCAGAAACATTCCAAAAGAATATGAGAAAAAAAAGAGTCCAAGGATGCAATAGAAGGGATTCTTAGGATACAACTTCTATAAGAAACAGTAAGTGGTGGTGAAGAGGCTGAGAGAGTATTTCCAAGATAGGAAGTACAGAGAAGCGAGTGTTTCTCAATTTACTGTTAAAGCACCAACACTTTTTAACCTGAAAAAAGCTGCTTGTGTTGAATGCAAAAGTAGCAATGCTCTCGTCCGAGCTGATGAATTTATCTTAAAGCTGTTGAGATTAAAATAAAAAGGACAATTGTTTTTACATTTTATTTGACGTTTTCTACAGTTTGTCTTATGTTTATTTTTAAATAGAAAAGAAGTATCCAAAGTGAGATACTTTTATTTGTAGATTCAAGCCAACTGAACTTCAGTAATCTAGAAGGAATAAAAAAAGTAAATATACTAATAATGTATTTAAAAAAAAAAAAAAAAGTTACCAATATTTTGAATGCTTTTTTACCTGTATATTTCATATTTATGTAAAGCAAAGAAAACCAATCTGGAAAAAAAGAAATACTACTTTATTGCCATTGTCCACCACTTGAAGAAAACAGCTACAGCACATACGTGCTCTACACTAGATATTTAAATTCACTAATTTGTTTGAAAATTGGTAACTTTGACAGTGCTATTACCAATATACTATAGGTAGTGTAAGAGCATATATTTGCAATATACTGTGCATTCAGGCAGAGAAACAAGTCAGCTCTTAGGGACTTTATTTAAAAAAAGCACACACTAAGTAGAGAAGGTATCTTTATTCTAGCAGAACTCCTTATTAACCTAAAAGTGTCGCTTCCACCAAAGTATACTGTATTACAATTTCCAGTCTTAGACAGAAGCTTGTAAGGCTCAAAACAAAAACTAATTTCAGATTTGTGGTTTACAGAATGACAGAATGCTGAACTTTCCATTAGAAACTTGATTAAGATCAACAAAATCTTCCACAGATCAACATGCAGTCTTTGTCTGTGTTATTCAATCACTGCTGAGTTGGAATGAATTTAAGCTGTCACCTAGAAATGAAAAGCTGCTTTTCCCATTTCTTGCTCACTTCAGTATCTCAATTCATGCACGGGTGTAATATTTCTATCTTGGGCAGGTATACCAAAGAGCGATGACTTCAATATATGAATTAATTGGGCTCCTGACAGTTACAATTACAATGATGAAAATGACTTAAATGCTATGGAAATAATTTTAAATCTCTAAAAGCCACCTTTATCAAGTTATAGTTCATTTTTGTTGATTTACTTGAGTAGTGGTTCAAGATATTCCTCAGAGATGTGCTGAGAGAGTTCTACAATAAAAATGATATACTCTGTAGCGGCAGCTATTCTTCAACTGCAGTCAAGATGGAAACTGTTCTGCACTGTATTTTATATTGTGTTTTCTCTTTGTGGCCTACCTTTGATTTTGTTTGTGCTTTATATCATGTATCAGGATTCCAGGTTGTCCCTGGAATTCTATAGGGAAACCTCTGATACCTCTTGTTTATTTTGTCAGTTGATATACTACACTATAGTGTCTGTCCTAGGGAAAATTATTTGTATTTTAAGGTTAATTTGTTTAAAAAAGATAATGTTTGCAGTGCGAGCCTTAAATAAGGTTCCAGTAGAAAGCTCACATGCATGTTAAGGTTTTATCTGCAAACCTGAGGTATTTAATCTAAAATTTTCTTTGCCAGACAATTCTCTTACTCTGCGTGTGTGATTGGAGAATGATTTTCAGATAAACATGTTTAATTCTGATAGGAAAAAGGAAGTAACCTAAAAGTGGACTTTATAAAACTGCTGTTTCAGGATTTGTAACATTCAGCATCAGAACAGATGTCATACGTTTGTGAAGCCTTATGTCCTATGCATTCATATAAACTTCCTTGTGCACTGGAAAAATACCACTGTTTTGGTGTCATTGCCAACATGAAAAACTAAAGCATTTGCAAGTACTTCAGTTTAATTCCTTTTGCAATAACAAAACAATTCTGAGATAACTCATTCTTCAGGGACAGTTTACATCCAAGTGATTGTCTCTGATGCAATAGCATTGAAATCAAGTTTCTAATCTATATAAATCTCTTTAAGGGAAAACGTCACCCACCGTTTCTTTGTAAGTCTAATTTTTATAATTTTTGCTTTCCAATGTTAACGTCTGTGAAATAAGTGGAGTTGCAAGAACAGAATAGTAATTGATAAAGTGCAGTTGATATCTACAGGCTTGAATTTTCTAAATATTCTGTCTTCAAGTAATGGAGAGAAGTTAGCACTACGGTTCCAAAGAACCAACATTACTTGTGAATAGTGAAAAAATGTTGTGGCCTATTCTGAATATATCATAGATTAAGTACAGAGAATTAACTAATTTAATTAAATAATCAATTAGAAAGGTTTTTTTAATTTGATTTTGTTAAGAATGTAGTTCTGTACTTTACTTGTACTGCTAAACTCACTGCTCTTGAGAGAGAAGATTAATCTTTCTGATCTTGGTAACAGCAAGTTTTACATCATAAGAGGAATTAAATTAGAATTCTGTCCTTTTTTGGTAGGATTGCTGATAATCTTCCTTTCTACCCAAACTTCAAAAATAACATTCAACAATAATATGAAATAATGGTATGATGTCTGTGCATTTTACAGAACATTTTATACTATTACATATTACTTGTCCTGTATGGTGTGAAGATTAAAGGTTTCATATGTTCATTTTTCTTTATACTTACAATTTAGGTTACTTTAACCCACTTTATCTTTATAGAATATAGTTCTCATTAAAAGTTCAAATACCAAAATCATCAGAAAATATAGCTAGAGTAAGCTGAGTGGTAATTTTGCTGTTATGTTTTATTGATCACTTTGGGCCACAGCAATGTAAACACATGGACTCACAAAACTACAAAAAACAAACCCACCACCACCAAATTTAAGTTTTTGCATTTAAAAAATCCTCATCTATTTAAACATTTAAAAACCACACTAATGTAAAAAATTTATATTCCCTTACTTGTCAATATTAGATTGATTATTTCAGTATATGCCTAATATTCTCATTTTGTAAATTATAAATTATTTATTTTAAAATCAATTAGATTTTTCATTAGAGTTGCATCCCTTGATGTTTTATATCTACTATGCTGTCTGAATTTCATTACAGACAATGCAATTTTCTGCCTGAAATTCATTGCAACAGCTTTCACTATTGTTTTTCTCTGTATATTCCAGTCCTTTAAAAAAAAACTACTTTTTTTAACTTCATTCAGTCATCTTTTTATGGTGAAGGTTGTTGACCATCACAATTCCGAGATATGCTAGAAATATAGCTGACATTGAAAGCTCTTAGATCAATAATGAAATAAATAAATGTCAGAAATTGAGCTCGTAGCACCATCTCAGTTCTGTTTAAATAAAAGAAATATGTTCATATATGTAAATTAATGTATTTGTAAAGACTACTCTGAATAACTATTAAATATATTAATTACAATTTATCATAGTTTGTCTTTACTTCTTAGATTTAAAATATCCTCTTATACTTTCCTACCTCTGCCATTCCTGCTGTATCATCATTTTTGCAGTTCAGATGTCTTTCTCTTCTTATCTCTGTCTTCTCCATAACTATTGTCTTCCCACATCAAAAAATATCCTCCAACACTCAAAAATATCATTCAAACTGGAAAATCCAACAATACAGTTGAGAGATTAATACTTTTCGGATTGCCTGTACAGTCTGTTTGTATTTCATTATGTCAAATAATTTTGACATAATGCCTCTTCAAAAAATTTCCCAAAGGAACATTGTAGGCTCATCTTTTCATGTTGCTCATATTATATTGTATCTGCATTTACTCCCAGAGACCTTCCTTTTATTTGCTGTGGCACCTGGTGAAAGAAACCAGTATTTATTCCCTTGGTTTTTCACTGATGGATTTCTCCCTGAGGTAATAAAAATTTAGCACCAAATTATGCAGTAAGTAAATTAGCCATGTGTGAAGTGTATGGTAATAAAATTTTAGAAATTTGCCTCTTAGGATATCTTTTAGCATTATGAGGTTTGATATTTCTTAAGAACCTGCTTGAGTTACTTGAATCAAGCCAACATCAGAAGCAAACCCAAAAAGATCGCAAAGCCAACCAACCAAAACAACAATGAAACAATCACCAAAAAACCCAGTTTGATGGCAGTGAAGTTTTCCTGCTTATTTTATAGTGGAAGTCTGGATAGCTTTACGTGTCCTTTTCAATGTCTACAGACTGGCAAAAGGTATGGAAGATATTATTTTTCTCTTATTTAGAAATTAGAAATTCAGAAAATAAATGTCATTAAACAAATTTCACAGAATCACAGAATCTGAGTTGGAAGGGAACCATAAGTATCATTAAGTCCAATTCCTGGCCCTGCCCAACACTATTCCCAGGAGTCACAACATGTGCCTGAGAAATTTACTTTAATACTATTAGCATTCCTTAATTTATTATAATGACTAAAAGAATATTCAGAGATTCTGAAAAAAAAAAATCATACTTCATCAACATTCTTGACAAAAATAAGTTAAAAGAAAGTTTGTAATAATTTTATTGCATTTTACTTTTTATTGTGGTTATAGGTGAGAAACCTGTGATTTTAAGGGTTTTTTTAACAGACTTGAAAAGTACTGACCTGAAATTATGAGATAAAACTCTCAAATGAAGTTATCAAGACTCTTAAAACCAGTCATTTGCAGTACTACTGGCAACATGGCATCGTCGATATTTTGCATGTTCATCTACATTTTTCTATGTGTATACATGTACATTTTACATACAATATTTTCTAGTGCACAACTGCATTTCAGTTTATTATAAAATGTATTATTCATATACATACAGTATCATAGAATTGGTTTATGATTTATTTTATGTAAAAATCATCCAGTTCCAACAGTCTTGCCATGGGCAGGTTCACCTTCCACTAGACCAGGTTGCTCATCCAAACTGGCCTTGAACACTTCTGGGGATGGTGCATCCACAGCTCCTTGAGCAAACTGTTTCAGTGCCTCACCACCCTCAACAGTAAAAAATGAATTCTGAATTAATGCCTAATCTTAACATGTGTTCTTTCAGTTTAAAGGCGTTCTGTTTTATCCTATCACTTCATGCCCCTGTAAATAGTCTATCTCCATCTTTCTTGTAGGCCCCCTTTTACTAGAAGGCTGCACTCCTTGAGGCTGAACAGCCCAACTCTGTCAGCCTATCTTCATAGGATAAGTGCTCCAGCCCTGTTATCTTCATGATCCTCCTCTGGGAATGGGAGATTCTAGCCTTACATAGATTTATATTATGGGAATAATAAAAAATGGTGAAGATAAGTTCTTGAAAATCCTTATCAGGATCTCAATGTAAAGTTTCTCTCTATATATTTTTTTTTATCTTGATTAAGTTCCCAGTTAATTTGCATTATTAAAAATGTCACCTGACATTGTTAGTGTGATATTATGCTGATTTGTGACCTTTTAGATCTGAAGGGTAAACCCAAACAACTAAGCAAAATGCTTAATTGTGTTGAATGTTACTTAGTTTTGGCAGTGTTTCTTTAACTCAGCCAATACAAATTCACAAAATTGCAAAAGAGGATAATGATTCTTGTTTCAGTGTTGATGTGAGAAAACTTGGCTCCATAGCGAGGAAAAATACCTGCATTGTCAGCAATAACTTTTCTTCCATCAATGAGATTATAATTTTCAGTTTCTCCTTGATTTGAAATCAAGGAGAGGAGAGCACTAGTAAGATGAAACCAGTAAAAATAGATATAATTGAAGAATTGAGTTGAATTTCATTATATTCTTCCATGATTTTATTTGGTCTTTGGCAATTTAGGTAGTAGCAGGCTGTAAGCAAAATTCTATCAGTTTCTATACAAGACATTAAGTTTTGGATATGCTGAACTAGTGAAAACAAGCAGGTCATCTTTCCTTACCAGTGGTCCTGCTGGTATTTTTTTTCACACTGTTTAGGGGATACAATTTAGGGGAAATGTGTCTGCATTTTGAGGTGCAAATACTTCAGATGCAGTGAAGCTTTTAGAGGCTTACATGATACTTATTGTGTCTTAAATTATGTACAGTAGTTCAGTAATTTTCATTTCCTGAGAGTGCAGTGGCACGATGTCAAAATGTAGCACCTGTACTGTAGAAGTTGAGGTGATAAAATAAACATACATATAAAGGAAAAACTGGTGAATAGTGAATATATTTTATGCATTTTAATTATCATATATATTTTAAATTTTTAAGTTAGAAAGATAATACCATTTCTTGATGTTCTACACTATCTATGTATTAATATGTAATACATAAATAGAATCAAATTCTCTCATTTTTTATTCCGTGTTTGTAAATGACATTTTGGAATTGAAAGGTGATAAAATCCAAGTAAATTTGGATTAATAACCCATTTTTACTTCCAAGAGTCTGGCAAATAAAATGGGATCCTCAGGATACTGCCCAAGCTGTTTAGTTTGCAAGAGTCAATATTGTGTCTTTTTTTTTTTTTTTTTTTAAATATGTCAAAACACCCCCCAACCACCTGCATATAATTATTCAGATCATGTGACATCTATGCTATTTCTTCTGTCTTCCAGCATATTTTCTGAATTATGAAATCAAATTCCTCTGTTTACCTCTGATCTACTTTGGGGGATGTCTGGAGAGCTATCACCAGAGGTAGTGTCTGATATCAGTGACTTCATCAAGATATGATATACTTTGCACTTGGAAGAATCAGAACTTTAATAATCTGATATAAACAGAATGAGTGCCTATTTATGCACTCTGCTTGTCTCATTTATTTTCTAACCCGTTGTAACAATGAAAAAGGGGAGAAAAGAGAATTTTCCTAGGACCTGGTGACAATTCATGTGACAGATGTAAGCAAGCACATCAAAAGATAAAGACAGGTACTGGGAAAGCCCTGAGTAACCTTGCCTGACCTAATATCTGACCTTCATGTAAGCAAGAATTTGGAATAAATTACCTTCCAACCCAAATTACCATATGATGAAATGAAATGGTATTCCGTTGAAGCATTCCTAAAGTTTATGTTAGCAATTCACCTTCTCCTCTTCTTAATTTGTATGTTTCTATACTTCTGTTTTCCAAAAAGGTGGACAATTCACATGATATGGAAGCAAAGGAAAAATTGTTAATGTTTCATTTAGTTTTGGTAGAAGCAGATGATTGCAACATTTACAAACTCTCATAAAATTCCTATCCTGATCTACATACCCAATGCTGAATTATCACAGGTTCATATTCAAACATTATGCAAATTAATAAAGATAGCATTCTTCCATAAAATATGCACATATTTGAAAAGACTCCTTCAGTGAAAATTATGAAGCTATTTCTTAAATTTTCTTAGATTTTCTTAAATGTTCACTGTTTCCTGTCTCTTTCTCACACAGACATACAAATGTCAGCTCAAAATACTGTGTTTGAAATTGTGCATGTAATTTTGAAAGTTTGTTCCCGAAAATCATGCAGGTTTTGTTTGGTTTGTTTTTAATTAAACCAAACAATAGTATAACTTTTTATGTGAGAGAAATTTCACATTTTCTTTGAAGCAAACGTATTGTAATAAGATTTAAGCTCTTTAGCAGAGGTAGGGAAAAATGTTTTGCAGTAACAAGTGCATAACTCAAAACATATGAAATAGTTAAATATTGGTCTGTTCCATAGTCTTGTATATGACCTCGCCATTTTAAAGTTTCTCTGATGTGGTCTGAAATTTCTACTTTCCCTCTTAAAAAATAAATAAATATATATATCTGCATATATTTAAAGAGAAAAAGAAAAGAAAAATAAAAGAAAATATATTCCCAGATGAAGTTCTGACTTAGCTTTTGGCCTGGAGCATTTATGAGCCTTTACAATATTTACATATAAAGTACTGTGGTTGAGCAGAAATACAAATATTTTTATTTCATTGCTAACAAAATGTCCATGGCAAAAAAAAATCCCCCAAATTACATCCCTCAAGATCCCATGGTCCTTTCATATTAAGTGAGTGACTGTTGGATGCTACTTCCAGGATAACACCTGAAAACTCTAAAACATTTATAATTATCAGCTTAGTCTTACAGAACAAAGATGAAAATAGGGTGTTTGAATTATGAAGGAATTTGTAGCGAATGAGACAGAATACCTTGTTATTCCACTGTGAGTGTGTATGTGTTGTTCATTTTTTCAGTGCAGATTTGATAATTGCAAAATAATACACTAGAACTGGAAAAGATTCACAAAATTATGTTTTAAAATATTAAAAAGCAGACAGCTGGCATGGAAAAAGTAACTGAATAAACTAGGATTCTTTGGCCTGGAAAAAGAATATTGGGTATGAATGTGACTGAAATCTGTAAGCACAGTGGCATGAAGAAAAAGAAGGTCAGTTGTTCATTGTGTCTACCAGCACACCAGAGCAAAAATAACATACTCTGCTCATGACTCAGCAAAACTCATTCATTTGGGGAAGTTTATTCTGAGATGGCTGCTCAGACTGGTCCTTTGAAGACCAAATGAGGGGCAGATCTTACACATTAGTATGTCTGACTATTCCTTGTAGATACTGTGTTCAAAAAAACCTCCATTCATTACAGGAGTATGTTTATAGGGAAGAAGCTAATGGTGAATATTGTCACGAAAATAAGAGTATTTCATATCACAGTTTATGTATTTCAAAGAAAAAAATATCTTGTAAGTGCAAATAACTAGGAAGGTGGCTAGGATGAAATAAACATTTAATAAACATTTTATGTTTTATAATATTCCCAAAATACAAAAAAATACACTTGTTCTTTCTAAGAATTAATTGTATACCAATGGTTTACATATGGCAAACACATCCTTGATATAAAGTTTGGGATGTTTGAATAATGGATAATCATACTGTCATATTTTCTGTTGCTCTTATCTGTTTAGACAATATTTATCATAATGCTATTGTAATTTGTTTGAAGACAGATTTTGTTGTTCATATGGAGTCTGCGTTAGAGTTTGGTTAATTAGTGTTGTGTGGAGTTGAAATATTATTTTCATTCCACTATGTTATCTCAGAAAGCAAATGTTATTCAAGCCAAAAAATCCTACATAGAAAATATCTAACATAGAATAGAAATCAGTCTGGAGTAGTAAAGTACCAACTACATTTAGTAAGTCTAGAAGATCATCATCTTTAAAAAAAAGAGGTGTGTTTTGTTAGATCCAGATACTCAGTGCAGTTACTATCTTCCGTATAACAAAGAGCTAACATTAAAACCAAAATACTTGAAAGAAAAATCCTCTGTCAGAATTAATTTAGTTCAGGATCTAATCTTTTGAACAACTGCAACCACTCCAATTCTATTTGTGATGGTGGGCCTTAGCAGCAAGAAGTACCTTGCCTCTGGCAGTGTAGAAAGGAGAAGTTTTATGTTTGAAAGATATTGTCATGAATGCCAGCAGGAAAAATCTGAGCTCGTTAGTGGTAGCTTCTGCAAGACTGCAAAATCTGTGTGGACTCAGGTGCAGAAAAATATAAAAAGGTATATGTAAATACAGTGTACATAATATAAACAAACTGCATGGCAAAAATAATATTTGTTGTTGTTGTTGCGTTGAAGCTAGGAGAACTTTATTAATGAAAAACACTACTGTACTGTGATTGTCTCTTAATGATTAAAAGTTGAATCCACTAACGTGATTAAACTTTTTCTTAAATATGGTTCAATCAAATCCTCAAATTCATATAAAAAGAAATTTAATTTAGAGAAAAAGAAAGTCATGCCTCTTTTTACTGAAGGCTAAGCTAACTCATGATTTTAAATATGTTTAAAATTGCCAGAAACAATATGAAACATGAATATTTTTAAGTTTGATTTTCCCTTAGTCTCCATTCTTTCACTTCCTAAAGTAGTCAGTTTAAAAGAAATTCTTAATAAATACACAAAAATACAAACCTCAATGGCACTTGCAGTGCATTTATTGCTTAAAAATTATTTTTAGTTTGTCTACAGCACATGCATTTTCCTTTCAAAAATAATAAAAATACATATAGTTAGTAAACTGACTTTTGAAAGGAGAAATACAAATAAACAAAACTATAAAAAACTCCAGAGGAGATAAAAAGAATAAAATACCAACAGAAAAACAAATCTACAAAAACAGAAACAAACTTTCTGAAAATATGAAGATGAGAAATAATTAAGACTGCCAAATTCTCGTTTGATGGAGCGAAACAGTAAGAAAGAGTAAGTTCTTAATTGGATTAAGTATCCATAGCTAATTTTCTGACAAACAGATTTTACTTAAGGAGGGCTTGAGTGGTTGATTCATCATGCATGCATTCCTCAGTCTAAATAAAGCACACTGCAATTATTCTAACTTGCATTATTGGTTTGTTACAGCACATTTTCCACATACTTTGTTCTTTCATCTGACATGTTTTTCTTTCTGTTTTTTCTAATTTCTCTAATAAAAAATTAAACTTTATCATTTTAATTGAAAATACTCTCCTCAATGGAATTATTTAAAAATGTTGTCTTAGTCTTTTCTTCACATGAGATCATTACTTTGTTTAAAATGTGATCAGTTTAGGTGATATCAGTGGAATTATAAAGAATATTATAGCTAAGCAAAAAGTATTTTCTTAGCCATGTATTAGAATAATAAATATTCTGAATTTAAAAAGTAGGTTTGGGTTTTTTTCTGAAGTTTTTTCCTCTTTTTCACACTCCATGGTTAATATACAATTGAAAAAGTCTTACACTTACCATGTTTTCTGTCAGAGACAAAGCCTATCATCACTTTTCAGATTTGATTTTGATCATCCTGGGGAGGTTAGTTTTAACATGGAAGAAATGTTTCTAATACAGCTCTGTTTCAGGATTTTCTGAAGCAATGCATCAGTTCTAACAGATTTTTGGTGGCATGGATTGAAATTCCATTCATAACAACCTGTATTTTTTCCCGAACTTCCCTGTATTTTCAAATACAAGTAATAGTAGGACTTGAAGGTCATATTTGAAGTGCAGTTTACTTCTGTGGGACAAGTTTTTTTGTCCAGGTATGTGAGTAGCCTGTAGGGCCCATACTCTAGCCTTCTTACCAAGGTGAAGATGAACAGCACGATGACAAAGCTCACGTGGCAGGGAGCAAATCTCTGTCAGCATGAGAGGGCTGCAAAGAGCAGCACGCTGTGAAAGCACCCTAATGTGGCCAGAAAAGGGCAGCTGGTTGTCACAACTGCAGTGTCCTCTCAGTGTGAGACACTGACTGACATCCAAGCTGAAGATGGATTCGTATGACTTAGGGCAACCAGCAAGGATCTCTGCATTAGCAGCTCAAAGCCTTGAGATCTGTTACACTGCTTGCACAGCTCTGATGAGTGATTTCTGTTAATTTAGTTTTGCTGAGCTGGAACTGGATATCTTTTTCTTGGGCCACAACTGGAGAACACTACAGAAATCTCTAGATTCAAGGTAATCTGTAGATTTATAATGCTGGTTGCAGGTTTGGCTAAAGGATTAGAAAGGTTATAACTGGGACAAAATAGAAATTGATGGTTCTCTTTTTATTGCAGTCAGTGATATATGTCAAAGACCTCAGAGCAAGTTGGGGGAGGTAATTTCCTCCTTTGTGAACCAGATAAAAGCTATGCTGTAAAATCGTGGAATAGTCCTAGAACAGAATTTGATGAGACATATGATATCTGAAAGTTGGTCTTCAATCTGGTAACGTGTAGAAAGCAGCAAGGATATAAGTTGCCAAGAGACTTTTTAGGAAGTCTTGGTCAAAAAAACAGCCTGGAAGAAGAGAAAACTTTAACAGTTAGGTAGCAGCCTTGTCCTCTGTGTCTGCAAATTCAGGTGGCAGTAGCTCTTTGCTTGATATAGAAGGGTATGTTCCTTGAAGAAACCTTGCTAAAAAAGCCTTTCTTGAGTTTTGTGTTTCTAAAGCAAACATGTAGCAGGCAATGCAGCAGCAGCTTACCTCTGTTGTGCAAGGAAAAAAGCTACAAAATTCATGAAAGATTATTACAAAATTAAGTAATATTGTGTGATTTTTTAAAAATAAAAATTGCTTAAAGATATTCTGAATCTTCTGCATAGTAAGTCCAAGTGGGGATTTCATCCCCAAACATAGTCAAACATTCAGCATTTTGGACTGAGTAGTAAAAGAGACTAGACTGGAGTTAGTTACAACATCCTTTACAAGGCAGTGGATGTTTTCTCTTATTTTTAATGATTAATGGCTATATACTTTCATTTTTTAGAATAATTTTACCATTTTTTTCTGAATCTCTGTTCTGTTGCACAAATGTGCATGCATGGATTGGTGTAGATGGGGACAGATTTCTGTTGCAGAATTTTTCATCTAGATCTTTAGCAGCTAAAAGCTGTTAGAGCTACCTCAGACCTTAGAAGCAAATGTCAAATGGAAAGATTTGATTTATCCATTTAACATGATGGATGAGTAATTATTTTTGTCTAATAGGGTTACAGGAGGGAAAGCCAGGCATACAAGAGGGGATCATGTTTAATTACTTCTCTGTTGGATTTCTTTCTTTCTCTTTTAGAATAAAAGGTAAATTCATAAAGTCAGTCTGAAATAGATGGTCTTTTTTTATTTTTTATTACTGTCAAAGTATCCAATCATGACAACAACATCAACAATACAGCACACAAACTCATAGACGTTTAATGTTCCAAAACCAACTTTCATAGTCTTCATCTGTAAAGAGCAAAAAACTGCAGATTAATGCCTGTGGGTTTGTGTTTCATAATAATTTATCAGCTTCAATCATTCCAACTCCTAATTAATGTCCTAGAATTTATTACCTGTGGCAAGACCATTTTCTCCTCTATTTCTTTTCAGTGTATTCTATTTCTTTGGCAAAATAAGCATGATTCTTGGTCTACAGTCCTGTGTACATTAATAGCTGACTACACAGACTATGAACTTCTGGAATTGCCGTCTTTATATGAGACACAGCAACTTAAAACTTGCTCTCTACCAGCTAACAAGACAAGACCAGGCAGACTGGCAGTCAGCATGACCACATGCCTTTTTAGATATGACAGAGGTGAGAGGAAATTCTGTGCATTACTAGTGACTACTGTCCTTAGGACAGACTTCACACTTAGCAGAAAAAATTTCACAGAGACTTAAGAAGAAATTAAGTTTCTTTGGAGTATATGTACTGAAAGCAGAGTCTGAGAAATTTGAAGGGCTGGTTTTGGGTTTGGCTTTTTAATGGTTGTTTTATTTTATTTTTTTTTTGTTTTGTTTTGTTTTTAGTTTCAGTTAATAATATTTTAGAATAAAAAAATTTAATAGTAGTTGCATATCTTAAGAAAGCCCATGTTTTAGTCTTCATAAGTAGCTTAAAATTGCAAAAGTATTAAAAGAACGGTAAGTTATTTAAGAATTACATGAAGAGATCATGTAATACCTAACAAATTAATGTTTGTGATAATCCATGATTGCATTGTGTTTCTTGTTGTTGGGTTTTTAAAACGTGTATTTATTTCAAATGTTTATGCAGAATTGTTTGTATTTTAAATACATTTACCAAGCAGTATGATACTCCTTAAAAATACTTACAAATCTTCTTGATTTTTTGTTTGAAAATATGAGATAACAAAGGATGACATTTATTAATATTTTAAATACAATGTGAATGACATTTTCATTTTGAAAGTATTACAAATCTTTTGCTCTGTGTTATATGAAGATCATCTGAAACATTGTTTGACAGCTGAAGAATGACTTCTATTTTCTGACAGATCTAAAAAATATTTACAAATGATACCATATTAAACTGTCATGTCCTTTTCCTGTTCTCATTTTGACATTACTTCTGATGCAAAGCTGATAATTGCCTAAGAGAAGCATTCTTCTTCTATAATTACCCTGATCATTGATTTATTCAATGATGACAAAGGTTTTGGGAGCAATTCCTTTTCAAAGAGAAGGTGCCTGTCATAAGGTACAGATTATACTACAGAGTGATTTAATTCATAGCTTTTAACATAGGTTAAAAAATAAAAAAAAAGGACTTATGTAGCTGTCATGAAGTATGAACCTACCAACTTTTAAAAGAGATTAGGTCTCAAGAATTATAAACTTGAAAATAGTCCTGAGAATGAGTGAATTGACTTCTGTGCACACTTCGTACTTCTTTGAGTGGATCACTCAGTATCAGATGGAGGTACCAAAACTGATGAAGTGTTTCACCATCTTCCTCCCCCAAGTGTTCATCTGCCCCCAGTAATTGTAAAAGGCAATGGTGAATTACTCTGTAATTGCTGTGCTAATTATATTGTATTGCTATCTAGAATTTTTTTTAACCTTTGCTCTCTCAGTTCTCCAAGGAAATCACTCCTTGTTGAATTGTGATCCGACTTCGTGCTTGATCTTTATCTTAATTTATTTGTTTCCAGATTTTGGCCTTCCTTAGGAAATGGAATGGAGTTTCTACTGTAGCACACACATACCACTGAAATACACTTATCAAAGGGAAGGAACTGTTCAAAGCTGTTCTCCAGTGTAGTGGCAATTTGTTTTTTAAACTGGTTTCAGTGGAGTGCCCCTGTGGTTAGATGTGAGCAATGCTCTTATTATTTCTTTTTACTTTTTTTGTATAAAATATGATAGCACCTGAAATAATTGCTGTGATTAGCAGTGAATTGTGAGTTAAACTGTGTGCACTTAAATGTTGTTGCGAGTGAAAGAGATAACGCTCCTCATTAGAATTACTTTTGTCTGATGCAATCTGTATTTATAAAGTGGAGTTAGAATAATTTTACAAATATACATCTCTGCAATTTTACATGTCCTTAATTCAACTGGGGGAATAACATTGAGACAGATTTTTGTGTTTGTTATAAGAGTCACCTGACATTTGTTTTTTCCCCCAAGAACCTCTACAGGAGACTAAATAAAAAAGTAAAAAATTAAAGACAAGCCCACTACTAGAGTTCAAATTTAGATATACCTCTGAATTCCTCCAGGTTCTCACTTAGTTAGTTTGAATGTTTTTCAAAGCGTTTCAGAATCAGTTCATCTGTTCAAATGCATGGTTTTCTCAAGGTGTAAGAGGACAATTCTCCATTTTCTTCTGCCTGCACTTTACTTTTTTCCAGATGCACCAAGTAGGTAGTGATGACTTGCAAAAATTATCTACTTGAAATAGCTTAATTTATAACCATTCTGCAGCACCAGTGTGCACCAAAGGCAGTTAATGATGTTACAGTGTAAGCAAGATCCTTTAGGTTGAAATATTTCAAAAAACCTAAAGCAGCAAAAAATAATCTAACATACTCTTTCCTATGGATTACTGCAGGTTTCTATACATCAAAAATAATCTAAATTTTTTTGAAATTAAATCTCATGTCAGAATCATTTAGTAAAAAACTGGCATTTTTATATTTTAGATTCTTATAAAAGAAAATAGTATTTTATGGAGTTTTAAGTTCCACAAACAATGGCTACATAAAATAAAAAAATTCTTACTATTTAGTTAATTTCTTTTCCTGCTGTACAGAAAGCCATGATGTGCTATCCATCCACAATTTTGGTTTAAAAATGAACTTAGGACCATCTTCATTCCACTCTGGAGTATTATTTTTTTCTCTTAGAAAAAACCCACATGGTCCCTTTTCAGTATCAAAGCTAATTAAATAAAAATTAATTTCCAGACAACTCTTGAGCAAAGAATAATTTTGTTTGAGAGACATGACCACCCATGTACCTGTAGTCATTTGATCATAATTTTCAGTGTCATGCACAAATTACTTTCCTTGTCTCTTGTCCTTTAAGCATGTCATAAATGTTGGAGATGAATTCAGTATTCTGGAAATTGTGATATTGGAAGCTGGCAGCACTTCATGAGAGTTGTGTTGATTTTTGTCTCACAAACTTGTTGCTGGCATGAGAGCCTTCTTCTAGAAATACCAAGTGAAAACAAAATTTGTTGATTTTTTCATTTAATATTGATTATTTTTAATATAAATAAACATTCTTCATATGCATATTCAATGCCACTTTATCCAGAAAGCAGTTAATTATTCAAAGAAAGGGGTAGATTGTTTAAGGTTAAATGTCTTGCAGTGTGGACTTTACAAACTATGTGAGCTTAAAACCATTTCCTTCAGTCTGAATTTTAGCTTTAACCCATAGTTATAGATGTACACATAGAGGTGCAACTAAACGTTTGCTATGTTTACATAAACTAAAGAGATCAGCATCACAAATTACCAGCATTATTCCCATATATTCAGTCACCTCCTCTGAAAAAGAAGAGTTATAGTTAATGATGTTACATGCACTGAGTGAAATTTATTCCCATTTATACCATGTATACCTCATGTATTTCCATTTATACCTCTTATACCTCTGACTATTAAGAGTTGAAAAACCATAAAAGACCTTTAAAACTTGAAATTCAGTAATACATTCACCCTGTTGTATCCTTAAGATATATACTTTTGGGTTCTTACTTCTGGGTTATGCATTTCTCACATGCTATAACAGCCTTAGCAGTTATATATATCAGTAACACTAGGGACTCAAGTAAACACTATGGACTCTGATGTAAATCAGTACTAGTGTAACTTAAACTTGTATTTTTAAACTTGGGATATAGGAGTTGGGACAGCTGAAGTCAAAACATTGTCAGTTCCTGATACAATTCTTTTCTCTCTTTTTAGCTTAGCTAACTGAGCAGATGAAATAAAATATGCTGCGGAGGATACGGGATAAGTGGTAAAGGAGCCTGATCATTTTAGGTTTTACATAGAAAATGATGTATCAGAATTATTGTATTGTATTACTGTATTTGTACCTGACTTTTCTTTTACTTTCCACCAGACAGCCTTAAGAAAAAAGAAAGCTGGTGACTATCACTAATGTGTCTTCAGGTTGCAAAGCACGTGTAATATTTTCCCTGAGACATGGAGTTATTCAAATTTGTACCAGGAAGGAAACTTTGTCACCTAAAATTGTCTTCTCCTATCTCTATTTGGAGATTTAACTTAATGTGGTTTCTGTGAAGTCTTTCTTTATTCCTTCTTCTGTGTAGCCACCCAACCATTCTCTGCTTAGTGTTTGCTGTAGCTGATGAGGCACCATCACATCAGTCAGTTCTTTACCTTCCACAAAGGTACCCGTTTGCTTAGGGTTGGAGTTGTGTCTATTCTGCTGGCTTCCCATCATGTGTTCTGGATTGTTCTCATTGCATGCTAGATTTCCTGGTCACTGTTATTTGCTAGTCATTCATTTGTATTTAAATGCACAGAAGTACTGGAAAGAATGAACTACAATTACTTTGCTGCTTAGGATATCCAAATACCTGAAGTCTGTGTCAGAAATGAATCCTCCATATGACAAATACCTAGGAACTTGGTTTTATTGCATTCAATGTGGCTTTTAAGACACATCCCCTGGGCTCAAAGAGGGCACTCTAGTAAATACCCCTAAGTGATCTAGTAGTATGTTTACAGTGCAGACCTTGCTCTTGCATTGCATTTCTGAAGAATCAGATGCCTACTAGAGCAGTAGGCTCCACCCTGAATGTTGATTTTTCTGAAAAACTGAAGCTCTACTTTCATGCTCTGAATGTTCTTATGAGGAAATATTCCCTACATGTTTTTACTAGTCCGTGATAACTACAGAATGCAACCTTAATATACATTTACTGTACACTTTTGCACAGAATTTGTATTAGTATACAGAACATTCTTAAAACCTTATTGTTCACATCATACTCAAAACATTTAATCTCAGTGAGTTTTTTTGGCTTTTCATTTCATGGTATCTTTCATCAGAGTAAAGCTAAAAGGATGGAAGTTGGTTGCTTTTGAAAGGTTTTCTAATTATCAGTGTGGCAAGCCCTATGTGAAAAGTGAAATTTTGCCACTAAGGTTTTTGGTGAAATGAGTGAGATATTTGACTAATGTTGTAGCAACCTAACAAACAGATTGTCATGTTAACTTGATGTTATACACTAGTCTAAATCCATAATAATGAGCTGAAAATTAATTCATTACCAGAAATTTCTCCAAAGGTAGAAATCATAAGACATCATATATGAAAAGCCACACTAGGAAACCTTTTTATTGAACAATTTTATTGTTTATGAGCCTTAAAATGTAAGAGTATTTGCTGTGCCATTTCTATGTTGCATAGTTAATAAGGTTTCTTTCCTTTCTTTCTAATCCTTTCATTTAAAAGCAAGGTGTGAAATTTTATGAAAAGAAAATTTATACTATAATATTAATAAAAGGTTTTTTTATTTTTCATATTGCTTTGAGCAAACAATTCCCACATACTGTTTTGCCATTTCAGTGGATTTCATACACGGCTGTTACACTAAATGTATTTTAGTTATAAATTACTTGAATAACCTTTCAGGTAGTGTCTGGGTTATGTCATGTTTTACAGAAGTACAATAGTGAATTGTGATTCCTACCTAAATTTCATACAATGAGAAATATAGCATCTGCACATTTTTTATTTTTTTCAAATTTTAACAAGTAAATATGTGGAAATAACAGGTTAAATATGTTGCTGCTCTTTGAAAATATTGTATAACAGTTATGGCATTATTTATTTTTAAGTGTACAAATTCAATTTTGCACTCCAGATCAAATACCACTAGTAAAAACATTCATTTACCCAGAAGAGTAGTGATTAAACTTCAAATTGATTTGAAAGTAGAAAGGACAGTTGCACTTCAGCCCATGTTCAAAATTCAGTGTATTCATATTTTACAGATTATTTCATATGGATGTATTAAAAACAAGAAGGGGAAAAATGAAAATAAAACTACCAAAACTACTTCAGTTGTTATCTTCTGAGATCATCACAGTTACCTTTGGAATAATATGATAATATAATCCATAATTATACTAATAATTATATAGTTAATATAATAATATAAAATAAATTCATTGACTGTGGATCCATATTATAAAAACCATATCTATATTAATTTCACATAAAGAGCTAGTCTTCAAAGAATATGTAGAATTACAGTAACATGATTATGAAACACATTCATATTTTCAATTTTCAGGAATATCTCTGAGGTCCACGTGATTACATATTAATAAAAAAACCATAGTAGATTCATACTATATGTTAGGGTTTTATAAAGAAGAATTGTTTTGATAATTAAAGGGAGAATGTTGTGCCTAGTTGTGTCAATACAAGAGCTCCCTCTGATGGTGACAAGTTACCTCACATAAAAATTTTTACTACATTGGAATGAATCAAAAGAAATAAGGTAGATGGAAGAATTCAAAACACCTGTTATGGCTACTAGCTTACAACAATTTTTTTTTTTAATTTTATTTATTAGTCCCCATACCATGTCATCTGGATAATAAAGTTCCTTTTCATTTCAGCTATATTGAACATTAAAGAAAAAAAGAGAGACAGAAAACACATTTTATTAAGCACATTTCCAAACGAGCACAGCTAGCTGTTGATAAATCCCTTCTTACTAACATTAGCTGCTCAAGGGCTCTAGATTTATACCTTTTTACACACCCCTGCAATGCTATATCCAGCTGCTATTACTAAAACAAGAAAAAAAACCACAACCTTTTTCCATTAGCTTAATTTTAGATATTGAACTCTCCCTCTTCTATATTAATATGAAAGCAGATTGCTTCAATTTTTTCTCAAAAAGAACAAAATCCACAACAAAAAAACAGAAAAAAAAAAAGACACCCCCCAAAATAAGTCCCAAAAAAAACAACAGAAAGGCAGAAGGAATATCTAGAGTCCATTTACAAATATCATATGTCACCTTGGATAAATTAACTGGCAAGTATGGTCTCACCCTCTCTTCATCTCTTAAGTCGAGCTATTCTCTTACATAAAGTTATGCTAATATTCCACTGACATAGTAAAAGATAAAAAAAGAACAAGAACCATGACAGTGAATAAAACGCTCACCAAATGTAAAGAAATAAAAGGGATAGAATGGAAGAACTTTGGTACAATTTACCCCACTATCCTGTCTCTAAGTGACAGTGATGGAAAGCTACAAGTACAGTAGTGCAGTAGTGCGGATTTAGGTGTTACAAGCAATGAACATTTACTGGAACAACAATTTATGATGTTTTCTGCCAAGCTTTTTTTTATCTATCTGATCTTAACATTAATCAGGTTGTCATTAATATGTGCTGTCCTTTTTATACAGAAGACATTATGAACATGGATTTATGAGTATGTGTAACTGCTGTGTGTTTTGATCAATTTAAGGTAACACTAGTATATTTCAACTGTATCTTCAAACAATTCAGAGACAAGATCCAGTGAAAAATACAGTGAATAACTTACAGTATTTATTACTATAATGCCACTGTTAGTATTTTATGCTAAACTTATCAACCAGCTTTTTTATTAGAAATCTTTTATAACCAATGAAGTCTTAAAAATTGTTAATTTCACTTCTGTGATCATTTTGTTTTAGCCATAATTGCAATGTGGACATCTAGGAAAGGAGGCAATTGTCTGGTACAGTGTTCTCTGGTCAGAGTGAAGGACTTACACATTTTTTTCACTTTAACTGAACAGTTCATACCAGTTGACTCTTTTGGGAGCAACTTCAATAGACTAGCAAGAACTCACCACAGTGGTAATAGGATGAGAAGGATGAGTAAACAGGGGTAGGAAGAAACAAGCTCATATTGTATTTCTATGTTTTAAAAATTGCTGGATTGGACCATGAAACAGTAATTGTGTTCTACTGTAATGACAGGACTATCTGTCATGTCAAATATAATTCTCCTCTAAAAAGCTCACAGGCTGTTTTCAAAGGTTTTGGGTACAGCTTTAGTACTGTAGCCTAGAGAAAAAGCAGTCTGATTTTGTCCTCTCGTTTTTTTGAAGAGGACATAGACTAAAAAAAGTCCAAAATGCATATTTTAACCTTTAGACTGCTTAAAACAAGCAATAAGAATCCATTTAATATTCAACACAATTGATACGCTCTAAAATGTGGTTTTCTCAAATAAAAGCCTTGTAAAATTATAGCAAAATATACTGGTTTCTAAGTTGGCCACTCTGAACAGTGTTAAAGGAATATTCTGAAGTATCTTTAGGTTATTGTTGAAGCTAAAACCCAATTTTTCAATTAAAACCACATGGTTTAAATGTACCCTACAGTAAAAAACAAACAAACAAACAAAAAAACCCCCAAAAACCAAGCCATACACTGTCTGTTCTCAAAACTTAAATTAATTTTCATTAGGTGGCTGCTCTCCAAAAACAATTTTGCAAAAATTTTAATCTTAATGGAACACTTCATTTGCTCACAGTACTTGAACTTCTGGGGCCTAGTTCTGGTTCAGTCAACAAACTAATTGGCACTTTCATGGGCAGTTATATTTGTTACAGGCTACAAACAGGATTTGAAGGGACAAGGGGCCTGGATGGGTCTCACCCTCCAAATAGTAGATCTTCTCTGATTTTTGTTATATTTCTACCTTTATCTTTGTTAGTGGAATTACAAAGCATGAAGATTAAAGTGGGCATTCAAAGTCACTAACTCTCATTTCCTATTGCTAGCCTAATAGGTTAGCTTAAATAAGCCAATTCACTGACTATTCTGGTTTTTGTTTTGATTGGTTGGTTGGTTGGTTTGGGGTATTTTTATCTAATTTCTTTTTTTTCCCATTGAAATTTAAGAGATTAGAATTTATTGAAATTTTACTACTACAGGAGTGAGAAGGTGCAAATATTTGTGTACAGAAAGATAAATAATGAATGCAGTGTTTCTAAAACTTATGGAAAGAGAAGCTGCATACCTAAAGTGCTATGTACTTCTCCAGCTGAAACATCAGTGGCTTATAGCTATGGCAACAGCACTGTTCATACAGCCAGAAATGTGTAATCTTCTAAATACTGCTCATTAAATATTTCAGGATTCAAAATATCTGAACAAATTCTTTCTGCTTCGCATACCATAAACAGGTAATGACAAAAAAGCACCACACAACCCAGAGAAATCAGAGTATTTTCTCCAGTTTTTAGAATGCTAAAGTTTATTATTACAACTCTTTCTTCTAACTTTCTTCTTTACCTTTCTTGTTCTTTCTGTTTTCTTTATGTAAGAAAAAGGGAAAATAGCTTTATCAGTTAAATACTGCAAAAAGTCTACCTTTTTTCTTTCACCTTGGTAAAAAACTGAAGTAAAGATTCTTCTTTTTTAACAAGACACTGAAAAACATTCCTTTAAAAATAATTTGGATTCTTTGGTTGGAAACAAGTATTTTATTACCATGATCTGTCAGTATAAGACCATTTTAAATGCAGCATACTATGCATTTGAAACACAGAATTGCAATGAAATCCATCTAGCCTTTCAATAGAAGGAATTTGTAGACATTGCTCTGTTTTCTTATGATAAATTGTTAGATAGATGTCCTGATTTGAAAGACAAACTTTCCTGCTAAGGCAGGAACCTTCTCTTTGAAATGGAGAATGTAAACCTCCTCCCTCCAAATTATTATTATAATTTTGAAATTAAGGAGCAAAGATATGGGAAATAGGAATAACAGTTCTTTAATAGGAAAATTAAAACAGAAATACAATACTGCTAAGAACAATCCCAAAACACTGACAGAGCCAGAATACAACCTGACACCCTGTCAGTCAGGGTGTTGGTAGCAGTCCTATTAAATGGTGGCTACAGTCCCCTGCAGTGGCAGGTGTGGTTCAGCTGAAGCAGTGCTCCTGTAGAAGGTGCAGTTTTCCTCTGAAGGTCCAGGGATGATGTAGAAAGGTCCAGCTTTCCTCTGGAATCCAGTGGAAAAAAGGCTACTTTGTTATTCTAAATATTACTTTTCATCTAGGTAGGAAAAGAGGAAGGATGGGTTGTGGAAAAGATAAAGATGACTGCCCCACCTGGTTTTAACAGATGGCCCATTAGCAGAGAATATCTCGCACAGAGATAAAGATCACTGCCCCATCTGATTTCAACAGATGGTGATAGAATACATACTTTTGGTCACATGCCGTATTGCAACCTAAGACAATAGAGCCATGCACTGTAATGTGAGGATATTCTACATGTTTTTTGACAGAAATGTTTGGGTTTGCAGGGTTTGTTCACTGAAATTTTGGAAGTTGTTAGATACTTTGCTGAGTGGGCCATCAGTGCTAAATACACAGATGAGTTATCACCTTATCCAAAAGAATTGATTTATGTTGCTATTGAATTCACTGACAGTTGTATTTTATTTCTGTGCTTGACGTGTTTGCCAGATGAAACGGAAATAAAATATAGAAAATGAAATGACCAGTGATACTTCCATATATTTCTGTATTCAATGTGGATGTGGCTGATTTCTTTTTCATTTTCTTCTAGGCCTTTTCTGGAAACACAAACGCAGACAGTGTTGTGTACTATAAGCTTCAGCATTCTATTAAAGCAAGATATCTCCGTTTTGTGCCTTTGGACTGGAATCCAAATGGCAGGATTGGAATGCGCATCGAAGTGTATGGATGCACATATAGTAAGTTTATTTTTGAGTCAGCTAAATTAAATGAATCTTCATCAATGTATTTTTGCTACCTAAATAGCATTTGAAAGTAGATTTCTAAGACTAGATTTAATCTCAAATAAAACTGATTTAATAAGTTTATGTGCACACTTCACTATTTCTACATAAACTATAAATATGTGATGCTTATTTGCTAGTCCTTTCTGTATAGGAGTGTATGGTGTGGACATAATCCAGCAACTGATTTAATACAAATTCTTTCTTTTTTTCTTTCATCATCCTAAAAATTGCATCGTAACATGGTATACTTTCTATCCATCTGAAGGCCAAAATATGGGAAATATTTTAAATGTTTTAAATGTATATGGTTTTGATCTTGAGCCAGTAAGACTACAACTAGATAGATCCACAAATAAAAAATTGAAGGACACTTTGAAGTTTTTATATATTTAAGGGGAATTTTTGGAATAGCTTTAGTGCCCTTAATAACTAGCGTAAGCCTTTGAAAGTAGATTGCATAAGTGTGGTGGTTTTATTGATCACCTGGACAGTGTAAATATTCCTGATGTCTTGCTATTTTTAGTCTCTGAATTTTTTAAAAAATTCCCTCAGTAAGTTTTTTACTGCTTTTTCTTCCTCACATCTTTTCTCCATGATGGAAACAGAATTTATTTTAAGCAACCTCTTTGTTTTTTGTGAATACTTTCATCTGTTGTTCTTTGGTTTATTTTTTTTTTTTTTTTTTTTTTTTTTTTTTTTTTTTTTTTTTTCCCCAATTTCTTTATTGAAGTTATATTTTGTGTGATTGATATCTTTTGGATGAACTCCCTGTATTTGTTTCCTATTGCCATGCATTTGTATTTGACTTTAAGTATATCAAAAACGATACCTCTGGGCTTTCTGCCTTAAACTTGACTTTGTAAAATTGGTACAAGGTAGTGAACTAAGTGAACATTCATACCTGGATGCTGCAGATCAGGTCACTTTAGAAATCTAGTAAACTTCCCCATTCCAGAAAACAGACATCTCATGCCAGGAGAAGGGCCTGAAAGGCTTACACAAAATTCCTCAGTGACAGCTGCCTTGAGACTGGGAACGTGACTTATGATTCCTAGAACAATCATAAAAAATGGCCTTGAAAACTGAGTAACTGAGAAATACAACCACAATTCAACTTACCCTCAGCTTTTTGAAGTTCCAGAACAACCAAAGTTTAAAAATGGAGGCTGAACAGAGAGAAAGAGAAAAAGAGAGAGAGAATAAGAGAGGAAGGAAGGAAGGAAGGAAGGAAGGAAGGAAGGAAGGAAGGAAGGAAGGAAGGAAGGAAGGAAGGAAGGAAGGAAGGAAGGAAGGAAGGAAGGAAGGAAGGAAGGAAGGAAGGAAGGAAGGAAGGAAGGAAGGAAGGAAGGAAGGAAGGAAGGAAGGAAGGAAGGAAGGAAGGAAGGAAGGAAGGAAGGAAGGAAGGAAGGAAGGAAGGAAGGAAGGAAGGAAGGAAGGAAGGAAGGAAGGAAGGAAGGAAGGAAGGAAGGCATTTTCTGCCTCCAGTTCAACCTGACTTCATGTAAACTGATAAAATATCTGCTTGTGCCATGACTACACTGCAAATATTCTGCTGAACCTCAGCCCAAAATCTGTCTGAAGCCCCTGCCTGACAGTTCTTTCTGTTTAGTGGGTACAAAAGAACAATGAATCTCTACTGACATTTCCTGTATCTTGTTTCTGAAATGCCAGATTGTGACAAATAAGCCATGTAAAACACAGTTCAGGTTGCTATGCTGTGACACTAAAAAAAAGGGATATTAGAAATATGTTTAGCTTACAATTGCCCATTGTCATTACAATACTCTCTTATTTCATCTTCTGCAAACTAGTAGTCTAAAAATAGAAAACAAAGAAACAAAAGGGTGATTTCTTTTTTTTTTTTTTTTTTTTTTTTTTTTTTTTTTAACATGGTGGGCAGGAGTATAGGTTTAAATCTTGTGATGGTTTTGCATTGAAGCCAGCCCACGGAAGTGACTTTCCTGGGTGGAGCTTCTGAGAGCTTCCTCTGTGTCTGACAAGGACCAATCAGTGATTATTTTTGGGAACTGACAACCTGCTAAACCACTGAGAAAGCCTAACACGCCCCTGTGAACCCACATTTTAAAATGAACAAAGGCCGGGAAACTCATTTTCACTTCTGGCCTCAAGACAAGCAGCAGCCTGGCCTGGCCCCTCTGCACAGCTGGGCCAGGTGGGCTCTGATGCAGGGCCAGGCCCTTCCCGGGAATGCCGCCGGGCCCCTTCCCGGGAAGGCTGCTGGGCCCCATCCCGGCGGGGCTGGGCGCCTTCCCGGGAATGATGCCGGGACCCTTCCTGGCAGGGCTGGGCCCCGTCCCGGGAATGCCACCGGGCCCCTTCCCAGCAGGGCTGGGCCCCATCCTCTCCCCAGCATGGCCAGGCTGGCTCATGGCTCAGCTGGAATGCTGCTGCTGCTGAATTCCACCAGAAAGTTCTGGGCAGGAGGAGCCATTGGCCCTCGGGTGCTGCCCTGTGCTCCAGCCCGGCTGCTGAGATCCGAGCCTCCCCACAGGTCACAAAACCATCTGCAGGCCTTGGGCGAGATGTTAACCCTTTCACTGCAAGATGAGACTTACAGACCTTCCATCCTCTCTCGAGTGAGAGAAAAGGACATGTAGCGAACAACATGAAGACACCAAGGTCAGTGAAATAGAAGGTCCCAGATGGGAGGAATTCATGGAGATGCCTCGCTCTTGGGCGGAAATCCTCTTGTAAGGCTATGGAGAAGATATAATTGATACATCAGATTATTTTTCCCTGTAACTCATAGAAGAAGTATGGGGGATAGAACATTCACATTGTAGATAAGAGCAAAGGCATCCATGCTGAACAAGCAGGTGTTGAAGTAGCTGTGATCCCTTGAGAAGCTTGAACATAGAGAGAGAGGAGTTATGAAGGCCCTTTGGCCCAGGAAAGAGGACAAATATCTCTGTTCCCAGAGATGAAGATGATCTCAGAGATAGATGAAGAGAACCTTTGCTTCTGAACTGCCCAAATCCTGAAAAATAGTACCCTGTAAGGTTACATGGCTCATGAACTTAGCTGTGGGAAGGCTGTCAAAATGGCAGGTACTTTGCAGTAGCAGATTTCCAGGTGGCTGCCATTCATGAAAATTAAAAGCTGTGAGAGAATTATTTTCTTGTGGAGAAGTGTCTTTTCTTGTGGAGAGAAACTCTTCTCCTTAAGTGAGCTGAAGAAAGACTATTCGAGAGTCTATTCTGACTGTTTGTTTATATGATGATACTAGAATGTACTAGACTGTTATTTTCTAGACTATTCTGCTGTACGTTGTCAGTGTGAAAGAAAAGAAAGTGTAGAGGGGGAGGAGAAATGTTCTGAAAGTTTTATTCTGATTCTTATTTTTTTTTCTTTATACCCTTCAAAGTTTGAGCCTGCTTTGCCTTCTCTCCTAACCCCATCTCACAGCAGGAAATCAGTAAATAGTTCTAGGGTTGCACTGATGATTTTGCCAGAACTAGACCCACCACATAAACTGATGCATTGGCCAGGAAACGTAAAATTGGTGAATCAAACCCACTACACAAAATTGATGTTTCCGCCTGGTTTTGAACTGAAACCACCACAAATATGAAAATGACAAATGTATAAAATTATGGAGTATCAATAACTAAAAAATAAATATATAATGCACTTTAGAAATTGCTAGGTATTTATGTTATACATATACATATACCTAACAACAAGCATTGCAGATACTGCTCAAACCCTCTTGGACTGTTCTCTGTCACTTCTGATTGTATTAAGGCTTTTTCAGCATTTCCTTCCCAGCTGAAATGCTTTAAGTCAACATCACAGTAACAGCAGAAAGGTCTGCACATGCTCTTCATAACTCGAGTACTAGCCAGTTGGTTTTGGTTTGCATAAGTTTTTTTTTTTTTTTTTAATAGAACATTAGCATTTCAATTGTTATAAAGATAAAAAATAATTTTCAAAGATATTGCAACTAAAACTATTGGTCTGGATCACTAAGATTCCTCGTCTTGTGTACATGATGCTTCCAGAATTTCCAGTTTCTTAGGGGCATTTTGTGATTTCCAAAGATATTTTCATAGTGCACTAAGGATTTAGATCACATTAATTTAAGGAAGACACATTACAAATTTTGGAAATAAAAGATGAGTGTTCATAAAACAAGTTCACATGTTTTATTTTTCTGATTTACAGCAGTAGAGAAAATCCATTTCGAGGATTTTGAAGTCCAACTACAACTACAAGAATTCACAAGTAGTTGGTAGATAAGAGGGAAAAATCTTATGGTACTTTGGATAGGAGTCCACATTCTTTTTATCGTTATAACCCTGCAAGACACCAAGCTGTCTTTCTCACAACTCTGTAACTATATTTCCAGGGTAACACATGGATGGTGAAGAGAAGCCCTGTGTGAGAAATATTACAAGAATTTTGATTGCCATCTGAAACCCTTTCACAATCTTCACTAAGTCATGGGGTGAGGGTGGGGGCAAAATGTAATTTTGTTAATTTTCGACATTTAGACAAAGCAGATTTTGCTTCTTAGGAACTAGTGCTGCAGATTAGTATGAGAGGTTTTGGAAAGCCACGTTGATGTTGTTTATGCTCTTGTCCCAATGACTAATAAGGATGGTATGTTCCAAATCCTACCGCTATCATTGCCTACTAAGAATGTCTCTAGTTAGCTGTTTTGATAGATATATATAAATGTGCAAGTGGTCTTATTGAAGTTTTTTTTGAAGCTAGTCTACATCACATTCATTATTTTAATTCAACATTAATGCTTTGCAATCCACATTAATTCAATGACAAAAGGAAATAAAACAGTTAATCTAGAATTCATATTTGGGTAGAACGTCATAGTTATTCATTGTACATTTGATAAATGAATTCTTCATTATCAAGATATGAAGAAAATCAAGAAACTATATTTAAAACCACAACTGCATTCACTTGACAAGAGCTTTTTGAAAATGGAATAGAAATTACTAAGCTAAAGTACGAAAGTTAATTTGAATTCATTTCATTTCTCTGCTGACAATATGGAGAAATACTTTTAGTGAAATTATATAAAGTTAGTAAATAGATAATGGGTTTCCCTTGACTTGCAAGAAGTCAACCAGTCAGTTGAAAAACAACTTCATATTTTATTGAGTGTCCTTTACATCTTCATTCACTTCAAAAATGTATTTTTCAAGGGTAATTGGTTTTTTCTTCATTACATATGAACTGTGAATACTCTATGAGCTTTTTATAGTGTTATCAGTTCCTTTGTGTGTGTCTTGTTCAATCTGTACTGATTTTGACAGATATTCTTTCATACTGTTGGGATAAAATCAGTTAGCCCTATTCCCTTCCCTTCCTGAAGGTCAACAGCAGCCTTGGCTTTTTTTGGGTTTTGATTTTGTTCATTGGAATGAATTGCAGAAATATTAATAGAGATTGTCAGCCTAAGTATACAAGTAAAAGCAGAAATGGTCATAGTACTTAATAACTCCAAGGAAAAGAAGACCTACTTTTCAGCATATGAGAACATTATTAGATTTGAATAGAGGCCAAATCTCTTCTCACATGGTTTTATTATCTAGTTATACCATCATCATTAAAACACAACAGTCTTAATATATGGGGAAGAAATAAAATACGATTTAGTGTGCACAACTGGATCTAGAGATGTTAGTGATGGAACTTCATACCATATTGAAGTAACATGCAACTGTTTATTTTAGACATAGCATTATACATTATCTTTCATTTCTTTACTTCTAGGGTCTGAGGTGATTGGCTTTGATGGGAAAAGTTGTCTAATTTACACATTAAATAAAAAACTCATTAATGCACTGAAAGATGTGATTTCTCTGAAGTTTAAGACAATGCAAAGTGATGGAATTCTCCTCCACAGAGAAGGACAAAATGGAGACCACTTCACCATGGAATTAACTAAAGGGAAGCTGTCCCTACTCATTAATTTAGGTAACAGCTATAGTCTCATAAAGTCTAATATAGCTATTAGGCATTTTTTGACTAAACCTTCTCTTACACTGTTAAGTGGATTTTAATGTATAAAGTATGGTAAACTAGCAGTATATTTTTGAATAATTATATTTTGAATGAAATTAATAGTTTCTATTTTTCTTCTTTCAAGGTGATACTAAAACTCATCCTTCTAATGCCCAAATTAATATTACGCTGGGCAGCCTTTTGGATGATCAGCACTGGCATACTGTTCTCATTGAGCATTTTAACAATCAAGTAAACTTTACAGTGGATAAACATACTCATCATTTTCATGCAAAAGGAGAATTCAGTTATTTGGACCTTGATTATGAGGTGTGAAAATTACCTTTCCTTTATTACATTTATTACCTTTGTTATGCAAATGCACTGAAACAGGCAAAGGAAACAGAACTTAAGGAAGTTTGTAGTCCTTAAGACCTTGGAGATGTTCTGTTAAGAGAATGAATCAAAGAAAAAGAGATGTTCTTGGTGTACAAATCTTCCACTAGACTCTCAACTCAGTATTTTCAAAAGACCATCTTTTTCATCTCAGAATTCATTATTTTAATGCCTTTGTTTCAGTAGAGCTGTAAATGTGATAAACACTATTGTAAACATAATGAATGAAACACAACTCTTTCCTATTATATAATGAATATTAATGTTATGACTATAAAACTTGATAACAATTGAAATATATCAGCATAAAAGCATTTTAGAAATGTTTATATCAAGACTTAGATCCCTGTTAGTTCTGAAAATTATACTATGAAAATATCTCACTTGCCAAATAGTAGATTCATGAAAAGTAGTAGATGTAATATGCTGTGAAATCTTCCTGCCTGTGGTTAAAAATACCTCTGTTTCACAGTTGTAATGTGATGACTGGCTGCTTTATGTTTGCCCTGTACTGTTTGTTGAATAAGACAATGAGTGATAGAGCAGAATGTCTGGAACCCGCAGACTTTATTGTACTCATTCCAATTTTTAAGCATTTTAGGGTGAGATGTCATACTGCTCTGTGTCTGCATTATTTCATTTCAAAAATATCTGCTCAGAATTTCTGAATGTAAATGATAATATCAAAGTTTGGAGGATCATATTAATTTAAGAAAAGAAAAGCAAGAGGGAAAATAACTAGTTGACAAAGAGCTATTTTTTACTAAATCAGTCAATATTCCAAATTAAATTTTCCTCTCATGCACATGCTATAGTTTGAAGTACATATTGCTAACACAAGTAAAAAAAAAACAAACCAAAAAAGCCAAAAAAAAAAACCCAAAAAAAAACCACATTCAAAAAAGTGTAAACTACTGTGTTTATAATTGCATTTCTAACTATAACATTTTCTTAATTTAATAACTTAATGAAATATTATATTTTTGGTTGATTTTTTGGCAAATTTTTTTTAAACATTAAGCAAAATTTAAAAATTAAAGTGTTGATAGTTCAAACTGACGTTTTTTACTGTGTTGTCCAGAATAGCTTTGAAATATGTAAGCTCAAATGTTCACTTATCCTGGAATCCTATTTCTG
Source organism: Muscicapa striata striata (assembly GCA_030060385.1). Lineage (NCBI taxonomy): Eukaryota > Metazoa > Chordata > Aves > Passeriformes > Muscicapidae > Muscicapa > Muscicapa striata. Next base: position 2,544,831 of record JAREIS010000070.1, read on the forward strand.
ATGGTGTCCAAAAGTTAAAACAGACTGGAGCAGAACTAAGGTCACCCTTGTGACAATGCTTTTCTAAAACAATTTACTGCTTTCTAGCAGCTTTTGCCTTAGGGCAGGGACGTATTTAGACAGAATGATATTCTTTAATTTAGTAGCTGTCAATGAGTTTTTATTTTTTATTAAATCTTCCCATCTCTTTCTGAAACTAAGTAATTTTACAGCACCATACAAAGGAACTGCACAGCCTAAGCATTTTGAAAGGGAAAACGTACCTCCTTCAGTTAGTTTTGAATATGTCCTAGAATAATGTAATTTGATGCACTCTTTTTCTCTGTTATGGTAGTTATGGTGCACACAGAGTGGAGAAGTTAGGCTCAAGTGTCTAAAGAAATTGTTGCTAATTTTCTTCTCCCTTTTTACACTGTTTTGCATAGTCTCCATGTACTTGGCCTTGTTCTTCTTCTACAGTTTTGCAGCTGTAATGGACACTGAAAACTAATCCCAACACTACTACTGACATCAGAAGAGGGAAAAAAAGAGTGCCAAAATGTCAGAATAATTTGCTACATACATTTGACTTGATATAGCCTAATTTTTTGTTAGCCTATTCTTTTAATATGTAGATGTGATACGGTAAAATACACAAGAAGTAGAAGATTCATTATAGGACAGTCTTTTGACTTCTGCTCTTACAGTATAGTCAACTTATTTCTTTAGAAAATTACTTAATAGTATTATTGATTTCTCTTCTCTTTCTAAGATCAGCTTTGGAGGGATCCCAGTGCCTGGAAAATCAGGGACATTATCACGCAGGAACTTTCATGGGTGTTTTGAAAATATTTATTATAATGGAGTGAACATTATTGACCTTGCCAGGAGGCATAAATCTCAGATCTACATCGCGGTAAGAGATTTATAGTTAAGAAAGAACAAATAACTGTAACAGAGAAAAATACCACAACTACTTTCAAATCCAACCTGTTAGCACACATTTCCAGTAAAATATATGTTAGGTAATGAAAGAAAAATAAAGTATGGGCTGGTTTCCATTTTATGCTGTGTTGACTCATCCCAGTAGGAAAGGCAGGATGCATTTTATTTTTGTAGTCCTTAGCTGATATTTAGATGTGTCTGATGTCAGTAACAAGATGCATGAGAAACCATCAAATCTTTGGCTTTGTACTAGAGTAATAAGAATATGTGCCTGGCTAATAAGAACACCAGAAGTACCCAGAGCATTATAATTTTGATAGATAAGTTCTGTTTTTTGGTTTATACTGACTTTTGTCTGAAGACCTGTGGTTTAAGTGGGTGGGTTTAATGCATTTATTGTGATATGGCAAACAGTCATCCAAATTCCTACCTCTTAGAGAAACAGTTTCACCACCAAAAAAAATGTCTTCTGTGTAACAAAAGACTTTCTAGAAATTTGACTAAGTCCTTTGCTGCTGGTTTTTGGTTTTTTTTTTTCTGTAGTACAGCAAGGGTCATCTCTGTTTGCAACAAGTGCTTATTCAGTAGCAGGAAATGCAGAGGTGTCATAGAAATCAGTTCAGAATAATTAAAATATGTTAATATGTTAATATTAATATGTTAAATGCTTTCATGACCTAAATATTTTCATTTGGATTTCTGTTCAGAATACAAAGAATAAAATTTGGTTCTCTGTCATAGAAGAAATGGGTGAGAGGCATCTTTTCTCATGTGAAATTCACCTAAAATATTCCAAAATTAACTAAGCTGGTACCTCTGCATGGTATTCTGTCCCTGATGCTTGTGAATACTGGGGAATGGGCAATTAGAGTAGGTTCTGGATGGATTAGTAGAAGGGGATCTATGAAATTAACTGTAATAGGACATTTCATTATTTTCATGTCAAAATTTTTAAATTGTTCTGCTGCTTTCAGAAATATTTAGGAGATGTTTCATAATGTAAATAATTATGGAAAGAATCTCTGTTAGCACAGAATCCCTGTTAAACAGGCACTTTGCTGGCGGAATCTGCAAAAGGCCAGCTTTTAGCATTTAATAAGGTTTATTATTCTGATGAGTACCTTTTTACTGTGTGTCAGTTTAGCTGACTACTCATTTCTGTACAGATGAGTTCATAAGATAAAGCTTTTACTTGTTTATATATTTTCCTTGAAGAAAATGAAAACTCATGAACTTTAATACTTTGCCACATCAGGGACTAGTGAGTATTTTTCTTAAATTGATTTTAAAACTTCTTACTGTGCAGTCAAAGTTTTATGTATGCTCAAAAGTTTAAAACCTCTTAGTGTTGAATAGAAATCAAATGTACTTCAAATTCCAAAAACATTAATCTTTATAAATCCTTTGTCCAGAACAAATTAGTTATAGTTAAATGGCATCAGCAACTCATTCGGTCAGCGTGCACAGTGTACTACTATCAAGCACCATAAAGTGTTAACTAACCCTGACACCAGATGCAAAAATGCATTATTCCCATTCCAGATTTCTTACTTGCATCATTCAGAAAAAGTACAGATGCAGGTTATTCTCAGAGTTTCTCAATGAATTCAACTGCAATACCTAAGAAACAGTTGTTTCAGAAGAAGGTAAGCACAAAATAAATGCATAAAATAAATGAGGTGCATAAATCCACCTCATCATCTAGTTCATATGGGCCTCCTTGAAAACACATTCCCTCTTGATTTGAGCATTTGTAAATAGCAAGAGTTTGTGAAAACAAATACTGGAATTGGTGCACATCACCAATTGCATTAATTTGGGATTTTTTTTTCTTATATTTAACACTATCTTAAATAATCAGTGCCAGCTCAACGTTTTTTCTCTGCATCCAAGCATTTAGACCCATGTAAGTGTTTACATGCAGTCAGTGGCATGGCATTTTTTTGTCACTGATTTGTCAAGTTTCTTACGGAGAATGACCCAAACTAGGAACAAAATAGATCTTTCTAACTCCTGAAGTAGCATTAAATTAGGCTCATAATTTAGGATATTATGTCACTCCCTCAAAGGTCCTTGCCACTCTTTGTGCAGACAGATGAATCTATTCTGGTCAGACAACTATGTTAACATTTCTCAAACTGATCATGTTCATGTTTGATTTTTAGACTAACACATTCAAGTACTATGCACATGTTTTGAAACTCTGCAGTTTCCATGGATAAATTCTCATGACTCTTCCTAATGCCATATTTGTTTTCTTTCTTTCTAGGGCAATATGTCCTTCTCGTGTTTAGAGCCACAGGTGGTTCCTGTTACATTTCTGAGCTCCAGCAGTTTCCTGGCTCTGCCAGGCATATCAGGGCAAGATGAAATATTTGTCAGTTTTCAGTTTCGCACTTGGAACAAGGAAGGACTTCTATTGTTCAGTAAACTGCACCAGTCTTCAGGTGGTTTCCTCTTATATCTGAGTGATGGGAGAGTCAAAATCAATCTTCATAAAACAGGGAGAGTACTGAGTGACATCGCTGCAGGTAACAGAAATGAAGAAAAAAAATAAATCCAGGACTTCTATGCATAAAAGAAAAAAAATTAAAAGTTATTTACTTAGTACTTGTTTTCTTGACTTATTTTTATGATTAGTTTGTGTGCAACTTTGCTTTACTTGTGGGAATCTTGCACCCAATTATTTCTAAATGCTTTCTTTTCTCACAAACATACCTATTCTTTTTTTCCCCATGAGTGAGCAGAAATTACTTGCAGTAATATAGATTGAAAAATTGAGTCCTTAGCTTAACATGCATACAGTATGTACTGCTCATGTGTATAACCTGGGAAATCTAAGCAGCTTTTTCAGTCGTGAAGTGTAAGAAATTTAGTCTTTTACTCTGTCAAGGTAAGTCATAAATGTGTTTTTTGCTATTTGTCAGTGCTTTCAAAAGGTGTCAAGTAACTTTATAAAGTTATGCATCACTATAAATATCACATCTGTTCTTTTTTAGAGTTCTCAATTTCAGAGATGTCCATTAAACTGGGACATTTTATGCCCAATACCAGACTATGTTTCAGAAAACCAAGGCAAGTTTCAGTCAATGATTTAAAAAAAAAAAAAAAAAAAAAAAAGGAACTTGAGAAAAATTAATCCTGAGAGCTAAAGGGTCACTTTTGTAGGTAAACACTGAATTTAGATCTTGGTAGTGCACTGCTAGGCATCCCACAGGGTGAAACAGATTTTTAGGAAGTTAGTACCTTCTAGATTTCTGATGAGTAATCTCACCCTTGGCAAACAAATATGTCAAGATAAAAGGATGAAGCAACTATAGTGACACACAATTATGTTAGAGAGTATTCAGTTGTGATTCAAAGCAGATTTCAGCTTTAACTTTCTCTCTGCAGGAATGGGCAGAGAGGCAGGAATGGGACTAATTCTTTCACAAAGAGTCTCCTCAGTTTTTCTGAGCACTGTTAGCAATTGATGTGAGAACTGTTTGCCCAGTCAGGAAGCTCCATCTTTCAGGAAATATGAAAGCAGGACAGAAAAACATAATCTCCACCTTTGAAGGCTTTTTATAAAATGCTGAGATCCAGTAACATCCCCATGTAATAATATCACCACCTTCACCTAGCACCATTTCATCAATATTGTACTATTCTCTGATATTTCATGTATCGTAGCTACCTTAGAGCTTCTCATTATTCAGGCAAACAAATTGAATTTGGCCCTTTACTTGTATATTAATTATATGATGTGAGAGGTTATGATTAGTCCTAAGACAGGAAAAGCTGCACAATAGAGATTAGGCAGATAAAAGGGATTACAAGAAATATATGTGTATGAGGAAATTCAGGCTGGGGTTGCAATGGTTTCTTTATGGACAAAGATGCCCAGAGTCCACTAGCTGGAGGAATATATTGTAGAAGCAATGATGAATTTGGATGCAGAAAACACATTTATGATATCCAAAACATCACTTGATCATTGATTTATTTTGACCCATACACAAGCATGTATTTTCCATTTCATATTCACAAATACCACTGTAAAAGAAGCCAAGTTAGTTCCAGTTATGTAATGAAAAACAAGTGAGAAGCACCCAAACTACTTATAATCAGCATAAAATAAAATCAGAATAAGCTGATCTAAATTATTGTCAAAACTTATTAGGCAGTATAAAGCAAAGGGAGCAAAGCAGAATCAAGCAGGACAAAGAAACTGCCACAGGATTTGAATAAGGGGTCCCCTTAGTTTTTGTTCCATGCCCGTTTCTTTTAGATTGATTCATTACTTTAATTTCTCTAATAAATGAAAATGTGCTTGAGGCAGAAGGGGAAAGTGGGAACGGAGGAAAAGGAAGTTTCAGGGAAGTTTCAGGGAAGGGAAGTTTCAGGGAAGTTTCAGGGAAGGGAAGTTTCAGGGAAGGGAAGTTTCAGGGAAGAGAAGGGAAGTTTCAGGGAAGGGAAGTTTCAGGGAAGGGAAGTTTCAGGGAGGTTTCAGGGAAGGGAAGGGGAAGGGAAGGGAAGTTTCAGGGAAGGGAAGGGAAGGGAAGGAAGGGAAGGGAAGGGAAAGGAAGGAAGGGAAGGGAAGGAAGGCAAGGCAAGGCAAGGCAAGGCAAGGAAGGGAAGGCAAGGCAAGGCAAGGCAAGGCAAGGCAAGGCAAGGGAAGGGAAGGGAAGGGAAGGGAAGGGAAGGGAAGGGAAGGGAAGGGAAGGGAAGGGAAGGGAAGGCAAGGGAAGGGAAGGGAAGGGAAGGGAAGGGAAGGGAAGGGAAGGGAAGGGAAGGGAATTATGTTTCTGCATGTGTATAATGATTACAAGTAAAATTTTAAACTGTTGATTATTTTAAGTTAGGAAAAGACTATAAGCCTCTAATGATCACAGATAATGTTGAAATTTACATAAATACTTTGATCCTGCTCCTGTGGTGGTAATAGAAATGGCCTTGCTATTTTATATTATCTAAACTAACTCATGCACAAAGAGTACCACTTTAATGATAAGAGATTTCCCTCGGCCTACAATTTGAAAATGTCAATTTCTTAGTAAGTGTGTCAGTGGTATGTGGTTAGCAGTGATGAATTTGGCTTTTTAGAAGCTATTTCAATTTCTGTTCAATTAGATGATGTATGTTAAAAAAAAAACTGTTGCCTTGCACTGTCATATTTTAACAGACTGGCTGAAGGTGGTGGCACTTTTAACAGCTGTAGGTAGGCTTACACATGGGGCAATTTATTCAATTTCAAAGCTGCAACACAATACATAAAATATTAGCCCAAACATCCCAAAATATATCTTGATGTTTTATGCTGAAACCAAGTGTAATGCTGTCATGCTAGGTTAAGCTTTCTGTTCATAGCATCTAACAGGAAGAATCGTGTTTGTCTTTGTGAAGGCAAAAGCTACAGCAAAATCATCTTATTCTCTTCTGAGAAGGAATTTATCTAACAAAACCATATGGGAAACTTTTCCTTGAGTTTTTGAAGTGTTTGTTGTAACAATCACTGAAAGCAATTCAAGTCTGCATTTGGAGATTTAATAATTAAATTATGGATGGTTGGACAGAAGATTTGCTCCCCTACAGGCAAGGACTTATGACCTGACTTTCATATGCACGCACAGACACACACACACACATATACATGTAATATTTAATAATTAAATCCAAGCATATTTCTTTTAGCACAAGTCTTAAATGAATTATCCAGTGTTTTTTAAGAATTTCTTTAACTATATAAAACCGAGGATGTCAATTCATAAGTAATTAAATTATAGTAAGTTCTATCTTTTGCAGAATGGTTGCTTAATGTCTTTCATTTGTAGCCTCTTTTGTAAGTGGTACATCAAATATTCACAAAGAAATAACACAGATTTAAAAAAAGAGAAATCAACACAAAGTTAATTGTCTTGAATTATGAGACCAAGTTGAATTACAATATGTGTAAATGTTAGATCTTATTACTCAGTTTCTTCTATGAACCTCTATTTCAAAGCAGCTTTTAATTTCCATGCAGCTTTTAATTGATTTTAATAATAATGGGATTTCATTGTTATATTTCGGAGTAATCTATAAATTACTTCCTCTAAACTTTTTTTTTGTTTCTCACTGATCTCCTAATAATTTATATACACTATATTTTATCTATGTGTTCTGATGGCAGTTATCATTTTTGTGCCCAACATCCCATAGACCCTATTTTAATATTTAGATTTAAAATTATGGAACTAATGAGAATGAATGGACATCCTGTTTAATATCTACCTTAATTTGTACTAAAACAATTAATTGCTTTGTTTTTCCTACTTGTTTTTGTTGAAGTATTTTTCTAACTCATATTCAAGCAGCAGACAATATAAGTTTCAGATGGACTGTTGATATTAGTAGTCCACTGGCCTCTTCCACTTAGGTTTTGTACCACTCAGTGGCTCCAAACAAGCAAATGTGAATTTAGTCAAGGTTCTAAATTCAAGGGCTAAAATTAACAGTTTTCTTCAGAGTATCTTGTGCTCCCACAATGGCATTCCTCAGCTCTCATATAATTGAAAGAGATTTCTAGGAAGTCTTAATTTCAGCTACATGAACATTGTTGAATATCTCTAATCATGCCAACCTCTAAGAAGGGGAGATGAAATATCCATTCCAAAATCATATAGTAGGACAGTAAGGTGAATTACAATAAATAAACTAAAAAGTGCAAAATTCATATTATTAATTGTCCAGTAACCGGAACTTCTGATGGTCTGAAATAACATTCTTTATATGTTAGGACAGTCTCTTACCTACCTTCACAGTCAAATATTGTGAGGTTTGGAGTATGGTTTACCCATCAGAACAAGAAGCTACTGAAGCAGGATGCACAACTAAGAATTAAAAGCAGTTATCGCTGTAACAATTAAAGTGTCAGTATTTATTGCTAGATTTAATAATTTCATTAATGACACAAGTAGTGAGATCAAGTGTATCCTTAGCAAGTTTGCTAAGGGTAGGGCTTGCTAAGGAAGGGATTGAGAGCAGGCCTGCCAAGAGCTTGGGGTTGCTGGTAGATGAAACCCCACCTCAAGAACTGCTTCAAGCTCTAGGGTCCCCAGCACAAGAAAAACATGGTCCTTCTAGAGGGAGACTGTAGTAGGGCCATGAAAATTATCAGAGGGCTGCAGCACATCTCCATCAGGAAAGGCTGAGAGAGTCGTTATTGCTCAGAATAGAAGAAAAAAAAAAAAAAAAAAAAAAAAAAAGCTTAAAAGGAGACCCTATTGCTGCCTTTCAATACTTAAGGGAAGATCTATAAATGGAGTTTTTTATTCTCTTTGTCCTCCAAGGATCTGTAGTGGCGGAACAAGAGGTAACAATTTTAAAGGTGAAGCAGGTTATATTTACATGTTCCACTCCTTGAAAAGTTCAAGGTTTTGTTGTATAGGGTTTTAGCAACCTAATCCAGTAAAAAAAGCCCCTGCAAAGAGGGACATTAAACTAACTGTTTTTTAAAGGTCGCTTGCAGCCCAAAAAGCTATATGATTTTATGATTATTTGATTTCTAAAGGATAAGATAATGTATTAAGGAGATCTGACTGAGGAAAACTTCAGTCATTTGTAGTACCTGTGAGAGGCTGGGGCTAAAGCAAAATGTTTAAGATTTCTTGTTACATATTCCCTAATAAATATGCTTATTTAAGGAAGGAAAAAAAATAGAGAAAAGGTATATAGGACTAATATTACCTTAAATATATGGGAGATATTATCTAGGTGATAGTTTTTCTGAGTTTGCAGTGTTCTTCTAGGGTTTATCTATTCATTGTATGACAATCTTGTATTTAGATTGTCAACGATCTGTGGATCCTAGTTATGCTATAATTTAGCTATTTGAACCTTCTCATCTTTCTCTTTTTATTTCTTTTGTTTCTATTTGAATGAGTCGCTTAACTCATGGACTGTTACTGCAGCATGTACAACGTTCTAGAGAGGAGTACATAAATACATGAAATTTCAAGAGGGAAATCAGATCACAAATCATAGGCACTCTGCAGTCAACAAAATGCTTTGCCTTGTTTATAGGTTGTATTTGTTCTTCGCTGAAAGACGTATCTCTGTTCTGAAGAACACTCAAGAACATCATTGCCTTTAAGCACTTGTTAAAGATAATAAAGTGGTTGCATGCTGCCCTGTGTAGAATTTATTTATGTATACATAAGTGCTTTCCAGAATGAGGGCTATAGGTTTATTGCTTTGCAGCACCTTACCCCTACACAGCCATAGATTATGTAAATTCGTGGTCATGGACTTGCTCTGAATATTTTCCCATACTTGTCCAATAAAAGAATCAGCTGAAAGCAAAATTGTCTTGTGACATTGACATGATGATTACTGAAGCTTTTAGCATTTACAGTATTTTGCTATTTTTCCATGTTGTAATATAATGACGACTTTTTGTTTTAAAATATGAAGAAATCCTTTCTAACAGTGTAATAAAAATATGTATTATGTGTAAAATACTGTATGAACCATCACAATGATGTTTTAACAATAACTTCCTTGGACTGGGAAGATACTCTTCGCAGTCATTAAATGCATATATTAGAGATAATTAGGCTATAATAATAGTACTACATTAACACTTATTCACGAAGTACCTTTATTTTTTATTTATCAAATGTAAAGCAAGGTTCTGTTTTCACTAAAGATGTTTGTGCATATGAAGTTCTTTTTCATTTCACTATCATTTGGAGATTTTTGTAGGCTGTGATTGCTCTTTTGGTTCCTTCTCCTTTCAACTCTAAAACATTTAGATAGTGTAACAATAAGTGGAAGTTTAACCTAAATTTTGGGGGGTTTATTTTTCTTTCAGGTGGTGGATTAAATAACGGCCAGTGGCATTCTGTATCTCTCTCTGTCAAAAGGAATCATATCAGTGTAAGAGTGGACAATGATGTGACCTCGTCTGCTCATGCATCCATACCTCTGCAGATTCATTCAGGAGATGTTTTCTACTTTGGAGGTGAAATATCGTTGTTTGTTTATATAGGCAATATCTAACAGTTACACATCAGTTTTTCCTGACATATATAATAAAATGGAAAGAATTGTTTGGCTTGCTTCAAGTCTTCTTTGTCTAGCTTGTTCAGGCACTGTTATGATGTTTTTAGTTTGTTTTCTTTGAATTTTACCATGTTGAGTAGAATAAATCACCACTCTAAATCCTTGGTCACTTTTTAGATTCTCATAACTTGTATCATGTTCTGATAATTGAATGTAGTCTGGCTGGCAATCAGACAGACATTCAAAGCTTTCTCTTTCTGCAGACTTATTGTTTTGCTAAATGAATATTTTGGAGATTCTTCACTGGAACTTCGAGTTTTCACCTTAAGTCTATGCTTACCTGTGTAAATACCCTCTTTGTATGATACATAGACTTTTTTTTTTTTTTATTACCACAATGATATTTTTTTTTCTATGTTTGACGAATATAATTTATGTCTAAAAACCTATATGTATATATATCTTAATTTATCTGGGAATATCAACAGTCATCTGTCATTAAGAGATTATGTCATTAGTAACATGTATTGTTACTGATGGAGTGGAACAGGTTATTCCATTATTCATATAATTCTTTTGGGTACGGACTGCATAATAGCAATGATAAACATTACCTGAGTGCATTATTAGCCTAATAATTAGCTTCCTTTCTTTTAAACAGTAATGGTTGAATTATTTTGAACATTAATGGTTTAATTAATAAATTATTTATTATTTACTAATAATTCTCAAATTTCTGAGAAAACTGAAAAGGTTGTGTACAAAACACTAAGTGAGTCATTGTCCAAAAATCACCTGCCTTGAAACAATAGATTTTAAATAAATTTCATGCTCACAGGCATATTCTTAATACAGTAACTGCTACATGAACATTCACATGAATTTTCATATCTGGCATTTACCCTTCTCTACTGTAAATACCCCTTGACCTGGTTAATAATCTGCAAAATCAGAGAAAGATGCAAAATATTAATCTTGAATCACCATTCTATGTTGGTTCAGGTTCCCAGATCTCTGATTAGGTCGTTTTCATCATTGCAGTGTTGATGGCACAGATGAACAGTTCAGAAGGGATGTGGACAGCTACAAAAACAGCATATTCAATTAGGTTGTGCAAGGGCACTTCTACTTGTGTTTTTGCAGTGTGGAGAGGATAAAATAATTCCGGGAACACTAAAAGTACCAATTGCATATCTACCCCTCAGGTTCTCTGATCTCAGCCCTATTACTGAAATCTGCATCCTATGCATCTTATACAAAGTTAGGGAATCCTAGAAGTGGGTTTCAGAGTTTAGGAAATTCTTTATTAAATTTTTATGTTATATACCACTGTCAAAATGCAGACAATGCATTTTTACTTTCTTTCCAAGTTTATATGAATATTTGCCATGTTTGTGCTCTTTGTTTAAATATGAGAATCAGACTTTCAGGAGAGATGTCCTGGGGACATGGTGATTTGTTTACTTGTTTTAATGAATACAAATTACGCAGGAAATGTGTATGCTTAACTAGGAAAACGTGTAATAAATATGAAAATATTTTAGTGTTTTGTCAGCATATTTTCTAGTAATGCCATCATCACGGATCTATAACCTCTCTCAGTTCTTATAATAATAACTCACTGCAAATACAAGGGGAAATGATTAAAGCAACTCATCTTAATATACAGGCTACAATTATACGAAAACACAACTAGATTAATGTTAATGGTATTTGTCTCTCCTTCTAACAGAAGACCATTTTTGAAAAAGAGGCACCAAGAAAAATATCTGTTTTTACAATTTTGTAAAATAGCTATGCCTAAAAATGATAATTTTTTCCTGCTTTCTCTGGCATTTATTTATTTATTTATTTATTTATTTATTTATTTGAACTCTACTGGAAGTATTTCATTCTCAAATGAGCATCAACTTTTTCACATGAAATGACAGCATTTATGTTAGCATTCAACTGTAGAATGCTATAAAGGATGCAGTTAGACTTGTATTGTTTTCTCTAACTGTGTGTGGTGCTGAAAACTTACTGTGCTCCTATTTTGACTTTTGCAAATCTGCTTATTTGTTGTTCTTGAACCAACACACCAAGCACATAAAAAACATTTGCCTTTAGAAACACAATAACAATTTTTAACAGTTTGGTTCCTACACAGAGTTATACACACTGAAAGTCTATTAACTTGTTAAATTTCAGTTTAAATTAATTTTCTAATCTATATTTCTCAAAAATATAACTATACTATTTATGTTGTTGGACACTCACTTGAATATATTTAGTAGTTTCCACTGTCATTTTGCTTTCCTGTATCATAAGCCTCTCCACTGTCTTTGCAGGATTTCAAAAGTACCCATTAGCTCGAGGAGTAGAAAAGTGTATTAAAACTCACTGCTTCCTAACATCTTGAAACAAGAAGGTCTTTAAATGATGTGAATCAAAATGCAGTATTATTGTTTGACTAAGATCAAAGGATGGTCCTTGACCATTTCAGAAACAATAATAACCCTTGGAAGAACTGGGAAAAGCTGCTCAATGGACATGGTTTAAATCAAATCAGGATTAAAGTAATTTAATTATTTACTACAAATATTTAATTATTTGGCATCAGTGAACAAGGCATTTCTGGATCAGTAAGACAATAGATAAACCACAATATTAGATTGTTGCAGAGTGTGGACATCCAGATGGTCTGTCATCTCAGTGTCTGTTCTAAACAAATCTAATTAGATCAAGATGTACAGAGATGTGACCACTCAGGCTTTGTACAGCTGCAAAGATGGAAATCTTATAACTTCTTGGGGCAAACTGCTCTCATATGGACCACTGTCACAGTAAAAACACTTGCTACTTGTGTCTTATGCCTTATGATCCAAATTTGCAGGTTTTTTTGGTTTTGCCTGTTATCCCGTCACCATGCACTGCTGGAAGTAGTCTTGCTCCATCTTCTCTGTGCCATCTTATCAGATAGCTTTATCTTCTCTTCTTAAGACTAAGTAGACCCAGATGTCTCAGCCTCTCCTTATAGCTGCATTCATCTTCCACCTGTCCTGGAGGCCTCCTGTGGCCTCACTCTAGGAAAATCATGTCCTCCCCATACTGGGGACCCCAGAACTACAGCACTCCAGATACGGCCTCACAAGTGCCAAGTGCCATGTAGCAGGAAGAACCACTTCCCAAGGCTCTTGATATACATCCCAGAATGGCATTTGCCTTCTGTGCTGCAAGAACACATCCCCAGCTCATATTCCATTTGATGGTCACTAAGATCTAAGGCTTCTCTCTGGACAGCTATCCTCCAGTTTGGATTATTGCATGGACTTGTTCCATGTCAGAGTAGAAATCTTGATCTTGTTCTTAATTAATTTCGTGTCATCCCTATCCAGGCTGCTTTGAGTTGCAGCCCTGATCTCCAACATGTTGTCCCTGCCCCTGGTTTGGTATCAGTTACAGGCTTGCTGAAAGTGCCTGCTGTCTCATCATCCAGGTCATTAATCTAGACATTATAGATGTCACTACTGATCTCTGAAGAATCTTCTGCTCAGTGATCATCAGCTGGACTTTGCAGCATCAACTGCCTGCTTATCACACCCATATGTATCATGAGTCTGATTATAGGGAGACTGTAGAAAACTGTCAAGTCTGCAAAAGTCATGGTATGCGATGCTCAGTGCTCTCCTTTGCTCATCACTTAAGCAAAGAAAACAAAGATCTCAGTTAGGAATTATTTAACCTTGAAGCTCAAGTTAGCCAGTTAACTTGCTGCCCTTCACATGTTTAGAAATGGCTTTAAGAAGTTTTGCTCTGTGAATTTCCCTGCACTGCAGTAAGACTAACTGCCCTCTAGTTTCTTGAAGATGAGTGTAACATCTGCCTTTTCCAATTATCAAGAAATTCAGCATATTGCAAAGACCCTTTGAGAATTCAAATGTTAATGAATTTACAACGACAATGGCAATTGCTAAAATGGCATTGACCAGCTCCTGCAGCACCCTCAGGTGCACCTTGGGCTCGTTGTACCTTTAATGTGGGCACTACATTATTTTTTTCATACTCTGCTAGGATGTGGGAATACTAAGGATCAGTTTTACTAGTGAAGAAAAAGACCTTGAAGAAAACAGTTCTTCTCTAGACCCTTGTCACTAAGTCCCCTGCCCCATGGAATGTATGGATAATATCCATAATCTCTTTAGCCTTCCTCTTCTTACTGTTTTATCTGCAGAAACCTTTTTGTTGCACTTCAACTTCCTTGCAGGTTTTATCACCTCTTGGTTTCCTAACTGCATTCCTAGACATGCAGGTAATGTCTTTGTATTCCCATTTGTGTTGCATGTCCCTCCTACCACATTTTATATACTTTCTTTTTGTGTTTGAACTCACTCAGAAGCTCCATGCTTATGTTTGCAGGCCTTATGCCACAATTGCTTAACTATTTTCATATTGCTATGGACTTCTCTTTTGCTCTAAAAGAGCTTTTTTTGTTGAAAGCTGTCCAGCCCTTTTGCTCTCCAAGGCAATTTCCAATGGTGTCCTCAAACTGATCCTGAACAGGAAAAATTTTGGCTTTTATGAAGTCCAGAATTATAATTCTGAAATTTTATTTCTTGCTCTGTTCTTTGTGGCTCATAGAATCCAAGCTTCATTTTTACGTTTGCTGTAACCAAGACTGCTCTTGACCTTTACATTTTCATCCATTTCTTCTTTGTCTATGACTAGCAGGTTCAATGGAGCATCTCTCCTAGTTGATTCTTTGATGGTCTGCAACAAGAAGTTTCAGAACTTTAAAAATATTTTTAACAACTGATAGAGTAAAATCACTGTACGTAGTAACTGATTTTTTTTCTTATTTGACTTCAGTTCTGACTTAAAACTTGTTCAAATCATGCGACCTTGTATTGCAACCTTTCATTATGGGACTAAGGTCTCTCAGTCAGCCTATTCATATCTGGATTCCACTCATTGCTTTGGAACTTGTGTTTTGGTTATCCTTTAACAAAATTTTTAGTGATGTTTTGCATATGTTTTAAGAACAGTAAGACTGTAGAGAAATATTTATTTTAATTCATAGAACCATGGCTTATCAAAAGAGCTTCTGGCGGAAGTCCTCCAACCACAAAGCTTAAAACTTGTGGCGTCTATAAAAGTTCAGTTTACTTTTGGAATATATAATTTTTTCCGATAAAATATTACTTTTCAGCTCCAGTTTTTATTCTTCTTTCAGGCTGTCCTAGCAGTGGAAATATTTCTGAATGTAATACCTCATTTGGTGGTTTTCAAGGATGTATGCGACTTATTTCCATTGGTAACAAAGCAGTGGATATTATCTCTATTCAGCAAAATGGTTTTGGCAATTTCAATGATCTTCAGATAGATTTATGTGGCATTACAGACAGGTGAGAAAATAATGTTTACTCATTCATTTATTTTTGTCTATGTTTTGTTTTTAATAGTGACTTGATGACAAAGAACAGAACACTTACAAAATGACATACTGTTTTTTTTGTATGAATTCAGAAGTCCAGAATAAATGCAGAATACATAGCATATAACAAGTAGACTTCCTTTTACTGCAAATAAAATTTACTTTTGCTAAAATTATTTTATGTTTCTGACAAATTTTAGATATCTTACTTTCTTTTCAAGTAAGCTGCAGACACAAATTTCCTACTGCAACCTGTAATCCCATCCACCCTTTAAAAGATTATGTTTCTTACAAGATACTGCTGTTTCCTGTATTCTACCTATCCAGAAACACAGTAGATAGTATCCATCACAGTGAGTGAGCAATCATCTTTTAGACCATGGCCAGACCCAATCTCATAACTTGCAATTAGCATCTATCTATAAAAAAAATGGCTAGTTAAGTGTCTCTCCCCATAAAGAAAGTCTCTCCCCAAAGAAGAAAAACTGTATGCATTCCCAGAAATAGAAATGCTTGGTGGAAAAACATTGCTGGACTTCAGTGGAGTGAAAGCAGAGTGGGTTGCAGAACAACAGAGCCTGCTGAGAAGAGAGGGACAAAACACACAAACAATCAATGGAAGGAGAAGTCTTTAATCCAGAAGTGTTTTACTTGGATCCAGGTGAAAGGCTGTACTGAAACGACACAGCAGGGTGAGGGGAAAGATGTGCTTTTAAATAATTGTCTCTCACTTGCTATATTTCTAGTCCTCATAACATGCCTTTTGATTTCAAAAAGTCTGTCTTTTGAATTATAAGACTTTTCAAAATTTTTATCTTTTGAGAAAACACTGCAGACAGAGATCTGCTTCAAGACAATAGACAGTTCCAGAATCAGTCACACAACTCTAGTTCTGTGACCTGCTATCCATTGTCAGAGATAACACAGTGTATAGCTATCCATGTTCTTATTTTGGAAACAGTCACTACTCCTCATAGAGGAAAGATGAAAAAAATACTAGCTATTTACCTAATTCTTCATAAAAGTTTAAGGAGAGAAATGTCCAAGACGAGGATAAAAGTTCTGCCTGCAATGTGATCCTTTGATTGTGTTTGTAGTGTGTATTCCCATTAATATTTCTACACCTATCATACATTAAAAACACAAGCTGCTCATATATATATATATATAGATATATAGATATATATATATATATATATATATAATTGTTCTAAGTTATCCCTTACTGAGTTAATCCTGATTTTGCAGTAGGCACTAAGTGTGATAGAAATGTGCCAAAACACAATTTTCCCTCAGTCAAAGCTTTACTGTATGGCTTACTAGGGACTTATATTTGGAGTGACACATACATTGATGCTTCTTTTTGTGTTTCTTTCTTACTGCTACCTTTGACTTATTTTCTTACTTTTTAGTCCTAACTGTCTCCTTCCTCTCTTCTTTGATGGACCTCATGACACTTTCTTCCAGCTTCTAAAGCCTGCATCACTGCTGGTTTTTCAGCTCTGAAGTTGAACTTACTTCTATTAGGCTGTTTGTTTTCTTGCTCGTATAAATGCAAAATCAGGAAGAGAATTGGGTCAAAATAATCCAATGTGGGAATCTGCATATTCTTTAGTCAAACACATTAAAGGGTATCTAAGCAAGATTATGAGTGAAAAGTATCACTCAATTGGCTCACAATATAGTTGATACCATTTCTGTCTGATTAACTATGAATTTTCCAATGTTCACAGTAACTGTGGACATCCTAAAATGCTCCTCTCAGCATTACAGTTTAGAAGCCATCTCCTCCTCCATGAACATGGACATATCTTACAATTGTTTTTAAAGGAAGATGGTACCTTCTTTTTAGTGTGGTGATTCCAGCTATTTTCAGTTTTGAATGACCATAAGATGTAAGTTTATACATGTAGGTTTTAAAAGATGGTAAGTGTAAAAATAAACAAGAAATTATGTTCAAAGCCAATATGTAAATCTCAGTATATGGAAATCCAGCATTATTCAGAGTATAAAAGTGCCAGAACACTTAACTTTTACTACTTTCTCACAGTTTATTGACTTCAGCTTATATTATAGAAGTATTTCATACTTCTAAATTATGTATGTTTTCTAAAGATCAGTTATGCAAAAGGAAAACAACGTCTTTATGGGAAATTTTTGGTTGGTTGGTTTTGTTTTCTCTAATATTTGCTAGTGTTAATTTATGCCTCTGCCTCTATCTTGACCATTTTATCTTTCTTTCATTGGCTCTGCCAGATTTAGTTTTCAGTTCCCAGCATGCTTATTGTATGTCTTCCTAATTTATCAAAATAGAAGTTTAATCCATCCATTTAAATAAATTTCACTATTTTTCTATTTTTTTAATTCATTTATTTTTTTATTCCATTTTTGTTATTCACTATTTTCTATTTTTTTCAAAATAGACTGCTTTTTAAAATCCTGTCTGATCTCGTGCTATCTTACTTGTGGGAATGTTTCTTTCTCATTTCCTCACACAGTCTCATTGAATTAAAAATCTGCAGCTCATCATTTGGACCAAGCTTCATGTCTCTCTTTATCAAACTAAAAAAAGTTCTACATCTCACCATAAATCCCAGGAGATAAAGCACATATATTTGGCAAAATTAAAACTGCTTACATGTTTTAAACAATTTTTAATAGGTAGTTTGTGTCATCCTGTGCACCTTATTGTTCGAGAAAAAATGCTTTCTTCCTACCATGATTTATAATTGTCTTCGAATGCCCTAAGCTAATGAACACTTTTGCCACTGTGTTCCTGATAGTAAATATCTCCCTACAGGTGAGCACAAACAAATCCCTTCTTTGTCTTTGTTCTTCTTTATGCAAGTCTTTATATCTCCAGTTCCAAATCGTGAAGCATGGCCCAAATTGCAGAGTTATTGATGGCTTTTGTAATATAACACCTAAATATAGTAGTTTTATAGTTGTTTTACACATTTAAAGTGCATGAAAAATATTATAATTTACTCTTTGCATAGAAATCTGGATTTATATGCCATAGTAAATAAACTGAAAACAATTCTATTTAAGCCATTATTTGTCTCATATATGCACATTTAACATGTGAAGAGTGTTCTTTATGAGATTTACGGTCTTCATGGAGAGATGGTTAGTTAATAATTCATTTTTCTGAATATGAATTATTAACTTTTTATTCATTCTATACAAACAAATGCCATACCATTTTCATGTTTTCAGTTTTCTCGGTTTGATAAAATTTCTAATTCCTTATCCTAGTCTTAAATTGTTATGACTGTTTGCAGTCATCAGTCTTCCCATGATCCTTCATTTAGCCATTTCATTACATGATATCTTTATACTGTTGTATTGCTCATATATTTCTTATGCATGCAAACAATTCCCATCATATATTTCTCCCTAATATCTTTTCTCCCAGCTTCTTTATCAATATATATTGGTTTAATAACTCCTAATTAGATATAAACCATTCCCAAAATCAATTTAAAGGACACAGTGTCATTTAAATACCTTACAATATTAGTATATTTAGTCTCTGAGGAGAGAGTACCAGATGAGTCTACCTTAATTACATTGAGTCCTACACAGAAACATACTGTTTTCTTCCAGGAAAAAAGAGCTCCTACCAGGAGCTCTTGCATTTTTGTCCTGGCAGAGGCATGCAAAAAAAGGATTGAATGGGTTTATAGCATTAAAAAGAAAAAGCTTAAAATAAAAATGAGGGTCACTGCACAGTTTTGAAATAATTTTTTTCTCTTTTTTTTTTTTTAATAAACTGAAGAATGAAGAAATAATAGCATTAAAAATGCAGGATTTATTTTTTTTTTTTAAAGGATCTTTTAGCCATAATTTAGAACCGTGATTAAGAGATAGTATATAAAAAAATGTGCCGAGCTGAAAATTGTTATACAAATTCTTATTTTTCCCTTTCTTTATCCCAACTACATTCATATTCCAGATCAGTATTCTCCTCTCAATATCAGTTCATAGTTATTAATAGTCTGCTGGCTTGGTCTAAAATGTTATATAATTTTCAGGAGCCATACACTTAAAAGCATATTATCAAGAAAATGTGGTAAATGCTTAATCAGCTGTTGCTTTTTTTGTTTTAGTGGACATGGTGATTAGTCCAAAATTATTTTTTATAGATGAAGTATCAGAAATACTGTTTCAAATATGAGATGTTTTTTAGAAGATTAGCTTGTTCAAAGAAAGCTGTATTCTAAATCTTGCTTTGGGGTAGGGTCACAGCATATAATGTAGTTATACATTTACTTTGATGTAGCTAGTGGCTACTTTCTATTATACATTCTGAAGCAGAGGAAAGAAGTTAATGCTAAAAGATTTAAATTTAATGTTGAAAGATTTAAGTTACACTCTTAACTTGTTTTCACTTTCATTAAGGTTGGTTCAAACATCATCACTTTCATTGAAGCTTTTCATTTTGTGATCAACATTGGGAAGATTAATTAGTAGGGACACAGAATCAACAAAACAAGTAAAGACCATGTAAAACACAATTTTTGGAAAATGTCTTTATCAAAAAGGCATGAGACAAAAAATATGACCGAAATAAAAGCAGAGCAGCTGTCAGTGAATCTACTGAAGGTCTTGAATGGCAGTTTTGTTAGAGATTTTTATTTATAATATCTGATGATTAGTTATACCCAAAGAAAGTAAATTAGAGCATTTACCTAAGAAACATTAGTTTGCATACTTGTGTAATTCTGTCAAAAAAATATTTAAAATCAAAATAATTGTAACCCTGGTGCCTAATTTTTATCTTCAGGTTTCAAAACAGAATTCATTGAAACATGTGTAGTCTGCTGACTAGTCCTAGGAATATATTTTGTAAGTGAGAAAATAGATACAAGATTAGCACTTTCACTGCCAAAAACTGTCACAGATTGCCTTGAAAATAGCTGACATCTATCAGTTTATTTACCTATACTTCAACTGCTACTTCTTTTTTTAATTCCCTTCTGTGAAAACCACTTATCCTTGTTTATAAATATGAAATAAAGATAAAATTCTTTGAGTGCCATGAAAAGGGAATGTGCAAAGACCCTGAATTATTTATAGGGCAGATGTGTGAAATGCTGGACTTTCTGCACTCCTAATTTAATATTCTCTTGAATGAATTAAAAGGTATTTTAAGATCCTGTGAATGTTAGCGGGCATGTCGTTTTAGTCTGGCTTTTTTTTCCTGTGGCTAATGTCAACAGTAAAGTCATTTTACACTTTCTGAGCTGTATCGAACACATACACTCAGTGCAGTTAGAATTTCTAAGGTGAAAGGCTAGTTAATTGGTTAAAAGCTAGGTAATAACTGGTTGAAGTGTGCCAATCTATTTCAATATATTTTCAGCTGCACTTATAAAAAAGAGAATTTCTTTTTTTCTCATGTCACAATTATTTTATACTTTGATATAGTGCTGCAGTCTTAAACACTAAGAAGTTCCAGGTAAATTATTTTTTCTGTCAACCATTTTATATCTAAAAGAAAGTAATCAAAATTCTTCAGGCTCTTAGTCATATCACCAGAATGGAAACTGGCTTTACAAGTAGTTAGTTGTGTTGGGACTGACACACTGAACTCTTTCTAGGATAGAAAGTAAACATAATTTTGGAATAAGAAATAGATGTCAGGTGCCATGGTCAGATTTATTTGTTAGATGAATTTTTTTTTTAACAAGAACAGAAAGAAACCTGCTGTAATGTTGCTTTAACCTTACACTTTATTTCTGTTCTCATAAGCTTATCACATAATTAAGACTTTTTTTATAAGCAAAAGGAATTCCAGAGAAGAGATTATTTTAATTTTCTTTAACTTACATTGACATTTTACAAATGACCTTGATGACTTCCCTCACTTTATATTTCTTTTCCAGGATTTTTCTTTTCTTTCTAAGTACAAATGACATTTAACTGAGGAGAAAAAAGAGTGAAAATACGCTTTGGTTTTTTTTTTAGGTGTTTGCCTAATTACTGTGAACATGGTGGTGAATGCTCACAGTCCTGGAACAGTTTCCACTGTAACTGTGCCAATACTGGTTATAAGGGAGCTACTTGTCACTACCGTAAGTCTAAGATGTTTTCTGATTTCTGACTATGCTTTTACTTCTGATTGAATTTCTTCACCACAAAACAAAACAAAACAACAAAACAAACCAAACCAAACCAAACCAAAAAACACTTGAACATATCATTCATAAAATACTCTCAGTCATAAAAATACTCATAATTTGGTTTGAGGAAAGGCCTTGGGAACTCAAAATATATAACAAAAAATTGATTGAAAGTTTAAGTGTTTTCCTTTCTCATTTTTTTTTAATTTTATATGAGATAGTAATATCCTCTCTCATCCATATAATTCTACCTTCTGAATCAACATATAATTTAGAAATATGGTAAATTCATCTTTATTCATGATAACATCTAATATTTATTATTTCTGAGCCAGTGGGACTACGTGTATGTCCTGTGCTAAGCCTCAAACACATGTTTATGTAGTTTGCTGGATCAGGAGGTAGATTAGGAGACAATAAAAGAAACACATTTTGAAAACCTAATTGAATATAACCTACGTAATTTTACAGGAGATGCTTTACTTTCAGCATGTTCTGGGAAGAAGATAAAATAAGTACTCTGGCTTTCAGTATATGCCTCTCTCTAATAAATAAAAATCCATATAAGTTTACTGATTTTTTTTTAGATACAAAGATTGCCCTAATCATCAGATAAATAATTGTATACTCATACATTACCTGTATAAAATCTGTACAATCATTTTTGCAGCTTTTAGGAAAAGAATGTATATCTACTCAAATGAGATTTTTTGAGAAATCAGATTTTAGAAGACTGGTTATTTAAATCTTGCTCATACAAAGTCAACAGTTATGTAACAGTTTTAAGAAAAAGCATGTAATGTAGAAAATATACCAATAGTAGATATGCTTTTGAATACCTTGGTGTATCCCATTACACTCTAATGAGCCCAGAATAAAGATGAAGGTGATTTGATTTGTTACAATTTAAAAAGTCGCAAATTGAATCATCTGGTGATGTCAGTGAAGACAGAGGGAGGCTAGGGTTTCCTGATGATTAGGACTCCATGAGAAATGTAATGATATGAGTTACTGATTTTTTTATTGTCAAAAAAAATAATGAATAACTGAAATTTTGTCATTTCTAAATTTAGCTAAAAGTATTTACTGTAATGAACCACAAAATTACGTTTCAAAATTGCATAAATTGTTTATTATGGATATTTCATAGAGTAAGTAAAATGAATGGCTTTTTTTTTTCTTAGTTGTTACCATATAATGTCAGTGACAATCAGGCAAAAAAAAGAGATACACTTACAAAGGTGGATTCATGTCTTTTTTTCTCAGATATTTGATAGGTAAGAGGTATCACAGATTTATTTTTTTTTAGACCTGGACTGATATAAACCATACATGACAAGGCAACAAGGAACTGTCATTTTGTCTTTGCTTATTTAGTTCTTTTACTGAAATCTCTGACAAGTCACTTGCTTTTCTATTTTAAAATGGGAAGAAAATAAGAAGAGTAAAAGCAAAAAAAAAATGCTTATCTTCTGCTTTATATTACAACAGCAGCAACAAAAATCTGAGTTGTTTGAGGTAGGTAGTGGGGGTTTCCTCAAAATCTGATTACCGGGTTTTAAGTAATGCCCTTGGCATTCTAGCATTATTCAGCAATTTTAAAACCATTTACTCACCCATATTTCATGGTTTACTCCCAGAAGTTTTGAGCTAGAAATACAGAATAAAATGCTTAAAAATGCACCTTGAGTTCTCCATGATAAGTAAAACCAAATATGCTTAACAATTTCTAGTAAAGGCATAGTTTTGGTTGCATTTATTTTTCTTCATTCTTTAGCAGGGAAAGCACACATCCACCTTCTTTTCCCAATGTCAAGGCTCATGCACTTTTTTTTTTTTTTTTTTTTAAATTCATTGAATAAAATGTAAAATCATGTCATTACATTTGTGATGGAATGTGTTCTTTTACAGCCATCTATGAGCAATCATGTGAAGCCTATAAGCACAGAGGGAACACTTCAGGCTTTTACAATATTGATTCAGATGGAAGTGGCCCATTGGGACCATTTCTCGTATACTGCAATATGACAGGTGAGGTGATAAACTTCCTTAACTTACAGCTGTGGCTGTGTGCATGCTCATTATACTGAAACACAAGTTTCAAGTGAGGAGTCTCTGTAGTTCATGAATTTAATGTAAACATGCACAACAAAATGAAGGTGACTCCTTAGCTCAGGATATTGGGTAAATAATTAGGCATAAAAATTAGAATTAGAACAGGATTCAGGCTGTGAAGCTAACACAGCATTCCTGTTATGCTTTGCATAAATGGGGCATGTGCTCCATATGGAGACAATGTCATACTGGTTCATTTTTGGTGAGCAGCTTTATTTTCACTGAAGTTACAGCCTTTCAAGGATACTTTAAAAAATGAGAAATAAGTTATGTTTATGAGAAATTTTCTGACTTTCTCTGATAGCCTTCTGAAAAAAAATTAATTTAGATCTGGCTTTGTTGGGAGCAATATAAATATTAAACTTCATCTTTCAATCTGCAAGGAGAATTTTGGAGAATACAAATGCAACAAGAGGGATTCTTGCAGCCTCACATTTGGACACCCTGCTCTCCTTCTGCAACCAGTACTTTGAATCTGAACATGTGTATAACCAGAAGTTTTAGCTGTCAAAGTTTGGTTTTGGTCTGCTTTTAATCAAAGCAGTTGAGGTTATCTCTGTGTATTATATGGTATATTGGTATATTTCCTTTCAACTAAGCTTAAATTTAAATAACTTTTTGGAATTTATTATTGCTGAATTGGTGGCTGTCTCCTTTACTGTTTACCTAGCCCCTTTTATTTGAATTGCTTTCCAGCCAAAATGATGGGTTTTCTTGTTTTGTTTAACAAAAATTTATTTTTACATAGTTATAACTGTTTAAAAGAATACATGAATAAGCTAACTTTTAACTGGATATGGCTAGGTTTGCCCTAAGTGTTGAGAACTTGACTTAGAAACCTTATAGTAAGATTTTGATGTTGACTTGAGCAGCTTACCTAATCTCGCCATGTCAGCTCCTGACTTTGACTTCTACAGAGATCTGTGCTTTTTCACAATAAGCTCACTTCAGATTGGCACAAGCTCTTAGAAAGAAATATTCTAGTGTCCTGTGAGACTAAAAGAGACCAAAGAATCATGGCAGAAAGATGACAATTTTTCTAAGTGTGTATAACTCTCCAAGGTACGGTGTAGTGTCTGATTTATCCTTGTGTGTCCATGAACAGCTGTTCCTGTTTTCCTCAGTCACTCCTTATTCACCACATTAAGCAAACATCATTGATCAGTTCTTCATCTCAAGATGCATTCTGACAGGATGAATCCTCTATATTTGTTTTGTTCCCAGTTTCCTCATGACTGGTATTCCCTTTTCCCACCAGAGGCAGGGAAGGCAGATGCCCACATTTCTTACTGCTCTGCCTTGTCTTTGACATTCATGGGGCTGTATTTTCAGACAGCTGGGAGGGAGGTACCATTCCCTGATTTTATTCTTGGAGGTCAGTTTCAGAATCAAAAGCCTACAGTCCACACTGTCAATTAAATGCTACAAACTTTGTGGTTACCTGTTTTTTTTTTATTTTTTCTGTAATTTTGGGAGTGTGACAATGAGTTGAATATCCAAACTGCTTGTTTTCTTTTTAATGTCCAGGGGAATGTTTAGATGTATTTGTATTTGTATGTATGTCCATCGACCAAAAAAACCCCACAACTTAGAAAACAGCATCCAAAACAAAGGAACCAAAATTTAAATTTGTATTTCTAGCTATCTGTTTTTGATGCTCTAATAACACCCTTAAAACATTATAATTAGATAAAAAAATATTTTATTTAGTTTTTCTGACTAGGACTTATCTCTAAGTGACCATATGTGCTGGTTTTACACATTTGACATTTGGCGAGGAGGGAAGAAGCCACCCACGGAAATTATTTTTTCTGAGAGGAGCTACTGAGAGCTGCCTCTGTGTCTAGCAAAAACCAACCAGTGATTAGTTTTGAGAACTGACAACCTGTTAAACTACTGATAAAGCTGAACACGCCTCTGTGAACACACATTTAAAAACCAACAAACTTCAAGAAACTCTCTCTTCCTTCTGGCCTGGAAATGTAACTGGTCTGCAAGGTCTAGCAATTGCCAGGCAGAGGGGGGGGAGGCCATCGGCCACCAGGATCCTGCTGCTTCCCCCTGCCCAGCATGGCCCTGGCTTGGCTGGAATGCTGCATCTCTGCACCAAAATCTGCTGAGCAGGGCGAGGGAGAGCCACTAACCCACAAATGCTGCTCTAATGCTCAAATGCTGCTGTGCTGTAGCCTGGCTGCTAAGATCCTGGCCTTTGCCCCAGCACGGCCACTGGAAAATCCTCCACCCTAAACAGCGCTGACCAGCCTGCAGGGGTCACACCACCATCTGCAGACCTCGGGCCAGATACTCACTCTTTCACTGCACTGCACTGACTTGCAGACCTTCCATTCTCTCTCGAGTGAAAAAAAAATGAGTAGAAGACGCGTAAAAAAAACAATATAAAGACACCAAAATCAATAAAGTATGTACCAAATAGGAGGGATTGAGAATATGCCTCACTCTTAGGCTGAAATCCACTTGTAAAACTATGGAAAAGGTACGATTGATACATCAGACACTTTTTTCCCTGTAACTCATTAAAAAATATATGGGGTAGTTAAAGCCTTCACATTGTAGACATGAGCAAAGGCATCCGTGCTGAACAAGCAGGTGTTGAAGTAGCTGTCATCCCGTAAAAAGTTTGAACAGAGAGAGAGATGCATGATGAAGACTCTTTGCCCCCAGTGAAGGAGAAGAAGACCTCTGTTCCCAGAGATGAAGATGATTTCAAAAATAGATGAAGAATAGAAGAAGAATAGAAGAAGAAGAACCTTTGCTTTTGAATAGCTCATCCTTGAAATAAGGATATAACTATGTTGACATGGCCCTCAGAAACAGTTGTGAGGGAAGTTGTAAGTCGAGGGGAGGGACTTTTACACAGTGATCAGATTTGCATTCTCCAGGGCTGCTGATTCCCTGTGACACTGAAGCCACGAGAGAATTGTTTTCTTGTAGAGAAGTCTCCATAGCATGACGGGAGAGACTCCTCTCCCTAAATAAACTAGGGAAAAGACTATTTTAGAGATGGCAAACTTATTAATTTGTTCCTGTACATTATCATTGTGAAAGAAAAGCAAGTGTAGATGGGAGGAGAAGTGTTCTAAAAGTTTTATTCTGATTCTTATTATTATTTCAGTCCTATTAATACAGTTCTTTTTTATACCCTTTGAAGTTTCAACCTACTTTGCCTTCTTCCTAATCTTATCTCACAAAAATAAATAAATAAATAATTTTAACAAGTGCTCTAGCAATTTAGTCAAAGCTAGACCCATCACATAAATTAGTATATTAGCCAAAAAAATCTCAGATTAGGTAACCAAAACCACTACACCATAATTCTTTCCTCTTTATGGATGTTTTTTAATATCTGCCATGTGCAGCCTATGGGCAACTAATTAAATAAAAGATAGGTCTAGTTAGAATACAACTATTAGAAAGTCTGAAATATTATATCAATAGAAATATTTAGAACAAAGTAATATTTCTCATGTTTTTTCAAATTGCACCATGAAGATGCAAGAATACAGTGATCGTGAATGCAGACTTGACTTGACTGTCCCAGATGGGCTTTAACTGGAAGCCTTCTCACCCCTATTTTGAAAGGAGTTTTGGTCAGGAGAGTGAGACTGACAGATTTTGGAAGTGGGAGTTGACACAGAATAAGCTCATTTTTTTTTCTATTCACGGGTGAAGGGGCTTGGCAAAAATACAAAACAGAAGAATGATATGAGCCTTCGCCATGACTACTATTTAATTTTAGGTGGCAGTAATAATTCACTTTCATGTAATCTTATACATGAAGTATAGCAAACACAGTATACCCAAGAGATTTCTGCTTCTTTGTATAACAGAAAGGGCCTGTAGGCCATTTTCTCATACAGAATAAATTAATTCAAGATATAAGGATGTATGTAATGTAGGTGGATTCTAGGATAGAATTAGTGTTATTTTATGCATCATTTAAGCCTGGGGAAAGTAACAATAGTTTTTTTTTCCTTCTAATCTCTCATTGCAATTTACCTAGTAAACAATATTTTATTTCTAATACAAATATTTGGATGTCATCACATGTTCTTTCCTTATTCAATAATCCTAACTAGCTGAATACGTGTTACAGTCATGGTACAATGATCTACCTATGAATAGAAACAATGAATAATTGTTTTCATTTTTGCTTAATGATTTGTGTCTGTTTCATGGACCCCAAAGATCTTTCTGTCATCAAAGAAGTTGAAGTTTGGCTGATTTCATCATAAATGCTCTTTCCATTACCAACTTATGCAACTTTCTCATTCTTTACTACTTTTCACGTGTGTTTTGAAAGATGCAACGTGGACAATTATACAGCATAACAGCACCGACCTAACCAGAGTTAAAAGTGCTAATCGAGAGAACCCACACGCTGTGTTTTTCAAGTATTCTGCCAACCTTGACCAGCTTCAGGCTACAATAAACCTTGCAGATCACTGTGAACAGGAGCTTGCTTACTATTGCAAAAAGTCAAGGCTTTTAGATAAGTCAGGTAAGTAAAGCAGAGAAAACTTCCTTATATTGCATTGTGCCTTTTATTTTAATGGCTACTAAAGTTATTTATTTCTGTCGAGGCTATGGCATTTTGCTGCTATGAAGTTTAAACTACTTCTGATATTGAGTTCTCAGATTTCTGTAAGTTGTGAAGAGATATTTGAACCTAGAAAATACAAATGTCGATTTATAATGATTTTCTTTCAGAGAATTAAATTCTCAAGTTAATTTCTCTCATAAGACTTTTAAATTAACAGATATTTTTATTAGCATATCCCCTCTTGTTTGGTCTTCCAAGTTTTTGGGTTTTTTTTAATTTTAATGAAGGAATTAAATTATTATTGAGGAAATATCTTAAAAGAACATGAATTAGTGCATAGATACCAGCAGAAGTTAATGTGTGTACTTAAGGGCATTTTGTGAGTACTTGACAAAACACATCAATAACATTGAATTTCCTCTGTCCAATATAAACATTCTTAAAAAGCTCAGTAGTTAAAATGTGGATTATTGACAAAATTATAATTGCTTTAAGAAAGAAAGGGAGGTCTGATCTACTTAAAGAAAAGTGAAGTTATGTAGTCTATTTAAATTTTAACTCTAAAAGTAAGTGACTTGTGCACCAGAAACTCTTAAGGTGCTAAAAAATTGATTCCTTGGCATTCTTTCCTACTAAGCAGAGAATGCCTCTGCGTGAAGCCCTCTCTGGTTCTACGTCTAAGCTCTTTCCTTATAAATTCTTTCTCCCTAATTATGGCATGGACATTTCTGGACTTCTAAGGCTAGTGTTCACTCTTGCAAGAATATCTGTTTGAAAACACCTCCACAGCAAAAAAAGTGAACCTGCTGCTTAAGATTTCCCGATGAACCTTCCTTTTACTCTGGGCTCCAAATTAAAGCTAAGTTCAGAGGTTCAAAAGCCTGGTTTGCCTCAAGCAGAAAGTTTAAAGACTACTCTTTTTTTGTCTGAGGAGACTTCATGTAAATGTGCTAAAATAATTCACTGTCTATATTGTTACGCTGTTTATATTACATATAGCTACATCTTTATAATATGCACATAAATATGCTAAAATAAATGTTTTAAAAGTGTGCAACCAGTCACTTGCAGTAATTCATCTAAAATTCAGTTTTGACTGCTAAGAATAAAGAGACATGTAAAAGTTATATGAGACTTGTGCAAATTTTCTAAAATCATTCTTTTTTTAAACTCAGTTTAATCACTCTCATTTCCACTATTTATAATCTTCACTAGCTATGCCTGAGAAACAGAAAATTTTATTATGGTTATATAATATATATTTTGGAACATGCAGTCCATTAGAAATTCAATACAATTCATTGTATTCAATCAGCCTGGATAGCATTTGCAAATTATCTCATTAAAGAAGTCATCGGTTAATACATTTATGCGATCGTTATGAAGAAATCTCTAACCATTTTAATTAATGGCTTTATTTTGCCTAGGCAGTACTTTCTGCCAAGGCAGGGAAAAAAACCTGGGCTAATCAGTATGAACTTGCAACATTTCAGTAAATACTCTCTCCTCACCCTGCTGTATGAACAAATAACTGAGACCAGCTTTTAAACATATCCCAATGTCCCTAGTGAAACACTGTGAATGCTAATTCATGACTACAATATAAACCTAAGGCATGCTGTTAAAGCAGCAGAAATATTCTGCTTTTTACAGTCTTAGTTGTTAGAACCTTTTTTAAGTGTCGCCTGATAAATTATTTATACACGGTCTCTGGGTTTTCTTCCTCCTGTGATGGTTTGCAAACACAAACACTGATATTGGACATTGATGCCATTATGCAAGCTTGACTTTTTGAAAAACTGCTCACACTGTTTTTTGGCCTGCTGGGCTGACAGTTGTGTGGTAATGAATGCAGTCAATATGTTTGCGATCTGAAAGATTGTCAGTGTAACAGAGGTCTTATCTAACAGTGAGGTTTAATAAGCAGTAGCAGTTGTAAGTAAAGTTGAGAGAAGAATAAATTCCAGCTTTTTTGTGGGGCCAAGTGCTGAGAATGGAGCTCCAGCAGAAGCAAAAAGAAATGCATCTATAAGAAACTAAAATTTATTAGTACTTTACTTCTTCTCTTGCCTTGACTTTCATACATCCATCACCCTTCTTCCATCTCATTTGAGATGGTTTATCTTTATGCTTCATATCATTTAGCTGCTATATGTTCTGTAGATATTTCTTCTGTTGCTATGCTTGCTTGGCAATATCTTTAAGCTTATTCTGCAGAACTGTAACATTAAGGAAGCATACAGTTCTATCATTTTGCTATGAACAATGCTGACTTGATGAACCACAGAGAGATGTAGTAGTCCTGGGCAACCTCACATCTGCTCACCAGATATATCAACTTGCTTATGGGAGAACCATTAACATGATTTCTGTTGTCTCTGAGTATATAAATTCTGAATCTGCTGTCCATGACCTAGCAGCTGTCTTTGGGCATTTCTGATTAACACCAATATTCAGCTGCTTGAAGTTCATCACAGATGTGGGTAATAGTACTCTGTATCACCTAGGTAGTGGGATGAGGCCATTTCTGTGACTTTCCTCATTCTATTTCTGGTATTTCCAATATCTGAAATTTATTTTTACTTGGGAATATAAACTACCTGATTTTTAGGATGATTATATCTCCTCTTTCATGGACCGTTTTAAAATGAATTATATAAATGGACTGCTTAAGATAAATTATTCTAATATCATGGCTGGCTGAACTAGGTACTGTGAATTCCCTTTTGCACTAATGCAAGCAAAAATCTGTGACAATCACTTAATACATGATAATGAAGTATTAAAATGAATAATTACTTATCAAGTAAAGGTGGAAATTTATTTTTTCCTGATCATTTAAAGGTTTTAGATTTGAGCAGGGATTTTTGTCTTCTTAACCTTTTGGAAAATTATTTGGTTGGGAAATCTGAGAGAAGTAGGAGACAAGACTGTGGACTGATTTTCTCTAACCTGCTTTTTAGATGGGATGCCACTGAGCTGGTGGATTGGAAGAACCAATGAAACTCATACTTACTGGGGAGGTTCCTTGCCTGCTGTACAAAAATGTGCGTGTGGACTGGAGGGAAGCTGCATTGATTCCCAGCATTACTGCAACTGTGATGCGGACAGGGATGAATGGTGACTTTTTACTGTTGATTATTCACATTACTTTTTTTGTTAAAAGTAAATAAAGAAAATATACAGGCCTTAGCACATTTATAACACCAAGGCGGTTGGAAATCAAAGTTGGGAATCACTGAGTTGCCATAGTGTCATCTGATTCTTTGCTAGAGGACATAATTTTTTACAAAGTTAGTGCTATATTTATTAAGTATCATTGCTAATTCTTTCACTCTAAATTTTGGGGAAGGTTTAATTTTACCTTCTATGTTCTAGTCTTTTAGTATACTGCACGTTATAGATTAAGGTAACAATTCCTTAGCACAACTTCAGTTAGTTTTAGACTACTGATCATAATTAAAGTTAAAATAAAACGTTCTGTGAAAAAAAGTTAGTTTTTAGCATAATTTACCACACTTTAGGGTTTAGACTTTTTACACCCTTCTTTTTCATCTACAACTTAGATAATTAAAATTAATATTCTTGCTATCAATGAAGCAAAAACATGTATGGAATTCTATTCAAAGAGAATGAATGAATTTCTAGGATGTACGCCTTCCACTTGTGCCTGAGATTCTCTGGGGTCATTTATGATAACTTTCAATAAATAATATAATGGATAAGTTCTTGTTACAATGTCAAATCTGAACCTGACTTTTCATGTAGTAGGATCAGATACAACTTTCTCAACAATA
Organism: Muscicapa striata striata; assembly: GCA_030060385.1. NCBI lineage: Eukaryota > Metazoa > Chordata > Aves > Passeriformes > Muscicapidae > Muscicapa > Muscicapa striata. The sequence continues at coordinate 2,576,793 of JAREIS010000070.1, forward strand.
GCTCCAGTGCAGGATTTGATAAAGCAGAGGGACTTTTCAAATGAAATGTCTTCTGTTGAAGAAACTTTTGTGATCTTAAAAGTGTGAAGTCCATTTGAGTTATATAAATCAAGTTCAGTGAGTACATTAATATATACATTTTTAAAAAATGCATCAATATCTATTTTTTTGAAAGTGGGAAAATGTAAGGAGGATACTTAAGAACAACTTGATGTGTGCAAAATCAAGCAATACGTCATTTTTTTCTTTTGAAGGTCCATCTTCCTTTAAAGGAGGGACTAGTGAGTTGGGTTGGAAAATGCTCATTACCTCAACATGAGCAGAAAATTCAGCAGATACAGAAAAGAAAGTTCAAGAAAGAGTTAATTGAAGAACAATTCTTCACAAGCTTGAAAGATTTCTGGAGAAAAGAATTCAATATTGCAGTAAAATTCACTGGGTGATATCTGCAATATTTATTCTGATAAAGAGAATAAACAAACACACATAATACTTAAGAATTTCCCTATTATTATGCTGTATGAAAATAAAACCAGTATTAATTTCTAACATGAAAATAAGTGTTAAAAGACGAATATGTTTTGACAAAAAACTGAGCAAAGTTTGTCATACATGTAAAATATTTTTGCTCAGTTTTGTCATTTATTCAATCCATGCTCACATATATAGGTTACTTTATAATGGTAACATATTTGTAAAAACAGTAGATGAGAGGATTATGTGCATGCCTTCACATGCACATCCACTTCCAGTAAGTTGCTGAGATGTTTATGACTGTATTAAATTGAAAGCATAATGGATCTGGGTTTATATTTGTTTGTATTCAATTTTGACACTTATAAGTAGAGATTCTTCCCAGTGATTCCAGTGTCACAGGGGTTATGTGTATACTCATTTTAAGTATTTGTGATTAATGTTGTATTTGGTTCCCTAGAAACTACTGGTTTGGATCAAATGACTAGATACTGTTCACTGGGTGGAAAAAGTAGATAGAAGCCATGTTTGTTTGAGATGCTTTTTGAGCATAGGGAACTAGTTACACACTGTGGTTTTGAAACACTGGTTTTAACAATCTACTTTTATGGTGAAATCTATCTTATTTCATACATTGGACATAGATTTAACTCTAAACTCCTTATTTGACTAATCAAAAACTTTTAAGTGTCTAGAACTTTAGAACAGAAATATTATTTTTTTTAAAAAATCTGATCCTAAAAATTTAAAAATTGCAAAACCTCTCCTTAGAAGATAATTTCTATTCAGTTTCCTTCTGTTTACAGCATCATTTTACTGAAGCAAACACTTCTGGTGTTTTGAGGGATTTTCTTTAGTTCTGAATTAGAAATCTGCAATATCTCACCTCATGAAAAATTAACTTCTAAAAAAAAACATGCTTTCATTCCTCACTTAAGCAAAATAGTTTACTGAAAAAGTATTTGCACTGTGCTCCAAAACAGATAAACAGAAATCGTATGCCGGAGACATATGATGGTGATAGGAAAGGGAGAGGGGAAAGAGAAAAAGGTTTCTAATTTTATTCAGCATGAGGGTGAAATCTCTCCCTATTACATTCTCAGAGAAACATGGATTTCTTCCTGAGGAATGTCTCATGTTTAATCTCTAAGCAGTGGACCCTCTAGATTACTTCTCTTCTCTAAGTTTCTGCTATTTATTCTGAACTATTTGCTTTGCCCCACAGAGGGAAGACTCAACCAAGAATGGACAGATTGAATTTTCTAGAACTGTCCTGAGTAACTGAACATTTCCATGGGTTTAGGGAAGGGAATTTCATGGCCAAAACTGGTGCTTACAGAATTTAAAAATTCAGTTCTGGCACTAAGTTAACAAAGATTTTAAGCAAGGAATTAGGTCTAATATTACAAGTACTAGATTTGTGCTATGAGTGCAAAGTTGCATATTTTCTTCAAGTTTCATATTTATTGCATACACTGCTTTTCTTGTAGTCAGCATGACTTTGCACATTTGTATTTGATTTTTTAAACTTTTCTCAAGGTGGAAAAAATAAAAAAAGGTAGACTTACTTGAAAGTTATGTTAAGCCATTAAATATTGCATATTGATGACGAAGTTAGTTATAGATATATTATCTCCTCTGAGACATAAAATTCTTCAGCAAATTTGCTTTGTGCAAGTTCATTGACTTAGGCAGCCAGTTAGGTGCCCATTACTTCAAGAGGACTTTTCTCATGCTTGTGTAGACCAGCACAACCATAGAACTACCCACTTCAATTAAATTCTTTCTCTTCTGTCAACTGAGCCCAATATCAACTCCAAAGCATATGTTTCTATTCACAGTTTTTTGTATCACACATATACAAACACAGATGCACACATGCATATTTAGGCAGCTTTTTTCTTTTTTTAAAGTTTCTTTTCTTTCCTTCAGGAATGTTTCAATGATAATGAAATATTTTTTGGAAACATTTAGGAGAGCTGTGGCTTTCATTTTACATTTTCAGGACTAATGATACTGGCTTCCTCTCCTACAAGGACCATCTACCAGTAACTGAAATTGTGATCACAGATACTGACAGACCAAACTCGGAAGCTGCTTACAAACTGGGGCCTTTGCTTTGCCGTGGTGATAGTAAGTAACTACTGAAGAGTTTTGCTAAACAATCATTAATTTTTTTTCTGCAATGACTTTTAAACATTATTTGTTGTTAACCTAAGATATGCTTCTCTAAAAACTTAATCCAGTTCTTTTTGGAATTAAGAAAAAGACCCACCATCATCCAGTGCAAATCATCCACTCTGTAAAAATGCATTTTTCATGATACACATCAATAGTGAAAACAAAAAGTATTGTAGTAGTTTTCAAACAGATATTTTGGTTCATCCAACTGGAATAAAATTATGAATTCATGAATACATGATCAATTTAATTACATGAAGAGGAGTTCATAGCTGGTTACCATGTCTTGCCCTTTACCAGCTATGCACGCGTCCATCACAAAAATTGCACATATTATCTCCTCTGAATTTCTATGCAGCAAGGAAAGCTATGCTGTGGGAAAGTAACTCAGTGTATACAATATCTACATGCAAATTTTCAACTACTTGTAAGAATTTAAATTCTATAAATTTATACAATTATTCTAGGTTTACATACTGAATACATATATATATGGTAACCAGAATAATATGAACTGATACCTTATCGAAGATTTGTGATGATACTTCTGTTTTTAATAATTTCCCTATTCAAAAAAAAGAACATGTTTGGCTTATGTTCAATAGTAAGGTAGTATGCAAAATTCTATATCTGCTCTGGTTTGTAATCAAAAATTAGGAATTATGCTATAAACAACCCCAAAGAACTCAAGTGAAGAGTTGGATGAGCCATATTTGACACACAGTTGAGTAAGTTATTGCAATATTTAATTAAGTTAATTACTTTAATTTCTTTAATCACATTACCTCATGAGTTTTCATGAACTTACTTACTGTTATGTATTAAAAATACGGTATTTAATATATAATATATATAATATTTAGGAATATTTTTATTCTTTATAGGAAGTACATATAACAACATCATACGATGTCATGTTTGGTTTTCAAGTTTCTTCAGCTTATATGAATAAGAGAAATACCAGTAAAGTACTGATTTATACTTTTAAGCTCACTCAGGAAAGTACATAGATTTAAAAAATACATATTAGTATGTATTTATTTTGGTGTCATCTCTAACTTGTCAGGGTAATTATGCCTGGAAGATTTCTTAACAGATGTGCATTTCAGCACTGCGTTCTAATTTTCTTATGAAAATTTGTAAGACTTAAAAATCCCGTTGGATTCTTTCACTTCACTGGTCTGACATCTGATTGTGAACTGATCATTTCTCCTACATATCATGGGACTGTGGTATAGTATTATGGTTTAATTCAGTGTGACAGGACCAAAGGAGGAGTCCTGCTTACAGCAGGATTAGCCATGAATTGAGATCTGGTTTCTCAGTGCTTTATTCAGCCAGTATTTTGAATCATCGAAGAATGGAGCTTGTGCTGCTTCTCTGGGCAGCCTCTTCTGATGCTTGGCTGCCCTCAGTGAGAATTTCTTTTTGCTTTTATTAAACCTTTTAACTTTTTTTTGTGCTTTCACCATAGCAAAGACCCTGTATCTGTTTGATGATTTCCCCTTAGGTTTTGGAGTCTGCTATAAGGTTCTCCAGAAAACCTTTCCCTTCCCCAGGTTGAAGCATCCCTGTTCCTCCAGCCTGAAGGGCAGGACAAGTGCTCCAGACCTGAACATTCTGGTGGCCTCCACAATACTTCCTCCTGTTTATTAATGTTTTTCTTTGCTAGGGGAAAGGAAATTGGAACCCCAATGCAGATGTTTTCTTACAAATGTCAAATAGAAGGGAGTAACCTCCTCCCTCAGTTGACTGGCCATGCTCACTCAGCCTGTGATACAGCAGACCTCCCTTGAGACCACAGAAAATGAAGCCAGTGACAAAACCAGCAATGAAACAGAAACACTTCAAGCTTGTGTAGTTCTAATTGCTGGGGGAGAAGAATTTGAATTCCACTACTCACCAAGTTCCCAGCTATTATTAATTACAAAACCTGACCTCAGATGTGACAGATCTTAAAACATGGAAGTCAACTAGATTCCTCAGAGTAATCTCTAAAACATACAGACAGTTCTGACACTCATTGACCTCCCTGACTTCATTTGATGTTTGCTTAGTCTGGGTGATTGAATTGCTGCAATATTTCACACTGCTGATGAATGATCACAGTACTTCTAGACAAGCTGTGATGGAGAATTCTAAAATATCATGAGAACAAGCACAGGAACTCAGTCTGAATGTCAGGGAAATATACTTGTAATGTCATACAACATTATAGTACTTGACTTCAAAAAGAAGCAATTTTGAACCGAAATAAGCTCAGTGAAAAGATTTCAGAATATGAGTTCATGGTCATGATACAGCAAAAACCTTGAAACAAGAACACTGATTTATTTTCTCAGTCATTTACATCATAAATACAGTAGATGTAAAATATGAGAAGATGTGTATTCAAGGAGGTAAAAACTAAAATTTGAGAAAAACAACACAATTTCTGAAGGAAAATAATTATGTTCAAGATTTTGACATAAACCCAATGTGCAATTTGTTAGGAAAACCACAAATTCTATTAGTGTACATAATAAAACATATATATGTTTTATTATGTAATATATAATATATAATATATAATATATAATATATATATAATATATAATATAATATATAATATATAATATATAATATATAATATATAATATATAATATATAATATATAATAATATATAATATATAATATATAATATATAAAATATAAAATATAATATATAATATATAATATATAATATATAATATATAATATATAATATAATTATATATTATGTAATATATATGTAATGTAGTCCTGAGAAGGGCAATGAGGCTGATGAAGAGGCTAGAGAGTAAGTTCCATGAGGAGAGTCTGAGGGACCTGGGGATGTTTAGCCTGGAGAAAAGGAGACTCAGCTACCAGGTGGGGTTGGCCTCTTTCCCAGGTAACCAGAGACAGGACAAGAGGACACAGAGGCTTAAGCTGCACCAGAGGATGTTCATGCTGGACATCAGGGAAATTTCTTCACAGAATGGGTTGTTAAGCATTGAGTGAGCTGCTCAGGGAGGCTGTGGAGCCATCATCCCTGAAGGTGTTTAAGGAAAGACTGGATGGGGAGCTCAGTGCTATGATCTCATTGACAAGGTGATGTCCAGTCAAAAGTTGGACTAGAAGATCTCAAAGGTCTTTTGCCATGTAATTCATTCTGGGATATATCTCACATAAGAATTTTTATATATATATATATATTTATATGTGTGTGTGTGTCTATGTGTCTGTATGTGTATATAATCACATTAAATATTATTATTATTATTATTATTATTACTACTATTCCAATGGTTCTTATATATCAACAGTGGATTTTATAATGAAAATTTTCTTTAATATTCAGCTTTACAGTTAATGTAAAGAGCTATGACTTGCAGTAATTTCTGAGTTCTACATATTAATTTTCAAACTAGGCAAAACTGATAAAGTTTAAACTCTCTTGCCAGGCCACTGCTTCTAGCAGCAATTTGAAGCTGCATAAGGAAAGCAGACCATTATTAAGACTTTTTCCCTAACGTCACATTGTTGACACCCATGAGTGTCTAATTAAATGTACTTTTAATGACATTTACCTTTGGATAGGTGAAGAATGCAAAGAAGGTCTAGTGGCAAATACCCATTTTTCAGAAGTGGTGTCAAACAAGGAAGAATAGATATTCTTGGACTCACAGTGTGATTTGAACTCTTCAAAGAGATCATTGGGTTTTTTTGCTTCTGTTGCTCTCCAGAACTAAATGACACAATTGTATTTCACAGGAAGTGTCCTTTATTAATTAGGTGTTTGTTCTATCAGACAGACAAATTTTTCAGAATAACTGACTCGCATACCATGTAAAAATATGGAGGAGAGGGTTTACTGGTATTTATAATAAGTCAAGTACTTCATTAAATTACTGGAATCTAAAAGATCATAAATAATTATTATGTCAATAATCTATTCCTTGTAGGACAGTTACTTGGGAGAAAAAGAAAATTGTTTATGCCCACAGCAAAATAAAGTAGAACCATGAATAATTGGTTGAATTGAATTGTCATAAACCATGCACTCCACTAAGTTTCCAAGTTAGAGTTACTTATTTGGGTGCTTCTGAAAAGTCACGAATCAAATGCAGCCCAGAAGATGTTGCCTATTCATTGTTGCATATTTTTTCACTCCTTTTTTTAATTTTCCATTACTGTACTTGGCTTCTTTATTTTAGATTTTAAGGATTAATCTCTTCAATGAAGTATGTTAAGAAAATGAAGTATGAATGAAGTATGTATAAGAAAACCAAACCATATTAGAGCAGGGCAGGTAAGAGTAGCCTTCTGTGAGGAAAAAAAAAAAAAAACCAATATAAATATAAATATAGTTTATTTTATAAGGCTTGAAAAATTGCATCTAGATGTTATTGAGTTTTTTTCAGCAGTTATGATAAATTTACCTAACTGTATTTATAAGATGCCAAAGTACAATTAAGCTACTAAAGATATTCTAGAAGAATATGGCCATTTAAAAAGGTTAGTCAATGGTATTTGGTGACAGCACCACACATATGAGTAGCACTCACACTTTTCTGTCACCTTCAAAATGAAATACTGATTCATTTCTATAATCCCTTTTCTGCTCTACAATATGTTTAATAAATTGTATGTTAAGACTACTGCTGTCAAATTGAAAATATATCTAAATATAATGAAAGTTAAGATTAACATATATCAACTGAAAGATTTTGAAGTATGAACAAAGAATGAAGAATGAACAAAGTCTTCGGTACATTATTAGACAAATTCTGTGGTCTTCATGAAAAAAGAAAGAGTTATCTCCATTATTTTTGTCATTATTGAAGAAAATGCTTGACGCTGAATAAATTCCAATAAAGTAATTAGTATGAGTGGATTAAAAAACCCCACTTTTCTATGTTGGGTGTTTTTTGTTCTTGTTCTTTTCATTACAAGGGCTGAGTAGACATATTCTGATTTATTCCTATGAATTTCCTGTAAGTATTGGGATATAAAAAAAATGAAAAATACTGAAATATATTGAATGTTCCAAAATTATTGTATTAAATGGGCGGTTATAATCTTTCAGCAGAAGACTGATTCTTGGGTCCAAAATAAAATTGATTATATAATTCTTCCTAAAAAATAATATAAAGATACTATAGTGCATTATAAAGATAATATATTGTTCAGCATGAGTTTACATTAAACAAAGATAAGGGTAATACTGGTGGGGAGACTGATAGCCTGTAGTAAGGTGTTGAATGGAGTGTCATTTACTTTGCTGAATAAAAAAAAAGTAAATTCAACTGCAACAATACAGTGCAAGCATGTAAATACAATCAGACAATCCATTCAATAGGGAATGAGAACACATTTCTCTGCTTGACATTTAAATGAAGAAAGAAAAACCAAATAGTGTGAGCTTTGGATGTAACAGAGGCTAATCATATTAACCAATCATAAATGATACCTTCATTAAAGCAGCACAGTAAATTTCTGATTGAGCAAAAAAAAACATCTGTTTCATCTCTCTTCAGTACCCTGAGAAATCAGGGTACTTCTGCTTTCAGTAGTAGAAGTAGTTGTAAACTGTGTGTTCAACTCTACCCCTTTAATTTAGCATTACATAAATTATTATTAATTCATATTTGTCCTATCCTCAGTCTAATCAACATTGTTTTGGTCCTCTTTGCAGCTTCCTGCATAATCAAGAGGTTTAATAGAAGTCTGTGATTACAGTTTTACAATACATGAAGAGAATGTAAGGATAGTATTAAGACGTTGAGGTTCATTTTTTAGTGGAAGCATTTTGCTGAATTTGGGCATAATCTGTGGTGATTGTTAAACTTGAAAGGCGTTTCATAGAGAAATAAATTTCAAATAATATTCTTGAAAGCATTAAATAAAACCAGAAAATTATATAATGTTTAGGATTTGAAGCCACATTGTATGTGAATACATACATATGCACAAACTGACAGTAAAAGCATTTGTGAATTTTCTATAAATTGACATGTTTTAATACAATCAATTGCATATTTTTCCTAGACTAAATTATGTTTTTCAGACAAGAATTGATTCAGGGAATTTATATAGACTGTGTTTTATCAGACATTGAACTAGATGATCACAGTTTTCCCTTCGGTCTTTTATCTATGGATCTTACAGTTAAAGAAAAAAAAAAAAAACTGTCCTGCAACATAAGATCTTTATTGTCTCTGCCTCAACACTAAGTGTTCCTGCTGACAGAATGAAGATGCAACTATTAGAGGTATCACAAGGAATTGATACAAAGATGAACAGTTTTCAGTTTTGAGTAGGTGCTTGTAGAGTGCTACAAATTGCAATTGCATGATTGTTTTGAGAAGGCTATTTTTTCTGTATTGTTATTATTGCCTCTTCTTTTATTTTACACCTTCAAGTTGGTAAGACTAGTTGATACATGCCAAAATCTTATTTAATTTTTTCAATAGAAACAACTTTATGTATAATTTATAAGAATAGGATCTTCCTTCTTTTTACTCATAGGAAGACTGCAGTCTTACTTCTTAGATAAAATGCTAAATAATATTGATTTCCTAACCAAATGGTGTTTGGCAGTTCTAGAAAACTAAATGGGAGACTCTGAGCCAGATGTCATAAAGTGAAGAAATAATTTTCCCAACATGATTTACAACAATATAAGATACTTTGTAATATACTTTTCCTAAGTCTATATTTAACCTGCCTTATTGATAGAGTATCATTGCATCCATAAATCACACAGCTCTCAGAGCTGAGAAAAAGAACAGTTAGAAAAGACAGTAAAATAAGAAAAAAAAATAAAACTTCCTATCCCTACCCTCCCCCAGGGACGACATTTTGATTTACAAATGTCATTCAGATGCTTCATTGAAGCTAATTGTATCACTACTTTACTGGACTGTTACTGCCACTATTGACTCTCTTGTAATTGTTGGCAATGTTGTACCAATTTTGTATAAATTACAGTATTAAACTTCCTATTGTGTTTGAATTACTGGTAACAGCCAGCCCATTATTTTTAAATAGCTGTGATAGACTTGAGTCACAATTGTTGAGAAGTTTGCTCTGTGGGAGCCATGACCTGAAACAGTTGAGGAACACGGGCTTAAAACTGATACCGAAATGTAAGGCTGCTGCTTTTCTGGTGGCACTTTTCACATTTGGTAACTTCAAGAAGCCCACAAGGCAGCACAGGAGAGCGAGGTGCAAAGCTATGCATTCCCCTCCCAGCCCCAGCCATCTGCTCACAGCTGCCTTACCATGTAAATGTTGTCCCAAAGGCTGCTTTAACTTGTGACAGCTGGCAATACTCCTGGGCGTCAAAAGTCACAATGAGCCAGAATATGTGTGAAAATCCTGTCATGCTGCTTTTCTAGAGTTTTGTAGGTTCAGGATCCAAATCCTTCCTAAAAATGATAGAAACTCTGCTGAAATGAAGGAATGGACTTGAATTTTACTTCACTGGCTGTGGACTAGGTCTCCGTATACACTGTATTATAGAGTTTCATTTTGCAGGGAAGAGAAATTTTCAATTATTTTTTTGTTTTTGCTTCTCCCGTCCCATCCTAAAATCAGAGCATGGCTAGAGTAAAAATTAATTTTGCATAACTGTTAGACCAAGATCACAACATTATCAGGAGAATATGCAATGGGCTTGATCAATTAGATAAGAAAGTATTGAATACCTTATTTGGTTTAGTGAGCAATATAACATAATAAAGAAGTACTGATATATCTGTAAGGATTCAGCAATATTAACAAGGTACTTCTAGTTGAACACCAGAAATGAAGATTATGTCCTTATTAGAAGAGGGTGATATTAGATATTTTACATCAGCATTTTAATAATCAGTAAAAAATCTTGCAAAATATGTTTGAAAGCTAGCTGAAAAATAAATAAAACCCAGGAAATGCCTAAGCTAGCTTATTAAATTTTGCAATTTATTTCTTTGATTTCTTCTGCAGTAATTGCAAGGATATTTGTCCTATATTCTTTGAGATATTTGGTAAATTTCACTGGACTACAATAACAAGTCTCTTTTCCTTGCTATAAAACTTATACTAGAAATGTTATGTAACACTGTATCTATCATACTTTCATTCTGTTAACCAGGAACATTTTGGAATTCAGCTTCCTTCAACACAGAGACATCCTACCTGCATTTCCCCACCTTCCATGGAGAACTCAGTGCAGATGTCTCATTTTTCTTTAAAACTACTGCTTCCTCAGGAGTGTTTTTAGAGAACCTGGGAATTCAAGACTTCATAAGGATAGAGTTACAGTGTAAGTAACGTGACTGATCATGTTTTTGTTGTTGTTGTCACTATTATAAAAATTAAATTGAATTTAAAGGGGGAGTCTTTAAATAGTGTTCTTTACCTTTATTACTTCCACTACTACGAGATCTTTATCATTATCACAAAAAATCACAGCACTGACACTAAACAAGTCTCCATTTGAGGAAATTTTCTGCCCCAGAGATTTCTTAATCTGAGAGAACAACAATCAGCCCCTGGCTGCTAAGACTGTTTTTGCTTCTTGAGTTCAGGGCAAGTCTACCACCAAATGTTCTTCCTCCAAATTTTAACACCAGGCATTATATGTGGCTGCTGAAAGACTCACTCAGTCACTGTGCATGACTCAGAACTTTTGTGACACAGTATTTTAAGTCACACATTCTCATCTTTTTTCTTTTTTTCTTTTTCATTTTTTTTTTCGTTTTATTTGTGCAGAGAAAAATTCTTAGACTCACAAGCAGAAATAATTTTTTGTTGCATAAGAGAGAATTAAAATATCCCACTAAATCCGACATAAGGTGACCAATGTAAAATGAAACTTTTATCTTAGTTGACTCAATGTATTATTCTTACATAGCTCATTATTAATAGGGAGAGCTTTTAAAAGGATGAAGCATTTTTTTTATTAGGCTTTTGAATTAATTTGAAGTGTCACATTAATTGAAAAGTCTTCTGCTTGCCTGGTGATTCTGAGAGTTCTTTGGAACACTTTTTACCTTGAGATTAGACAGTTCCTCATTTTTTTTCCAAATCAATTTTGTTCTGAGACTCCAGTATTTCCTGGAGAAGAAATAAATAAATATAAATGAATATAAATGAATATAAATGAATATAAATGAATATAAAATATAAATACAAATAAATATATGTGTTCTATATAAACTTTATAAAAAAGTATAAACTGTGTAGAAACTTTAAATATTTATATTAAAAAGTAAAATATTCTACTTTCTTGGGTTTTTTTGTACATGCTAACATCTTACATTAATGAAACAAATAAGAAAACACCTTCTACAGGTAGTTTAATTACAGAATATTTTGTTGTGTTTAATCAATGTGTTTTTCATTATCTAAAACTAGAGTGCTGTATTTGGAAACTACCCTGTTTTCAACATTGCTTTTGTCATGTTTTTTGGCAGTATGACCTGCCTTCTGTTAAAGCTCTGTGAACAGCTTAAAGGACATCAGCTTTGTAAACTCAGTGTCATGCAATAGAGAAAATTACTGGATCAGCACTTTAGCGGAGGCTGCCAGAAGCATTGATGATAGTCTTGTCTGATAAATGATTTTCCATTTTCAAAATAAACAGGTAAATCATGGAAGCATTAAAGGAATGCTTCTGAGAACTGAATTTATTCAGACATTTGTCAGAAGACTCTAAGTTTTTCTTCAGAATAATAATATGAAGACAGGCTCCTGTCACTTGTCCCATTCATTCATGAACATACAAAGCACTGCATACGTATGGGTTTTAAATGACTTTATATGAGTAAGGAGGTGTGAGAAAAAGCAAAAGGCTGAACTGGTCTGTAATTTCAGCATCTAAAACAGCAAAATTATCTCGTTATTGTGTAGCACATAGAACTTGAGCATTTTATACGGTATAAGATGATTTAGATTTCATCATCGTATAAAACTCTACATAATAAATGTGAATGTAAATTACCAGCCTACACCTGATGTTCTCTTAATAGTTTCAAATAAATTATTTTTTTTTACTTGTGTAATAATACATAAAAATAATGTAAATTTCAGATTTAACTGTTTAAGATGATGATATGAGAAAATGTTTAAAAGTTATATCATTAACATTTAACATTCAGTACTTGGGGAGACTGATGTTTTGTTATATTTTATTGATTGTTTTCAAGCTTTCTATCTAATTATTTAATTTATGAGGTAGTAGTCTTTAGACATTGAAGTCCAGCTTCTAATAAAAAGCATCAGATTCAGAAACTTAATAGGAAAGGTGAAATTTAGAGCTGTTCTGCTGGTTTTACAAAGTTATAAACACTGAAGTGTTTATATTCTAGAATATTGTTACAAAAAAGATGTGTGCATCCTAACTGTATTTTAAAATAGAGGTTAGCTAAAAGAAGATACTTGTTTCAAAGAAGATTCTTGATCCCTTATTTTTGTTTTGCAATAAGTTATAAATGCCTGTTGAACTTCTTCCTGATTTGCTGATTTCCTGCCGGAGTAGTGGCTGAAAGCAACAAAGTCGATTCAACTTTGAAGAGTACACTCTGCTAAATACTTATAGGACCAAAGGTTACATGCTCTAGGTGAAGGTCTGAGTACTTTATATTGAATGATCACTGAAGGTTTATTTTCAAGGAGTTAAACAAAAATTTAAAATAGGATTGGAAACACCGTAGTGAATTGATTTGGTTGGGCTTCTGCAGTTGCTTTGGAAGTAAATCAGAAAAGTCCAATATGAAACTAACTGTGGCCTTTGTCTGCCCAAATTTGCAACCAAGATGAGTGCAGTTCAACTGTTTCCTTCATGGAGACTGCTAGGATTCTGCATCCTCTAGTATATTAGTTGGTAATCACTTTCTGCCTCTGCACATGATGCTCACACTCAGTACTCAATGCTTCTCTGTAGCTGTGCTCTCTGTTAGTTGTTCTAGCCACAGCTAGCCACTGACCACTCTCCACGATTGCCATCAACCACATCTTCCGCTCCAGACTACAGATTTGCCAGTCTGTAGCTGTGCTCTGCCTATGTCTGAAGGCACTAGGGTTTCAAGAGTCCCTGCAATGCTTGGATAGTTTTTTAGTAACACCAATGTAGGTAGTTTTTGTAGGTATTTTAGTGCCAGAAGAGGACTCCTGGACGCATTCTCTTCTGCTGCCTAGGAAATGACCAGAGTATTCTGTGCCTATGTCCTTTGTTGCAAGATAACAAATTTTAGAGCCCAGCATCATCCTTCAATGTCCCGTGGCATATTTTCTTGGTGATTCTTATGAACTTAAATTTTCTTTCAAATTTGTAGTGCTGCTGTTATTAGCAAAAATATTTATAATGTTATATTTTTCACTTTTTTCTGACTTATTCTGGTTAGATTTCAGACACTACAATGGATGATCATACACCCATTCTTATTATTTCAGCCTCCATATGTGAAACTTTAAGGACTGCTTCCCTTTATTCAAGATTATATTAATTTTTTAATGGTACTAACATAATTAATTATTTCAGTAGTTATTTCAAAATCTTTATTATGGGTTTTCTTGCCTTTAGAATCTAAACAGTTACATTATTTATCAGATCTGTTATTCTGATATGCTATATAATAGGCCCATTCAGTGAGTTCAAAGCAGAACTTGTGTTTTCAGGCTTAACTCCAACAGTATCCAGAAGATTACAAAGACCTCTCTGCAGAAGGTAACATTCAGTAGAAATTCTTTTTAGCTAGTCACATGGACTTTCTGTTGCTTTTGTTCTTCTACTGTACAGGTGTTGTTTTTATCTTTTATCTCTCTATTAAGAGAAAGTGAGTTCTCAGCTTATTCTAAGTAGAAGAAATTTATCCTAAAATTAATTTATTTTCCTGAGGAACTGTGACTAAACATCAATTATTTCTTATTATTATAAAAAACTGTTGATTTTTAAGCAGAGGAGGTAGTTTATTACAAAAGGTATTCCATTTATAAATAGACTACACAATATGCTTTATTTTATTTAGTAAGTGAAACAGTTTATGTATTTCTCATTTTACTTTTCTATCTTAAGTTCAACTATTATAGGAAAATACTTTATAGCAACAAGATTTAGGGCTTAAGGGAATGCAAATGTATGACATTACTCAGTCTGAAGGTTGGCCAAAGTGAAGTTAAATGTTTTAAAATATCTAATATATTTTTAAAAGGTGAAAAAAAAGAAAAATACTGCATGGAATTTTTTTCTAGTTCAATAAATTCCTTTGCAAATTGTTGTGTGAAGCTTATCTAATTCCCTTGAATACTAGTTTTTTTGCTTTTCTGTCAGAGTTCAATGATGTAAATAGAAAACTTTTTTTGGGATCCATGGAATCTTCTCTATAATCTTTTAATAAAATCCTTGATAATTCAAAATTATGACTATCCATTGTATAGGGAATACTTCTTTCCATACATTATTGTCTTTGAATATATAAAAGTAAGACTTTCAGAGAGAATAGTCACAATTTTCAGATCTTCGGCTTTCTGGCATATTCCTCATCTTTTAATTTTGACCTGCAAAGATTCAGTTATGATTTTCTAGGCAAACCATGAAAATGTGTAATGTGAAAGTTGCTTAGAGAAGAAAACTCAATTTAAATCATAATTTTACAAACTACATCAAAATATTCCCTCTGATGTTTGTAGAGATTATATAACAAAATTAATAAATAACAACAGCGAATAGACGGTAGAATATACTGGTTGGATTATGGCTGTGATAATTCAAATATAGTTAACAACAGCAAACAATTAGCATGTAATCAAGAGATTAATTTCATCCAAACGGAAAAATCGCGAAGCTAGCACATTTCACTGTTTCTTGACTATTGTGCTCTCCAGGGGTCCACAAACTGGTTGGTTTCCATGCAGTGCATAAATCATTGCTCTTGCTGTCAGTGAGTGTGAAGAATGAGCTGCAGGCCCCCGAAGTAAATTCTTCCTCTAAAACCTTCAGTCTTATCCCATGAAATAGTAGGCTAAACCTTAAAGTAGCTTGTTCTACTATTAATTATTTTCTGACCCAATTATGAAATTATTTAATTATTTATGTCATTTACTGCTATCCTCTTTCTAGCTCCATCTGAAGTGGTTTTTTCATTTGACGTGGGAAATGGACCTAGCGAAGTCATAGTGCAATCACGCAATTCCTTAAATGACAACCAGTGGCATTATGTGAAGGCTGAACGGAACGTCAAAGAGGCTTCCTTACAAATAGATCAACTTCCTCAAACATCTCACAGTGCTCCACCTGATGGACATATTCGCTTGCAGCTCAACAGTCAGCTTTTTGTAGGTAGGTGCTCCATAGAATAATTTCTAATTAACATCATAATAAATATTAAAATTCGGGGATGAGGAGGGAGAGAAAAAGTGTTGGCAACCAGATCTTTTGAAAACACTTTGTTCAATGACGTGAGAGACTTTGTAAAAATACTGTGGAGATGTTCATTATTTTGAGATTATATTATTATAGATGATATTATTATAGATCTCAAAGCCCCTTGGCCAATAGTTACTCCAGAACAGGATTTCAAATAAAATTTGCTTCTTTTGAGGTATGTTTGAAGGACCATCCAAGGATCTAGATTTGCACCTTTTTTTGCGAGGATGTAATCTACTAAAGGAAGTTGTGCCATTTCTATAATTTCAAGGAAATTTTGTTATGTCTCTTTTTCCACAGCTTCTCAGGTTGAAACACAACATTAAGGCATTTAGATATAATGCTGAAAAGTAGAAATAGAGTAAAAAAATAATTAGTATTTATTTAGCTATTACAGAAAGATATGTAGAGCTATGTGTTATATTCATGGTAGTGTTCTTAATGTAATATTGCCTTATTATTAATTCATAAGTTTCTAATGTAAATATATGTTGTACAGTATAAGAGCATTTAAACCTGGCCCTACTTTTAAAGAGATCCTTTTTTATGTCTGCTCTGAGAAATTCATACTAAATTTATGTAAGTTTTACATACTGTGTGTTGCGGAGGAATATGTTTAAGGGCAACAGTGTTCTGAAACTGCAGCTACAAAAAATGTGAATGCAGCTGAAAAAAAAAATGAAATAAAGAGGAAGCCCTGTATGTTGAGATAAAAATTTGCCTCAAAAGGTAGCAAGACTAAAACAAACATCGAAGAATTTTATATTTTGATAAAAAGCATAGAGAAGAACTCCATAACAACAAAGTATATTCAATGTATTAGTTACCATGGAGTTAACAGAAGCTTTGAGATTGGTTTATATTCACAGTAATGCACTAGATCTATTAATGGAAAGACCAGATTTCTGTTTCCTCTACTAGAATAAATTGTATTGCTGTTTTCTGACTTGACTTGCCGTGTAACTGCTATTATATGAATACCTGAAATTAGATCAGTGAAATGGTTTAATTCTATAGGTTCTTTGGCACTATCAAATCTAAAGACTTTTCTAATTATTTAGATAATTAGTTGGTCTCTACTACTTCCAATCCTCATCCTAAAAATCTAATATTATCCTGTATTAACAGTTGTAGTTTCTTGTGATTTTTGACCCTTGAATATAATGATTTTTGGTCAAATTATCTGGCAAATTCAAGTAAAATTATATGATCTTGTCTATCTTTTTTATGGAGCAGAAAATATAAAAACTGTTTTGACTTATCTGCAGGTAATTTGTCTACCTTGTTTTCTTCCAGTAGTGTTCAGGTGAGTAATTGTACTGGAATAGACTTTGTTTTGCATCTGGTGCTGAGGGTTATTTTTCACTCTGAAAATTCATGAAGATCTGAGATTAATCAAAGGATCTAGAGAAAAATAAAATACAGAGTATCTTTAGAAAGACATTAGCAGAGGCACTCTTTACTTAAGTGTCATCTTGGAAATCTAGTACCTTCCTTAGCCACCCATCACTCAGTCAGTTACATATGAAGACTGATTTCTTCAGACTAAAACACTCTTTACTTCTTTTGAAGAAGTAAAGAAGTTGTATATATTCTCCCCTCCCGTCTCCTCCTCTCCCCTCCCCTCCCTTCAAAAATCAGATGTACTTTTAAAGCTATTTATAAATGTTTTCACATTAATAAACTTGTGTCTTGAAAAGTCATAATATACTGTTCATAGGATGTAAACTATAAGATGGCTTTACATATCAATTATTTTAAAGTTTTAAAACTCCTATAAATTTATTTTCAGGTGGAACAGCATCCAGGCAGAAGGGATTTTTGGGATGCATTCGCTCATTACGGTTGAATGGAATGGCCCTTGATCTGGAAGAGAGAGCAAAGATAACACCAGGAGTTGAACCAGGCTGTCCTGGACATTGTAGCAGCTATGGTAACCTGTGTCACAATGGTGGAAAATGTAGAGAGAAATACAGTGGATTCTCCTGTGACTGCACTTTCTCAGCCTATGCTGGTCCATTCTGCAAGAAAGGCAAGCATGTCTTTTAGCTTTATTGAAAACAGGACCATACATCCTCTTAAAGATATATTTAAATACTTGCAAAATATTTGGTTTACATAATGCAGGTAAATATTCAGCTGTATTTAGTCAATAAGTTTTACTGAACACTCTTCTTTCAGAGATATCTTCAATATACACCTTTTAAGCAGGAACCACATTACTATAGTAAATCTAGGAGATATATTTTTATGGTAAAGCATTTGAATTTCTGTCTTCCAGCTGCCGGAGCTAGGATGGTTCTAGCTTCTGGCTTCCACAGGGTTTCGATAACTCCTGGGGGCCTCGAGGCAGAATTCAGCTAAAGGTCTTAGTGCAAACAATGCCCAACAATCAGGCAAATAGCTCTTTTGTGAGGTTCATCTTCACTTGCAGACCTTAGCTAGCTAGGAGGTCTTGGGATCACAGCAGAGGTTCTGAAGATAGCTTTATTTCTTCAAAGGGTTCCACTAGCAAAATCCGAATACATAGCGTAACAAGGGGTTTTTATAGGGTTTAGGAGGATTGAAATATAACCTGTAAAATTATAAGTTGAAAATTATCAAATTACTTTAAGATTCTAAGTGAGAAAAGGCCAATCATTTAGTAAAGTTAAAGACCAATAGAAATTCTAAAAGATAACGGGTTTCTGTAGGGAGGTGAACATTTCTCTAACATGAGTCATCCTAAGGAAAGGTTTCTTATTTCAGGGGATGAGGTCCCGGGGCCCTTTTCAGGGATAGCTGTATCATCCACATTTCAAATAGTAGTCTCAAAACTAAGTCTGAGTTTGGAAAACAAACCAATAAGCAGATGAACTTAAATCTACATTTTGCTGCAAGAAGAAAGTAAGATCTTTGCAAACATGACGGGACCCATTTTCCAAGTCTTTTAAAAGTGCTTCTTTGGTGAAGTTATCATACCGGTAGATGATCACAAGTCATCAAGTCTGAATTTCAAAAACTAAAGTTCATCTAGAAGTTTTGGTGTTTGCATATAATTCAGATTTTTGAAAAATCTTGCTTCCTTCATGTATTAAATGCATTCTGCAAAGTATTAAGCAGCTTATTTGCCGCAACTTCATGTCCTCTAAATTAGCAAAAAATCTGTCATCACTGCCCTGTCATCACTGCCACCACAAAAGTGAGGGACCCATCTGAAGACTTTCCATATCTAGCACTTCAGATCTAATGCCACTGTATGAGGAATGATCTTTTCCTCCTCTGCATCAGAAGAGACTAATTGTCACGCTGTAAGATTCAATAGAGACAGAGTAGCTTCTGTTGCTAAAAGTGCAGGATGACCTAAATAATAACTTTAAGTCAGCTTTTGTCAAATACTCAGCCAGATTACAGAAAGTTCAAGAAATTTCTCCGAAGTGTGAAAGCTGTGATCCAAAACACTAAGAGAGTTGCATTTAGCAGAAAACAGCTATGAGAAATCACAGAATTATAAGTGATTCATCCCTAAGAAGACCATAAGATAGTTTCTATTTTCCTTTTCTTTCTCCCACCTGACCAGTCTTTTCTACCTCATATGTGTTTCAGGCCAAATCTAATCTGTATATTAGGATTCAAATTGCTGCACCCACTTCTTTGTAGGAGCAGTATACATATAATACAGAATATATTGTGCTTGAGTATTAGGATGATCAATAGAAAATTACCTAGAAAAAAATGCACTTCTTCATGAAACAGATATTTAAGACACACATCTAAATGAGCTTTTGCCCCAGACCAGGTAATGTCTTATATTTCTCCATAGTTCTAAATGCTAGTTTCATTTATATTTACTTTTTAGCTCTATCACAAAAATGTAGAATACATTTTATTTTCTTCTGTGGTGTGACAGAAGGAAAAAAAAATGCAACCAAACAAAGAGAAAGATCTCTACTGTTATTTTTTTACACTTATTTTGCCTTATATTTAAATACTGATTTACTTTTTGTTTCAGAGATCTCTGCCTATTTTTGGACTGGCACTTCTGTGACATACAACTTTCAAGAATACTACACATTAGCTAAAAATTACAGTTCTCATGCTTCTTCTTTCTATGCTGACATGACACTGACCAGGGAAGCAATTACATTTTCCTTTCGAACGACACGGACACCAAGCCTATTGCTCTATGTCAGCTCCTTCTACAAGGAATACCTCTCAGTCATTCTCACCAGGAATGGTGAGTTTTCAGATTGGATGTCTGGAAACACTAATGAACATTGTGACTGTCAGCTCTAGTTCTCTCTGATTTCCAGACCTGAATCACAAACTACATATTGTCCTCATGTTTCTTCAGATGGTTTGTTTTTCACCTGTGTCAAGCAATTCTTTCCACATGAAAAACATTCCTCCTACTGTACTTTCAACTTTCCCTACTGTTTTTTTAATTATGTTGTCATAAATTTTTATTTCTGAAAATCCTTTGGAAACTCTTGGGTTTTAAAGTTTGGAAATTAAAATTAAAATTTATCTGAGCTATATTCTGCTTATGAGGCCTATTAGTTGCCATCCTCAAAATAAGTAACAAAATACTTTTGAAAGTTCATTATCCATATCCCAAATTAATTAGAGGTTATTTCATTAAATTGATTTCATAAGCTACTTTTATACCTATGAAATACATATATCTACACATAGCTGTGAAAATACATGTAACATTATTGATGTTTCTATTTAAGCTGAACATTAATTATTAATTATTAATTATTAGTGGGATTATCTTCTATTCTTACAACTAAGTAAGTTTTCTGGGTTTTTTTTAAGTAAAATAACCCCACAGACTGAGTTAAATCTTCAGGTTTATCAAGGACTCTTTGCAGTCACAGTTGTTCTGTGGTCAAGGAAGGTTCTGTGCTTTCCTAGACACATATTTGGATATAGAATAGCTGCATTATCCTCTGCATGAAGAGACATGGAACACGTTTTGCTTATGACTGTCCTGAGTCTGGCATGAGCCTTGATTTCTGGAGCATGAGTAGAAAGTTGTGGCCCATCTGCATCTGAGAATCAGTTTCTGACCAGGAAACTACATTGCCTCTGTGTTCTCTTCTGAGTCTTTGTGGGATTATTTGTGTTTATAGATGGTATTCGGGGAGCAAACGATAAGGAATGGAAAGTGATAGGAGTACACTACATTCTGTTTAATTTTCAAATGGTCAGAGGTTTACAGGTCTAGACAGGGAAAATATTATTCAAGAATTATGAGTTATATTTTGTAAGTCACAATTATGAGAACTACCAGACTGTCTTTCTCAGCTAAATTTTGAAAGTAATTATAAAATTTCTGCCCAAATTTTAACTCAATAATTAAAATTTAGACACCTTATGACTATTTTTGCCACTATATTGTGCTTCTGACATTGCTATTACTCATTCTGTTGCCTTTAATTTCTCACTTGTATCCATTTCTGATGGCTAAGTTCTTAATCAGATCAAGCATTTGTTTTACCCTTGAAGTACCCCTGAGAAGCAGTATATGATCTATACTGCTTATGGTGTATGTAGTGTACTACACCTTTGCTCTCTCTATCCCTGCAGGAAGTTTACAGATTAGGTACAAGCTAGATAGCCATGAAGATCCTGATGTCTTCAGCATCAGTTTCAAAAGCATGGCTGATGGACAACTACAACATGTGAAGATTAATAGAGAGGAGGAAAGACTCCTTGTAGAGGTAATTCTTTTAGAGAGGGAAAAAAAAGTGGATTATCATAAAAAAAAGTAGACCAGCAAATTGAAGTAAATACTTGTAACAAGGCAATTACCCCAAATAAAATGTGCCTTTATATCTCAAGTAATCAAAGCAAAGTTACCACTCTCATGATGCACAGTCAAAATTAATGTTAGCCAATTCTTTTATGTGAATTTCATTTATTTCCAAAAGTCGGTATCACCTCATAATTTTAAATGAAAATGCGATTAGTTATTTGATGGTTAAATTTTCAAAATTTGGTAAATGTGTATGACTGCTATTGTTTGTTTTAAGTCTTGCATTTTAATTTTTTTATTTAAATTATGTATTAAACTACAATAAAAATATATTACTGAGTAGATAACAATTTAGTTCTATTTTTAAAATTTTGTTTGGTTTCTTTTGCATCATCAATGGAGTGTAGCTATTAAAGATAATATTTTTGTTATTTTTGTGGAAATTGCATGATAAAATAGAAATATTTATTTTGCAAATTGTTGATACTAACGTGCAAAAAGTCTTTTTTTAAAATTTTGAATTCAAAATACCTGTATGTTACAATTTAGTATTTTGAGGCTAGAACTTGTGTTTGTAATGGTACTTGGCTTGAAGTTGTTCTAGAGGTACCCTGAGAGGCAGAGCATTTATACTAATTTTGGTCTTTATGAAGTTAAATATTGAATGCCTTTTTAAAATGAAAAGAAAATTCTTAAGGGTTTTCTATTTTTATTCATCTTACAGCTGAAAAAGAAAGAATCAGCCAAATCAATATGATAAATAAAGGCTTATTAAGGGGGATGCTTAAGAATATCAGTTATAATCAGTGATCTGAGGAAGCTGACAATCTCTTTCCTGATGAGTTTTTGTTCTATAAATAAAAAATACTTCCCTGAGACCCTCTTATTTTTAGCCTTGATCTTACCTGCTTTTTTGAAAATATTGACTATCTCTTCCATTATTTCACTTTGTTCCTCACTCTATCATTCCATAGGTTAACCAGAATGAAAGAATGAAGTTTGTTCTGTCTTCAGGCACAGAATTCAATGCAATCAAGTCTCTCACACTTGGCAAGATTTTAGGTAAGTGAAACACCGCAGTGTTTTCTAAAGCTGCAGGGTTTTCTAAAACATGGATCAAAATGTCATCATGGGGCATGAAAAATAACAGCACAAATGTCATTGAAAGACATTTGTTATTGTGGATTTACTTAGACACAGAGTCACAGTCAAGGTAGAAACTTCAGTCTTGTTGAAATACAGATATAATCACAAATAAGTGCTTCCTGGAAAAATGATCAAGTGGGTTCCATTAAAAATAATTGTACACTTCTCTCTCATTTTGCAATCAAGCACTAAGAAACAGCACTTTGTTTTCTATTCTGGAGAAAAAACAAATCAAGTTGAGATCCTACAAAGATGATATAATGCTATTCATCATGTATCATACTTGAATACTTCCTGTAATTAGGTTTTGATGCAAATGGTGAAGAACATGGTAATAATAAGTCAAATCTTTGTTGAGAGTCTTTGTCTCATGATGATTCTTCAAAATATGTCTGTTTCTCTGCAATAATGATCAAAATGAAATTTACTTATCTACAGTGACCACTTTTTGATGTTCTTAAAAGAAAATAGCAATGGCCTGGACTAAAATTGTCAAGATCTTGTTATTTTCATACCTTGCACATTGATAAAACCCGGTAATAGAAGAAGATTTGATGCTGGTGCGAATTTAAAGGATATTTCTCTTTCCTCTAAAGAAATTTAATAGAATCATAGAATGTTTTGGGTTGAAAAGACGTAAAAGATCATCTAGTTCCAACTTCCTTGCTGTGTGCCAGAATGCCTTCCTCCAGACCAGGTTACTCCAAGCCTCATCCCCTGGCCTTGAACACTTCCCATGAGGATATGCACTACTTCCCTGGGCAATCTTTTCCAGTATCTCTCACCCACACAGCACAGAATTTCTTCCTCATTTCCAGGTTAAATCTACAATTGTTCAGTTTAAAGCCATTTCCCTCTGTCCTATTACTACATGCATATGTAAAATGTCACTCATCAGCTTTCTTATAGCCTCCTTTAGGTACTGGAAGACTACAATAAAATCACCTTGGAGACTTCTCCAGGCTTGAACAACCCTAACTCTCTCAGTCTTTCTTTATAGGAGAGCTGCTCCAGTGCTTTGATAATCTTCACAGTCTTTCTCTAGCCTTGCAGTAACAAGTCCATGCCTTTCCTGTGCTGGGAGCCCCAGAGCTGGATGCAGTGTTCCAGGTGGGGTCTCACCAGAGCAGACAAGAGGTGCAGAGCCACCTCTCTTGCCCTGCTGGCCACGCTGCAGCCTGGAATCATGAAGTGGTCTGGATTGGAAGGGACCTTAAAGATCACCTCGTTCCAACCCCCCTATGATAGGCAGGAACACCTTCCACTGGACCAGGTTTCTCAGAGCTGTATCTAACTTGGCCCTGAACAGTCTCAGACTACAAATGGCTTTTGAGCTGCAAGTACGCATTGCTGGCCCGTGTTGTGCTTCTTGTCCACCAACACCCCCAAGTCTCTCTCCTCAGGGCTGCTCTCAATCCATTCACCCCCAGTCTGTGTTGATACTGGGAGTTGCCCAGATCTAGGTGCATAACTTTGCACTTGCCATTGTTGAATTTCATGAGATTCATTTGGTCCCAGTCCTCAAGCCTGTCAATGTCCCTCTGTGTGGCGTTCTATCTCCCAGGTGTGTCAACTGAACAATTCAGTTTAGTGTCATCCACAGACTTGCTTCAGATGCACTCAATCCTACTCTTGCTGGCATTTAGAGAAGATATTGAACAAAAATTGTTATCAGCTGGACCCCAGAGGAACACCACCTGTTACCAATCCCTATTTAGACATTGAGCTGTGGAATGCAAATGTTTGGATAAGGAGATCCAATTAATTCTTTGTCTGTCAAATAGGTGATTCTTGTTTTCAATTATGAGAGTTTTATCTAGAAAAGGTAGAAGAACAATTTAAAATATATAATAAAATTCATACAGAGATAGTTATTTTTATGAGAAAATTACCAAATGCTAAATACCTTAAAATGTATTAAGGAAATCTAGAAACCATTTTTATAGACCATTCAAAAAAAAATCTTAATTATTATTTAGTTATCATTAGGAGAATCTCAGTGTAGCTGATTTGTTTCCTTACTTGAAAACTAAGTACCTCTAACACAAACAGAAATATATACTTTGGAAATGTAGATTTTATATATAAAAGTCACACTCCAGAAAATAACTGATGAGTAGATAGGCACAGAAAATGGAAAAGAGAATGATCACTTAATCATAACTTTAAAGCAATATTAGCTGTAATATAAACTACTACAAGAAAATTGTTACAAATATTTCCAAACTTTACAATTCAATTATAAAATTGAATCAGGAATGTATAATATTTTGAAGTGTAGTAGTTTATTGCTGTCACACTCACATAAGGTTAATACCACAGTGACCAGTACAAAATAAAAGCTTCTTTTATCTTTTTTATCTATTATTGTATCAAAATTTATATCAATTTTGTCAAAAATGCATTTGAGGAAATTTATGGAAATATACATTTTTAGACAAACAGTCTATTGGTCTTTTTACCAGGACAAATATGGTCCTCCAAAGAGCCATACAGTTGCAAAAATTCAGAGGTGGGATTTTCTTCAGTTGTATGATGGCTTTGCAATGACCCAGCAGTGCAAAGGATAGAGTTACAGTGACCTGTGGGGCACTCAGTCCAGTTTATTTCAGAATCTGTCCTGAAAAACAAGTATGTTTCTTCCCCTTCCAAAGCACAGTTACTATTTCTTCTAGAAATCTGATAGCTTTGGATTCTGGCTTCTATAAAATCCTATCTAGAGACTTAAGAAGACTTCACCAAGGCAGAAGAAAAAAAAGTAATAAGTGTTTGTTGCAGCGAAGAGATCTAACCATAAGGAGTTAACAAAATATGGAATTATGTAATTTTTGTACTTGAAAATGTTGTTTGGGAGAACCAGACAAGGAAACTTTTTCAAAAAAATAATTGTTTTCAGTTGAAGTACTTTTCTGAGCTCTTCTGCATTTGAACATGACAGCTTTTTTTCTTCAAACAAAACTTGTGCAGAATCTCCTGATCCAGCTGGATCCCTGTAAGTCTATGGGACCTGATCCATATTCAAGCAAGAACACTGAAAAAGCTGGCTGATGTCACTGCCTCTCTGAGTGATTTTTGAATGATGGACTCTCTATGAGTTCCAGTTGACTGGAAGCTCGCTCGTGTTGTCCCAGGTTTCAGTAACGGTAAGAAGACTGGCCCAAATAACTACAGGCCTGTCAGTCTCACTTCAGTGCCTGGTATAATTATGGAGAAGATTATTCTGGAAGGCATTGAAAAACAGCTGAAGGACAATGCAGTCATTACTCACAGTCAATACAGGTCCATGAGATGAAAGTCTTGCTTATCAAACCTGATTTCCTTTTATGACAACATAACACACCTTGTTGATCAAAGGAAGCCAGTTGACGTAATCTTTTTCAGTAAATCTTTTGAAGCTCTCACAGGATTCTTCTGGACAAATTGTCCAGCCCAGAGCTGGATAACCCCATCATGGGATGGGAGCAACTGGCTCACAGGCCAGGCACAAAGGGTTACAGAGAATGGGGTGACATCAGACTGGGGACCTGTCACTGATGGGGTTCCACAGGGCTCCATCCTCGACCTGCTCTTCAACACCTTCATAAATGATCTGGATGCAGGACTCAAAGGTATGGTAAGTTTGAAAATGATACTAAATTTAGAAGAACTATTGACTCCCTTGAAGACAGAGAGGTGCTGCAGAGAGACAGCAACAAATTAGAGGCCTGGGCAGTTTCCAATTATATGAAGTTTAACAAAGACAAGTTCCGGAATCTGTGACTGGATGTAAGGACGTAATGGGGAATGAGATGCTGGAGAGCAGTGCCATGGAAGTGCACTTCAGGATTTTGGTCAGTGGCAAGTTGAACCTGAGCCAGCAGTGCCCTGGAGCCAGGAGGGCCAGCCCTGTCCTGGGGGCATCAGGGACAACATCACAGCCAGGGAAGGGAGGGGATTGTCCTGCTCTGCTCTGTTCTGGGCTGGGATGGCCTCACCTCGAGGTGTGCAGTTTTGGGTGATGTAATATAAGATATAAAGGCATTAGAAGGCCCCATAGTTCTTGTTTTAAAATGTTCTGATAGGAGTTGTATGTCTGCTTTCCGATTGACTATTTCACAAGGACAAAAGGTTGAAGCAGAGATAAAGAAAGAGTTAGTGAATGTATTTTGGTTTTGAGGGATCCTTTTTGTTTCTTTTATTTAAGAAGACAACGTAGGTCGAGTAATTTTGTCTATGGTGAACTTGGGTACATTTAGCAAATGAATTGCTATTAAGATAATTGAGGATGCATAACTTCAGTTTACTGTAATATAATGTCCCCAATAAACAACTTGTGTGTATCTTTGAGTGTCACTTTCAGTCAGTTAAATTTTACTTTAGCGAGATAGTGGATGATGGTGGTCTTCCCTAAGCCCTTTCACTTTATCATTAAGATTTCCTGATCCAATATAAAGCTTTACTTTATCCCAGCAATATTTTCTAGGAGTCAAGTGAAATCAAAGGATTTAAAATATTCCTTTCCTATTATACATATATGAAGTGTAATAAATGATTTTTATAGGAACTAAAAAATAATAAAAACCACTATCCTCTTGAGGTTTTCAATCTAACTCATATTTACAGATGTATATTTTTATCACAAGGGGTTTGTGAAAACGTTTTCTTGCCACTTCAGTGTTAATCTTTTTCTTAAAACATCCTGTCCTAGCAGATCCTTTAATGCATAGAGGCAGAAATTAAAAACAGCTGCAAAGAAAGCAGAGAAAATTAAACAGCCAACATCTTATGTAATCCATCAGAGTAGGTGAGCAGACTTTTGGCTGACATCCATCTCTCTAGTAGTCTTTCGTCACTGCAATAAGCAGAGATTAGTTGAGGAAAATGCTACTCTGCTATTTTGCAACATTCTACCTGAACACATTATCCCATATTTTGCTGCTAACCAGAATTTTATTGAGGAATGCACTGTAAAACTTTAAAATATTATGGTAGTTATTGTAAAGATCACAAGTTCATTTGTGGACTCCAGGATGTGTTGGAAGTGAAAATTAATGAGATTAAATTCCCATTTTATTAACAAATTTGCTTCCCTTATGAGTCCCTCTTTTATAACTAGTACTTCCAGAGTTTTTGCTTAAATTAGAACTGTCAGAGTAAACTGTTTGTTTTCTGCATTGAAAGTGGTGCGTTAGTGAGCATTACCTGGTGAATTAACAGAGTTACATGCAAAGTACTTGCCACATAAGTTCAGAAAGGCAACTCAAGAAAAAAGTGAGGAGGTATCTTTTTTTTCTGCTTTCCCCTCCCCCTTTGTAGTACTAATAATGGTAATAATCTTTTAAAATAGATAGTAAATTGGAACACTATTCTTTTTTTTTTTATTTTCACAGAAAATATATTGATGGATTTCCAGGATCTGAGGATCTGAGATCTTCAGGGTTTTTGTTTTGACAGACTTGATGGTGCTGGAATGGAGTAGATGTATGAGTCTATAAAATGAATATGTTCCAAAAATGTTTATTTATGAGAAGAAATCAAATAAAATGCATATTCCTGGAATTCATTCTTCAGTCTTATATTTTTTGTTGCATTTTAATTTAAATAATTTATTTACAATAGAAACCTTTTGCTTTGGAATTTGCTATAATAATATAAAAGCATTTCCCTCAGCAGATTAGCAACTGTCATCTGTTCAACAAAAAAAAAAAAAAAAAAAGCTGGGGGGAGGTTGTATGTATCTGTCTTTTCATTAAAGTCAGAAAAGAAAGGGATTCAGTGAATCTACATATATTGCTGCAACTCAAGTATTCCCAGAGGAACACAGGTTAATTATTCATTTATTCTTCTGACACTTTATTTTGTACATTTGCACTATGATTAATTGTGTTCTGTTCCTTTTGATTAACAGAAAACAGCGATGTAGATGAGGAGACTATGAAGGCAAACTCTCAGGGGTTTGTTGGCTGTCTATCTTCAGTGCAGTTCAACCACATTGCTCCTTTGAAGGCTGCACTGCACCACAGCAGCTCAGCCCCGTCATTGTAAAAGGGCGTTTCACTGAATCCAACTGTGGTACTTTAACTGGAGCTGACTCAACATCAAGTGAAACAACCCATTCATTTGCAGGTAGCATATGGTTATCACTTGTTCTGATCTCTAAAGCAAATTCCAAATAGAATACTCACGACCTGAATCACAACTGACTTTTTATTTTTCCATGCTGGTTAACATCTCAGGAGTAGTTTGTAAATAATTCTCTTTTATATGTACTTACTTCATTTTCTCTAACTTTTCTCTTTTCATCTGAATGTTTACACTTTTTATCTCTGAAAAGTGTCATCTACATTCATGTTCTATGCATGCTTACTTACCCACACTACTGGCCCTGTAGCGTATTGTAAATGAACTGTAACAGTGTGAGAATTTCTTAAAAAAAGCACATCATCTATTTGTCTGTCATTTTCTTTTCTTTTTTTTTTTTTTTTTTTTTTTTCTGCTGCAGATCACTCTGGACCAATAGATGAGGGAAAGCCCTTAGCTAATGCAATCAGAAGTGACTCTGCAATTATTGGAGGTAATAGGGACTGTAACAAATCCACAGGAAATTTTTTTCTAACTGTGAATCTGTCAGTGATGAAGTCACTTTAGCTTTGTGTGTATACAGAAACTAGTAAAAAGTCTTCATTTCACTATAGACAGATAAAAGTCAAGCATTGTTTTACAATACAATTGATCAGACTCTTCTTATTACATAAATTGATGCCATGCTTCCATATATTGAAACATTCTGCTGAAAAACAAAATAGTAAGGACAGAGTTTCAACCTGCATAATAGTGGTGTCTACAACTTTAAAAAGTGCTTGGATTTGTTGAAATAAGCATATATTTGAGAAAGAATCATCATTTCTTCTTGACTTTGCCAAAAAATTACCTTTTGCTGCAAAGTCAGGTTTAAAATCTTCTTTAATAAATCTGAACAACAAAGACTTTTTCTTGAGAATATGATGTTTAACACTGCTTGAATCTATGGCAGTCTGAGGAATTTTCATCCTGGTTTCCTGTTTGGAAAGCAGTGTACTCTTGGAAAGACTTTCACTTGCATTGATTTACTGCTTAAAATGTGTGTTACAGAAATAATAATAATAAAAGTACTGTTGTTTTGAAATACAATCTTTTCTTCCTATTTCTTTTGGACATTTTTATCAGCTCAAATAGAACTAGAAATAACCATTCATAATTTTTTTTCAAAATACTTTTTTTTTATCAGAGGAATAAAGGTAGAACAATATAGAATTCAGTTACTTCTGAAGTGAATATGGTGATAGTTCCTTTACTGTTTATGCCTGTCAGAACAAATACAGCATAAAGCTTAGGATAGATGTGCGTGCTTAAAATACAGGACTGATAGTCAGGATATACAGGTTCCATCACCGTGCCTTTCTGAATGATTGTCCTTGAGATCCATTTCATGAATCCTATGTGGAGGGCCCGTCTAATATGGATACTCATATAAAATCTACCAATTCTGTCTCTTTAGCAGAAATGAGGAGTACTCAAGTGAGCCTAAATAGGGACAGTTTGGGGTTGGGGCCCTCATCAGAAACTCAGCTCCTTTTACCAGTGTTGAAGCAAGTATATGTCTCTGTCAGTTCAAATTTTCTTTCAAGGAATAGTATCTTCTCCTGTGAAAATCATTCTCTGTAATAATTTCTAGAAGTATGTCTTTTTTTTTGGGAGGAGGTGAAGAAATAGAACTTGTTTTTACTCATGATGTTTTGGCAGTATAATTCTGTTTCAATTTGCATAGATACTTCTGACAGAAAGGGCAGTGGGATGATAAGGTCACCCGCTCTGTCTTTTAAATTCTGAAAAGATTTTCTTTCTTAGAGTTTTTAAAGCCTCAGTAGACAAAGGAGATAGTAGAATTTAGTTGAAGAAAACTGTCCAGGCTTTTCATTGAAGTTAAAATTGTTTAGATTTATGAATGGTTGAGTTAGGATAAGAAACTGCAGTCACTTTTTTATCTTCCATTTAAACAGTGATACCTGTTATGGTCAGTGCATGCAAAAGCACACTGCCTGACCAGTGACCTCTGGTCAAGACAGTAGTACCAAAGACACTAAAATAAGATTATTAAGCCTAGAAGCTTTCCTGCTTGTAAAGTGATACTTATATCTGTATAATTTTATACACACCAAATGCAAATTTTACCACTGATTTCAAGGAAGGTCAACATTTAAAAATATGTTTTCTGAGTTTTTTACATGTCTAGCTTAGTCAAAACTTGCTTTACTGTTTCAAAAGATTAATACTATTTTACACAAGTATCTGTACATAAAGATCACTGTGTGCTAGATAAATTGGTGGGGATTTTTAAGTGTGCTAACAACAAAGTAATTTTTTAACTTGAAGTTGTAATAGTTACCATCCTTTTAAGATACAATTAATAATTATATAATTAATTATAATATTATTGTAATTATTATAATATTATTATAATTAATAATAACAATACATTTTTTGTTATTAAGTACATTTGGGAATACCCAGTCACAAATTTTTTACTGCCTATTTTTGTTTAAAAGTCAAAACAAATCAAGCTGTGCAACATTCAGTAAAATGTAAGGTTAAACATCCTTAAATGAATATAGCTGAAAATGGTATCCGTTCAGCTACTTAAAACAAAACAAGTTTATTGAAAAGTCCTTAGAGAAAGCAGTTACTGTGACTGAAATAAAAGAACTACTTTACTAGTTAATTTACATAAAACCAAAATTTACTTAGATTGCAAAGTTCATTTCAGAAAAGGATCTACTGTATTAAAACCTTCATATTCCTACAATGATGGATGGCTGCCCACCATGGAGATCAAGAAAACTGGCATGTCCTGAATTTTGGATGCTCTATTTTTATCTACAATGCTAAGGGACTAGGTATTTTTATTTTTCTTGAAGTGGTGACAAAATTGTGCAACAGACTGTCCCTTTGTCTACTGTAACTGAGCCACTGAATTACAACTGTTTTCCAGACTGCGTGGTGCTCTTTCCATCCCAACAGACTAGACCTATTTTCTGCCTCTTTGACAAACATGATCCACTTCTCTTTCATATCTCCTCAAATTCCTGACCAAAAATGACCATTATGACAGAATGAACGAGGAAGAGAGGAGATGGGTTGGGAGTCTGTAAGGTCTTGCTTCTCTCTTCCTTATTGGCAGTGGCTTGAGCTCCCAAACCAGCAGAGATCTAGGGCCTTATAGTGAAAGAGAAAAAGAGTATTTTTCTTACTGAAAATACTATAATGTCCCTAGTGGTTTTCCATTCAAATTTTTCAGAAATTATAATGTGGATTTTATATTACTATTATTATTACTATCAATATCAATATCAATATCAATATCAATATCAATATCATATCAATATCAATATCAATATCATAATAATAATAGGATGGAAAATTTCAAAACAATCACCATGAAAACACCACTAGAGTACTGTTTCCTATTTGAAAGCAGCTATGTCTTCTCATTTCTCAGGCTTTCCTGTAAGCCCTTCCATTATGTGATGTAGTCGTTCTTCCTTTGTCCTGCTTTCTGGCTTATGTGTCATTATTTTTCTGTCCTTCCTCATTACTTTTTTTCTCTTTTCTTCTTGTAGGTGTGATAGCAGTTGTCATATTCATTCTACTTTGCATCACAGCCATAGCCATACGCATTTATAAAAAAAAAGACGCATACTCAAAAAATGAGGCAAAAGGATCTGAAAATGAAGACAGTGCTGAATCTGCATTGAAAAGTGAGCTCAGCATGCAAAATACAGCCAATGAAAATCAAAAGGAATACTTCTTCTGATTGTCATTTATGATTTGATCCAATAAAATAATGTGACAGTCTGACTTTCTTGTTAAGCCAGGGGGCTCTCACTGGACAGAAAAATTCTTGCACACTATTCTAAATGCAGTGGATTTGAGACTTGCTATACTCAATATGTGCAGTCTCAGTGATTGCTGTAGCGGGCCTCTTTAAATTACATGCATTCCTTAGCTATTATACCGTAAATGCATTTTATGTAACAGTGAATTAGATATTGTAGCCAATTTCATTGTTGGTAGTTTCCGACTGTTCTAATGTGACCTTCTACAAATGAAGTTTAATGTACACACTGGATATGATTTTTGAATGGGAAAATTGTTATTAATTTATTCCTATCATTTTCTTTAAAATTTGATTGATGACTTTTGTTCAAGGTGAAAGGTAGATTCTAATACTTTGTGTTACTAAAGAAATTCTGCTGTGCTGCATTATGGTGATCCGTCTTACTTCCTCAAACTGAAAATGCCTTTTGAGCTGATGTTGACTGGTGTCAGCATCTGCTTGTGAGCCATGGCATTTGATGTCCAGGACAAACTGTATTTATTTCCCTTGGGATGTGACTGATACCTTCATTATCCCTTCCTTTTGGCAGGCTTAGTACACTGAAGAGTGTACAGTGGGTTGAAATATTTTAAAATCTCTTTTGCAGTAGATTTTCACTTACAGTCAAATGATGGCACCAAGAGACTCACACATACTCTGGGCATTTTGAATAAAATTGGGGGGAAAAAAAGACAAGACCTTTGCTTGGAAAGATCAAATAAAAGACTAAAAGTAATTAATTTATCAAGAGTGGAAACACTAAAAGATGATCAAGGTTGCTTTCAAGGTTACTTTCCCTGGAAATTAGTGACTGAAATTAGGGATGCTTCTGTCAAGAAGTTATGCTCAGTGCACTATCTGGGATGTATTCTCTGGAACTGTTGTATCTATGATTTGCTTCAGACCTCAAGACTATTTTTTTCTGAGTTATAGAAATTGTACAGTGTCTGCTACATTAACACTTTCATTTGCACTCTTAATAGTACCTACTATACATCTGTGAGATGAGGTCTGATTACACCACTCAAAATTAAATAGGTGCTTACTATGCTGACAGAGTAAATGCAAGCTATCTATGTTGTACAAACAAATTGTTAGATATGAAAGCTAGGTTTAAGTTGTCTACAAAGAAGATTGTAAGGTCATTTTAGACACCAAAGGGTATCTGAAATACCCATGTGGCCTGATGTGAATGTCATAGGTTCTACAAAAAGTATGTGTCTTTTGGAAGAGACATACAGGAATTGGGCATCATAAATGGCATTAGATGACAATATTTAGGTAACTGACCCACGCAAAGCATTTTTCAGCTTTCCCCATTCAGATGACTGAGTGTCTAGTGCTTGGATCTGAGAAAACAAACAGGAGGATTTCTGTGACCTTGTAGACTTGAGTTTGAAATTTAAATATCTTCCAGAATTGATTTGTATCTACTCTCATTTAAAGCAATGAGAATTCTCATTTTTATTCTATTAGAAAAATCAAAGCTCGACTATAGGTTGTGAAGTTTAGAAAATGTTAATCATAGGTGCCCAACAACATTATAAAGACATGGAAAACTGACATGGTATGCCAAAACCTATAGTAAGTAAATTTCTTTACATAAATGGTAATTGTGAATATAAGCATCCAGCAGATATTTTCATTTAGAACTTATTTTCTTCTACCAGTCTTTACTTTCTATTTTCAGAATTCTACCATTCCTTTCTACTTCCTTCTAAACAGATTCATTTAATTTTTAGGAAAAAAATATTTCCTGTTTTTGGGTGCCTAGAGGTTCTGCAGTCATAAATTGTTCAGATTAATATGTAGTGCTTTCTTGTTTTCATTTTTGCAATTCTGTTTGCATCCCTGATAGATTAATTAGGCTGAGGACCTGGGATCAAGAACTGTATCTATGTTGTGGATTTGATACAGTTTGCTTCATGATTAGAGGTGACCTTTAGGAAGGGCAGAGTACTGGACTATTCCAAATGAGTGACTTTAATATCCTGTTTGTGGATGGGGAGTGGTGGAGGTGAAAGCCTCACATGAGTCATGACAAGAAGACTTTTAATTATTAAGTTTACTACTTTGAACCTTCTCATCTACTTTATGGCTCCTTTTTGAGGCTGTGACCTAAGTTGCATTAAATTCAAGAGAAGCCCTTCCATGGACTCCTCTGCAACCAAAGCCTCTGCATTTCAGGTTTTCCCTTTCTGCTACAGACATGCAGGTATCCACTTTTTGTGCCACTTTTATCAACAGAGTTATCTGCAGGGATGTGTCCCAGTCAAGTCAATTTTTTATCAGGATGTAGTAACAATGTGAGACAAAACCTACAAGACAATGATGATTATAGTACACCAAAGCAGATATTTTGATTGAATGATAAAAGACAGATTGTCTTTTATCTTAACTTTCATACAAGCGTTACTCATATAAACCTAATAAAGCTTAAAGTCTACCCACAACAGGACAAGTTGGAAGAATGTAAACCTAACTTTTCAGTCACTTGTTCTTAGTTTTATTGCCTTGTAAAGTTTTATTATGCGTCTTCATGGAGAGAAAGTTGTCTTTCCTTACTTTGTTTGGTTCCAAATGAATATTTGCTTTCCCTGTTCCTCAGAATTTTTAAATGGAACAGGATGGGAAAAGCTTAGTAAAATCCCTGTTCACAGACTAGCTAAAAAGATGGAGGAAGATAAAAATGCCTGTATGAGTGGCACATTATTTCATTCAAAGACTTCTTTTTAGGTATTTTATTTTGTGAGGGATTCTAAGAGGAAAAAGATATATGGATTTTGCTGAATGAACATCTGTAGATTTGTAGAATAAATCAATTACATCTCCCTGAAGATGCAAATGCCCATTTTCATCCGTAGGAACAGTGATCATATGTTTGTCACCTTAATCTAAAATATACGTGTTCGAAATCAATGAAGCAGCATTTTTCATTACTTGCTGCATTTCTATGGGGATAAAAAAATGGTGGCACCGAAGTGCGCTAAAATGTCATACAACATTGTGCTGTCCCTTTTCTGATTCTCTATTCCATTGTGTGACTTTTCACCTCACTGTTAATAAAGACTTTTTAAAATAAAGTGAGGAAAATATTTTTTAAAAGAATTTGTATTAAAAAGTTTAAAACTGAAAACAATATACTGATTTTTTTTTCAACAGTAAATATATGTAGAAGTGCACATAATATATTGGTGAGTGTGGTTATTTATAGATATTTTGGAGCACTAATCCAACAAATTTGCTATGCATTGACACATTTTCCATGGCAAATATACTTTTTCTTAAGTACATTAGAAAATAAATATCTACATGTATGCTGGTACATTTTTAAAGCTTTGTGTGGGCTCTAGCTACAAAGGGCTTATAATTATTTATGTACTCAACATTTAGTGTATAAATATGATTTAGTTAGGTTTTGGGAAAACATTTTGCAATACATCCAGTGTTGTGTAAATGAAAAATATATTATAAACCAAGTGCACAACTTAACATGAAATGTAGTCACAGTCAAAATAAATTTACAATATTGTTGTTCTTGGCAGAAACATACAAGGAAAAAGGCATGTAAAGGACAAAATGCCTTTAAGTAATCATCTGCATAAATTCAGAACATGCAATTATTGAAAGTTAGCAGAGGATTGATAAGAAAATATCCCTTTGAAATAGAATTAATTATCTTTAGAAGTAATTGTAGTCATTTACACTCAAGGCACTCAAGGCAGAGATATAGCCACATAAACCATATGATGCTACAGGAAAAGAATTTTCTTAGTAACAGAAAAAATATTTCCAGAGTCAAAAAACCTAACTCTGAAAAAGCTTGTGCTCTAGTCTCTGAGTGCAATGCACTTTCTCTGGAGTAAATATGCAGAAACATGACAAATTAAGAACTTAATTCTGCAGTGAAAAGAATGATAATTGCTTAGTGTTTCTGATCATTTAATGACATTGTGCATTATCAAGAAGGAAGAAAAGTAAAAAATCTTACAGAAACCAGAGCTGACTAAAAAGATACCAGTATAGAGGTATGGAAGTAGTTTCAGTGCTGAGTTTTTTTTAAGTGCACACAACAACATGCTAAAAAGAATATAGAACAGACAGGATATCCCTTTAAACTTCCTCTTTGTAGAACCTTCTCCTGAGGCCTTTTGGTGGTGGTGGTAAGGAAAAGAAGGGTTTAATGCATTTGAGTACAGAAATTCTGAAGCTGCTAATTTGAGAAACATAAACAAAACCACAAAGGTGTTCATAGACTGTGCTTTGCTAAGAAGTCATACTCATCTTCCTTCTTGAAGGACTGTCTGAAAAGTAATTTTTAACAAAAAAAAGGTCACTGTTCTTTGGATACGTTCCCCAAACGATCTTAAATCTTAGCTCTTCCTATTTCTAAGAAAATAATCAAATATCATCCCAGTGAGATGGATGCCCTTATGTCAAACTGACATAAAATTACATTTAAATTAATATGAATTTCTGATGTATGATGAAATGTTGATGTTCTTAACATGTTGTATAAATAACATTGAATAAATTATTCCTAAACTTATTAAATAGAATGGTAAATCGACAGTAAAAATCAATTTCAGCTTATGAGGAAATGTGTGTGTAGACACGTGCACGGACATGAGCTATGAAGTCAGTGCTAAGATTCTTTAAGTTTTATCATTTACTTTGTATTATGTCAAATATTGAAAAAATGTCCAGAGTTCAGAGCAATCCTCCCCACTACTTTCTGAAATATTCAAACCACTTCAACAAATAGTTGAGATTTTCGGGGTTTTTTCAAGGGGGCAAAAAATTGATCTTGAAGGCTCCTCCAGGACTGTAAGAGGTAGACAGCCAGACTGCTGATAGAAAAGGTTTCAGCATCCCTTACACAAAGACAGGGCTTTTTTTTTTTTTTTCCTTTCTTTCTTTTTTTAGTTTTCTAGTTGCATCTAGGGCTTGAGAAATCATTTGACTGATATAAAAATAAATTTCATACACCCATACATAAATCACTACATTGAACATCATATTTAAGCTACTGTGTAATATCTGTCCTAAATAATTTGTTACTAATCTTTTACCCAGCTAGCATGTCCTTCACCGATTCAATTGAAGTGTACTTCTCCTTGTCATTCACCTGATTTTATGTAGAACCAGGGCTCATGCCTTTGGATTAGGTGAGACACTGGGCATCAAAAAAAAGATTCCTAAATCTGAGAAGGGAAACAGATACTCAAAATCCTTCTGAAGTCCAAGAAAATTGAAGATAAATTGTCATTGAATTGGACCACAGGTTTCATCACTGTGAATTTGTCATCAGGAACCTAATGATAACAGTATAAAAAAATTATTCAGATAATGCTTATATTCTTCTACAAACAAATTGATACCAGATAGGGCCTGGTAATCTTTGTTATACTTCTTAGCACAGCACAGTATTTTTTGTCTTTAACATACTGATACCTACAAGAACTTAATTCAAGAACAATGCAATATTTTTGGTATCTGTGAACTGATGGTTTATTTTTTTCAAAAGCAACAGTGCCTTGCAAGCAATTTATAAGGCCAATGTGCATTTATCTAAAAGCAACCATCATAAAGTCTGGATTAAAAACAGGAAATCTGCAAGACATCCTTCACTACATATTATAAATGCAGTGATACACACCTGTCTATAAACTATCTAAGTAATTAACAGAATTTCAGTACACTTCTCTACAGTTTGTGGACTGAACTCTGAGAAGCACAAGATTATCTATCCCACTTTTAGATGTATGGCCCTGAAAAAAGCCATTGACCTTAATATTCCATTTATAAAATGCAAAGAATATACTGAACTTTTGACTAGCTTGTTTTATTAATATTTGTGAAGCCCTTAGAAGATGAAAGGTTTTATGTAAATAGCATTATAATTGAAATGAGATCCTATCTTTTATTCAGCAAAAAAATTATATAGTAACTAATATTAATTATCTGTATTTGTTTTAATACATTTATTTCAGGAGATGGTCTGTTTCCTTCAGTCAGAAGTAATAGCATTTTCCTGTTCTTTTATCCATAGAGTAACTCATGAATAAATAGTAGAAAAACAGACCTTGGACTACTTGGTGCAGTATAGATTTGATTGCATGTCTTCTTATATCAGAAAATTAGAGCCCAGAACATTTTCATCTAAATAGATGGGAGATAGTTGAAATAAACAAGACAGGTGTCATACAGATAAATACCAAACAATAATTACAACAACACATCTACATTCTTACAAAATGTTTCCTGCTAACTCATCAGTTCCAAGGGAGTATCATGTGTAGATGTTTTAATGTTCTTGGTAATTTCATCAGCTTCATTAATCTAATTTTCTGCTATTTTTAGTTACTATAGTTACTCTTCTACCCATGGCATGCCATATTTTATTTTCTAGAAGACAGGATAAAAAATGTACTGTTTTCTAATACCCTGAAATCTATTGCCCATAGAAACACTACTTATCAACATCAAATAATCTTGAGTATTCTATACGAAGAGGCAAATCTAAAAGTAAATATATACTGACGTGGTCTTTGGTTGTTTTGTGGTTTGGGTCTTTTTTTGTTACCTGCCCCATCCGAACACCCTCAGAGTAAACAGAAAAGGCTTTGCCACTTTTAGCTACATCCTATTTGTGAATAAATTATTTCAAAAGGATCCTATAGGATGTTAATATTTATTAAGAAAACATTCATAATCTTTCAGTAGTTGCAGCCCCAAAATATATCCTCTCTATGTTTTAATTAAAAGTATTATTAAACATTCTTTATGTGGTGTAATTTTTTTTTTTCTCCACTGCACTCTATGACACTGGAAATAAAGGTTTATATCTCAATGGTTACAAATGGTAACCATTCAGGCATGGTTCCCTCACTATGGCAGTTCAAAAACTTTACCTGTGAAATGCTTTGATATTTACAGGTACAAACAGGAAATACTTTTCCAATTATGGTGTTTCAACTAAAAAAGCATAAAGGATCTTATTCTTGCACAGCAAAGACACCCCATGAAATTAAAATTCAACTGGATTGTTTAGTGTCATGATCTGTAAATCAGCAACTCACACTTAAGTTATTGGTGTTGTGCTGCTATGAATTTTTCTGCTTTGGTGTTCAAATTCAATAAATATACATCTGATTCAAAGTATTTTTTTCATAATTCTGTCACAAGCATAAAAATTCTATGTTTCAGTTTTTTACAGATAAATCCTACTGGAAATTAGCAGTTAAATATGGAATAGGATTTTTAAATGTTTTATATATTCCTTTATGTAACACATTTATAAAGTTCATTTATTTTTAGAGAGTACTGTGAGGGATATATGATTTATTCCCAGAAGTCATAATAGGAATAAAAGGACAAAATTCATAGAAAAGGAGAAGAATATAGAACAGGATTTTTTTGATAAAACTTTTTATAAAGTTCTGAAAGTTTGCTTTTAGGATATTCTTGTACAGATATTTTTTTAATTCATACGAAGTGCTTATTTGGGATCATGTCACCAAGTATATAAATTTTAAATTATTTCTTTTGTAAAAACAAACTAACAAATTTTAGTTTCAAGCTGGTATTTAGATGTCTGTTTGCCTCAGTAAAGTGCTTTAATATGCAAATTAAGCACAGCATGAAAAGCTTATTATGTACATTCTCTCTATGTCTGGTACATTCTCCCTGAAAAATAATAATAATTAACAGCCCCCTGAAACAGGAAGATCTTTGAGTGTCTACAGTTCCTTCACAGTATCATTTTATGATTACAAGTAAACCTATGTAGTTAGAAACTAATTAGGAAAGCATTAGAAAATGCTTGTTATTCAGTATTCTAGAATGGTTAACTGCTACATTTGAAAAAATAAATGCTTTTTAAATGAGTCAAATAATCCATATTTTGGCAGTAAGGCTGCCCTTGTACAGTACCTGCCTGTCCACTCTGACACTAGTCATTAAGAATCATTTCTCCACTGCCAAATTCACCTTAGGGATCTATAGTATACTGTAATATACTGAAAAACTAAACATTATTGCAGCAAATATGTCTTACTGCTTCACACTGCCTCTTTTAAATTAATCTAGGAATTTCTTTATGCTTTGCTTATAATCGTATATCTAGTGGAGAACCTATAGTTGTAATTATTTAAAAGGTAGCTGCAGTGGAGGTTCTATGAGGTGTCTTTTGTACCATGAGTTAGCTCACAGTAGGTGTCTGCACTGCCAGCTCACGCCTGGTTTGTTTCCATCTCACTGAATTGCGTCTCTCCAAACTGTGTTTCAGTGCTCCTGAGATGAATTCATGGGAAAAGCTCCTGTCACCCAACCTTGGTGCCAAGGTCTCCAAGGTGTGATCCATTGTAGCTGACCAGGCATCATCAACCATGTAGTTCTTTGCAGCTCTAGGACCAGCTTGAATTTGGGAGGAAGCATGCATGCTTGTGTTTCTACAAAACACTAACCTGCAGCAGGCACATAGGGATGTATCACACCTGGAAACTTTTCTTATTCCACACACAGTAAAAAGAATAGGAGGATCAAGGGTGGCAGGTATTTCTAGAAACAATTAAAAAAAAATTAGGACCCTCATAAATCAACTGAGTACAGTTCTTTCCCTGTGTAATTGACAATGTCAGAGCAATGATGCAATGCAGCCGCTCCAGGGTATGTGAGGCATTAAGAACAGTGAATTTGGAAGGAATTTATAGTTTAAAAAAATTTAAATAATACCACCCTCAAATTTCCAGCATGGCATAATATTATTTAAGAAATCCATGCATAATACTCTATATCCATTGGGTTATGTCAACAAACTTCTACCATGCTAGCTACTTACCTCCTGCTGGGAACAGAGACATCCCATTCAAAGCTCTTTTTCAAAGTTCCAGAAGACAAATGTCAGGCAATATCTGGCAGAGACAGTAATATGAGGCAAAATAAGACCTCATAACACGGGGCAGAAGTCAGTCTTCCTCCCTCACTCAGGATAAGCAAGATCTTCAAAAACATTTGAGTTGATTCAGGGAGCAGTTACCTTTTCAGTGGTCTGAACAAAATTACTAAACCTTCAGCTCACAGAATCATAAAATGGAAGGGAACTCTAGGGGTCATCTGATCCAACTTCCCTACTTATGCAGGGCCACCAGTAAGAAGTTGCCTGAAACCATAACAAGATTGCTTTTAAAAGTAGCTAAGGATGGAGACTTCACAATCTTTCAGTAATGTCTGTCAGTGATAAATCACCCTCACGGTAAAAAAAGTTCTTCATGATGTTCAGGAAGAGTGTCCAGTATGTCTATTCACGCCCACAGTCACTCTCCTGTCACTGGGCAGCAATGGAATGGGCATTTACGCCTGCCCTTCAGTCATTTATGTACATGGGTGAATTCCACTCTGAGTATTGTCTTCACCAGGCTCAACATTCCCATTTCTCTTAGCCTTTGTTCATGGGAGAGACCACCAATGCCTTAATAATCATTGTGGCCCTTTCCTAGTCACTCCAGTGAGGAAGAAGGATCAAGTCTCTCAGGGCTTCGCTGCAGGGCACACTGCTGATTTATGTTCAACC
Source organism: Muscicapa striata striata (assembly GCA_030060385.1). NCBI lineage: Eukaryota > Metazoa > Chordata > Aves > Passeriformes > Muscicapidae > Muscicapa > Muscicapa striata. The sequence continues at coordinate 2,619,218 of JAREIS010000070.1, forward strand.
TTGTTCCACCAGGACTCACAGGTAATTTTCTCAAAAGCTACTCTCCAGATGGATGACCTCAGCATATACTAAGGCAGGGGCCTATTTCTCTCCACAAACAGAGTTTTTATCTATAAACTGATCACATTGATTGGATGTGCTGAAAAGCATGGCACTGACATTATAAACACCATTAATAAGCCTAATTTCTTCATTAGTCTTTACTTTTACTCAAAATGACAACACTTAATTTATTGTAATCAAAGCCTATATAAATATCTAACTAGGCTATGTAAAAAGGTAGTGTTTCAGCATGCTATAAAAAGAGATCCAGCAATCCTTGTGTTTTTGCAGTTGTCTTTATGCTGTGCATGTGTGTGTGTGTGTGAAGATCAATGGCAGAGTGAACGATAACATTTTGGTTTTATACTGACTGTGATCACATCTCTCACTTTTCACTTTCTTTAGAGTGGAAACTTCTTGGTACTAGAAGTAATGTGGCTCCATGAGGTGCAGGAAAAAGCATTAGTCAAATGGCCACCAATTCTTTTCTTTATGTACATTCTAGATGTCAGATTAGCCTTAAACACTAGCTAATAAAATAGAATTATGGCAATGACAAATCAAAGCATATTCCATAGCATTGGTATTTTCAGGACAAATTGTACCAATGTTAATCTTCCCATAAGTTCTTGACTGAATTAGTTTGTGAATACATTTCATATAACAAATTTTATTAAATTTTACTACATTGTTTCAACATATTGTAAAGTTATGTGTTCTACAATAAAAGAAAAATGACTTAAAAACTAAAAGGAAGCCCTCTTGAAAATAATCAGAGTCATATGTGATAATAGACATCAAATATCTATGTGTCTTTAGGATACACTCAGTAAAATAAACTCAAACAACAAAAACCTTAAACAAGTTGGAACACTTTTTTTTTTTTTTTTTTAATAAACTTTCAGTCACAACATTTCTTTTAAAAAACTCCCGCAGGAGAAATACAAACTGTCTGGTACAGTGCAAATAGCTTGCAGTTGATATACATGCAGAGCTTAAGAGATTAGTGTATCTGGTGGCTTAAGAATTTTAACTGTGCATTTCCCTAGACTGTGTATTCCTTATTTAATACATCATTCTTCCTGGATTTTTATTGTTTGGGTTTGTTTTTTTGTTGGTTATTTTATTGCCTATAATCTGGCTGAAAATTCAAGGTGTCACATTATTATTTTTATCTTAGAGGTGTCAAGAGATTTTAACTTAAACAATGATCCTGTTGCAGTAATGGAAAAAATACACACACATGCAGACATTCGGTATTAAATGGAAAGAGTCTCAAACAGTCTATCTACTCAATGACAGAAACAGACACAGTAAATGAATTGACCAAAACACAGAAAAATTAACAGGGCTAGAAGCTGATCCCATCACTCCATTTCTTCTCTTCAGCCACCAGTTCAATTTGCCTCCACACAAAACAATTCTACTTAATTTGTCTCATATATGAATCATCTCCTGTAATTCTATAAATAAGAGTTGTAACTGAATTGCATCTCCTCCAATATATTTTCAAATATAAAGTAAAAATAAAAAGAAAAAAACAATGCCTTTATTTTATAGCTGGTTCTCATTAAACTTCTGCTAACGCTTTTTGAATGTCCAAATTACAAAACTGTCCTTAGCCATAGTTCTTTAAACAGCAGGAAATAGTTTTAAAAATATTTTTTGTGCTGTCTGTGTGTGTTTGTCTATATTTCTCACTTTCTCAGGATGCTGTGAGTGATTTGTCGTTGAATTGGATTCTTTGACAACAATGTATACCCAAGAAACATTGAAAAGGATTTATGAAAACTCAGGGTTATGAGAGCCTTTCATATGGAATAATTACACTCATGGCTTATTCCCTTCAGGCTGTATCAATCAGTATTTAGGAGAATGGGGTCTTAATCATATATTTCCCTTTAATTCTGTATGTTTCCCTGAAATGCACTAGAATAATCACTATGGGATATACAATTTTTATGTCTTCTGTATGAATGAAAGATAAAACCTCAATGGCAAACTAAGAAACCATCAATGGCAAAACTGTTGTTGCTAGTGCACTGACACCAGTCGTTCTTGACTTTTTAATGCAGAGCACAGATGTTGTTTCATCCTGTCCTTGTTTTTTTAGACATATATTTCTCAAAGTGATTATTTTCAAGAAAAATACTGTAACAATCATTCCTGAGTTCATTGTGCACTTGTATATTACATAAAATGGTATCTATTAAATAAACCATTCTAGATAATTTATTAAATGGGCAAGAAATTTACATTTTTCAAATTCTGCACTGCTAGGTTAGCTCTCCTACATTCTATAACAATGGTTTTCTTTTCCTAACGTAGCTGACAGGCAGTTATTGCCCTGTGGAGCTGACCTCACCTGTGGGCATGTTCTGAGACCTGCTGGCAATGCTCTTTGGAAGTGCTCCCAGATGAAAGCACTGGTGAAGGCAAACTGAAGCCTTATTCAGTGTCATCCCAAGCAAGGCCAGACAGGAATGCCAGTTTGGAATGCCAGTGCTCAAGCCCTCAGCACCTTGCCTATTTATTTGAAAAGTTTTTCTGGCCATCTGGACAATCAGGGCAAGAGAAGGGAGGTTTAAACAGCTCAGATGGATTCTGCCCTTTCAAAGTGGTGAATATATAACCAAGAGCAGAGAAATACAGGAGGTCTTTTTATTAGTGCAAGGCTTATGGAAGGTGAACAGGTTGACTTGACAATTATTCCTAATTAAGTTCTAACACATTTTTATTGTCTTGTGTATTTATCTTGCCGTTTTAGGTTTTATTACTTTAAATTATTTGAATTTGGTTTTTTGTCTGGATACTTATTCTTAGAGTGATTTCAGAATTTTTTGCTCACATGAAATTTCTAAGTCCTAAGATAAACTGAGGACTTAGCAAAATACGTAAGGCATCTCTACACTTTCAATTCTTGAACTTATAGAAATACCTCTTTAGCTTTGGAAAAGGATTCCACATGAACATTAGATTAGTAACTTTTCCACTGAAGAAACTGTAAGACAGTCACAACAGGATGAAATGTTTTGCTCCATGTGACTTTTCATTGATCGTGGAAGCACAATATCATGGGTTTTTTAGTAGGTAAACAGGTAAGACTTCTATTAACACAGATTTCAATCAGTGTTAGAAGGCATTCTTTTAAGACTCTGAAAAAAATTAAGTTCAACTTTTGGATCAGGTATGGATGACTACAACAGCTCATGAGACTGTCATTTTTTCCTCTCTTTACAGCTTTCTGCCTATTTATTGTTGCTTCTAATGGACTGTGAGATTTTCTATTTCCCAGAAACAGTGTGTTTGAAAGGAAATAGAGAGCCTGAAGTAAGGAAAATTAGAAATAAAAGTAAAAATACTTTTTAGGTAATTGTGTTCATTTCTTTGAACAGAGCTGAAAAAATTTTTCTTCACCCCTCTCTATCAGTTCATTATATTCACTGCAATGTTATTCAATTCTAAACCAACAAAAGTAATGACAGTCAAATTGGTGGCATTCAGAGGGCTAAGGTATAAGAAAGCTAGCAATGAAAAAGGTCTGGAGACCTCTTTTTTCCATAATCTTGTATGAAATATGCATGCATTTTATAATCTGAAGTAAAACCACTTGACAGCAAGCAAGAGCAAATAGGATTGAGTTAAAATGTGTCTTCAGCTTCAGGAAAAGAGAAGACACATTTTCACGGCATAAAGATCTCCTTAGATCACCTACAAATAGCATATTTGGTTATTTAAACTTCTAAATTTCATAAACTAATCAATAGTTCAAAAAGTGAATTTCATTGCTAAATAATGACAGACAACCTGTCAGCCTCAAAAAATACATATAAAAAGAGTTTTAGACTAAGATTTTTGCAATATGGGAATCTTCTTTGGGGATTAAAATGAAATTGTCAGGAGTTTATGCATCCCCCAGCTAAAAAAAACCACTTTGGAATCAAATTACTGAAGCAGATGTAGTAACAGTTTTTGCAGCTCTAGCACTGAGTAGGAGGATGAAGCCTTGAGAGCCTCTTTTCCAAGCCTTTCTCAATGCCTCTACTTCTGTGGAAAAAAAAGAATGAACTCCTTTGGTGGCAGGTAAGTGGTACACAGGGTAGAAAACAGGGAGAGGTTGTCAGGTGACTGCTGCCATTATTTTTTAGGCCTGCTGCAGCTGTGGGTCAAGCTTCCCTACATTTAATGCAATGAAACAATGTTTGGTGGGCATTCAGGCACATGCACAAGATAACCTGTGCTGCACAGAAAATGTGAAAGCAAATTTTCTAGTTTCTGAATCAATGTAGACACAAAAGTATTTATTTTGAAGATTTTTAAGGAAATGTTATTGTAAGAGACAATACAAACCAGTACTAACATTAGAGATAGCATGGAATAAACATTTAACAGCCTCCCAGATCTATCTAAAGAAGTTTAAGAGTTCACAACTTTGAGAAAAACTTGAGAATTATAAAAGTGTAAAGTTGTCTGTCTTTAGGATTTAATTGCCTAAGTTTCTTCATGACCTCAGCAACACAGAGATCTAGAAATCTTATGTGTATTATAAATATATATGTTATGTAAAACATTTCAAGTCATCTTCTTTCTTTCCCCTGCTCTTTTTTTATTTTGCCCCACTTTCACTTTATCAAAGGCAAAATATTTTCAGTTTCATCATTTAAAATTATTTTGTTATTACAGCAGGCATGTTGATTTGTAATTTTCTATCACTTAAAAAGGAAATCCATCCTTGCCTCACACTCACCTCCCAAAAAAAGGCTTTTTTTGAAAAATGTATTCCTTCCCTGCAGTACTCACTGTGAGTTCTAATGGAATTTCAAGTTCCTTAATACCATTAGGATTATTATCTATTTCTTATACAGAATGAAACTGTAGAAAACAGCTTGTGAGGTTAAGTTGGAAAAAGCCTACATCTGAAAACAGATTGTGACTGTTCTGTGAAGCAGTATCAACAAACTGGAAGTACTTGTAGCACATAAACATAAAAAAACTTATGTTAGTGACATGATTGCAATATTTAATTTTCATTTAGAATTGATTTATTGCAGCAAGGGCTAGAAAACAGTTGAGGTAAAACTATGGCAGCTAGTATATAAACTATATAAAACTATAGCTTGTAGTGCTTCTGTTGTTAGCAGTGTAGCATGTGCTGCAAGTATTCTCATAAATAATGGCACCAAAAATGTGTTTTCCTCAGTACTGTTTCCCAGATTTCAAATATACAGGAGCAAAAGCCAAAGTAGCATGTCAGGGTGCAAGACAAGAGGGAGATGATAAAGGTAGGAGTTCAGCTTACTGTTTCTCTTTCTTGCAGTCAGAACCTTTTCCCTGTTATCAGAATGTTGTTCACTGCCCCAGAGCAGACCTTGAAAGTGAAAACAGAGGTCACTGGGCTGCCTGCAGGGAGGAAAAAATAATCTAAAAATAAAGCTAGCCTTTTATATTCTGCTACCTCCTAGTGTAGGTATTTTAATTTTACATACAGAATGTATGTCTCTAAAAATTTCCACTTTACTAATTTTCTCTTGCTCTACTTGCAAAATCTGAGGGGTGCTTTGAAAGCTCATCCTTCATTATGTTAAAAGATAATGTTTAATAATAAAATAGAACTTGCAAACTTCATTGCTGATGTGAAATTTGGAGATAAGCTCTGAGATTTTTTTTTGCAGCCTAGTAAGAATGGATTTGTCTTGTGGTGCTACAGATAAACAATCCAGTACACAAAATAAGTCTACTGGGGTCCAGAATAAAACATGTAACAGAGATCAGGTGAAAAACACTCCTGTGAAGGTGTGTTTGCAAATAAGAAATGCGTCCTTGTCTCTAACCTTTGTACATTTGCTAGAGAGAAAATGCATTAATAAGGAATACTGAGGTGGATATACTATATGTTAATTCTGAGTCAAAGTTCATGTTAGGAGCACATAGTGGCAAATGTGTAAGTATTTCAGTCAAAATTAATCAGATTTAGGATTAGCTTGTTTCCAATTTCACAGTGTATAGTTTACAAACCTCCTAGGCAGTAGCAAAAAAATATACCTTACTGAGCTACCATGGGTCAGATGGAAAAATAGATTATGATGCTTAATACCTTACAAACATACACTAATATTGAAAATCTCTTTCTCAGCAAAACTGAATGATAAACAAATGGCCCTTGCAAGCAGCACTATTGCTATTCCCTGGCTCTAAACTCCAGATATATTTCCCGGCGCACCCCAGTCTTTGGTGCAAAACCAAAAAGAAAGATATCCAGAATTCATTTTAAACAAGGGCTCATAGTCATCCTTTACAATACATTTAAAAGTCCTAGTTTGCAGCTGAGAATCAGGAAGTACATAGATTTCATTTGTCTATAGATACATTTTGCTACTTCTTTCTTATTTAAAGAGGAGATACTATAAAATCTTAAGTGAGAGCTAGGAGTCAAAAGGCCGAAAAACTTTATTCTTGATAAAGAAACCATGTAGCAACCCAAATGCAAACTGGAAAGAAAATATTTTTGTTCATGATTTGCTGCCCCTTCGCAGAACCATTCCTATGGTGAAGTTAGGGAGCAAAGCAATAGACAGAAAAAAAAATTGAGAAGAAAATATGAGTGTGAGGGGGCAAATAAAACTTAAGAGGAATAAGAATATAGCTTGGATCCCAAGCTATCCCAATTGCAAATGTTTCTTGTTCTGTTCCCAGAGATGAGATATTTTCTGGGTCAAATGAAGAAGGCTGTATTAGTCGCCAAGGTTAATTTATTCAATTTTCTTGCAAATAAATTTAGACATAGTTTAAGTCAGCTCTGAGCAACAGAAAGTAACCTCAGCTAGGTGGTGTAATCAGCATTACTGGAGGCCATTCCTTCTTCCTTAATCTTCCTCAGACACACAGAAAGTGTCTTTCAGTATGCAACATAATTCTATATATTTACAGCAAAATATTGTAGCATCTACTATATATTACATACATAATAGGCTTCTGTGTTATATATAGTAGATGATCGTATATATAGATAGATAGATAGATAGATAGATAGATAGATAGATAGATAGATAGATAGATATAGATATATATATACACTATATATAGTTATGTTATAATGTTGTATCGTATATTGCGCATATAATATATTGAGGTATTGTAGTAGACAATGTTGTAATATTTTCCTTAAAGCACCAATAAATTATTTCTGTTGCCATTATCACAAGAATAATTTCTATTTCATACTGAAGGAAAATATGTGGAATCAAATGGATTTCTGCAGCCCTGTGTGTAAATGACCTCCAAACTTTGAGGCCTTTTCTCCTGGAGTTGACTAGACTATTTTCCTAAATCATAGTCTTATTATTCAAGCTGGAGGAAAAAAGCTGGGGAAAAGAATTGAAAATGTGTTTGGACCTTTTCCTTTCCTTTGTGCAAGTGGCTGGCATATTTTTTCCATGTTTCCATATTTTTATATTGAAAAATATTGCAAATGGTCTTAGATGTTTCCAAATATATTCAAGTTGTTTAAAAGAATGCTAACCTGGCATTTATTAATTCTTCATTGTAGACAAGAAAATATTAGGCCCAGGCAAGATACAAAATTGTTACAAAAGAGCTTATGTTTCAGGTTAACCTAATAAATTTCAAAAATCATTCACTTTTACTCTCTGTCTAGATCCCAATTTCACTCTGAATAAGTTGCAAATGCAATGCTAAATATAAATATTCTTCGAATTTATAATGCAAAACAATATTCATTCAGGTATACAAAAAAACTTAACATTCTTGACAAGTTCATGCAATTTATTGTAATTTTTTTTTCTACTAGATTAATTCCATATTTCATCACTCATGCAGATTTAATAATTCTCAGTTTGCTCCTGCTTTATACCTTTGACATCTATCTCTAATAATCTACACCTATATCCATAACACTGATAGCTCTTTAAATAAGTAACTGGTGCAATGTGGTGCAGTACAGCATATTCAAATGCTGAATTATTTCATTTTAAGAACTTCACATATAATGACAATTTCATCATTTGAAATGTCATGTCTGTACTTAAACCTTGAAAAAAATAATAATCTTGTGATTTACTTAGTAGTAAACATCTGGCTGTCCTTTATTGCTACCTACCACACAAAAAATAACGAAAAAGCAAATTCGCTCAGGAGATCTTTAGCCTTAAAAACAGATATCAATGCATTTATGGTGAAAGCAAATAGTTTACTTTTTCTTTTTTCCAGAACTATCTTAATTCTGGGGTTCTAAGTTTTGAAAGCCACCCTTTTCTTATGGTTCAAGGCTCTTTTAATGCAAATACAGAATCTCACTTATTCTGGATTTGAATAATATATAATATGCCCTCAGAAAATTCAAATCACCAGAATCCTAAAAACTAAAGATAAAGGGGATTTATCTTCTTAACATAGTCTCCTTCCAGTGACATTACATTGATTCATTTAAGTGCTGATTTAGTCTGCTCAAAAGTAGAGGATCTGAACCTGAGATAGCAGTAAGCTGAAAAAGAAGATCCAGAAGTGAAAAGGATAAAATGGTGTTGGACACGGATTAGCTCTGACCATAAAACTGGCACCAGAGGCAGAAAAGGAATCTTGTCAGGCAATACTGAAATGTGATTTTCACTTACCTGCCTACTGTGTTCTTTTACTGACAGTTCTTATAGTTTAAAGATGAGGGTCAATATTAGGGAAGAACCAAATATGTACCAGGACCATGTGACTTTTTCCATGTGACATACATCTGCCAAACCTAGTGACTTTATTCCAGATTTGGTTTTGATGTTGTCAGAATTCTTTCATGATTCACTTATTAGAATTCCAAAATTACCCCTCCTCAAATTTCCTTGACTTCTCCAAGCATATTTTCCACAATTTGACATATGCCAAATTTCGTCTCTAAAGTATAAAAACAGGAAAAGACAGTCTACAAAAGGAGAAAAAAGAAAGCATCCTTCAGGATGCTTCGGGACTCTGATATGAAAAACTGTGTCAGTTTCCTTGCAAAATGGAAAAGTTCAGATGCACTATGCATCTGAAAATAAAAATATAAATATAAATACTGAAGAAAACATAATATACTGTCTATAAGCAGACATGAAAATGACTTCTGCAGAAAGTAAGAAATAAACGTAGCTTGGGAGTTCTGAACTCTTGAATGCACTGTTCAAAACTGAGATCTGAAGTTTAGTCAGAATTTCACTGCGTAAAATGAGTGTAGAAAGAAAGAGAAGCCCTTAGTAGTTTCCTTAAGAGACAGATTATTGTAGACAGATTATTGTATCTTATAAACAGCTGAGTGTTATAATTTTGTCATATTTATTAGTCTGATACCACTGCTGCTCAATGGTGGGTTATATGAATTTTAATCAATGTTACTTTTTTTGGGGTCTTTCATCCTTGAAACATCTTTATATAACTGACCCAGAAGTAATGTGTAGTCTTAGGGATCATATTGGATATGAGATAAAATGGAAACAGCAAGATCTTTGATCTTGTATGCAAATTTAAAAAATATATATTGTTTAATTATTTATTTTAATTGATTTTTCTCTTACATGAGTATACCCAACTGTGGCCATTGGAGACCAAGACTACAGTCTGGGTCTCCATACCATTTTCCAAGTTTGCCTGTCACTAAGTACAAAGTCTGCTGGGAACAGATAATAGTAAGTTAGCACAGTGACTACTCAATTATCCAATGACCTTGGAGCTTGTTACCTGAAATGGATCGTGTGAGAACATCAGCATTCCTTTTTTACTGGTTGTGCTGGGGACACGTGGCGCAGGGAGGAGAAGGGAGCCCAGCCCCCAAGAGAACCTCTTGGAGAGCGTGAGGGCTTGAAACAAGAGAACAGTCCCCTCTCTGGGAGATGCCCCTGAGGCTGCGGGGACCAATCAGAGACCTGGATTGGTGATTGACAGCCCAGGAAACCAATTGGAAGGTTGCTTCGCTTTCACAAATCACAGGGAAAAAGGGTTGGTTGGGTCTTTTTAGCCTTCTAGTCGAGGAGGTGAGCAGATCTGGGGCTCTGGCCCCGGCATGGGGCCCGGCCCGAGCCCCGGCAGGGGGAGGGCCTGGCCCCGGAAAGGCCCTGGTGTGGACCTGGCCTGGCCTGGCACTGGGGGGAGCCCAGCACAGCCGGCTCGGCTCGGCCCCTGGCCCCGCACGACCCTGGCAGGGCTCAACTCGGCCCGGTATTTCCTTCTCCATGCAGCATGGCCGAGCGGGGGATGGGAGAGCTACCGAGGCTCTCCTTTCCCCCTGTTCTGATAAGAAAGGCTCCAGCCAAGCCCGCAGCAGAAGGAGGTCCAGCCGTCTCCATGTGGTCCCCTGGTGGCCATGGTTTTTTTCCCGGCGTGGCTTCAGCCTGGCTCCTTACTTTCTGGATACAAGTTTAAGTGCCTGGATGAGACTCTAGATTTTTTCCTGAGCTCCCCGGAATGAAAGGAATAAAAGAAAGAAGAATTACAGAAGTCGGCGGAATGCAGACAAAGTTCCTCATGGAAGGAGAGATTGAAAAGAGGCCACTGATAAGTACCTGAAGACCTTTTTTTTTTTTTTGTGGGCTTTAGGGGACTGTGACTTCACTGAAATTCCTTTAAACTGTGGAATATACTTGGGGAGGTGAAGTGCTTGAGATGTAGACTTTTTTTGCCTCGGGAAGTAAAGCTCTCTGTTTTGGGACTGGAATATTGAACAGAGACATTTGATGAAGAATGAGATAAAGAGACTTTTGTGTTCTCAGCAGCCTGCCTTTAAAATGACACCCCATGTGTTTCAGCTACCCATCATAAAGCTCTGGAAGGACTGTGAGAATGTGAGGAAAAATCATAATTTGTAGTTTCCGGGCGGATGCAAGTTATGAGAGTGAGACACTCCTAAGCCTAAACTTAAAAAAGGACTTTTCTCTCTAGAGTGAACTGAAATTATTATTTAAGTAGATGACTGACTGAAGTGTTTTTCTGTAAGTTGCTGTTATGAGGAAAGGGGGAGGAGGGAACAATCTAGAAATCTCATTCTGAATTATTTTGTGTTATTAATAAATTTCTTCTTATACCCTTTTGAGTTTTAAGCCTGCTTTGTCTTTACTCCTAAATGCTATCCCCAAGCAAAGTTAAATATATTAAAATTGGCAAACCTAAGTCACACTGTGACACCTGTGCATTTCAGAACTTATTCCATAAAGTTATGCCACTGCTTACATTATGTCCATCTAACAAAATTCTGCATTTCCTAGCTCCTAGAAGCCCTTATATCTGTACCAGAATTTGGCACTGATGTACAATTCGCTAACAGATAAACTGATGTATATTTCACTCACAGTTTACTGAATTTTCAAGGAAACTTCTGACCATTAAAGAGAAATTGCAGTGCTGTCAGTGATTGATTTCTCCACATCCTAACAACTGCAGTAATTTCTCTGTAGTTAAAAATCCAGTCTGAATCTCTGGCCCCTGGACCCTTACTTGTGTTAACGGTTTCCATGTCCAACAATATTACAGTTTCCATCATTTTTACTACCTCCACAAATCTTCCCAGGAGATATCTGAGCAACAGATTTGTCACCTCCTGATTGAAATGTATCACATATTCTTCAGTGAAATCCTTAAAAGTAGAAGAGGCTGACTGGAAGAAGAGCTGAAAGATCTTAGTCCCTGGGATGCTGAAGTACTTCGAAACAGTAGGATTTCTTTGTATAAGGAAGCTCCAACCGATACATAAAAAAAAAAACTACATCAGCCCTGTTTGACTTGATTGATCACAATGCACAAGATTTACCTCTCTTACAGTGAGAATAATTTTTTTTTTTAATTACTAGTCCTTGTTCAATGGCCAACAAACTAAACATACATGAAGGTATTATAAAAATATGAAAAAGTCTCTGAAATTTGAATCAATAGTGATCAGAAATTGATCATAATGACCCATGGATAAAATTTAGCTATCAACCCAGTAAGATCTGCGACACATGTGACAGTATAATAAAGGATGGCTTAGGGGAAACCAGGCTGATTGTATTAGAGCATCTCAAATAACCCATTAGCATTCAGTTACCTGAATGCCAGCTCTTACTTGCATAATAATATATCTGTCAAATAGTAAAGACCATCTCCTTTAATTTATTTGAAATCTTCTTGCTGAGGTTTTAGGAAGTCTTTAATACCTAGGTACAACAGGAACATTTTTTCTGTAAGTACCGAAGAACTACTGCTGTATGAAACCTGAATGTTGTTTACTGATGATAAGTTTATTCTATGTTATTTGAGACACATATTTTATTATTTCCTTACATTTTTTCAATTGTTTAACCCAGCTAAGGTGGTTTTTTTGTCCGTTTCCACATAATGTTATTTTAAAAATGGATTAATACTACTGTTCTGCTCTTTGCAGGACACATAAAAGTAGCAGATGAGTTCACAGCTGATAAAGGTTAAAACTCTGAATTTCATTTGCAGATTTTTAGCCTGAATGTCTGACATGAGAATATCAGTGTCATCTCTTATGAGGATATTTGTAAGTTAGTTTAATGTTCTAGTTAATTGAAAGAGCTGATAGAAATAGCAAGCTCCTAGATTATTCTTGTTGGGGTAGAAATATTTAAATATTTACCCAATAAATATCTAACCTATAACATCATAATGAAGAGCATTTTTCCTTCACCTATTAATTTTTAAAAGAAAAAAAAATTGTTCCTAGACTTTAAGACTACTAACATGTACTAAAATGGAAAAAAATACTAGAAATAAATATGGTGGAAAATTTTTTTTTCTAAGCTCTTCCAGTGATAAGAGTGTTTTGCGTGAAATTATTTTCAAGGTCTACTTCTGCTAGCTAAATAAAAAATAGGGCTATATAATACATACCAAAAGGCAAAAATTAGCATATTTGCAGCCATCTGGTTGTCTGGATGTGGTTTTCTAGAAATGGCTGATGGTTAGATGGGTATCAGAATCTGGTTCATTACATCAATACCTGTAATAGCATAACACTATGCTTGCAAGTTTGCCTAGCACCATGTTCTTCTCGGAGGTGGGATAGAGCTATGAAATAGCTCTGCGGCTGTTCCTGGAGGCAGTGGCCCTTGTTGACAGTGATTCTGGGGCCAGTGCAGTCCACTGAGCAGGTTGGAGATGTTGTCATGTGATGTCTACAAGTGAATGGAAGATTGAAGGGCTAGATTTTCTGGCTTGTCAGGAATGCTAGAACACCCTCATGCAGAAAAAGCAGAGCAAAGGTTGTGTCCCCAAAGAATGTGTAATCAGCTAAACATCTCTAGGGGCCTAAATATGAATTTCGGTTACAAGCAGATTTTGGCAACACTAGAATGACGCTGTAACACAGTTTAATGAACACTTAGTTAAATTTAACAAGAGAATGATTTTACCAAACGGGATCAGGGACCTTGTTATGTCCAAACAGAGGAAGTATCAAAACTAAGAAATTGCCTCTCTGGATCAGGTCAGTGCTCCGTCTGGTGCTGAGGCAGGAACCTGACAGTGACAGATTCTCCAGAGGAAGGCACAACCAGCTGCTGACCTGGCTGCTGGCAGACTTTCTAATTTTCTCCAACAGCAGTGGCAATGACTGGCAGATGCTCTGAGGTATGGAGATTTACATTTTTATCCTATCAAAGCATTAGTTTATGTTTTTTATTTACATGTGAATGCAAAATTGTTTTTCTGTGTCCTTAGTTATAATCCCTATGACCTTTTATGAGTAAGCCCCAAAGTTCTGGGGCTGGCAGTACATGTCATAGAAGATTTTCCTCCTCCTCCTCAGTCTTTCCTTTGTTACTTCCAACACACCTGCACCTCCACAAAAAAGGAAAAAAATGGTATTTTTTTAACTCAAAAGAAAAGACTGAGGGCAAGGTAATGGAGAGGCTATATTCAAAATGATAATAAAGTTTTGGCAACCTTGTCAAACTTGGAGTGATGTTCTTATTTCTCATATACATGGGATTGCTGGAGGAGCTGTCAGGGTTGGGGAGGACTTTCACATGCCAGAAGAAGCTCTTCCAGCCAACTGCACAATGTGCAACTGTTTGGGTTGTCCAAAAAATTAGTGCTGAATAAGAGTAAGGGTTTAAATGTTTGTTTGACAGTCACAGCCAGTCTGAATCTCACAGCTTCTGAGACTGCTGTTCCCTCGGATGTGCAAATAGGTAGCCTGTATTGCCCATGTGAAGGCAGGCAGTGAAATTTCACTGGCATGTTGACCTGAGGAAGGCATGCAATACAAACAGGCATCCCTTTGCTCTTATTGCAAGAGGTCTGTCCATTGTGCCCATCAACATGCGTATAGATGCATTTGTGGAGGATTTTATCACCTAAGACTTAGGATCACTAAGCTTTTAAACAAGTTCTGAGATTTTAGGTACTCAGCATGCTCTTTGTACTGGCTGACAGAGTTGTATGTGGAAAAAATTATTCACAAGCACAGAGGGCTGTAATAGCTCGTCTAATGTGGTGAGCTCCACCAAGAAATACTCATAAGTTACTAATAAGAAGTGGGTCTTAGAAAGAGAGTCAAAATATCTGGGTGGTTTTCAATATGATGTCTTTCTTTCAGAGGCTAAAAGTATAGGTCAGATGATGAACAGTTTAACTTCCAAATACAGTTTATATCAATGAGCAGACATAGTTGAAAGGATGTGTGTATTGAATTTCAATTTTCTCATAAAGTTTAATCAAGATTTGCACTGAAGTAAAATCAGTATAACATAGGAACCAAGATCCTCTGAACAGGTTTGAAAAGAGAAGTTTTCTCTGCTGCATAGAACATAATGAAATAACTTGGAAAGAAAATTAGCATATAATTTTCTATTTCTTTCTCTGAAAGAAAGTTATCATGAAGTTTAACATGTGCAATTTCCTTAATGTGTAATTTCACCATACTTGGTTTTTATAATGTAATATATTTGCATATTGGCACACTGAGTTTTGCCAGTTGTGGAACAAAAAATATTCCTACTACACTTTTAAAAGATCAAACTCATAGTAAGCATTATCAGTAAAAAATGGTGAAAAAAATCAACAAATATAAAAACTAATAAAACAAATTGTAGAAAAGATGCAAGAGCTAGAAGGGCTGATGGAGAGAGAGAGATGGCTGTTTTTATCTAATATCTCATTTTATTATACCAAAACTGAGACAGCTCTGGTACTGCTGTATGGTCCAGCATGCAAGGAAATATATTTCTCCTGTAAAGACACTGAAGTGTTGCAGTGTGTTTCTTGTTAACCCTCAACATCAAAGCCTGCACAAGGACAGCCATCATCCCTGAGCCTCGAGGCATTCTTCACCACATGTCGACTGGCCAGAAGTCATTGGAGAAGACAAGCCTTGGATAGAGTGTGGACTCCAGCGAGGTGAAGATTACCTTCACCTTGGCGAAGTGTTGAACACAGGGGCAAATATGATGCTCATCCCCACCACCAGATGGCCATCACATTGGGAATTGCAACCTGTGATAGGTAAAGTAGAGGGCATTGGGGGTACACGAGTAGCTAAATGATCTAAAAACATTGGCCAAATTGAAGGGCCAAATGGGCAATTGGTCAGTGTACGCCCATTCATTTTAGATTATAAAGTTCCCCTGTGGGGGAGAGATGCCATGTCCCAATGGAGAGTGAAAATTGAAATCCCGAAAATCCCTTGGAATTTTTCATAACGGCAGCTGATGAGCACCCTGTCCAGAAGCTGAATGGAAAACTCAGTCTGGGTAAATCAGTGGCCGCTGAATAAAAAAAAAAAAGGCGCTCAATGAACTTGTAGAGGAACAGTTAGCATAAGGCAAAATTTTGCCAACCACTAGTCCTTGGAATTCCCCGGTCTTTGTTATCAGGAAGCCAGGAAATGACAAGTGGTGTCTCCTCCATGACCTCAGAGAAATTAACAAAATCATTGAAGACATGGGGTCTCTTCAACCAGGAATGCTCTCCCCATTGACACTCCCCCAAAACCAGAATTCAACACTTATTGATATAAAGACTGTTTCTTCCAGATTCCCCTTGACCCTGCCGATGCCTCATGTTGGGCATCAACTCTCGCGATGGCCAGAGCTGCACTCACTTTGCCACTACGGTCCCATGCCTAGAGTGGGTTGCACTCCAGGAACAGGAGGCCTTAGATGTGGCTCGAGCTATGGCTCCATGGCCTTTTGGCTGTCAGATTGTGTTTGAAGGAGGAAAGGAGGAGGGGGAGGGTTTTTGCACAGGATAAAAAGGATTTATTACTTTGGGGAATCTGTGGGGCAAAAGACAAAGATGGCGAAAGTGCAAAAATTTAAATATGGAGGAGGTTCAAGGGGAAGGTACAAATTCCTAGCAAATTGGAGAAATTCTGAGGAGGGATAAAGGGTAGGATTCACAAAGGCATTATCCAATGAGAGAGGTAGAGGGGAATACTGGGTCACATGGACTAATGAGACATGGAGTTTTAGGGGATTTCCTAAGGGAAATTCCAAGCAGGGGGCTAGCACAAAACAGGATTGAAAGAGAATTCAGGACAGATTGACAAGGGGTGGGAGGATATAATTTAGCTCAGGCAAAAACAGAATATATCATTAACAAGAAACACAATGCAACACCAAAATGGCTGAAAAGACACCTCAGAGTAATTAAGAAACACAAGAAAAAAGCAAAAAGTATTGTCTGCTGGAAGAGGAACTGGGCATAGTTGTCTACAATTCTGAAACAAATGCTGAAGTAGAACTGTTTTGTCAGAGAGCGTCTGAAAATCTGCATTTGTTCATGCTGCTGGCATAGCAGGTTTTCAGGTAATAGTCATCTCCAAATGGCCATCTCTATCAGGTAAACAACCACAGCCTCTCCAGGACACCGGATCCCTGTTATCACTGCCCATGTTGTGCCCACCCATCTGACTCAGATAGGATGCAGAAAGCCGATTGTATAAAAAGAGAGGAACACTGCCCTCTCTAGGTCCCTATTGATTTAAAATACATAAACTAAGAAGTGAGTTATCTAGTGGGAAAAAAAAAAAAAAAAATCAATGATTTTTTATTGTGTAGGTCTTCATGCAGTCTACATCTACCTCAGAGAATTCTCTTATTTCAGAAAAACATACCACTAATTGTTGTTTGAACATTAAATTTATGTGTCTTCCTCTGTTTATTTCCAGGACCACAGGCACTTGCACTCTTAGATATGGAGCCTGCATGGGGTGATATAATATTTAATGAATCTCTTTTATCACCAAAATCATATGAAAAATAACTTTCTGTCCTTTTAATTAAATTGGAAGGATAAAAATCTGAGGCTGTGTCTTTAGAAGTAAAAGCCATTTTATCAGCAGGGTGTTTTTGTTAATTTGTTTTAGTCGGGTATTTAAGTTAATTCAGATGAAAACAATATTTGAATCTATTTTTTGACTTGTGTTTCTGTTGATTTATAATACTTTAATGTTGAGGTTGGGCTCTACCAATAAATTGAATTGAAAAAAAAAGAATTTTGGGTTTTTTCATTGGTTTTGGCTTTTTAAGTTGTTCATTTTGCCACTAAATGTTTTCAAATATTTGTTAAGATAAAGGTACTACAAATTTATTTATTAAATTTACTAAAGTGACTGTATTTATCAGCTTCCAAAAAGGTTTCTGTTTTCTCCTAGTAATGGGGTAAATATCCATGGCAAGATTTGTGTGTCTTTTGAAAGAACTTACCAGTCTCTCCTCTGGCAGAAACTTCCTTCGTAAACCTCACTTGATCTGGTGTGTGCTTTGTAGAAATCTGACTGATTTACTCCTTCACTGTTTTTACTTTCATTCTAGCCCTGTTCTTCCCAAGAACATCAATTCAACACCTTGATTTTTAATATGTATCCTTTCCTTCTTTGAGTTATCCATAGAGAGTGGTCTACTTTATTTGACTGATTATTAGACAATTCCTTCCATCTCTGAGTCATTGCTTTAGTATGAAATTACTTTTGTGTAGAGTCTTATAATCCCCAAAAAAGAAATTCACTAAAAAAGTATTGTACAAACAGGTGAACAGGCATAAGTGGCTATAGCTCATTTCTGGGCTCTTGGATGAGGCTACTCACTATTATAATCAAGCATTTTGGGGTGAAGTATTTGAGTTTTGGTTTATTAATTTGAGTTTGGATGACTGATGCAAGTTTTTTTATTATTTTATAACAAACCACAGTTCTGGACCTATAATAGAATAACTATATGAGTGACCTAGCTTTCAAATAAGATCTATTTTCACTATTATTTCATTGTCCTTCACTATTTTGAAAACAGACTTTGAAACTAGAAACTTCCTATTATGTCTGATGAAGAAAGGTCTGACTTTATCATGTTTATTTGAGAAATCAGATTTTGCCCACAGTAATCCATTATTTATACTTGCCAAGCTTTTCTGAAATGAATTTCAGTGATTTGGAAGATTTTATGTAAAAGAATATGACAGAAGTTTTTCAGCTTGTCAGATAATTTGACTGGCTATGCATAAGTACTAAGGATTTTAATAATTACTGTTCTGCATGTAATGCTTCTTGCAAATGTAATTCATCTTTCTTGACTTTTTTGTCAGATGCCTGAAGTGGCTGCTTCTATTTGAAATTGTAATTTGGTGGTAATTTGAAGTCACCATGGCTCAGATTTTGGTATTGGTTAGTGTTACTAAGCATTCATGCAATAAGGAATAATCAGTTTACTGAACTATACAAGGTATTTTATATAATTATGATTTATGCTTGTGTGTGTGTGTGTGTGTGTGTGTGTGTGCATACAGTTTTAAAAGAGAGAGAGGAAGAAAACCTTGTATTTCTTGTGTGACCAAAACCACAGAGAACAGAAGTAACTGGCTAATATTTCAACACATTTGCAGTTTTCTCTTAACCAAAAGGAAAATTGTGTGCATTTTGCTCCAGCTATCTACATGTGACAGGTGCCTCCTTAGTGACCATAGTCAGACTGCAATAGGTTAGAGAAATCCCCAGGTTACTCTAATCTGTAAAGATCTTGAATAAAAACATCAGGGAATGCCATTTCTTTCCTTATGCAACACAGGATTTCCTCTTAGCAGAGAAGGCTCTAAAGTGTTATAAGGTAAAGGACTGACAAATTCAAGGTAATACTTTCTAGTCCTTTAAATATATTAATTACTACTGCTGTCATACTCTAGAGGGCTATTATATGTTCAGATTTTTTTTTTTTTTTTTTTGCAACTTTGCATTCTCTTTCTGCAGTTGCTTGTGCTATTTTTCAAGCAAATACACACATAAGAAAGCATAGAGAGTGAGTACACAGCAAAAAGATGTGGCTGTTTCTCCTAAACTCCTACCCCAGTGTCAAAGCAGGCCTGAAGAGAGCTGGATTACAGTAATCTGAAATGTAAATTACAGTGAGAAAACCACTCCAACACTGTGCTGCCTTCGTGCTGGTGGTCGTGTACCTGTGAGACTGCCCTAGCAACATCAGGCTATAGTCTAACTTCAGACTAGAGTTGCCAGCACACAGTCATTGGCTCCATCAAGACTTTTCTCATCTCCACTTTGCTAGACAGAGGAATAACTCAGCCCTGATAAGCCAGAAAATCCTAAACAAGGCAGTGTGTCACATGAGAGATGCCCGGGAATGAAAGATACTTCCAGTGTGTATTAAACTAGGTACAAAATATAAGTCTTACCTTCAGGCATTGTCCCAGCTTTATTGCACAACTGCAGTACAGGATATATTCTGTTTTCCTAACAGAGTACATTTATTTTCTAATTGCCATGGCGTGTAATTATAATCCAATCATTTATTTTTACTTCCACTTAAGTATTGATTCAAGATTGTTACCAAAATGTCTTTATATTAATCCCAAGTAGACATTATATAAAAATATAATTCTTAATTTGTGTGGTTTTTAATGTTAATGTAAATTAGCTAGTTATTTTTTTGCCATAGTTTGAGTACACAGAAATAAATGTGCTTAAGTTGTTACTTGTTTTAGGGGAAAATTGTTAGATTTCCCCATTACTTTTGGTGAAACGTAAACTTGTCTTTATAAACACTCACAAAACGTATTAGTGTGTTTTTAGAACTGTTGTCTTATTTTGTAAAAATCACTTTTCTGAATTAGCTGAGGAACAGAACAACAAGACAAGGCAAAGCCAATCTGACAAGGCCAAATACTCTATAATTATTGTTAAAAGAAACCCTTTCGTAGTTACTTGAAGATATCAAAGGCAAAGAAAGCCCATGAGAGGAGAAAAATCCTCCAAAACAACTAAATAAATGGAGGAACAGTTCAGTTAAGAACCTGAACCACTTTCAGGTTTCCTTTTCTCCCTGAATTGGCTGAATTGAAAAGTAAACAAATACAGGTTTGTCAGTTGGGGTTTTCGTGGGGATTTTGTGTTTAATCAGTGAATATAATCTTAATTATAAGGGGTCTCTACTTCCTCGAAGACTAATTTTATTACAAGAAAAATTTAAGAGGTATGAATAAAAACAAAACAAAACACATGGAAACAATCAAACACATAAAAGTCAAACTCCACAAAATGAAGCCTTGTGTCCTTTCAATCTGTCCTGAAAATGGGAGTAATAGATTCCTGGATAATAGGTTCCTGGGATAAGTGTGGCTGTGTGTGTATATAATTATGCATCTGGAGGGTGTGTGGAAAGTTTTATAATCTGTCTAAAAGTTATAAAAGGTGTTTTATTCAACTTTATGTGTATAATTAAAAGAAAAAAAAATTGCAAAATTAAGGAGCAACCTCATACAATCTTGCAAAAATCATCCAGCTGAAACAAGGTGAGTTCTGCTTGCCATGCTGCTGATTTTCTTTTAAAATTTGTTTTAGTGCTTTTGATTTACTAAAAAAAAAAAACTAGAAAATTTTTAGCATAAGAGCATATATAGTAAAGTGGTACATCTCAGAAGAAAAAATGTTCATTTGCAGAACTCTAGCATGTTAAGTAATCTTTTACAGTATTATATGAACAGGACTGCTTTCATTTTCTTTTCAGAAAGTGACTTCCAGAACCATACAATAATTGCTGCTAGGCTGCTCTTCACAGAGGAAAGAAAAACCAGCAGCGCTATGATCTTACAACCCTCAAGGGAGCAAAAATATTTTGTCCATGTAAGTTTTATGTATGTGAGTTTCAACATCTGCTTGAAATGCTAACTGGGTTTATTTCAGCTCCAGGAAAGAAGTTTAACATCAAATTCAAAGTAAATGAAGCAAAATAAAGAGAATCTTAGAATTTTGCTGATCTCATACTGGTCTAACGACCAGTCATGGTCAACATAGATGTAAAATCATGTATGAATGTTGCTCAAATGTACTTAATTGTTACCTACACAACACTTTCATATGCTTTGGGAGTATTAGGTCATCTCTTATCATGTATGTGTGAAAGTTTTGAGTTGGAGACTGTCTCCTGTCCTTGCCTGAACAGGAATAAATCATATTTATCTTTTCTATTTAAGTGTTCTTTATCTTTTATCAGTTTATCTTTTCTATTTATTTAAGTGTTTGTGAGAGACAGGGAGAGAAGTTGTATCAATAGGAGGATGGCCCAAAGATTCAGGGGAGTACTGTGAAATACACACCCTCTGATGAGTAACAAAAGGTTTGCAAAAGCAGTGTGAATTGAGGCATTGCCCAAGGCAATTCCAAGGAGTATGCTTTCCTCTTCATTTTACCTGTTTTCTTGTTTAATTCCTCCTCTTTAAATGAGTTTCTATAAAAGTCAGTTAGAATTCTCTATTTCAGATGTGACATACCTGTAAATTGCTTTCATTCTTTCAATTTAACAGCTGTGGTCTAAGACTGAAAACAAAACACAGGAGCCAGCTAAACAACCAATCCAGACATACATCACATCACAGGAATCAAGCAAATAACCTGTAAACACTCAAAGAGCTTTTGGAAAAAGGTAAAATCCTTGTTATCCTTGTCTTTTAGGACAAGCATTTTACAATTTGTACAAAGCAAAGTCTCTCTTTTTGAAAAGTCTTTTAAAGCTACCTCCTTCTTCTTCTACATAGCCTTCAATATGTGGTGAATAAATTAACCAATGCAAATGAAATAAGACATTGAACAGTTAAAATTAAAAAACTCCACCCACTGAATTTTATGGAGAATGTAGTTATAACAAATGGAAGTTTGTGTTTCTCTCTCTATGCATATATGTACTATTTTTCACTATGATTGCACATTGAATATATAATTTTGATCATGTAAACAAGAAGAATGTCTGATGAGACCAGGACAAGTTTGTCAGAATAGTGATAAAAGAGCTTTTAAGATAAAAATAAGAAAATTATTTTTTCAAATGCTATAATACTGATGTACTTATCCTTTATTTCCCAATGTCTGTTATATTATCATGTGGGGGTTTTTATATAAAGCCAGAGACTATTCTAAAGATCAAAGCTACAAAGCCCCGAGTTCTTATAATGTATTTGTAACTATGATGCATTTTCCAAATAATTATTCACCCAGCAGCACCTCTTAACCCCAAGCAAAAATATCTTTATAGGTACATTCACAGATTACTGGAAATAATTAGTGGATTTGAATATTGAAATGACTGTAAACATCTTGCAAAAAGGCTAAGGTGAAATAAATTAATAAATGACTTGTAATTTGTTTATCGGCTTTTCTATATCTCTATATTATTGGCATTCATAAATATTAAATATTAAAAAATAAATATTAAGAATATCAGCTAAATAACACTCTTAGGCAGATTGATCACTTATAAGCATTTAATTTTTCATCCGTTTCTATGGGTTCTATTTCAAATTTACTACCCTTTTTTAATCTTTATTTGTATATTAGAGTCCCATAATATTTTATGCTGGCCACAACTTTTATATAGTTTGCCCCAGCCAGATACCACTTACAGCATGTGTAAGGAAACACAGCATTTATGGTCACCTTATTGATCTGACTTAATGTTGGGGGTTGAGTTTTTCTTATTACTGTGTCACCCAGGATCTTTGATGACTCTAGGCTCTGTTACATCCCTGAGAACGAACACAGACTGAGTGTGTCCATGGCTAAACTGGGTTAGTTTCTTCTGTTTTTGTCAGTAATTTTAATAACTGCTGTTGTTTTCTGCTTGTGTGGTTAGATATAGTAGTAAAGAGCTGTTACTTCTACCCCCTTATCTCTGCCT
Organism: Muscicapa striata striata; assembly: GCA_030060385.1. Lineage (NCBI taxonomy): Eukaryota > Metazoa > Chordata > Aves > Passeriformes > Muscicapidae > Muscicapa > Muscicapa striata. The sequence continues at coordinate 2,642,410 of JAREIS010000070.1, forward strand.
TGAGTCCTTGATTTCAAACAATTATAATACTTGGAGGGAGTGAAATTGAATTCTCTATTTCAAAAAAGAGAATCTTTTTCGTTTATTGGAAGACACCTGTCCTTCAAACCAAGACGCTTAAATACTTATATTTTTGAATTTTTTTGATTGATTGCAAATAAATTTTAGAGAATAGAAGAAATCAAGGCAGATACCTGCATACAACATTTGAGTATCTGCAGTCTTAGTTTGGTATCTGTTAAAAGGGAAACATCATTCATTCTTTTATTTCTATATCCCTAGTTATTTTTAAGCCATATATACCTGCTCTTAGAAGTCTTGTGAGAACATATCTGATGCTTAGTGTAGTGACAAATTGAGTCGTGTAGCCCTAAATCACTCAATTTTATTTTTCTTTTTCTTAATTTAGGGTAATTGCAATATGAATATCAATTATTTTAACTCCAAAGGCATACAAGCTTCTGAATAAAAACAGACTTTAAGTATCGTATTTGTGTTCTCTATCTGCATTCTGCCAGTCTATTTTAATTGCAGCTTTCATTACTCCGCTAGTAGTTGACTTCTGGAATCTGAAGTAGTGGTCTTTTCAAAATATGCCAAATAAGGCATTTGTCTTATAAAAAATTGCAACACTCTTTTTAAAATTTTTTTTTTTCACTGAATATCCATTTTATTTGAGGATTTTTTTGTTTGTTTGCTTTGTTGTTTTTGATTTTTATTGGGTAGTTCAGCCCTCTTTTCAGGGCTGCATAATTTTCTCTTTGTGGGGATTTATTCAAAGGTATTATGGAAGTTATACATACAACTTTCTTTTAAAAGGAATGTCCTGTTTTCTCCTTCTCACAATATTCCCCAGTACAGGTTAAAAATGGATGTTGAATTCTGACACCAACTCATCTCACACCACCCTACAAAGCAAATGCCTGAGCAAGCAGACAGAATATTTTCTTTCTGTAAGACAGATTAGTAGGTCATTTGCATAATCAAATCCAGTTACACAATATGCAAATTTTTTATTTTCCCTTGTAACTGCAGATCTAAGATGACATTTAAACTCCCTACCATATTTTGACAGCCAGAGAAATTTTGTATCTAGGTTTTGGGGGTTTATTTGTTAGTTTGTTTGTTTTTTTAATGTGGTTGGTTTACATTTTGTTGTTTTGTTGTTTTGTTTTTTAAAGTGTTAATAAAACTATTTATTTTTTATTTAAAAAAACCAACTAAATTTTAGGAGCTTGCTTTTTTTTTAAACAAAAAATCACTTAAGGAAATCTATTTACTGAAGCAGCTTAAAGTTGAGATTTAAATAGCTAGAAGACAAATTTATATGTGAAGAATGCTTAAATATATGTTAAATGTCTCCTAGACAATCAAATTTAAATTCGATTTAAATTTGAGAAAAAAGTAATTACTAAAGACAACATTAGATATAAATACTGAAAAGAGGGTATTTAGTATGCATCAAGTCTATTACTGCCTTGTATTGTCTGCATTGAGACACCTTATGTGACTAAGAAGGACATGGAAATTAAAAAATTGAAAACCTAATTTTTTAAAAAATAAAATATCTATAATTGAAATTTTTTTGCTGTGATAAACAGTGGTATGGTTTTGGAAGTGATAATTAAGGACATTGCTCCTATTAGTACAACAGTGAATTTGAAGGCATATGTCTATGATAGAGTGGGTAACAACTATGTTGTACCTCGACAGTTTGGATGTTTTTCATTACTTTATCTTGGCACTGAAAACTTTGCTGCAGTGTGTGAAGAAAATACTACAATAGGAGAGAGGAGAAAGACTTCTAAGTTTTCAGATGAATCAGAAGTTTATGAGGTAGTTTGCAGGAAGCAAAAGACTCCACACAGCCTTAAAGGCTGTTTTTACCTCTATCAGGGAAATATTTCATTAGAGGATCAGGAGAAAGAGCACAAATTCTCACTCCACCCGTACCTCTTCATCTTCTAGTCTGCACAGTTTTTTCATGTGCCCATGACTCCTTACCTGGACTTATCTAGTCTGTCAGCAGAAGCTGTAAACGTAACAATGTCCAAAATCCTACTGAAGGTACAATGTGCAGTCCTAAAATACAAGCATGGCCTTGCAGTTTCTTTGTCCCAGGCTTAGTTTGTTCATCTCAGCCCATCTTCAATTTATTCTCTCATCTCTTTCTGGGAGGACTAACCTTCCAGAGGCTATCCTTTTCAACTTTAAAGGATAATCAAAGGAAAGGGGAGACTGTCATCTGCTGTTCAGACCTCTATCTGGGACAGATTGTCATATTGAGACCAACTTCTAGCCTGAATTCGTCAAGAGATATTGTATTATTTGTATCAATTTTTTACTCTTCCAATATGATTGCTCTACCATTTGTTTTATTTGCCTAATCTTTTTTTTTTTTTTTTTTTTCTTTTGGGCTTAATCCTTTAAATTATTCTTTCTGGAGGGTTTCCACACCACTGAAGACCTCATTAGCAATGCCCCTGTCTTCTATTCCCTGTATTCTTCTTCCACATTGAAAAAAGGATTACTGACATTATTTATGATCTGTGTCAGCATTTCATTATCTTCACCTTAGAACAGATGCAATTATATACACACATAAAAGGAAGATGTTATTTAGTACAATGTGAAGCTAAGATGCTGTTTTTAGCATGTCATATTTAATAGAACAGGCCCTGGAGATCAAAACTTTAATAGGACACAACAGATAATATACAAATGCCATTTTGAGACCATTCCTAAAATCAAGTTATATCTTAAAACAAAGATAACATTGGTTTTTATATCAATACCAGGGGAAAGTGGGTAGAAAGAAATTTTTCAGCTTAAAGTCCCAGAGTTCAAAATATTTTTTTTCTCTTTCCTCTTAAATTATGAGCTTGAAATAAAGTTCTTGTGCTGTTTATTAAGAGATAAAAACACAACAGTAATAACTACCCAGTATTCTAAAACAGTCAAAGAGAAAAGAAAACTGTTTGGAAGGATCGTGTGCAAAAATAGTCTTTTGAAGCAGAATATAATTATAGTCCATCCTGGCGACAGAATTTATCACACTTATGTTTTAAGACCCTTTCTTTGCTGCTGAATGACATAATTTTTATTAAACAGGGACAGTAAGGTATATGCAGCTACTAATATCATCGCAGTGCTGGTTTTGGCTTAAGCAGAGTTAATGTTCTTCACTATAGCTACTATGTTTTGGATTTTTGCAGGTTGGTATAGATAAGGTAGAAATATTTCTGTTACTACTGAGCAGGGCTTACATGTGGCCAAATACTTTCCTGCAATTCATACTGACAGCCACTGAGTCAGCAGGAAATACACAAGAAGCTCTGAGGAGACACCGGAACGACAGCTGATCCAAACCAGAGGGATATTCCATAAAGATAACATGTTCAATATATAAAACTTAGGAAAGAAGGAGGAAGATGGGAATTCTCAGAGCTATGACATTTGTCTTCCTCATTAACCATGATTCATGTGCAGCCCTGCTTTCAAGGGGATGGCTGAACACCTGTCTGCCCACGGCAAGTGGAAAAAGAATTCCTGGTTTTATTTTGCTTTTGTGTGTGGCTTTTTTTTTTTTTTTTTACCAATAAACTGTATTTATCTCAACCCAAGAGTTTTCTCACTTTCCTTCTTCCCTAATTCTCTCCCATCCCACTGTGGAGAAGTGAGAAAGCAACTCATAGGGCTTAGTTGCTGACTGATTTTAAACCACGAAAATCACACAACAGCATCATTCAAGAACTGTATCACTGTATCATAGTCACATGTTGGTTTTCTTTTTAGTGATTACAGACTAATTGAGCTGATCAAATAATCTTTGCCATTAAACTTCATGGCATTTTCTCCAAGCTCCCTAACATGCTCCATTTATCTACTGGCAGTATGTGAGGACTCAGAAAAAATTATGATGAATTGTCTGCACCTATAAATTCAGCTTAAGCCAGAGAGCTTAAAGAGTAGCTGTGTGGGAGAGCTGTCATGGTGATTCTTCACCCCATGAAGAGTAGTAGATATTCATTCTTGTGTTTCAAATGACCATTTGTTATAGAAGGAATTATGAGATGAAATATTAAGGGCTAATTACATCATGAAAGAAAAAGCCAACATGCATAGGAGAAAACAAAGGCTGCTAAGAATTGTGAATCAAGAGGTAAGTCAAAAGAAGCCAAGTAACAGGAGAAAATCTGATAATTATTGGGGATGAAGAACTATCATGGCACAAAAGTGATAAGTAACATTAGCATAATAATGATAATGTGCCAAAAGGAAGGCAACATGAGTAATTTGATCTGAAATCTGTGTGTGCAAGAAAGAGCAGACCAAAAACTTAGGCTTGGCATTAAAGGGCAAATGTATAATTTAACCCATGTGAGCTGGGAGCTTCTTCTCCAAGAAAAGGGAATTTAGCACTTGAGCAAAATAACAAGCACAACATTTTAGTACAGTCTCTATGAGAAGATTTTCCTATTAAGCAGCAATGCATTTAGGATGCAAGGTCTGAGAAGGAGTGAGAAGTTGTCTGATACTGCAGGCCATCCAACAGCCTATTCTGTCTGCAATACCAAAGACTCCAAAGCCACACTAAAACACACAAAAATATCTTCTCCATTTAGAAAAATTGCTTCTCTCCTGGTAAATAAACCACCATTACTATGCAATTAATATATTTTTTGACTGCTTACTATGATTGGTTGAAATTGTTGTTAACCATATATTGAGGTTAATGATTGTGGAAAATTAATGTATTATGATTTTTCTATAGAAAAACATGATTTCTTAAAAAAATCAAGTATAATTTCTTACAGAGCAAGGAACTGGTTAGGAACATAAAGGTCAAACAAGAATTTAGTTTTAGGGGCTAGGAAATGGTTATGAGAGTGTAAGGCACCTCTCTCCATGTTATAATTGATGAGAATTGATAATAGTTTGAGTGGATTCAATAAATTGATTTTTTTTTTCCCCCTCAGGGATAAACTCATTAGCATGGGTTTAGAAGCAGACAACTGGCTTTGGGTTAACTTTCAGTGTATGAAAAAGCAGCAAATGTAGCTGCTGCACTGGAATCTGAAAGAAGCATCATGCTGCATTAAAGCAAAAAATAGTGTCTTTTAACTTTAAAAATGACAAAAGGAAGTCATTGAACTGTGCCATTGAGAATTAACCTACATTTGGGTGTTTTTTCCTTGCCCCTTTGAGATGATATCCAGCATACCAGCTCACTCACACGCAATATGATTACAGCAATGACTCCTACAGAAAGCCCAGACCAAGAGGCAGTTCATGGTAGATTTTCAGCATTGAAAAGAGAAACATCCTTGAGACAAAATGCCCATTTGAATTTAGAATTACGGAGTTTCAGGATCAAGACAAAAAATATGAACAAAGCTCCATCTCCTAGCTTGAGTGCCTGATGACATTCTTTTGACAAAAAAAAATTCTTTGTTCCAATGCATACTCATAAAATGCCGCTCAGAAGCTGTTTCAAAGACTGCAAGCTGTGTAACTTGATCAAGGCTTTTCACATACTCACTATGTTTTAGCTCCTGTCCATTGCCATTTGATGAGCACCAAGGGGGCAGAAAGCTCTACTACAATGTCTCATTACAGCCACTTTCAGTGGATTTTCACTCAATGCGTATTTCTTAGCTAGAAATTGTATATTGGAGAGAATATACAATAATACATCTGTGAACTAGCATAGACAAAAATGACATGTTATGACAGAACTTCATATGTTTTTGCATACATGATTTTCCCACAAAAGCTGAGATCACTGCAAGCAATAGAAATGAAGTCCTTATTTTATTCAAAGTTTACCATGTTCACTAGTGCTAAATTAGTTTTGCTCATGTTTGACCCAGAGGGCATCTTTCATCAACATCATAGCTCAGCTATAGGACTTTTCTAAGAAACTGCAGAAAATAGTGAATTAAGTTTGCACATGCTTCTAAAAAAAGTACCCATCTCATAGGATTTCTGATGCTACAGCTTTTAATATTTTGATACATACTTGCATTTGAACTGCAGTCATGTCAAGGTATAGTAATTGTGAGTAAATATTGAAGCACTTGTACCACTGTTTATATGTAAAAAGATGCCACTGCTAAATTAAATCTCCACTTAAGTTCTAAAGAGAAAACAGAAGTTAACTTTAAAACCACAAGTACACAAATTGATGGAATTATAGATAGCTAATTATTGTCTACAGCTCTTTTGGGAAGAATATAATTTTGGGGAGTTGGATGAGTAGAAAAACATATGCTAATTAACTTTCTATTTTCACTTTCATGTGGGATTTAACTGGATTCCCTAGAATAACATGTATTCTGAGGAAATGTCTCTGGTTCTGTACCCTGCAAAGAATCAAAGGAGAAGTCGCTAGCACTGTTTCCTGTGAAAACTGTTCTGAACATTGACTTTATTAAATCAATTAGTGTGAGGAAATAGTGTTAGATCAATATGATACTCACCTGAAAATGAGAAGTCAGATTTCAGGAAACAGAACATAAATATTGTTTCTAGAATTAATAATTTAGATAAGAAAGGACTCTGTTCACAACATCCACCTGCTTATGCAAAGCAGGGACAATTTATATCATGACCTTCATCTGTACTGATCTTCATCCAGTATCTTAAAACAGTAGGAATCCCAGAATTTCTAGGCAATGTCCTTTGGGGGCTTCAGTATCAGCACTGTGAAACATTTCTGATATCAAAATGGAATTTCCCTTGCTCCAGCTTTTCTTTTAACTTCTGTGCACACCAGGACAAATCTGGCTCTTTGCTTTCCAGATATTCCCAACAGCAGTAGGCTCTCTCACTGGCCCTCTCTGTTTCAGAATGAAGAAGGTTTCTTCACAGTCTCAGCCCTTCCTTTCCCAAGGTAAGAAGCCTCCATCTGTTATTAAACAAATTTCAAAATTTGATTTGGTTTCATCCAAAATGGAAAGCAATAGTAGAACTATAACTAGATGAACTTAAATGTTCCTGAACATAGCATTTAAATGCTTCTGCATGGCACTCTAAGGGATCTAACAATTTTATGAAGATTTTGCAGGCTTAGGTGAATTCTTCTGATTGATCTTGTTGTTGTTCTGAAAACAAAGAAATTGTTAGTGTACTGTTAGAGTTTAGCATTTACATGTGAGTAATTTATTGCTTTACCCTCATTAAGTATGATTGAAATGAACATTTCAGAGGAAAGCATAGTGGAAAAAAATTATCTTTGCAGTAGTCTTTTAGATTTTGATTGTTACTTAAATAAACTAGCACATCAAATTGAACCAATGCTGTCTATTTCAGGAGAAAGACTTGAAGGACTAAGACCTTTAAGGTTTTGAAATAAAGAAAAGTAACACAGGCATAAACAGCAACGACCATAAAAGCAGGCAAGTAAGCAAGCAAGCAAGCAAACAAGCAAACAAACAAACAAACGTTGCTTCTTAGAAAGAAGACATTGAGATGTGGATAAGTAAGTCAGGATATGACATTTCATATTTTCAACAAAAAACTTCTAATCAAACTTTCCAGCATCACAGATATATGTTCTTGGCAACACTGCAAAAAACGTAAAATCTACTTTAACATAGTTTTGCTAATAATATTTTGCTTGAGAAAGTTTAAAATGTGCTTATTATTTAAGAGTAGAACAATTTTTTGATAGAACAACCCCATATTTGACTTGCAGTACCTAGGTGACAGTGGCCTTTCTGAAATTTCATTAGAACTAATGTATAGGACAATTGTTATTTCTACTATATGCATCAATATACTAAGCATTTTAAAGACAGAATAGATATGAATAAGTATAGTAACAAAAGTAATTTTGAACTGCAGTCAGAAGCAATATGGCTGACAGAATTAACTGCAATATTAATCAATCACAAATTTTCAAGTCAAATCTACTAACTGATTAATCTAAATTTAGAAGGCAATATATGGAGTTTTAAAATCTTTTGTAAATAGGTGCTGTATAGGTGTTTATTTCCAAAGGAAATAAAAACTGCAACCAATTATAATAAAACTAAAATATTTAGGAATAGGCCAAATAACTTTTCTTTTTGAATCGGTGTACTCCAATACTCCTACTCTTCAAACCTCAATAGGTGGTAAAATATTTTAAGAATATGCTGTAAGCTTCATTTACTCATGAAAAACAATAATGGATGCCTTGTAAGCACAGAGTTACACACTGTGGGATTCTGCCACCTATCCTAAATTCTGGATTGTCAATTATTACTTCAATGCATTTCTTTTATGCCAGTGGGCTGGCCAATTAAATGTTGGTGAAACAACAGACTGCTGACTGAGTGCAGATATTTTTTAATTACAAAGCCTCAGACATACATATTACATTCCTAAATTGTAAGCTCGAAGGAGAAAACAAAGTTCTGGAAGCCAAGAGACAAATGGGAAATGAGTTAAGAACAAGGGAAAATCCTATTATGGGAACAGTGCAGAGAAAATAAATGAAATTTATCAGAAGTTAAAAATTAATTTCATAAATCAAATTTCAAAATAGCCAGACAAGGAAAGACTGCACTAATTAGCATATTTTTACATTTAATATAATTTTTTATCTGTTTTTCTTTTTTTTTTTCTTTCTGTGTTATCTTTAGGCATTGTATGCTGGTAATGATTTTAACAATCTCTTCAGAATATATTTTCATGCTTTTGATGGCTTTGTTTTATATGAGTACATGTGGTCTTTAGCTCTCAAACTTTAGAAAGAACAGTGTTGCATCTGTGTCCAGTTCTGGGCTATGCAGTACATGAGAGACAAGGAGCTACTGGAGAGGGTCCAGAGAAGGGCAAAAAGGATGATTTGGGGTCTGAACCACCTCTCTTATGAGGAGAGACTGCAGGAGCTGGGCCTGTTTAGTCTGGAGGAGAGGACTGAGCAGGCATCTCATTAATGCATGTAAATACCTCAAAGCAGGTGATATTTTAAGAGATTGGTGCCCAACTCTTTTCAGTGATGCCCAGCGACAGGAGGAGGAGCAGTGGCTATAAATTAAAACACAAGTAGTTCCACACCAGCATGAGGAAGAAATTCTTTATACTGAGGATATCCAAGCACTGGAACAGGCTGCCCAGGGAGGTCATGGTGTCTGCCTCTGGAGACATTCCAAAACATCTGGATGCATTCCGCCTTGGCAGGGGGATTGGAGTGGATGATCTCAACCATCTCGAGGTCCATTTGAACTCCTCTAACAATATTTTCATTCTGCGATCTAAAGTACAAAATTCGTTTTTTTCAGAAGTGAGCAAAATCATTGTGTTTGTGTTTTAAGAAACTAAAGTTCCCATCCTTATTCAGAATCATAAAGCAAAACCTTTAGTATGTATGCATGTATGCTTGCGCAGAAGCCTTATCAGAAATATGTGGGGGTCCAGGGTGTCCCTCTGGACCTTTTGTGGGTGCAAAGACCCCCCTGTCAGACCCTTTTGGGACCTCCAAGTGAGGCCAGGGGGGCCAGGGGGCTGGACCCTGCCCCAAGGGAAAATCTGCCAACATTGCAGGAAGAATTACAAGTCACAAAAATAAGTAAAGTGTAAATTAGAGTATTAGAATGTAGAATAAGTAGATTTTTGGATTGTTTATGATAAGGGCCATGTGGTAAGCATGGAGGATTTGGGGCGTGGTGTGCCACTTCCTCCTTCTTCTCTGTGCCATCCATGTTGGATGGAATGCTGGCAGCCACAGATTGGATGGGGACAAAACTGGACAGTGTAATAAGGTTGTACTGTATTGGAAGGTAATTGTAAATATTGAAGACGTAGTCTAGAGTATAAAAGATAAGTCCTGCCTCTCCCAGCGGGGCATTTGGTCATGGTCACCTTGCTGAGCAGACCTGTGTCAGCCTGGCTGGGACACTCTGTAGATAAGATACAATAAACAGCCATGAAAACAACAACAGAAGATCGTCTCCTGCAGTCTCTCTCCGGCGGCCTCAGAAAAACTCTGAATCCCAAACCACCTACATGTCCATCCGAGGAGGTCTCACGCCCATAAAGAGACCCTCGAACTGTGACATTTGGCGTCCCTGGGTGGGCAAGAGGGGCTCATGGCTGCTGTAGTTCACAAAGGTGGATACAGAGCCCAGACTCTGGAAACCCAGCTGAAGAAGAGGCACGCCGTGGAGGAGTGCAGAGAAGAAACCTTGACTCACTGCCAAGAAAAGCCAGCTGCCAGACTCGACTCGGAGAGACGAGAGGAGCCCGGGAACCCTCACTCCTGTGAACTGCTGGACGGTCTCAGGAACCTCCGAATTGATTTTGAATGCTCTGCTTCTGGGTAAGACAGTTGAGATTTCAGAAACACTATAGGAACACCATGGGCAGAACCCTCAGCCAGGAACAGCTCACTCTTATAGCAACTTTAAAAAATATGACCTTTGCTCATCCCATTTCTGTTATGTTATAAGTTTTGTCTCTCGAAAATGTAGATTTATTCAGTCCACAGAGGGCAATAGAAGGTCCCTCAGAGACTGGGGAAGGATTCTCACCTAGCCATCAGCTGGGGGAGGGAAGTTTATCACTGTTTTGCTAGCAGCAAGCGGATCAAAAAAGGTCTAGCCAGCAGCTGACCGTCTCTAGTTATCAGCCAGTGGAAGAATCTTGCTATCATCAAGGTGCAATTAATATATATGAAGGATCTGAAAAAGGTCAAGCTGTATCCCTGAAATGCTAGAATTTCCAGAATCACCTATATTCCCTGAACTAACCACAGTGCTTTATCCAAAATCCACAATACTTTATCCAAGGTCGAGAAAAATTAAGTTAGAAATATTTCCAAGCAAGTTAGAGAACTTAGATTTTTGTTTCCTCACCCCTTCAGAAACCCTGAGCCCAGAAGGCGGGAGGGCGCTACAGGCGACTCCGGGGGCCTTGAGGGACACAAGGGTGGAGGCGGGAAGCCCGAGAAAGGCAGATAATACTGCGAAAATAGCGGGGGAAAGTGTGTGCTCTGTGCGTGGGATTGCGGAGGTAGGCGGGATGCAGCCATCCGCAGAGCCGGCTCTGGCCACAGACAGGCAGGGGAGCAGCCCGGACCGCGAGGAGCGCGGCAGCGATGGTCCCGGCCCCAGACACAGCGGTGGGGAGGGAGGGCCCGGCCCTGAACGCGGCGGGCGCGGAGGCGGCGAGGATGCGGAGGTGAGCAGTGGCGGCGCGGGGGCGACGGACGGCGGAGTGGCCCCGGGCCCGGGGGTGGGGGCGGCGATGCGCCTGAGCGTGGCGGGGAGGGCACAGGGGACAGCAAACCCGGGCACAGCAGTGGGACATCAGCAGCCCGGGCCACAGCCCAAAGCTCACCGAGCGAGGGGGCAGCGCCCTGCCCTGCTCACAGAGAGCTCCATCAGCCCCCTCGGGGAGTGGGGGGTGGAAAGATGCCAAGAGCAGCTTTTATCTACTGTGTTTGGGAACAGAGAGAGCAAGAAACATGATAACAGATTCAGTTCTATTTCCACAGTTCTTGTATGTTAAAGTAAAGGTTTGTCTTTTGCATTGTTGTTAAAAAGATGCTGAAATTCTTAGAATGGTGAAGGTATAAGGTATTTTGTATTTGATTTGAATAGATATTACCTATATTTGATGGCTTGTTTTTGCTCAGATATTATCACCTATACTCAGTGATTTGTTATTGTTCAGATATAGGTGGACATTTGTCCAGGTATCAATATTAAGTTTTAATTTTCCTATAGTTGATTGTTTTAAGCAAACCAGTTTTTAAGTATTTGTAATACTGTCAATATAAATTGATAGGTTTTGAATTCTTATAAGGAAGAAACTTGTAAATTTATGTTTTACGATTTATTATCAGTATTTAAGGTTTCCCTTTAAACTAAATTTCAATGGATTTCTAGTTTACATCTTTCAAATTATCAATGAAATGCTGTGTGAATACAAATCAAGACTACTTCTAGGATTATCAGTTGAATTGTAGAATTTGATCTGAATCAAGATTTTCTTTTTATGTATTGAAAAAGCAGTATTTATCTATCAGTTCGATTATTAAGGTTCAAGTTTGGTTTCTGTGTTTAATTTTAAAACCACTGTATTAAGAGGATGAGTTCTGTATCACAGGATGATTTTGATTTCTGTTTTATTGTGTAACCTGAAGTCTTTCAATATTCCAAGTAAGTTTTAGAAAGTCTCCAGACATGCGCTTTGAATCAAATGTGTGAAGATAATTAGTTAAGTTGTGAATTTAATGTTTGCTTGCAAGTTTATCATGATCTGACTTTGTACTATCTCATAATTTTAAGTGTTTTTCAGAATTCCAGAAAGTTATTTGAGCTTCATTCTCAGAAAGAGTTTTAAGTCTTGTGGTTTTCCTGAGTTGTTATGGCAAAAGCACTGCAGCAGCCTGTTATGTTTGAAGCATCTCATCATGAAGAACTTCAGAGAGAACGAGCTGCTGGAGAAATTTGATTTATTCCTCACCTTGAAATGTTTAATTGTAGCTTTTGTTGTTAAGAGTTGTGGGGTTTTTTTAATTTAAAAAAAAATATTAAGGAGTTCTCTTCCAATTAGAATTTGGGCTGTGGCCAGGCCTTAATTCTACATGGAAGTGAAATTGTGCAAACCCAGGTGTTTTCTGCATCAAAATAATATTCCAGTTGTTTTGACTTGGCAATTGGACTTTATCAATAAAGCAGCTGAAGCTGATTTTGAAGTGAATTTGGTGTTCATTTTCCGGAGATGAACATCTAATTGCTCATTGAATTAAGGCTTGACAGCTGTCTGCGGACCCTGAGGTGATGACACAGTTTTTTAAAAAATTGGTGATTATCAAATCTTATAAATGTATGTTTATTATTTAAAGTATTCTTAATTGTTGTATTGTGTTTTATTTGATAATAGTATAAAAGAAAATATGAAGTTCGATTATATGTTATGCTTTTGCTTTTGCTTTGCTTGCTTTTAGTAGTACAGATATTTAAAGTATTGTTGATTGTTGTATTGTATTTTACCTGCAGAAGGTTGTGAATTTTAGGTTTGTTCTTTTTTGTAAAGAGGGGGAAACAACAGTATTGTTTTGTTAGATAATAGTTGAAGGAAAATCATCCAATTTTGATCAAAAGTCTAGAGATAAAGAAAATTAAATTGGTCTTTCAAATTAATCCTTTGGGGGAAAGGTTTTTGCTTGTGTCTCCACAGGGAGAGGGCTGAACTGGATGTCAGTGAAATATGTGAAGCCGTATCGAGCACAGATGCAAGCAGATGCTAACCCTGAAAGTGAAGAGGCAAGCTCACAGATTGGATCAGAAACAAAGATCGAGAACTCCTCTTCAGTCAACATATAAAAGACTTAAAAATTAAAAGTGAAACATGTTTGTTCAGATAGTATTTGTATTCCATTCTTTTGTCAGTTGTGTTTGATTTGTTTGATCTTTTTGATCTTTCTCCTTTGTGGAAAAAAAAATTTTGAAAGCAGGTTTTTATATATTAATGGGACTTGTAATTCTTCTGCTGACTTTGCCATGCATCATCAAGTGTACTGCATTCCATGGGCCATGAACAAAGCTGTAAAAGAAGGTCTTTTTAGTGCAAACAGAAGGGGGAGATGTGGGGGTCCAGGGTGTCCCTCTGGACCTTTTGTGGGTGCAAAGACCCCCCTGTCAGACCCTTCTGGGGCCTCCAAGTGAGGCCAGGGGGGTCAGGGGGCTGGACCCTGCCCCAAGGGAAAATCTGCCAACATTGCAGGAAGAATTACAAGTCACAAAAATAAGTAAAGTGTAAATTAGAGTATTAGAATGTAGAATAAGTAGATTTTTGGATTGTTTATGATAAGGGCCATGTGGTCAGCATGGAGGATTTGGGGTGTGGTGTGCCACTTCCTCCTTCTTCTCTGTGCCATCCATGTTGGATGGAATGCTGGCAGCCACAGATTGGATGGGGACAAAACTGGACAGTGTAATAAGGTTGTACTGTATTGGAAGGTAATTGTAAATATTGAAGACGTAGTCTAGAGTATAAAAGATAAGTCCTGCCTCTCCCAGCGGGGCATTTGGTCATGGTCACCTTGCTGAGCAGACCTCTGTCAGCCTGGCTGGGACACTCTGTAGATAAGATATAATAAACAGCCATGAAAACAACAACATGTCCATCCGAGGAGGTCTCACGCCCATAAAGAGACCCTCGGACTGTGACAGAAATACTCATCTCTGCATGACATTCTAACTGCATCATTGTGTGTATCCAAATGCTAAGTAACCTGCAGCTCAAAAAAGCATTTTAAATACTCAGATATGTATTCACTGGTATTTTTTTATCATAAAAATGTTAATTTATTAGTGTATACGTTTACATTTATTTTTACTTCATTATTTATGGTTTACTATAAATATGTTGGGTAGCACCTCACTGCAGTTTATGGCTACAGAATAAAATCTTTAGGAATAGATTTTTCCTGTTTTCTGGAACACTGAAATATCAACTAATATATTAGTACCTTCCCAGTCCTTAAAATCCAGTGATGTTTTCTTCTTCACTGCAATTTTAATTTCCTACAAAAAAATGGTATTTTCACAAGCTTTCAAAAGTGTTTCATGTTTCAAAATTTTTTTCCACCACACTGTCATTTTTTTATTACACCATTGCAGCTGCTTTTTTTTTCACTGTTAACATTTTCACCTGCCACTAATAAGAACTTAGACACCATCATACTAAAGAAAATAATGCAATATTTTTAAAAAGCATCAACAATTTAGCAGCTTAAAGTTTCTGAGATTTCTTTCTTTTGCTTTATTTCAAAGGAAACTTGCAAAACATTTTTGACAGCGTCTGGTCACAAAGTGGAAATTCTCCTGAAATTATGAAATCATAAGAAGTGACTTCTAAGTTATGTAACTCTTTAATAGCATAGTAATGTTCCCTGTGAATGCTAGAATTTGTCTTTCTAGAACAGATTACAAGACATCAATAGGCTGGAAGCCAGAAAATTTCAAATTTTCAAGCATTAGGTTGCTACATTAGAAACAATTTAAATTTTTATTAACAAAGTGAATTGACTGCTATAAAAATACTTTTGCACTGTTCCATTTAAGTATCACTAAAACTAAGACAACTGAACATAATCTTAATTTGTTATTGGTTAGAATAACAGTGCAAGTCTACTGTGTCTTTTTCAGTAGTCGGGAACCAGTGAAGCCTCATACAGGAGGACCAGTCAATTTGCTAAACATTAGCTCAGATAAACCAGTCCTCTATTCTTTTGTTGTTCTGTACACTATACCATACTTGGAAGACAATTTAAGTACCACAGAATCTTTGCCTTAGATTTAGGTTCAGCTCTGTTTATGAGCCTTTGTCCCTCAATTTTTTTCCCCTTTGCACTGAACAAAATGGAAGTAATACAAGCAAAAATGGCTTAAATAGATCGAATTTAACTTTGGTTGTCAAAATGGTTTCTCTTTTTTAATAATATTATGAAGCAGTAATGAGGAAAATTTTCAGTCACAACCCATTTTCTTCTCAAATATCAATCTCAATCCATTGCTGACACCCTACTGTTGTGCATTTAAGTGTGTTGAGAGACAGGCGAAAGGGGATCTGATTTGTTGTTCTGTCAAGCATGAAGATTTCTGGACTTTACCCTGGCTTTGTTTTTTGTTGTTTTTGCTTTTTGTTTTTTGGTTTGGTTTTCTTTTTTTGTTTGTTTTTTTGGGGCTTTTTTTGGTTTGTTTTTTTGGTTTTTTTGGTTTTGGTTTTGGTTTTTTTTGTTTTTTTGTTTTTTTGTGTTTGAGGCTTTTTGTTTGTTAAAGAGGATTTTGTTTCTTTGCTTATTTGTTTATTTGAGGGGGCTGTTGGTTTTTCATTTGTGGAGGTTCTTTTGAGAAATTCTCTTTGTGATTTCTCTTTCCAAATAGAAAAAACCAGAAATAGAAAACAGAAAAAACCATCCCCTTTAGCAGAAATAAAAATTAAAAATCCCTGCCTTCTGCATTTTCTCTCTTTTCCTTTACAGCTGCCTTCTTTCCTTATTCTGTGTCAAATATATATTAAAATTCCATGAATGACTAAAGTTTCCCATGTAATATTTCCTGTGGCGATTATTGATCTTCTTGTTCTTGATGACTCATGTGTCTCCTGATCTTATCAACTCATACAGACATACAAGTTTTCTGCCATATCCTACACCATTTTAGAACACTTCTATTCTCCTTCTCTACCACCACTGTTGAAAATCTCCTTATATTTCTGTGTCAAAGTGTAAAGCTTTACTTTTTAACACTGGTTTTGATGGGAGGATTTTTTGTTTGTTTAAGATAGGTTCTCAACACAGGCTCAATGCATTACAGCACAAAATGGGTAAGAAGACACAAGATAGACTAAACTTAATTTAAAAAATGATTGCTTCTCTAACAATTTAGTTTTAAAATCATTTTCTCTTGCACTCTAATTTTTCTCTAATTCCTGAAGGATTGGAGCAGTTGAACCTCAGAGGTTTAACATTTAATTGTAATAAAAATTCTGATAAATGAAAAGAAGAGAACAGAGAGAGAAGATAAAAATAAAGAATGGGGAACAGCTGACAAAAGTGGTCTGGCAACAATACTAGGAATAAATCTCTATTAGACTCAAGTAATATGTTTCCAGTACTGGCTTTGGATTAAAATAAAGGAAATAATGAGGCTTCAGCAAGAGGAATAAATTTTAGCAAGAGCTCCCTCTTTAGAAAGAAACTGGAAGCTATTAAAATTGAAAGAGGACTTGTACAGGGTGATATAAGGTGACATAAGGCATATGACTACCTCACGTGTGTAAACAGAAAATTTCATTATCAGAAGAAAATTTAAAAGGAGGAAACAAAAATAACCATTGTATTTATAAATTCTTTTATTAATCAAAGTATAATAACAAAGGAGACTGTAGTTATTGCTTGGATCTTAATATTGGTTAGATCATAACTTAGTAAATATATTTATATTCTTCATGATTTGTAGACATGAAAATAGTATGCATGTTAAATTTATTTTCTTTTTGTAAATCCTAACATAATAAAAATACTTGCAGCCAATTTATGCCAGGCTCTTATCCCATTTTTATATTACATTATATTATGATATAACATATTATATTAATAATTTTATTATGTTTAAGAATATAAGAAGAATATAAGCTTCTGAAATTATAGCTTCTCCCTTTCCCACAAGAATATACATGTATACATATGTGTACAGTGTTCCCTTGTTATCAAATATGTGTCTATCCTATATACCACTTTTAAAAATCCTAAAATCTTTACTGACTACATCACTTTACAGGAAAGGAAAAACACCTTACCACATAAATTTTGAAATGGAAAGTTTTGAGAAGTGAGACTTTAATAATTCTTCTACTTTTGTGAGTCTGGCTGTTAATTTAGTTTAGGCTAAATTTATAGACATCAACATTGAAAACTTAATATTTTATAATCACTTCCAAGAGGATTTGGATTTCTTTTGGAACCAAAACTCTATGTTTCAGAATACACCCAGAGATGCAGATAACATATAAAGAGCTAAATTTGGAGTGTCTGGGGACTTATCTAACAAAATGAAGTAATAGTATTTTATAGCCACATTTCCATTTTTTAAAATTATTAAGTAGTGCATTTCACATGGATTATAGATAGGGTGCTGTAAAATCTCTATTAGAACTATATCCAAGATAAATCTCCAGGTTCAAATATTCAAGTATTTGAAAGAATTTTGTGCACAGCTAGAATCTGGGCTAGGATTTATTACAGAAAGTTTTAATTTTTATACCGAAGAGGCACTTAATATTTTCTTGTTATTAAGCTTAAAGGTGATCTAAGTCCATATATCAACAATGATGAAGATAAAGAGTGTCTTAACATGATGCCTCGTGTTTTAGCTTTCACATTTTCCAGATTCTGTACTGCATTAGTAAGTAACTCTGAACCACATATAAAGTGTTAGTAAGTTCTTTTCACAGTTGAGTTAGAAAAAAACAATGCTTTTCCAGCCTGAGAACCAAGGACACCATTGCATCTTTAGGCCCAAAAATCATAAACAACAGCGAACAGGAGAGCAACCTGGGAGGATGGGACTTCATTACCTGGAGCTGTAATTGAACAATTGACCCCAATATGTAAATGGACCAAAACTTCTACCAGTGTGAAAACTCGTGACCAGTCATCCCCCTTGGGTCCATCTTGGGTCCATCTTGGGTGGAGCCACGGCCAGACTCTTGTACTGCCTAAGGTGAGTTCTTTGAAGGCCTTTTAATAAATACCTATTTTATTCCTTTAAAACACTGTCTAGCCTCTGTTCTAGGTAGCCTCTCAAGGCATCAACATATTAATTCCAATTATATTTTTTATACTCTGGAGGTTCACATCTTTTTCTTCTTGGCATTCAGTGTCACATTCCACTAAGAACAATGCAGGGTTCCAGATTAATTTTTATCAGATCATTATGAATATTAGATAAATTAATCTCAGGTTATTCAGTGACTTTAGTCTCCTATTTAAAATTCAGCTCTACAATGTGAGCTATAAAGCACTGTATATGAACTTACTATTATATAAATTTATTTCATTCATTATTTGCTTCATTAACTAGATTACAAAACTCAGAGACAGTACAAAATTTGGGATTAGACTCTTTAGAATCATTCTAATTGATTCCAAACTGAATACTCAACTCTTCATAATTTTATTTGGCCTAATAACCAAAACAGAGGATGATGAGAAATGGAAAACGAAAAAACAAGGAGATAGGATAAAACTAAAAAATAGAATGCTTTCTTAAAATGTCATGCATGTCAAAGACACATTTTTATAAATATTTAAGTAATATTTTTCCATTTACTCTAGCATAGACTGATTTAAATTTTTTTTGTCTTCTGACTTTATGTTCATAATTTAATTTTTAATCTTGACAAATAAAAAATAATACTTTTTCCCATCTCTTCGGAATTATTTCAGAATAAACTTCCATGAGGAACAGATGGGGCATTATGATTTAAATTGGCAATGAATATAAAAAAATCTCAACATTTTTTAGGTTTCATACACTTTTAAAAGTTCTCTACACTTCATTTCCAGCCAGATTTGGGTTATTTTATGCACAACTCACATTTTTTAATCTGTCTTTGGGATTTTAAGCAAAGTTACCATTTACGTAATAAAATAAGTAAAGGAAAGTACTAATGGTCTAATGCATCAGAATTCAAATCTAAATGTATCAGGAAACGATAGTATTCACAAAAAACCTGAAGCACAAGTTGGAGAAGATTTACACAAACTGCACATGGGACAGATCTTGATAAGGACAGGCATGGCTGCATACAGGCCCTTCTGTAGCACTGAATGTGATTCTGAACAATTTTCTTGCAAGTGAAACACGCTGCTGCCCCAGCAGTGAGAGTCCAAAGCATCAGGGAGTGGAGGACAAGCTGTTCCTTTTCTGTGCACCATCATTTTGGAGAAATTTAATCGTAAAAGTATATTTAAAAATATGTATAAATTCTCATGAGCAGCCATATAAATCAAAACGAGGGAAAAAAAAAAAGATACAACTCCACCATCTGCACCACTAGAAATCCTTTTCCTCCGAAATTTTATCAGGTCTAATGGCTTGGATTAGATTGACCCATCCTAATGAATACCAAAGGGAGACATTTCCTAGGTAAAAAGTCAGTACAGAGCTGCTCCTGGCTTTTGCAAAATGTCAGGCTTTGTGAGGAACTGGAATAAATCCCATGACCTTAAAATGTTTATGGGTAGAAGCACTATTTCTATGCAAAGGTCACTAAGCAGCCAGTGTTCACAGCTAGTTTAGCAGCTTAGTGCTTCTCTCCAGATGACAACATGATTTAACGTCTCACTGATGTGCTGGCCACCCAGCAGGTATTTCAAAGTAGACATCTGTCAACATGCTTGAAGAATCATCTGTTTCCTTTCCATTAAACAGCCAGATAATGAGGATGATTTTGAAATAATCAGAAAACAAACATTTAATGGAAATGAAGGTTTCAGTGTTTCCATGTGCAGATTGTTTTGTTAGCTCAAGCTGCTGTTCTTGGAGATTTCTGTAAACAGTAGGAACATGTTTCAGATAAGTGAAAGGAGCAAGTCTAAGGCATTCAATTTGTTTGTATCCATTGGAAACTTAAATATACTAGAAGAAAGTAGTTAAATGATATTTCAGAGCATTTACCTCATGTTAAAATTTAGGACCAAATTAATTCATGACTAATTAATATCTTAAATAAGTATTTGTTTTGTAAGCACAGTAGTTAGGACAAAATACATTTTACTAGTCTTTTTCAGTTGTCTTCTAAAATAGTCTGTTTTAAAAGCTTTATGTATTTAAGTTTTATTATTCCAAAAATTTACTAGGAAAAATAAATTTAAATTGTTTTTACATAATTTCATTATTTTATTATGAAAAATAATATAATTTTTAAATATATCCAACTGATATCCTAAAACAGGCTTTTAAAAAAATGAAACACACTAAAATAATTTTTGATTTTTTTTTAGGTAAGGATTAAAAAGAAAACAAAAGAAGTCCATTATCATCACAGGTGTAATGTGATTATACAAATATACTGAGAATACAAGGTATTTGGGAAATAATGGTGTTTCCAGGCTATATAATAACTGAGCAACCCAATGATTCATAGTAGTACAAGTATTAAAAAGATTAAGTTATAGCCCATTATAGCAATGGGCTTTTTTCCATTTTATATGTTTTAGTCTTGGTGTTTATTCACAGGTTAGGAATTTTGCGGTAGTTTTTATTCCTTCTATTACATTTTAAATGCTCCATGCACATATTCTTCCAAATAATTTGGACTACTCTAAAAGTTCAGCAGCCTTAGCAATTTACACTAATATGATTAAATCCATTTTATAAGATGCTGAAATATATGTAAATTGGATTTGTTAGTTAAAGGCTTAAGATTATCAACAACTGATGTGAGAAACTGAGGCATATTTAGTTTTAAAGTAATTGATAAATTTTTCTGTAGGTTAGCACATCACATTTAATTATGGCAAAAAGGCCTCATAACATGAAAGACTAGAGCTGCACAGCATTAAAAATAGGAGCATAGTAATAAAATATTAATTGAAACTGAAGGAAAATAAAATGCCATGTTTAAAAAACAGTTATTCACAGAATAAATGTTTGGCATAAGGAGCTTTTTTCATTTTTCTACAAAACAAAGAACCTACCATTTGACTGCAATTCCATGTTCTAGTAATAGCTCTAAACCCCTATTGTATATGTTTGCACATTTTGCGCATATGCAAACTTGTTTTGTTTCATCCAGGCCTCTGTCAAAAAGTTCAACTCTCAGAGACTGGACAATGCTGTGGACTTTAGCCAATGGACAGTAGGGTTTTATCTAGTTCAGTCTTTCTCATGTTCTCGTATCAGGAGAAAACAGATTGAGGTCTGATGGAAGGAAAGAGTTATTGGTAGAGAGATCACAGAACTTCGAAGAGGAAGTCTCAGTAAGGGTATGAATCTAAAAGGTGGAAAAAACTAGGTGATGATAGGATTAGGAAAAGCAAATATTAGGCATTCTAACAGGCGTCTGTGAATAATTCATGTAATGGGTTTGATAATATTTCCATTTTTTGTAAACTGTGAAACATGAACAATAATTTTCAAGAATTTAAAAAAATGCAATGTGTAAGGGTTGTATGTGAATTTTAAGTGTCTATATACTATTATTTGTTGGACTTGGGTCTATTGATAATGAATATGGTAAATACTGTTTTTTTATTTTACACCTACTGATTCTAATGATCACCTCAAATTCAGAATAGCTAAGGAGGCTGGCATAGTGATACTGGCCAATTAAAGTAACAGATGAGATATTTTCTGTATTTTGAATCAAATGTTATTCCTTTCTTTACAGTCAAAATTTTTTCTATGTAACATGCTTCAAAGACCAGCTAAAAAAGCTAGCAGAGCTGATTTCTAGTTAGAATAGAGTGAATAGATAAGTATAATATCCAATTCCAGGGTATGTATTTTCCAGTTCAAGGTGAATTATAAAAAAACACATCTCTTTAAAATTAGCCTGTCATTTTAACATACATATTAAAATAAAACACAGTATTAATATATTAATGATTCCTCTGGGTTCCATATTCAGATGTCACATCTAATTAGCATATTTATTTTGAATACTATGTTGGGTCAGAAAAGACCATCACTGCATGAAATTCACAGAAAGTACCTCCTTAGATTGGAATTGATTTGGTACTTCCAAGTGAGATTTTCTCAAAGCATAGTTTGTACATAGTCACAGCACAGTGTAAAAAGCTAAGGCATACAATTAGAATCAGACACATATTTGTCTTAGTACAGAGTACTGATAGCATTGTATTTGTGATCTGTTGTAATACATTTGAAAACCAGACAAAACTATTTTCCTCCCTTCTAATTTGCCATCATATAAATTGTTTCAAATCAAATCCCTACCGCGACATTTTGCTGGGTAACTTTTGAGATTTCTTAGCTGTGAGACTGATTTACACTGAGATGAATTCTAAGCACAAAAATCCTTCAAGTGCTAATGAATGCTATTTCTACAGGAGTAACACAGGAACAGACAATTTGTTTGGTTTAATAAACAAAGTAATGTTTTTCTTCATGACAATGTTTTTCCTTTTTGACATATGAACATGTTATATCTAGGTATTAAATTATTGCAAAGCAGCTAGACCTTGGTAATTGCAAGTGTAAAATTTTACCCAGCAGCACCCTGCAGTAAAATATACCAATTTTTTTCCTCCTACTTTGGAGTAATATGGCTTAGTTATTGCAGTTCAGCTGATATCTAATAATGTGGTAATCTTAGAATCATAGAACTATTAAAATTGGAAGATATCTCCAAGATCATTGAGTTAACCTTTGACCAAATACCTCATCAACTAAACCACACCACTAAGTGTGGTTTCCAGTTGTTTCTTGAACACTTACAGCATTTCTCTGGGCAGCCCATTGCAGTGCTTTACTGATTTGAACCTCCCCTAGCTTGGGGCCACTTCCTCTCACCCTGTCTTTCGTTATGTGGGAGAAGAGGCTGACCCCCACCTGCCTGCACCCTTCTTCTGTTAGATTGTTGTAGGGAGCAAGGTCTCCAGCAGACTCAACTCCCTCGGCTTCTCCTCACATGACTTAATCTTTAGACCCTTTTACCAGTTTTCTTGCCTTTCTAACATCCTATAAAGAATGGAGAATTTACTTGTCTCTCCTTTTATTTTTAATGTATTTATAGAACCTCCTTTTATCATTTTTCACCATGGTAGTCAGATTGAATTCTAGGTGAACGTAAACCTTTCTAATTTTCTGTCTACATGATCTACTGACATACTTGTATTCTTCCTGAGTTGCCGACCCCTTTTTTCAAAGTTCATAATTTTTTTCTTTGAGTTCCAGTGAAAGTTCCCTATTTACCCAGGGTGTTCTGTTCATGACAGCTCATCTGTTGGCACATACAGACAGCCTACTCCTGCACCTTTAACATTTCCCTCTTTGGATATTTTTGTTATTCAGCCACCCAAGAACTTTGTTTTCTCCTGTGCACCACCAGAGTGAATCAAAAGCATGTAAAGCCCCTTTAAAACTTCTTTGAGTGAGCTTGGGTCATAACAGATCTCTGAGCTAGTGTCCTGGACAGGCCATTGTCTGCCCTCTGGAAGTCAAAAGTGGAGGTTTTGTTGACAGCCTTCCTTACCTCACCAAGACTAGAATTTTGTAGTTGCTGTGGCCTCTGACCACCACGTCCCATACCCCTTCTCTGCAGCTCTGGCAGGGCATACCCTGGCAGCTCCCCTACCAGCTGTGTCTGAAATTACCTTCTACATACCCCAGGAACCTCCCAGGCTGTTTCCTCTCACTGCTGAGTTTCCAGCAGGCATTTGCCAAGTTAAAGTCTCCCAAGAACAAGGGCTAGTGATCATGAAACATCCACTGATAGAATATTTCACTCCATCCTGGTTGGGTGGCTGTGCCAGACTCCCAGCAGGATCTGTGCCTTGCTGGCCATCCCTCTGACTGTCACCCACAAGCTCTCAGCCTTATCCCCACTGTCCCTGAGCCCTGTACAGCCAAAACCCTCCCCAGTGTACAGAGCCCCCCAACACCTCTCCTTCCTCACCTGTCCTTTCTGAAGAGCCTGTAGCCACCACTGCAGCATCCAGCCACCCCACCACACTTCCATGGTGATAACTCCATCACAGCTTCCTGCTGCTTCCATGGTTTGTTACCCATGCAGGGTGCACTGGTGCAGATGCACTTCAGCTGGGCTGTCCCTGTCACCCACAGCACTGGTGTGTCACCCCAGGCTCGTGTCCAGTGACAATTGTCTTATCCTTTTCCTCCTTCAAGCCTAGTAAAAGCCCTCACAATCTATCCCTGACAACGCATGGGCTAGAATCTTTTTGGTGCTTTTAGACCAATGAACTCTGTCTGTTTGCAGGAGGCTTGGTGGTGTCCAAACTGTCCCATGATCAAGAAAACTAAATTCTACCAATGGGATCAGTCTCAGTAACATTTTTGTGCTAGTTTCAAGGTAATTATTTCTTAGCTGTTTTTTAACATAAATATAACTAATTCTTTTTTCATTTTGCATAGTCTACGTAGTTATTGTTTTTCTATATCTGAAAATTAAGTATCATTTATTCCATGAAGAATCTTAGCTGTCTTGCATTATGCACATGCGCTGGTTTACATGCAGGGAAGTTGCCTGAGAAGGGTCTGAGAGGAGGAGCACAGGCCCGGAGACAAGGAGGGCTGAACCCTCTCTGGGAGCTTCCTCTGTGGGCTGCAGGGACCAGTCAGAGAGCTGATTTGGTGGTTGACAACTTGGATAACCAATTAAAAAGTTATTTCGCTTTCATAAATTACAGTGGTAAAGTTAACCTGTCTCTTTCCACTTCCGTTGGAGAATGGAGTAACAGCTGGCCCGGCCCGGCCCCAGGCTCAGCTCGGCCTGGCACCCCTCCCCATGCAGCCTGGCCGGGCGGGGGTTGGGAAAGCCGCCGAGGCCCTCCCTTCCCCCTCCCTCCCCTGTTCTCGGCTGGGGAGCCCTGGTGGCCAGGGGGGAGGCTTTTGCTGGGGTCCCGGTCCCCCCAGTGTGGCCATGGCTCGGCCGAGGTTTTTGCCGCCGTTTTGGAAGCAGCCAGGAGAGGAGAGGCCCCAGCTGAGCGTGAGGTGTGGGGAGGTGCAGCTGAGCTTTGCGGTTTTGACCGGCCTTCTCCACATGATCTGGAGTTTTTCCAGCATGGCCTGGCCCAGCTCCTTCACCCTCTGGGTGCAATTTTAACCCTTTTAATGCCCAGATGAGACTCTGAATCTTCTGAGCTCCCCTGAATGAGAAGAATAAAGCAAGGAGTCTACTGAAATCAGTGAAGTGAAAGCTAAGTTTTCCAGAATGGAAGAGATTGAAAAGGTGCCACTGATAAATAGCTGAAAACCTTTTTTTTTTTTTTTTTTTTGTGGGCTATGAGGGAACTGTGACTACACTGAAATTCCTTTAAACTGTGAAAAATACTTGGGGAGGTTAAAGTGTTTGAGAAAAGGAACTTTTGCCTCGAGGGAATGGGGCTGCCTGTTTTGGGACTGGAAATATGGACAGAGACATTCAATAGAAAAAGAGATGGAAATAATTTTGTCTTTAAGCAGCTTGTCTTTAAAATACCCCAAGTGTGTAGCATAACCCATAACACAGCTCTGGAAAGACTGTGAAGATGGGAAGGAGTTCATGGTTTGCAATTTTTCCCTGGGTGGATGCAGATTGTGAAAGTGAAGACACCCTCTAAGCCTAAACAAAAAAAAAAAAAAAAAATTTCTCTCTAGAGTGAACTGAAGTGATTATTTAAGTGGAAAACTGACTGAAGTATTCTCTCTATGTTGTTGTTAAGGAATGTGGAAGGTAAGGAGAGAGGAGGAAGAAATGATCTAGAAATCTTATTCTGAATTTTTTTTTTGTGTGTTATTAATAAATTTCTTCTTTCACCCTTTTAAGTTTTAGGCCTGCCTTGTTTTTGCTCCTAAATCCTATCTCTAAAAGAAATTGATTATATTCAAATGGGCAAACCAAGTCAAACCATGACAGCACACTATGCTAGAACTCTTCCTTTATGTTGTCAGTGCAAAAATTTTTGAGGCAAGATGTTCTAACATTCTTGAGAGTTTTTACTATTGCCATTCTAATAATTATTTTGTTCTAAGCAATGTGCTTTAAAAAGATATTCAGACTAAAATTTGATTCAGTTTTTTGTTGCAGCTATGATTTGACTGTACAAAGATATTATTTTCTATTTTTTTATTTATTTCTACTAAAAGTAGAAGACTATAAATAAAAGGAATATGGAATATAGTCTTTTTTTCTCTTCAAAATATTTTTGCCTCTTTGACTATTACAGTTTTTTAGAATATCAACACATAGAAGATAACTCATTGATCAAAGAGATATGGAGGATCTCCTTACATAGTCTATCCTCAGTTTTCAGCTTCTTTCTCAAAATTTTATGTATCATTAATCAACAACTTTCATTAAAGTTAGTTGGAATGTTTGTGGAAAAATAAGGTTACTATTATGCAGAGGATTTTTTTTTTTATTTCACTAGTGTTACACAGGACTTAGTTATCTCACCTTACTTTAATCAGGGTATTGTCTATGTTAGTCTTTGCAAAAGAATTAATTAATATACAATAATGATAAAAACCCCATTAATCAAGTCACTCCCTTAGATATTTAAATGAAAATTATTTCCAAAATATTATAGAATATTATTTTGTATATTATATTGTATTTTGAATTTTATATTAGAATGTTATTTTCGGGAAACAAAACACACCCAAACCATTCAAGGATTAGTAGATATAAATAATTCGCTATCTGGTAAGGAATATAAATAATGATCAACAATGTTATAGGTGGTGGTACTTTGATAGATGTATTTAATCATTCAGCTTTACATCATGTGTGATTTCTGTGCAACATGTTACCTCCAGAAGCCTGGAAAATGCAGCAAAGGGAGAAAGGAGCATCAAGACACAGATGTTTTCTCATATTGGGGCAATACTGGCAAGCATCACCCACAAAGTGAAATTCTGAGATTTACAATAGGAAGTTGCAACAAGATGCACATTGAGAATTATGTATCAAATTAGTTCATACCATGCTTTGGGGTGAAATCAAGGTCTTCTCCTGCACTTCATTCTGCAATTTTCAGTATATTCTAACATTGCCTAATAAAACTAATAGGCCAGTTTTTGATTTAAGGGAGTGTTCCTTCTAATTATTTCTCCCCTATATGATTGAATCAAAACATGTAAAGACACAAAACAAAAAGCAATGGAAAACCAAAGTTACTAAAACTGTCTCTATGTTTTGTCTAAAATTACAAAATATTACAGAATTTGAAAGTTTATTAAAAAAAGGAATCACTTCTTTCCCCTTAAGAAAATGCTTTGAAATATCTGTAAAACATCATGCATTTTGTTGGCAGTATCAATATGTTTTTTGAGTAAAACATTTAAAAATAGGATTTTTATCTGATACACTCATACAGGTTATTGCAGTATTTTTAATGGTACAAAAAACTTTCCACTCTCAGAAAAAAAACAGGTGAGATAAGACTACAATAAATTAGGCTGGTAAAGTAGTTTACTATTGGCAAGCAATTAACAGACATAGATGGTACAGAAAGTTTGAAATAGCTGAGAAAATATGGTTCATTAGTAAAAAACCCCATATCCTCTATTGTGGTACTTTTCTGCCTTGTGTTTTTTTTTTACTCTTAAGTTCTAAATCTTACTGGGAATGTTTTGTAAGAATACCTGTCAGTAATACAGTGGAAAAGGGCTGGACTGGAATGAAGCACCATGGCTATCTTTATGAAGAATGTATCAGATATTCTCTAGTATAGCAAGCCCCATCTTGGGATTTGTGGTGTGTATTTTGTAGTACAGGATGAAGGGGAGATTTCAGCACATTGTGTTCAGTAAAGGTTTGATTTGCATTAAGCTCAAAAATTAGGTTAAGTTTCAAGTACTAGCATATTAGGCAGTATAATGTTACTATTACTACTACTACTATTCCTGATAATAATAATAATTTTAATATAATTATTAATAATAAATTATTATATTAAAATTATTGATAATAAGTGTAGCCTTGATAGTAACCATAGTTTATGTAATTTTCACTTATTGTAGACTTTTTGGTCAACATGTCTCCATTTATTCTTTACTGAATACGAGTTTATGCTTTCACATTTCTAAATGCTTTGAAATATCTTTATACCAATGTGTCTTTCTTGGAGACCAATTCAATGCAAGCTGAAATTGTTGCAAATTAAGTTGTACTACAAAAGTGAATTAAGAGGCATGATAGGACTTGTCATATTAGACAAAACAAAGCACAATTTCTTCTTGTGTATTTTGCAAGCTGTGAAAGCTATGGATCTGTACCTACTGAGATCACTCATGTGTTGAATGAAATTCCAATGGCAATCTTTGAGATCACAAGTGCCAGGAGGGTATCTGGAGGCTTGAATGTAGGACACTTTATAACTAATTTTTCACAGAGTCAGTTATGCTGCCCATCACAACGTAAGTTTTCCTACCTATAAGGGTCTCCAGTTGATAACACTTCTCACTGCACCGTAGAAGCAGGAAGAATTAAAAATAACAGTATTGTGAGTAACTACATAGATTAAAAGTATTCACGACTTAGCTGTTATTTAAATTTTTTAAAATAAAAATGTAACTGTGAGCATAAAATCGGTAAGGTCAGATGTTAAATTCAACGCCATTGAGGGCCTTGACCAGCTACCTGTGAGATGAAAGGAAAAAGAGTGTGTGTTGAATTAAGAAATACTAACAAATAATAAAAAACCAAACCTGTAGATGGACAGGTCTGACAAGACAAAATCTCTAAAACAGGAAAGAAGGAAATTCAAGAATAATTATGTCCCTGAAATGTAAAAAAGGTGTGGACAGGCTGGAGAGGCTCCAGAGATGGATCACAAAGATGATCAAAAGTTTGGAAAACCTGCCATGTGAAGAAAGGTTGAAGGAACAGGATTTTATCTGCCTTAAGAAGAGAAGAAGGCTTAGGAAAAATCCCTATCATTCTATTTCAGCATTTAAAAGGTGGCTATAAATGCGATGGAGGACCCTTTTTAAAATGGATCACATGGAAAAGATTACAGATAATGGGTACAAGTTACTGCTACAGAGATTCCAACTGGACATGGGAGGCAAATTTCTCACAGTAAGGAGAGTGAGACATTAACATAATCTGCCCATGGAAGTGTTGGGTTCTGCAATAATATATTCAGCTGGACAAGATTCTGCATTATCTTCCCTAGACTTTGCTTTTGCAAAGAGAATTTGGACTAGATGACAAAGCTCCTTCTGACCTGGTATTCTAAGGTTGTTTGAAATGGTAGTGAGAGATTGAAGAGCTCTTCCTGTGAAATAACTTTTAAAATTTTACCTGGTCACTTTAACAGGATATATTTATCAGATATAATTTTACAAATAGAAATTTAGGAAGGTCATTTTAGCTGGGATTCTATTTTGCAATTTATAAAATGAAGCAACTACTCCAGGTCAGCTTCAGTGGAAATGCAGTTTGATTCACTGCAGCTTATTCCTTCACAAAGCTCAAGCTTTGTTAAATGAATGTATCATCGTGAGGTATGAATTTTCTGAACTATCATGAGTAGAGATTCAGATTCTAGTAGAGATGTGAGAAAGAATAGCTTTTCTAAAATTCTCTCTTTAAGTGTTTACAGATCAGTACAAAGTTGCAAAGAAAGGTTGTTCTCAGAAAAACCCCACAAAAAATCAGAGATTACGGGTTGACTGACACTTGAGGCATTTCAGTAATCTCTATTAAATAAACAAGTAAATAAAAAAACCTAAATAATCCTTATTGTTATTCAGCATGTATAGATAAAGGATAAGCAAAAGAGGATACTGTCAGATTTGTACCTACATGAAGCATACCTCAATGTTTTACTTCAAATTTACTTCAACCTGAAGAGTCAAGCAGTTTTTGTGGTTAATTTATCTGTCATCCTGTGGTGGGTTGACTTTGGCTGGACACCAAGTGCTTGCCAAATCTCTCTATCATTTCTATTTATCAGCTGGACTGGTAGGAAAAAAATATAGCAAATGAAAGATTCATGGTACAACACACTAATGATCATGAGATCACTCATCAAATACTGTCACAGCTGAAACACTCAATTTGAGTAAATTAGTTTAGTTGTTTACAAATCAAACTACATAAGAGTAATGAGAAATACACCTTCCCTCAAACCCTCCCTTCTTCCTGGGACTAACTACACTCCCTGTATTTCTACTTTCTCCGAGCAATGCAGGAAAGTGGTAAATAGGGGGTTCACAACTCTTTGTCTTTGCCCCTCTTCCCCTTCTCACTCCTACAAGAGGCAGTCCTCAGTGAGCTGAAATGTGGGTCCTTCCCAATGGAAGTTCCAGTTCATAAAAAACTGCTCCAGCATGGGTTCCTTCCCTGGGGTGCAGTCCTTCAGGAAGAGACTGCTCTAGAGTGGGTCCTATCAAGAAAATATGAACTAGTATGAGCTCTTCTCTTCACGGTTGCACAGGTCCTGCCAGGACCCTGCTTCAGGACTGGCTCTCCACATGGTCACAGACTCCTTTGTGTATACCCATGGCCTTAACTGGGGACCTCCATGGGCTGCACCCCACCATGGCCTGCAGGGGAATCTCTGCTCTGGCTGCTGGAGAAAGTCTACCCCCTTCTGCTTCACTGACCTTGGTTCTACAGGGCCGTTTCTCTCACATTTGTCTTTTCCATCTGCTTTTGAGCAGCAGTTTTTCTCCTTCTTAAATGCTTTATCTCAGAGGTGCTACCAGCATTTTTGATGTCTCAGTCTTGCTCAGTGTTAGGTCAGTGTTGGCATGGGCTGGCATTGGCTCTGTCACACAAGGGGGGGGCCCATTTTACAGATTACACCTTTGTAGCCTCCCCACTACCAGAAGCTTGCCATACAATCCCAATACATGCATGCATCTTTTGTATTTTCTATTCTTTGACCTGCAGTTTTGAACAATGTTACACAGTGCTCCTTGGTACAAAATTCATTATTGTTTTATTGTATAACTCCTTCTCTGTTGACTGACTAGAACTGATTTCCGATATGTATTTAAATGCTCTCAAAAGGATCAGCTCAGTATTACAGTCTTCAGTATTTCCATCTCTGGGCACAGAATATATGATAATTTTCACTTTATAGCTTTCTTTCTGCCTGAAAACACAAGGTCTTCCTGCTTCTTGGTATTCCACTATGGAGGAAGGATTCACACCTTGATTATTTTAAATTCTTGTTGTGTTAAAATATTAAATATATGATCATCAGGGAGTTTGGAATGCACACTTGTGCTGAATTTACCAAAAATACAATTGATTGCTTTAGCACAGGTGAGCAGTTTGAACATGAGGAACACGTTTAATAAAAAGTTCAGTAACAGATTATTACATTTTGGGATAAATTATCCACTTTTTTATTTCTGTAATTACTGTAATATTACATTCTATTATATATTTACAGTTAAGAACTAGTTCTTTACAACAATCAATTTCCCTTGTAAAAATATAAAGAAAACAAAAGATAAGATAAATCGGTGAATGTTTGCAGTATAGTTGAACACCAAAACTAAGAGTATCCATATGGTCTTTATACATGCTTTTCAGAATGACTCTGTCCCAATCCCACTCAAATCAGTATTAAAATTAATTTTCCATAAAAGAATAACCTGAAAAAGTATTTGAAACCCACAGATACATGAATAATCAATGGCTTTGTTGCAATCTGTGGTGTTATCAGGGCTGGACAGCAGCTTGGAAGAGACGTGTCAGGAGATATATGTGATGTTAACATTCCCATTTTAAACTTTTGCAACTCATGCATAACAGTTACTGTTATGGTTAGAGCTTATCACTAAAAGCCCACTGTGCTCTTTCAGCTATAAATTAAGAGTAAAAACTACCAGAAAGGTTATCTTTATAAAATTTGAAATGGTGTTATGTAATCAAATTCACTAATTTGCTTAAAGGTTATAAATTGTGGAACAGAAGATATTTACATATTCTAGAGTATAATCATGTAATTTTTAATAGAAAGTGAAATACTTTCTTCCATAATATTAACCTCAAGTAGTTTCAGCTACCTCTCTTGACATGTCCAGATACTCAAGTAAACTTCATTTTAGCAAAATAGTTCATAAGAAATATGGTGATATTTTGCAGTTCAAACAATAAGCCATAACATTTCTAAAATAGCATACTAATTTTCTTAAATGGCTTCCCTGAGGTTCCACATTTTTTAATGTGTGCAGCAACTTATGAGGTACATTCCTGGAAAAATTAATACTGCATTACAGCTTTAATGCAAATTCTTAATAACTTCTTAATAGCGTGTATTAATCATAGTCTTAGTATAGTCAATTTTGTGTGAAGAAGGTTTCAAGTAATTCTATACTTTTTAATTTTGGAGCTTCACTACACATTCAGTATTATTCCACTGGAAAAGTATTGTTTGTTTTTCTCTGTGTTTGCTTTTCTCTTTGTTAAACTTCCCTCATTTTTCCTATTAATTACAGTGAATAAACCTTCATTTACTACTGCTTTAATTTTTTGTTCTGAGGCAATTGATTACCTTATCAAAAATAAATGCATTTTTATACTGGCCATTACTGTGATAGTTTTTAGTTGTAACAAAACTATGGCATTATCAAATTACCAGGTCATAAATTAATAAAATTGTGAATAATTGTGAATGACAGCTTAGTTCTTTAGACTC
This sequence comes from Muscicapa striata striata, assembly GCA_030060385.1. Classification (NCBI taxonomy): domain Eukaryota; kingdom Metazoa; phylum Chordata; class Aves; order Passeriformes; family Muscicapidae; genus Muscicapa; species Muscicapa striata. The sequence goes on from JAREIS010000070.1 coordinate 2,675,267, forward strand.
CATAGATAGAAGAAACTGATACTTCTACAAGATGATTCATCTTGACCTAAAGTAGTACCTGAAAATGAGATCTTTCTTATCCCCAAAGTGCTATTTCTCTCCATAGATTATAAAGTCAAGATGACTGGGATAGGCATTGCTATCTGGGCAGTAAACACTTATAAACTTCTCTGTAAAGTCTGCACCAAATATAACTAATTCTGGTGAGGTCTACTATTAAAATCTTTCCACATGTCCCTCTTTGAAAAATTTTCAATTATAAATGAACTTTCTATCTCTGTTAAGAATGAAGAATTATTCTTTTTTTTTAAGGAAAAAGCCCAGAAAAATGTTCTTTACTTTTCCTTTCTGCAGCCTATTCTTTAAGGGTACAGTCCTAGGATAACTGAAACTGTGGGCATTTATATCATAAAATTATGATATAAAGTATATAAATCCATTTCAATTTTGATTTAAATATAGAAGAAAAATAAGTACCGCTTTGTATAAATATTTTCTCTGTATTTAACATGCCACTTCACACCCATTCACAACACATATAAATAATACTTTCTTTCTCAAATAGAATAATTAAAGAATCTGATCAGATTATTTTCATAGGTTATTTGTGAGAGTTCACTTACGTTCCTAGTACTCTGATGAGCTTAATGCCCTGAAACATATCAATCAAGACAAACCTCCTGCGTATCCTAAACTTTAGTTGCCTTATATGTAATTTTTTTTGTTTGTTTCTGTAAGGGCAAGCATTTTACTGATGCCACACCGTACACAATGAATCATTATTTTATTTTGAAACGAGGGATTTTTCTAGTTGTTGGTATTTGGCACTTGCTAAAGGATTTAGGTTCTCATCCAGATTTCAGAAGGTTATTCTCAGCAAGATTAATGAGAAAATAATTCCTGGACATTATGGACATTATTTTACACCTCTAACAGAGGGTATTTTTGAAAGATATAAAAAATAATAAAAGTTTAGAAGTTAAGTTTGTGATGTATAGAGAAAATGATACCCACATTAGATAGAGAGCCAGATGAGGATGGTCAATTTCTAGTCTTAAATTCAGATCCTAACATATTCCTTACATATTCTCCCCAAGAAATCAAAGATAAATTGTTCTTTCAACTCTTAAAAACCAAACCCTATCACCAAATAAGAAAGCATCTGACTTCCATATGATATTCCTAAAAATTATATGCAATGTCTACTTGAATTCTTCACTGCAAAGAACTGTAAGCAAATACTAAAAGCATACAGGTAAAATTACAGACAAAGGAATTAAATTGCATGCAAAAGAAAATAAAGGAAAGTGATTTGAATAATTTATGTGTGAGAGAAATTCAGCTGTAGTTTTCCTTATCATAAATTCTTAAAAATATATTTTGGCTCAATTTTTTTGATCTATTTGTATGCACACAATCATTTACACGCATACATTAAATTGATAAATATTCTAAAATTCTACTTAAAGATTATAAGATTATATAGGTTATAAGATGTTGCTTTTGTTAACAGTGGTAAGTAAAAACAATCTATTTAGAAAAACAATATTCTAAATTACTCCAGAAGGCATCATTAGTCATCTTTTTCTTTTTTATTTATATTCTAGTAGATAAAATTTTTCTTTCATTTCAGGTATCTTTAATATTTTTACCTGTAAATTTTTTAAAAAGGTTACCTTGTTCCTTATTCTTATTAATAAGCCAAACAGAACAAGCTTGCTTTTGGCCAAATGCACACCTTTGATTCTGAATAGAAAAATGCCCTATGTCATCTAGGATGCTGTAGATGTATTTTTGATTTCCAGTCCCTTGAGTTTTCCCATGCTAAATGTTTTTCAGAAGAATTATTTTTGTGTCTTTCTTTTCTTGCCTGCTGATTTACTAGTCTGGTGAGTAGTCTACAGGGAGTTAGTGCTTAGAAAATAATTTATGAACTGGAACTGCACTCAATTTAAACAGTGAGAAGCTACAGCTGTGCTATGAGAGTAATAGACAGAAGTAAATTAGAACTAGTTTACTATGAACTTTTTTTTCCCTTACAGGGTCACTATACATAGGGCGTTTGGACTTCTCAGAAAACAGTCTTGCCCCAGGCTGTCTTACCTTTTAATCTTCTAAATAACTTCTAATCTTCAGCAACTGCATATCTGAATTAATGGGTAGGCACAAAGATAACCGTATTAATGTTGGTCAGAATGAGATTAAATTTAGATTTTGCTGACAAAGTAGTTCTAATGCTTCAAGCAATGTGCAAATAGTAAATGCTTGCATAGTACTGGTGGATTTCTAGCAACTGTGAAAAACGTAGACATAAAACTGCCTTCTGGGAATTCCAAATTTGAACATTTTATTAGAAGGCAAGATGGTTGTATAGAATTAATTAATTTACAAAATCCTGCAAGCAACATGGAGTCCAGTGGAAATATCTCAAATGCAAAAATAAACATATAGGAGTTTCTTAGTCCAGCACAAACCCAGTTAATGAATGCTAAAATAAAAAGGTGAAGAGGAGTCTTATTTTGGAGATGTTACTATTTTTTTATCATCTGGACAGAAATCTGAAAACATGAAAAAGTTTTTAAAAGTTTTCTAAATACCTTTATAATAAATACTACAGGAAAGCATCAAATAGGAATTTAAAGAGGTTTATAATAACAGCCAATAATAATGATAATAATCAGTAATTTCCTACCTACAATGTTATGCTGAAAGAAACTTCTCAAATTATTTTAAAGTGAATGCGGACCACCTGTTTTGACAGATTTGTTATAGGGCAGCAGCTGCAAGGACTAAAAAAAAAAAAAAAAAAAAAAAAAAGAATGTAATTAGTAGGTATTAAGGAAAAATAACTTGCAATTAATAGACCAGTGAAAAATGTGGTGGAAGGAGGCAGATCCAAAACCTGAAGAATACTAGTTTCTATAATGAAAATTTAGATTCAAAAGACAAAGTTAACTTTATTCATTCACATCAATGAATGTGAATAAGGAAATTAATTTCCTTATGAATAAGGAAACTGAAATCAAGACCATTGCTAGATTTTCGAGATTTCTCAACACCTTCCAGGTATCATTGAGATAGAGATAGTCAGTTCTTCTGAAATCAGTACATTTAGGTCAATCAGGCCACTTTTAAAAATCTGGGAAAAAGAAAAAGGGAAAAAAGAAACATTTGATTTTCTTGTTTGTCTTCCAGTTAATGGATTTTCCTTTATAAGGGAAGAATCACAAAACATGACATTCTGAATGTGTCATGCAAGTTCTTTAATGACATGATTTCCCTAAAACAGAAAATCTACATTACAAGTAGATCCATATCAGATTGTTGATAGCAAATCACCTTGGAAGAATAAATTTGTTTTAAAGCAAAATAATTCATGTCATCAAAGGTAATCACAAAATCAAAGAATCATAGAATAAGCATCCAATTATTCTGAATATATGGTTATAAAATTAATAGAGAAGTTCTTGAAATTTCCATTTGCTTAGGTATTTGATAAACTAGACTTTTCTTATGAAGAAACATACTGAAAATCTATGTCTTAGAAATAAAGTTCATCTCCTGTCTCAAATTTGTCCTATTGAGATTTACTGTAAAGCTCTGCGTAAAATAAGCAGTCAGGTGTTCCTGACTCAGTTACAACATGACATTTTCTTTAAATATTTTAAAATTATATAGAACCCAGGAAATTTAATAAATTGCAATTCAGTTCTTCTCATTTAATAGGTAAAGATTATGTATTATGACATTATACATGTACTTAAATTACAGTTTACATATGCAGTAAGTTGCAGAATTAAAAATAAATTCAGCAATAAATACCTTTAAAAATTGTACATTATTGTATTATGTGCACATATTAAACTTCAACTATGCAATAAAATACCATTAATCATTCATTCCTGTGAAAAATATTATTCTTCTTCAAGGCAAATTAATAAGTGTTGTTCTATGTTTTCAGTTGTAATCTTCTTTTTTTTTTTTTTTTTAACAGATTTAAGCAACTGGTTTTCTCATGCAAGGTCTGAGAAATTCAATGACATTACATTCTCCTCTTACAACTAATTTCAGATTTTATCTTTCAGCTCTGTGGAATGCATTGTTTGGTAACCTGAAATAGTAGTACTTAATTCATGTGTGAAATAGTAGTACTTTATCCATGTGTATGAACTAACACTTATTGAGCCACCTAAACCCTTTTAAACACTTTTGGTGATTTTGTGTGATCTTGAGTGTTCTCTTCCTCTTCATCCCAGATGCAAAAACCATCCAGTCCTTCCATGATATTAAATGTGAATATTCTGGGCCAATACAGATGGGTTCAGAGAATGTCCAGCCAGACAGGAAATTAATGGAGTAGATATGGTGGCAAAAAATAAATAAAATAAATAAGATAGTCTCCTTTCACTCCAGGCTTGAATGGGAGCATAAGTTAGATACAAATTTTTCTATTAAAGATTTAAGTGTAATTTTGAATGAATAAGATGAGGTCATCTGGGAAAAAAAATTCTGTTGCTTACCTAGGACACTAATATAAGAAATTTATTTGTAATTTTCAGACTCATAAAGCCAGTAATCTAGCTGTTACATCATTATCTGCTTCCTCCTCCATGCTCTTCTGGTATTGTTTTTTTTTCACAGGTTTTTCACCATGAGCCCTTGTATTTTCTTGGTGTTTTGTTGCTCTGTTACTTTACAGTTTCTAGGCTTTATCTTCCTATCTTGTAAGCCCATAATTTCACAATCCTGCTGAAATATATTCTTGCTCCTGGTGCTTTCCGCATATTTAGTATCATTCACAAACTGAATAGCCTTGGTCTCCCCTCCCTCTTCCAGGCCATTAGCAGAGCTGTTGAGTTCATCTCCACCATCCTGAGACATCCTATTTCACACAGCTCTGTTTGTGGCCATGCTTCCAGCCCATCTTGACATCCTGCATGTGCAAGTGGTTTGGTGTGGTCTGTGAGAGCCTGGATCTCACATCTCTGCAGTGTGTGCTTGCCCTCACAAGCCACCAGGTGCTTACCCCACATGCTGCACTGTGCCTGCCAGGGCGGGGGACCAGCAGAGGACTGGGATGGCAGCTCATCTGGGATTGCCTGGAGCACAACTGGCTGCTTCTGCACCATCTGTGTGAGCAGGTGAATGCCACTACTGACAGGGCCACCCCAAACCTCCTTGTACTCCAGCAGATTGTGCAGCCCCAACCCAGGATGTATGCCAAGAGGGGATTCATCTCGTTTTCAAAGTGATACCTCTATATTACTGTTTTACAGCTTATATACAGCCCACAGGGCATTTTCTAGACAATTTATTAGCAGGAATTGTTACTGAAAAACCAAAAATAAAATAAAAACAGTCATAAAACCCAAATATCTAGGTTCTCATACAGTCGGCATCATTGCATCACCTAGAATGGAACTGAACCCACTTCTACCAGCTGAGGCCATTCTTGCCTCATTTATCTTTAAAGCCCTAAAACTAAAAAAGATGAACAAAATTATGCCAAAATGTCATCATATTTCTCCAGTGTAATTACAAAACTAAGAAAGAGTCATTATCAGCTAATATTTAAGGGGCTTTAAATGTCTTCCACTAGAGATTCTGTAAGCCTTTTTTTTTTCTTTTGCTAATAAGTAGTACAATACCTTGTCTCTGTCTTTCACTCATAATTCTTTTTTTTCTCTTTCTTTGTTTTTTTAGCGCAAGCACATGTTGAAGACATTTAAAGGAATTCCATAAAGGTTTGTGACTGAGCAAAACTGAAATTATGTTTGCTGTGGGGAGTTAGGAAATCTGTTCATTTTCATATCCTTATGTAATTCTATTGTTAGCCATGAGGTGAAGGAAAAGGTCAGGTTCAGGATTTAAAATGTTTTTATAATTATTAGTAAATGTTTTATCTTTCCATGAAGACCTAAGTAGTGCACATATTTCCTAATGAAATACAAAACTTCTGATTTTGAAGAATTTATAGTTTGCTAACTGCATAACATTCTAAACTTAAATTTTGGGATTTAAATCCTTATTTTCACATCCACTGAATTTAATACATCATAGTGGGTGAAAATAGACTATTTTTTCTTTAAATCCTACTCATGATGATTCTAAGCAGATGAGAGATGAGAGACAAAGCATTCTGAATCACTATTTCTCCCACCTATGCATTTGTGTGATGTGAAATCATACTACAGATCATTTCTAAAAGTATTGATTTAATATTTTTAATTACTAAGAGTTCCTAAGGCACCACTTCAGCAAATTTTCCTTCATAGCCATCAGAAATCAACTACTTAAAGAGAAGAAATCTCCTTTCTTCTAACAGATAGTTTCCAGACTGAAGCGGTGAAAACTGATAAGTAACAGTATGTGATGAAATTGTTTCAATAAAACTAGTAAAAGAGTTCTCTTTTGTATGAAAAGGGCAGAGGTGAATTCAGAGATGGAAGTGTTTTGCTTCATTGCTTGACACTAAGTACTTCATTTCCTTAGGGTAGAACAGAACAGGTAAAAATAATCTCTACCTTTTCTCAGTGACCTGCTACCCAAAAATGAAAAGTGATCCAAAACACAGCTCAGAATTCTGAGCAACCACAAAACCTTTAGTAATAGTAGTGGTAGTAGGAAAATTAAATAATATTCTGAGATAAATTTTGAAGTTTTTTTCTATTAAGGACACAGTTCAAAAAATGAGTTGAAAAATCTAATAAATATGGAAAATGATTTAAAATATAGTTCTTGTTAATATATTCACAGACCTTCTTAACAAAAGAGGTTTGATAAGACCAGACATGGTTATGCAGAATGGATTAAAGTTCTTAACATAACCTTTAGTCATCCCACCAAATTGTAAAACTGAATAAAATCATAGTTTTCACTGTCTAACATTTTTATCTACCTTTTGTACTCAGTTGCCTATTATGTTTTTGGTTTTTTCTGTTTCTCATACTTTAATCCTCTTTCTCTTCCACTTTTGACGCTTGCTATTTTTTTTGATTACTTTACCTGGCATCTAAAATCCAGTACCTAGTTTTGTAGATATTTCAATAGCTTTAATACTCTTTAAAATAGATTAGGAACACACAGTCACAGTAACCCTGCTAATCACAAGTAATTGTGATTGCAAAATACTTTTCTGCATAGTCAGTAGGTCTGTGTTGTTTTTCTAATGTAGTTTTATATATTCAGAAAACAGAGTATTATTTGAGTTGGAAGGGTCTTTCCAACTCCATTTTTATTATTGCATACTGTGGGCTAAGAAAGCCTGGATGCAGTAAGACAGCAAACATCTGAAAATTTAAATAATTTTATGAACCAAATTTTTAGAATAGTACATAGAAGCCACAAAACAGACAGTACTCACAAAATGCTAAATGAAAGACATTTGTGATCTTAGTATTTCAGGAGTTCTATAAGGCTGGTATTCTTTGAAAATGTTTGATCTGCCAAAATTCTCTTACACAATTAGTGAGGTATTTTTTCTTCTTATAAAGCATTGTTCCAGTTGATTTCAATGTTGAAATAAGTAGTTTAAAAATATCTGGTATGATATTGCAGAGTTTGAAATAAAAGGTATATTTTAGAACAAACATTTCTATGCTCCTTAGAGCCTCCCACAGCTGAAACATCTCTCACAATTTCAGCAACAAAATGTAATACTGAGCAGAGGGTGGACACATGCCACAGAGGTTACTACATGAAGCAAATGATTGCAGAACAATTAAAGAAAAATTGTTCTACCCTAAATTCTAGAATGCTGCTGCAAGACTGGCATAATCCCGAGTCAGCTGTCTTCATAGTCATTGTATGATACTCCATCCAGGTGCATATGGTGTGACTAGCTTAAACTCAAGTTGCAAAAGTTGCCACTGTGGGGATCTGCAGGAATAAAACACCTACATTCTCATACCTTTCTGTTGTGAGCAAGGTAGGCAGCAATTTTTACTCCTATATTGGTCTTTTAAATGTTTACTATGATCTTTATGTGCTTATCATTTTAGATGCTGGAAGCTGAAGACACAAAATGACTTCAGTTTTCTTGCAATGGCATAATTTTTTTAAAACCTCTGACTTCTTATTTCTTTCCAAAGACACCCTCCAATTTGACAGCTTCTCTTCAGTCTTCTTGTGCAGACCTATATGCTCATCTGTTAATTAAATTCAGTATTGGATTAAGTAGTATCAGGTTCTTTTCCAATTGTTTCTGATAATGTCAATTTTCAGGTAAGCTACACTTATATAATTGAAATTATGCTCTAATTATATTTCAGTGGTCTAGAATATTTGCTTTATTCTCCTTTTATCATATCAGCATTTTTTTCTGGATTATAAAGTTAGACTAGACACATGTTTTTCTAATATAGATGTACTTCCTGCATAATTTTTTCTTTCATTCTACTACAGTTTAAAGAATTACTTCTATGCCACTAAATAAGACAGTATATATAAACTTAACATTTTGAACTCAAAAATTACTCAGCTAGTGAAATCTTATTTAAAGAAAGAATCATTGGAATAAAAGTTTGAAAATTGCACTTTTTAAGATAATATAAACTGCACATTGAAAACACAGTAATAAACAATCATCATTTGTAAATGGCCTGTGTAGTGAGGAACCACGGTGTTAAGTGAGTAGATGCTTAGAAAAACTTCCTACAACTGTGACTCAATTACCTTAGTGCTAACTGTAAGAAAGAGTGTGATCCTTAGATGAAATACACATACAAACTTTTTGATCCTTTAAAATAATATGTTCTATGTGGATGGCACATCCACATCTGCAGACATTTACAAGCCAAATTAAGCATAAAAACTAGGCTGTTGTTCAAATGGTGGCCCACCTAGGGGATGTTTCCTAGTCTCTCTAGGAGCTATTCCAAGATTAAATCTATCTTCCTTTCCCAGATTTAATTTTAAATTTTAGCCATGTGGCAAAAATTGAACAAAGCATGAAGTCATTGTAGCTTTACAAGTCTCATCTTTAGGCAAACATCTTACACTAAGAGCTCTGATTTCTCAGAAGTTTCCTCATTCTTTGGTGATCACTCTAGCTACTTGAAAATCCTAAAAATGCATGTGGAGACTTCCCCATAGCAAAATAATAGCAGCATTACCTTCTGTTGCAGTCACTCAATAAAGCTCTTTTTACCTTTCTTTTGTTGCAAGGAAAATATAAAAGTCCTGAGTGGGACATGATAGCAATATGTGTTGCTATCAATGTATAATGTGAAAGTTCAACATTAGGCAGTGAGGTCCACTTATCATGGAGTTTTTGTGAACTCTGACTAAAAATCAAGTATTTCTTGGGTACTCTTACAGATATTATACATTCAAGTATCTCTTCTCAGGCCTCTATGGAAAATGTCAGTCACAACTTCGAATGATGGAAATATAATGACAAAAAATATTTTTTGTGGACTGTGTTTAGACCCATTCCTAAAGTTTTAGCCCTGATGCAACTTCTGAAACTATCAAATTTTGGAATAGATATTTTGTCATGGTCATAAGAAAATGCTGTTCAACTATTTTTACATATGACAAGACACTTTTTCACAGCGAAATATATTGTAAGTCACCTAAAAACCTGTAGTCCAGATCAATGGTTTTCCAAAATCAGCAGACACTAAATTACAACACCTGGTATAATTACCTGTAATTTCCCCTCTAATTTATTCTGGTCCAAAATATCATAGAGTTTTAGAATCTAAGGGGATTGGAAAGAACTTCAAAGATCACCTAGCTCCAACACCCCTGCCGTGGTCAGGTATGCCACACTCTAGATCAGGTTTCTCAGGGCCCCATCCAGCCTGACCTTGAATATTTCCAGGGATAAGAACTGGGCATGCACAACTTCTCTGGCCAAAAATTTCAGTCTCATCATCCTCACAGTCAAGAATTTCTTTTTAACACCGAAAGTAAACATATTGTCTTTCATTTTAAAGCCACTACATATTATCCTATCGCTCCTTTCCAAGCTATAAAGTTTACCTCCAGCATTCTTCTGTGCCTCCTTTAGGTATTGAGATGATGATATATGATCACTTTAGAGTCTTCTCAACACTGAACAACCTCAGTACTCTCAGCCTGTCATTAAAGGAGAGGTGTTCCAGACTTCTGATCATCTTCACCATCTTCTGGACTAATTTCAGCAACTTCACATCCTTCTTACCTTGGGTGTGTAGGAGCTGACTGCTGTACTGCAGGTGAGGTCTCAGCAGAGCAGAGCAGAGCAGAGCAGAGCAGAGCAGAGCAGAGCAGAGGGGGCAAATGAGCCTGCTGGTCATACTTCTCTTGATGTGGTTTCTAGGCTGCAAGTGCACAGTGATGAATACCCTGAGCTTTCTCTGAAAGGCTGCTCTCCGTTTGCCCAGCATGTATTGGTGCATGGGAATGCCCTGTCCTAGGCACAGGACCTTACACCTGGCCTTGTACTTCAAGAGTTTTGCACATGCATACCTCTCAAGCCTTTCAAAGTCCCTTTTGGATGGCATTCCTTCCCTCCAGTGTGTTGAGTGCAGCACATAACTTGGTGTCAATGGCGAACTTGCTAATGGTGCCCTCAATCCCGTGTTGCTGAAAATGCTGAACAGTACTTGTACCAGTACTGACCTCTGAGGGACACCACTCATCATTTGGACATATTGACTGCAACTCTTTGAGTGCAACTATCCAGTCAATACCTTATCCATCCAGTGATCCATTGTCAAAACCATTCCTTTCCAATTTAAAAATCAGATGTCATGGGACAGTATCAAATGTTTTGCAAAAGTCTGTGCAGATGATTTTGGTTGCACTTCCCTCATCAACCAGTGCAGTAATTCAGGGTGAAATAGTTATATTTGCAATAAAGTCTAGTGACCACTATTTGGGTTGGAATGTGAATTAATTAAAATTAATACACTAGATGCTTGAAAAAATAATAATAAATTTAGCTAGGTTGACTACCATCTGTCAGTGGGTAATTTAATTTGACATTATTAATAGGAAGAAGATTATGTAAGATTTACCATCCTTTCGTAAGAGAACACCTCCAGATCCATTAGGTCTTAATTTCAGAGCTTAAATATTTAATTCAAACTGAACCTAAGAACCTTGAAAACATAAAATCAGATGCAAGTGCTCTACTTTTCCTTTCTTTCTTTTTCTCTGGTCTGTTCTTTGCTTGCAAAAGAGAATTGTGATAGAATTATGAGTAACTTTTTATATTTCTGTAGTCAATCTATGTGTCCCACTTAAGCAGATTACAAAGCTCAAATAATTATTTGGGATCTTTTCTTCCAATGAACAAGAACCATAAGCTTAGATGTTGAAGTAAAAATGTTTGTATGGATATAACAAAGAAATTTCTTTCTCTCTCTTTGCATTGCAAAAATATATTTAATTAGGAACTTCGACAACATGAACAATTACATGTTCATTCTGCTTTTTCCCTTTTTTAATGAATGTGGTTTAGGGCATGTTACCTGTATCCTATCCAGTTGAATATTGAAAAAAATAGAGAAAAAAAGAATTAAAAAGACACTCCCTTTCAATCTTTGCCTAACTAAAATTGATAAAATTATGGATTTCTCTTGTCTTACAAGAGACTCTCTGAGAAGCTACTTCTGTTTAAATTAATAAGAAAAAAGAAAATTGTGGAAAATTAATTATATAAAGGCCAATAAGAAGTTAAAAAAAAAAAAAAACCAAAAACAAAAACAAAAACAAAAAACCTCATAAAGGTTTTCCAAGAAATGGAGTTCAGATTGAGGAAGAATTTAATGTAAATTTTGTGTAAGTGTAAAAAGATTTACATTGATATTACCAGACATCTGGATAACAGAAATCTATTTCACCACTTTGATGCTTAGTAATGTTTCAAGTGTTCTGTTTAAAATACTTTATAAACTATTTTGGTGTGATCTTCAGACATTTATAGGTTTAAAAAGAAAAAATCTGCAGCCTACTGCTAGAGACACTACAAGGCTAGTTGCATTCTCTTGCTTTATGTAATGGGCCTTGAAATTAAAACACACATGAATTTTATAGCATAATAGGCAATCCCATTTCCAGATATTAAAACACAACTTTTTAATGTAGAAAACAAAAGTTATTTGAAAAATGCTTTCTCTATTTGAAGTCTTATTCAGATATTGAACATACATTAAATATAATAAGCCCATTGAATTTTTTTGGTGATGCTTTAATGAACATCATTACAGATCTTTAAGTAATGCCCACGTGTTTTGTATTATTGGTACATGTGTACTGTGATATCTATACACAACTACATATTCAGCTGCAGTTGAAGACACAATGATATTCAAACTAACATGTAGTTAACATTTCTCTCAACAATTTTCTGTCATAGTGTTACTCATTCTGAAGCACTAAGCCTAAAGATACAGAGCATATAGGAAAAGTGCTCAAAGTCCTGAATATTATGTCACATAAGAGACTTTAGATGATAGCTATAAGTATGGCTGTAAGTATATGAGTTACAGAATACAGAATTATAGAAGTTATCCCAATTACAATCTTTTAAACAGAGATGGGCTGTTGGGATTTTTCGGGGTGGGGGGGATTTTTTGTTTGCTTTTTTTGCTTGTGATTTGGTTTGTTTTTTTACATGGAATGTCTGAGGTATAACATGCAACTTGTCAGACAAACCTTTAAAATAACCTGAAATGCAGATTGTATTTGGTCCATAAGAGGCACTTATTTCGTATGAGATGTGAATAGAATACTGCCTCTTGTAAAGGTCTCCTAGATGTGAAAGTAGTACTTTGTTCTCAAATCTGTGTGATGATTAGTTCTGTTGAAAAATTATCTGTCCAGCCAGTGTCTGCAGGGGATGAAAATGTATCATCTGTTGACACAAAGTAATCTTTCTGTGGCTGGAAACAATGATTTTTTTTATAATAAATTGTTTTGTTTTGAGTCTCTCAGGACAGGAATTTGAGATAATAAACATATTTGGTTAATGTTTATTTAAGGAAAAGAATTAGGGAGAACACTATTTAACATGCCTTGGTAATATTAGTGGAAAGAACCCTTCCACTCCTGTTCTTTTTCCTCCTGATACATGTTTTAATCACCTGGTCCCCTATTCTACAGTTTAGACTGCTGCCTGAGCCTGGCTTTTAGTATATGGAGAGTTTTGACTTCATGTGCATGGTCCTGGTCTTGGGCAAACCTGACAATATCAGCACCAAGAAAGATCCTAAAGCAGTCAGAAGTAACTCTGCCTATATTTGATAAGAAATTGGAATCACAGTGAGCTTGAGGTGCAATGCCTCATACCTCAGTACAGCATTTGTTCACTCTTTCCTTTCTTCTTCACTCTGCTGCCCAGGCTCTTATTTCTACCACCATCACAGTTGTGTCCTTGCCCCAAATATTTCTCATTCTCAATCTGCAGTTCTTGTGGTTTGGTAGGAAAATCATCATGTATTCATAACTTTCAAAGTGTTTGCACCGCCAGAAACCATGGCTTTATCCTTAGATCACATGAAGTATAAACTCCATAATACCATGAACATGGACCTAAATATGGGCTAAATGTGCCATGGCCATCAAAATTTGTAGACTGCGTTGTATAGAGTCTTTCCTTTCCTGAACCCAGATGCAAAACACGTTTTTGTTTTCTCAGAGTTAGTATTCAATTGCTAGTTCTTGAAAATAGCCAAATTTTAAACAGATCTATTCTCTTTTTTTACCATTTCCTACTTTGCACCCCAGGAGATGTGAATCATATTCTAAAATACACCTCTCTCTCCATGCTCCACTTGGCTAATCTAAACATTTTCTCAGGGTACGCTGATCATCAGCTTAAAGTGGCAATAGTAAAAGTTTCTCCCTAAGTGTGTCTGCTGAGCATTGGAATCAAGAACTATTTCTCATTTTGTTCCAAGGGAAATCAAATGCTTTTAAAAGTTTAGTCTGTGTGCTATTGTTAATATTTGTGATACTTTTTTGGCTGCTTAGGTTATGGTCAATCTGTCAGAGTTGCAAAAGAAAATAAATCTGCAGAAAAAAATATAAGCATGTTGCTATTTTGTGACTTTACTAATGTCAAGCCTAAGAATGGATATATAACATATAATTTCTTTTCCCACACTATATGTTATCACTCAAAAATGATAATAAACAATTAATCTGCTCTATTCAGCTAGTATGATTGATATTTTTTCCTCTATAACTACAACTTACTTTTGTCTGTATATGACAATTGGTATACTGTATTGTAAAGCATTCAGCACAGAGGTTTTTCCAGATGATTAATTGCATCCCTTTTTACTGTGTCTCTGAGTTCTTCCTGCTGTCTGTGGCATCTCAGATCCCTCATTCAGTACAACACACAGACTACTGTTTCTTTCCAGGTGAATTATGACATGTATGCCTCTGACAAGAATTCTCTGAGATTAGCTATTTTCCAGGCATTCTTTTTCTTACAGAATACTGCAAGCAAATAGAAAATAAATCTGTTCTAAAAAGTTATTTAGAATTCATTAAAAATAAATTACATAGAATTTAGATAATTATTTAGCTTGAAACAGTAGAGCTTGGGCAGTATAGCCTCTGAAGATCAAAGGTCTACCCAAACCTTAGCAAAATTAGAAGACTAACAGATGCAAAAGTGTCATTTGTAGCCATCAGACACAAAGGGTTGTCATGGTGGCATCTTGCTGACTTTTTCTTCCTAAGATGAGCAGTAATTACCTATTTTTAGCCATGACAGCTACGTGTGGCTCCCAGTGGCTTGTAGCACAATTTGACATCGATTAATATCTGCCCTACTACCACATCCTTACAGAAAAGTAGTTGCTACTTCGTTCTAAAAATGTCAAGAATTTTTAGTATTCGTATGATATGTTCTTCAGACCTGGAAAGATTCTTTTCTTTTCAGTGCAGGAATATGTGTAGGAGAAAGCAAACATCAGCAATGTATTGACATGTCTTAAGAGTTCAGATGCTTCTTATATCTTTTTTTTCCCCAATAAATAAATGTACAAAAACCTCATTTTTTTTTATCTGCCATGTGTTCTAATTAGAGCAACTAAGGCATATACACTTTATCCAGCCCAGTTGTTCTGAATTCTCCCCAAAAAGGAACTTAGTCATAATAATGAGGATCAAGTCATACAACTGAAAAGAAATGTGAGAGTTGTCTTCACAGATTCCCTTGCTTAAGCTATCTGGTCCAAAAATATGCCTGAAAAATGCCCATACTTTTAAAATGTGGAAAAAATCAGACACTTTACAACAATATTGTGATTCTGTACAGTGCAGTACAACCTTCTAAAGCATTCTGAGACATATTAATATTAAAAACTTTCCAGAGTAGTCTGAAAAAAAAGAGTCATCGTAAAGCACAAAGAAGTATCAAGAATAAACACAGAATTATCTTGTTACTTTCTAATATAAGGAAATATAAGTTCATTTCGCTGCTTTTTGCTGTTAGATATAGCAAACATATCTTCAGTCATGCTCTCATGCTCTGACTTTGCAGTGAAAATAAATCTTTCATTTACAAACTTATATTCCTGCTCATAGCAGGAATTTAGTTCTAGATGGTTTTAAAGGTCCTTTCCAACCCAAGCCATTGTATAATTCAAAGGGTTTTATTTAGTACAAGTTTTATTTGTTCATGTATGTTGAAGGTTAGAGAAGAAATACCTATATGAACCCTGAAACAGCAACGATTTCACATGAATATAAGCTTTGTCAATTGCATTTTTAAGGTACCAGTGTCTGATTTAGCACCTTAAATAGACTCAGAATAAAAATAAATAAGGTTAGCTTTCTCCTTTTTCTTCTTTTAGATAAAAGAAACAATGTTTTTAAGGTTTTCTTTTACTTTATATCTTCAAAAATGTGTTTTGGGCAGAAAGATATCATAAGCTTCTTAACACTTGTATGATAAGTAAAGTAATATAATTTTAATTTTAATTTTTGTCTGATCTGTGAAGGCAATGAGTAGCAAAAGCAGGTCAAAGGCAACCAAATATATCCTCTCATGTACTCCAGCAGCAACTAATAGCAGAAGTGTTCAATTAATTTTAAGTGCCATTAAAGTGAAAAGCAAGAGTACACCCTGGGAACCATACATAAGCAGAAGTTAATTAGAAATGTAATCTTGAAAATATGTATATATATATCCTTAAAGACACAAAAAGTACCCAACAGTAAGCCTTGCATTTAGACTGATAACAGCTGTTACAAATGATAAAGCTAGTCTTTCACACAGAAAGTATTGTAATTATGTTCTTTGGGGGAATATTAAGTTTTGTTTTCCTGGTCTTCAGTCTGTATATTTGGGAGACATTTTCAGGGTACCCTACTGTGTTTTCAGCAGTAGCAAAAGGTAATAAGTTTGCCAGATCACTTATATGTCTCACATTCACTATGTTAAAACCAAAGAACTTTTTCCATTCCTGCACTGCAGTACCTGGCAATTATTGCATTGGGAGTGTCAGGAATCTACTAGAGAATTGTGGACGTGGCCACAGACAATTACCAAAGTGATATTACTAGTGGGAGACGTAATTGTTAAAAATTTAATAGAGGTCATGTTTTAAGCCTGCAGCTACATTTGGTGCTGTGATTGGAAGGGCATATAGGCCCTGGACCTTATGATCAGGTTGCATACAGGCTAATGACCAATGTTAGAGTAAAAGAATGAGAGGAAAAAATAGGGCTTCAGAGCTCCTATCTTCCTGAAAATATGAATTGATAATCAAATTGAACATCACCTATCGAGAATGTAAATTACAGTGTAGGCCTCTTCCCTGTTATTCTGTATGGTCAGCTCCAGATTTCATCTATATTTAAACTGATTCTCAAAGGCTTATGAAACCATAGAAGAGATTTTTTTATGATTTTTAGGCTGAAGTACATGCTCTTACACATGCTCTCAAAATTAGAAATCCTCTAAAATGTGCAATTCAGCATCTAGAACTAACTATAAAAGCTTGTGTAATCATAAAATGTGGAAGGCAAAAATCCAGATGGGTTGTTGCATTAGACACGTAATACAAGATAATGGATTTTCTGTAATTGAGCCCAAAAGAAATTAATATATCCAATAAAGTAGATCTTTATCTACTTTATCTTATGTCTAGTCTTATTTTGTAGACATTAGTTGCAAATGTTTTTTTTTTTTAATAAAATATTTGCTTCTTTTGCAATATAATTGTTTCCCGTTTTTTTATATTTTAATTCTTTATAATTTAATGAAAACTATTTAATTTCTTAAGGTTAATTATATTGATGATGCACAAGTTTAGGTAACAGAAAGTAAGATCCTTACACTTACAGTGTTGTCAAACACTGGTGGAGAAGATTCCACGAATGCTTTCTGAAAACAGAAATTCAAATGTCAAAGTACTTTTTACAAGGTCACTGAATAAATTAGTGGACTCTGAAAGTTTTACCAGTACATTTTGAATGCTTACAATATTTTGAAAGCAAATTCTGAAATTCTTAGCAGGAAGTTATAGCACTATGTTCCTTGAAAAGGTATGTTTACTCTTTCACCTGATGGCTGACATATGCTAGTGAGTTAACACTAAATGCAAAGAAAGAACATATCTGGCTAGTAAGTAAGATTTTCTTTATTGAGTCATGAATTACAATGCTATGTGGCACATCTGTATTTGACTAAACCTGCCATTGTCTCTTCAAGGATGATGTCACTTGACCTTTGTGGAACTTCTGAATCAGTTGAGTGAATTTACAGTGCTGGTAACCCATATAAAGGAAATTTCTATTGTAATGAAACTGACACTAATTGCACACATTTGATGCCTCAGCAAAAGGACCAATGACTGATTGTACAAGAGGAATTAATTCATCATACAACACCAAAAGGCTTCTTAAATTTTTCTTTTTGTTAAATACGGTAATAATATATTACTTTAGTAAGAGTAATTCTGTTGTCTCTGTATTTTTTATCTATGGGGTATAAAAGTAGATGAAATTCATCTCCATGAAGGTCAAAGAGGCCAACACATTTCGCTAGTTCTTTAAAGACTGGTTCTGATATGGTGAAATATGTTTTAATGCCCTAATTTGCATCTTACATAAAAGAAGGAGATGAACTGTTATCAGGCTTTGCCTCAGTTATATACCCAACAAGTAATCAATTAGTAAGATAATAAGAAGGCGATGGAGTGGAATAAGGTGATGAGAGATATGCATCTATTAAATTTTTTTAAGAGATCCTATAGAAATTAAAATGTTTAAATGGGCAATGGAGCAGAAAAAAGGACATATAAATTCTACTGGCTCAAAGTCAAATATCAAGAAAAACAGCTATTTTAACACCAAGACCACATATGAGTTTTCTTTCAGACCTTATAAAAAACATCTGAATGAACTAAACTCATAGTGTCCTAAAAATTCAGACGGCAGAAAATGTAAGGGAAATTTCAATAACTGTATCACTGAAATTACCCACAATTCTTGGATTCAATTTATTACCTACATTTTTATCCATCCCTGGATCATACAAACAGTGCAAAACTTTATGTTTCAGGAAATTGCAAGCACACCTTACAAAAAGGGATTTATTAGTAAAGAAATGGGCAAAAAGTCCATCAGTGATGTAGCAAGACATACCGTTCTAAATAGCACATCCAGAATAGAATGCCATAACAGTACATATAATTGTCATTACCTCACAATGCAGCAGTTATAATTTACCAGATGTATGTGAAGAGAAAAAAGACCATCTAAAGATACAGCTTGCATGAGTGTGATTTCCTTGTATTTTTTCATGTGTCATATAGTCCATTTATTTTGTGTATTAGCAGATTTTTATTATTACTTTTAAGTTTAATTATTCAAATCCTTTTGAAATTAATTTAATAACTAAGCATAAAAGATCTAGGTAATAACATAAGCAATGCTTCATCAGTATTGTTGTTGGATTATTTTTCTATCATCTCTAACTGTTTTAGGACTTTACCACTCCCACAAACCTATTATGTTAGGTAATCCTCTCTAAACGAACCATTTCTGGCGAAAAAAATTATCAACTATTTAAAAAGCTTGAACAAGATGACAGTGGTAAGAGATGTTAAAAATCTTACCAGCCAATTAAAACCAAACACCAAGACTTCTTTCAATACATTCTTTGAAGAATGCTAGTGTTCTCATGCTTTGAAACAGGTACTCTCTTTGAGTAGGCAAAATGATATGAATCAGTGTTGGCAGAATTCCCTCCAATTAGAAAATGTTCATTATCTCTTTAGAAAGGTTGAAGAAAATGCAGTTTTCATCTTAATTATTAAAAATAGTTTTGCTTCAGTATTTTGGCAGGAAAAAAAAAAGTTCAAAGTCTCAGAAACTTCCATTCTTATAGATTAATGCATTTTAACAAATATTCACTTCAAAATATGATAGAAGTCCTGATAAACAAGTTCCAACCTCGCAGGATTTATTTTGCATATGTTCAGTGTCCTGGTACAACTCTCCATTGGATTCAGATCATGCTGGTCTGCAGAGTTTTGGGCCTTAGGAAAGTGAAAATCATGATTTCTTTTTGGCATGCTGAAAGCTGAATTAGGCAGTGCCGGATTCCCAGTTTCAAAACTGAAAAGCTTTAAATTAATAGCCTGTACTTATGAGCAAGCTCTCACAAGAGTTGAGACAGTGTTTGTAGATAAAATATGTGATGGGAATGCTGAAAAGGTCACTGCTGGCATATCTGAGAAGACAAACAAACATGTCTGCATAATAGTAATCTTAACTACCTGCCCTTTCAGATAAATTTTTTCTAGCTAGGTGTTTTGTCATCTTTCTGAAACTAGGTTTTACTGGAAGAAAAACAGTAATTACCTAAATATTAGTGTCTTTTACTGAGACATATATACAGTAGGCTGTGTTTGTCTCTGTTTAATAATTTTGTAAGTATTGCTAAGACGTCACTAAATGGGTATAATAGAAAAGTAAACAAACATAGGAAAGGTCAAGAGCTTTTGTATAGGAATGAATCAAAAAAAGAAAAGAATCAGTTTGAGTGGAATGTAAAAGAAACAACAAGAATTTCACTGTACTTATAAAACTAATTTTTCTCTGAATACATTTGAAACATGGAGGGTTTAACAAAATTCTAGATTTTCATATATTCTCCTAATGAATTTTGTATCTTTATGACTGTTTCATGTTTTTAATACCTATATCTCCTGTTATTACTTCATTTTCTAAGTATTTTGGTGAAAACACTCTGTGGCATTATGTCAAATGCATTGAGAATCCCCAAGTATATGACATCAAGATAGTTGTATTTTCCATCAAAACTCTTAAATAATTAAAAAAATTTAAAACTATTTTTGACATATCCCTAGAGTTGGGTAAAAGTAGAATAAGCACATCTCAGGTAGGAAATTAAGTCAGTGCACTGTATGGATGGGATAGAGTTAATTTTCTTTCTATTAGTCCATAACATGTTGTGTGACTATTTGTGACTAAACTAATATTGATAACATATCGATATTTCAGCTATTGCTGAACAGTGTTTGCACAATAATGAGCTCTTCATTTCTCACACTTCCCTCCCATAAAAAAGCATGGGGTGGGCAAAAGGTTGTGAGAGACTGAGCTGAGCCAGTCAAACCAAAGGGTATTTCATGCCATAATGTTACACTCGACAATTTCAGCTGAAGGCAAGCTTTTCCAAAGTAGCCTTTGTGTGCCAGCTGGATGAGCATTAATCTGCTGGTACAGTGGGGTGAATGATTGCTTCAGTCATTTTTGGGGGGGCTATTTACCCCTTTTTTGCACTTATTAAAATGTCTTTATCTCAACCTGTGAGTTTTTCCCATATTTGTCTTTTCAGACATCTCCCCAGCCCTGATAGGAAGATGGGGGAGCATTTGGATGGGTGCTTAACTGCTGGTCTGAGTCAACCTACCACAATCAGAATCATTGTGACTGTCGGAAATAGTCACAGATAACTCTGATGTGGTGGAAGTGTTTTAAGTTCATCATATTTTTATGTAATATCATTAGCCTATAAACATAAAAGAAAGTCTCACTACCACTAGGAAAATTGATCAAGATCCATATTACACCATTTTCCTATTATGCTTCAAACACGCCTGTTACTACTTCCTTTGTTGCTCAATTTCTTCTGACAGTTCAAATCTACTTTCAACTCGCCAAAGAGTAGCTGAGAACGATTCCCTCAGTGTGTGCAGCTGTTTGACCTGTTTGATCAGCAGATAATCAATGCACTGGCTCTCCACTCTCAATGTGCAGAAGAAAGTCATCATCTTAACACACCCATCTCACCTGAAGGAAAAAAAAAACTCTTTAAGTGAGTGGATATTTCTTCTATACTGCATACTGTTCCAATACTCAAATTATATCACAGTAAGATAATATATTAACTTGGCTTCTGTTTAATGTAGAGATTGATTCCAGCATAGCTGATAAACTCCTTCCAGAATCCTAATTACTTTCTGGATGCTAGAGCAAGAGTAAGTCACATAAGAAGTGGCTGAGAAAGCTAGATTTCTTGAACCTGGAGCAAGTTCAGAGGAGTCTCTATCACTCCCTATGACTGCCTGAAATGAGGGTGCCACCAGGTGGAGATCAGCCTCTTTTCCCAGGCAACCAGTGGCAGGACAGCAGGACATGCTCTCAAGTTATGCCAGGGTAAATTCAGATTGGACAAGAGGAAGAATTTCTTCGCTGAAAAGATATTTATTCAGGCGTTGGAACAGGTTGCCCAGGGAGTCACCATCCCTGAAAGTGTTCTAGAAATAATGTCATATTTAGTGCTATGGTTCAGTTGATATTATAGTGTTTGGTCAAAAGTTGGACTCTATGATCTTGCAATACTTTTCTGACCCTAACAATTTCAAAAAAATTTTAAAAGGACTGAAAAGACTAGCTCTCTAAAAATATAATCACAACCATTAAAAGTACCCAAGGAAACTCATGAGTGATATATATATATATATATATATATATATATATATATATATATATATATATATTTAAAAATATATATATAATATATCTAATATATAAGTAAATACATATGTACATATATATACACACATAATGGAGAACTTTTGCAACTAGAAAGGTTCATATGTGATATTTTTTTTTCTGAAATTATTCGTTAAAACAATGCTAATTTCAAAACCTGAAAATAAATGTGTCACCAGTTAAGGGTTCTATTTAAATGAAATCAGGATAAATAGGAAATTCTGAAAAATCTGGTCAGGAATTTCTGAAAGTCAATGTAGGTTGGAAAAGTTAAAAATATTGCTAATATTTGAATATAAATTATTATGACCATTTTAAGATCACAAATTACTTTAGCTAAATTATTTGAATAAAACAGTTCAAGGAGCACATGCCAGCGATACATTCCTTTTTATACTATCATTTGTTATGCTAATACTTTTCTGACTTCATGCATATATGTCACCTCATCTGAAATGAAAATTATTGCCTGTAGCAAGATACAGTACAACCCATAACACAGCTGAAATCAAGCAATATTAAAAGTGCTGGGTAAATTGCTGCCTAATGTAAAAGTAAATAATGATTAGTTAATTTCCTTTCTTACACCTTGTGTGTTTATTTCCTGTACTAAACCATAAACTACCTGAGCTCTAAGCCACCAGTATTGAACCATTATGTACATTGTATTATATGCATGTTTATACATGTATTATGTATTAATATAGAACTGATTTTTATTCTGGAAAGAAAAGTTAATGGACTTGATGACTGATACCTATAGGAAAATAAAGAAGACTGAAAATGTGTGTGTTGGATGATGGTGACTCTAAGACAGACATTGTCTAATATTTTCCAGAATTTAGACAATACAAGTGAGAGGAATAGTAGGTACATGAAAGATCAAATATTATTGTTGCAGAGGAAAGTAAATCTTTTGTACCTCTATGGAGCACATACTCTGTCTGATAGGTTCAGCTGAAGGCCTTTACAGACTAACTTTAGCAGTAAAGGGTTCAAGAACCAGGGAGAAGTTGGAACAAAAGGGTCATGCAGTTTCAGCTGCTAAGCAAAATAAAGTTTATTGGCTTTTTGTTCCACATGCCCTTATGAACTAACCCTACACAATCAGTTTCTGTAATTCTTTACCCTGAAGAATCACAACAGTAAGAGAGAGGAAGGATATGCCTTAACTGACACTCCAGTAGGATGACAAAAAAAAAAAAAAAAAAAAAAAAAGAGATCAATATGATAACTAGAAAATGAAAATTATATCTGTAGAGGTGGCTGAAACTGAGAATTAATTTTTAGATATGAATTTATAAGACTTTTAGTCTCAGAAGGATACAAGATTTAAAAAATTGAATTAATTTGAGCTAGGGGTTTATCTTGCACTGGGAGGAGATGGTTCATTATGGTCCCAGAAAGACAGGCACTTAGACTTGTAAGTTATCATTTAAAACGCTTTTCATTACTTCTAAATGTAGCTTTCAGCCTGAAAGTGTTTCCCTTTAAAAATAATTTTAGTTATTCAAATTAATTGTCTTCTTTTATGTTTTTAATAGTTTATGTCATTTACTTTTATTTTATTTTTTTTAATTTTAACTTTCAACTTCATTGGACTGTATTTTCTTCAAAATTAAGTTTTGTAGTGAGCAGAGAAAGTTTGTTATATCTTCAGTTGTTCTAAAATGTGATTAAGAACAACACTGTACCACAGTTGGTTTAGTAAAATGGGATTTTCTCTTTGTTTTAGTGCTTGAGAATAAAATATTGAGAATGACAGCTTTAGAGCTAGATGTTCTGTATCCAATGTATTCGTGCAGCACAACCAGTGGCTACACAAGCTTTCTAGGGTTGCTGTATCCAATACTCGTTCTGAAAAAATCAATATTTTTAGGCACAAGAAAGAATTTGCATTTTGGTTTTAGTTTCTCTGCACTGAGAATGAAAGCTTTTCCTTGTTGCATTTCCTGTTATATTGCTAGTTACGTGTGAAAGAAGATCACTGGTTCAATTTTTGCATTGAAAATACCAATTTTAATGTCTATAAATAATTTGGATATGAAACTCTATTGCAACTATTTCATATATCTTGTAGTTGAACTGTAGCCTAACTATATGTCCAAGTGAAGTGCTTACCAGCAGAGAATTTTCTTATCATAAGCTATATTAGTTAAACACCTTGGAAATGTTATTTTCATTTGAATATTCATTACATTTAATATTTGTGTCTCAATTTTAGTTATAGAACTACCAATTCTAATTAAATTTATAAAACATTATGACGCCTAAAAAGATGATAATCTAAAAATTATGTTCTGCTTTAGCTTGTAAGCCTGTAGTTTTACTACAGTAAAGGCAGTAAATGTAAAAGCTATTAAGGTACAGGACAGCTTTAATTCAAAATCCACAAACAATATCTTTGGGAGTAACACAAAAATTTCTTTAGATCTCAGATTTGTTACTATGTAGATGCTTACCTTTATCTTGACCTTACAGTTAAACTAATTAAGAAAATGCAGTAATGAATCAAAGCATAATAATGCAAGCATTGCTGTGTCAAATATTTTATGAGAGACCATTCAAGTATTAAAGCCCTTAGAGAGTGAATTAAATGCTTAAAGGCCAGTGAATCATACAGTCACACACACAAAAAAAAAAAAAAAAAAAAAAAAAAAAGGGGAGAAAAAGGATTTTAGTGTAATCTTATAAATAATTTGCAAGCTTTATAGTAGTTTTACAAATGTGTGTATTTTATTTTGTTTAATTTGTATTGGATTTTTATGAGCATGCATATTTAAAATAAAAGGATGGATACCTAAACCTGGGGCAAACTGTACACAGCTGGCCACAGACATATATTTTTGATGCAGTCTCTACCATAGTTATCCAGAGAAAGAAGTGTGTTCTGAGTTCAAAAGCGGATATTGTCCTATAAACTTTGTTAACCTTAAAAAAGGCAATGACCATTCCCTACAAAACGAAGTATCTGTTCATTTCAGCAGTTACACACACCTCTATGTTTTTTCCACCAGGGACTGTACCCAGCAGCCTTACTCTGCCTTGTTTCTCTAGACCGAGTTCATGTGGCAAAGCTGTGGTAGTGAGGGAGATACAGGGGTGGGCTCTGTGAGAGGCTGCCAAAAGCTGCTCCATGTCTGATGCACCGAGTTCCAGCAGACTCCAAAATGGACCTGTTTCCAAGCCCCAGAGCTGAAACTCCTCTGCAGGCGCTGGTAAAGACCATGGTGAAGCAGAAGGTACCCTGGCAGTCCATGGAGGTCCATGGAAGAGCAAATATCCACAGTGGACCCACGTTGGAGCAGATTGCTCCCAAAGAGCTACATCCCATGGAAGAGTTCCACACTGGAGAAATTAATGAAGAAATACAGCCTATGAAAAGGATCCGCACTGGAGAAGTTTTTAGAGAACTGTCCTCTGAACTGTCTCCCTGGTGGAACCCCATGCCAGAGCAGGGGAAGAGCATGAGGAGGAAAGAGTGGCAGAGTGAAAATCCTATGAATAGGCCACAAATCCCATTTCCTATTTCCCTATACTGATCCAGGGGGCAAGATAGAAAAATCAGACTCAAGTTGAACCTGAGAAGACAGAAGGGCGGGAAGAAGTTTTTACATTTGTCCTTATTTCTCATAATTCTACTCTCTTATGAGTTTCTGGATTGAGTCTGTTTTGTCCATGTTAGTAATTAGTGAGCAATCCTGCCCTGTCACTATCTTAGGCCAAGAGCCTTTCATGGTATTTTGTCTCCCTGCTCTTGTTGATAAGGAAGAACAATAGAGAAGTTTGGTGGGCACCTGACATTCTGCCAAGGTCAGCCCATCACAGTCTCCTAATCTCTGTTCTTCTGCCCAAAGATCGTTTGCTGCCATATTTATGGTACTGCACTGGTAACCATCTGCTTTTGACTACTTAGGATGCTGAAATATTAATTGCTGTGTTACAAAAAGAATGCCATACACATACAGGAATGAGAGTATAAATAGAAGATAAAGTTTCGTAGGCGTGAGAGACTTTCATCTTCAACCCAAAGCGACTTTCCATAGATGAATTCATCCATAGATGAATTTTGACCATCAGAAATTAGCAGAGTGCTGTTTCTTCTTGTTTTTCTCAGGTCTTGTTTTCCCCTGTATCTCTAACTGCCTGGAAATGGGCAAAGTTAACATCTTCAAAGGGGCTGCAGCAAAACATAAAGACGTGTTGAGCATAGAACATGAAAGGACAAGGCATGTTTTGTTAATGTGTTAGGGTGTGGTGTTTAAACTACAGGTCTTGAGAAAGACCAATGCTTCAAAATGTTACAAATTAAAAAAAGAAAATTCTTTCTTCCATAAGCAATGGAAGTTCTTGCTAGTCCTAAGAAAATTTAACAACAGAAAGCACAGGGAAATTTCACATGCAGGAACTGAAGGAAGACTAACAGCATTAATGATTTGTTCAAGAATAATATCTGTAGATCTTATTTTAATATTTAGTAAGGATTTTAGTTACTATTAATTAAAATATCTTTCAGCAGATATTAAAATCTCATAATTTCATAAAATCTACCTGTTTAAATTGTTCCTTTGAATAATTCTGACCTGTAATGTCAAAAGAATGGTTACAAAGCATGAGAATATGAAATACTATACTTATATAATAAAGCAAGATTGATTCATCCAGATAAAAATCCATTAAAAATAGCTGAAAAAAATGCCCTGTAAATAGCAATGAAGATGAAGATTATGAAGGTTGTTTGAGAAATACAGCCTAAATGCAATGTGTGTGTTTGGAAATACTAATTAGCATTTGAGCTAACTCAATCCTGTAGCATTTTTCAGTCTTCTGAATTCTTCAACAGCATTACGGCTTATGTTATTTTCAAGGTGCACTAGTATAACTTTCAGAAACTTATGTTTCATTTTCACTCCTTTCAGCAAATGTTAGAGAAGCAAGAAAAGGCAGAAATTATGCTATTAAGAAATAAAGGGAAAGATTTAGAGAAAAAAATTCTTGTTTCAAAGGTATCCTTGATTTCATGGTTGTGTAGGTATTTTTGCATTTCATGTTCAATTTTACAGAAAATAAAAAGGGAAAATTGGAAAGAACATCCCCTAAAAATAATATAATTCAGTAATAATAATTAAATTACTGAAAAAAATATTCTTGTCTATAGGTAAGACACTATTATTTCAATGGGCTTGGTCATGAAATTTCTTCATACCATTTTTTGGTCATACCATTGAAGAAAAGTTATACTCTGCATTGAAGAAATAAAGTATGAACAATAGGAATATGATGCAGCAACCTTTTTTGTTATTTTCCAGTAGGAAAGAGATACATATTTTTACAAAATAAATATTGTTTCATCAGTTCAAAGATAGAACCCACTTCACTTTATATATTAATGCTTGCAAAAGATCAGAATTAAGCAACAGATATAGCCATCAAATTAATTTTCACACTAAGCTTTTCCTCTCTGACAGAGTTTACCACGTACTAATAAATGACATTATATGATTATAAACCTGGCAATTGTGGAGCTACTAAGCTCATCTTCAAAGTCAATTTAGTATTTTATAAAAGCATTCCTCATTCCCAAAGTCTTATGCACATAAATAGTTTTTCCACCTTCCCAAAAGAAATTAAAAAGAACACTCATAGCCTATACCCTGAGGCATTTCTAAAGCAAATACTAGATAAGGAAGGATTCTTTTGGTTTAACTTTATGTGAAAATGCTAATTTGCTTTCAGAAAATCAACAATAAAGGAGCCAATGACTTGAAATTTCTGAAAGGATGATTTTTCCATGAAAAAAATTCACAATTAAGTAAATTTCTACAAATTTCTATATAAATTTCTGTGTTAAAAACTACTTTGACAAGTTTAAAAGTTCAGACTGCAGCACGAATATCCTTTTGTAAAAATAGGTTGATCACAGTTTGAGACTGCTCAATGGCCTCGTTTACACCGAGGGCCCACAGTGAGGGAGTTATGATATTCTCTTGAACACCATCAGTTGTGTGAAAAGCCACAAACCCCATTTGTTTCAGTAGGTTCAGGGAGATTCAGACCTACCCGATTTGTACAGGATAAACTAATCTCATGTACAAGTTAACAACACCGAAACTATTTTATCACAAGAAATTGTTCCATGAGTAGAAAAGTAGTAGCTCCACAATGACTGCCTAATTACACCTCATGTGAGGTGCTGGTGTGCTCAGCCCAATATTTTTCTGTTCTAAGATCAACAGTCACCAAAAAGAGCTGAAGGGTGTGGCAGATCTGATCTACCCTTCATCCATGCATTCCTTCTCATTGCCCAGGAATGCCTGGCATCATAACAGAGTATGAAGAGGCCATTAATATATAATAGAATATTCTAAAGTGCTACTTTATGCAGGTATACTTCATGCAGTGAAAAAAATTGCCCTTACAAAGCATTATTTCAATGTTTTTTAGGAAGAACATATTCTGCCCATTGCTTGGGTCTTGTAAAAGAATAGAAGCATTCAAAATGAGTTACAGGACATAACATTCTTAATCACCTTGAAATGCAGGGAAAAGTCTATCCCAAACCAGATGTAATGAACAGGAACTTTCAAAAGCAACGTGTATTGAAACTTAGAAACCCAAACATATGAATCCAAAACATATAAATAATATTAAATATTAGTACCAAAGAGCACAAGTTTAATTACATTGCAAATACTGGAATTGAAAACTGGAAAATTAGAAGATACAAGGATGTATTTTTAATTTGGAGGCACTGTGTACATGTTGGCATACAAGCTATGAATCTAATGATCATCTACTATTTGTTAGTCACTGTGATTCATCAGTATTCAGGTTAATATAAGCACACATTAAGTACTTGATTTTATTTCACTGATAATTTTTTGCCCTTATGCTGTAGGGGATATCACATACTCTTCAAATCTTGCATTAACAATTTTTAGTAACTTTTCATTGATAATAAATACAATGTTTTCAATATTCATCGTATGAGAATGTTTGTTTTCTATTTTCTTACAGAGGCAGGAGAAGGATATATAGGACCAGTTTATAGGCAAGGAAGAGAAAAACTTAGATCAAAGAATCTCATAATTCAAATTTCCCATTCAAATGGAGTAAGTTCTGTTGTTCCTTTCCCTCATTTATAAAGGAGTAACATTCTGTTCAGGTAGGAGTAGCAAAATAATCATGTTTCTATTGAAATAATTATTTTAAATATCAATTCAGCGAGCACTACATGTGTCTACCTGTTCTGGCCAAAGCATTTCAGAATCATTGTCATTTATGTGTCTTACACTGACAATAAAATAATATCAGTGCATTTCAGGAGAAATATTTAAACAAATTTATGAAAAGAAAAGAAATTTATTTCAGAGCCATTATCTTAGGATTCCTAAAAACTGATAAAGGTGACATTCAATCTCTTTTTAACTGATTCAAACTTTGAGATGACAAATTGGTTGGGAATTTTCCCATCTAAATGAAAGCTGCAGTTCTGCTGTATAGATGCAAGTATTTCAATCAAGCATTTGATGTTTCAGGACTGGATAAACATTTCTTGAATCACTTTTGTGCCTCTTGTTTCTCAGACAGTTTATGGTTTTAGAAACTGAAAATCACAGTTATTTTAAATTTTGCACAATGTTATTACCCCCTTGGCTCACCCTGAATATATTTAGATTTTAGTCTTGAGGATTTCTCTTGCATCTGTGTTTTGAGATATATTTTCCAGAGCTCTTCATCTCAAGCATTACATGCCATGATTACCAAGCCATATACCTGATTTTCCACAGAGGTCACCTGCTTTGAATTTCTTTTCATTTTCTTTGCTCATTTTACACAGTTACCATTATCCATCCTTTTTTCTCACCCAAAGGGAGATTAGTGCCCAAAGTAAGAGATAAATAAGGTAAGTGTTTTCTTGTCTGTATTCCAGGGATTTAACTTGATTTTAAAATATATATGTTTATAGACAGAATATAAAGCAAGATAATTATTTAGAAGAAAAATACTAATTTATACTATTGATAATGGTAGACACGTTAGATATGTTGATACTATTGCCATTTTGAAACAAAATAAATGTCAGCAGTGACCTCAGAGAAATAGTAGGATATTTTTCTCTACATTGTCTATATGAAGAATAAGAATAAATGGCTGTGAGACAACATCATGTTTGGAAAAAATCACCTCTTTTGTTTACTGAGTTACAATAAAATCCAATTTTATATTCAAATGTTCACAAATCATTATTTTGCCCTAACAACTAAACATTAGATAAAATGAATGATGATTTGGTAGCGGAAAGGTAGAAGGAAAAGACACACAAAACCTCTTATAAGGAAAATTATTCAGACATTCTTCTTTTCAAAAATCAGGCTGTGAAATATATTATCACTGATCACTACTGAAAGGAAATTTAAGAAAGAACAGAGGGCTTCTATCAGTGAGGCCTTATCATGTTTATGTAAAAAGTGACTTTAAGGTATTTCAACCCATAAAAAAACCTCCAGAGAACCAATCTGAATTTTTCTTGGAACAGCTTTCCTAAAGTGTCATGGTTTCATCTGGGCTCATGCTGCAGAATTATCAATTGGTTAAGAGACAAGAGAAAGGTCATCCCTTGGGTTTCCTTCATTGAAATGTCTTAGCTGGTTTCAGTACCAAAGTGAGTTACAACAAAAATTTTTGATTGTAACCCAAACCAGAAATCTTGTAAAAAATAAAATTGAATAACAAAAATATATTAGGAATAAAATGGTGTTTTGCACCCTGTAATTTGCTTCTGGAAATTTATATGTAGTGTCCTTACATTTGTAATTTTATTCAGACAGTCATTACTGCTATTAGTTAAGTCAGGGTGGCCTGCCTGATCAGAACTGATTAGAAAGTGTCCAAGAATAGTTTAGGTTTCAAGAAAATGGCTAAAAACATTAAAAGGGTGGCAGGCATATCTGTCAAACGGCCACGGAACCTGAAATTTGGGGACTTCAGAGGATTATCTTTCCTCACAAGAAACACAGGCAATAACAGGGAAAAAAATAGATGTGCATTTGAAGATAGACTGAAACAATGAAATCCCACTGAATGGACAGAATGAATCACCATCTGAAACTGGTTCACAGTAAAATGCCTGTTGTATAACGAAGGGGACATTATTAAAAGTAGTTTGGGGTTTTTTTCAGGGGCAAAACAGAAACAAAGACTAGGAAGAATTAAGCAAATGTGGTGGGGATTTTTTCTGACGAGATAATTTTTACTCATACGTTTTTTGGTTTTGGTGCATAACATATATACGGAATCCACTTTGTCCTCTCCTTCTATAAGCTTGGACACTTTCTGGTCACAGAATCAGCAGTATCAGAGAAAAAACTTCAGAAGTCTAATGGTAACACAACCCCCCAGACAGATACTCATCTTGCCTTTCAGGACACAATGCTAAATTTATGACAGAAAATATACAATATCACATAAATTGACTCTAATTAACACATATGCCTCCGCACATAACACTCCTTGCCCATACTGAAGGAGCGATACAAATTATACAGGCTGAAAGACACATTAAACTGCCATAGGAAATTAATTTCATGAATATCTTGTACTAGGTGCATTCTACTCCTGCTAAGTCAAGAGCAAAAATAATAAGTTCCACTGTAGCTGTATATGCTGAAGTGGTAGAAATTAAACACTGTCCTCTGTTAAATCTCTATGAAAAACCTTTTATAATTTGTATGTATTTTTAAAGAGGACCTCAGAAAAGCATTTTTTAGCATGATTTTATTATGAACTCTACAACACCTTGAAGACAAGGCAAATTCCATTTCTTATGTACTCTGAAAGAACTGAGGCCCCAGTGCCACCTCTTCAAGAAAATTATTATGTAGATTGAAATAATAAAAATAAATAAATTTGACAAACTCAAACTCAGCAGTCATTATTTCTCCTTCTCATCTAGCCTTTTCAATATTTATTTATTATTTTAGAGAAATCACATATTTCAGGGTTTTTTTCTACAATTTTTTCAGGTTTCAGACTACCCTTAGTTGATGAATTCAATGAGAGAGCTTAAGGCAGGAGTTTAGTCCCTGGTGTACTTCCCTTTCCTTCTCCATGCTTTCCAGCTATTGTTGCCTCTGCATTGACTCTATTAGCATGAATTGCAGCTTTTATTCCTTTTGGAAGCACTGCTAGTTTCTCCCTAACATAATCCCTCATAGGGTACTTTGGGTAAATATTACTAAGTTACTACATTTCTTGCCAAATCTTAGGCTTCTATGAGTTCTGTCAGTTGCTTCTTCTGCTTCATCACAATATTGTAATTTACTGCTGATCCTATCAAATGATATATTATTATCTAATTCTTAAGTGCTTCAGAAGTAGTTTGTTAGATCATTTTTACAAATTTCTATATTCTGCTTCATCTTCATCCTTTACTATATCAGTAGTCCAATAGGCTGATTTGTTCCTGAATTTCCAAAGTCAGTGTGCACTTAAATTTACTGCACAGGAAATTCAAATTGTCTGAAATCAGCCCTGTTGGGAGCATTAGAAGTCTGTATAGGAAAGGAGCAGAGATCTGGACAGGAGAAAAAAGAGGAAATGGAAGGCATGAAAAGAGCATTCAGGAGAAATATCCTTGTCATTGTAACTACAACCTTTATTTTCAGGAGACCAATACATTGTTTAGCAAAGTCTAACTGGCTAGGGTAATACAATGTAGAATATTTTGTTTAAAAGCAGTCATGTTAGTATATGCATAATAAATTAATCTGTAATTTGTACCAGTCAAAACAGCCTCATCTAAATTTCAAGAAAAGAATAGGAAATAAATCAGAAACAACATTTGAGTTCATAAACGGTGTCAAGTTTATACCTACAGAGTTCTCATTCCAATTATATCCCAGAAGGGCACATAAAGCGGATTCCTAATTTTCTGTTTAAGGGCAAACCTTCCTTAACTTACAGCTAGCCATTTGCCAGTACCTCAATAAAAAGAAAGTCTTAAGGATATACCAGGATTTATTTAATTGACTCATTTTATCACATATTCAGGAAGGCCTAATTTTTCTCCCTTAGCATACCCTTTTTAGTTACCTTGTGGCTCAATGTTTATTATGTTTAATCTCCCTCTCATGTGCTCTTCTAGACCCACCTCTTTTTGTTTCTTCAACCTTCTAGGCACTCCATATATAATGATTCTACGTTTTCCTTAGTCCTTCTTTCAATGTTACTAATTCTCTTATACTGTGCTCTAAGATGATAATGACCCTCTACACCGCAGTTTCAGGGCAATAATTGAAAGACTATTTCAGCTACTTCCAAAATAAAGGTATTTGCTTTCATCTGTGAAGTCTGCACAAAATTGCCAGTCATTATGAGACATAGTAAACATTTTGAGTATGGATGGAGAGAATGCTATCCCAAGATTAAGGCTGTGGTAAAATCACAGCACATCAAAGCTAACCTGAAATGAGGACTGCAAAAGAAAAGCCTTTTCTGTTGTGGTGGGATACCTCCAGGCAGAAACCTCTGGAATGTTAGAAGAGATTTTCTGACATCTATGCGAATAGGGGGTTTATAAAATGGAAATAATATTCTGACTTTGTGATCACTTTGCACCTGTATATAATGCAGTATAGAGAAAATGAATAATAGGATCACATTGGCATGATGCAAATAATTTTTAAGAGTCAGAAAAACAGTTACACCTGAAACCATAAATACCCAATGTGTCATTACTGTGAAATATTTCTGATGGCAAAGCTGATAATAGAAATTAAGAAAACTTCAAGGCAAGACCTTTTTATGGGCAAAGCCATTCAAATATCTTGCCTTGGGAAGAAAAGTTAACTTTTTAACCTGCGTAGATGTTTCAAAAACTGCCATAAATGCAACTTCTTATGTAACTATTAGAATTATCTAGAGAAAAATCTACAATTTTGAAACCAGTATTCAAGATCTTAAATAGCAGCTAGTTTAAGAGGGGTTTGTGAGTATACGTTTGTGTGCTTCCTTTTGAAGATACAGTTTACACAAATCGTGGAGTCAAATATATACACATTTAAACCAGGATGAATCCTCCAGCTCAAGTTCAAGCTATGTCACAACATGATCTTTTTAATACAGTCTTCAAAAATTCAGGAGCTTTATACCTTTAAATTTCTGTTGTAAAATATATAATTGCTCATCTTACTGCTAAATATATCTTTCACTTTCCTAGGTTGCTAGTTCTTGCACAAATATATTAAAATTTCTAAGCCTTCTGAACTTATGAGTGTCTTAGGTTGCAATACAGGATGTGACCAAAAGTATGTATTCTATCACCACCTGTTGAAACCAGGTGGGGCAGTGATCCTTATCTCTGTGGGAAATATTATCTGCTAATGGGCCATCTGTTAAAACCACATGGGGCAGTCATCTTTATCTTTTCCACAACCCATCCTCCCTCCAGAGAGATATCATCTGCTGATGGGCCATTGAGTCCAACTCTATGACTGATAAAATTACATCATCCCATTGAGAGATGCTCCAGCCAGGGGGAGGAACCAAGCCTTTCCTACCTAGATAAAAAACTGAGATTTGTACACCAAGATACCTTCTTTCCACTGGATTCCAGAAGAAAACCAAACCTTTCCACATCATCTCTGGACCTTCAAAGGAAAACTGCGCCCATCTACAGGAGCACTGCTTCATCTGAACCACATCTGCCCTGCAGGGGACTGTAGCCACCATTTAATGGGACTGCTACCAACACCCTGACTGACAGGGTGTCAGGTTGTATTCTGACTCTGTCAGTGTTTTGGGATTGTTCTTTGTAATACTGCATTTCTATTTTAATTTTC
This sequence comes from Muscicapa striata striata, assembly GCA_030060385.1. NCBI lineage: Eukaryota > Metazoa > Chordata > Aves > Passeriformes > Muscicapidae > Muscicapa > Muscicapa striata. The sequence goes on from JAREIS010000070.1 coordinate 2,710,090, forward strand.
CTAGTAAAGAACTGTTATTCCTAATTCCCATATCTTTGCCTGAGAGCCCCCTTAATTTCAAAATTATAATAATAATTTGGAGGGAGGGGCTTTATATTCTCCATTTCAAAGAGAAGCTTCTGCCTTTATTGGCAGACACCTGTCCTTCAAACCGGAACAACTATGCTCCACGAAACTGCTGGAACGTTTCGTTAAGCAAACCGTACAGTTTAAAATGTCTCTGTCTTGGCAGAAATAAACTTCAAGATCTTGACGTTAGCAGTATTGAGCTTCTATTCAGTGGCAGGTGACAAACTGAAAGTGGTCCCAGAAGTGTGCACTGAAAACTTCCACAAAACTTTGCAACTTTTTGTTCTTGCATCTTGCATCCATCCTTTCAACAAGATCTTTCAACAACTGCAATAGTTATCAGAAGACCAGCTCTCAAATACTGGAAAGAATTTGGACTGTTAATCTCTGGAGAAACTGGTTTTCTGGAATTTCCCAGATTTTTTCAGGTTGAGTTATTCATACAGAAATATATAGAAAACATTTTCATTTGACGATTTATTCAACAAACACACAATAAGAATGTGACCACTCATAAGGGAAGATTTGTCATACATCTGTATGTCACTCTGTGTAATATTTCCCTGCAGTATTTAAACAAACAACTAAAAATTTAAAAGGCATATATACATATATGCATATATACATGTATACACATATATACATATATTACACATACACATACACACACATATGCATATATACAGACATATAGACATATAGATATATAGATATATAGATATATAGATATAAACATATAAACATATAAACATATATACATATATACATACATACATATATACATATATACATATATACATATATACATATATACATATATACATATATCAAACAGTATCTGGAGCATACACAACATAGAAAATGTAACTAGGTAATAATATACAGTCCTTTAGAATAGAAAGATAAAAAAAAGAAAACAAGCCAGGTACTTCAGTGCTTGCATTTTGTCAAGGACTAAACTGCTGCCCCAGCAGTCAGCCATTCTCTTCTCTGCTGCAGAGGAGCACAGTAATTCAACTTATAAAGTAGAATTCCTTCAGGGAAAGAAAAAGAAAACTTAATAATTTCAGTTTAAGTCTGAGATATAGTAGTCTTTAATAAACACCAGGAATAAACAAAAACAAAACCTAAACACACCAACCAAATGAAACCAAACAAAAATCCCAGCCTTAAGGAAAAAAATATTGCTTTTTTTCTTATCCCACTAGAAAGAGGTAACATGTTTGAATTTTGTTAGGAAAAATAGCCTTGGTGCGAGGTAGAACTTTGTTTTAAGTTATTTATCTTAAATAGATTAAAAAATACTTAATATTAAAGGCAATAGCAAAGAATCAGACAATTATCTGTCATAACTGGCTGAACATTCCATAAGCAAGATGTTTTTGCAGAAGAACTTCAAAGCACTTTTCCATTCTTGCTTTTTCTATGAAAGATTTAATAGTGATATGAAATTGGTTCTAATACCTGACATGAGGACCAAGATGTAAAGAAAGTGAAAGGTTTTCTTTTATGAGAACTTCAGGATATTAGAAGAAAAAAGTAATGGCTATCTTTTTTTTTCCTAATATACTGTGTTCCATTATCCACGATTGATAGACCTCAAAAGCTTATTATTCATGGCTCATTTTTCCAACGCTAAAAACAACTTATACATAGCACTGTATTTTCATTAAAAATCTCATTGTTTGGAGTCCACTTCATTGGCATTTCATAAGCACTATACATCATAATGCACTGTATGTTTGTGGATTTAAAAATATTGATAGCAGTTCAATTGCAATGAGTGATTTAATAATTACCTGCTAATTTGACTTAGAGAAGTTCTTTGTTTTTCAAACTTGATTTGTTTCTAAATCGATAAAGCAATGATAGGCTGCTGCAGAAGGGTTTTTTAGCATCTAATTAAAGATGTTACTTGAATTATTCATGCATTATGGTCTTCTATGAATAATTTATGCAGAAATTTCATTGGCAAAACTTATTTTGAACTTCAATAAAACCTTAAACCTTATTACATTTTCCAAGGTCTTTCAAAATAATCTCTTCACTATTTTTATAAACAACACTTGCCAATTAATATAATAAAATTGAAAGCAGAAAATAAATTTAGGGACTAGATTTAGTTCACTAAATAAATATGATATTTGAGTAGATAAGTATAGAAGCAGAAGTAGAAATATCGAAATCAAATCAGAAAAACAGATTGACTCTCTAAACAGGAATTATGTAAAGAACAGAGCACAGACAAGTATTGAATGGGCTGGAACTGGACACAGAACATGATAATAATTTGACTTTGGCATAACTTACAGCTCCTGTCTAAAATTTCATCCTAAATTAACTTTTTGGCAGCTTTGTGTAAGATGAGATTTTAGACATATGAAAAAATATCATTCTGAGTGTATTTAGAGAAATTCCAGACCATTTAGGTACCTGCTTAGAGTGGCCTGATTAAGCTAAGAAAGCTGGAGAAATCTACATCTTTTTGTGGGAGAAGACATATGCTCACAGACAGTAAGGAAAAGTTCTGTGTTCCATGAAATACACTGTGTACTAAGGAGAAGAATATATTTCCTCTTTGGTTGTATATGCAACAGAGAATAGCCAACAACAGTTAAATACAGTCATTTCATGGTGAATCTCAAACTACTTTTGTATTGTTCAGCCAAAAAGCATTAAATAAAGTTGTTTCACAGGGAATCTCAAACTACTTTTATATTGTTCAGGTTAATCATCCAAGAAAACCGTAACATAGAAATTTCTTCTCTTTGCATCATGCAACAACCCCCTAAGTGTGAACACACTGTGAGCTACAGGCAAACTGAACCACTGTGTGCACATAACAGTTATAAATTACAGCGCCTTGGCTGTGGAAAGAAATATTTCACAAGTAATAGTATCTTGGCTGTTGAAAGAAAAATTGGCTAGTATTAGAGTGGCCTTGAGGCTTAGGTAATAAAGTATGCCTTTCCTTTCCAATTTGTTAAACCAGCAGATGACACTATTACACATGTACATTATGCATACTTTAAGCTTTGCAGGAGATAAATAAGAGAAGTGGTAGACACCAATTTACTGAACAAGGGCTGTCTAAACTGACCAATATGGAGTCTGAAGAAAGGAAAGCTTCCTGAACTCAACTCTCATCCCAATTTTATAGTGGCAAATCATACCAAACACAGGAAATAAAAAATATTTCCATCAGTTTTCTCTGCAGAGAAAAAGGAGAGTTTAAATTATTTTAGCTAGAGATATATTTTATGGGTGATTTTTCAACAGAAAAAATAACTATTTTGCTCCAGGAATTGATTGGTAAAAGTGTTACAAAGTAAAATATCTTGTTACACCATGTTCATTTCAAAAAACACTCCATGCTTTTTAATTTTGAGTTTGTTAGAGTTGCAGTGAATATGAAACATGATCACAACATTTTATATTTCATGTCAGTTCTCTTGGAATTTTAAGTGCCAAATGCCTAGAGAAATCAACCTTCCAGGTTTTTTAAGAGTATGATTTTCATTCTAGGCTTCTTGCTAACTCTAAATCTCTGGGAAAAAACATTCTGATAGAAACATCAGCACACCTTCTGTACAGCTTTGAGTCATCTGTGTATTTGGAGACGCAAAATCAAACATGCAGCACGCAGTTGAGGAAGAGCCACATGTTATCTCCCATGTGCACAGGTACTCACAACAGCTGCACTTAATGATCTCCAAATAACTTCCAAACTAAAATCTTTTCCAAACTAAATGTCTCTAAGTTTCCATGAGCATACTGTAGATCTCTGAGAAAATATTCTAGATGTCTGAAGAAACAAAGCTGACACACGCACACACAAACACACACACACACACACACACACACACACACACACACACACACAGCTCTCAAAAATCATGACCTAAGTTCTAGTTGCCTATTTAATTAACTGCATGAAAATTAGATTATTATTTAGGCTTCTCACAGGAAAAAAAAATTAGAAACAATGAAAAGGAAGTCAAATAAAGCACAACACGTGCCTTGATATGTGTTCCACTACAATAAAACACAAGAATTTTAAAATGAAAGATATAAAAATGGTCAAATTAATTTAAATAGATTACAAAAGAAGGAATGCCTAGGAGTAGCAGAGTACAAAATTAACTTAGATGACTCACTTGATGAGAGCACTAGAGGAAGTTGACTGTAACCACAGAATCACCAGTGGCGTGAACAAAGCAGTGCTTCAGAACAATAAGCTAGGAGTAATAAACAAAATATATGTTCAGTCAGTCTTTCTCTGAGTAAACAGAAGTTAATGTCGAGGTGCTCCAATTTCAATTTGAGCACCCAGTAAATAACATATTTTCATGTCATTAAGCTCATATAGGCAACTATGTATAAGCCTCCTTATATTGAATGTTTTTTTTCAGTTCAATTATATAATTTCAGGAACGCTCTGTCTGTCTGGGAAGGGATTATAAAGTTCTAATCTTTAAAATAAATTCCTTCCAGTATTGCTCAATACAGAAAAAGTAAGATGACAAGTTTATAACAGCAGAGATATACAATATAAAATGCTGCACATTCCATGTAAAGCCTTGCAAACATCTGGAAATTGACTACTAGCATTTAAATGACATTAAAGACCTCACTGAAAGAGTGCTTATCAATTTTGTGTCATTTCATCTCATAGGGCAATGTACAAAATATTTACAAATCTAAAAAGTAAGAAATAATGTCACAATTTAAAGGGAAACCAATATCTATAATTATTGATTTTTAAAATTTTGTTATTCATGGTGAGTATCAGTTAGAGAGACAGAATCCAGAAATACACTTAATGTAAACTAAAAGATATCCTAACCATGCTATCCTTCTAAGCAATTTTAAAATGTTTTATGGTAAAAATATATAGCACGTTTAGTATTTTTTCATTTAATTAAAAAACATGATATAATCAGCTTTGTCAGCCTCTTCACAGAAAGATTATTCACATTATAGGAAATATAAAGGTAAGTTTCTTTCTGACACTCTCAAATTTTGATTGGATTTGGAAATTACTTAAGTGAGTTACAGCATAGTTTCCTACTTGGTAATATTTTCAAAATTAGTTAGTAGTCCTTTTTTTCATGGAAGATTAGAATGTAGATATAGACAAAGAACTGCTAATCCTGCCAAAAACATGAGAAGAAATGAATACTGAAATAAGAGCAATTAAATAATAGGAATAAACTGAGAAAATCTTATTCAATATTTGAATCAAAGGTGACTCAGCAGATTCAATTTTTTTTTCTACTAGAAATAACAGTTCAGTGAATATACTTAAATTCAGATGGAAGCCTACAAGAAGAATTATTTCTTTGTTCTGATTCTAAATATCACAAAAGTATTTGGAAGCCGCTAGAATCTGTATGCAATAAAACTTACTGAAAAGCCAAGATAAGATAATAAATGTGGTTCATAGGATCATTTGGGTTGGAAAACACCCCTTGGTTATCAAGTTCTACCACTAACCTAATGCTATTGGATACACAGCTACATGTTTTTTAAATACCTCAAGGGATGGTGACTGAACCACTCTCCTGGTCAGCCTGTTCCAGTGCCTGACCACTATTTCAGTGCAGACAATTTTGCTAGTATCCACTCTAAACCTCCCCTGGCACAGTCCAAGCCCCTTTGCTCTTGTCCTGTCACTTGCTACCTGTGAAAAGAGACTGACCATCGCCTGTTGCACGCTGCCTTTCAGGCAGTTGTGGAGATCAATAAAGTCTTCCCTGAGGCCCCTTTTCAACAACCCCACTTCCCTTAGCCCCTTCTCAGAGGGCTTGTGCTCAAGTACACAGAGTTAGGAAATCATATGGATGGTTATGGATTCAGATTGCTTCATTACATTCATTACCAAACCCCCAAATTGCTGTCTGACTGCTACTGTTACATGCCATTACTTATTCATTACTCCAAGTTCCTTCAACTCCATATTTCAGGGGAGCTTGACTGACATGTTTTCAAAGGAGACCCAAAAGGGAACAAATACTTTCTGTGAATGGTTCTTGTGCCTAGAAAAAGGAAGACAGACATGAAAATGTGAAAGAAGAAAAAGAAATAGGGAGCATTACTTCCACATATTATGCAACTTTGTTTTTTTTTTTTTCCTGAACTTGAAAAAGCAGGGAGTAATCTAGAGCCTGAATGAGAGTTTTTCTCATGGCTCAATATGGGAGAGGGGTTGCACTCCTTGTTCTGAACATTCTCAACAAAATAAGTTAGTTTGACAAAAAGACAGAAACAGCATGAATCCTTATTACAGACGTTTTTCTGTCAATAATTTCCTTTTATCTAGAAAACACTACCTGCACAGTGGATTGTTATTAGCATACATCAAGATAATTTTTCCTTAATGTGCAATCATTTAGATTTCATTTTCACATAATTTGCTAAATTAGATAAGATTTTTTAAAGAATCTTTAAAGCTATTGGATTCATTAATATATATAGAAAGGCTTTTTTTTCATTGGATGCTTCTGAACTCTACATTACTGAACTTTTCTTTTGTCATGTTTACTAAACATGCCAAGGTCTTTAGGAGAGAAAAGATAGGTCTATCACTTCCTGGCCTACACAGCATCATCTTCACCTTCTTTCAGACTATTCTGTGGGCAGACTATGCAAGAAAGCTCCTTTAGAGTCCAGTGAACCCTGACTGTGGTATTTAGTATTAAAACAGTGTGAATATTAGTATGTTGTTCTAGAGAAAGGACTTCAATGAAGGAAAAGTTCTATCCCCTTAACTGGGCCAGTTACACAGAAGAATTTAATTCAAAGAAACTTGGGATAATGGAAGGTTTCAGTCTGCCAAATTATTATGCAAAAATATGTGCTGTGTCAATTTATAGTAAAAATGTCATTTTGTACAAGTCAGAGCCATTTAATCAAGATGATTGATCTTTCTGCTATGGAAAAACCAAAGAAGATAGAGCTAGACTCAGTGGAAAACTCAGAAAATTAAATGTTGTTTCAATTACAGATTCTTAGCAACTTTCAATCCTTTTTTGTTGAGTGTTGAGTTTTTGTTGGTGATATGACAAACTTGGGTTCTTTTTGCTGCAGTTATGTTATGAATGAAGAGAACATAGTCGGTATCAAATTCCTTTTATTTATTAAATTTAGTCTTATGTTTATCTTAAAATTTCAGTAATCTTTCCATTTCCTTACTCATTTAACTGTAATCTGGATTGTCTCACAACCATTTTACTTTATACTTAGAAATTATTGGTTTCTTAAATATGTTAGCATTTTTTACAGTTGCTTCATTCCAGACAATTCAAAATTTCAAACACATTTATGCTAGCAGGTTTTTTTATGACTGATTGTAAGTTAGAAAGTGTTATATTTATACTTTATGGAATGTCTACCTTATATGGATACTGCCTTTAGGTAGTGTTCTGCCTTGTAGAATCACCTTCCTTGATCTTTCCATAACCTTAATATTATGTAGATTTATAAAGAATCCACCTCCTTCCAGTTCCTCTCCCTCAATCTGTACATGAGGCATCCTTTGCCTAAGAAGTGTCTGGCTAAATGCATTCATTCATTCTAGAAATTTTTAATGCACAGAGATTTTTTTTTTTTCTATGTGATGAATGACCTGGTTTTATTTGAAAGTTTTGTCAAAATTGAGTAGATTCCCAAGGAAAAATAATTTTAAAAATGTCCACAGGTAAACTTCCTGTAGTAATATATATAAAAGACAGTTAGTAGTTCATATATAAAACTTTTAATTTATCAGTAAATGGCTTAAGGTCATATGGAAGAAGCTGATGGATTTAAATAGAATATTACTGGTTTGGGCTTTGAGTTTAAATAAGCTTGTCAGGTCTCTGTCCAATACAGGTGAAACTTTTGGTCAGTATCATGGCAGAGCCAGTTTTATTTTATTTCATAACATACATGTTGTCAACAAATATTGCATTATGTTTTAATACTTTTCTCACTTTCAACATTCTTTCTTATTAGTCTCAAATAGTTTGAGACTCAATTATTGACTAAAGGTTAATAATTGGTCTCAGTTATTAACTTGAAAGTGAATATTGATGCTATTAAGGCAACATTGAAAACTTAAATATACATATAAAGGTTATAAAAATGAAAAAAAATTCTATTCTTTACTGCTTCACTAAAGAAAAATTGTTTTGGGTACAAATATTCTTTCATTAATCATACGCTGTAGAGTACACAGATTTGTTTGCACTCATAAATGTGTTGACTCATAAGAATTTATGTTGGTGAAAGGTCTCATTATGTGCAATCCTAATTTATAAAACTTCAGAAGAAACTACTATATTGCATTTCATCAGAAGTATTAGCCACATAGTATTTGCCATACAAAATTTAGGCTGGAAGCAAAAACTCTATTAAATCCTCATTATATCTTATTTTGAGGAAAGAAAAATGGTTTTGACAAATGAAAGCTAAAGGCTCTCTCAGCAGCATTGTTTACTCAGTCTCTTCTCATTTCTTCACCTCCTGGGATTTTAGTTAATCTAATTTGTGGGGGCGGGTGGGGGGAGAAAAAAAATAAAAGAAAGAAAGAAAAAAAGGGTGGTCCTTTTGTTCATATTACTTTGACAGTGAGGCTTATTTTTGAATTGATTGTTTCAAAGGAAAATCAAAAGCTCAAGATTTGTTACTTAAAGCTCTATTCAGGCTTACAGAACTTTGATTCTCTATAGGTGTACATTTCCATGTTCATAATTTGGATGTCCTGTCAAATAACTCATGTTTGTCCCTTTAAGTAGAGACTGTAATAGCTACTACTGACTCTGTGAGTTAGAATGTAAGAAAATACCCACATTCAGAATTGCAATAATATATGAACAAAATTATTTTGTTTTATCAGAGATTTTTTAAGGTTTTAAGGAAACATTCTAGGAGGATGTAGTCTTCAGGATGATGTTAGAAATGAAAGCATCACCCTATCTCAAAAAATACTTGCATTCACATTCAAAATATAAACTGAAGGATTTGGTTTTACAATATTCTAAAGGAGGAAAATAAAACATAAAAGATGCTTTTAAGAGTATTTTAAAAGAAAATGCTTTTTTTTTTAAATGCCTCCTTCTACAAAATGGTCCTTGAGCAGACATCATAAATTCTCAAATAAAATTAATCAAATAAATTCTCCTTAAACAAAAGTTTAAAAAAAGGCTTGTGACTAATGATATCATATCTTAAGGAATTACTTCAAACATTATTTCTTTTAATTTTATTCCAAAATATTTAATGTGGTTAAACTTTCTAATTTCTTCCTCAGTCTTCTTCACAGGACTGTTCTTTATCTTATCCTTAATAACGACCACTATCAGTTAAAATAAAATTATGAAATAAAAATCAAAAATAATTGTGATTGTTTTCTCTTTATCTTTCCAGTATTCCTAGCATTAGTTCTGGGAAGTGTAGTTAAAACAGATTCATAATTTTTTGTGACACTAGTGGAAACAATTTAGGAGTTCACTGCTAAAAGCCAGTGAAAATTACAAAGTTAATGTATAATTCAGATACTCATTTTTTGTCTTCTGTGAAAAATCCTCCATCATTCTAACCCTAGCTCTGTTCATTCCATCAAAGGAGTATCCCTAGATACTAACATCTAGAATCAAAGCGCTTGTTAGTGCTTATAGAGCTCCTATCTTCTCTCCAGACTAGCAAGGACATATTCCTTCCCAAGGACAAGTAGTATTATATCCCTGTGAATGACATATCTACAAGTTTTGTTAAGTGCTGCTTCCTCCATGAGCAAATCAGAGTAAGAGACAAGGGAGATGTATAGTTATGGCTATGCCTCTTAACATAAGATCACAGAACTTGACCAGTGCACATTGACCACAAAAGCTCTCTGCTGTTCCTAGGGCAGTTTTGGGTTTGGTCAGAAAATAGATAAAAGAGAATTACCTAACAACACACTTAAAATATGATTTTGCAGTTTTTTGGTTTGGTTTGGTTTGTGGTTTTTTTCAACTTAATGACCATGTACCCAACCATATTAAATGCTAAGTTGTTTTAGTTGTTTGAATTTTTCACAAAGATCATCATGCATGTCTCTTTTTTCACACATATAGAAACACAGATCTCAAAAATTGGTTTATGAATCCTCTTATACTTTTAAAAGTCTAAAAGTGTCAAGATGCCATGATAATTACAGTGTTTCACCTCAGGAAAACATTTCATCAGCAAAGATTTGCATGAAATCTCCATAATTCTAGACAAAATTTGGGAAGTCAGAAATTGAATGTAGTGGAGAACACCAAGGACAAAAATGTATCTTATCCCTCACATAGTAGGTACAGATAATGTAGAAGATTTATCCTAAATAAATGGTTATAATAGAGGTTATATGTTATAACATATCAGGTTATATGTTATATCTTTTCATAAATCTATAGAAAAGTTGTGGGAATACTAAATGGAAAAAAGGTTGAAGTTTAAATCAAAGAAATCTGTAAAGTCAAATTTGAACAGAAAGAAATTACAGTCAGAATCCACACAATACATAGCAAAGAGGGAGATGAAGCAGAAGATGGAGAAGAGTGGAAAGTTATAGATGCGGTTATAACAGTACACAATTTATGGAAGTTAGGGGAAAATGTGATTGCTACTTCCTGGATGGAATGCAGTCAGCTTGTCCAACATTCCAAACACAGTAAGGGGAGAATGAAACAGAAGGTGGAGTGGAGTTGCAATGCCACAGCTAGTCTCTGTTGAAATACTTGCAGAGGAGAGAACGCAGCAGTACTTTTATCTGCTAAGCTACAGCAGCTGTCAGAAGGGAGATGAAACTTGCTGCTGAGCCATCACCTTTAGCAAAATCACTCTCCTAAGGTGTAATGCTGACACACACCTCCATCCCAAAATTACCCACCTTTAAGGTGTGACCACTCCTCATTTTGTATGACTAGAGTCATTCAAGCTGCACTAAACATAAATAGTACAAAATTAAAAATGGGTAGAAGTTAGGGAAGATTCTGGTGTAACTTCTGGGATCTGTTGACAGGCTGAACCTGTCTTCTCCCTCATGGGGAGGCTGATAGGGTAAAAACCATAATGTAAGCATGTTGAATACTTATCTTGAGCTAGCTTTTGTTAGACACTAGATCTTATTCACATATTGCTTTGTTTATGTTTTTGTAGTCAGATACAAACACCAGCAATCCTTGAGCCTTAATCTGTTACAATTTTATTTATAAAGAGTGTTATTCTCTGAATTATCAGCATGGGATCTTCAAGGGCACTGGCTGTCTCTGGTAGTGGGTAACATAAATAAAAGTGTGGAGACCTGGGAGGGGTCTCCCTTCTTCTGTTGGTATGTGACCCTGCACATACCTAATGAACTGCCCTCCTCCACCCAGAAGGACTGCTCAGTGCAGAGTCCCCATAAGAGGACACTGACAGGCTCAGCTTTCCTGGGGTGCTGACAGATCAATCAAACACAAAGAGTTTGAGGAAATCTCCTTTCACATGACCTCAACCCATCATCACTTAAGCATTTTTATATATTAAGTAATGCATTAAACTAAAGCATTATCTCTCACCAAGTTAGTAATTATTTCTATCCCCTTTTATGGTTCAGACCTTTTAAAGAGCAGAAGAGCAGCTACCAAGTTCTCACACAAGGTATGAGATTCACCATGAAGTTGACCTCTGTTGGATCTGATTACATTTTTAGCCCTAAATGAACTTAAGTATACAAGCTTAAGATATTCTAGACTTACTACACAACTTTCTATATTATTCATGAAACCAAAATACACATCCTAAATCTTATTCCTTGTCTCTCTTTAACGGGTAATTACTTTAAGCTAAAAATACACCAGTAGCCACCTCAGCATTACCCAGCCTGTCATCAATTACATGGAATTTTTTACTTCATGAATGTCAAAATTTCACAGATTAAAAATTGCTTGTCCTTTTGAAATTCAGCTACTAAAAAACTGCTCTACACAATAATATAAAAACTACTATATATTTTACTTTATATTTAATTAAGGTTTGCTTTCACTGAAATAATTTAAAAATTGTTATTGCATATAACATATTTTAATAATACATACTAGAGTGTTATTATACTAGAGTATAATATAATTCATATACATCTGAAGAAAGAAAATCCTTATGAAAAATCTTAGAAAAAGAAATTCCTTAAAAAATTATAATAAAAAATGCCATGTATCTCAAGCAATTTCAAACTATTTGGGAGGTTTGATATTTCTGTGAGGAAGAAAAACTGTTGTTTCAGGCCTTCCTGTTTCTTTCTTCAAAGAAAGAAAGAAAGAATTAATAAAACAATTATTAAAGAGAAATTTTCCATTCACAGTTGCATAGTTGTTGCTAACAACTATATTTTTTCCCCCCCAAAAAACTTTCTTGCTCTGTCTCCTCAGCTGCTACTACCTCTTTTGTCTGATGCCTCTTTCTTTCTGTCTTTGTTCAATTCTCCTGCTTAGGCTCTCAAATGCTACCAATTCCACAAGGTTAATACACAGTTTTCTACATTTGTATTCAGCTTAAAATTATTTCAGCCTCTCAATGCAGACGACTTAACTTCTGACCTGCCTTGTATTTGCAAGTTTTTCACACAGTGGCCCTTATTGTTTTGAACACTTCATTTCAGTAAAGGAGTTCAGATGTTTCTACTGTTAGTCCTGGAAAAAAAAATGGGAAAAATTTATTACATATGATGCCTTAAGTTCTGAGTTTTCTGTTCTGCTTGGGTATGGTTTTCCATTGTGCTTAGGGTGATGAAGACAAAATAGTCCAGTTCCAGCTATTGACTCAAGGACAGTCTCTTCAAACTCCAGGCCCTAAGCATAAACAATGTGAAAAGAGGAGGGTGGGCCAGCCAGGAGGCGAGGAGGATGAAACCTTACAATTTGAGACTATTAATTGGATGGCTGACTCCTGTATGCAAAAAACCTAAATTCTATAAAGATGTAAGATCATGTGACCAAGCTCTCTTTTGCTTCCATCTTGGAGTCATCCAGGCAGGGCAGGGACCACACTGGCACTGGTACTGCCAGGGTGTGGCCTTTGATAAATACCCATTTTATTTCCCTTAACTCAGTGTAGTTCCAGCTCCTCAAGACAGCACTACCACCATTTCAGCAGGTTATTCTTTCGGTCAGAGCCACAGCCAATTACTTTTGAGTTGCATCACCCTTAGAATCATTATTTTAATTAAACTTGGTGGTTACAAAGTCCATTGGAAGTGATGGAGTGCTTAACATTTTGTACTAAAAATGGCAGAGGCTTCAACAAAATAATTACTCTTTCTGTGATACTATCCTTAATCAATATCATATCATTTTTATAAGATGAAAGAAAAAAACAAGCAGAAAACAAAAACCAAGAAACAAACAAACAAACAAAAACAAACCAACAACAACAACAACAAACAAACAAAAAAACCCCCCACAAACAAACAAACAAAACAGCCCGACCTACAAAAACCCAAAAATCTCAACCACCAAAGAACTGGATGATTTTTATGTTTGCCAAGTTGCAATTATTAGAAAATAAAGTATATTGTGATATATACATTGTTCTGTATATATACTGTGTCACTAGTGTCTTCCATATTGGTTCTTCAAGTTGGTGATCAAGTCACCTTTTAAATTTTTGTTCAACAAATTAAACAGATTGAGCTCCTGGAGACTCTCACTGTATCACCTTAACCAATACTACTTCTATTTATTTTTTCCCAAGCATTCCCCTGCTACAACAGTCATTGCTACATGGCAAGTATTCAAAGCAGAGCTCTGTATTACACCCTAAACAAATTATCCATTTTACATAATACTTCCTTTTAGACCCTGTTTTTGCAAGCACCACATTCTTGCATTGCACCACATCCAATCTACAAGCATGAATTTATTTCTAGGCATCATGACACAATTTCTTTAGTTCTTGAAATTCATATTGTTTATGCATGTTCACCCAGCTAGGGGAGTATTAGGATTTTGGAGGACTACATTTGCTTGAGCGTGTGTCACTACCCTAACATAATCTTCTATGCCATCATAGAAGGAACTAGCACCCATACTCAGACTTATTAAAATAGTTTAATTTCCACTCTGCCACATAACACCCAACAGAATTGTATCTATTCTTGTGGGAGGTTTATTACTATGTAACATTCTTCCAAAAAAATAAAATATGTTTTTTTCCTGTAAGACATTTTTTTTGCCACATTAAATATTATTTTCATCTGTTCCCATCCTATTCTAACTGCGTCCCTACTTTCAATTTAAAATGTTTAAATTTTAATTGCAGATTAAAGACTAAGAAGAACAAAATGTAATCACACATATTTACAGTTCCGCGCCCACACGAGCCCACACACACACACACACACACACACACACACACACACACACACATTTTCATCCTTATTCATCACTTGTACAATTTTCATGTGCTGATGTACGGAGTTCTGCTGACACTGAGTTAATTTTTTCATAGCAAATCATATGTGGCCAAAGCAGTGTTTATAACACATCAGTGCTATTACTGAGCAGTGCTTCTGTAGCACCAAGGCCTTCTCTGTCTCTCAAGCCGTCCTTCAGCAGGTAGACAAAGAATGGACAAGAGACAGAGACAGCTGACCTGAAAGAACCAGAGATATTCCGTAACTCATAGCATTATGCTCAGCAATAAAACTGGAGGCAGGTTTTTCAAACTAACCATTTATTGCAGACTGGCTTGGCATCATTCTGGTAGTGGGAGGTGGTGACTGATTGTCACCACGTTTTAGTTCTTCCCCATCACTTCTCTTTCTTCACTTATTAAGCTGTCTTCATCTCAACCCATGAGTTTTCCGACTTTTATGTTTCTTATTCTCTCCCGGCATGCCATTGCAGGGGAGTGAATGAGTGACTGGTTGAAAGAATAGCTGCCATCTGGATTCAACCCACCACATCTTGGTAAGTGGATGCCACTGAGGTGAAACCCCTTCTTACTATTCTACATTTTTAGAGGATCAATGTAGAAGAAAAGTCCCCAACAGAAAAATCTCCAACCATTTCAGTTCTACCTCTTTTCGTACTCTAGGGTATTGACCTCTGGCTACTTCATCTACCTAATAATCCCCTAAACTGCTGTGACGAAAATTCTACAGGCATTTCTACCCCAAGAAAAGTCAACAATTAAAAGAAAAAATTAGTAATGAATGAATTCAGAGTATAAGAACAGATAAACAGATAAAATTACCGGAGTGGCACTTTCATAAAACCATCAACTTATGTTTTCCCAAAGCAGCATCAAATAGTGGAAACAGGTTACACAGAGCCTTTTTAGTGGTCACTTTCATTGTGCTAATAATTACTAAAACCAAAAGTACTAGAACATTATAAAAATAAGAGTTTGAGAAAAACAAGGTTTAATTGCTTTTAACAGACATTTATTAAACTTATGTTTATTTTCCCTCTTATTTTTATTTTGACTGGGAAGTAAGGATGGGCATTTTTTTTCTCTTTGTATTTGATCTTTCTCATGACATATTTTTTGGCTAAAATAATTTTTAATATCAGCAGCAGACATCCTTAAATATCTGTTCTATCTTCAAATGCTTAAAGTGAACAGAATAAACTTCACAAGAAACCTTTAATTGAAGAGTATTTTTAGTTGTGTAGAACCAGACTAAGCAAAAAGCTCAGTGTATCCTGAAGTGTTAAATGAAGATTTGACAACTCCATACCCTATACTTTATCAGCAATCAATAGCTGCAGGTCTATATAGTCTTCAGAATTTTACTCTACAGGCTGAAATTAGCTAGTCAAACATAATTTAGAAAAATGTTAAGTGTAAACAGGCCAGCGGAAAGATTTTTAAATATATTCAGTCTAGAGCGAGGAAATATTCTGTCTCCAGGTGAAAAAAAATTACATAAATAACTATACCTTCTGTCTGCTTCACGTTTGAATTCAGAGGTTAAAGTATCTCTATAGTTTTTTATAGATCAAAAATTACTTGCATGGAATACTAAATTTACAGAAAATATTTGAGATTACATTAATACATTTTGGAAGTGTCATCCAGGTCACTGGTGAAAATCTAATTGAGAAATAGATTTGGTGGACTTAAGGTACACTTACCTGTCTGTTTGCTAACTGGCAAGTAGTTTTTAAAAAATTGTGGGTAAGGCACTTCTTGTGCTCTGCTGATTAAAGTATATCCTTTAAGAATATATGTTCTCTGCCTGGTTCCCCCAAAGCCATTTCCTTTTTTGCTTTAACAGAGAAAATTCAGACACATAGTAAATTAAGATTTAGGATTTAAAAAACAATTTTCAAACATGACCAAAATCAACTTGCTCATCCCAGAAGTTTGCATCACCACCTAAAAATTACCACCATGAAAAATTTTGAGAGAACTATATCAATAACTTCATCAATAATAGACATTCAATGTAAAATGTATCATTGTAAAGCCAGTAAAACTATGGTGACTTTATTTCATCGTATCTGTATATTTTAACATTACATAAAGGTTATTAAATTACACTTGGTGTTATTGTGCTAGTGGTGAACTCTGCTTCTATAGCAGCAGACTGCACACATCACAAAATACCACAATTTATTAGAAATGGAATAGCTTTATCTGTATTTTTTAACTTGGTGAAATTTATTTGGGGCTACTGCAACACTGCACTTTCAGTAGTTGAGAAGTTGAGCTCTATGAATGGAAAATCCATCTAACCAAACATTGCTACTAAAATACATTCAGTATTACGTAGAAGTGTCAGCACAGGGAAAAGTCTATAAGAAGCCAACATTTTTCAAAAGAAAAAAGAAAAAGAGGATGAAGAGTACAATCTCTAGCAAGTAAAGGTCACATTAAAAAGTGAAATAAGAATAAGCATGCACTGTAACTTGGTCAGCATATTGATGAGAACTGTATCTAACAAAATGCAGGATAAGTATATAAGGTTTGTGTGTACAGAAATATATAATTAATTGCAACAGAAAAGTACACATAAAGAGAATATATTTTAACAAGTCATTCAAGAGAAAATGACACAGTGTTAATTTTCTCATGAACACTTTACATGTAAGCTTAGATGTAGTCTTCAGCAATAGGCAAAAAATCTGTCATACAGCTTTGTGTAAATATAGATTGTATCACCAGGACATTTTTGTCTATGGTTTAGTATGAATACTCAAACCTCCTGCTTTACTCAACTGCTCATCAGAGAGTCCTTCATTCTAACTAATCATCAGTTTTCGTAGCATCTTTATAATCATAGGTTACATAATAGTTTTGTCTACATGATTGACATTTTCATTTCTTGATTTTGATTCTTTTCTTGCATGGAAAAGTCATATAGACTTTCTTAACAGGAATAGTTTCTTACAATGCCTTTCTTTAGAGTTGCCTTAATGATTTTAATTAGTCCCTTAGGCCTAAAGGAATGCACGAATCACAGAGAAAATTAAAGTTCCCTTTTGATTTAAATAGTATCATAGAATATAGAATAGCCCCACAGGAGATGGGCTGTATTCCTCTAATCACCCTCGTGTCCCTCCTCTGGATCACTCCAGCAGTTCCCTGTCCTCCCTGTGCAGGGACCCCAGGGCTGGGTGCAGGGTTCCAGCTGGGTCTCAGCAGAGCAGAGCAGAGGGGCAGAATCCCCTCCCTCTCCTGCTGCCCACGCTGCTTTGGATGCAGCCCAGGACACGTTTGGCTTTCTGGGCTGGGAGTGCCCATGGCTGGGTCATGTCCAGCCTCTCACCCACCAGCACCCCCACGTCCTTCTCACAGGGCTGCTCTCATCTGTTCATCCCCAGCCTGGGCTGGGACCAGGGGTTGATCTGATCCAGGTGCAGCACCTTGTACTTGCTCTTGTAGGACCTCATGAGATTCTCATGGGCCCCCTTGTTGAGTTCTTACAGGTTCTCTAGAGGCAATTCCATCCTTCAGGTGTGTCAACTGCACTACTCTGCTTGGTGCCACCTATAAATTTGCCAAAGGTTCACTCAATACCTTCATCTCTGTCATTAATGATGGCCTTTATTTTTTCCCTCCTATAGGACAACTAAAATTATAACTCTGAGCATGCTCACAGGAAACATCTCTGGAAGAGCACTTTTTTCATATAAAAGTAGAGTACTGAAGCAAAGAATATGGTGATTTGCATCCAGAGGCTCTGAAAAGCACCAGGTTTTCTTTGTGAGGTACCTGACTGTATTTTGTTTTAATTCCAGGGTAATAATCACCAAAAAATTGACTGCACCTGGATTATTTGGCATGAAGAGGAGATATTTTCTATGGAGAAATACAAAGGTAGTGCAAATTTTAAATGTATTGACATTTTGTGTGCAATTGAAGATGTGCATCCTAAAGGCTTCAGCCAAATATACTTTAATTAATTATCTTACTTCTAAGGAGGTAGTATGAGTTAATAAAGTAAGAGAAGAGATTTGTCCTTCTAATGACAATTATTTTCTGCTTTAACAGGTAGTTATGTTGTCCACACTGAACAGGAAACTAGGTTATTATGTGATAAAGCATGGAATGAGTCACTTTAAAGCTGTCTTTTTTTTTTCTTTTCCTTTCCATTGAGCACAGAATCATACTGATATCGTTCTTACTTGTAATGAGTAATTATATTTTCCAAATGTTTACAGGTGCCATTGAACTGAAACTAGAACTGTGATTCAGCAGACCAAAGAACAATTATTCACATCATTGAGGAGGAAAAAGGTGAAATACAAGTAGGAGGACTTCAAGAGAGATCAAGGCGGTCTTACAAACACTCTGATGAGAAGATTTGAAGCCATACACAAAATTGGAATTAAAATATACAACTGTGCACATCAAAGTTATAAATTGCATAAGGATTTTCCAATGGAAACTTTAATAAAGGTGCATGCTACCACATATTGTACAAGCGCTCAGTTCCAAGGAAGTCTCCCAGGCATAAAAGTTTGAAGGTCATCTTTTCCCCTCTTCCCTTTTCTAAGGAGCACATCCTCATTTGCCTTGCCCTGCTCTCTATCAGTTATAGCATCCTAGGAGATAGACAGACAGACAGACAGACAGATAGATAGATAGATTCTTACATACAAAAAATAAATACATAAATATATAGAGAGGTATAGAGATTTATGTACACATATATATATTTACACATGAACATATATGCTTATGCATATATATCAGTACATAGACACGTGTATGTTTATATAAATATACAAGTTTCTTTTTCTATAGCATTAGTAGTTAAGTTTATAAATTTTCCATTCCAAAGTAGAGACTAGGACAAAAGCCTTTGAACACACTGTTCATATAGAAAAGAACATGTATCATATATCTTTGCATGTATTTGTTTTTGTACAAAAATTGTTGAGCGTGGAGGAAATAGCAACTACCAGACAATATCTACAAAAAGTAAGTGATGTGAAATCATTTTTTTTTACTGTTAAATTTTTATATTGTATATTAGCTTTGAGATAAGAGAATCAGCATGCTACTGTGCTCTTTGGAAACAGTGGAATGTGAATAGGAATTCTTAAGAAAAGTGCATAGTTACAGATGTGTGTTTTTGCATGTAAATATATAAAGTAATGTAATATATGCCTACCATTACATATGTATATCAGTCCAGCTGAATGATCTTTTTGATTCAAAATTCTGCCTAACTCAATTTTAAACTTGCCATTTTTACTCAATCTTTTTCATGTTTAGAATCATTAGTAGAAGTCAAAACTATCTTTCTCTCGTACAGTTTTCTTCTTTTATGATAAGATATGTAGCAAGAAATAATGAAAAATCCATCCATGTCAACATTATTTGTTTCTAAAGACAGTCTAATTTCAGTGTTTCATTGTTACTAAATATTACAAAATAATGAGGCTAAATACAAGATTTTTTAAAAAATAACATTTGTTTTTTATATTTATGTACAATGTACAATGGCATAATTCCCATCCACTACTTTATGTTTTTTCAGGTCAGTAATAAACTACAATTATAAATCTCTGAGCATACTTCATTTTTTTCTATTTTCTTATTGCTTGCATTAAATATGAACTATCTCTATTCAGAAGCATATTTGTTAGAGTAATTTGTTAGAGCAAACTGTTTTTACCAAGTCTGTTTGATACTGACATTGCTGACACTCAACATATCTTTTATTTAGTGGGATATATAAGTACAAATGTGGAGTGAACAAACTGTAATTCTAACAGTGTTTCAAGGATAAAGAAAGTTAGTTAATCTTCCTAAAATTTGAATATGCAAATATAGGAAGATAATTTTAATTTTTTTTTTTTTTTTTTTTTTTTTTAAGATGTTGTATTTGAGAATGACAAGCTTACTAAGCTTTTGCTAAGCAAAAAGATGCTGGAAGGAAATTTTTCCTGGGAACAAAAACTGTAGGTATGGGTATCAACTTACAATCTTCATATTAAAACAAGTAATTTTAGCAAACAGACAGTCATATGGCAACTTTTTGGATTATTAGATATAGAGATTATTAGGGATAGAGGATTAGAGATTATCAGAGAATTTTATTATTTAGATAGAGGCATAAATTACTAATTTAAACTTGGAAATATGATCAGCTACTGCCATCCCTGAAAAGTATAAAACCTCAGATGAAGCACAAATGCTTCACAGTGTTATAAGAGCCTGCAAAGCACAAGAAATCACTGTGCTGACTCTAAGAGCACTGCCATTTATAACCAGATAACCTGTCAATTCAATGCCCAGAAAATCTGCATAGGCTAAGGCTTCATATGCTTACATAAAACTTCAAAGTGAGCAGCTATGTATTGTCAAGGTTATCTGGTTGGTATTTCAAAAGATGCTTTGTTCCAGCCTCTATGAGAGGGCACAAGAACACTTTAGGAATGCATTGGGGGGGAAACCAGCTTTGCTATCACAAAGGAAAAACATAAAACAAAGCAGCTAGTATAAAGAGTTTAGGATATCTGAAACTTAAGCTTTGAAATAATTTTTTTGTAAAACATAGTGACTGAGCAGTCAATGTCTGTCAGTACATATGGTATCTCTTGTGTAGCAATAACTGGAAAAGAGAACACAAACTGAAGCATAGTTTGCTAAATGTGAGGCAACACTTTTTACTGTGGGGGTGACCGAGCATGAGAACAAGTTGTCCAGAGAGTCACTGCCTTTTGAAATCTACAAAATTCTTCTGAACAGAGTTCAGGGCAGCACTCTCTGACCATGACTAATTGAGCAGGCTCATTAGACCAGATGACCTTCAGGTATCCCTCCCAGCCTAAGCTGTTCTGTGATTCTGTGATTTATCTTGCAGTCAGTCAGCCCCTACCACTCCATAGGACTGGATGCAGTTCCTGCTTCTGGACACCAGCTATTTACAAAACACTTACACTCTTGTTCACCAGTATATTAGGCTTCCATTGTACTTTTCAAGAACCCTGCCATCAGTTAATATTTCACTTTAATTTCAAGCACAAATTTACTGATAACTTGTTTATGTGTATTCTAGTGTGTAGAATATCCATTACTATTTCTCACTACCTCATGTTCTTACAGTCCTTCTTTCCAAGACACACTGATGAGATTTATTCTCTTCTTTAGTTCCAGTTTACTAGATTATCAGGCACTGGAAGTTTTAATTTCTTAAATTAAAAAATAGCCAATCTCCATGATTACACCAAAAGATATTTTCTTGACTTATTTAGAACTGAAGTTTTCTTTCTTGGAAAAACATCATCCAAATTGTACATAAACCACTTAGGGGTTTACACTCTCGCCATTTTAATTGTGATAGAAGTAGAATTTGTCTATTATTTACTCAGCACTTCACAGTTAGCTCACATAAATACCTTAACACAAGGCAATTCTATAATGCAGTTTTAGGCCTTTAGAACTTTATACAAAACTAAGAAACAGATGGAATCCTAGTGTTAGGATAATTTAAATATTTCAGAATTTTGAGAAAAATAGTCTTTACTAATTCATTATGTGATATCAAATAGCTGATGATTCTGGTGATATCTGTCAGGGAGTGATCTCCATTTTTCATTTCACAAACTGTAAGTCAAATTTATTATTTAATCTGTTGCAAGTTAGAACTTCTATTATGATCAAAATAAATCTGCTATTTTAGAACACAGTTTCATGTTAAGTTCCTGAGTCCATCTTAGTAACAATAAATAATAAAAGCTCAGGTATCTATATGTAAAAGAGCTTTTCAGAAATTCAGCAATTTATTTTGTGAATTAAGGTATATGCATAAGTATTGATGAAAGAAAGTATGATTTTTTGCAATAGGGCAGAAGGATTAGTGCAACTTAATAGAATACTGAATAGAATAGAATACTGAAACTTGTATTTCACTGCAATGAGGAGCAGATAGAAAGGGAAAAAAAGGGAAAAAAAACAAAGCCATGAAGGAGGAATGCTTTGAAGCATGAGGATAAATGAACAGAAGGACAAGATGAACATTTAGGCAGACTGTGAAAAAAATTTAAAAAATAAATAAACAAACAAAAATTTTAAGGAAAAAAAAATCTGTCCAACTCTTGCTTAGATTTTCTAACCAAAAATAGTAGGAAAGATATCATTCAAAACCTGACTAAGATAGACAACACCCAGCTAACATATAGTAGCAACTAAACCTGCATTGGCAGAGAGAGACATGACAAGACATATTCAATCTTTTCCAACTACAGTGGTTAAGACCCATGAAGCAAAGAGTAATCAGTGAGTATGAGCAGTGGATGTTCAATTTAATTTACATTTCTGTAGACTTTTTTTTGTTAAAAGTTCCAGTGTGAACTGGTAATTGGCAGACACCTATTAACTGTCTAGTCAGAGCCAAAGGGCCAGCTGGCATGATTTCACATCCCTCTCTTGCAGGGCTCCTAGAGGAATTCTGGGTAAGGTACAAACAGTATGTTACAGCACCAATTAGTTTATTCCTGGGGCAAAGTACAAATAGAAGAGAGTATGTATATGCAGCAAGAGCTTGTTTCCCATTCCACTGTGACTGAGGAAATGACAACCAGTTGGCAATGGGCCATGCAAATAAAAAATACCAGCTGGAAAACTGGATTATTTTTGTCCCAGATGGCAAAAGGTATGTTGGATGACAAGAAAATATGTTACTGAGTGCCGAGTAATCTATTCCTTGATGTTTATTTAACTCACCACTTACAAATTAGTTCATAAATAAAGGCACCATGTCATTGTACAGAAAATATTTCAAGGATTTGATACCAAATTATCCAGAATGATCATAGTTGTGATACAAAACTGATTTCAACTAACTAGTTTCTCAGACATTTTATGAAATCTCAGCTTTGTATTAATATCTCTGATAATATTTCTTGAGTACTCCTTATTAATTTCTGGAAATGTTTCAATTTCTTCTTAGGAACTTTTAAAAAAGAATTTAATTTCATTTTCTTCCCTTTCAATAGTGCTTTGTCTTGCAGATGAAGCATCAAATATTTTAAAGGAAAATGAATCAGTTACTTCAGAGCAGAGGAATTAGATCATTAGAATTTAAGACTATGATTTATGTCTCTTTGAAATACTCTATCTAGATACACCTCTGATACGTAATTTCATAACAGAATGAAAATATTTTATTTTATTTTGTTTTGTTTTGTTTTGTTTTGTTTTGTTTTGTTTTGTTTTGTTTTATACAGATATTGAAAATCTTACCTTTGTCTTTTCTTCTTCACTGGATTTTCTGAAAAGACTTCTCATGGTTGTTGAACTCAGACTTTATGCAAATTCAGCTGTGAATAGGTCAGTTATGATTATCTGATATTGCTACATTTTAATATTGATTTGCAATGTCATTAATTTAATCTGTCCTGATGACATTAGAAGAATGTCAAAGAGACATCTCCTTTTAGGTTTTGAGTATTTCATGCCAGTATTTATTTGAGATTGTGTAAGTGGCAGCCCTAAAAGGTGAGTGTACTTTTCTATTACGTACTGCATTAAAGTTGAAGTAAAAAATTATGTATTAAGATAGAAGATTTAACCATTTGCTTTAGTAAGAATGTTACAAACCAAAAGAATGGTATTTTGAGGAGACTTAATTGTGGTTAGTATTGTCAAAGAACAAATTTGGCATAGAATGAAGAGAAGCAGAGGCTCTTTGGGAAATTATAGAACACCCTCAAGGATCTCATTCAGTTCTCTCAAATCACTTGTAAGTGACATATATTCTATGATGCTTTCTTCACATTTTGCAACATTTTTTTTTGTATGAAAATTTACCTCAAATATGCAATAATTCATGTTTTATATATAGTATTTATACATATACTTCTCAATATTTAGAAATTAATTAGATAACACAAAGTTTCACATTTACTAAAGCCCAGGTCTTCCACCTGTTACCACAGCAGTTTACATTAGCTGCTAGTGTTATCTAAACCTATTTACATTATCTAGTAGCTAAAAATATCTAGAAATGTACAAAACAGAATGCATCCCTTGAAAAGGTAACACTTTATAGCTGTGTGGTTACAACAACTTAAAAAAATTTTGAAGATTTGTAGTATGAGATCTCAGTGGTCTGGTCAACCTGATTCATTAACACACAGGTGTTACAAAGAGTAAAATAAATACAAAAAGGCACACATGTAACATATATGTCCTGAAAATGCTTGTTTTCCAACTTTTGAGCAATTCTTTCTTTTTCCTAAATATGTCTGAAGAGATATAACAGGGTTTCTTTTATTCCAATTCTGTTTAATCTCCATTAATTAAATTAATAAGACTCTTTTGTTCACTGTCCTTTCAGGTTTTTATTAGTTTGTTTTAAAGCCAAAATATTATTACTCTGATACTGCTCATATGAGATCCTGACCACAATGTGCTAATTCAGCTTTTAAATCAATAAGATTTTATTCCAACAAATTGTAAACTGCAACCATGAGATATGGATTACCAACGTCTTTCCTGTGTAACTTTTTGAGATTTTTAGTTGCCTTCTCAATCCATCCTCCAGAAGATATTTTTCAGAATCCTTGTATCACAATTTACTATTACTAGCACACTAAATTTTGCCTTGATTAGAAATAATTTTGTGATTTAGCACGGCATATGTGTAGGGACACACCCAGGAAAATTGAATGTTTTAATTTATTAAACAGAAAAATACATATGTTAGTGTGCTAACCAGATCTCTTTGCAAAATAAAAAGATTATTTTAAAAATTAAAATTGCAATTTATTAACTATAAATTACTGACTTGGAGATCTACTTGTTTAATGGTTATTCTGTAATCACAGGATTTGCCCCCCATTACTGCACAACTATTATACACTGTCTCCATTGCCATGGCACAAGGAATGTTACAGAATTTCATTCTAAAATGGAGTTTAGCTGATAACATACAAGACCCATAAGTAGCAATTAAACAGCTATCGTGTCTCCTAGGACATAATAGATATAATGAAAACAATACATACATATATGAGCTAAATCAGTTTTACAAGATGACTTTGTACTCACAGTGCATAATAAAAAAAATTATATCAAACACAGATTTTGGTCTCTTTACCTTTGATATCTAAATTCGTATCTTTAGAAACATAAGGTCTAGAGCTATTCTGCTAAACTCCCATGTATTCCAACAACTTAATTTGTTTTGCTACATGTTGGTATTTAGCATTTTAGCTGTTAATAATAAAAATGATGGTACACAACATGGTACACAGAAATTTCTAATGGAATGCTTATCTCTGCCTTTGCAGGTAAAATGTTTAATATAAGATTTAGATAGTGCATTCGGGTTCAAAATTTTACTGAGTATATCTGCTGGAATAAATTAAGGAGCAGCTAAAGTAAAGATGCAAAATAACAAGGACAAAAAAAATCTCTCATTTTCATTATTACTGTTTTGTTGGTCTATTCTACCAACATATTTTCATTAGGAAGAACCTATTGAATAATAATCTACACCAAAGCCCTGGGGCTGTTGTTGTAATGGATGGAAGACGGAAAACCTATGCAAAATAGCTTTTTTATATAGACCAAAATATCCTAGAATAGCTGTAGAGATATTTTCAGATATGTTCTAAATCTTTTAACTTCAGAGATAGAATTATTATTGCCTTCCTCTCTCTATATTTTTGAGATAACAGAAAAATGGCGATCATATCTTTGAAGTATCTAGGCAGAAAGATTATTGTCAATGTGTGGGCATGACTACCTAATATTCAAAAGAAGTAAAGTACTGCAAATACTTATTGTAACAACTGGTTTTAGTGGGAGCTTTCGGGGTGGTTTGTTGCTGTTTTGTTTGTTTTGTTGGTTGGAGTTTTTGGTTTGGGTTTTGGAGGGGTTTTTTTGCTATCTTATCTTTTTCACTTCTTTCAGGGAAAAAATCCTGACATTAACTGATGGGGAGAAAGCAATTTTTGAGATTCTTTGACCATTAATGTTTAACTTTGCAGTTAATAAACTTTGCAGTTTATAACTGAGAGTGATCCCTTCTCACTCACAGAATAATTTTAAAGTAAGTGGATAGGCTAAAATCTTTCTTTACAAACCTGTGCTTTTTACTTCCCCTATTATTTTCTTTGTCTTAAGAATATCATTGTTTCTTTCCAATGAGCAAAGATTTACTATCCCCAGAATAAATCTGTGAGTAAAATCATGGAGTCAGATTCGCAGTTCTCAATTTAATTTTCAGTAACTCAATGAAATTATTTTTGTTTGTTAATGCACTGTGTTCCAAAAAGGATGCATCATGTTTTAATCCCTGAAAGGCACTTAATTTGAGATGGGTTCTTTTAAGATACAATCTAATAATATTGCACTACTTTAGATTATCCACAGCTATATCAGGATAAAGATGATTTATTGCAAAGTTTATGTTGGCAGTTTCCAACAGAAAATTTCCACTTTCATGGCCTTTCTGACAACATTGTTTCTGACAGAGTACTCCATTTCATCTCATGCTTCAGGTTCTCTTTTAACATCTTATATTAAGGAGATTAGTCTTTCTCTTTACCCTACTGAGACAGATAAGCACACCTAGAGAATGAAAAGGGATACCAGGATAAACAGAATGTGCACACAATCCTCAGACCCCTTCTGCTTTCCAAGGACTCCCTTGTTTTGCAGCAGTGGTGTCTATCTACAGCTCCCCATTTTACTGATCCCTCTGATAGGTACCAGTACCTATCCAATTAGGTAGGGATTACTATTTCAGTTTTCATGAAGGAATGCACTAAAAACCATAGATGACTCTAAGTGAAATACATAGGCATTTGACAAACACCTTAAATTACATGTGTATTGGTTTTCATTGTAAGAAAACAGTACTAGTTTAGCTATTGATTAGAAACTACCACTTGAAGACCCTGATCAAAATAAGCAACTACTATTGAGGCTATATTTGACTTTCATAATTCATTCTGAAAAACTGACTTTCTCAGGGACACATAAGCAGCATAATCTGATCCCTTACTATAGCTGACAGAGCTGTGTTTTTGAGGATCACTGGTTTTATAACATCTAGACTTACTGTTTATAGTTGCCTGTAATGGCCAACAACTTGACAGAACATTAATAATGTGACAGAACCTGTATCCAAAATCTCCAATCCAAATGGATTGGAGATTTGGCTTTCTTAGATTGTTTATTATTGGTCTGAATTTTTAGACTCAGTTTTAACTCAATGTCTAGCTATTTCTTGAGATCATTAAGTGGACTGATAGATATTCATCTTAGGAGGAAGAAACTCCCTGACAAAATCCCTCAAAATCATGTACTTAAAAAGATGGAAAGTGTTAACTGATGAAATTCATGACAACATGTTAGTTGTATGTTTTCCATAAATAGTTCCCATTTCTTTTCCACAGTCAGCTACATTTGAACTAAGAAGATATGTTATAAAAAATAGCATATAATTACACTATATTTATAATAATATGTTCTGAAACATCATCATTTCACTTTTTCTCTTTTCCAGCTTTACACTCTGTATATGAGAGCTTTTAATGCTATAGTTCATAAAGCTTGTTTCATAATGCTCAGCAGGTATCGAAAAACATACACTGTAAATATTCTGAGCCATCAAGTTAGAAGGGCTGTGCAATGAGATAAGAGATTTTTAAAAGAGCTTCTATTACCATAGAAGCAGATAAATGCTGTGGTTGGGAAAATTTTCTCAGGGATTCTTTGCAGAATAAGTGGGGAACATGAACAGCACAGTCTAAGTACTTAAACAATCTAAGATTAACAGCAATTGAAGATGGCTAATCTGTAAACATAATTGCTGACAAAAAAATTTGAAAGTATTAAAATTCTTTGTATTTTTAAATTCCTCAATCTTTTTTTAAGCATCTGTTTAATATCACTTGTGCTAAGCATGCAGAAAGTTGTGTGTTAATGCCACAACCTAATTTCCTCAGCAAGGTATTTCTGTTTCCTTCTTTTTCCTTAGCTGGCTAGAGGTAAAAGTTTCATTTAATTCAATCTTAAATCATTTCATGAGTGCACCAGGAGACATACTATGAAGACATTTGAGAGATTCTTGGTAGATAAACTAGATAGACTATTTAATTGACATATAAAGTTAAAAGTTAAAAAGAAACAAAACAAAACAAAATAAAATGGTCTAAAATGGGGCTGGAAAAAATTGTACTAGAAGAAAAATTTTTTTGCATAAAGTGCACACAGAAAAAACACAAGTCTTACTCTGTGCAGGAATATATAGGAATGCAGATAAATGAAGGATACTTATCCATCTTCAATTTGCAAAAGAGGGTTTTTTTCATACTTATTTGTAAGTGAATTATTTACTTACAACTCCGTATTTTTGCAACCCCAAGAAGTACAACCATAAGAATATATATTTGTTTCATAAATAGATATATATGAATACACATTCCCATTTCAAATGTAGCAGGAAGGTAAGCTGAGAGATCAGAGCTGTGTCTCTCTGCATATGCTTACTCAGCACCTTGACTGTAATCTATAGCTTAGAAAATGTATTTAACAACACTAAGTTAAACAGCAACCCTTGCACTGCATTTTTTATTTCAATCCCAATGAATTCATTGAGCCTCAGCATACAAGATGGTCAAGACTTTTCACTATAGAGGAGCTGGTTTCAGTGCAAAATACTGGCTCATGAACAAAAACTTTTCAGAAGCATATGTTGGTCTTAAAACTAACCTGTAGGAAAGATTTCTCAGATCCCAAATGTAAGGCCATTGGGCAGTGTAAGGTCAGTGAATAAAAGCATGTGAAAATTGAAAACTTGTGGATAAGGTGCTTTTCTGGAGTACTTAGTATTCCAGTGGTACATTACTACTGATAGATTCCTCCTTTTTAAATATGCACTTCCCAATCTGCAGTGGAAACTTTCCCAAAATTTTCAGTGCTTTCTAAACCCAGAATATAATTTCATTATTAATTATATTCAACCCAACGTTTGCTTGGATTCATGCTTTCCTCTGGGCAATGTTACAGAGGCACGAGCATCCCTTAGTCCATATCCATACACAGAATAGGATGATTGCTGCACTGATACAGAAGTGGATAAGATTAAAATGTCATTACTTTTTAAAAAGTGTGTATGCCTTGGGGAACCAGGAAGAGGTGTCAGACACACAGCTTTCAGCCTGTTTTCTAGAGATACTTTCTTTTCTTTCAGGTAGTAACTTTATTTTTTTAATCTTGTGCATATAACCATAGCTTTGCTTCACTGGAAGATTTTTGCAAGAAGACAACACACTGTGGGAAATGCTGTAGTGAAAAACATTACCATCCACTTGTGAATCATGTTGGTTTGCCCAGTCTTTGTACTGAAAAGTTGCTTTCCTCTCCATCTGGCCTCAGTAAAGACAGTAACATTGCATTGACTTCAGAATACATTAGAGCTGAAATAAAATAAGATCCAAAATAAAATGAGCAAAATCTCAGTGAAAGAAAACAAGCTAAACAAAAGTGAATGTTCTACTCAATGTTATGCTTGGATATTTCCCATAACAAGGAAACCGTGCCTTAAAGATAATTTAGTCCCTACCCTCACTAACCATGGGCAGGGACATCACCCACTAGACCAGACTGCTCCAGGTCTTATCCTACCTGTCCGTAAGCACTAATAGGGATTTGGCTTCTACAACCTTCCTAAGCAGCCTGTTCCAGAACCTCATCACCTTCAGAGTAAAGAATTTCTTCCTAACATTAAGCCTAAATTTTCCCTTTTTTGGTTTGAACACATTACTCCTTGTTCTGTCACTACAGTTCCTGATGAAGAGTCCTTCTGCAGTTTCCCTCCAGGTCCCCTTCAGATACTGGAAGGTAGCTGTGAGTTCTCTACACAATATCTGTAATATAACCATGTATAATATATTAATGTGTTTCCCTTTAAATGATATGCCTTGGGATGTGTGGAGGTGAAATTTGGTACAGTACCTGACGAAATTTGTGATATTTCAACAATCTGCAAACTGATTTGCCAGTGAAAAGCAGCATTATTTCACATTAGAAATATTATAAAATCAAATTACAGTACTCCTTTTTGTTATGGAAGTTGTTAGGCTAATAGTGGTTCAGCAAAATCATTCACAAATATTTTCTCTATTACCTGTTTTAAGGATGTGGACTTGTCTCAGTCCTTAAACTGCAAATGTGCAAATTCTTTAGAACAGAAACAAAAATTTAAGTAAAATTTAAAAAAAACCCTCTACGAATAAATTCTTTAAATTCCAGCCTCATACTTAAAACCCAAAATATCTGTTCTACTGGCTGAGTAAGGAAGGGGTTTTACTTTTATTTAGACGCCTAATAAAGGCAGCCTAGGAAAAAAACCCAGTCAGATCTTATAATGAAATTTACATTTTAATGAAACTATGAGCACATTATTTTTCCTATCATTAATAACTTTCCTTTTAATGAATTACAAATCAAGGTCACGCAACAAAAAACCTCTTCACAAATCATTTCCTTCTGCTTGCATTGCAGAAACAAAACTAAAGTAAACATGCAACTTTTTTCTTCATATGCATTTTTCATTATCTTAAGTTTTTAGTTACAGACTAAATATTCTGTTCTTAATCCTTGCAAAACTGTTCTAGAAGAAAATGAAAATCAGCAAAACCATTATAAACATCCACTTTAAGATTATCCTTTACTTGTTGGCCTCCTGTTTGTACCAGTCTCAAGGTTAGACATGAAGTGGCATCTGATGTGCAATGTCCTCTAATGTCCTGCCCAGTGTAGGTGCTTTTAAAGCCAAGCTAACTTCAGCAGATGCTCACTCAGCCTGTTCACACTGTTTTTTCTGAAGAAAAAATTCTGTTTTGATTTACATGTCAATACAGTTAGACAGTTACTCACAGTTGTAAATGTGGAGCAATAAGAGATTGAAGAGCTATTGCAAAAATTTAAGCAGTAGGAAAATATCTATGGAATTTGGAAAAGTAAGCACGTTCCTGCTTTCAGGTGTGTAGTTTTGTGATTGCTTAACTACATACTAAAATATGTGGCCTAGATATCAATAAAAGGGAAAGCATTCACCCTATTCTCTCATTAAACTTAGCAGAACTGGAAAAGCTTTCAAATGTGCATGCAAATTTAGATGAACTCATTTTTCCACCAGATATTTCCCAAACACCTGCTAGAGCTCAGAGACAATTTTAGATTTGAGCTTTTCATGACAGATTTAAAAAATGAAGGCCATATGAAGTCTCCTGCTGTTGTCACTAACACAATAGCAGAAGTATGTATTTAGAAAAACTGAGATTTAAGTTAAATATCAAAGTGAGATCGTGTGGAAAACAGGTGCCTGACAGCTCTGAAAGAAATTTTAGATGGAGGAACCTGAGGACAGGCTTTCATCATATTTATTTCGACAGAAGTTTATTTTAGTGACTTAGTTTTTTACTGGTGTGTGACAGCCTTACGTTCTGTGGTGTTCATTTCAGGTCTTAGGAAAAGTTTAAATTTTACATATCCTTTGGAAATCACAATGAAAATATTTTACAGAACTGCCAAAAAAACCCCTTAAGAGCTTTGCAGTCAGTCATTGTCCTTTGGCTGATTTCTACAGCTCTTGAAAAGATTAGAAATTTAATTAATATATTAAAAAAACATGAGTTAGAGCTCTCTACTTTTAGTTCATATTGCTGGAATTTCTGCTATACCAGTTTATCATTCCTTCTTGTATGCAATAGTTTTCATTAACCTGAAAACTACAGCTGTATTTTCTTACCATACCTTTTACCTTTGCCCTTCCAGAGTTATTTTCAAATAAAGTTGAAGTCATTAGGTGATTTTATCACAGAGAATTTATTGCATTTTACAAAACACACAAAGTAAACTTCAGAGTACTTTTGTATAAAATAATAACCTGTGGTTTTCTTTTTATCATAATGGTCCTTTATAACCCTAGATCATTTGCAATACTGTTACTGTATAAAATTTATTATTATTCTGAATTAGTTATATAAATCTATGTTGGTTTTGTGTTATATATCTATAGTAAAAACATACTACATCATTACATCAAACCTGATAGATACCAGTTTTTTTAGCTGAGAAGCTCAACTTAAAATCATTTTTGTGCTCTTTGCTTGTCCATTTTTAATTGATGTTTAACAATGCTCCCCTTTAAACTACTTTAGATATAAGCTCTTCTGCAGGTCCACATATATTATATGCTTTTGATTGGAATATAAACTCAGGCTACACTGTATGAATAATTTAATTCCACTTTATGTTTAGCATTGTACCAGCCTTCATCATCATCGCCATCATCAAAGAGTGTATATTGTGATGTATCCTAATCAGAAAACTTTTAACCCTTGTGGGTGTGATAAAACAGTCACATGAAAATCATCCCACTAATAATATAGCCATTCATAGATTAGTTTGCAGTCTATTACACATACAGATATTTAACCACTTTTAATGGAGTGCTACTTTAAAAAAAATCCAAGAGAGAAATCTCAGAGAGCTCTTGTCAAATATTCAATGTTACTACTCCATGTGATTACATAGGGGCAATCTCCTTTTGGTCCCACAGACTCTCTTGATGCAAAAATTAAAGATTTAAAACTGAAAAAACAGGTCAATCAGGAAAAATCAGGAAAGACATATGAATGACAGAGTAGTCACATCCTTGTCAAAAGAGTTTCAGCTGCAGTTGCTTAGAAGGCACATGCAGCAACTTGGAACTACTAGGGACAAGCAGCAAACATACATTCCTTGTGCATATTCTTCAGTCTTGCACTTTTGGCCTGAGACAAGAAATTCAACCAGAAGAGATCTCTTTTAGGCACAGCATAGACAAGGTCATCTAAATTATGATAATTTTCGAAAGCAGAACAAAAGGAAGACTAGCATGAATTTTTCTTCATGTGTTACTTTTACAGATTTATCATTTACATCAAGCTTTTTTTTCTTACTTCTAATACTATTGTAAAGGAACCAATGTTTTTTATGCCACTGGCCTTGCTATTTCATTAAATGTCTCTTGAACTGCTAATACACATGTACACACACATGCATAAACACACATTCATGTCTTAATTGTCATCCCTTCTCTACTCTTATGGAAACAGCTTTACAGCTTCCTTTTCATTGTCTTTTGTTTTGCTTTTTTGCCATGGAATTATGACTTTTCAAATGTCCAACAGATATGCTGAGAGATTTCCCATCATCTATTTTTATCAGAGCAAGTAACAGTCTTGCTTGAATATCAGAAGAGAGATTAGCAAACCTGCTTAAGTAGAAGAAAGACAAAGAATGATGGAAAAAGATTTTGTTTATATTTTTCATTGCAATTCCTGAAATTTTTATGTAATAATATATACTGGTTTCTTGTGAATTGTTCCAAATCTGTTATATAGAGACTAAGCTTAAAAACTGAATGTATACAGTGCATATTTTTTTCTGGGAAGTATTTTTTTGTAGAATTTGTGGGCTAATTAAGATGAACTATAGCTTGAACAGTGATCTTTGTGAAAATCTGCTATTTTCAGTTCAAACAAACGTTTTCTTAATATAAATCTTCCATGCCAATAATCAAAAAAATTCTTCATGCTTTCAAGCTATGAAATAAGAGTAATCAATTTGTATAGTTGTTATAAAACTTTCTTCACATCTAGGTATCCATCCCATATTTTGTGAATTCTATATTGTATTTTTAATTCACTATGCAAGGGCTTGGCTTTAGTTTTCCAGACACTGGCAAGAGTAAAAGATACATACCATGATGCATTTGCAAAGGAAAAAAGCTTTCACCTTGTAAAATATTTTTTTCAATGAATCAAATCACTGGTGGATACAATAAAATAAACTATTTTCTCCATATTACAGCTAATGAAACCATCAGTGAAAATATTTTATTTTTAAAGTGCTAATAAACAAAAGTGAAGTGAGAAGCATAAGCTGTTAATTTTGAATTTCTATCATGCAAAAAGTATATTTGCCCAAGTCTGTATATGCATCTGTATTCACACTTCAAAATCTGCATGTCAATTATCTATGAACCATTCCTGAATTGCATCACATTTACATCATTTATGTGTGTGTGGAACATTAGTACTTCACTTATGTATATCCCACACAGAGATAGATAAAAATATGCTCTTGAAACACATTAAAATATATATGTCAAACTGTCTCCATTTTAGTAAACTCAAGTATTTAGGCATGTTATGTTCCCACATCAAAAGATAAACAAACCCAAGATTTCCTGCTGGGAAGATTCACTTTAGACAGTATATCTGGAAAGAAAGCCAATCTGAAGAAGGGAGATAATGAAGAAAGAAGGAGGGAGTAGAGTTTCAGCAATGCTTTAGCAAAACAGCTATATGGCCAACTCTATGGCCTTGGAAAAATCCATGAGTGGCTTTTGGGACAGCAGTACTGCCTGAAAAACCAGTATCTGAGAATAGGCAAATAGTCTCCAGCTGTTTCATTTTTTTTCTGTTCATTAGTGTATGTCTTCTTGGCAGGATAAAAATTGTATGATTATACTCAGTCTGTCACCTCTTTTCTAAACCAAGTAAAATCTCCTCATTTCAGCTTGTGACTTGGATAAATCCAATCCAAAGTACTTTCTGGGAAAAAAATTCTATCTAAAAAAACCTGCTTCTGTAATTTTTTCAGGTCACAAAATATAAAGGAAGACTCAATTATTACTGGGGTTTTTTTATCCCTTCAGCTTCTTCTGGCAACATAATCACGTATATATGAAAATGCTCTTTTTGCCCCAATTTAAACTTATATAAGAAACATTTAATTTGTGGTTTCTTTTTAACTCTAATATGTCCTCTCCCTTTTTGTTCTGCTTCATGTGCATACTGGAACTTTTCACTAGGCATGGCAATATCCTATTCACCTTCTCTGTTCTATTCATTCTTGAAGAGGTTTCATCAGATAATTGTGCCACCATTGCAAAGAATTGTTGTATTTAGCCTGCTTTTTAAGGAAATTCTACTACTTTTCTCATTATGGCTGTCATACTACTTTTAGCCTTTTCTAATTTTATTAGACTCTTTCTAGCCAAAAATTCCTGTGATAGTCAAGGTGTGGATATATTACAGTTATAAAGAGTATTGTAATAAACATAGTCAACCACAATAAAAAGAATGACAAGCAAGCCATTTTTTTTCTACTTAAATATGTATGGCATATTTGAAAAGAACAGATAAGTGTAGAATGACAAATTTTTAAATTTATCATTTGGAGAAAATGTGGCTCCAAGAGAAACAGATAAAGCAAGTGAATAGCAGTCATGTAGTTTTTGCTTGTTATTTATGACTGCTTCATGTCAAACTTAATTGATAAAAATTTTGAAATTATCCAGCTTCACCTAATAATTAAGTGCACATATTTGAGTGTTCATCGTTTAAGCAGGTCAGCAATTTTTTATTTTTAAAATTTTTTCTTTTGACAGAAAAATACTTCAAAGACAGCTCTTAAAGAAAACGTAGGTCAGCCCTTGGACTGGATTTCCGAACAAGACTGCAAGGACACAGAAAAGCAGAAGCCTTCTTAGTTCAGTTGCTAGGACTTTCATCAGAGATCCACAGTCGGATCCAGCTTCTTATCTAAATCAATTAATCCATTCTGAGGGTAACCTTGAGCAGAGGTCTGGCCATGCTGTATACTGGAATATCTTCAAATGTGGAAGTAGGACAAAAAGCTGACTCATAACCATATTTTACAACACACACCAAGAACATAATTAAATTTTCAGTGATTGATAAGTCTCAACATTTTCAGGATTTTTTTTTTTTTTTTTTTGGCAGAATGTTTCTCTTAAAGCTGCTCTGGCATCTATGCTGTATTACTGGTACTGTATAAGGAAACTGCAGTGTCCCAATGCCAGCTACATTCAGTGCACTGAATTGAGGCTGTCAGTAAAAATAATATGCATATTTTACTTCAAGCTTCACAATCACCTCAGTCTTCTCCCTATTTAAACATAAATTTAACAATGCAAATTAGAGACAAACATTTCCTACTCTGAAGATTTGTACTCTAATGATCAGTAGTTATATTGTACTCTAGCTGAAGTTTAGGCAACACAATTTCCTTTTGGTTGGCAATCCACACATTCCTCTGAGGATGAGAATTCACTGGAATAGCTTCTAGGCATATGGAGTTTTTAATTTTTTATTTGCCTAAATTGTGATCATCTATTCGTAAATTCCACAAATTATGAAAATCCTATAATTACGTTGATCCTAATTACAAAACAAAACCTTAAAAACAAAAAAGAAAAAAGCACAAGGATAAAAACAACCTCTTTTAAAAAGCTAGACTGGGTTTTTTTAATATATCAAGTCATTCTGTAGGAAATACCATTTTCTTTTATGGAATGAAATGCCAATTTTTTGACGATATGGCTGTCATGAATTGACATGACTGACAGTTTCTAGTACAATTGATGTCAGTTACAGTAGCTAGACTGAAAGCATGTATTATTTGTAATCAAGCAGAATACTATTTGTCTTAGAAAGACATCTTCAACTGCACACTAATAACAAAGACAGCGACAAGCACAAGTCACTAACAGGCACATTGATAAAGCTGCTATGTCTTTACGTATTTGCACATTTTCCCACCATTTAAAGGTTATATCCTAAAGGGATTCTTAGATGGAGATAATCAATATTTTCAGAAATGCTGACAATTATTGCTTAATCACAAGAAAAAAAAAAACCAAACAAACAAATCCAAGCAAATAAACCTAAGCAAACAAAACCAAGCAAACAAAACCACAAGAGGACTGAGACATTTTTCCACGCATTTTGTTTTCCAATATTATTGGAGAAAGCAATTTAATTGTGCTTTTGCTACTTTTAAGGAAGAATGTCTCACATTAGACTCTTTTAAACAAAACAAAACAAAAAAAAAAAAAAAAAAGAGGGAGGGGAAAGGAAAATTAAAGCATTTATCATGTTTTGAGTCACTTTATATGTCATTTGATCTACCACCTGTAGCTCTGACCTTTACTTGTTTTGATTACTCAGAGCTTGTGGTTTTGGCAGTCATGCTTTGCCTGGTGACAAGCTTTATCAGCTTCTCCCCTAGTGCTGGTTGGAACACCTGAGACATCACAGAATTTTAACAACTTCAGCAGCCAAACAAGGAGCAAAACAGAGCAAAAGCACTGAATTGCCTGAAACTTTTGAGTGCTTAGTTTGCAGAAGAAAAATGGTCCACAGTGTTAGGATAGATTGTTGTGAATATAAAGATGAAGTGAAGTAACTAAAAAAGTGATCCTGATTCATTTGGAACATACTTCAATAATTTCTCAGCCACCAATAGAGCACCACTTGCAAAATCTATAGAAGAGACTAAGAGAAGTAAGTCTTGAGGAATATGCACACTATTATTATTATTAAACCCATTAGTGATGTGTCCTGCTATGGTAAGGACATGTTTTTTTCCAAAACATATAACTGCTAATCACATGTAAATCTGAAGTGGCCAAGCATGCCAAATAGGCCAATGGTATCCTGGGCTTTATTTGTAAGACCTCTGTCTGCAGGTCAGGGGAGGTGATCTTGCCCTTCTACTTAGCCCAGGTAAGGCCACATCTGGAGTCCTTTGTCCAGTTCTGGGCTCTTCAGCACAAGCTGGAGCTCCTGGAGAGAGTCCAGTGGAAGGTAACAAAGATGATTAAGGGGCTGGAACACCTCCCTTATGAGGAAAGGGGGAGCTAGGCCTTTTCAGCCTCAAAAGAGAAATCAGAGAGTGGGTTTCATCAGTGTCTTCCAGTACCTGAAAAGAGGGTGTAACGAGGATGAAGCCGACACTGCACAGTGGTGCCGAGCAATGAGACAAGAGGAAACAGGCAGAAACTGATGTACAGGAAATTCCACCCAAATGTGGAGAAGAACGTCTTTGTTGTTTTAGTGACTAAGCACTGGAACAGAGTCTGCAGAGAGCTTGTGGGGTCTCCTTCTCTGGAGATACTCAAGAACCATCTGTATGCAATATATTCTGGGATGACCCTGCTGATGAATGGAGAGATTGAACCAGTTGACCCTCCTGGTGGTCCTTTCCAACTTAACTACTCTTTGATTCTGTGAAGACTTCTGAAACATCACTTAAGCAAAAAAGGTGAACAGGAATATACCAATATCCATTTCTATCAAAATTTCAAGAAAAAATTTTAGATTCTAAGTGTTATTATCATGCCTCAATACACTAACATTTTCAGTGATGAAAGTTCTTGTTAACGCAAATTTTACATACAGACAAATCTGTGAATTTCATCTCCTATTCATGACATCTTCAGATTTTAAATTAAAGCATAATTTTTACTCAAGTGGTTTTAAGGGGAAGCAATTCTATTTCCATTTATAATGGGATATCAAAAACATAGTCTAGAAAATAATGCAGTCTATTTAATTTATAACATGCACATATACATAGGTCAGTTTTCCACATAAAATTCATAAAATGCAAGAGAATCATGACTGCTTAGTGAAAATGTCCTTAAACTCTCTGCATTTTAGCCTGAAATATATTTCTGCATAAGATAATCCCTTCTGCCACAGAAATAAACAGAGAATCACAGAATTGTTGGGGTTTGAAGGGACCTTTGGAGATCACCTAGTTTAACCTTCCTCCTAAAGCAGGTTGACCTAAAGCAGGT
The DNA here is from genome assembly GCA_030060385.1 of Muscicapa striata striata. NCBI lineage: Eukaryota > Metazoa > Chordata > Aves > Passeriformes > Muscicapidae > Muscicapa > Muscicapa striata. The sequence goes on from JAREIS010000070.1 coordinate 2,749,286, forward strand.
TTCACAGGATCACATCCAGATGGAGTTTGGATATCTTCAGAGAGGAGCCTTCACAATATCTCTAAGCAACCTGTTCCAGTGCTCTGCTGTATTCAAAGCAAGGAAGTATTTCCTGATAAAGAGATAAAACTTCCCATGTTTCAGCTTATGTCTGTTGCCCCTTATCCTCTTACTAGGCACCTTTGAAAAGAGTCTTCTTTTCAGAGACTCTTGACACCCACCTTCTTGACACCTTTTAAAGTTATTTACATCCATTGATAAGAATTTCTCTCAGTTTCCTCTTCTCCAGGCTAACACACTACAGCATTTGTGATACAAGACATATAATATTTTTTGTGCCTTGAAATGTGTTATTAAACAAAATTCTATAATTATTTCATTAAATAATAAAGCTTAACAACCTGTAAAAGTAACTGTCAAGTTACTGGATAAATAATGTTTTTTTAAAAGACTGGCATTTTATTCTAACCATATTCTAATACCTCATGCCACTAACACATTATTTTGAAGACACACATAAACTACATTATTTGTTCTTCATTTCCATTAAACCGTCTTTTTAATTTTATGTGAAGAGGGTGAACTGACCAAACCTGTTTAGTTCCAGGAATACTACTGAAATGAATGACCTGCTTTGTCAGAATCATAGAATAGTTTTGGGTTGGCAGTGACCTTAAAGATCATGCAGTATCAACCCCCTGCTGTGGGCATAGGCACATTTTACTGAAACCAAAGTGCTCAGAGCTCCATCTAACTTGGCCTTGAACACTTCCAGGGATGGGACATTCACAACTTCTCAGACCAGCCTGTTCCTGTGCCTCACCGCCATCATGCTCAGTCATGCTAAAGAATTTTTTTCTACTTTCTTTAAGTTTAAAGCAATTATCCTTTTTCTTATCACTATACTTTCCTGTAGAAAGTCTCTCTACATTTTTCTTGTAGGCTCATTTCAGGTACCAGAAGGTCACAATTATGTCACCTCAAAGTCTCCAGCCTAAACAATCTTGATTCTCTTAGTGATTCTTCATAGGACCGGTGTTCTATCACTTTGATCAACTTGGTGGTCCTCCTCTGGACTCATACCAACAGTTGATGTCCTTGGTGTGATAGAAAAATTGTCAGAGTTCTATGACAAAAGTCAAAGTAACTCAGGCAAAACCCAGCTTCTCATTACCAACTGAGACTCTGGAAGTTTCTTTTGTGGAGCATTCAAAATGCTGTGAAAATTGACTGCAATGTATTGGATTTTTTAAAGACAAATATAATTAGTACTTTTACATCATTATCATTACCAGTTCATGATATTTTTTATGTCTTTTTTTTTTTTTTTTTTAATTGTGGCTAGAATAATTTTATAACTGTGGAACAACTTTGAGGCTGCATAGGGTTGCAAATTAATGATTAGGCCACTTAAGGAATCACTTTCAAAGGTACTTGCAAAAGCATATTTTGTGAAATTGTGAAAGCATGACTTAATAAAGTACATACAAAGGAAAATTGGATCAGAATCCAATAAAAATTATTTGTATACATACAGAGGATATGAAGGATAACAAAGGGTAAAAGAGGTGCTCTGTGAAATGCGTCACAAAACAAGGTATAATATTGGAGGTCTCTATTTTCAGATATTATTAGAAAAAAGATTATTCCCTAGTGTGGGAAGGTGGCAGATATACCATATTCACATCAAGCTCTGCAGTGTTGTCTACACAGTATCACGAAGAAATCATACGCTTTTCAGAAACACGAGGAATAAAGAAAATTCCTAACACATCCTTCTGATTTCAGCTATACACAATTAACTGTTTATCTGAGTCTTCCCCAGAACCATCAAAGTCCTTTAGGAATGGTATTCTCTAATTTAATATTCCAATAAAAAGAAAACCACGTGCTGCCTCTCTCCCCTGCTCCTGTGGGACACAAAAGGCAGAGATCGTGGGCTGAGATAAGAACAATTTACTGGAAACAGCAATGAAGATAAGAAAAGAAAAAGTAACAGCAACAATATTAGTTGCAAAAATATGAAAGCATGCAAAAAACCCCAAGATGATTCACAGGCAAAAATACTCACCATGCACCACAATCAATAGTGGATGGATTCCCTACCCTGCCACTCTTTTTTTCAGCCCAAAGCCTTACCCTTTTCCCAGGCAAGACAGACTCTTTCTTCCACCCCTCAGCAATGGCATGAATTGGTATAGAATAAAAACCTAGACATGCCCATGTGGGTCCAGGCTCTGCCCCCTCTCAACTACTGCAAAAAAATTGAAGTCTGTTCTGATCAAAACCAGGACAGGGAGATAAGTGAAAGAATATAGATCTGTTTCTGTTTGGGATATTTTTGCGGGAAGAAGAAAAACTCTTCCCCCTTTTTTTTTCTGATTTTCTTTGAGCCTGTGTTTCAAAAAGTACTTTAGTAATTGTGTTTTTATTGAAATTAAATCAATATCTTTCAGGGATGGATTTCTTTCAGATATAATTCTGTTCTGCAGCTAGTTGTTATTCGGAAGACCTCTTTCTCTCATGTACTGCATTCTCCAGTCCCAGAGGTGTGGGAAAAAGCAAAGGTTCCAAGATAATGCTGAAAACTATACTTTTTTAAACACACACTGGAAAGAGAAAAATGCAGTTCCTTTGAGACAAGAGTAATAATTTTAGCAATTTTTGGTTTTTTGACCAAAAAGAAGTGCAGTTTGATTAATATTTCTTATAGCCTATAGTTGTAAGCCAAATTTTTGTGGAATTTTTCAGGTCAGGCCATTGAATAATGAAATAAACAAACTTCATCTTTTTGAGGCAAAGAATTTCAACAGATCCATGTGAAAACAAACTCTACACAGATAAAAAGGTATTCATATTCTGATTTAATTCTCCAACATTCCATGAAAGAACATTTTTTTTTTTAATTATCTGTAAGATAAAAGAAAATTGCCAGAAAAATTTTCAGAAAACTTTGTTTGGTAAAAGGAATGGAATATTCCAAAAACCAGCTTTAGAGTCACATTATTTAGAGTCCCATTACTATTGTTTTTAAGTTAGTAATTAGTTTCATTTCAGCTTTTTCAGTCATTGAGCTGAGATAGATCTCGAGCTACATTTGCTCTGGTGTTTGTACTGAGGTAGATTGCTTTAAACCTGTTTCTGTGCACCACTGTTTGGAAATATAATATTGTATACCAACAAGCTTGTAGGGCTTAAGTAACATTTTTGCTCCAATTTATTAATATTCATTAATATTAAGAGTGTTTTCAGGACTTGCATTTCAGAGTTAGACCCATACAAGCACAGGAAAAGCAACATAACACCAAAGCCAAGGAATCCAGCAAAATTCTAAACAAATTTTAAAATCAATTTCAGGCCTTTTAAGTCAGCCTTTTCATCTTATGTATACAAAATCTGGTACTTATACACAGAAATTCCTGTAAACCCATGTGCTGGTAGTTATTAAGTTACCTGCTACTGAGCAACAGAGTGACATTGTGTTCTGCAGGCTATCCCTATTAAAACATTTGTTCCGGGTATCAACGTATTTAAAGTCAGTTCCTTGGCTTTAATTTTCTCATGGAGTCTAGAAATCTCTGCCAGTATTTTGCTCTATAAAGAGCTGAAGCCTTAAGAATTTCAGTCTTTGTGATTTAATAGTTCTAATTTAAGGTAAATATGTATGATTAATAATCTGAGATTTCATTTTTTCTCTTACACACTCAGCCTCATAATCTAAAGGGAATGCTGGATAAAAAAGTCTATCTTCTGTCTGGGAGAGCTTCATTTTACATCAAATAATTAAATGCTAATTGCAAGCTGAAAAACAACATGTATGAGCATGACTTTTCCAACAGTTATATCTTTGATTTGGGAGAAGCAAAACTCACATCTGTGCTATCATACATAAGATAAAATACCTCAATGTTCATTAGAGCCAAAATTTTACTGTAAATCTATCCTCTATCAGTTTACATTCTAAGTCATAAAACTAACGGGTTTGTTTATTTTCTTTCTCTGAATAATAAACATTTATATGTATATTAAGATATCATAAATTTAACTGTGTTCTATTCAATTATTCCCATGGATAAAACATTAAAAGTATTGAAACTCTAACATGACATTGTCTAAGTAGAGATCCATGACACACTTTTTAGAAAAAGAGAAACAAGGTAAAAAGTGAGAATTTTTTTAGTTACATTTGCACATATAGGCAGTCCTATAAATAATGAAGCTCTAACTCTGAACTCTGAATTTTCAGAATTTCTTTTTATTACTCTGATTGTGCTCTGTATTAAACTTTCTCCATATATTCGCATAATAATTTTTCTTCATAATTCCTTAAATCCACAACACAATTCTAAAAATACCCTTGCAGAAAATAAATAACCTTCAGGTTATTGTAGAATATGCAGTCAAATTATATTGCAATTCTTTTGCAAACACCCTATTTTCTCCTTCTGCTGGGCCTGATTAGGGGAAAGAAAGGAATGAAGAAAACATCATTACACTTTTGACAGTCTTATTCTTACTTCTTACTCTGTATGTTGGCCTTTACTCTTCCAACACCAGCACAGTTGTTGTGGAGACTGAGATTTCTTACACAATAATTATCCTTGAAGATTTGGTCATGACACCAGGTAAGATTCATGATATACGTCAATGGAGTTTTTGGAGTTCCTTCAAGGGAAGACTCAGAAAGAAACTTTTCAATTCCATTGTACAAGAATCTTTTTTCCTTATCAGCACTGAACTTGAAGGATAGCTATAACTATATTGCTAAGTATATTTTTATTTCAACACCTGAAATGCAGAATTATATTTAGTTTCTGCACAGGAAAGTTATCTTTGAGAAACAAATGTCTTTAGAATTATAGTCATAAAATATCAACAGCCAGAGTAAGATTCGGTTGAATGCCAAATAGGTCGAGAGATTAAAATCAGCTATAAAGCCCACAAATATTTAAGTCAGAAACATATTTAAACTTAAGAGAAAGTAAGATATATAAATGCTTCATAATAGCAAAGTGGAGCTCCAAATATGCTGGTGATCAGTCAGAAGGTCAATTTTCCAAACTTAAAGTGGGTTCTTTATTCTAATCCATGGCAATGTCTGAATGCTTGTTTACTTTCACATCATTCACAGACAGGCATTCTTTTGTAATTTTAATATTTCCAAGAATATAATGAGTTTTCACCTAAGCCTGTGAAATTAGAATGATTACTCAGAATTTATCTGAGTAATGGATCAAGCCCTTAGTCAGCAGTCAAGTAGCACTATAGGGAACTGCTGGGAGCTCTCTTAAAAGGGATGCTCTAGGATGAAATTTAGTCAAATGAGACATTATATCTGAGAGCCATTTATTAGTAGCAAAAAAGGCATTGCCCTGACAAAGAGGAGTAGAAAAGACAGAAAAGAGGAAGGGAAATGAAAAGAGCTGGGGGCAGAGAGGGGACACAGAGAAGCAGTGGGGGTCACCACCGGAGGGTTGAGCAGCGCCAGCGCTGTCCGCTGGCCTGGGGTCCGTGCTCGCTGCAGGTGGGGAGCCCGCGCAGCTCCACAGGGGAGAGGAGCCACTCCACGGGCAGGGCTCCACGGGCAGGGCTCCACGGGCAGGGCTCCACAGCGGAGAGGAGCCGCTCCACGGGCAGGGCTCCACAGCGGAGAGGAGCCGCTCCACGGGCAGGGCTCCACAGCGGAGAGGAGCCGCTCCACGGGCAGGGCTCCACAGGGGAGAGGAGCCGCTCCACGGGCAGGGCTCCATAGCGGAGAGGAGCCGCTCCACGGGCAGGGCTCCTCAGTGGAGAGGAGCCGCTCCACGGACACGTCTCCCGCCATGGAGCGGCTCCCAGGGCGCAGCTCCCGGCGAGGAGCGGGACCTAGAAGGAGAACCTCCCTCTCTTCTTTGTTCAATCCCGATGTGGGCCACACCGAAGAACTACTAGCCCTTAAGGTTCTGCCTCCAGAAAATCCCACCCTGGAGCGGCGCTGGTGTGCTCCGAGAGCTAGCCTGAGTTCCAGCTGCCCGTATCAGTTGGTGCCTAATGTGGGGCATAAACCCACGACCCTCATATTAAGAGTCTTACGCTCTACGGCTCCAGGGGTGTGGCTCCCAGCCAGGCGTGGCTCCACAGGCACAGCCCCCAGCCAGGGGCGGCTCCAAAGGCACCGGTCTTGTCCAGGGGCAGCTGGATGGGTGGGGAGGAGCAGGCATAGCTCCTGGCACTTGGCGCAGGGCCCGGGTAACAGTCGCAGCAGGGATCGCTGGCCAGGCTGGATGGGCGAAGCACAGTCAGAGGCCAGTGGCTCAGGCAGGAATGCAGGGACAGGAACAGCAACAGGGCGTTGGACCGGAGCACAGGGAGGCAGGACAGGCGGTGGCTGGGACAGGCAAAGGGGAGGGCAGGACATGGAGCTCCAAGGTCAGTCGATGTCCAGCCAAGCACCCAGAGAGGAGGAGGATGAGCAAGGAAGGCAAGGGCAAGCAATGGCCTGAGAGAGCAGAACAGCCAAAAGGCAGGCTGGAGCCAGGGCAGAAAGGACAAAAACAGACCTGAGCCAGGGAAAGCAGCAAGAATATGAAAACACCTCAGAGCTTGTGACACAGTTAATTTTATACCCCTCGCCCCTCCCAGGGTCTGCCTGCTGACAGGAGACATTGGTCCAGTCCAGTGTCCCACTGCAGTCCTTTGGTGGAGACCTTTTTCCGTGGCACTGGAGAGCCTTTCCAGAGGGTACCGTGCTCTTGGTGTTCCCTGCTGACAGCCTGTGCCCTGTGAGACATGAACTGGCTGCCAGGCAAAGCCTCCCACAGACCAGGCTTGCTCCCATCTTCTCCCAGTTGCATCCTGCACGTGGCACATGTGCAACACCTCCTTCACATGCCTCTGACAAATGATGTTGTGACAGAGACCAAAATTAAATTGGCTCCTCATGTCAGCTGTCTGTGTGCTTTATCATTCTGTGGACTAATGTCTGGAGAAAATCTACTATGCAACTATATCTAACATCAGCTGTACAAAGAAAATTATCTCCAAGTCTAGTCATTTATATGTGACAAGATAGTAAAATGACAGGCAATTCATACCTCTAAGGAATCCTTTTAAGCCTTAATAATTTATGTAAACAAAACACAGCCAAAGCCAAAGCCAAAACAAAAAAAATCCCTTACAAATACGCAAACTCGAAACTGGCAAAGAAAAGAGCCAAAAATCAATGGATATCTAGCCAATTTGGCCTACTACAAGTCAGCTTCAACTGTAAAACTAAAATGAGAAGTATTTAAATTAGACTATGAGATAAATATATGGATGAAATTTATGCAGTATGCATAGGCAATCATATGTAATTAAGTAGACACTTGTCTAGCTTATCTGAAAAGTTGTCAATCTAATGATTGTGGCAATAGAAACTTTCTAGTCCCCATTTTGTCCAAGAAGAGGAAAGGTGAGGCAAGCTTTAGAACAGAAGAGAACATTATAGTTCCATTAAGAAACAACAAACAAATTCCGATTATTCCTTGTAAATGCAGACCACTGGAAAAAAGATGCATATATCTTTATAGCTGTTTCTTTAGGAAAGTTCAGTGTCTTTTAATTATATTTTTCTTCTTTTCTTCCCATTTCTCTGTTAAAGGTCTCACTTAATATTTTCATAATTGTTACTTTACTGAATGTAATTGCTTACGTGTTTTCAGAGTTCATGATTGTTGTCTTCCTAAACATCAAAAACTGTGACATATTATGGACACACTTGACTGCACTGCCTTTTTAGCAATCATTTTAGTCATTTCCCATGGCTCAATCTGATTCTGGCCACAATCAAACCAGGAAAAGTACCCGCTTCAGTTCATATATCCATTTTTTGGGAAAAAAAATCTCCAGTACATTAGTAAATATCCAAGAATCTATTTTTGAGCGATCTGCAGAATATTGAATTTGCCTCATTATATACAATTTTTTTTAGGTCATTCTGCTGTTTACTCCCAAAATAATTTTTTCACAATGATGTTTGATGGTAGATTTTCCTTCACATCCTTTATCTTTTCATAAGCAGAACATTAGGGGAAGTATACGGATTACTAGCATTATTTTTGTGAAAGGTTGAGCAGCAACCAATTCATCAGAATTTTGATAAAGTAGTATTGAAACGATATAGCAGGTTATTTTCTGTGAGTAAATGTTTAAAATCTGTACTAAAAGTATGTTTTGTAATGCCTATGAAGATATATTTCCAGCTATGGATGTTTTTCAAAACATTTATTCCCCATAAGCAATGTATTTTGTGCCTTATGAGCTTCCCCGGTCTCTCAGGGTATTTTGTACACAAGTTATGTTTGAAGTGGTTTATTGCTACAATTAGACAATATTTTAATATTTAGTAAGTATTTACATACATTACACAAAGTGTTTCTCACATCTTCTTGAGAAATTATTTGAAAAAATATTTACATGGATTTGATGGATGGACCGTTCAGTGGATAAAAAATTGGCTGGATTGTCACACTCAACAAGCTTTTGTCAATGGCTCATCGTCCAAGTGGAGACCAGTGGTGTCCCCAGGGGTCATTTTGGGACTGGCACTGTTCCACATCTCTGTCGGTGACTTGGACAGTGGGATCAAGTGCAAGTTCAAGGATGACACCAAGCTGAGTGGTGCAGTCACGCTAGAGGGAGGGGATGACATTGTCTTAGTTTGATTTGGGTTTGCCAATTTTAATATATTCAATTTCTTTTAGAGATGGGATTCAGGAGCAAAGACAAGGCAGGCCTAAAATTTAAAAGGATTTATTAATAACACAAAAAAAAATTTGATAAATTCAGAATAAGATTTCCAGATCATTCCCTCTTCCCCCCGCCCCCCACCCTTTATATTTCTTAACAACATACAGAGAACACTTCAGTCAGTTTCCCACTTAAATAATCATTTCAGTTCACTCTAGAGAGAAAAGCTCCTTTTTTGGTTTAGGCATAGGGGTGTCGTCACTTTCACAATTTGCATCCGCCCAGGGAAAATCTGCAAATTGTGAAACTTCCTCTCACCTTCACAGTCTTTCCAGAGCTGTGTTATGGGTTATGCCACACACATGGAGTATTATTTTTAAGAACAAGCTGTTCAAAGGCAAAATTTTCTTCATCTCTTTTTCCATTAAATGTCTTTGTATATCTCTCCAGTCTCCAGAACAGAGAGCCCCATACCCTCAGGGCAAAGGATTTTTTTCTCAAGAGTACTTCTCCACAGTTTAAAGGAATTTCAGTGTACTCCAGTCCCCTCATAGCCCACAAAAAAGGTTTTTCAGGCCCTTATCAGTAGCATGTCTTCAATCTCTTCCTATCCGGAAACTTAGCTTTCATTTCAGTGAATTCAGTAGACTCCTTGCTTTATTCCTCTCCTTCAGGGGAGCTCAGGAGATCTGCAGTCTTATCGAGGCATTAGAAGGGTTAAAACTGCACTCAGAAGGTGAAGGAGCTGGGCCAGGCCATGCTGGCAACGTGCCAGGGCTTCTTGGGCCGCACAGGCTTTGAGGAAGAGGAGATGAAACTGCAAAGCCCAGCTGCACTTCCCGGTGGCAGAGGCCACACTGGGGAGGGACCAGGACCCCAGCAAAGGTTCCCCTTTCTCCTAGCCACCAGGGCCCCCAGTCAAAAATGTGAGGGGAGCCTCGGTGGGCTCCCCCCACCCGGCCAGGCTGCATGGGGAGTGGGGGGGGCGCCAGGCCAGGCTGGGGCCGGGCTGCTTCTTACCTCCTTCTTCGATGGAAGAAAAAAGAGGCAGATTAACTTTACTGGTGTAATTTATGAAAGTGAAATAACTTTTTAATTGGTTACTGTCAATTAACCAATATACTGTCAACTATAAATCAGCCCTCCGACTGGTCTCCGCAGCCCACAGAGGAAGTTCTCATAGAGGAAACAGCCCTTCTGTGTTTCTGTGCCCTGTGCTCCTCCTCTCAGGTGACCGCTCCAGTAAAAGCAGCAAGTGCTGTACCTGGGTTGGGGCAATCCCCAGCACAAGTACAGGCTGGGTGGAGAATGGGTATGACTTTGTTTTTTGCTTTTTCACAGGCTACAGGTAATCAACCAAAGAGAATCAGAGCCAGAGTCTGGAACCACATGCAGGACCCAGACCCATCATCTTGCAGCCAGTGCTCCACTTATAGAAAGGCATAATCTTTGAGATTAATACTTACTGCTGAATGTAGCAAACGTATCAATAGCTGAAAGTAGTTAAATATTTTGAAGTATTCTTTTGAATTTACTATTACTAAAGTGCAGAATTGAAACCTTTGGTAAAACATTTTGTCAAGAAATAAACAGTTCTTTTTAAATTTTCTCCCAGCCAGGCATTGTGGCTGGACCTCTGTTTTATGTAACTAAAATGCTTTGTTTCCCAGTAAATAGAAAACCTGTCACATCTAGGAAAAACACATTTGCCTACTAAGAAAAGATATAGCAGGCACTTCGGTTCTGGCACTTCTCTAATAATAATATTCTTGCTGTCTATTGAGTTCCTAGTTGACAGCTGTTTCCATAATAAGGACAAACAAAACATCTCTCAGAAATGACACCTTCAGAGTCAGCACATGCCTAAAAAGACAGGAATTTTCAATAGAACAGGGTTGGCAGAGGCCTTCTGTGATAGCATGGCTGGCTGCATAGATGAGGGGAGAGCAGTGGACATCTTCTACCTTGACTTCATCAAGGCTTTTGATGCTGTCTCTCCTAAAATCCTCAAAGGAAAACTCAGGGAGGGCATATAAACTGAGTAGTAGTGAAGAGGATGGAGAACAGTCTGAATGGCAGACCCTGGAAGGTTGTAATAAGTGGTACAGAGTATAGTTGGAGGCCTATCACTGGTGATGTTCCCCCAGGGGTCATTTCTGGATCCAGTCTTGCTCATCAATGCTCAGCTTGTTCATCAATTATTTGGATGAAGGGAGAGAACATACCTTCAGTGAGTTTGCTGATGGTAAAAAACTTGACAATGTGCCTGGTACACCATAAAGCAGTGCTGTCATTCAGTGAGATCTGAACAGGTTGGAGGATTGAACCCAGTGAAGGTCAAATAGATCAGTACCTGGGGAGGAGTAATCCCAGACAGCAGCTGAGACAGGCTGAGGCTGATCTGCTGGAAAGCAGCTCTGCAGAGAAGGACCCGGGGTCTTGGTGGACAGCAAGCTGTCCATGTGCGCCCTGGTGGCCAAGAACGCCAAGGGTGCTTTAGGGATGCTTTAGGGATGCTATTGGGAAAAACATTTCCATCAGGCAGAGAGATGATCCTGCCCCTTTGCTCCATAAGTGAGGAGGTGTCTGGAGTACAATGTCCAGTTCTGGGCTTCTCAGTTCAAGAAAGACAGGGGGACCACCAGAGGGGGTCTGTGCCGAACTCTGATTATGATGATAATATCTCTCTTTAGAGGAAAGGCTGAGGAAGCTGAACTTGTTTAGCCTGGAGAAGAGAGAGAAATTGTTTTCAACGCATACAAATAACTTAAGTGTGGGTGTAAGAAGATGGCACCAGATTCTTTTCAGAGGTGCCCAGCAAGAGGATAATGGGCAACAGACACAAGCTGAAATATAGGGAGCTTGATCTCTATATTAGAAAAAACTTCTTTACTTTGAATGTGAAAGAGCAGTGGAACAGGCTGCCCAGAGAGGCTATGGAGGTTCCTTCTCTGAGGATAGTCTGTGCAATGTGTAATGTACTGAAAGTGAACCTGCTTTAGCAGGACAGTTGGACTAGGTGATTTCCAGAAGTCCCTTCCTCTCATAGCCATTCTATGATTCTGTGAGTCTAAAAATTCCACTTTGCTATAGCACAAGGAGTCTTGTACTGCCTTTTTTTTTTTTTTCCATCTAGGTTGTCCTGAAAAGGAGAAAAAGGGAAAAGAAAAAGGAAGAAAATACCCATTGAAAAAAAAATATTTTTAATATTTTCTGTTTATTTTAAGTGTCGAGGCTTTTGTTGAGGAGAAATAAATTCACTTTTAGATCTCCAGGTTATGGTGTTTGACACAAAAGAGTGTTCAAATTTTTTTTTTTTTTTTTTTCTTTTTTTTTAAACTAATAGAAGTCACTGGAGCAAAATTAGAAAATATCATAGCACTGTAAAATTAATACTAGAGTAACACATTTTGCATCAGTTATTGACTCCATCATGCTGGAAAGACTGAGTTCCAAAGATGTACAGGGTTCACAATTTGCTCTGAGCAAGTGAAGCATGTTATTAAATCCTTTTATATTTTATACCTAGATGCTTCATGATGTTTTTGGTTACTTTCCACGGAGAATATGTAGTGCAGGAAAATCCACTAATTCTTGGCAAAGCTATCTAAACAGCTGAAAAAATATTTTTCTTACTTTTCTTCAAAATGTTTCTGAATACAGATGTGTTCACTATAGCATGGTAACATTTTCCAACTATGGTAGTCCCTACAATTGCTCTAAACTAAAGAAAGGCAAATATTTATAAACCATATAAAATTATGCAGAAGAGCAACTTATATGTATGTTCTACTGAAGGAAAAGGGAATACTTTTTGAAAATAATATTTTACTAAAAAAAAAGGATTCAGTGCAATAAAACTAATGTGGCTTTTACCAGAGAGTTGCACTCTTGGTTTTAACTAACAGTGTCTTCCCTCACTGTATTTGACAGAAATTAGGAATGGTTTGGGTTGGAAGGAACCTCAAATATTGTCAAGTTTCAACCATTGTGTCACAGGCAGAGACACTTTCTGCTCGATGAAGTTATTTATTTACCAAAGAATACTGTGTTTGTGATAATTTTCCATGAGCTTTCCTGATTTGGGAAGTGATATAGCTCAAAGTGCTTCTTGTCTTCCAGTGGTCCCTCTGTAACTGTAATTTGTGTTCACTGAGACAGCAGATAATAGTGTGCTGGCACAGAGGGGCTGTGCTAGTTACACACCCTGAGAGCAGTCACACACCACAGCTCTAAGGATCTGGAGCTACAAGAAAGAACTTGAAGGATTCTGCAAGTCTTATGCAGTGAACTTACACCACACTGTTAATCAAGGTTTTACACACAGATTTATTTAGAATTGTCATGGCTTAAAATTTTCTATATTAACTGTTTAGGGACTGGTAAAGGATGTACCTTTTTTTAAATTTCCCATGTACCATGGTGAAGTCATAGGGTAATTTTAAAAATAACTAGCTTTAGATTCAGAAACTAATAAAACTTACTAGATTTTGTATTTCAGAGACTGAAATACTAGATCTCTTCCTCATCAACTGTAATTCATACAAAGTTTTGAGAAAAAAAAAATTAAAACCAACTGAATAAAACATGACAGAAAACATTATTAACCTAATGACTGAAACAAACATATTTATTTATTCCTAAACCATTTCATGAGATTTAATTCCTTTATTATTTTCATGCACACACATTGCTGCAATAAATTAAAAAATTTTTTTCACTTTTGTGTGAGAACTCTAGCTGCTTCCAAGCATATAATGGCTTGTGAAAAGTCAAAAACTTTTATCAGAATTATGGAAAACAAATATTTCTGAGGTATAGAATAATATAGAAATATAAAAATATAAACCCAATAAAAATACAATATAATTTAAAAATATAATTTAAAAAAATATTTAAGGAAAAGAAAGAAGAAGAAATAAAACATAGCAGTAGATGGTGAAGAGGAAAGACATCACTTCCTGTGTATCCAGTGAGAAGGCTTGATTCTTGTAATTATGGTGTTCCTTGGTCAGTCATGGTTATAATCTTGGTATTTTGGGGGTGGCAGAAGCCTTTGAAACAAAAAATTCTGTCAGGTTCAGTTGGAATTGCTCAGGTACCTCCCCTGATGAGGAAGTTTTACACTGTCTCAACACTGGGGATCAGTTGTCTGATGGGAGGACCCAGAAATGAGTCTGAGGGCACTGTGAGGGTCTTTGATAATTTATGAGCCTTTTTAATATATGACAGCTATTTCTCATGCTGGTGTAGTTGAGCCAGTTATGCCTTATCAGAGGGATAAATAGCTTCAGGCCTATTGTGAATGTCTCAATACCTCCCGCAGAGCTGGGGATAGGACAGGGTTTACTCCTGGGCCAGGAGTTTAAGGGAGGACTTGGTCAGGATAAGAAGATCATCTTTTACCAGCTTTTCATCTGGCTCAAATGCATCTTCTTGGGAAATAAAGGTTGGTTTGCCATGTTCATCTTCTGGTATTGGGTGCACAGCCCCTCTGCACCTAGGCTGTTCTTGTGTAGATCAGAGGTTTCATCCACATCCCCCTCCTCACCCCTCCCCCAGCTATGGGGAATAAAACAGAGAGTACAATGGAACTGATAAAGGGGCCTGATATCTTAGGTCTGATGGAGCAGAAACCATAGGAGAGACAGGCACAAGGTAAGTGCTCCCTGGGCAAGAAGGGAGCAAGAAATTTGTTGTGGAACTTTGTGATAAGATAATGTTATCGGGTGATGTGATGTCATGAAGAATGTGTAACCAACAAGAACTTGTTACCAGAAATAGAGCCCTATATTAGTGCCACACAAGTAAAACCCTATATAAATGCCTTGTATACTCAATAAAATTGGGTTCTGTTCCAAACTCAGAAGTCCCTGTCTCTCCGTCACCAATACCCCGCTTCCCTGAAAAAAATTATCTCTTCTCCTTGGTTGTGGGGGTGCAAACCCAGCCTCAGAAGAGCACTGTGTCTGATGGTTTGAGTCTTTAGCACTGCAGTCTCTCGCACCAGCTTACCTGTAAATTTCATTGGGCCATGATCTGTTATGAAAGTTTATTATATGTGTTGACTTATGCATATTTTCCAAAGTCAGAACCTTAAAAGGCAAGGCATTTTGTTTACCTGGAAAGAAAGGTCTATCAGTAACAACTGAAATGTAAACACCTCTTTTTGCTTCTAACTACAAAAGATAGATCAAAAGATTTCCAGAAGAAAAGCAGCCAAAGGACGAAGGAGCATGTTAAGACTTTTTTGCAGCTCAAAGAAACATTATTTTAAAATTCCTGGATAAAGCTTTAAGCAGCAGTGATATTTTTTCCCCCAACAGCTTTTGACAGAAGTAATGGGTTAGCATAGACAACAATAAAATCAATTAATCGATCAACAGTGTGCAGCTGGGAAAAGGTGGAATTTAAGATCCAATGGTCGTATCAAACTTTGGTACAAAAAAGATTAAGGCCAATTCTATTTTATGACCTTTTCTAGATTAGAGCAATTTAAAAGACATATCATGAATGTCAAGACATTTGCATGTATTTAAATACATGCCACTTTAAATATATAAACCTCAGTGAATAATGAAACAGAGATCAGAAATCTGATTTTATATAATCACTTATCTTTGCTCAATTTCTCCAAGAAAGTGATGGAGTGTGAGAGATGACTGGTTGTATGTTGCCCTTGACCAAGAATAAAATGCCAAGGATGTGAAAATGGCAGCTGGTTATATAGACATCAGTGCTTATGAAGTTTCTCAAATGAGGCAAATGGAAAAATAGATTCTTCCATTCTAAAAATTGTTATTAAGAGAAAGACAGTATCTAATGCCTAAAAAAAGCCTGCTTCCTGAACAGGAACATATTAACACTGAAATTTGACAATTATCAGCTTGCAGATTCTTCACAAAGTTAGTGAAATAAGAGCCAAGTTTCCAGATGGGAAGAGATTGAGAAGACGCCATGAATATATTGGCTGAAAAACATTTTTGTAAGCTATGGGGAGTGGATTTAACTACGCTGAAAATTCCTATAAATCATGTAGAAATACATGGGGTTATTGAAGTGTTTGAGAAAAGGTTCCTTCGCCCCGAGGGAATGGGGGTCTCTGTTCTGGAGAATGGAAAGATGAACAGAGACATTTGATGGAAAAAAGAGATGAAGAGAACTTTTGCCTTTGAAAAGCTTGCCCTTAAAAATACTACACCATGAGTTTGACATAACCCATAAAACAGCTCTGGAAAAACTGTGAAGATGAGAGGAGTATCACAATTTGCAGATTTTCCCAGGCAGATGCAAACTGTGAAAGTGAAGACACAAGAGAAAACTTTATTCTTCTCTTGGAAAAGATCCCTATCGCCAAAACAAGAAGGAACTTCTCTCTCTAAAGCAAACTGAAATGATTATTTAAGTGAAAGACTGACTGAAGTGTGTCTGTATGTTGTTGTTAAGAAGTATGGAAGGTGGGGGGGAGGAGGGAGTGATGGGGAATTTTATTCCAAATTTCTAATTTTTTCTCTGTATTGTCCTCTTTATACCCTTTTAAGTTTTAGGTCTGCCTTGTTTTTGCTCCTAAATCCTATCTCAAAGAGAAATTGAGTATATTAAAATTGGCAAACCTAAATTAAGCAAAGACAGACATCCACCTGCCAACTGTAGAGGAGGCCCACACCAGAACAGGTGGATGCCTGAGAGGAGGCTGTGGAGACTCCTGGAGAGCAGAGATTATTAAAACAGGAAAACAGATATCCTTAAAATATCTGGAATGAAGTCTCATCACATGACTTAAGAGCTGAGGTGGGCCAAAGTGATGATTATTGGGAAAAGGCTCAAGATTGCTTTGCTTCTTAATATCCTGTTATGTGGCACTTACAGGGCATGGAGTGATAGACCAGGAGGAGCGGCTTCAAGCTGAAGGATGGTATGTTTAGGTTGGACTTAAGGAAGAAATTTTCCACCATGAGGGTAGTGAAGTTCTGGGACAGTGCCCTGAGAAGTTGTGGAAGCCCAGTCACTGGAGGTGTAAAATTCATCAATAAGCTCCAAGGATCTTTTCTGTGGACAGTCTTTATTTCTAAGGGGAAAAAATCAAACTCCCCTTCTATTTTATTTAGGTTACGTGATCAGAAATCAGGTCAGGGAGAGACTGTAAGCTAAGGAGAGCGACCAGCTCCTAGTTTCTCCTTTAACAAATTTCTAACAAAATGGAATATTTGTTCAAGAAAGGAAGTACAAAACTGAGCTAGTTTTGTATTTATGTAATATTTCTCCTCATTAGTTATTCAAAATGTTGAACATTGAAACAACTATTCAGATCATCTTTCTTCATATACAAAATCAAATTTGTGAATTGTCATGTACAAAATATATCAATTCATGTACATGAAATATACACTTTTTATTACATATATGAGAATTATTTTACAATACCTATCAGTAACTCTGTTTCTGTTACTTTTCAGAGTCAACACACCTCTTCTAAAAGAAAGTTTAATGCACAAAACATTATTATAAGCTGAGGTGCCTGGGAACACAACTGTCTGGAATGTTCTTATGAACTGCAGTTAAAAAATCAAGTTAAAAAAAAAAAAACCTAGAAAAAAGATACTCTGAGTTGGCAATAGGGAGGTGAAGGAGCAAAAACATAAACTTCAAATTTCATTTCTGTCACAGATGCAAACATTTAGCAAATTCTGTAGAATTGTCGCTGTTGGCCTCGCTTTAGCGTTAGTAATGAGACGAGACACCTGTTCGTGCAGAATCGCCAATTTTTATTGCTCACAGCTTATTTTTATATGGTATCAGAAGGGCACTGTGTTTGCATCTAATTGGTTAACAATCCACTCAGTTCGTTGGTTGGTAACACAAGGTGTGCATGTCCATCAAACCTTTTTCTTTCTAGATATGTTTAGATATTTCCTTCAAGGATTCTCATGGGATAGAGTTCTTTTTTACAGGTGTGAATGATTTTCTTACAAGAATAAATTTTTGTGCTAACTGATTCTCATTCTTATGATTCTTTTCTCATGGGAGCTAAAGAGGCTAGCTTAGCCAGAGCAGAAAGGCCTGATTTTATAAGACCTTTCTTTTATTCAGTTTTACCTGTTTGCAACAGGATTAGACCTACAAATGTTACTTTTAGGCACCTTATTTTGCTAATAACATGTATGTTATTATAATTATGTTTTAAGAACAATTATGTTATTATTCCAGTCAAAATCCTAGAGTTTATGTTATTCCTCTTTTACACATTTTTTATTTATAAACAGAGGCAAGCCTGATTGTAGTGCAGGACTTACAAATATGCAAAATATCATAGAGACTGGTGGATGGAAACTTCTTAGGGTTGCAATTTTAGAACAATTGCATATTAAAAAATCACTCTGCTTATTCCTTATTTTACAGTTGTCCTACATGTCCTGTGACGTTATGCAAAATTGGAAACAGTTGGATATTCTGAGATAACTGATGCTAGGTTACTAGAGAAGATAGAAAACTTTATGCATTACTTCTTTGGATGCAAGGCGTACATATTTTCCAAGATTTTGATACTATTAAAAACATTATTAATTTTTAAAGGATGATAGAAAACTTCTGAATTTCTCTAGTGGAAATGTAACCTAAAATAACATTAATAAATATTCCAAAATATCAACATGAATATTTTTTTCACCTCTGATAGATACGCTATTCAAGAAAATGCTTTCATATCTAGTTAACTTCCTTTGTTCAAGCAGTTAATTAGTAGCTAATCTTAAATATTTTTGAGTCACAACCTTAGGCTAATTCTATTTTGAGAGAGTGACTGTAGATTCCTGGGTAACTCAGTCAAGCAGGATTTTTCTAAACTTTGTTTAACCCACTACTCCAAATGCATTAGGGTCTTGTTTTGCAAGTCTAGGCAAACATTACTAGAGGTTAAAGCCATAAATTTCTTTAAGACAGTTATTTCTAATGCAAGACTTTATGTACCAAAACCTTTAAAGCATGCTTCATAAAATAGAGTTTATATTAAAGAATTACTGTTAAATTGTTAAGAAACTTTCTTTGCAAATATTGATTTCTTTACTTTTTGTTTAGGTTTTATGTGCTGACATAGAAAAATTTGTTTCAATATATGACACAATAGAAAGTTTATTAATCATAAATCTGATACTGGGTTTTTAGCATTCTTGCTGTAAATTTTATGAATTATAAATTAAGCTTTTATTTTGTATTTTAAGAGATTATTAGGAACAGAAACTAGTAGAAAAATTTCCTGTAAATTATCTGTTCTTATACAATAAAGCCCATGTAGCATGATCTAGAGTGCTACATTTGGTACACTACAAGCAGTAGCATGTAGAGTTACAACCACCTATCTTAGTAATATGTGTTTTGTAATATGCAATTTCTGTTGTACAGGGACAGATTGTTTGCAAGCTTACCACCATTAGTATGCATGGGAATCATATCCAGCCCAAAATTTAATTGTTGGAAGGTAAATAGAAATTATGAAAATATCTCAGCTTGTGCTCTTATTCTTTGGCATAAATTAGTCTACTTTAAAATGTTTTAGTAGTTTTAAACACAACCTAATATGAATATTCATGAATATTTGTGTAGAGCACTGTAAACACATTAAATGTCATCCTGCAGAATAATACTTTCAACAAAATAATTCATTGAATAGGTATTAAAAGAAAAAGTTAGTTATGTAAAACTTTTTAAGTTTTTATTGGTTTACTTCCAATAAAATAAATAATGAAAGTCAGGTATGATCAAGATTATTTCTTTCTATGATCAAATAACTGGCTTTTTGGACAAGAAGACACCAGTGAATATTACTTGCCCTTACCAGGTCTTCTAACTCAGTCTCTGCTAGCACCCCTGTAATGAAACATAAGCAGTGAAGTACCAGTGTGTGAACTCTGAGAGGCATGAACAATGAGATGAAAGATGGGCTGAAAAGGTCATTATTGTGGATGATACAACGGTGCCTGAAAAAGGCCCTTGGGATTTTGTGCCCTGAGACAATGAAACCTCTCATGAGGGATGCCCCCTCCCTGCCAAAGCTCTTGTTATCATTTAGGATTTCTATTAGTTTTTAACTTTACTAGGTGATTGGTCTATTCTCGCGTAGAATCTTAAAGTAATTGGATAGTTTCTCAACTCATAATTTTACTGGTTAAAATTTTAATCCCTTTGAAACCTATAAAGACCCCTTGTTGTGCTGCGTAACTGGATTTTGCTGGTACAACCCTTCGAAGATATAAAGCTACTTTTGGAACCTCTACAGCAATTCCTGGAGTCTCTATCTCTTCCTAGCTTGTAGCTGGCACTCTGCCTCAGGAGCCCTCGGAGCTATCCTGTCTCCCGTAGCAGCCTGAAGCTAGAACCACCCTAGCCCAGGCAGCTACAATTATGAATACTTCAAAGTCCAGCTGACAGATGCTTATGAGTACATACCTCTCATACCAGTACAGGGACAAATAATTCAAGTCGTAGAATCATGGAATGGTTTGGGTTGGAAGGAACCCTAAAGATCACCTAGTTTCAATCCCCTTGCCATGGGAAGGGACACTGTTCATTAAACCAGATATCTCAGAGTTCCCATGCCCCCAAACCTGGACTTGAACACTGCCAGGTTGGGACACCCACAGTTTCTCTGGCCAGCCTGTTCTAGTGCTTCAAAACCTTCACAGTAAAAAAAATATTCCTCGCCTCTAATCTTTACAGTCTTTCAGTTTGAATTTATTCCTCCTTGTCCTGTAACTACAGTTCCTGATGAACTTCCCTTCAGATGCTGGAAGATTATGAGGTCTCCACACCACCTTCTCTTCTCTAGGATGAATAACCTAAACTTTCTCAGCCTGTGTTCATAAGGAACATACTTTATCCTCCCTGCAGTCCTCTCCTGGATTTGTTCAAACAGGTAGACATCTTTATTGTGCTGGGGACCCCTAACCTGCATGCAGTATTCTGAGGTGTGGTCTCACAAAAGCAGAGTAGAGGGGGAAAATTGCCTCCCTTGACCTACTGGTCACATCTCTTTGGAAGCAGCCCAGGGCACCAGCTTTCTGGGATGTGACTGCACATGGCTGTTCGTATTAAGGTTTTTGCCAGACATCACTCCCAAAACCTTCTCCAAAGAGCTACTCTCAATCACTTCTCAACTTGTATATGTGACTGGGATTCCCACATCCCAGGTATGGGACCTTACACTTCACTTTGTTGAACTCCATGGGTTTTCCACAGACCTACCTCTGAATCCTGTCCAGGTCCCTCTGGATGGCATCCTTCCCTCCATCATGACTGCACCACACAACTTGGAGTTGTTGGCAAACTCATTGAGAGTGCATTTGTCCAAGTTTAGGACAAAGCTGGGGGAAGACCTCCAAAGGAGCCTCCCAAGAGAATAAACCCCCCCACAATTCCTCCCTCCACCGGGCTCGGAAAGAATTTTCCTCAGGGGGAAAAGTGGAAAAAACCTATTTATTAACAAACACAAGAAAAACTCCCCAGCACAAGGAAAGAATGGTCCCAGATGACAAAAAACGTTTTCACCAAGATGAGCGAGGATGGACGAGCTCAGACGGTCTCTGCTGGGAAGGGCGAAAAAAGCTTCTTTGGCAGGCTCCATAGGGAAATTCCTGATGAGTTTCCATCCGAAGCTGGTACTGATGATCTTCAGAAAAAAAGGGAAAGAAGGGAAGGAAAAACAAGCCAAAAAGCGAGCAAGCAAGCAACTAAGGGGGTAGCTAGCAGCGCACTAAGCAGCAGCGAGCCAAAAGCCCCGAGGGGAGGGGCGGCAGCGGCGGCAGCTCGCGCAGACGGCAAAGAGGGCAGGGAGAGGAGTAGACCTAACACCAACCCAGGACAGCATTCTATCCCACTCTCCATGTCAGGAACAAAAATGGTGAACAGTATCCTCCCCAACACTGACCCCAGCAGGGCACTATTCATCACTGGTCTCCATATGGCCAGTGAGATGCTGACCACAACTTTTTCTGCATGGCCATCCAGCCTGTTCCTTATCCACTGAGTGGTTCATTCATCAAATCCATATTTTTCTGATTTAGACACAAGGATGTCATGTGGAATAGTATTGAACACTTTGCTGAAGTCCAGGTAGATGATGGCAGCTCCTTTGTCTCTGTGCACCAGTGAATGCTCTAGCCCCATCAAAGACAACCTCCAAGTCTTTCAGGCATTATTTGCCCTCTATGAAGCCATATTTGTTGTCACCAATCACCTCATTATTTTCCATGGGCCTCAGCACAGTTTCTAGGAGAATGTGCTCCATGATCTTTCCTGGCACAGAGTTGAGACTTACCTGTCTGTAGATACCTTGGTGTTCAACATTTTTTAAATGAGAGCTATATTTCCTTTTTTTCCAGTCACAGGGAACTTCATCTGACTGCCATAGTTTTTCAAAAAGGATGGATAGTAGCTTAGATAACTTTGTCAGCCAGTTCCCTCAGGACCTGCAGACCTCATCAGGTCCCTTGGACTCATTTTAGTTCCTTAGACAGTACTATTTATACATCCACTGTCCTTCAACATTACTGATTATTTAGGCTGTATTGTTGTCAGCAGCAAGTCTGGCAATTAGGCTACTATTACACCATGCCAAATCCAATGATCATATCTTCATGTAATGAGTATTATATAGTCACAGTATATTCCCAAAAATTATTTGGTTCACATATATTGACTTGAAATATTTAATTTAGATTTTGTATTATGTAAATTTCACCCAGTAATGAAATTTCATTTATTATAAATTAGTGAGTACACCTGATCAATCAAACTATTGGATTTAAAAATAGAGAAGAAGATAGGAAAAGAGAGACCAAAAAAAAAAGGGAGAAAGGAAAAGCAAAGAAAACAGAAAAGGGAAGGGGGGTGTGCAAAGGGATGAGAGAAAGGAAGAAATGATAGCCAGAAAGAGAGGCAGGGAGAGACAGAAATAGAAGACAGAAAATGACAAAAGAGGAGGAAAGGGCTGAAGTGACAAAATCTTACTGATTTAAAACCAGCTAGCTGTGACAACAGATGCAAGTTTCCAATAACTTAAAATTGTATTTATGTTCTATGTTTGCAGTGTTGTAAACAAAGATAATGTTAATTGAAACAGCTTTGCAAAACTGTTATTGTGGTAAAAAGTTGTTCACTAATCAGTAGTACTAAGAAGGAGGGAATCGGTATCTTTTGATATTCTTTTCTTTTAGAGACAGTCATTTCAGCACCATAACCTGTGGCTTCTGTTAACAGCTGTCACCTCTATATTATTGCCATGGGGACCATCACAGTTCGATGAGCAATAAATGTGAAAAAGGAGAGGGAATGTAAGGAAATTAGCTTTACAAATCACTGTATGAGGGATTCTTTAAAAGCACTGAAATTCTAGATTATCTTTTGGATTTTCATACATGGTTTTCTTCAATTTGTGAGTACTTTATTTTTATTGAAATTCTGCTAAAATGCAAAATTTTGTTCATGGCATATATTCTATATGGACTGAACCACAATTCTGTTACAACTATTCCTTACACCAGCTTGGAACATCAAACTCAAGTGAAAGTTGGTCCAGTTACAAGTATTATGAAATCTGGTACCTTCATGGTCATTCTGCCCATCCTATATGAAGAATGTAGGCTGTTATATGGTTGGGTCCTTTTTTTGTTAGTTTGTTTTTTTTTTTTTTATTTTTGTCATATTGTTCTTTTCCTAAGGCAGCATTGTAGGTAAATCAGCAGAAAGGCTGACTATCTGCTCTCCCACTGCTGTAAATAAGACTACCAGAGCTAGGAAAAAAGACACAAAGAATAACACCAAATTTTCAGAAGGAATCCAGAATATCCCCATCCCCAAATTTATAGTGTTCTTGGCATGGACAGAAGTTCTGAACATAAGGAGTAGTCCTTAATACCTTTTTGGATTCAGTATGTAGCACATTCTTTAGTGATCTCTAATGATTCTGTTGAAGTTTCTTTCCACTGCTCCCATACCAGCAGAGGAATTTCTATCATCTCTTCTTGGGAGGTGTCCTCAGCCAAAGACAAGCACTAAGACTGAGTGTATTATCATGTAGACCAGTATCAATACTCTACCATTTTGCCCTTCTTTCTTTTATTAATTTCTATGTTAAGGTCCATTTCTCCTAGGAGTCTCCTACCCTGATAACATCTCCCATGTTGTTCTAGTACACCCTGACAATAATTAGCGTCTTGTTTCTCTATTTGGTGATTTACATTCTTTATCATGATGAAGGCTTATCCCATCTCCACTCCTTTTTCCATCATCGTTTGGAGTCTGGGATACCATACCCTGTCATCTGGAAAGAAATCTCTGTTGTTGTATTCAGTTCATCCCACAGCAGTCAACCTTCAACATAATTACGCTCCCAGTGCATGAACTCACAAAATGAAATTGCCTGAAATATGGCAAATAGTTTTCTCATCTCCCCACCTGCATTTTCTTTCAATGGTAATCCTAATTTGAGAATATTATTTCAAGCTTAACTTCCCAAGCATTTCTGGTTCCATATTTTATCCCTTGGAGAAACTAATGGGCATTATTCCGTGCTTGACTGTATGAAAACCTCTGAAAAGCTTTCTACTAATATACAAGTTATTTCAACTAAATACTTTTTAGATTGTATGAATTCCTGGCCTTTTTTTTTTTTTAGTCAACTTTCTTATTCTTTCTGTATATGTCAAATTTTGCTAGTTGATAAAAAATTAAAATGATTTCTTGATTCACTCTTTCCAATGTTGTTAAAAGAAACTTTCCCAACATTATAATTTTTATGTATTTTTCTAATTTTAAATTCTTATTTTGCAAAGCCGCTCAGTCTTACTAATTAATTTAACTAAAATATGCAACAAATGTATAATAAAGCATATTTCCTTATACAGTTTTCTCTGTCTTCCTTAGTATAATTTATAAGTCATCGATGAGAAGCTTCAGATAGTGATCACCTAGGTAAACACAAATTAGAAAAGAGGTAAAATAGCTATAAGACACTATGGTGACAAACAATAATCAGTAATAGGGAGTTATGACAGGTATTGACTGTATTACAGGACCAGTGACAAGATAATAATGAAATTTGTGCTTTTTTTTTTTTTTTTTTTTTAATGCATAGGTATAATCTGTATCAGAAAGAACACATATCCAGTTATGTAGTCTTTGTAATTATTTAAAATATTTCTATGGAGTCCTTCTAATATGATTTCTTCTTTAAAGCCTGGAAAATTTATTGTTATGCTGCATTTTTTCCTTTCACTCTCTCCATTATACCCTCTCAGCAGATTTCTTTCAAAATTCTTGTAGTCAAATCCTGCATAATCTTGATACGTCTGTGCTCTCAATGTTATTTTCTTTATTCCCCATTGATGATATGCCTGGAAAGTTACTCAAGCAAGTCTACAGAAATCATTGCTTTTCTATCTTTTTAATTGTTGCATTAACTCAGAATATGACTATTTTAGCCCTACAAAGTGTTATTTCTGGGAATCTTACTATATGCAATTGCTAGAAAAACTTGATGTGGCTTTCTTTTGAGCAGCCTCTGGTGGGAAGGCTTGCTTTCTGTTCAAATAAAATAATGATGGTCTAGTTCAATTTCTGATATCTTATTTCTTTATTCTGGGAATCATGTCCAAATAATTACAAATAAAACATTATTAATTAACTATTAATAACTAATCAGCTCTAGTGTCTTCACTGCTGAGTAACTGAAGGTATGTGAACTTCTATGTATGCTTTTCCAATGTTACTGGAATAATTCCTCATAAAATACTGACTTGAATATGCTAGTGAAAATTTAATGGTAACTGGTTAATTTAATGTAAAACTGGTTAATTTTGCTGCAAAAGTTGCTGAAGAACTTCTATGACTACTAGGCTGCTTTGCCATCTATAGTCAAATACAATAATTTAATAGGATAGGATAGGATAGGATAGGATAGGATAGGATAGGATAGGATAGGATAGGATAGGATAGGATAGGATAGGATAGGATAGGATAGGATAGGATAGGATAGGATAGGATAGGATAGGATAGGATAGTTCCAGGTCAATTTGGACAGATCTTTGAGCAATCTAGTCTACAAAAGGATTAAAGATGTCTCTATCCATGGCAGGGGGTTTGTACTAGATGATCTATAAAGTCTCCTTCCCACGCAAAACATTCTTAGATTTTATGATTAAAGGACTTCAACTTAATGTGAAAACCTGTGCAAATAAGAAATTTTGACAAGTACCCTTTTCTTCAGTAAAAATATTGTAGGATTTCTAGTTCAATCACCAATGTTTAAGCCATCCTCAGAATAACTTGTCATATTAATTTTTCTTTGCTGTCATCAGCTACTGAATTTTTCATCATGCTGAGGGATGCTGGTCAGGTCTTTGTAAGCATCGGTGATTACAATCTAGAATGACAGTTGGAAGAGAACTGATCTGCCTGTGTTCTGTAATAATGTATTGACACTTGTCACTAAAATGTGTGCTGCCCTATCTATTGGTCTAATTAGAGTTTTCAAAATAAACTGAAGAAATGCAAGAAACATTTGAAAGAAAAAGGAAATTTTGAGGGTAAGGGAACTAACATTCTGAGCTGTCTATACTGTGTTATTATTGAAGGAGATAGAGAAAGTGGTTTGCTTACTGAAGACAGCGTGGCAGGAAATGTAGGGTGTAAGTAATAAAGACTTACTGCATTACTTAAAAGGTAGATGATGCAAACATGAACAGAATGAATGACATATAGAAGAACAACTTCAGAGATAGAAAAATGTGTTCTCTTAGACAGTACGAAAACACAGACCCTGTAAGGTCATTTGAGTCAAAGATTTAAAGAAGCATCCAACAAACCTGCCTGGAAAGTTCAAGCAAGTCAAACTTCTCACACAACAAGAAGACAGAAATTGTAGTTTTTCAAAAATAATTTGTCATGTGGGGTCAAGAGATTAAAGAGGGAAATACCAATGGAGAAGTGATCAGCATTGTGCAAGAGTTTGAAAACTTGCAGTTGAATAACTGAATTTCAAGTATATTTTTACAGGCATGGTAAGATTTAGCCAGAAACCAGAGGTTATGAGTAAGGGAAAAATTACACACTTTTCCCTGCTGCTTTTCTTATGGCTTATTTTCTTTTCTGCTGCTTAATTTATGAATTCATTTTATCGGACTTTGTGGAATTACAGGCTTTTCATTGGTGGATTTACACATTATCTCTACCATACAGATTTATCTAGCTGTTAACATAGTTTATAGACCCATACTTATAAACATAAGTCTCTATACATATGCCTAGATAAATTTAAATTTGTGTATCCAACTAAAGTAAAGGAGGGTGAAATTGAAAATGCAGCAGCAATCAAATGCCATTTGAACAATCCTAAGAAACAGGCTATCAAGATTGAATTCTATATGGAAAGGGAAAATGAATAAAAGATTCTGAATTCTGTATTTCTCTTTCAGTACTCTGTAAAATAAGTCTTATTTTAGAAAACTTAATATAGACTCATCATCTTAAACAGTGTAATATACAAAACCCTTCAGTTAAAAAATTTTAGTACTGAGTTTCTAATCAGACTGGATATTAGAGCAAGAGTTTCTACAAGTCAGGATGATGCCATTCTATTTACCCAAGGCCAAACAGTAAGAAGGCTGAAGATGGGTTCCCAGAAGCCACATGCAAACAAAGTGCATTTTATGCTCCATGTGTGTACATATACACAGCTGGCTGCATAGGTCACAGACAGATGCACTCAGAGAAGCATAGACAGCAACAGTCCCACCCAGCTCCTCCTCCTGACTGACCAAGAGGGGGGCTCATAAGAGATAATATACACATTTGAATATGCGTATATTCAAACAGTCTGCTTCAGACCCCCAGCCTGCCCAGCAAGTGTGTTTGGATCTCAGTCTCCCCAGCTCCTGGTGCTGGCATACACATCCTCAAGGAACACACCCTCTGTAGCTTCTGGTGCTGGCAACTGTAAATACACACACCCACCCACTCATAAGAGTTAACTATAAAGTTACTGTCCATCACAATTAAAATTGACTTATTCAGTAGAATACAGGAAATTTACGAATTTCTTAATCAACAAAGAATTGTATTTTTTTAGCCTGAGCCCTGCATTGAAATTTTAAAAGGGTAAAGAGTAGCATTTAGAAATACAAGCGGGAGTGGCAGCTGTAGACAAAAGCAATATCAAAATGACTGAGGAAATGTCTGTTTATTAGTGCCCTTGGTTTTCTTCCACTAAAATCAATAGCCAAGACTGCATTCATTTCTATTGCCCTACACTAAGAATACACAAAATAATCTTCTGTTAACAATTTTATTCAGACAGTTGGTAACACTTGACAGTTTGGTAAATCTGTTTGACGTTTTGCTTTTTCCAGATTAAGAAAGTTGCAAAGCTATTTTAGTATGCAAATTTTTATTACTTGTTCATGATAAAAATGTAATTTTAAAGAAATATATTAGCATTTAGACATTAGTGATTACATTAGTGATTCTTTTATATAAAATAAAAATGAATATGGAATATTTATATAAATTTGCACTTTTTCAAATTATGGGCTTAAAATATAAGTAGCAAACATGGTAAAATGTACATACACAGACTGTGATGTAGTTATCCTAAGGAAATTTCCACATGGCTGTTTACCAGAACTAGAAAAAACAAACATTAATAATCTCCAATTACTTTCTTATTTAAAGGAATTTCATTTCCATGGTTAGCCTATGTTTCCCTCTATAAGAAAGGACATACAGAACAAATCAGTGGCTGATTCTAGAGGTCATCTTTTTCAGGATATGTTTGTGAACTAATTCCAAGTTGATTTGGAGACTAAAGTACCTTTTCTTTCTTATAAAAATATGCAAGTTTAGTTACTATTTAACAAAGAGGGTATTTTTTTTCCTGTATCTGACTTTTGGAAGAAAATAACTTCTCAGGTTTTTCTCAGAAATACCTCCATAATTTCAAATTGAACTGAAATAATTTATCAATTAAGTAAAGAATCTACAGTGTAATTATGCAGGAATTTTTTCCATCAGCATTACTGAAAAATTCACACAATATTTTACAGGTCAAAGTACAGATAATTTTAAGTTCACTTCCTGAAACACAAAGTTCAAGTTAATATTTCATATAGTTCAAGGATCATTTATTTGTGGTGCCCTCACACTTAGAACCAGGATATTTCTAGATAGTTGTAGCAGAGGTTATTTTTTCTCAGAAGTTACATGAAAGAGTATCATGGAGAACAGTTTATTGGTTTAGTTTTATTTTCCCTTCCCATAACTAGAGGTCAAAAACTTTATGTGGGCAGAGTTATCCCTATAGAGATCAAGGAGGCACATACAAATACAGTGTTTAACTTGGTGAATGCTAACTGCTTCTGCTGGTTCTGCTGAAGAACTTTAAATGGTCTGGTCATTATCTTCATTAGCTATGCTGAACTCCAAAATATGTACTCATACTGGTGATGTTATCCATATGAAGAACTTGAAATAAACCAGTGGGGCTAAAATATAGTCATTATCGGCAATACCTCATTTTTAAAAATGTGTCCCCCTTTCTTCTTTCTCATATTAAATGGAGAGTTCTCTTCCTTAACCATGATTTTAACCAGAAAGAATAAGAATATGCTATAGATTTTTCATTGAAAAAGATCTTTTTAATAGCAGGTATTAAACCCCTAAATCCAAAACTAATATTTGTTGGTTGGCCAAAGATTTTATCTGCAATGAAAATACTGTAGGAAAGCTGTCTGCAAAGTCAGTATTCCTTTTAATGTTCATCTTCCAGAAGTGATCATTATGGTAAGATTTTATAAATATTATTTGACATGGTGAGGTCATAGCTGAAAAAGGTATTTTGGCCTGATATTAGTCTTAACTGCAGTCCTTGTATACAAAAAGTTAAATAATTAGTAGAAATTAACCAGTGTAAGATGGAAGCAGACATGTATGTCAATCAGTTGTTCATAAACACACCAAGTACACAGAGTCACAAAAAAAAATAGCCTTTTGTGTTCCAGAGAAAGAATGAAAGAATGTCACTTTGTTGGCAGATAGACTTTTGAAAACTTGTATTTTAAACAGCTTTCGCTCATTGTGTTTATTTAAAGAAATGTGAAAATACAACAGAAGAAAATTCTTTGACAGAATACAAAATAAGAGAGAGAAGTTAATATTTTTTTCTTATTTACTACAATGAATTGTAATATTTCCACTGTCTAGAAAGCTCCAGGTCTTGCATCATCCCATGAAATAGGTGAAAACTATGTTTTGAAAGACTGTAGATTATAGCTCTCTAGTTTTTGGTGTGCCTTTCAAAGAAGAAGGAAGGGAAAGGAGGAATGAGAAAAGAAAAGAAAAGAAAAGAAAAGAAAAGAAAAGAAAAGAAAAGAAAAGAAAAGAAAAGAAAAGAAAAGAAAAGAAAAGAAAAGAAAAGAAAAAAAGAAAAGAAAAGAAAAGAAAAGAAAAGAAAAGAAAAAAGAAAAGAAAAGAAAAGAAAAGAAAAGAAAAGAAAAGAAAAGAAAAGAAAAGAAAAGAAAAGAAAAGAAAAGAAAAGAAAAGAAAAGAAAAAGAAAAAAGAAAAAAGAAAAGAAAAGAAAAAAAGAGAAAATTCTTTCAAATAAAAAAATGCTTCTCATTCTTATAGGATCAGATATGTGATCATTTAAAATTATTGTTGCATATACTGTGGGATGGAAGGAGAAAATGTGAATTCTTATGCCTCAAAAGTACATCATACCAAGCACACTCTTTCAAATACAAGAGGACAGAAACCATTGGAAACAATCACGGAAACTTACTGTACCATATGAAAACATATGTAGCAATACCAGAAGGTCTCATTGAAATAGTTTTGTATAAATATTTTTTTGTTTAAAATGGTTCCATCTCTGGATTATGTTCCTATCATTATTAGCTAAGCTCCATAAAGTGCTAAAGAGCCATTTGTTCTAGCTGAGAAAATAGTCTAATATTTTCCTATTTGAAATGTGTAGTCCTGAGCAAGCATCTGTGTGGCCACTTGGCTGTAAGGTCCACAGAGAATTTCAGGATAAAATCCCATTTGAAATCAAAGGGATCAGATATCAGATCATCCTGACTTTCCCAGTAATTCTTTTTATTGTTAAGTTAATGTCTTGATTGCTAGTAAGCCAACAGAAAAGAAATCTTCATAGGAAATAGGAGGGACAATGAAATGCCCTCAAACTATTATAGAGTTTAAGATTCAATTTCAAATTCAAAATCAACCTTTTGATTCTTAACTTTTACTTGTTACAGATATTGTCCTTTACTTTGAATTATACATACATATGATTCTGATAATGCTGTATTTTCTTATCCTTAATTTAAGTGAATAATAAAGTATGTAAAATTAGATTATTTTAAGGGAATCAAAGTAAATGGTCCACCTGCTTTTTTGGAATTAATATAGATTAAACTTTTTTTTCTGAAGTATAGAAGGTGAATGGTGCCTCAGCTCTTGAAAATTCTTTAAAGGATTAAAGTCATTAGCCAGAGTTGAAACTTCTATAAAGGTTTTTATATTCATGCCAAACAGAGCTGGAGAAGCCTTAAGTTGTAAGATTTTATACTTGTGCCTCTTTAATTGACACATTCATTTAACATCAATTAATTTAACTGATAACTATCTATTTAGAAGTCATATGGGACCAATTCTACTCCAGGTTACATTGGTTTGAATTTTGAGTAGTTGCATTCAAATTAAAGGCTTAGTCACATTAGTGATGGTTTTTTATATGAATAATTTTTTCCAGAATTTATGTCTTTAATTACAATTGTTTTAAAACATGGATATATAGATATGTTTGTCCTTCAATGGTTCTGTGGTAATTTGACTTCTGGGCAGGGGAAGTTTATGCAGAGATCTTGTTGAATGTCATCACGTGCAGGCACAGGACAATCAGGCAATCGGGCCCAGCCAAAATGGATTTGTGAAAGGCAGGTCCTTCTTGACCTATCTGACCTCCCTCTATGACTAGGTGTCCAAGAAGGCCAACAGCATCCTGGCTTTTATCAGGCATAGTGTGCCAGCAGGATTAAAGGAGGGATCACCCCTCTGGACTTGGTGCAGATACGGCTGCACCTTGAATCCAGTGTTCACTTTTGGACTCCTCATGGCAGAAGGACATTTTGGTGCTGGAGCATATCCAGAGAAGGGCAAGAAAGCTGGTGAAGGGTTTGGAACACAAGTCTGATGTGGAACAGCTGAGGAAGCTGGGAAAAGGAGGCTCTGGGTAGATCTTTTTGGTCTCCACAGCTACCTGAGTTGAGGGGTGTACTAAGGGACGGTTTAGCCTCTTCTCCTAGGAAACTAGTGACTGAAGAGGAAATGGTCTCAGATTGCCTCAGAGGAGATTTAGATTGGATAGGAAGAATTCGCTCATGAAAAATATTGTCATGTGCTGGAACATGCTGCCAAGGGAAAGTGAACCCTTAAAAGGAGCAAAATCACAGTACAAAAAAAATAGACTAAATGCATGTCTGTAAGGAGAGGGTTAATTACAATTGCAGTGTATGCCTTAAACACTCATTTGGTGGTGAAACTTACATAAGACACCATGAGTGTCTATTCATAAGCTACAAAAAGGAACAATTTTCAGTTCTGGCCTCGTGGAGGTAGGACTAAACATGATAATTTTTGAAGCAACCTCTCCATTGTGGTGTGTTATATAATGGTGGCATAACTGTGCTAGCGCAAGAAGTGGAGCTACAAATGCAAGGAAAATCCCTTTTGTAAAGGAAAAAATACCCTCTTAATCTTCTTCCTTAAAAAAAAAAAAAAGGTTGTTTTATTAGTTGCATGGCATAATCAAGTCCTGAATAAAATACTTCATAATGCAATATTCTGTATAAGCCACCTGCCTTCCTTATATGGGATTTCACAATGCTTTTGACAAAAGTGGTCACTTTTTTCTGAGAACAGATTACCCAATAGCAAATCACTTCTTTGACACCAAAACAATAATTTTTCTTTTCCCTTCTGAAATTTTGTTGCCTGCAGACTTTGGTTAGAAGATCATAGAATAGACAGAGACATTACCCATAAATTAAAGTTCTGTCATGGCTAGCTATGTAAAATTAAGCCAAAAATTAGCAAAGGACCAATGACTTACTTGTACTCAGCTGTTTTTATCTGGCAAGTGAAATATGACGAGTACTGGTCATATGACGAGTATGGGGAAAGAGTTGGTTTAATACCATGAAACTTAGTTTTTAACTGTCCAATGTGCAGTGAAGATTGGTCCATCT
This sequence comes from Muscicapa striata striata, assembly GCA_030060385.1. Classification (NCBI taxonomy): domain Eukaryota; kingdom Metazoa; phylum Chordata; class Aves; order Passeriformes; family Muscicapidae; genus Muscicapa; species Muscicapa striata. The sequence goes on from JAREIS010000070.1 coordinate 2,782,289, forward strand.
GTGCTCTTATCAACGGTGATGCTAGGGCAAAGAGTGGAAGTAAAAGCAGTAAATTCTGCCATGACTAGAAAATGCTAATTGAAAGAAGCATTTATAGTCTCAGTAGAGTGGTGTAAGGCAGACAAAAAAAATAGGATACGAGAAGTAAAGATACAGACAGAAAAAACAGCATACCAGCAGCTGATACATAATTGCTTCCTGCTTTTCCATTATCTCATGCATCGGAGATTTGGCCTTAGATCTTAGTTTAAAAAATCTTAATACTGACAGTGTTAAGTGTTAAGTATGACAATGGACGTCAAAATTATATATTCAAAAGTGAGGGGTATCAGAATAACGGTTTGTTTCCTGTACTTTTCAGTTTTCAAATGAAAGATCAGATTGCTCTACTTACATAGAGTCATACCCTGCATGCTATTAAACCAAATATATGGATTGGAGAGCTATTTATTTGAGATCCTTCATCTGATCTAAGAATAGGAATATTTTCAAATAACATCACAGAGAAGAAATAACACCATAATCTTAAAAGAATGCTTATGCAACAGAGATTATATGAGAAACTGGGCAAGTCATCTTTCAAGTAGCAAGAGCTACTCCATAATATTTGGCCTGCGGGGTATTTTTACTTAATAGTTAACATAGAGACACCAATTTGACTTCATAGTGGTTCAACATATAAACCCCACAGTAAAGTCACCATTGCCGCAGTGGTGAAAGTGCAAAGAGTTAACAGCTGCAGCTGGAGCATATTTACAGCTGAGCTTTCAACAGATCAAGTAACTGCAACACTCTACACACTGCTGAATGCTCACTGAGAATTTTCAGAATTAATAGGAAGAATTTTGCAACTCTTTCAGACTCTTAATGTTTAAAATAAAACACTCCAGAAAACTGTCTTTTTAGAGCATCAATTCCCAAAACCACAGGTTATTAAATTTAACAAATTCAATAACAAACAGTAGTCTGGACCAGAATTTATCTTAAGGAACATAATAAAGTGCATCCCTATCCAGACTGTCTCGTTCATACACCTTGACACTTACAAAGAGCTTTCCAAAGGCATAAAGGCATTCTGAACAGTCTAGTTTCATCATGCTTCTATGTCCATCTTACTACATCTTTATAGCTTAGTGAAAAATGTTTCTGCAAGATAAATTTGACCCAGAAAATTGTATTACTTACAAAGAGAAGTCTGGAAATTCTATTTGTGTTACTTAGAATTCTAGTTCAGGCTTTTACAGCTTCATTTGAAAGTGCTTAGTCTATTCAATAAAAGAAATCTAGGAGGCCTCCTGTATCTCTCTGATATGTGGCCATGACAACAGCTGACACAAGCATCAGTTGATAAACATCAGATGTATTATGCGAATGCAGCTTGACATTAGAAAATAAATACTTTCAGTATATATGACTGAAACAGCAGTCATGCTGCCCCTACTCTGTCTATACTCTTGTCACTTGCAGAAGAGAATCAGAGTGACCACAGGACACATAGCAATAATTTTTATGGAGCTGTGCAAGCTTCCCATTTACCAGATATTATTTCAAGCTCACATAGTAACAACTTTATGTTTCATTGCAATGACATTAATGGCCAATCTATCATTAATAACCTTGCATTTTAGAAAGATATACTGATTTCTGGTTTTACTAATGTAGATAAAAAATGATGGCTTTCAAAATTCCCCTAAAAACAGTGAAGCCATTTGTTGTAGTTTAACACCAGCCAGCAACCAAAGATCACACAGCCACTTGCTCAGTTCTGTATCAGTGAGATTGTAGAGAGAATTAGAAGGCTGGCAGCTGGAAAACTGGTGTGTTGAGACAAAGTTTAAGAGGGAAAACAAAAGTCACACATGCAAGCAAACTCCAAGGAGTTAATCCACTGCTTTCCATGGGCAGGCAGGTATTCAGCCATCTCCAGGAGAGAGCAAGGCTCCATGACATGTAGTAGTTACTTGGGGAGATGTTCCTTTATTCCTCTTTCTTCTCCCAACTGCGCATGATGTCATATGGTCTACCATATTTCTTTGGTCTTTTTGGGTCACCTATCTCAGATATGTGCCCTCCCTCCCATTGTGGCAGTATGAGTAGCAGAAAAGGCCTTGGCTCTGTGTGAGCCCTGCTCAGCAATAAGGAAAACATCTCTGTGTTATCAACCCTGTGTTCAATACAAATGCAAAATACAGCCCCATACCAGCCACTGTGAAAAAATTAACTCCACACCAGCCAAACCCAGCACACCATTAAAAATGGCCACAGCAAATCCATTGCTTTCCTGCTGAAAGTACACCTGTTTCAAGCTGCCTGCCTTCCCAGGTGTTCAGACTGAAAGCAATGATCAGTGTGACAACACTTCTGTGTTTGTGATAAATTTACTCACAGCCATGGACTGAAAACTTATGGACAGAGAGCACAAATCTCATGAGGGATGACGGAGCTGGGGCTGTTTACACTGGAAAAAGGGAGGCTTGGGTGAGACCTTATCATTTGCTACACAAGCTACACAAAAGAAGTTGTAGTGAGGTGGATGCCAGTCTCTTCTCCAGGTAAAAAGTGACAGGACAAGAGCAAATGGTCTCAGTTTGCACCAGTAGAGGTTTAGATTAAGCAAACATTTTTCATGAAAAGGATAGTAAAGCACTGGAACAGACTGTCCAGAGAAACAGTCGCTGGAAGGTATTTCAAAACACATGTGACTATGCCTTGAGGACATGGTTCAGTGGTGGTAGTGTTAGGTTAACCATTGAACCTGATGATCCTAAAGGTATTTCCCAGCCTTAAAGATTCTATGATTTTATTATTTCTGGTACTTTAATGGATCAAACTGTAATAACAAATGCCACTTCCGCAGAACATGCAAGTACCATTCACAGTGAAGTGACCTTCTCACAGTGACATTTAAGCTGTTACAGTCCAAGGATTTATGCCAGAATGTGAGTATGATTTTCTATGTGGGTAGATAGGCAGTGAATCAATTTTGTATTTGCTTGTCTCAGTGATTAACAAAATCACAGAACACAAATTTAAATGAAGTAATGTAAAAGACTGTTAACTTGAATAATATGAGATAAACTGAGATGCTGTACCTCTACAATTTTAAACAATTTTTAAAACTTATTTCAAATAAATCTAATATTTTATTGTAAAAAAAAGTTCCATTTTTATTTTTTATTGATGGAGAAGATTTACATATCATAAAGATATTTATATTAATAAAGCACAAGGTGATTTATAATTTGAAAATGTCAAGTCTTTAAAAAATTATTTTGTCCCAGAATGAGAACTACAGAAGTAGTCAGTAGCAGATCTTGCTTCCTCTCTCACATATGAGAAAATAAAAATGCTGAATTTACATTAAGAATGCCAAAAGAAGAATGCCCCGAGTGTATTTATAAATTAAAGAGCAACCATTTAGATGAATCATATTCCTCTCAATATGAAGCACATTAAAGAAAAAAGAGCCGAGTCACATACATAGAAACCTCCCTTTGGCATCACAGAATAAAAAGGATATAAAAAGTTTAGAGAGCATTAAAAGGAAGGCTGTGAAGATGGTGAAGGATAGAGGGGAAGCCATACACCAGGTGTTTGAGGTTGCTTGGCTTCCTCAGCCTGGAGGAGACTGAGGGGTGACCTCATGGGGGGAAGAGGAGGGGCAGGTGCTGCTCTCTTCTGTGTGGTGACAGTGACAGGACCCAAGGGAATGGCTGAAGTTGTATCGGAGTGGGGGGTATAGGTTGGGTATTAGAACAAGGTTCTTCACAAAGAGGATGATTGGGCACAGGAACAGGCTCCTCAGGCTCCTCAAACAACCCCAGCCTGACAGAGTTCAAGAAGAATTTGGACAGCACTCTGTCCAAAGACACATGGTGTGATTCTCGGGGTTTTGCAGGGCCAGGAGTTGAATTTGGTGATCCTTGTGGGTCCATTCCAGCTCAGGATATCCTATGAGTCTATAATGAAAAAATTTTAGAGCCTACACAAAATAAGACATAGTAAAAAAGACAATCCACAGATTGGATCACTGTGCCAAAAGATTTCTCCGTATTGTATTTTTTTCTCCCACTAGCATCTTTCACTTTATCATCATTATTCTTGGCTACATTTTGTGAAATTATTTACAATTGTGACACCAACAGTTTCAATAAAATACCACAGATAACACTTATATAGAGCTAGGACAGGTTGAAAATTTTGCAGAAAGCTGTATTCTGCCAAATACAGAATGGATATACTGTAAGATGGATATGAAACAGAAAATATACAGAATCATAAATATGCAAGGGGCTGTAAAAACTTCTTTAGCTTTCAGAAACTCTCAAGCTTCTGAGTTTGAGTTTTAGGCTTTGGGTTTGGGGTGGTCATTTGTTTGTTTCATTTCCAGATTAAAAAAAAAAAAAAAAAAGAAAAAAAAACCCTACAAATTTTTCTAAATTATGAAAAGTGCAGATCTTAAGGTAAAATCACTGAACCTTAGCTCACAAAGAAATCAATTCTCTGTTTACAGTATACATTTTAACAATAAACATTAGGTTAGTGCAACTTTCTTATGCAATCAGCTTTTGCATAAGCATTCACCTGCCTACACTACTTCCTGCATCTACAATTAAATAGACACTTTTCATTTACATACACCCTGGTGTTTGAATCTACCCATGAATACAGACATTCTGTCCTTCAATAGAATTCAGCAAATTCCTCATATCTTTTTTGCATAAATTATAAACCTACAAATGCATGATTGTTCTTACATAAAAGTTTTAAAGTTCAGGCGTTTGAAATTAATAAATTTAGATTTAGAAAAAGTAATCTCATTCATGCCTTCAAATTACATCCATCCTACTGATTCAGCCCATAACTAGTTTCCTGAAACAATATTCATAGTCCTTACCATGCCTAATTTTTTGCTTGAAGTTCTCAGGCATTTATCAAATTGTATGACTGGACCTACAGCTGCTGTAGCCTAATGCTTTCCCAGTAATGTCAATAGAAACAATTCAATAAATTAATGCAAAGAATCTTGTCCTTGATCATATTGTCTCTCTTTTTATCTACCTCCACCTCTCCGCTTCTAAAAATCTACATTTTCAGCTGCCTCACAATATCACTAACTCATACTAATAAATTTTTAATAAAATCTGATCCCTTTTTATTCTCAGAAGCCTTCTACTGCTGGTATTTTGATTTTCTTGAATATTCATACCACATGAAAACACCTGAATGAAACAAGCAGTTCAATCTTAATAGGTAGGTGACAAAGCATTGGAGCAGATGCCCAGAGAGATTCTGGATTCTCCTCTTCTGTAATACTCAAAAGCCATGTGAACACAACCCATGCAATCTGCTCTAGTGAACCTGCTATACTGGGGGCCTGGACTACGGGATCTTCAGAAGTGTCTTCCAATGCAAACATCCCATGATTCTGTGAAAAGATATTAAAAGAGAAGGAAGAAAAGTAAGATTCAGAAAGATTATGAAGCATTAATTCCTGGAAGACCTGGAGAATTATTACAAATAAAGGTTGAAAGTTTGTTCTCAGAGAGTCAACTGCATGTGCTCATTAGATAGAAGAACCTCTGTAGTCAGGAAAAAGTAATAACTGATGCATCCTTAAATGAGAAAGGCAAAAGTTACAAACTGAGAAGAAGGGTGCAGAAAAGAAATGCCATTACACAGCAAGTCATATCAGAATTAATAGAACCAACAACTAGATTATAATGTTTTGTAAATTGTCTGGAATTGAATACTGATAGAAGAGGGATGGAAAAGATTATTGTCGTTCAGCACATTCACCTTACAACTTTAGTTAGGATTACACCAAAGATTAATATGGCTGAAATTTCATCTGACATGTACTTTCACTTTTTGGAAAGTGACCTACTAACCACTGCTGTCTATGTAACATTTTCTAAACAGCTGCTAAATGTTCTGCCCACAGTTAAATGTAATACCTTAATTAGAGAGGATGTCACAGAGTAAAGACATTACAAAATCAGTTTTAATTATTTAAGTGCAAAACATTCATGTGTGCATTGCTAATCAGTACCAATTTGGTCTTGAAAATTAAATTATTCTCTCATAAATGAATTGAAAAATTAGAAAAGGTCTCATTCTTGGTCATTTGGGAGGAAGATGGAGAGTATTAACTATACTGAAGGAAGAATGAAGGAAAAAGCAAAAACAAAATGAAAAGCAAAATATCCTTTTTATCTTTCAACAGCTTGCCAATGAAAATCTTATTTCTTTTCAATACAAATTGCAAGTAATAAGTGTTGGGTAATTGTGAAGGTTTTTAACACTCATGATTTGAGGTGTTATATTTGAAATTTTAGTGATTAATACAGATGAAACCTGGACTGAAAATCTGGAAATTCAAACACATTTAGTATATTTTTGGCTAAATGTAACAGGTTTTTTTAATTATAATGACCACTCTTCAACTGTAAGGAGGTGCTTTTTTCTTATTTCATAAGATTTGGTGTATACTCTGCTCTTGGTAGAGCCTCACAACCAAAACAATTTATTTTCTTCCCACCTGTCCTCCTCCCCTCAAATCATTCTAGACTGTCTTTTCTTCTAAAATAAGATAAACTTATTCACCATGTAATTCCATAATTATCTTTCCTCTTTATTCTATCCTACAACTGGACAGTATTATCATAAAATTCTCAAATTTTTTCTTCTCTGGAGAATGTTTTTTGCTTTGTAGAGTCAAACCCTGCTGCTGGTCAAATATTTACTTCTACATTTTAGAGGAGAGAAGCAAAGGAGCAATGTTTGACCACAGACAATTGTTTTGGTCCTTATAGATGCATAAATAGATACAAGCCACATAATTTGACTTCAAGCTGTCTCAGTGTCCCACTGAGAAATTTGATAAAGTAAACTTAAGGAACTCTCCCTTCAAATCAATTCTCTGGCAGTTTAGATGTTATCTTACAGTCTGCCATTGCAGAGTAGAGTAAAACAAGGAATCTGATTCCTCATTTCCTATTTTTAATAGGAATTCAGCAATTCTTTCATTTCATATCAAGGATTTTCTCTAGAAATGTAAGATTTTTCGTTTAAAGGTTTGGCTCACTGTCCTTGAGATGTGAAATTCTATTGAATTCCTTTTATTGGATAATGATAATATTCATTGGTAAGGGTTTTTGGTTTTTGTGGTTTTGTTATTGGCTTGGGAGTTTTTTAAAGTTGATTTGTGGTTACACAAAAGAAAGCAAAGGTTTTAAGCTTATCTCAGTATTTTGCTTAATTACCTTTGTGCATGCTATTAAAGGGCAGTGTATGTGGAAGGTTTACACATCAGTAATATTATACAAAATGCTCCAGCAGATGCAAGACAACGATTGAAGAATGAGAACCTGTGGAGCTATCTAATTCTTTTGAGTACATAAAGAACTGGGTTGTTTTGTACCAACTCCTTATGGTAATGCTTGCTTTTGCAGAGTTTCATGCACTCACAGTTCTTACTGTTTCAATGTCAACAAAAAAGATCTCTCATATTTTAGAGTTTTAAGTAACATAGACAACTAGAAATATTGTGAGAACTGTTGGATGCTTTAGTGATTATTATACATATTTTTTCACAGATATTTCTCCTCAGATATATATCAGATATATATCATATATATCAGATATATATATATCAGATATATATCTCCACAAACATTTCTCCTCCAACTTCCCTTCATAGTCTTTGTTAAATTTACTTTAGTGACCAGAAAAATACTAAACAACATAATTAATGTATTGTATACATAAGTGTGTGAAGCAGAGGTTTATTTATTTATGTGATTCTTTAATATATATATTCTATATAAATATATATGTGAGTATAAAAATACTCATATATCAACATTGTTCTGCCAGAAATATCAGTTTCAACCAGCATTTAAGTGTAATGAAGATGACTAATATGGGCTTCATTTCATATGGTTTGCATTGTCCTAATCAGTCTTAATACACAGTATATGAAAGACATACTTCACACATGGATAACCATTGTTTGGAAAATCTATAGCTTCTTCAAAATACCAGTCAAGAAAATCAATTCTCAGGTTAATTTGTCCCTTATCAAATGCCTCAGGTATACACATACTGAAAATTGAAGCAGAGTAGCTGAGTAGGAAGTGAGAACTGAAGACATAGTGAAAACAGACTCTTTAATCTAAAGGTAAGCTAGTGGGAATCATGCACTGTGTGCTGACCATGGTGGAAGCCACCACTGGATAGCTGGAGACCTACACTATCTGCTCAGAACACCATCTTGGGCCTGGAAAAGCAAGTCCTGTGAAGACATAGTACCCCTGAGAGAATTGAGTCAGACAACGGGACTCATTGAAAGAACAGTCTTATAAAAAACCTGGGCTAGAGAACATGGCATTGAGTGGGTGTACCACATTCTCTATCATGCATCAGCAGCTGGGAAAGTTGAACGGTGCAATGGCCTGCTGTAAGAGAGGGTCTGTCTGAAGTTTCACTAATTTGAGTCACAAGAATAGGGACTAAGACCCCAGGGACTCCACTTGCTTTGGACAGGAGTTCTGGCCTGGCCAAGTGACTTTTGCAGGTGTGCTTGCCATGCCATAGTACACTGCTCTCGAGCAGGTTGGGTGCACCGTGTTATGCATGTTTACACCTGCTTCTCGGAGCAGCGGGTCTCCTCACACAATAGTCATAAATATTCCCACCTCTTGGCCAGAGGCCACTCACTTTGGAAGACTATAAAAAAGGGAATTTCTGAGGAGACATTGAGATCTCCCCACAAAAAGAAGACTTGTCTATTGGCAGGACCATGAGGATGCCATCCCCTCTTTTGATAGCTATTTCCCACCCCCTCTTCTCTCTCCCTCTCTCTCTCTCTTTACTTTGCTTTCCTTTATCTCTCCACTCTATAGCATAACTGTGTTGTTTGCACTCAATAAAAGTGTACTGCTGTTTACTGTGAGTAAACTGAAGTCCCCTGCTGTGTGTCTTTTGCACCCCAAGGTCAAATGAACCATCATGACTCCTGCTTGTGTGAGCAGATCGTGACATCTGCTTAAAACCACCTTAAAGGCACTTGGTGGGGGAACTTTCAAGAACTGGGAGATTAATTTACCAAAGGCCATATGGTTAGTGTACATCTGAGATTTCACTAACTAAGCAGGCCCTGCCCAATCCAAACCCTTGGGAATACCAGGTGGAGATAAGGTTTCAGTGCTACATCTGAGAGGTAAGTTAGGAAAAAGTGTTTGGGTGAATTCTGCCTCCAGCAAAGACAATCCTATCTGTGGGGTTGTCTTTGCTCAGGGACCAGGTTGTACCTGGTAGGTGATGCAAAAGAAGGAAGAGACCCAATGCATATGTCAAGGAGACCTAGTTTTAGGGTGAACTACCCGCGACGTTGTGCTTGTATCTGTAACTGCATGTATGTGTATAATTTGATGTGTATAACTTGATGTAATATGTTAGTATGGAAAAAAATTTGGGGTGGATAATGTTGGGGGGTTGGTTTTTTGTGTTTTTTTGTTTTGTTTTTTTTTCCTTTCCTCTCTGCCTGTGGAATTTCTTCCCATTGACATGCTAAGGGACATTGATGGCTGGGTCCTTGAGACCTTGCGATGGGAAAGGGAGATCCTCCCTGCTCTTTTGGGAGTTTCTCTCAGAGGGTGGGGGGAGAGCAGGATTAGAAGATTAGAAGGAGGTAAAGGAGGTTGGGAAGGAGTTGCTCACGTTCAGTCTTGGAGTTAGAGGAGGACGGCTGCTGCTACCCCTACCCCCCCGCCATCCTAACACTGGATGAGCCTTCTTTTTCTCCTGTTGTTCCCCGCCCCCCTGCTCAGATGCTCTCCTGCTTCAGCCTTCCATCTCCAAGCATCCTGTTGGAGCAGCAGGACCGACACTCCGAGGATCCGTGAGTTGAGTCTCTCCCCCACCCTTCCCATCCGGGACACGGCCGTCACCACCCCCAGCACTTCTGCAGCTACGTGGGATCGCCACATCTGCCCTGCCCGCGGGAGCGGCTGGCACTCCTGCCGGCTGCGACGGTAACTGCACCACAGGGAAAGGTGCCCACAGCCAAAGAACTAGTACTGGGTCACTGCTTTGTTGTTAATTTCATAGTTGTTGTTTTGTTTGCCTTGTTTTATATACATATATATATATATATATATATATATATGTATATACTCACACACTAGTAAAGAACTGTTATTCCTATCCCCATATCTTTGCCAGAGAGCTCCTTAATTCCAAAATTCTGCTAAGTTAGAGGGAGGAATTTGTTGACTCCATTTCCAGGGAAGGCCTTACTCTTCCCCAGCACATACCTGTCTTTTCAAACCAGGACAGAATCACAGGTAGGAAGGCTTTTTCACAGAAACACCTAAGTTGCACATTTTGTATTATTATTTATGTATTTGCATGCTTTATGCTAATGAGCTGAAAATACCTTTAGAAATATTTCATATACGCTTCAGTATTAGGATTTGTCTGAAGTACTTTCTCTATGCCTACAATAAAATTCAGGATTCAAAGATATGGAAGTATTTACAATCCATTGAAATTAGTCATTAATGTTTTCTCAGGGTAAATGCATGATTATGTGTGCAAATTTTTTTCCAGATAACCTATGTATCTGAGGACAAAATTTATTATTGTCTGCATACTAAAAATGTACTACTGATGCTTTCAATAGTAATAAATAACAAAAATAATTATTCTATTTTAAACCCAGAGGAATATAACCTTCATATTTGCTGTCATCTTTTTTCAATCAATACTTTCTCTAAAACTTAAAATGTACACTGAGCATGAATCCTCTCACAGTAAATCCACCTTTAAAATTATATGGCAGGATGAGAGAAGAGAATATTCCAGAGAATAAAAAGTCAAAGAAAACAAAACAAACAACTGCTTGTACATTTTTACATTATAAACATATAAACACAACTCCAAAATGGAAAAGTTCTTGGCAGAAACAGGATAAAACTATACCTTGAGGAGATCTACACATCTTATTTTTCTCATTAGAGTGACCTATTCCCCGACCTGTGACTCTGTTTCATTCTGAAAATAATGAGGAAGTCTTAACTCATGAAAATAAAATGTTCTTTAAGCCCCAAGGTACTATGTATTTGTTTCCTATTTGGAACATTTCTGGTTTTTTTCTTTCAAATGTGCTTGAAGGAAATGAAAAGTACTCCTTTCAGTAGAAAAACAGTAAAAAGCATACAGTAATGCATAATACATGCCACCTCGTTTTTGCTGAACATTCAGCTAACTAACTTTCAAAAAAATGTGTATTATATTAAAAGTCTCTTTACTACTTCCCTCCCTGGCATTTTTTTAGATTTTTTAGATTAGACTTAAAAAAAAAAAAAAAAAAAAGAAAGAAAAATCTATATTTCAATCAATTTCTCTTTAAAATATGTGTACAACTAAGTTGTACTTTGTTTACTGATAGGGTCTCTGGTTGCTGCATGAAGTGGTCAACAATAGTGGTCATGAATACAAACAGAAAGCATGAAAGATATTGCTCAGACAGGAAAATTTTTAGGATGTATGAGTCAAAAAAATAAGAACATTGCAGTCTTCATTTTGAAGTTTCTTGTATTTTTCAGCTAAATCCATATCCACATTGCACAAATCATATGCGTTTAGCCATGTGAGCCATAGCTGTCATGTACCAGTGAGACAACCTACATATTATCTTTATTTGATGACTGCCAACCTGACCTTTCCATATAGCCTTTATCAGTCACTTCAGAAGGCTTAAAAAGTTGTGACAACAGTCAAAGATCAAGTTGAATCTACTCACAAACCTGTTATCTTTATTCTTTACTCCAGTGTTATTAGAGAATCATTTCATAGTGAGAAGAATTAAGGCAATGATGTCTTCTCTAAATACAGAAGGAGCCCTTCCATTTGTAATACATTATGGGTTGGTCAGCATGTAAAATAGACATTTTTGACAAGTTTCTAGTTTAATTAGAAATGAGTGCTCTGTATTTCACCCAGAATTTCTTGTAGTCAGTTCCAAGATACTAAACACAGCAAATGCATCAAGGATCTACCCTATTATGCAAGTGGTGTGTGTACATACCTATGTATCCAATATAAATGCATGAACGTGCAGTTTGTCTGTTTAAGTATTTCTGGGTATTGCACTGTTGTTCTTTAACAGCTTTACATGAATGCAACGAATTTTTCCCAACAAATGCATGGTCAGTTGCCACATTAGAATCCCCAAGTATCCAGTAGTTACATAAGCTGGTTTAAAACTGGAAATACTGGCCAGCTAATTTCTCAAAATAAAGGAACAGCCCACATCCTGTTGTCAAAACTTTATCTGGCCTTACCGATAATTTATGTTCTACTAACAGATGTATGCTTATCTATTTCTCTGTCTGTAATGTTGGTTTTCAAAACAGAATCAGCATTTCATGTAGTACATTGCAACATAGAAGAAAATATGTGAAGCTTTTTAGAGACAGAAATAGAACTAAAAGAATTATTTAGTTGTCATACTAGTGAAAAGGCTCCTATTCTTGTCATCTCACTGAAACCCCTTTTATATATATGGCAGATAAAGAATAATATAGATGCTCTACAAAATCTTCATTAGCTATTGCAGAAATGCTTTAAACAGTCTTCTGCTGCCACTCCTGTCTCCTTGACATATATAAAATACAGGAAAGAACAAGGGATGTTTGGAGAAAAGCATTTTTTGTAGTCAGTTATTCAGTTGATATGATAGTTGGACAACCTGGACAAATGTCAAGGGCTAGAGAACAATATTTGTGCATGAATCTTCCTTATGAATATATTTATTTTTCATTCAAGCAGGAGATTGAATCCTGCAACACTGAATTGGAAAGTCTATAGTCCATTTCACTGGCAATCAATTAACTTAGAGATTTTTAATGTGAGCATGAGAAACCAGAATTTTCCTATTAGGATGAAATCTAGATCTGGAAATGAGCTTTCAGGTACAGCATACTCAGCCATCAGGAAGTTCAAAACAGAGGCAAGCTGAGAAGTTTAAAGTAATGTGGAAATGAAGAATCTAATATTTTAAGAGCTCAAATAAATCTGTGTGTACCTGTGTCTGACTTAGGTGATAAGTATAGTCCTGAACCATCAAATTCATTGCATCCAGATTATAGTTAAAATCACACTAGTTTCTAGTTTGCCAGAAATACCATATCCTACATCTAAATTAAGTACGTCAGCATAAGAGATTGGGAAAAATTTGCTTCTATGAAATAATCCCATGTGATAAAATCTTTAATTTTGCTTGTGCTCAAGTATTCTTAAACTATCAAAAAGTTCTACAGCAAGTTTTAATAATTTACCTCAGTATCTGAAGAGAAGTATATTCTGTATATTTATGGCTTGAACCTTGTAAAAATGTGAAGAAATGAAAACTAATTAAAACCTGAATTTTTTGGCCCTGATATACATATATGTATTCCAGAAGATACTACAATGCATAGAGAGTAGGCCATTTTTTTCCTTACAATTCAGTGTGTATCCATTTTCATGACAAGTGACTCAGAAATTAATAGATTGTATACCTAAAATTCAGTAAATATTAAGTAGAGAAACTTATTTAGCTAGTTTACTCATGCAAACAGACAAACCATGATGAAATAAGTATAGAATTTTAAAACACTGTATTTGTCGGGGTTTTTTTCTGTGGTGAAGTATTTTGCCTTTGAATTTTTGTGATTTTGAAAACCAAGAAAGGAAGGAAGGAAAGAAAGAAGGAAGGGCTCTGTAAATGTTAGTCTGTATGACATCTGGGATGAAATATTTTTTCCCATGAACACTAGCAGCGCTAATAAACAGCTGTGATAGTTCCAAAATAAACAGGAATTTTCATCAGAAATTGATCTGAGACTTACGTATGCAATTTAGGGAAACAAGGAATAGAGAGGGCAAAGGAAGAGAGGGAGTAATACAATTAAAATTTACACAGTCCATAGGAATTTACTGTTCAAAAGAACCTGAAGGAAAGGCTAAGAATTTTTTTTTTTAATTATTTTTTTGTATGTCACAACTAATACACCAAAATAAGGAACCATAAATCCAAACCAATTTATACACTGAATCTACTTTATGGGTTGTTTGTTGTGTTGTTGTTGGGTTTTTTTTTTTTTTAGCAAATGTTCTGTCCTAGAGAAATTAGGCAAATATATTTATTTTTTCACAGTTTTAAACAATTTCCATTTATTGTCATAAACCTAAAATGTTTATTGACTTACCTGGTGGTTTGGACCGCTTGCTATTTATTTACTGGCATAAAGTAGTGCAAATATCAGATTAAGTGGTTGACCTTGGCTATCCATCAGGTGCCCAGCAACCCACTCTGTCACTCCATTTCCTCACTGAACAGGTAAGACAAAATATATTGTAAAGCTCAGGAGTCAAGATAGGAAAAAAGAGCTCTTTCAGTATTTACCAACATAGGCAAAACCAGAATCCAAAAAACTGGATTAATACCTCCAGTAGGGGGAATTAATTTATTATCGATTCAATCAAATCAGAAGATTATAATGAAAAATAAAGCAAAATATTTTAAAAATTCTGCTCACCTCACCCTTTACTTTCTTCCAGATTCAACTTTACTCCTCCCTTCAATCTGCACAGAGAGATGGGAAATTGGCTCTAAAAGGGACTTGAAACACTAAAAACATTTAGGTTTCAGAAGAAGAAATATGTTTTTGGTATACATGTTTGTATATATTTAATATACAGAATATATTGACATTTCCCTCTAGCTCTATGTTACCTGGAACTTCCCACATTATATATCTTTAATTTGTAGAAAATAATTATTTACTCTGAGCTAATGTGTATAAATTAAAGACTTCTAATAAAGCTATTTTTTTATAACTACATTAAAATCTACATAATGCAATAGTGAGATACATACTTTTTGAAAAGTTGTTAAAATATGTTTCAAAATCTACATCTTTGGCATGATCCTATATTTCATAGGAACTTTCCATAAAAGGATTGAAATTACATCAACTTCAGGGTATTGCATAGCACAGTTATTTTATTTCTTTACTATCAAAAGGGTAAAAAAATAAAGGTATACCAGCCCACTTAAATATAGTTTTCATAAAGATTTCCAAACTGAGTTTCAGTTCTTTGGAGTACTTCAGTGGATGTATCATGGAACGCTTCATGTTGGAAGAGATATTAAAGATAATTTTGTCCAAACCCCCCACCATGACCTGAGAAACTGTCCACTAGACCAGGTTTCTCGTAGCCCAGTTTGAACACTTCCAGGGACAGGGCATTCATAAGCTCTCTGAGCAAGCTTTTCCAGAGTTCACCACCCTCATGGTGTGAAATTTCTTCCTCATATCTAATCCAAACCTGTGCTCCTTCTGTTTCAAACCAATGTCCCTTGTTTAACATTTCTTGCCCTTGTGAAGAGTCCCTATATATCTCCCTTGCAGACCCCCACTAGGTGCTGGAAGGCTGCTCAAACATCTCCCCACAGCCTTCTCTCCTTCAGGATAAACCACACCAACTCTCTCAGCTGTCTTCCTAGCAGAGGTGCTCCAGCCTCCTGATCATCTCCGTGGCCCTCCTTTGGACTCACTTCAGTGAGCCCATGTCATTCTTACATTGTTAGCACACGAGCTGGATGCAGTTTTCCAGGTGGAGTTTCACCAGAGCAGAGTAGTAGAGAGGGAGAATCGCTTCCTTCTACCTGCTGGAAATGCTGTTTTTAAACACAGCTTAAGATGTAGTTGGATTTCTGGGCTGCAAAGGACACAGTGCCAAGTCATGTTGAGCTTTTGATGTGCCAACACAAAGACCTTCTTCCCCGGGGTTGCTCTCAATCCTTTCTCCACCCAGCCCATACTTCCACTTGGAGTTGCCCTGACCCAGGTGCAGGACTTTGCACTTGGCCTAGTTAAACTTCATGAGGTTTTCATGGGACCACCTCAGAAGCCTATTAAGGTCCCTCTAGAAGGCATCCTTTTTCTCCAGAATGTCAGCTGCCCCACACAGCTTGCTGATGGTATGTATATCACACTGGTTGCTTTAATTTATTTTTTTTCCCACCTTTTGAGGAAAAAAAATGAATCACTAAATTTTGGCCTGAAGAAATTCTCTGCATTTCTTTCTTATATAAAGTTCTGTTTATCTTAATGTAAAACAAGGCAAAAAATGAGGCTAATTTCTTTTATTTTATTGTAAGAAAGTTTTTATATTATTTGTTTTAAAAAAGTGATGTGATTAAATATATTTTAAGTTAGTATTTTAACATTTAACTGTGACTTTGAAAAATAAAATGCACTCTGAAAAGAGATAGAGTTGTTCAGACAGAATTCAGTGCAAATTTCTGGTAACACTTCCTAGGTTATTAAAAATAATACCGTTTATCTGAAGCTATTCACAAAGTGATCAACAAGCACATATGTTCAAAATGCCTGAGTTCATAAAAGAAAGGAAAAAAATAACACTCAGCCCACATCAACTCCTACTACTAAGTTTACTTAGAAGGAGAAAGTAAAAGTTCAGAATTGTCCAGAGAGGCTCTATTTTAACATTTGCTCTTTTTCTCTTAAATTGCTCGTTATTTGGAAAAGATAGTAAATTGAGATGCCTGCTAGGAAAATGATCCAGACAACCTTTCCTTATCATGGAGCCAATCTAAGTTGGTCATGATTTTTACTAAATCACTGCAAAATTCAATTGGTAGCTGCAGTCATAGAAGCACGCATTGGAAGGCACTTTTAAAGGTCATCTAAATAAACTGTCCAGCAAATGAGCACAGATACCTTCGACAAAATCAGGTTAAATGTCTTCAAGAATGAAAGGGTACTGGTGAGCTTTAGGTACTGCTGCCATGAGAAGAGAGACGATTAAACAGCTTATAAGGTTTCCTGGTCTCTCAGAGCACCTGTCTGGGGTTCGCAGGAATTGCTGCAAGTTAAAGAACAGGAAGTGGCATTTAATACCATGATAATGCACCAGCAATGATGTCACGTCAATTGAAACACCTTGTTTTGCATCCATAAGTTGATTCAGTGGTGGAAGAGTCAAGAAGTGTTCAATAAGTATGCCTCCCCATTGATATCAATTAGTATATCAAACCCTAACCATAGTCATCACTATGCTATAGGGTGCAGAAATGCTATAACTCCTTCCTAGCTATTAACTCTGATCAGTTTCTAAGAAGGAGCTAGGCTCCTGCATAGGACAGAACAAAGGATTCAAAAGAGGCCTTTTGCTATGTTAGAGTTCCATGTTTATTTCATGGTGGTCCAGGCGTAAAATGGAAGAGGTCTCGGGTAGCAGTCTTTTTCTAGGAGTGGGAGAGGAAAGGGATATTGGCTATCTGCCAATGGGATAGAAACAGAGGGGAAGGGTCAAACTAAGAGACATTTACAGGGGTCTTAGGACAAACCATACCTTATACCTCTTGGATATTGGACTACAGCAATAGGGCTGCTCTGCAATAAAGTCTTTTAGACAAATTTTAAATGTTGAGCACAATATGATGTGCAGTTGAGTAACTATAAAGAAACAAATTTCTTTAAATTTAGTCTGTAGATGAAGAGGTGCATAATGGACCAGAATGCTGTTAGTGAAAAAAACAGCACAGGAAAAAAAGAAAAAAAAAATCCAAGTTCCTATTTAATCCATTCTATTTTGTGATACTTCCAATTTTCACTAGAATATGCCATTAATTTTTCAAATGCCAATTCTTTCTAACTCCAAAGCTTGTTGTTTGTTTTTTTTGTTTTTTTTTGTTTTTTGTTGTTTTGTTTTTCTCATTGAATGTTTACATTCAATTTATTTGGACTTCTACAAACAATTTATTTGTAATAGTATCCACCTTTTACACTGCTTCTTGCTGATGCTTTTATAGTCTGTTTTGTTTGATTTTGGGTAACTGAAATGCAGTTCTCTTTCTTAAAAGTGAATGTTTGTGTGCTGGGTTTTCTTGACCTCCTGTCTCCACCATAGTGTTAAGTTATTACATTACTAAATTATTAATGATTAAAATATAGTGTATTAAGCAGTTTGTCCTCATATTTTTCTCAAATTAGCCTCCATGCATTTAAACAAAATTAAAATTAGGATGGTGTAATTGATAGTAGCCAGCCATTAGATCCCAAATCTTATTTCTATATCCCGTGTGTCATCGATCCTATCCTTTTGTCCCCACTATTAATACCCCAAATTTTCAATTGTTTCTGGAATTTTATCTTGAGCAATGATCAGGGTTCACTATTATATTTTTAATATTACAGTATTACAGGGTTTTCTCTTTTTCAAGACCATTTTTATGCTCCAGTATTTTATGAAATCCTTCATATGCGATACTGCTCCCAGTATGTGCTACTTCACAGTTCCCACACAGGTGTTAGCCATATCCTACTAATTACTCTCCTTCACTTGGGTCTCTGACATGCCTGTTTTATTAGGGTAATTGATGCCAAGCACTGTAGTGTCCCATTTTATTTTTAGGATGCCAGAATTCAAGTTGTTTAGCATGACAAATTGTTAGTATAGCCTGCTGTATTAATACAGCATACCCCGGTCATCTGGCATTTCGGCATCTTGTTTGTCTGTTTTCTTTATTGGTTTTTCTGTGGCTTTGGTGGTTTTTTTTCCCCTCCTGGCATTTGCCATTAAATGACTGTCAGAGATGCTTTGGCCCTGTCAACTCAAACCAGATGTTTTTCTGTGCCTGACAATTTTTCTCAAGCAGCACTTTTCCATGACCTTTTAAATTTTGTGTTATAACAGTCTGGTTCCATTAGAATTAAGGTGTAGCCTTTCCTTTCAGATCAAATCTTCTTTCAGTAGAGTTCAAGAGTTTCTCACATGCTTGAATCTTTACTCCTTCCATGATTATCTCATCCATGCATAAGATTCAAGATCTCTATGCATCTTACACCTACATCCTCAAAGTATTTCAAATTATGAAGTGTTTCATATCCTGAGATAAAACTCCAGAATACCCCTCCTATACTGGTAACATAGCTACTGTGACCAGTAGCTTTTCTCCTATATGCCAAGTGCCTAATATACATAACTCCTAAGGCAAGTTGCCTTCACAATCAGCACAGTCACTTAGTCTTTATACCTCAGTCCTCAGTCTCAGTCTATGTATTTAAGACTGGAAACTATTACAGCTATAATTTAAGATCTTGACTCTTTGTTCTCATTTTATTGGGAAGCTTCTATGACTTCTATATGTTTTGGAGACCTCTTTTTTATGTTCTTGTTCATATAGCTTCTCTTTTTGAAAAAAATATTTATTCTCTTCTTCTCTAAATCTGCATTGAGCTTATTATTTTAATTAGTAAATGGTAAGAAATGTTCATGACCTTAAAAAAGACAATACAGTGCAAAATGCAAGCTGATCTGAACTCTCTGTAGCTTTATAGCTCAAGGACCTGTTCCTCAACTGCCCAGCTGCTGCCCTTTTTCCTTACTCTGACCAATCTTTTTCCCTCTGAGACACATCTTGGAAGAGCATTGCCAAGACTGCTCACATGATTGTACAGCTCCCATTTGGGTCAATGGCTCTAAAGCCCTCAGAGGACCCTGTGGTATCTCCATGATTCTTAGATATTCAGCCAGCATACACAGTCACATTCCTGGTCCCCACACTACCCTTACATTCCTCCTAGTTTTCTTTTGGCTGGGAGCCAATAACCCTTTATCTTTCTCTTCTTCCTTCTGCTCTTCCCAAAGTAACATACATGTTTCACAAAACGTGCTCTCTGCACTATGAATACAGAGCTAAAACCAAATTTACAGGTAGTTTTATATTTCACTCTGGTCTGACCTGGTTACTGTAAATGAATGCTTAATACTTACTCTATATATCCCTTCATCATCCCAATTAACAATGCTGCTCAAATAAGGGAATATGAATTTGCACACCTGTAATTTCTTCAAGGTGAAAGCAAAATTTAGAAAGTAATGAAATGTTCAGCATGGTCAATCTTCAAAATCTAATCTTTGTAACTATCTCCAAAAAAAAAAAAAAAAAAAAAAAGAACAAGTGCCTGTAAGGTGCATCTTCTGACACTTTTTCTTAAACCCTTTTCTAGCATATATCATGTATCATTCTTATTTGTAGTCTTTAAAGATGCATGGGGTTTTTATCCTTTCTACTAAACTTTCTACTTTAGATGCATTTCTCTAACCCTGTTTCTCAGAAAATATTTCAATGAAAAGAGATAAATAAAATAATAAAACATTAAGAAAATCCCTGTTCTAATTCATCTAAAAGGCAGAGAAAATGCTAATGATAATATATTTCTTTCTTGATAAAGTGTTTCTGAAAGAACATTTTTAAGCATACATAAATCAAACCAATTCAGCTCCTCAATTGTCATCACACCAGGGGATGCTTTTAGAAATTTCTTTTACCATTTCATTGAAGGAAATTTGATAGCTGAATATTAAAATGAAAATAATCCTTTAAAATTAAATTAAAACAAAATTGTCTAAGCTGCTGAGAAGTACTGAGAAATTATTATTAACTTCTCTGATCCTATTTAATAAATAGGAGTATACGATGAATTGACTACTTTAAAGTCACAAAATAATTATCACACTAATTAAATTTTATTTTCTCTGAAATATGGCAAAATTCAAGGGCTGAACAGAGTGACAGCAGAAGTGGCACTGGAGAGAACAGCAATTGAAGTCAGCAGGTAACAAATCTCTGACAAATATGTATGATATCTTATGTTATTGTGTAATGATATCACCATTTGTGTTGCCCATTACATCATGTCTGTCTTGCTGGTACATAAATCTGTAAACTAGATGTCCTGTACTTGGAGTCTTGGATATTTATTTGTACTTGTACTTGGATATTTATAAAACCTGAAATATTACTCTGGTATCCTTCAGGCTAGTGGAGACACTGTAAGTATCCATTATTTAGGAAAATGTTTGGATCCAGAGAATCTTTAGTGAATTCTGTATGAAAATAAAATACATTTTAAAAATTTGCACCTACTTAAAACAAAAGCAAAAGAAAAACAAAAACAAACAAAAGAACCCCTAAAACCAAATCAAAAAACCAAACCAAACCAAACCAAACCAAACCAAACCAAACCCAAATACAAAAATATCCTTGAACAAACACTATATAATAAGTTTCACTAAGACTGCATTAAGTCAGGCATTTTACACCAGTATTTGTCATGAATCTAATTATTACCAAAGATATTCAAGAGAGGTAATTACTCTCAGTAATTCTTTGACATTCTTAGTCTTACATCCAGATATCGATATACACTGATACTTACAAATACTTTTTTGACAGACCTGACAGCAGTGTGTCTGGCAGCAGGAGCTCTGAAGACAATAAAGTTCAAAATAGTTTTTAAACCTTTACCTTGAACCAAACAAAAACAAAACAAAATAAGTTAGGTTCCATCCTTTTGTTCACTAGGTCGGAACAGAGGACAATATTGAAAGAGCACATAGAGGTCATTTATGGAGTACTGACTAAGAAGTCTCTGAAAAGACAGGCATAAACAGCACCTGCTCCCCAGTAATTTGAAGGAAATTTTTTTTCTTTCATATCTATCCAGGAGTCACTTTCTTTTTATACCTCTATCTCAAGGAAAACAACAAACAAACAAACAAACAAAAGAAAACAAACACAAAAAGCGAAAACAAACACAAAAAGCAAAAACAAACAAAATAAATAACCCAGAGCTCTAAAGCTTCAAGTATGGCTGTAGAGATATCTTTTTACCATTTACTACTTCCATCACATGGTTTCCAGAACAGGAATGTGTGGGAACTCTAAAGGAAAAATATCAGCTCAGAATATAATTTGATTAATTCATATCAACGTTCAGAGTCACAAGGATGTGCTATTTACAACTTTTTTTACAACTTTTGTCTTTGCCTGTTTTCAACAGTATGCATACAACAGTGGAATATATTCAGTATTCATTGTTAAGAGCGTATGAAATTGCAAGGAGATAGTGCTCAAATTTGTGCTCAATCCTGCTCTCAGGAAACTCCACTGCAAAAAATAGTATTTATGCAAATGATAGCAGGATGAAGCCTTAAAATGGTATCACTTCTGGCCATATAACTGCAGCACTTTCAGAAAGGTGTACTAGTTTTGAAATTTGTAATGCACAGCATACAATGGATCTTCTCATATCTGATTTAGGAATTGAATGAGGCAGATTAGAATGCTATTCCTTCTGCTATACTTTACACAGTCTACTTACAGACCTACAAGTTCACATGCCATTTGAGCTGAAAATACTCTATCTTGTTATTGATATGTTTTGCTTTTGAATAAATTGTTTTTTTAAAGCTGCAATATAACATTTTCTCAATGAAATATGTTTAAGAAAAAAAGAAAGAAAAAGGGTAAGGTGCATCCATAAACAGTGTGCTGAAAATTACTTTAAATAGCAACATCAACCAAAATAGGGGTTTTGTAATTTTCTTATTCCAAATCTGTTTGGGTGAGAGATTTATTGTGTCACTTGTGCATGAAGCTGGGTAAAATTGATCATACTTTCTTTCCCAAAAATTCATGACAGCACAATATGTTCATGAAAGTATTCTCTGTTCTCACTGAAGCAATGATATGACTTCAGCTGTATATTGTAACAGTGCTCTGCAATCATTAAATTCAGGCAACTGACAGTATACATCAAAATGTAGAGTTCAAGCAGCATTTTTTTTTCAGCATGGGAGAAAATGGAATTACAGATTTTACTTAAACATTGTTAAGGTTTCAGTTTTAAAATATCCTGAAACAAGAAAAATACCTAAAACAGAGCTTGAAATTTTCCCTAGAGAGATATAGTCAGTACTGAAATATTTCTACAGAATTACCTATATAAAGATACTTAATGTTCTATAACATATTGTCCCTTTATGGTTCTTATACCTCCCTACTTGCATGTCCTAAACAGAAGCTGACTTTTAGTAGCATTATCATAACTAATTTTCTAATAAGTTTCTAATATAATTCAAATAATTAATGAGTGTTCATCACTAACTTCATTCTTTTATGATTCAGCTTCTACATATATTAACTGAAGAAATGATACTTTTCTGGTAAATAGAATTTACTAGGAATAATATTTGTATCAGACAGCATTACAATTTTATTTTAATGGTATTTTGGATGTTGGAAAGACAATTATAAAGAGTTTAGATTTTCACAATTTTGTTAAATACCTTCGAAGAAAAAAGAAGTTTAATTAATGCAGTATGTACTATTTGAACAGAATATTTTGCCTAACCAGTAAAAATTTATTATTCATAAGTTTTTGAAACCTTATGGAAAATTCTACCTCTTGTGCCGTAATTGTAAATTGACTGAAAATTCTTTTGCAAAGTAAAACTTTATTACAATGCTTAAAAGTACATTGAACACAGCATAAAATAACATCATCAGTCTTTCTTAAATATTTATACCTTTTACTGATGATGATACCCTTGTTTGAAGCTCAAAGAAACAGAGTATCATGACATATATATTATGTTAAGTTAAAAATACACTAAATACTGTAGGAAAACAATGTTTTCCTTATGTTGCCGTAGTATCTTCATTTGATTTGAAACTCATGGTCGAAAATAACAATAACTATCATTCAGATCAAGTCAAAATACTGTAATTAATTATAGTTGAATAACAAATTCATGTTACATTCTCTTAAATACTGAACTTTAATAGATTTCACCTTTCATACAAAACTCTGAAAGATACATTATTTATTAACATTGAAGCACAAAAGTATGGTATTTTTTCTATGGTGTAGTATAGAGGTTCTCTCAAAGTACATAAATCATATTGTAAGCTCAGCACAAATGATACAACATTATTTTATACACTGTTAAATGTCCATAACTTTTAAGAAATATTTCTGTGACCATATGAATACATTTCTTCATAAAGTGGATGCCTGTAAAAAGATTACAATTTTGTAAGAACTACAGATTTTTTACACTAATTATAAGGCTTGAAATATTATCTTAGAAGGGAGGTTAATTAGATAAATAAAAAGAGTAGCACACACTTATCTTCATCACCTCTGATTTTATAAATATAAATTGAGAAGTACTCAAAAAGTTTATTTTTCCTATGAGGGACCCAAAATTCTTTATTTCTAAGGATATATTGAATTTTGCAACATTCAATCTCATGGAAGCTCAACATTAGGGTATATGAATTTTTTTTTGCTCTCATTATTTTTAAAGTTCTGCAATATATACATATAAATATTATGAAATTTAAATAAATAAACCATATAATCTCTAGCAACTACCAAACAGATATTTTTTAAAATAAGTTTTTCACTTGATAGTCATCTATGGAAGCAAAAGGGTCTACATAAATATATTTGTGTAAGTTGATTGATGAAATTTGAAGTGTATGGCCTGAACCTTGGCAATAATAACTGGAAATCTTAATGCTACATCTCTTTTTTTTTTTTAACAAATACCGATTTTTGCCATCCTTGGTAAAAATAGGAGTAATAGGTACTTAAAAGGTGAACAGGAGAAAAAAATTTTAGTAATGGGTAGAAAAAATTGCCTCCTGGAACTTCTGCAAATTTTTAAAAGTGACAATAATAGACATATTTAGGTAAAGTGGAAATAGGTATGTATGGAAAAATATGATCATCTTAAGAGAAGACAGATAGAAATAGTTAAATTTCTATAATTATTCATTAAAAATACCATCCCAGTCATTCCATTATTTGAAAGGAAAGAAACGTTAAGAAACATAATTAAAATTTGGGACTTCTGTACCTCAAGACATACTTCATGGAAATGGGATTCACCAAAGGTTGACAGGGTTTTAAGCCATTAAATTGCCATTGCTATAATGACAGAGAAAATTAAAGCTCAAGTAACTGTCTTGGAGAACAAAACACATCCACTGTAGACTTTACTTCTGCTGTATTTTGAAATACATCCGTCCCTTGAGGAAACCAGTTCCTCTGGCAGCCATCCTCTTCATTCTTATTTCATGTGTTAGTTGTTTTGTAATTAATAGCCTGAACTGTTCAGAGTTGTTTTGGAACAATTCCAAATAGCAATTTACGATAGCTTCTTTAGCCCTTTTGGTCTATAGAAGGTAAAGGCCTAACGCACTTTATCCCAATCTAGATTTTAAGAGGTTGCATATTATTGATACCATTGGTCATAGTTGAATAAGAATTTCATAAAAATCTATTTGTTTGATTTTCCACAACTAAAAAAAATATTTTGAAATATCCTTTAAAATGCTAAAATAGAATACTATAGAGTAGTATTAAATTTAAAAAAAAAAACACCTACTATTCAATTTCTTGTGAATTTATATCTAAAAAATCAACAGAAATTACACATTTCCACAAGGTATTAAATTTTCATGCCTTGGTGTATAGAAGACCTTCTGACCTGTATTAGGATTGTTGTTTTGATTTTCTGAGGTCATCATATGGCAATTGCAATTTTATATCAGGAATGTATCAGGAATGTATCAGGAATGTATCAGGAATATATCAGGAATATATCACGAAGGTGAGGAAATCTTCATCTTTTAGAATAATAGGGAATAACTCTAAAAAAAGTAGCTATTAAGATATTTAAAGAAAATAAGCACATTATAAATGTGTTTAAATAGAGTATAATCTATTTTATTCTTGAAAAGAATGAATAAAATATAGTAGTGTTCTAAAATAGTTGAACTACTCTGGGCTTCTGTACTTTTTGACAAACAGAAAACATGCATAATAACTGAAAGCACAGTTGTCCTATGAAAGAACACACAGATCGTAACAGGTATTTGACCCTAATTGAGCTGAACAGGAAGACAATTTTTAAAAAAGAATTCCAGATTCTGAAGAATCATGAGCTGAACACCAACCAGATACATTCCTGGTAGGAGTCCAGATTCTTTAGAACAAGAAAAGAAAGCTAAGTCAAGATACTGTAATATTCGTATGTATGTCTCTGCTAAAAATACCACATAATTAATTTTTCTCCATGCTTAGGTTTTTTGCCACCATGAATGTGTAATACTGAACCACTAGTAGATTATATATATATATGTGTAAAATTTATGGAGTAAATACAAATGTCAGTGTATTTATGGAGTTTTCAAGTTGAACATAGAATGTCTAGTATGACGACTGTATAGCTTTTGATTAATTACACTGCTCACCTTAACACATGAGGTAGTCAAAGTGCTATCACAATACTTAAGACAATTTCTATTCTATTCTATTCCATTCTATTCTATTCTATTCTATTCTATTCTATTCTATTCTATTCTATTCTATTCTATTCTATTCTATTCTATTCTATTCTATTCTATTCTATTCTATTCCATTCTATTCCATTCCATTCCATTCCATTCCATTCCATTCCATTCCATTCCATTCCATTCCATTCCATTGTATCCTCTCCTATCCTATTCTATCCTATCCTATCCTGTCCTGTCCTGTGTCCTGTCCTGTCCTGTCCTGTCATAGAATAGCTGAGGTTGAAGGAATGTCTGGGGGTTATCTGGTCCAATCTCCTTGCACAAAGCCATGTCAACAAGAGCAGGTGGCCCTTCTTAAAAGTGTGTGACAACTGTAAAGTTACACTTATAGGACTCCAGTCCACATTCAACACATCTACCAATAACATCTTCATAGCAGATTAGGAGTACATATACAAAGTCAAAGGAAAAATAATAGTCCCATCAAGTCTAAGGAAAATGTAGTACCATTCTACTTACTGTTCTTCAAGAGAGATTTAATTGGAAATATGCTTTAAAATACCCTGGGAGTTCCCAGGTTAAGTACCTATGCAGCTATGAAGCTATGGAGTTAAAATTCTCAATCAGGAATTTACTTCCTAATGACTTTGCTTTACCATCAATGACTGTGTTTCATCAGTGCAGTTGAGAGTGCCATTAAGGACAGGAGGAGAATATAATGTTCCTTCTAAATTATCTGTGAACTTAATTTAAAGCTGCTTTTTGCAACTCTTTTACTCTACTTACTGCATATAATGTTACATAATGAAACTACAGTAAAATTGATACAAGTATTGTGGGGAAACAAAAATATTTTTATTACCATAAGAATTAATTACATTTTTTTATATACCAGTATTTAAAATGGCTCTTGATCTCTTCACCTCAGGAAACCATTATAAGTATAATGCCTAATTATTCACTATAATCAATTACTGTAGGTTTTAAAAAATCCATATTAGTTTTTCTAACTTTTGTATGATAAAGTTCCTCTCTCAGCCAATCTCAGTTATTGCAGTTGCTCTTTTCTATAAAAGCAGCTGTGCCATGCTATTCTCAGTGACGTTTTCTGATTTTATTTTCTTTCTAGAAACGTCACAAACCCTGCTTGAACAGTATGTCATAGGCTTATGAGAACTGATGTTGGGGAAACTGATACTTCACACATAATAAGATATTTTAACCTGAGTATTTCACTCACCAAATGTGAAAAGTAAAAATATCTTGTGATAGACACGTCATCTACTCACAATTCAAAGGATCACACAAGTCTCAGAACAGTTGAGATGAAACAAATTATATTTGCACACATTTAAATATACCACAATTTTCTCGCATGCCTCTATCTAGTAAAAAATTGTACCACTATAGCATATGAATTTCAAACTGTATAAAATTAACAGCCAAGTAAAGCTGACTTGTGAATGAAATCTGAACCAACATTTCAATAATCAGTCATGACATTCCAATATTTTCACACAGCTAATATATTATCAAAATAAACTTTAATGCTTGTCTTATTGTCTTTTGTAATGGTCATATGATATTTTTGCAGCATCAACTGCTTCTGTGGAAAAGTGACATTATGAGTGCACTGAACTGTTTCAGCCTCTTTTAACATAATTTATTATGTGTACACCATCAGCACACCCTGCAAATATTAAGAAGTACTGCATAAGTCACCTTTGTACCAGCTTGGGAAATTCTGAAATAAGTCTAATAAAAAAAAAAAAAAAAAAAAAAAAAAAAAAAAAAAAAAAAAAAAAAAACAAAAAAAAAACAAAAAAAAAAAAAAAAAAAAAAAAAGTCAACAACAAACACACAAAAAACCCCAACAAACAAATAAACAGAAAACGAAAAAAAAAAAAATCACCATTATTTCTCAGGGACATAAAATTGCTCATCTTTTATAATTATTGGAAGAGAAAGAGATGAGCAACACACCAGTCTCTGGGAATCATGATGCACTAACATTACAGCAGCCTAGAAATACAAAAAAATCTTTCAGCAGATTATGTGGGATGAAAAAAATTACTGATCTCAGTGTTCTTCCACAATTGTATCATTTGAATTATTTACTAAGGTAACTAATGCAATTGCTTATGCCTGTACTCCCAGTAGATGCTCGGAATGCAGCTTGCCTCAAAGTCATTTCATGAAAGCCATGTTCACAGTAGTAAAACGTTTGGTGCACAGAACACAGTAAAATCTTAAATGCATAGTGATGCTACTAAACATGAATATAGGCAGTTGTGTATTTGTCTGCATTCTACATTATTGGAATCATGTCCCTCGGTTGTGACTAAATTTGACAAGTTTCCTTAAGGTAATTTACAAGCCAACTGATTCTGAATAATACATAAGACATTAAAACACCTGGTTCTGACTAAAAATGGAGAGTGGAAAAGTACCTGAAGAATACCTTTGTCAAGCCTTCTTCTTGAAACAGACCACTTCAGGAGAAACCCCAAATAAAATCACTGTCAAAGATTTTTATTTTTATGATTTTTAACTTTATGGAATACTTACAATACATATTCATCAAATTACTGTAAGTTCAAGAACAGCTTACAATTCCTAGAAAATTGAGAAATCATGAGAAAGAAAGAGCTTTACAGTCATTTTCCCTCTAGAAGACAAGATAATTTTTCTATTCTTGACAGCATATTGGCAAGATGCTGTCATTGTGGGTGCTGCAGTGAGGCCTCTGTGGATAGACATCATGGTCTGTCTCATTCTAGCCACAGCTGGTTCCAGCTGGCTCCAGTAAATCCACCAAGGACACAAGTAAGCCCATCAGTTACATGTGGTGCCCTTCCAAAAATATGTGCAAAAAGGTTAAAAAGTGCCAGATATAGAAAGAGCAAAGAGAATGAGAGAGACCAGAGGGAATACCCAAGTCAAAGCAGGAAGGGGAAGAACACCATGCTGGAGAAGATCTCCATATTGCAACCCATGGAAGACTTGTCTGTACCCAAGAGCAGTTGGGTATTTCTGAGATAACTGCAGAATTTAGAGGGGAACAGAGGATGTGTGAGGAGCAGAGGAGAGGCAGAAAGAAACTACAGTATACTAACTTTAAATCCCACCAGCTACATCCCCCTGAACCACCTGGTGAGGACAATGCAGGATTAATGATCAACTTGAGGTAAGGGGAGAAAAAGGGATTGTTTTAAGGATTTTTCTCTCTGTTTCTCATGAGTAATTACTTATTTATTTTAATTGGCAATAATTTAAGATTTTTTTTTTTCCAAGAGGAGTCTGTTTTGCTAACACCTATTTCCTTGTCTGGTGAGAGCCATCTAGAGAAGGTGCCCCTTTGGACCTTTTGTTTGCCAACAGAGAAGCACTAGTGGGTGATGTAATGGTTAGAGGCTGTATTTTGCACAGCAGTCATGAAATTACAGTTTAAAATCCTGTTAAAGTAATGGGGGGACCAGCAGAAATACCACTTTGGACTTCCAGAGGGAAGAATTCGACTTTGCCCTGAAGGGCAAAGGAGTCCAGGATATCTAGACACTCTTTAAGAAAAACCAGAAAGAGTATGTGGGGAGCTACTAGCCTGTCATTTTGGCCTCAAAGCCAAGGAAATTATGGGACAGGTCATCTTCAGTGCCATCACACAGCACATATGGGGCAACCAGGTGGTCAGGCCCAGCCAGTACAGGTGAATGAAAGGCAGGTCCTGCCTGACCAACCTGATCTGCTTTTATGACATGTACCTGTCTGGATGAGGAAAAGGCTGTCAATGTTGTTTACTTGGACTTTAATAAAGCCATTGACACAACTTTCCACAGCATTATTTTGGAAAAACTGGTTTAATCCTATGGTTTAGATGGATGTATTCCTGGAAAAATTCTGGCTGGGCCCAGAGAGTGGTGGAGTTACATCCAGTTGGTGGCTGGTCAAACTAGTGTTCCCCAGGGCTCAGTGCAGGGACCAATCCTGTTTAATACCTTTATTAATTGTTTGAGTGAGGATCTCAAGTCAGCAGGTTCACAGATGACACCAGCACTCAGCAAGTTCACAGATGAAACCAAGCTGGAGGACAATGTTGATCTGCTGGAGTATAGGAAGGGTCTTCAAATGGTTCTGGACAGTCTGGGTTTATGTGTCAAGGCCGGTTGTAGAGTTTCAATGAATTAAAATGCTGGGTCCTGTACTTCAGTCCCAACAACCCCATCTAATACTGCAGGCTTGTGGAAGTGTTGCTGAAAAGCTGCCCAGCAGAGAAGGACCTGGGGGTGCTGGTCAACAGCCAGCTGACTGTGAGCCATCAGTGTTTCCAGATGGCCATTTTTACCCTGGCTAGTATCAGAAATAGTGTGACCACCAGGATCAGTGAAGGGATAGTCCCCTGTATGCCATACTAGAGAGGCTGCACTTCTAGTCTTGTCAGTACAAGAAAGACATTCAGGTACTGGAGGGTGCCCAGAGAAGGGCAGTGAATCTAGTGAAGGGTCTGGAATGCAAGTCCTATGAGGAACATCTGAGAGAGCTGGAGGGTTTCAGCAAAGAAAGAGAAGAAGGCTCAAGGGAGACATTATTGATCTCTACAGCTACCAGAAAAACGGATGTGGCGAGTTGGGAATCAGGCTCTCTTCCCAGTTAACCAGTGACAGCTACATGGGAAACAGCCTCAATCTGTACCAAAGGAGGTTCAGGCTGGATATTGGGAAAAATGTCTTCACTGAAAGAGCAATGAACAGGCTCCTTACGGAAGTGGTGAAGCCACTCCACACAGAAGTGTTGAAAAAATGAGTAGGAGTCACATTTAGTGCCATGATTTAGTAGATATGATGGTATTCAACCCAAGGTTAGACTGAATGATCTTGAAGGCCTTTTCCAACCTTAATGATTCTATGAATCATTGAAATCTGAGATTTTAATTGGTGTTCTGTTCTGAAAGCTTTCTCTTCCATATTAGAGTAAAATTCAAATATTTTAATTTCATTTATGAACAACAAAGAAATGAAGTGAATAAACATTTTTACATTTACAACATTTACTTGATGAAAAAAATAACTACACAATCATATTCTTCTATCAAGACAATATTTAATCATCTTGGCATTTTTTCACACTTTCTGGGGTCTTCTCCACATATTTCCTATTCATCTTTAACATATTTCCCAACTAAAAAAATCATTAAAATTAACATGTTTCCATCAGACTTTCCTCATGAATAGTGGGGCATTTTATGTTATTTTACTGTTTAATAAGAGAGAAAAAGTGCATCACACACATCCAACGCAAAAACCTCAAAATCAAGACCACTAAATTAAATCAAAATGCTAGAATTTTTATTTCTTCCAATATCAATGAGTTTTGGGCTTGTTCATGGACCAGTGGTATTATTTGGGTTTATCATTATCAAATATACATTTATTTATTTTTATTCTGTTCTTGAACTACTTGATATTAAAATCCCCTGAAAGCATTGACCAAATTACTTTGGAAAACGATTATAACTTTCTCCTCTGAAAATACAAATGTCATCTCATATGCCTTTTCTTAAGAAAACCCTTTTGCTAAACACCTATATTAAGTTGTGCTGGTTTCGCACATTTTGACATTTGGTGAGGGGGGAAGAAGCCACTCACAGAAATTATTTTTCTGAGAGGATCTGGTGAAAGCTTCCTCCATGTCTGACAAAAACCACCAATTAGTGGTTTCAGTTTCTGGCCTTTGGAAAGGGAAATTCTTCATGCCCCTGGCATGGTGGCTGGGCAGGGGAGGGGAGGTCGTGTGCCCTGGCTGGGGCTGGGCAGGCTGTGGCTGCTGACATCTCACTGACATTGATCCCTGCCCAGGCCAAACCAGGATCTGCCAGGACCCAGGAACAGCTAAGGGCTCCAGAGCCCCATCAGCTGCCAGGCAGGAGGAGGCAGAGGGAAGGCCATCAGCTCTGCAGCTGGGATTGAACACAGCAAAAGCCAGAAAACAGCTGTCCGGCCAGAGCAGCCACCTCCGTTCTGGCAGGGCCCCTTGAAAATCCTGGCACAGCCCCCCCAGTGCAGCCATCAAAGAATTCTCCACCATAAACAGCTCTAGTCCCTTGGCAGGGGTCACATGTGCAGGACTATCTGCGGGCCTTGGGTGAGATATTAACTCTTTCACTGCGTAGATGAGAGCTGCAAACATCAATTGTCTCTCTAGTGAAAGAAAAGGACAGAGTGAAAAAATGTGGAGAAGCAACATGAAGGCACCAAGGTCAGTAAGGAAGGAGTCAGGTCCAGATAGGAGGGGATGAGGAGTTGCCTTATTGCTGGGCTGAAATTCTCTTGTGAGAATTTCTCTTGTGAGAATATAGCCATATTGAAGATGTGATTGATACATCAGACTCTTTTTCCCTGTAACTCATAGAAAAGCATGGGGGGAGAAGCATTTAAATTGTAGACATGAGCAAAGGTATCCATGCTGAACAAGTCAATGTTGACCTAGCTGTGATGATCTCAGAGATAGATGGAGAGAACCTTTGCTTCTGAACAGCTCATCCTTAGGAGTGTACCCCTTTAGCCAAAGACTGAGCCCTCGATAACAGTTGTGGGGAAACTGCAAGTTGAGGGGAGGGACTTTTACACAGTGGTCAGATTTCCCTTCTGCTGGGCAACTGATTCACTGTGACATTGAAGCCATGAGAGAACTGTTTTCTTGTGGAGAAGTCTCCATAGCATGGCAAGAGAGACTCCTTTTCCTAAGTGAACTGAAGAAAGGTTATTCTAGAGGCAATTGAATGAATTGTTTCTGCATCAGTGGGAAAGAAAATAGGGTGTGGAGTGGAGAAAGAGTGTTCTGAAAGTTTTATTCTGATTCTTATTATTCTTTTAATTCTCTTAATAAAGGTTTCCTTTATACACTTTAAAGTTTGAAACTGTTTTGCCTCCCTCCTAATCCTATCTCACAGCAGGAAATGTGTAAATAGTCCTAGTGGGTGCACTGGCATTTTGGAAAGCACTAAACCCACCATATAAATTGGAAAATTAGGGATCAAAGAAAATAGATAAATTAAGTTTTTCCCTTTGCTGTTGACACACCCAAAAAAGCAAAGCAGAACTGAAAAAATAAAAGAAAACCAAAATGGCTCAGGTTATCGATAATATAAGAATACTTGATGAAATAGCAAGGGTTGTCCTGAGGCATAAATGTTGTAAAATGCACTTTTACAAGTTTAGTAGATTATACAGGTGGACAATAATAATTCCAACAGTCAGAAGTCCTGGATAAAATATTACCATTCAGGTATGGTGATAAGTCAGAGGAAGCAACAGAAATTAAAGTGTTTGTTAGGTTTGGAGGATTTTCAAAACACAAACTTAGCAGAAATTATCTAGTACCTTTATATTTTTTTATGTCAAACTCATCACAGATGCCAGGAAGATGATAATGCAACATAAAGAAAGGAAGAAATTATTTTTTCAACAAAATTACTAATCATTTATTTACTTGTCCAAAGGTTTTAGTTATGTCCAAATTGATATAAATGAAAGAAGGTTGCCTGCTACTGAAAATGTTTTTTAAAAATTTCTAAATAATGTAAGATTGTGTAGCATTTTTATTATTGTCACTAATATAAGAAAAATATCTGATTTGTACAACATATCTTTCTGCAAATAAAATACCCAAAAAAGCATTTTTCTTTAAGGTTCTAGTATTTAAGGAAGTAGTAAAGTCTAGCAAGGATAATAGGTTAAAATTCATCATCAGTTCTTTCCTGTCTGCAAATCTCTCTGTTTCAGAGTTCACATAGTGTATTTATTGACATCAGAGAAAAAGGCTTAAGATCCATTTTATCAAAGTAATTAAGCTTATCTCTTATTCTAATATCAGTCATCAAATAATCCTAATGATACTATTTAAATGTTTTAATTTTTTTATCTTTATTCATGAACTGGTTTATATTGTCATGTAAAACTAAAGTTCTGGAACTCCTTGGTTTCATGTATAAATAGCTAATTAATTTGAGTTATATATGGAGAATGATCTCCCCCAAAATGCCACATCTTAGAATTTAATATTTAATTTTCTCTTAGGAAGAAAAAAAAATAATTGCTGAAGTGTGAAGCCAAGTCTAATCCAGCAGCAGCTTTGAGTAATCCCTGAACCCTTTGTTTAAACTAAAGTAAAAATTTCAGGGATGGGTGAGAAAACAAAATAAATGAAAACTAACATTCATCAGCCGAGTTGCGAATGCAAAGTACACTACAAATCTTTTTAATTGGATGTGCAGAAAAGTGATTCAAAAGCTAATGTTGATAATAAATGCATTGTATAGTAGATAGCAATTTCAAGAGGAAAAGCTCTTTAACCAATACCTGCTGTCCCAAGGTTGAAACTCTCTTTTGTATTAAAAAGGGAATTTAGTGGCAAGTAATACATCCACTTTCCATTCAAAATAAAGCTTACAGTGCAGAGGTGAGTTCTTTTCTCCAGAATGTGGTATCTCTTATTATGAATTAAGTATGAATTTAGAGTTTGAAATTCCTGAAATGTTGCTTTTTAAACCAAATATTAATTTATGTGTTTATTAATTTATGAATTTAATTCAAATGACTAATTAAAATCTCTGCATCCAAATTTTTCGGTGTAACAGGAAGGATTTTGTGAATATCTTAATGCATAAGTGATACACTCTCCATTTATACTTCAATGCCTTGCCGTATAATTACACAGATATTCATACACACCAAGTTTCCTGTCTTTCAAACTTTATATTTTCCTGTAACACAAGGAAACAGGATTTGAATATTAGTGTGCTGGGGACACGTGAAGCAGGGAGGGGGAGGGGAGCCCGGCTTACAAGAGATGCTTTTGAGAAGCACATGGCTTAAAACAAAAGAACAGTCCCTTCTCTGGGAGCCTCCCCTGAGGCTGCGAGGACCAATCAGAGACCTGGGTGGGTGATTGACAGCTCAGGAAACCAATTAGAAGGCTGTTTTGCATTCAGAAATCACAGGGAAGAAGAGTTAGAGGGGTCTTTTTGCCTTCCGGTTGGGGAGGTGAACAGATCTAGGGCCCCGGCCCCGGCCCCGGCCCCGGCCCCGGCCCTGGGAAGGCCCGGGGAAGGCCTCGGGGTGGACCTGGCCCAGCCCCAGCTGGGCTCAGCGAGGGCTGCGGCTCGGCCCCCCCGGTTCCTGCTCGGCCCGGATTTTCCTCTCCATGCAGCATGGCCGAGCTGGGGATGGGAGAGCTACCGAAACGCCAAGCACCCGGCAGAAGGAGGTCCAGCCGTCTCCATGCGGTTCCCTTTGTGCCCACGTTTTCTCCCAGCATGGCTTCAGCCTGGCTCTTTACCGTTTGGATACAAGTTTAACTCTTAGTGCCTGGATGAGACTTTGGATCTCCTGAGCTCCCCAGAATGAAAGGCATAAAGCAAGAAGAATTACAGAAGTCAGCAGAATGAAGACCAAGTTCTCATAAAAGGAGAGATGGAAAAGTCGCCACTGATAAGTAGCTTAAAACCTTTTTTTTTTTTTTTTTTTTTTTTGTGGGTTTTAGAGGATTGTGACTTTACTTAAATTCCTTTAAACTGTGGAATATACTTGGGGAGGTTAAGTGCCTGAGATGAAGACTTTTTTTTATTGCCTTGAGAAATGGAGCTCTCTGTCTTTGGGACTAGAATATTGGACAGAGATATTTGGTGAAGAATGAGATAAAGAGACTTTTTGTGTTCTCAGCAGCCTGCCTTTAAAATGACACCCCATGTGTTTCAGCAACCCATATACAGCTCTTAAGGACTGTGAGAATGGGAGGAAGAAAATCATAATTTGTAGGTTTCCAGGTGGATGCAAGTTATGAGAGTGAGACACCCTCTAAGCCTAAACTAAAAGAAGGGACTTTTCTCTCTGGAGTAAACTGAAATGATTATTTAAGTAGATAATTGACTGGAGTGTTCTCTGTATGTTGCTGGTATGAGGAAAGGGGGACGAGGGAATAATCTGGAAATCTTATTCTGAACTGTTTTGTGTTTATTAATAAATTTCTTCTAATACCCTTTTAAGTTTTAAGCCTGCATTGTCTTTACTCCTAAATTTGATCCCCAAGAGAAATTAAATATATTAAAATTTATAAAAATCTTGTGTCATTTTTAAGCACTTAAATACCTGCAGGAGAAAGGTACACTAAAAAACAAAAACAAAACACAAACAAAAAGACCCCCCACAATTAATCAAAAGAGAAAATCAATCCAGAGATCAAGACTTCAATATTTTTTAAAAATAAATTTCTGAGAAATGTAAATGCATTAGGCTATTAGGCTTTTCCTGAAAACACAAATGTTGTATTACTCCATAGGGAACGTAAAAAATTAATCCAAATGAAAAACCAAAAAGCTAGCGAGTTCTGAAACTACAGTAGGAAAATTCAAATTTGAGAGGAGGTAAATTGTATTCCATCTGAATGTCACAAACCATATTTGATCTAGAACGCACTCCAAATGCTTTCTGCTATATCTGTCTTCATATTGAATAGTTAGTCTAATACTATTGTCCTGAATGTTATAGTTAGAAATTATGTTTAAGATCTTTGAGTGCAGCCATTAATTCAGCACTACCAAGTATTCTACTAAATCATCTCTATGAGAGCCACATCTACATATCTCTTATGTACCTCCTTTATATTATTGCCTCTTTTTGTTGAGACAAGATTGTTTTGTCTCTCCTATAATTTGCAGCTGGGTCATACAGATTTGTACTTTGTTACAAAACTTCATAAATGGCCACTACTAACCAAGGAGAAGAGCTAGAGTGCAAAATACTGATGTACAATAGTAAATGTTTATTCTTGCACATGAAGTGTACCAGCAGTGCTGGGGCATCCTGAATGTGATTTTATATCATATTTGAATAACCTTTGAAGGTTCACAGACAGTGCGATTTGATTAATCCGTAACACCACATTACTCACTACAAATTATAGAAAAATCTGAAAGTAATTACATTTTTTCCCAGATTTCTCACAACTTGTCTAGTGATCCAGATGTGCAAGGAGATGGATTTTCCATAGTTGCTTATTTGTTGTACCAGAAAACATTGAGCCCTCCACCAAAGAAAGATATGCTAGAGGGACTGGGATGCTGGTTTATCTTGGCTGTCCAAGGGTGTCATTATCCTTCACAGACAGCTCTAAGCTTCCAAGAAGAAAGGTCCTTATTTCATGGGCTAGGTTGTTATTTAATATTTTTTCTTTAAGCACTGACAATATCTAAGTCTTCAAGTACATAAGTCTTCAGTAAATTCCATTAGCTCATTACCTTGCATTGCACTGCAATACACATTCATAATATAAAGACTAATTGATACAATAGCTAGGGAAGGAAATTTCTTGATTTGCAACAATGGAAGTTGCTGCAATGTTTATAATATAATGTTTGTAACTTGAACATTTATTTTGAAGAAAGGCTATTGCTATTGACTGCTATCTCAAATGAAACTTCCCCAAATTCTAAGATTTTAGATAGGACTCTGCTGGAGTGTCACTACATATGGTTAGACAGCTTTCTGATCAAGGAAGCTGAAGGGGTGTCTTTTGTTGCTCCTTGATTTACATAAAGAAATCTGCACCTCATTAGTAAAGATCATCTACTTGAAAACAAAACTTGCCAGATCTGGATACAAAATGATGGAAATTATGCCAATGTATATGCATGATCATGCAATGTGCTTGAACTAATCAGTCATAGCTGCATATGAAATGGAACATGAAATAGCCTGGGCTTTGTTAACAGTATATG
This sequence comes from Muscicapa striata striata, assembly GCA_030060385.1. NCBI lineage: Eukaryota > Metazoa > Chordata > Aves > Passeriformes > Muscicapidae > Muscicapa > Muscicapa striata. Next base: position 2,820,295 of record JAREIS010000070.1, read on the forward strand.
TTAAATTATAATAGCATGAATAAAACAATTTATGCAAATAAACATTTAATGAAAATAATTATAGTTGAAATTACTGCAGTTTTGCAAAGATACATTCATTGGAAAGATGTTTAAGATACTAAATGAACCAGCAATGTCTTTTTAGTATGTGTGTCTAGTTAAAGAAATACAATATTTCTTTATATATACAAATACTGCAAAATTCTAGGTGAATTTTTTGCTAAATGTAGCTCTGTTCAGTGCAAACAAAGGATTCAGAATAAATACTGATTCTCTTTTTCAACTTCTTTCCATCAAAGAAAGGAACACTGACTTTTACTCTTAGACTATGTGGGATACTTCCATTCCATGTAGTGCTTTTGAAAAAATTCAGAAAAATTTAGTCTGAATAAGTAAAGTCAATTTAAGTACTATAAACTCTGTAGACATTTTTAGAAAGTGCACCTGCATTGGTTATATTGTTGTGCAAATTGCATTGAAGTGTGTCAATCAAATCTGGCACAATACAAGTTCCATGTAGAAATACCATTTTACACCCTCATATGAACAGAAGTTTTTAAATCCTGTTTATATATGTAGGAATAATGCACATAGAGAATTCTCACTCTATAGAACATTAATCTTACAAATTTTGAACCAGACCAGAACTAGAGACAAAAATGTACAGGCCCATCTAAGTACCAAATCCAACTTATTGGTTGTAGTTTTTCACATTTCTGAAATGTCATTCATAGTAAAACACTTCTCATTTGTAATTTGTAAGATTATCAAAGAAAAGACAATGTATTTGCATGGATCACCAGTCAAATTCAGGTCAATATAATTACTCAAAATGGCATCTTTCTAAATCATCTGAGCAGCATTCATGTGACATTTGGTGTCCCATATGTTAGTGGTTTTGAGGGTACTAGAGGATTTTTGTTTGATTGTTTTTTGGGTTTTTTTTATAAATTTATAATGGTTTGGTGCTGATTTTAGGTGATATACACTGTTGTGTTATTGGTATTGCAATCACAATGCCTACACAGCATGAAGCATGCTGGCACCAGCTTGGGCTCACCTTTTCTGCGAGGAAGGAGAGTCTTTGCTCAGAAACCAGGAGGGATCACTGGAAGAGATTAAAACTAGATGTGATGGGGAAGGGGGGAATGATCAGGCTTATCCCTGGCAAGCTGTGGGATGATACACAAAGATTGAAGGGACAGGGTGCTGGAAGGGATCTCTGTGGGTGACTGTGGGATGAACTAGCCAGACTGGAATACACTTGCAGTCTTTAGAGAGGTGACAAAAAGGCCCCTGAGGTAACAGAGCCCAACAGGGAAACAGCTTGACAGTAAAAAGTGACAGCAAAACTTCAGACATGCTGTGTCTTCCACTCCAGACATAAGGAGTTGTTCAGGGAACAAATGATTAAAGTCCCCTGGGAAAATCTTCTGGAGTGCATCAGTGCTGGCCACTTCTTAAACATCATCTCCTAAGGCACATTAGCAGGCAATTTAAGAATGTTACAACTAAGCTGATAAGGCAGTAGGCCAGCATGGTTGAACAGGGTTCTTCATTTTGAAATATGGAAAAAAATGAAGGTATATGGCAAGGTCAGGTGGCATGAGAAAAGTATTGAGGGAGACTGGAAAAAATATGGAGTTTTACAAGGGCATACAGCGATAGTTACAAGGATGAATGTCTTCAAAATGAAAGAAAGTAGGTTTAGATCGGATACTGGGAAGAAATTCTTTCCTGTTGGCCAGAGAAGTTGTGGATGTCCCCTCCCTGGAGGTGCTCAAGGCCAAGATGGATGGAGCTGGGAGTAACCCGGTCTAGTGGAAACTGTTTGTGACTACAGAGGATTTAGAACTAGATGATATTTTAGGTTCCTTCCAGCCCAAGCAATCTTATAATTCCATGATTCTATGAATTTTAACTTCAACCAAAATTCTTCTTGGTTTTTGCAATATTAGTTTTTATAATTTTGTTATATTTTCCATAATTTTAATGTTGCCATTATTTTTACTTTTTAAAAATCAGAGTCTGAAAGTTTTTCTGGTTTAGGAAGCAGCAACAAAAACCAGCTCGAAAGATATTCCACTTAGAGTATGATAAGAGAAGTATTTGAACAAAAGTGGGTTTTTGTTTGTTAGCTTGTTTGTTTTATGGGGTTGTTTGCTTTTTGGGCTTGTTTGGGTTTTTTGTTTGCTTATTTTAAGGCTTTTCCCTCTCTTTTTTCTTATGGAGATGACATGTTTCTTTTTCCTTTTCCTTAAAATTTAGTCAAAACACTGCATGAATTCAAGGTCAATATTCCTTGTTTAATACTTGTTGCATATATGACATTTATGAAAGTTTATATAAGAGGTCTAGATAGTCTACTGTGTTAAACAACTCTTAACAGTTTCAATCAATTGAAACTGTACAGTTTCAATCTTTCTGTACTGTTCATTACAAATGAAGTCTTTACATAAAATCGTAGCCAAATAACTTTTATATTGAGCTACAATTTGTGTTCATAAGTACCACACTGTGATGATAGGCATACTCATCTGTGAACAGCAATCAACTAGAATAATCTACACTAGCTCTGTGATGGCTCATATCAAATTTGTCTTGTGGAGAAACACCTTAGTCACAGTGAAGGACCACAGCAGAACCATAAATTTAGTTTAACATTGACTTCTGCAATGTCTGACAATCTGACAATCTGCTGCATCAAAACAGTGTGTGATATCAGATTTCAAGCCTTCCAATTTTTTGTGTGCCACACAATTTTTGTATGTCATATTTGGTGCCCTCCTCAAAGCCTTTACCAAGTCAAAAATTGCATCACTATACCCTTCTTTTCAGTTAGGCCTATTTCCTCTGTTTTTATACGAGAAATATGAAAGACAGAATAAAAAGTTCAGTGAAATCCTGTATCAATAGTAGTTCCATTAGTTTAGACTTGTTTTGGGGGACTTTGGCCTGACATAGAAAAAGTAGTTTTGCAAGGGTCATATGCCCTGTCTTCTCAAAAGAGCACACCATCCCCCTTTTCTCTCGAAAGTCAAAATTAGCATAATCTTGTTTGTGTTTCTGAAAACTTACCATCTACACAGTATTTAATGTCAACGGCTGTAAAACTACCACTCTGTGATGATTACTGTTTTTCTTTCTTCACAGTTATGACTCTTACTCCGTGTGTGAGCCTTTGCTTCATTTAGTCTTCCAAATGGATAAAAAAATTGGTCTGGCATTTGCAGTTAAAGGTAATAATCATCTCTCTGGAAAGCTGAGGCAATTTGTAGAATGAAATGTCTCAGGCTTGTTAGTTCTAACAAGAGAAAATGAGTCAGGACAGATTTCTTTTCTTGCTTTTCTTTTAGATCCTGAATAAAGTCTTAGATTTAATATTGTTCTTATTTGGAAACATGTAAAGTTGACAGTTTCCTGGACTGTTCAGAAAAGGTATTTTTATGGTAAGTACAGATAATCACACAAAGTGCAGCATTTTAGAACAAGATTAAGTCTATTGCCTGGCTCTTTAGGCCTTATAGAAATTTTATTTCAGATGTTTCATTAGCTGAGCTCTAACAGCTCTGCAGGACACTCAGAATTTTAAAACTACTTAAATGATCAGAAATGCATAAAGAGAAGATTCACTGCAGTTTGTAAGAAACAAGAGCATACCACCAATTAGGATGGTAGAAATGAAAATATAAAAGTTGCATATTAATTACTACTGATACATTGCAGAGTTATATTTCCCTGTAAAAAACATGCTGAGGCAAATTGTTTGTTTTGTTCTTCTAAACAACCAATTGCCAACATACTCTTTCTTCTACCTGACAAACTGTATCTTTAATTCTATAGTTCTTTAATCTATTTGATAAATCAGTACTTTGATTATAAGGATAAAATTATATAAGAGCCCAAATAAACCTCACCATATTTGCCTCACTCTTTTAAAAAGTCCTTGAAACTTTGTTATTGTATAAATGTAACAAGATTTTCATAAGTGAAATGGCTGAAATGGAAGAAAAGTAAAATGCTATGAGATGTCTCAAACCTTCAGCTCTAGAGAATAAGAAACATATTGGGGGTGTATTTCCACCATCATAGTCCTTATTCTAATGGTACTGCTAATTTATTATCTCATTTGAGCTAGTCCTCTTAACAGCGACTCAGATACTGATTAACTTGCTTTCGTCTTTCTATTGCTTAGATATAATTTGGCATATATTAAAGGCAAATTGAATATAACTCAGCAGTGCCCTGGCAGCCAGGAGAGCCAGCCCTCTCCTAGGGTGTATCAGGCATTGTCAGCAGGGCAAGGGAGGGGATTTCCCCTCTTTACACCTCACCTCGAGTCCTGTGAATAGTAGAATGGGCCTGAATATAAGAAGGATATAAAGGTACTAAAGTGTGTCCAGAGAATTGTGCCCAAGATGATGGCAGGTCTTGAGGGCAAAACTTTATTAGAAGATGCTGAGGGCACTTGATTTGTTCATCTTGAAGAGAAAGCTGAGGGATGATCCTTTTAGAGTTACTGGAAACAAAACTACTACTGTGAAAGTTATGGATATTTCACTATATTGAATCCAAGGTAAGTTGTTTTCCCCCAGTTCTAAGCAGACAGGTATTCACTAAAATTACATATTACTCAAACTGGCTTTGCAAACCCAGAAGAGACAAGCTAAGAATAAAGTTTAAAAGTAGATTGCATGTGCTAATATGTTTAGATAAGAGCATGAAATTAGAGATGTTTGGTTATTTGGCTGCAAAGCAACAAGGTTTATTAATAAGAACACTTTCCTGTGTCTCCTTTCAAATGGGAGAATTCCAACACCAATATCCAGATTAACTGTCAAACAGGAAATAATATTACAGATATTCCATATAACTTGATCACACAATTGGCGATATTCAGTGGCAAAGAGGTGAAGGTACATGATCTTTTCCTCAAATCACTTAATACCTTATGCACAGTAAGAGCAAGGCTCCCTCTGCCTCCTGGCTTTTTTCCATGCTGTTTGTCTTTCCACACATATTTTTTGTATTCTGCTGTATCCCACTATTTCTAAATCTAATCTAATCTAATCTAATCTAATCTAATCTAATCTAATCTAATCTAATCTAATCTTTCTCTTCAAACCAGTCTTATTTTCAGGGTTCTTGTTCAAAGAAGTAAATTGTGATGTGCAAAAGAGTGTAATGTATCTAAAGATAAAAACTCAATGTTCCTATGGAGCCAAAGTATTTCATAATTTTAATATCAAGACAGAGCATATTCTTCTTTATTAGTTTCTAGTATGTTAATGTCATTGTTCTATTTTTCCTGGAGTACTGTGGACATGAATAGGTGCTACACAGTAAAAAAAAAAATTTAAATGTTGGGAAAAAAAAAACTACTGGCAACAAAAAAAAAATTAGTTTTTCGGACAAGATTCACCTTGTACTGTTTTGAGCAGGAGAAAAGGAATTCAGAGGTTTAGTAGTATTTTGTGCTTTGGGACTTTTTCAAATTTTTCTCCTAAGTCATTATAAATAACCATGCACTTCTCATCTTAAACTGGAAGAAATACAACTGTATTCAGATGTTTCAACAAATATTCCAACAAAAAGATAGCTAAAGCTCCATGTTTTTAAAACAAGCACCTATCCCTGCAGGTTGTTGATGGATTTGCTCTGCTTTTGAAGGGGGGTAGAGAAGCATTTATGGGGTTCATTCCATGAATGAAAGGTGCAGCTTTAAAACTACAGAGTTTTCATGGTCATGTAAGTATACTTCATATATGTTAAAACCATGACATTATATAATAGATTTTTCCCATTGAAGAAATCCTCTTTGGTGAGTAAACAAATTTAAGGACATATTGAGGTGGAAAGTAAGAGGGATAGACAGATCAACCATTAAGGATTAGGTTAATTCTAGAATTGCTCTATACTTACATAAATTATTCCATGCTTCTCAAATAAGATAAGATTTCTTTTACCTCAAAACAATTTTTAAATTCTTCAAAATACAGAACCTTTCCAACACCAAGGAAAACAGTGACTGAAGGATCTGTACTAATATAACTAATATACCTACTTATGGCTCAAAAAATGTTATACCTCTGAGAATTGTTTGGTAATATTATAGGCCATTTACGGTTTTGGTTCCTCTATAGCATAATAGTCCTTTCATGGGAAGAAAAAAACCCTTTTTATTTCTTCACTCCAGTGTCTCATATTTCTTTTTTCTATTCATTTTAAAATCCCTTTTTGGGCTATATACAAGTCTCAGGTGAATTGTTTGGCCTTCTAAAAAAGCAGTCTTTCTTCTGATTGAGTTTCATGTGCTTACTCTCTATGAAAATCTTAACACTCTTTTTATATTCCATTTAAGCTTATGTAAATTTTTTCAAAATGTTTTCTACTTATTTTAAGGAAAACCTTTCAATTATGTTTATTGCATGCGCAGCCTGGGACCATCCAAGGACCTTCCACCCTTGTCAGACCGTGGGGCCCAGCACTGCACACAGGACTCAGGGTGAGGCTGCACCACGGCTGAATCCAGCAGGATGATCCCAATCACCGCTGGTGATGCTGTGCCTGATGCACCCCGGGATGGGGTTTGCCCTCCTGGCTGCCCAGCACACACTGTTGATCATCCTGAGCTGCTGCCAGCCAGCACCCCAGATCCCACTTCCAGGGCTGCTCTACACACACTCCTCTCCCTGCTTATACTTGTGCCTGGTGTTACTCCCAATCCCAGGGGCAAAATTTGGCATGAATTGATATTCATGCCATTGATAATTGCCCAATGCTACAGTGTATGCAGATCCCTCTGCATAAAGAAAAACAAGAGAAGGCGTCTTCAACAACACCTCTCAGTTTGGATTGTCAGCACACCTTCTAATGGTGCATTCAAGTCCTGCATCCACATACATTGGTAAACATTGGTTGACCCAAACTGGTGCTATAATGAATTCATGAGGAACACCACGGGTGATCACTCACCAGGCAGATGTAGCCACACACAATAAAACCCCTGAAGTTCTGACATTCATCCAGTACACTGTGAACCTGATAATCACAACAGTTTATCCAGAAAGAGACTGTGAGGGACAGTATCAGAAGCAGTATTGAAACCAAGAAAAGCTGCAATTACTGCTTTCTCTTCATCCACCAGGTGAGAGATCTTGTTGTAGAAGGATATTAAATTATTTAAGTAGGACCTTCCCCTTCCTGTGCCTGGGGGTTGCATTGCTCTTTAAATGCCTTTCAGTAGTTTCCACCATGAACTCTTCCATCATTTTTCCAAGTACAAAGGTCGGATGAACAGATGTGTAGTTTCCTGAGTCTTCCTTCATGACCTTCTTGTAAATTGAATAACATTGGCCAGATTTTGCCCAGCAAGGACCTCCCCCAACTCCTCAGACCTTTGATAAATGACCATGGGGTTCCTGCTATAGTATCTACTAGATCCTTCGGTACTCCAGAATGAATCTCACCAGGTACCATGGATTTATGAACTGATACAACTTACAATTTCAGTGTCTGCAAATGGAAAGTCACTGCTTCCAGAAGTCTCCCAGCTCAGAGGAATGGGCAGGTAAAGATCTATCAGTATTATTAAAGAATGAGACAAAGAAGGCACAAAATGCCTCCACTTTTTTTTTTTTTTTCATTCGTCCTTGTCAACCATATTAATCCGATACCAGTTTAGTATTTTCCTTAGACCTTCCCTTGCTATTAAATAGGGAACTCTCTCAAAGTATAGATTAATGATAAAGCTTACTATTTGCTTGTTTTGATTTACTTTCAAAATAAATTTAGGAAGCCAAAAAATGCATGTTTGCTGGACTGTTTGGGTCTGTCAGAGGAAATGTGGCAAAAGTTACAAAAGCAGTTCAGGTTAATTCTGTCATTATTAATTGTTAGTTGAGGCTAACACAAGGTTTTCTGCAAATGTGAGAATGGAATGGCACAGTCTGGGGTGTGCATAGCCCCACACCCAGAGGAAAATAAAATCAGAGAAAAATACCTCACAAAGAAGATATTGTTTTGGGTTAGCTTGCATAAGGGTGAATGTGGATTCTTCCTGAGCCTGAGCAATGTGGTACTAACCCAGGAGACTGCCTGAGTGAGGCTGTTTTCATGAGTCATGGAGTCTCCAGAAATATCCCATGCCTTGCAGCCAAGCTCCCCCCAGGACAGACCTCTGTCCCTCTGTGCAGCCCCAGAGTGGTGGTGCCTGGCCTGCCTTTGCAGCTTTCTGCCTGCCCTCAGAGCCTCTCCATGTTCTGCTTCTCCCACCTGTTCCAGCTGCATGCCTGGGGCCATCTGGAGCCAGCCCTGGCCTTGGCATGGGGAGCTGGGCCCTCCTTTGTGTCTTGGCAGCAACTCCTGATCCAAACCCAGCAGCTGCCCTCTGTCCCTCTGCTCATTTTCATGGCCAGCTTGGCTGCAGAGGTCACTTGTGTCAGAGGAAGGTGAGGAGCTCTGGGGAGCCCAAAGGAAAAGAGCTTTTCTGTGAGGTTTGCTCACTAAATTTCAGATCTTCACTTTAAGAAAAACTAATCTACTAAATATGAGTAGTCTGCAAAGCGTATAGGCTTAGTGGATGATCAAATGTGGTTTTTTTCTGATAGTAGTTGTTAATAAAGCCATTTTTTCATGTATGAATATATTTTAAAGCTAGGAAATTAAGAGTGATTTCTGCTCAATGTCTAGAATACAAGTACGTGCCTGGTATGAGGCATTCCAGTTTAAAGCTGTCATCAATAGAAAGAAAGTCGTGCACAAAGCTGCTTTCCACAGAAATGAGTGAATGGAACAATTATTTTAGCTTCGTAGACTATAATATTTCTCATTTTGTATAACTTGTCATTCTATACTATGAAGATTCAGACACATTTAGTTGTGCTCACCCAAATTATGGTAGAAGATTAAATTGTAAATTTTAAGCTTTATCTTGTCTATTCCTACATTTTGTTTCTCTGAAATAACTTTCCTGTCATTTAATATCCAAGGAAAACCATCTCCATATAAATTAATTCCTTAGACTTCCCTATTACACATACTACATATATTTTAGAGATAAAATTAATCTTTTAAGGAAAACATTTGTTTTCTAAATATTCTATGAAAATTTCTCTTAGCATCCTCTGTTTAAAGTGCTTCATACTTTGCCATTGTTCCCAATTTGCCATTATTTCTTAAAAATAATACCATACAGTAGTATGCCTGGGTTATGAAAATGAAAACAAAAAACAAACCAAAATCAAAATCTAATGTTTGCATTTTCACAAACAATTATGTAAAATAATTTATTACGAAAATTATATTTTGTTCACCTATTTTAGAGTGTATGGAGAGGAGTATTCTTGGGACTACAGGCTGAGAGCTGCTTAGTGAAAAAAGACCTGGGAGTGCAAGTGGACAGCCAGCTCAACATGAAAGAGCAGTCGGCTCAAGTGGCCAAAAAGGCAAATGGGCATTCTGGCTTGGATCAGGAATATCAGGAAAATCAGTGTGGCCAGCAGGACTAGTGAAGGAATCATCCTCCTGTGCTTGGCAGTGGTGAGTTTTTTCCTCAAATCCCATGTCCAGGTCTGGCTCCTGCAATTCAAGAAGAACATTCTTGTCCTTCTGAAGCATGTCCAGAGAAGGGCAAAAGAGTTTTTTGAAGGGTCTGGAGTTGAAGGGTCTGGAGCACAAGTCCTGTGAAGAGCAGCCCAGGGAGCTGGGGGTGTTTAGCCTGGGGAAAAGGAAGCTCAGGGGGACCTTATCACTCTCTTTGCAACTTCCTGAAAGGAGGATGAAGCCAGGTGGGGGGCAGACATTTCTCACAGGCAACCAGTGACAGGACAGAAGTAAACAGGCTCAATTTCTGCAGGGGGGTTTAAGATGCACTATTAAGACTTCTCGTCTGAAAGTCTGGTCAGGCAATAAGTTTCTTGGGGAAGTGTTATAAAGGTGTGGTTTTGGCACTTGGGAATGTGGACATGTTGCCTCTAAACATATCCATGTTACTTTAACCGCTGGACTCATTGATATTGAAGGTAATAATTCCATGATGCTATGACTCTGTGGGATTTCACACAGATTTTGAAGTCAACACCAAAGGGAAAGTTAGATAGCTTGAGTGTATGGACACTGTTTACTGAATTTCAGAAAAGATTTATTATAAAGATTGTCATTAAACTGTTTCCCCCTGGCAGAATATTTTAATGATTCACTGCTTACCTTGGGTGACTAATCTTTTGAGGTAACAAATCTGTCTTGGTCTGAGAAAGCAACCTTTGTCCTGAATGCAGACTACATGATGTCAGTAGTGGTTCATGCAAAAATTTTTCTGGAACATGTTTCACTGTCTTAAGTGCTGTTCCCTGTTGTGCCTTAACACCTGTTCATGCCGTATATCGATGTTCAGCTATTTGATCAGTCTGTAGTTGAATTAAAGAGACTATTTCTGACTGTAGGTACCCATCTTTAGTTATCTCATTACTTCCTGTTTCCAGTGCTAAAGTACTGGATGGTTTTAAGTGAATATTAGGCTATCTGATCCAGCCTTGATGTCTTTTTTTCTGAAAACTAATAGTATTTCAGTTCTGCAATATTTAATGGGTGTTCGTTAAGTGTTCCCGTGTGGTTGTAATAAAATCTATCACTAAGTGTAAAACAAAACTTCGTAATTTTTCCTGAAATTATTTGTGTGAAATTATTTTCTGGAGAATAGAACTTGATTAATGCCCTCCAGGTGTTTGAGAAATACCTGTCAGAAGCTGAATGATCTGTAAAAGTTATTGTCAAAGTTGAATTTCAATCCTTGAGACAAATTAAGGAATACTTTCGGTATATATTCAAAAGTGGATTAAAGGTTCTGATATCTCCCACAGGAAGTATTTTACAGCTAAATGAGGAAGGAATGGAAAAGTTTAAAACATCACAGGAATCAATCTCATACAGGAATCAATCCCCTGCTACTTGAGTATATTGGCATGGAAACCTAATGAATGTCTCAAGCATTCTAAAATACATCAATTTCTAATTTCAGTTACTTAATCCATGAAGTCTTTTTTTCTTTCTTTCTAATATTAAAAATGAATTAATTACTGTAGCTATTGCAGTTGTAGTTCAGTTTCCTTCACCAGCTGGGAATTTGCAATCAATTAATATGGAATTGCTTGAAGTAAAAATAGGGTTGCTATTACTGCAGATGAAAGTTTCTTATAATTGTAAGTAAAAAAGTATTGGCAAGAAATAAATACTAAAAATTATCTTTACTATTACACCTTATTAGATAACAGGCAACATGCTTTCTGTATGTTAATGTGTTTACATAGAATAAATGTAAACTGTAGAGACAATATGTATAGTATCAGGCAAGAAATGATACCGTATCACTTTCATTATTCTGTATCATACTATCTCCACTGTATGATCCTTAAGGTCATAAAATTCTTAATTTATTTGTTCTGTTAGATATTAGCTGTCCTTTTTTAGCAAATGCAATATTACTATAGATGGTTGACATTAAAATCATTAAGAGGACTAAAAATACCTATGATAAATAATGAAGTTTTTACATTTTCACAACCAAATGAAGAAAGTTCATTGAAGTAAATGAAATATGAGAAAAAAGATTAAATTTTGACCCAGGCATTTCCTGTGGTGCACCAGCCTCTGGAAAGATCAAGTGGTGTTATGGACATTAAAGGCTGCACATTAAAGACTGAATGTTAAAGAGAAAAAATGGCTGGTGGGGCTTTAAAACATTGGGTTATACATTTAGCAAATGCCACCTGGTTACTCAAAGATCTGCCAATGAGGCTGGCTCTGACCAATCAAAATTTTTACATACTGTATAGGAGGGGATAAAGTTCCTGCAGTGCACATTAAAATAATGCTGAGAAAACAGTCTGACTTAGCAAAAAGGATTGATTTTGCTTGAGGACTTAATGGGTAGTGCAGAAGAATAGGAAAGTCCAGTGTGTGCCTCAAAAGGATTTGATTTTGAGTGAAAATAGCAAATGAGTTAAATTGTATTATGTCAATATCTAACCCTGTGTATTAGCTCTTCTATGGTGTCTACATGTGTATCACCTCACTGATACTTAGTTCATCAATGTTAGCCAAAACACTCTGGGGATCTGAACCTGACATCCTTCTGATTGTTGCACTTGCACCAATGAAGAATGAATTTTGATAAAACTGAACAAGGGCAGAAGTACTGGAATCAGAACTGACTCAAATATGCAGCATGAAACAATTTGGCAGCTGGGTGGTGTTTTATCTCCAGCTGGGCTCAAAACCATGACAGTAATCAATGTCAGAAATATAATACCAGAAAGAACAGGGGGAAAATGGATTGTATTATTATTTTTCCACACTCACAGCTATGGAATTAGAAGGCAGCAGCACTGTAGTGCTAGAGTTCAGGGAATAAAGCTTTAGCTCAGACATAAGAAAATTGTTTTCTTTTTCTTTCATAAATGAATCCATCTTTGTTTACTGTTGTTAGGGAAGAAAAGTTATTGACTGTTCTTAGAAAAGCTTTGAGTAACTGGATACAATTGCAATACAAATGATAAAAAACCTCTCATTCTGAAGTCAAGAAAAATCTTGCTTTTACCAATATAAAGCATAATTCTTAAAAACAAACTTGCTCATCAGCTGTACAAAACCTCTGTTCAAATTCTTGAAAAACTGAATAAAGTGTGCATACAAACATGCACGACACTAACATCTCATAGCCACTAATACTTGTAAATTTACCAAATTTAACATAAGTAAAATGTTTTAGTTCTTATAGACAATAAACTCATCCATTGAACTGTCTCAAGAATCAAATGTAAAGTTTTCTTAACCAGCAAAAGCTGAATAAGGTTTTCAACCCCTGTCAACCAGATGCTATGTTGTATATCTAAAACAAAAGTCTATCAACTAGTTCAATATTTTATTTTTTACAACGATTTGCAGATCTCCAGTAAGAGCAGGACAGATAAATAAAATTATTTGAAAATATCTTCTATATTGTTTTTGAACTGCTGTAAAATATTGTTTAGCAATGAAATAACTACAAAATAAACCCTCTTTCAATTTTTATCTTTTTTTAGTAGCAAATCACACTTTGTTCTGCTTATTAATATAAATTGCTTATAACAAGATATTTCTTAAATAAAACTGTCTACTTTGTTTGGATGCTTTTGCAAGTTACATAGCCAAGCATATTTCTAGATGACTGACAAGAATTAATAGAGAAGATGAGTGTGCATTCATAAAAAAATTATGGTCTACAGGTGGGCCTAGGAACAAATGTTTGTTCTTGTAAGTGTTCACTGGAGACTGAAAATTAACGGATATTACTAAATTGCTTATATTCCTGTTGTCTTTTACATATGATCACAACTCCTCTTTATATAAAATGGTTGTCACTTTCAATAAATATTGGCCTGTTACTGAAAAATAATTCAGATCATTGCCAACTAATAAATAAGAAATCAAACCAGAACCAAACATTTAAGTTAAAATATCTTGATTTCTGTTGAACTTTTTTCCTGACTACCTAGTCTGTACTGATATAATTTGCTTGTAAAATTTGTGAGACTTGTTTGTTGCTTCTAACTTTCAATGCTTTAGAACTCAATCATGTACATTTTTTTTTTTCTGATTCTACATCAACAGATATTACAAAAAGGTATAATGTCAGATATGACAGAATTTGTAACATAGAGTCACAAATATGCATCTTCATGTTGAAGTAAGCATATGTTTAGAAAGTGATTCTTACTAGAACAGGCAATTTCTTTTAAACAGATGTAATTTACCTTCATGACTTGCAGTATTTATTTGAGTTTGTGTTTCTCAGAGACATTAAGTGCTACATATTGTATACATAACATGAATCTTATCATAAGGCTAAGATGGATTAAAAAACTGGAAAAAATAGGATTGGCTTGTTGGATATCTCTTTCTCAGAGTAATTGAAAAGAGAAGTCCCTGAAAGCATATCTAGATTTGTCCTTTTTCACTTTTCAGCCAAAGTATATCTGTAGGCCATAACAACGTTTCAGAGATGTAGTGTCATTATAAACTGAAGAGCATTCAATAGAGATTCTTACAGCACTTGCTATTTTCTGAGTGACAATAACTAATTTAATTTAGGTCAGTTTTTCAAATACTTTATTGCTTGAATAAAAGTCCTATTTCATTCTGAATTCTTCATTCTGGTATTTTCATCCTGAACTCTAATGCAACTAATAATTTATCCTCCTTTTTCATTCTGTGTTGGTAGTTGATTTTGAAGGAAGTGCTAAAGTCAGAAATCATACTTATACATACATTTCACCACAAAAAATTGATAGATGACATTGGGGAAGAGAAAAAAAAATATAAGGGGACATAGAAAAAGTATGAATTTCTTTATACACTATCAAAAAAGAATCTCAAAGGAGCATGAAAACATTACTGTAAGGTTTTCCATTATAAGGATATTAAATGCTTATCTATTTTTTGTTGGTGAGGTAAGATAACATACCTTAATATGATGAGATAACCTGAATATGTAAATGTTTCTTAAATCAAACTAGCACCCTCTGCCATTTAATTGATATTATGATAAGAAGAATAAATATCAAAAATAGAGTGGCTATATCGGCAAAGTAGATAGCCAGAAGCTTATTGTGAAAATTACCAAAAATTTTTCAAATTAAAAAAAAAAAAAACCTGTGTTTTTTCTCTTATCCCATTTTTTCCTCTTATATTAATATACTGAATATGTAGCATAGGGTTAGATTAATTTTTTTTAAGCCAATTGAAATGCAAGACAAAGAGATTAGTCCTATAATCTTGACAGATCCTCTAAATTATTGTTATGTTTCCCAAGATAGAACTTGAAATGAAACTTGGCAGATAACAAGCTGTTCCTGCCTGGAAACAGAACTGTCCATGTGATAACTAGAAGATATTATCCATTAGGATTTACTTTCAAATTATCAAATGTCAACAGAGTTTTCTTAAAGTGATATAAAACTTGGCCACCTTACCAAGATTTTCCATTGTATAGGTTCATCTTTAGTTAGCCAAAGGATTTAATAGAAAATCATGTGAGGATGATAGGAAAGAATATTTCTGAACTCTCTAAAATATTTTATCTACAGCACTTAAAATAGCTGTTTGGTAGTCTGATGGCATCTCCATTGATCTGGAAGGAAGAAAGCAGTCAGGTGAATAATAACTTCATCTGCTGCAAGATTTCCTTAACATCTTCATTTATTGCATGAATGCATCTTTCTATTAAATTCTCCTATCTTTTTCTCTCACAAAGCAGCAAATACTATACCACCTCTTAAGTTATCATTTCTAGGGCTAATCATAGGTGGATATATTTCAACACTATCTCTGACTTCAAAAGTGTCTCACCTAAGGCATCTATGCCATGTCACAACAGGTGTTGTAAATAATCTGCATGTTCTTTTCAGTGGAGAAATAATATCTTTCCATGTTACAAGAAAATAACATACTGTTCTTTTTAAAAGAAAAATTATAACTTTTAACTAAAAGTTTGATTAATACAATGCTGTAAAGCTATGGTAACAGACTAACTTTTCAAAGAATAACACAATTATAAAGCAGAGAAATGTGTTGAATTGAAGTTTTCTCATTACACTCTTTCTTTTTGGAAACATCTGCCTTCTGCAACCAAAAAAAACCCCAAAAAACAACAACAACAAAAAAAACCCCACAAAAAATAATATATATATACACATATGTTTAAAATCATATGAAGGATTTAAGAGGCATTTCCCAGTCAGATTTCAGAGTACTAGTCTTTTATTATTTAATGTCTCTGTATTGACTCAAGAATACCTTAATCTTTAAACTAGGGTTAACAAATTTCTTTCCTCTTTTTAACTGATGTGGAAACAGGTAGAATCAAAACACAGGAGTAAGCAGAATTCTTGAAGGACAGGCAGTTTCAGTGCAGCTGTCAACTGAACAGAATCAGACATGTTTGGTGTGCCTCTAATTTGATGAGGGTAAGACAATTCTCACTGAGCTTCAGGTTAGCTGAACATCAGTTTCCAGGGACTGATGGGTTAAATCTTATCAATGTGGGCAGAGTCCCTTACTCTAAGGGACTGGAAGTCATTCTGGCAGTGGTTTTCAAATGAGGGAATGATGCTATTCTCTTAAAACCTTTTGAAGCAGTAACAACATGATATAATAAATTTTACTTTTTAGTTCCTAAAAGATTTATATAGAATTATGAATTTCATGTATAATAATGAAGATTTGTGTTTACAAAATGGGTTGATAGAAAAAAGTATTATCGTGTCACTTAATTTATACTACGTATATTACCTTTACCTTCTTTCAAAATTCAGTTCTATAGGTTCAAGCTTACATTTTTGAAATCAGTTTAACTTTTGCAATTGCAGTGTATTGGTTTTTCGAATGTTCAAAAGATGTAAATATCTAGATGCCATATTTCAGTGATAAATACCGGGTCCCACTCTAAAAGGAAAAAAATGTTGTTTCTTTATTTCCATTTTTGACTATATGTTCAAAAGTCTTGCAATCTGATGATCACTTTGTTTTTAATGATGATGCAGTCAGAGCACTTCTGACTTCCCTTTTTCAACTTTGTAAATGATCCCAAGTTCTTCCAAATCCTTTACTATTACATTTTTAAAGGCTTTTTGTTTGGAGAATTTGCTTTTGCTCTTGAGAAAATTGGATAATACTTAGCCTATAACAACAAAAGCCATCATTGTTCATCCTTTAGCTAGTATAGTAAACCCACCAGAATTCTTTTAGACCTAATGATCACTGATTTCTGGAATGTTCTGTTTTATCAAACATCTGGTCTGATTTATTTAAATAATAGTCATCTTTGGAATGAAGTAAATTGTTAGAATGTAATCTTACACTAATTAGAGCTACTTAATCCTTCTCCTATCATGTGCCTTCAGAAATGTGAATGCCTCAGATGAAAACCACTATGCTTCAAAATATCTGCATTTTATTAAGATGCTAGATACAAATTGATTCTCTATGAATACAACACATACAAATACTCACAAAACAGACTAGTTCCCAACCCACTGTTGTTCAGGTAGTGTGAGTATTCTTAACCTTGAAAGAATTGTAGATTTAACCTTATGTGATAGCCAGAACAGTCTTTTACATCTTTATCTTTACTGTTTACCTGGTTAGCTTCTAGTAACACCTTCAAATAAAATGTCGAATATTGAAAAACCTTCTTAACAATACTTGCTGTTGCAGGTTATATAGATGCAGATAGAACACAAAATTGATGGAAAAATATTAATATATTTTTGTCTGAACACTGTTTAACAAATTCAGAAAATCTGCTAAGTACAACATTAATCTCTATAAATAAAGCTGATTACATTTTAACAATTTTTTGCTCTGGGAGGGGTTTTGCTTATTTGGCTTTTAGAGAGGTTTTTGTTTGGTTTGGGTTTTTTTATAATCACATTGCCATTGTGTTCTCTCTGTTTTTGCTTAATTTTTAGGTTTTGTTGGTACATTTTCTTTACTTTTCTTTAAACTCCGCAATATTTTTAAAACTATTTGTTTGAAAACCAAGTTCCTTATATGAAGAATAGAGAGTTTGTAACTACAATATTGGACTCCCTAATTTTTGGTTTCTTAAAAATGGGATAAGAAATCAATAAATTCCTATTTAATTAAGGAAAATATGTATTTTTATAGAACATTTGTAATAACATGGTGCTTTGACCTTGCAATTTCCTTATACCTTTTCTGCCTACAGTATCTGCATTAGGTTGCATTCACCCCTTGGGATTCACATGTTGTTAGGTGAGGCTACTTAAATGTCCCATTTTGCATTCATCCTTGCAATCTTGTTATGCTGATTTCCAGCATCTGTCTGGAGTCAGCCAGTGCTCAACAATTTTTTGTCTAGCACATTTTAATCAAAAGTACTGTTCTAGAAATTATTTTTTAATTCCTTACTTTTCCCCTCCATAATTGTCAAATGAGTTATAACAGATGATTCTTGCATGGGCGTAGGTATCTAAATATACAGGACAAGAGGGGCAGGGGTTCAACTTGTCTCGACATTGCATATCCAGGGGTGGAATGCAGCAAAGTGAGCAGCATACTTTTACACAAGGAGCCAGAAGGACTATCACTACAATATTCATAACTTTGAGTGTCCTAAGCTCAGATCCCTAAGCATCAAACTCCTTATGTAGACTTACTATTTGCTACATAAGAAACCAGTTTTCACAAAAGAAAATGTGTCCTTGGGATGAAGTACCATTTGTGCCCCTTCTCAAATGACACACCATGAGCAATGGCTTGAATTCCATGAAGTGTCAGCAAGGCAGTAAGTGACCTCAGGAAGGGGTAATGGGCTTCCCTGCCAAGTGCTTCCATTACTCAAGGATGTGAAAATGAGCCAAGAACTTCCTTTTGAAGGTGTGGATGGTAATCTTCGGGGAGGCTACACAGCTCAAGGTATTTGATATCCTGAAAACAGTGTAAAGGAAGGAGTTTGTGAGAAATGGTGCTGGACACAAAATTAACAACTGGACAATGTACTGCTTTGTTCTATGACAAAATGAGCCAGGGTTAACAGAGTGGAACACAGGTACTTATAAGTCACAGCAAATGATCATCCTTATTTTTCTGAGGAAGGCATTTTTGACTGTCTATGTAATTTTATGTGCTTTTACTGCATAGACCCTGTAAGGCTGAAGTGAACCACATCAGATTGACATCAAAAAAACATGGTGTATAAAGAATAGGAAAACTTTTATAAACATTTTTTCAAAACTATTTATATACCTGAAGCCCAGAAAAAATTTGGACAACGTGGAAACTAAAGAAAACTGTTAGGTACTGGGTCTACATTTCAAAAGATTATCATGCTAAGGTTAAGAAATTGCTAATAGATAAAGTCAAATTCTGTTTTATTCCATTAAGTTGTTGGGCTTGTGTGTGTATATGTGTATTTTTTTATTTGGGTTTGTTTGTGATCTTGTTTTGGGAATTTTTTGGTGGGTTTGGTGGTTTTTCAGGTTATTGTTTGGTTGGTTTGGTTTTTTTGTTTTGCCATGGGTTTAAGGGGATTTGGGTGGTTTTTAAAATAATTTCAATAAAGATTTTTAAAATGTGTTCCTAAATGATCAATTTCTCTCTCTAATGGATTTGGTGACAAAAGACGATTCCTAAGTAAAATATTAACTCAGGAATTTGATCAAGATTAATTCAATTCTAATGGAAAATTAGTCCATTCTAATACTAATTAGTCCATTCTAATGAAAAAATAAAATTAAGGAAATTTAGCTGTTTATTAGAAGAGACTGGACCAGTGGACATTACCTTTAGTTCAGCTCTAGTACCACATATGAAATATTTCTATACAAAATAAATGTGCACATGAAAAAGGTACACACTTTCTGAAAGATCCCTGTATGTCTTCTCTGGAGTTGGCTTTTCTTCTTCCCAAGTAAATTTTGTAAGATAAAATAAAATACATGGTATGTTTGATCTCTGTTTCTAGAAATAAAATTATCTCAGTGTTTCAGCTCTTTGTCTTTTTTTGACAGCAAACAGAAAGAGTTTTTTGCTAGATGATAATATGAAAATATTCTTTGATAGTATGTGAATGCTAAGACGTACAAAGTAAACAACAATAACCATGTCATTGCAGGTCATCTAATATTAGCCAACAGTTTCTGTATTACTTTTCGTTACAGTGTTTCATATACATATAAAAATGAAAAATATTTTGACATTCAACAAAGAAATAATTACAAATTTCCAGATAATAGATGCTGTCAAAATTGGCTTTTCCTATTGCATGTAGAGTTCAATTCATGGAGTGAGGTTTCCCAAGCTGGTGAGAAAGACCACAATTGTAGGAAGGCACCTCTGGGAGTAATACCTGTCTCTACAAATTGCATCATGCTTGTGTTAAGCTAGTGAGACATGACTAGAAGTTACAGGGCTATGGGGTGAATGTGATTGATGTTTCTCTTATAAGCATAAACAGGACAAAGCTGTTGCTTAAAGCCATAAACTTAATGTGCCTAATCCATCACCCAATGGAAAAAATAAGTAGCACCTGACAAAAGGAACAGTGTGGACTCAGTGAGCCCAAGAAGGCAGTTATGCTTAGATCAGCAGAGAAATATGCTTTCAGCATTTCAAATCTCAAAAGCAAGTATGATTCCACAACTCTTGATTCCAAAACCTAATTTTCCCTAATTCTACTTCTCACTGACCATTTTTCCCAGTTTTTCTCTGTATGTTTCAAATTATTTGGTTTCATTGTTCTGACCTTGATTATTCTACTTCTTTTTTTTTTTTTTTAATTGCTTTAAAAATGTAGTCTTGCTTTGGAAACTAACATCCAGTTTGATCCCGTTTGTTAACTTTAACCATTTTTCTAAAAGAAGGAATAATAATAATAATGCATTAATTTCTCCTCTTTTTGAATGTGATTTTGTTTTTCTCTGATTAGATGATTATAAACATTTCCCTAAATTTTTCTAGGCACTATTTCTGTATTTCAGTTTATCATGTTTTTCAGTTTCCTCTGATAAACTCACATTGTGGCAGATCAATAAATCCTTAAAAGAGAGAGAGGCTCAGAAGTGGTGGGCAAGGGTGAAGCTCTGGGAATAACGTAGACTGTGATAGACCATTACAATTGCAAGGAACCTTGCCTTGATCTCAGCACAAAGGGAACTCAGGCCACACAAAGGCCTTTGTTTTAAATAAACAGCTATGAACTGGTGGTGTAAATGTTTGTCCCTGATTTCATTTAAGGACTGTGAATGTCTTCCCAGTTTAGCCAGACCAGCACCTGGAGAGTGAGCAATTGTTCAGCCCAATCCAGATTATAAAAAGCAGGTAGCCAGCAAATTAGTTTTAAGAAAGCAAGATGCTTGGGCTAACATCAACCCTTCTATTCCTTCCTACAGAGGACACTCAGCATCATGACACAGAGCATATAGTTGAGATTGGTGATGGGAATCACATTGCTATTGTGACTGAACCGTACATTGCAACTGCTGCCTTTTCCCAGCATCTACCTTTGTTTTGAAATTTCCAGATATTTTTAGTGATTCTACTAAGTCACAAAGCCTATGTGACATCAACTATCTTTAAATAGTTAAATTGCATATTAAACATAATGCTCTCCATGTCTAAAAAATACCTAAAGAACACAGTCAGAAACTTTTGGACCCTCACGCATCACATGAGTTTAGATAGTTGATCAAACTTATGCTGCAGCACTGCATTTTATAGCAGACTGGAATGTTGTCATGGGCACATTGTTAAGGAGAGACTGACCAGAAAGGTATGGCAGTGGAGTTACCCTCTTTTGCTAGGCCAAGCTTGGAACACATCAAGCTCTGTCTTGGGGTGGATGATGAGAGATTGAGAGCTTCTGGGCTGGGATAAAAGGGCAGACTAGTGAAGGTGACTCTGTTGTGGGTGTTTGCTGCAGGCTGCCTGAGCAAGAGGAGGAGGTGGGTGAAGCCTTCTACAGGCAACTAAAGCAGCCTCAGAGCCTCGGGCTCTTGAGGGGCCTTTAACCACCTTGATATCTGCTGGAGAAGCAACACAGAGAAGCTCAAACAGTCCAGGAATTCTCAGGAAAGCATTGATGATGATTTTCTGACACAGGTAATGGAGAATCTGACAAGAAATTATGTGGCTCCAGATTTTATACTAACAAAAACAGAAGGCCTTTTTGAGATGTGAGGCTGGCAGCAGCCTTGGCTGCAGTGACTGTGGGATTGCAGAGTTTAGTAGCAGGTAAGGAGGAAACAGGGCAGCAAGTACGGTTTTAACCATGGACTTCAGGAAAGCCACCTTTAGCCTCTTCAGGTATCTTCTTGTAAAAATGCCATGGGAACAGGTTCTACTAAGAGGAAGGGTCCAGGAGAACTCATTGATATCAAGGATCATTTCCTCCAGGCTCAAGAATGATGTGTCCCGAGGAGCAAGGAACCGAGCAAGGATGGCAAGAGACTGGCATAGATGAACAAGGAACTTCTGTCTTTACTCAAGCATAAGCAAAAAATACACAGGAAATGAAAGCTCAGACAGGATACTTGGAATGAATATAGACATGTTTTCAAAGCAGAAATGAAACAAGGAAAACCAAGGCCCGAAAGGAATTAAGTTTAAGGATGTTAAGAGCAGCAAGAGCTTTGTTACATCAGTAACAAAAGGGGAACAAAAGATGATGTGGGCCCATTACTAAGTGGAGGGGGAACCCTGATTACTGAGGACACAGAGAAGGCAGGGTCACTGAATGCCCTCTTTGCATCAGTCTTCACTGATAAGACCAGATATCAGGAAACTCTGATAGGGAAGAACAGATTGAAAGACTGTTGGAAGGAATTTCCCATGATCAAGGAGAATTGGATTAGAAAACGCCTTGGAAACTTGACATCCACCAGTCTGGGGCCCCTGGTGGAATTAGTCCAAAGTGCTGAGAAAGTTGGCAGACACCATAGCAAGGACATTCACAATCATCTTTTGAATATTATGGCAATCAGGATAGGTGGTTGAGGACTGGAAGAAAGCAAATGGCATTCCAGTCTTCAAAATAGGCAAGAAGGAATCTAGGGAACTACTGGCCAATCAATCTCACCTCAATCACTGGCAGGGTGATGCTGTGCCTCATTCTAGAGACCATTTCTAGCCGTATGGAGGA
This sequence comes from Muscicapa striata striata, assembly GCA_030060385.1. Taxonomy (NCBI): domain Eukaryota; kingdom Metazoa; phylum Chordata; class Aves; order Passeriformes; family Muscicapidae; genus Muscicapa; species Muscicapa striata. The sequence goes on from JAREIS010000070.1 coordinate 2,842,991, forward strand.
CATGAAAGCAGTCAAGAGCAGTTCACATGGATTCACCACAGGAAAATCAAGCTTGAGCAACATGTTTGCCTTCTATGATGGAACAAATACCTGTAGGGACAAGGGAAGAGCACTGGATATTGTCTACTTCTACTTCAGCAAGGCTTTCAACACTGCCTCTCCCAAAACAGGGACACTCAGGAAGTGTGGACTGCATGAGTGGACAGTGAGGTGCACTAAGAATTTGCTGAATGACAGATCCTAGAAGGTTGTAACAAGTGGCATAAGCTCCAGTTGGTAGCCTGTCACTGCTGGTGTCTCCCAAATGGGACTGGGTCTAGTCTTGTTTAAGTTATGTATTAGTAACTTGAACAAAGATGAGAGCAGTGGCCAATACTCCAGAGGGCTGTGCAGCCCTTCAGAAGGACATCAGTAGTGTGGAGAAATGGGCAGAGGGGAATCTTCTGAAGTTCATCAAAGTAGGTGCAGGGTCCTGCACTGGGGAGAAATAACCCCAGGTACCTGCACAGGCTGGGCACTGATCTGTTGAGAAGCAGCTCTGCAGAGAGGGATCTGGGAATCACAGTGGACAACAAGCTGTCCACAAGACAGCAGTGAGCTCTGGTGGCAAACAAGGCCAATGGTGTCCTGGGGTGCCTCAGTAGTAACATTAACAGTAGCTCAAGAAAGATGGTTCTGCTCCTCTACTGTGTCCTGGTGAGGCACATCTGGAGTACTGTGTCCAGTTCTGGACTCCTCAGTACAAGAAAGACATGGAGATCTAGCAGAGAGTTACAAAGATGATGAGGGGATGGAAGCATCTCTCTTATGAGAAAAGGCTGAAGGAGCCGGCCTTATTCAGCCTTGAGAAAAGATAACCCTCAGGAAATCTGTCACAGACTGAAATCTTACGGTTCATGGCTTAAACCTTGTTATTTATGAAGGACTTTTGCCCATTATGGCAAAACTGTGTATAAAGAAGCCTGCTGTCACTGAAGCCCATCCCTCCTTGAAGATGTCTCCTGACTGGAAACTTGGACTCACTCAAATTTTTTAAGGGAACTTGAGATAAGATAAAGGTGACACTACTGTTCAATCATCTAAAGTCTAGGGAAAAAACCAAACACACTGAGAGAGAACAACGTATCCACAAGAAAGCCAAACCCAGCAGCTGTGCTGAAAATCATCCCTGGCTGGGTTAGGGGTGAAGGAGGTCATAGCTCACACATCTGCTGAGGCCAGGTTTGCACACACTCCACACAACCAAGGGGAGAGGAGGAGAGTTTAGGGTGTGGCATTAACCCTGGTAAGAGAGAGTGAATGCTCATCCTTCCTTACACAAACTGGCTCAGCTGTAAAACCCCCCACCCCATGAAGGCTACATCCATGGGACATTCACAAGAGGCAGCTAAAGTGGTGTCATAATCCATCAAATAACCCTAAAATATCCCCCAGACTCATTCCTGAGGCCTTGCATGAGAGCACTGCACATGATGCAAAGTGATGCAGCTGATCCTGGGACTGCTGCAAGAGACACAGTGACAAACTTGCCCCCACCAAGTGTGATTCTGTGATTCTGTTTACCACATCTTAAACACCTTTATTGTGTAGCCCAGAGGGATGTAGTTCCTCAGCAGCTACAACATTTCATGTGCAAGATTAAGTTTGAACCTTGTGGAATTCACAAAGATTCTAGCCTGTGGGGAAAAAGAGAAGAAAAAAACCAAGTGCCACCTAATGCCAGGTTAGATAATTCTGTCATTATCTGTTTGTTTGGTTTATTAATGGCTCTAGAAGTCACTAAAATCCTATTGCTTGAGAAAGACTTCAATTGTATGTGATCTAATGAATATGCTTACCTGAGTCATACATCTTTGACATCCTGCCTGTTTGCCAATTTCTTGATGCGTTATCAAGAGTAGGGATTTGTTCAGCCTGGACATTTTGTTTACAAGATTAAAACTAATGCAATCAGGAAATGGCAGAGGACGAGTTAACAGGTGTAACCCATCTCTTGATCCCTCCCACTGACCAATATAAAACAAAAAAGGAAAGAAGAAAAGGAAAGGAATATTGAATAAATAAATTAAAATAGAATATGCTGTGTCAGACCATTCTATAGGTGATCAATTTTGTTTATGATTTATAAGCAAATATGATGATAGTTATATCCATTAAAAACTTCCAGATTTATTTTCAAATCTAGAACTCAAGCTTTTCAAATTATTATGAAAAAGATTCTGAGAATATGTTGACTATATTAGCAAATATGCAATTATGAAAACAGTAAATGTCAAAAGTCAGTACATGATGCTATTGCTCTGACGTTTTATGCTTCACAATAAAACCAGAGGAAATATATTTCAATCAGACTGTGTAGAGCTAACAGAAGAGCTTGAGTTTGGAAAGGTTACCTCTTCCCACAACCTTCCACATCTTTTCTCAGGACAATTGTAGACAGTTTGAGCTGAGGAAGGAGAGTATTTAGCATGGATTAAATGCCCATTTTAAATCTGTGAAATTCTTTAGGACATTTACAAACACTGCTAACCTGACTGAAAACTGGTCAAAGGACACATAGGGAGAACCATCAGTAAAATAAACTACATTTACTGCTGAAAGAGGCTGGTGCTTGGAATGTTCTTATTTTCTCTCACAGAAAACCTATTTGCGTCTGCTGCAAGAGCAAATGCAAATACTTTAGATTTTCAGCACAAGCAAGTTATAAATCTTTTACCTAAGTAAAAGATAGTTAAGAAATAGACTTCAATAATGAACTGTAAACACTTATGGACCAAAATATAAAAGGAATTGCCAAAGAAATTCACTATTAGAGATAACTAACTTGGATCTGTTGAACTACTTTACAATAGCTTTACAATTTACCACTTCATGTAGAATGTCATACACCCAAGAAAAAAAATCCAGCTTCTCTGGCCCTCAGTTGATACTGTTTCCTTTCTCTTTACTTCGAATGTTCGCTTACTTTTTTTTGTGTAACTAGTGGATCTCAATGTGAGATGATAGTGTACTGGCAAATTTTGCTTACTATGATCTTCAGTGTACCCTTGCAAAGTAACACAAAACAATGACTCAAAAGTGTGTAATAATGGCTGTCCCTATTCTGAGCATGGGCATGTGGGTATGTTAAAAAAATGCTGTATGCCAAACTTGTTTTCAATTTAATTTCTTTTTTTTTTTTTTAATTCCAGTGAGATTTTAGTGGTCTATGCATAGAGGAAAACCAGCTGATTTTTTCTGAACATTACCATTCTCATTACAGAGCATATTTCTTCAGTTTTAATAAATGTATTTATGTCACAAATGGGAATATACTGATGAGCCCATTATGTTTGATTCCACACTGCTGATCCCTTACATGATTGCAGGTCATCTTGCCACATGCTTCTGTAAATGTTTTGCAAGTTGAATATATTAATGACCATGGATCTGCTGGAAAAGCAAACAGTACTGGCAAATCAAATGGCATTACAGAAGTGGGTTCTAATGTATGCTTGTCCATTCTGAAGTGCTGAGAATTTTGTAAAAAGCATTTTTGAAGCATCTCACAACTTTTCCTGTCACAAATACAAATCATGGAGCTGTCTGCGTGTAGCAGGGCCAGTTGCCTTAGTAACAGCATCACTCCACTCCCTCAACAGAAGTGCCAAGTCTCTGTGCTTGAGGCACTGAGGTCCCTCTGCAGTTTATGTTAAGTCATAGCTTTCCCAGAGAAGAGTGTCAGCTTATTTAACCAGTCTGGGGAAGAATTATGTACAGAGATATTTGGCTGAGGTTTCATTTCACTTCACCTCCTGTTAAATATGCTGCTTTTTGAAGAAAGAGTGATTAAGTCAATTGTCATCTACTATGCAGTCTTAAAATTTTTAGAGATATACAGGTGATCAAACAATCATACAGAAGTAAAACTTTTTACTAAATCTGTGATTTGTATCATATGTTAAAAAGAAAAAAAGGAAACAAAAAAGCATTGAATACACTTTGGGCTATAAAGATGCAAATGAAAGAATGTTCAAGTGTTCTTGAAGCCTGCAAGGGATGATAAGAAACTTAAAGTTGTTATGCACACAAAAATAGATTTTCAGGTTTAATTAGTGATTTTGTGGCTTGCTGGCATCACTAGGAAGCATATTTCAGTGATCTATGTCACCCAAAGGCAATAGTCATTTTAAACAGCAGGGGCAATCCCAGAAGTACAGCTAATCAATTGGAAACCAGCCACTCTTGTCTCAAAAATTGCTTTATAAGGATAATTAAGACAAATTTCTGGCTCTAAACCATTTATCTGGAGGTTTTTTTGGGATTTGTTTCCTTGTTTTTTCAGGAGTTTGTTTTATTTTGTTTTGTTTTAGGGTTTTTTTGGTTGTTATTTTTGGTTTTTTGGCCTTTTTTTTTTATTTTTTCACTGCTTATTGTTACCTTGAACACAAAATTTTGATAAACACAAAACACAAACCAGAAATGAGTTTCATTATAACGTATTTGATAACACTAAATTACGAAGAGCAAAATGAAAGCCAGACCAGAAACAAACAAAATCCAAAAGCTAACTCAGCCAAACCAAACCAACTGGTAAGCTTTTACAAGGTTCTGCCAGAAGCCAGTGATTAAATACTTACTTTATCTACCTTCTTCAGCCTATGTAGAGGTAAGAAGACATTACAGGTACAAAAAGAATTGAAAGTAAACATTCAAAATTCAGGGGAAATGCTTTAAAAAAAAAATTAACCCTCTCCAGAAAAATCCTAAATATTGCTGACACTTTCTATTCTTAGGAAGGAAAACACTTTGAAATAAAAAAAAATATTTGAGCATATATCAAAGTGAATTTCCTTCATCAGTTGTGTGCTATGTACTCCTTCAGTAAAAGTAACTAGCACTAGATTAATAGTAAATCAGAATGGAATCTAATATGATGACTTAGGAAGAAAAGAGGAAAAAAAATATACAATTTAAAGCCCAGTGCTAAGAACATTTCAGTATTTATTGGAAAAGTTGGGGAATTGTTTTTCTAGGTAATATGAAAGCTGTGGGTGGTTGAAAGCAACTATGACACCCAGCCACATTTGAGCTAATGTCATATAATAGTCAGCATTTAGAGCAGATAGCCTAAATGTATTTAGTATATTTTTAAAACAATATTAATTTCAAAATTGTGTTAGAAAACTGTTGGAATTCAAAATAGGTCTTGCAAGAAATAGAAAATGGATTTTTGTAAGCAGCTTTTGCTTGCCAGGTAAAATTAAATTTCTTTTAAATTGGACAAGCAGTGTTAGAGAGGTCTGAACAAAAAAATAACCATGACTTTATGGAGACATAAGGCTATTGAAAATTTTCCAGCCACATAAATTTCTTAATGGACAGGGGGAAAGGGAATAAACAACTCACAATCTTTTTGTATCATCCTAGTATATCTCTTAGTATAAATTAGGTAACATGAGAGGAACAAGACAAACTTGAGAAGTAGTTATATCAATATGCTTCCTTTGAAGTCCGCACCTGTTAGAACTTCCAAAGATTCTTAAGTCAGATTTTTGCCTGGACTAACCTTGTAAGTAGAACAGCTGTCCTAGAATACAGTTTTTTATTTCTTGGTAGAGGAATCAAGGGTTCCCTGATAGGAACTGTCATTCCATCCCTTAAGCCTCAGTGAATTACCAAAATATCCAAATAACACCAGCAACAAATGCCTTTTTTGCTTTTTTAAAATTTTTTTTACATAAAATATAGAGGATATTGTGAGATATTTGTCAGAGGAGGAGGATTATCCTGGCACCCTGATAGACTGTATTTTCTGAATGTCATTTTGCACACACTGCATGATGAACCTGTGGGTTTAACAGGATGATTTCTAACTTCTCACTCAAATCAAGGCGTTTTAAATCAAGAAATTCTAGTCTCCAAATTTTAGTTAACCTTCTGCAGCTCATACTCTGATAGTACAGCTGAGACTGACATGCTAACCTAATCTTAAAGTAGAAACACTGAATTGACAAAAATTCTTGACTGCTGAAGTATACCAGAATTAATCCGCAAGATTTAATCAGCAAAAGTATTGCATTTAGTAATTATCAGCCTCATAATTCCATTCCAACAACTTGCTTTTAATACATTTTATACATACACATATATCACCATGAATTATTCATCAAAATACTGTCAACACTGCAGGGAAAAGAGAAAAAGAAAGTAAAAAAAAAAATGTGATGAACTCAAGACCAAGACTATGGAAATATAAAATCTCATTTACTTACTTTTTAGTATAGGCAAATATATTGCCATTTTCTTCGATAATTCAGATAAATTTTATTCAAAGACAAACTATTACAAAAATTAAAACAGGATTATTTTACTTTCTGCATCATTAAAGAAACCCTAAATTATTTGTATATCTAATCTCAAAGAACAGCTTTCTGGCACATGATTTCTGGCACACAGTAAAATGAGGGGTCTCTCAAGTTGTTGTTTTGAAAAATGGATTAACAATTGAAGAACTTCTGTTATAATATTTATAAACAAATGTTGAGGAGAGAATAAACTAAGCACCAGGATGAGATGGCATACATTATTAAACAGAAGCATACAGAGGCAGAATATATTAACATACTGTCCAACTTTTATGAGACTTACTCTACTAACAGTTCTTTAGGGTTTCAGCAGGTGGTTATCCTAGAAAAGGGTGAATATTTAATACATAAATACTTTAAGGAGCATTAAATAAGAAATATGTTTCTGTCAAATAAAAAAAGATTACAAATTTGAGTTGTATCCTATACAGATTATATTATGTGAACTAATTTGAATTAAACACATAAAAGCTAGCATATGCTACATTTTATGGAAGGATCAACATACTTTTCCTTTGGTGACCAACATCAGTCTACTTAGAGGTTAAAATAATTAAGCAGGCACCATCTATTCAGCATTTTTTTAAACTTCACAGCTAACTCCTAGAGTAATTAATGTGTTGCTTTTATAGATTCCATGCTGAAGCATCTGATCAATAATTAAAGCCATAATTTCAAAAGCCATAAACACACTCTTCAAATACAGTTTCACTAAGTTAAAGAATTTTTCAGCTACTGAGTGACAGTGGGATACTACAAATAATTTACTTGTAAAATCCATTGCTGTGTCTTGTAGCCAATATAAATTTGCAGAAGAAAGGATGTTGATTTTGTTTAGTAACTCCATTAACTTCTCTTTCACAAGTAATATTCTTCCCCACTAAATATCTCTTGATACTTCATTTAAAGTCTAAAGGAACCTCTCTGCATTAAAATATTCCATTACACATCGTGAAAATTTTGGTCCTAGCATTTATATGACTTGTCACAAAAGGCACAAAAAAGTCCCTTTCAAGCCAATTATAGAACTTTTTTGAAGTAAAGACTTATTTACTCATCAAGAGATATAAGTTACTGCAGAGTGAAAGATGAAGGCATGATTTTTGCTAACTTATCATGCTTGTTGGGCTAACAAGTCTCAAACTGTGCAAAACATGTTTTTTTCTTTGAAGGTGAAATTACTAAACCAGGATACTGCCTCAATCTGAAGTGTAGAAAGCAAACTGGGTATAGTTAGAAATTATGCCATTAATGACACTTTCTCTTGTTTTGTCTTAATAGAAAATGCACAAACCTATTTTGTATTTGAGAAGGGCTTATTGGAAAATAAAAGCACAGGTGAAGTACAATGAAAGACTGTAGTCTTAGTTCTTCATTATTGGCATAATGCAATTCTGAGTACTCCAGCAGAACAATCTCAGCTTTTCACAACAGCAAAATAAAAAATTAAACATTTATGAGGCTAATTAGAAGATGAGTTATACAGCGTAAGTCATTACTAAGAGGTAGAGACAAGAAACATCTCCTCTGGGAAGTCTCTTTAGGCACATCTATTACATCTCCAGCACTCTCAGGGTTAGGACTTCAAGTTATACCATGTTTACTAAGCATATCAAATTTTAGGTCACCATATTCTAATCTGATGTATGTAGGGTTTTATTCCATCTGTATACTATTTTAAAATATTACTATTCAAAATACCCAAAACAACAAAAGTCCCAAGTATTTCTCTCCAAAATTTTATTTCTAATTTCTTTCATCACATTCAGTTGTGTTTTCCTCATTATTATCTTTTAATATATAAACAGACTATTAATTAAAAACAACAAAAAGTCAACATCCCACAGCAAAAAAAATTTATAGGGCAATTTCTTTTAACCAGGTATTGCTTCTCCTGGAAAAGAGAGGGGGTGGAAAGTTGCTAAATGCATGTAAAGGTGCATAAAAGTATTCAGTTATACCCTACTATTAAGTCTATTTTTTCTTAACTCTCCTTGAAAAAATTAAAATATGGATCTTAAATCTGCTAAGAAAGTACAATAATTTTTTCTAGTAGAAAATCCCAGGAATATCCCAACACAAAACAAAACTCAAACCATCTTACCAAAACCACCTTTGGTTTACCAAAAGGGTATCAGTGTACACATTAGAATAAGAGTATTTTAAAAAGCGCAAGAAAATTAAATCACAGTTGCAATATTTAGGAAGCATAATGATATCTGGGATTTTTATTAAATTTTTAATAGTTTTTGGTCAGCCATTTTTCAGGAAATTATGGTAATTGATTAAGCCCACTTATACAATTTTAAACTTTTTTTTAGTGAAGATTTCAAGCATTTTTCTTCCCAAACTAGATGAGACCTGAAATCAGAAGGCAACTCCAACCCCAGCCATCTTTCAAGCACACATCACTGAGAATTTGGTACTAAAGTGGCAGCAGAATAATTCTTGCTTCAAGGCTTGCTCCAAGATCCTCCATAATTACAACAAGAATCTGGATCCAATCAAGAGAATCACAATCTGAGGAAGATATATGTTTCTGTGAGGATAACTGTCATTTCCTGTGAGGCACTGGAATAGGTTGCCCAGAGAAGTTGAGGATGCCCTGTCCCTGGAAGTTGGATGGGGCTCTGAGTGACCTGCTCTAGTAGATGTTCCGTCTACCAGACTGTCCCTTCCATCATTGTTCAATCCCCATGGTCAGGAGACTGAACTAATTACCCCTAATGTCCCTTCCAACCCTAATTGTTCTGATTCTGTGGAACAAAATATGTCAGACCAAGTCTGAAATATTTTGCTCTACCAGCTCTGGCAGCCAATGAATTATCAAGTAATGTAAAGCACCCTATGATTTGCCTAGGGCTCTAATTTATTTATGCATTTCTACTCCTATGCTGGGGTATTGGAGGGCACTGACTATTATTAAAGCCATAAAATTATAAAACAAGAAATTACTTTTTAAATGAAAATCATATTTCCCAATTTAAAAGACCATTTTGTCTTGCCCAGGTAAATTATAGATGGTGAAATACAGACACACAAATATCTGTTTCTGTTACTGTTTGTTAGAAGTCATTAATTATTTTCACATGAAAGTAAACAAAGTAAGAGATTACATGTTCATGGAATAAGTTTTTTAGCTTCTGAAATTATAAAAAAAAATATGTATATGAAATACACACAAATACTGGAGAAATAAATGCTTAAAACACAGCTACTGCTATTTACAAATTGAAAAGTCATAACTGTTGGTCACTCTGGCAAAAACAAAATGGTTTGGGTCTGGGTAAAGCCTGGGTCATAACTCCTGAAGGAGAGTTGCTTAACAGTTATAGTATGCAGTTAATTGATTGAAAGTACTTACAAGAGCTGGAGAAAGTAGGGAGAAAAAGCCTAAGGGAGTACAAGTTTTGTCTGTTTTGTTTATTTACAACCAACACTGTCCCTAGTTCTCTGAAATTGATGGGACTACTATACAGTCCAGAAGACTAGACTTCTACTGTTTAAACCTCTCCTACCAAGATTTTTCAATATATGTGGGCTGTTTCTTTATACATTTCCACCAGGTTTGTATCTCTGCCTCTATTTCTTGCAGAGTTTGTACAGTGTTTGGAACTTAATTCTGTGTGTTTGTGCAACATAGAACATTCTTGTCTTGCTCTTCAATTAGATTTTACAGAGTGTTACAAGGAATAATGAGAGCACTTTTTCACACAATAACTCTCACTCAACTTATGTTGTTGGGTTTTTTTTAATAGACAATTAGTTTTTACTCTCAACAGCATCTTCAGTTTTTTAGTCCCAAGAGATTAAATAGAAACAGAAAGCCACTTAATAGTAAAGCAGCAATTAAAATTTATTCATATCTATTAATTTCTTCTATTCTCTAGGATGTAAGAGGCGAAGTACAAACTACAAATTATAAAGAAAGATTAAGTAACTGAAAAAAAGCATTGAATTAAAAAAAAAAAACAAAAAACCAGTTCTGATGTTTTAAAAAATCTGTTAGGTCCATTGTCTCACTTCTTTGACTTCAGGCCTCATTTTACATTCAGAGATTGCCAGAAGAGACCAAAAGAAAAGAGAATCTGAAGAAATACATCAGTGGCATTTTGAACTATCAATACCTTTGATTTTAATCATGGAGAGAAGGAAGGTAAAGAGAAAAATCAGAGCATTACTATAGTACTGCCAACCAAATAACATGAATTTTCTAAAACCTATTAGAAATAGCAGTGCACAAACTAGGTTTAGTTTCTGTGTCTTTTTCTCTTGCCCTTAGGAGGAAAATCAAAAGTTATTTATCTTTTTTTGTGGGTAATTGAATTCTTTTATTATTCTGATGAATAAAGAGAGTAAATTTATTCCTTTTTTTGTTTGTTGATTTTTTTTTCTTTTTTAGCCATGTACCCTGCAGCTTTACTCATTAGCTGCGTTGATTTTCACCCCTTTGCCAATTTTAGTTTCACAGGAGACAAAATCAAACACAATTTCTTCATGTTTTCTTGCAAACAACTTCCTTTATTGCTTCTGTTTTTCTCCTAAATGTATTTCATTTGCAACCTGGTCTCCAGTCTTCCTGAATATCTAGATCACCTGTTGCTGATTTATTATCTCACAGAGGCCTGCTAGCAGCTGTTCTTTCCTTTTTCTTATAGCCTCCAAGAGGTGCCAGTGCATTTGGGTTATGAAGGCAGCCTGATGGGTATGTAGATTAAACAGTATAACTCAAACAGGACACATCCTAGGGGAGAGAGAAAAAAAGAACCAGTAAAAATAAGCTTAATTTCTAGGTTTAATAAAAGTTGTATTAATTTTATTCAAGGCAAACCTAAGGATTCTACTATTAGTGACATTTATTTATCACAGGTAACCTATTATATTGGTTTGGTAACTAGTATGCTTAGAGTTGCTTTTCCAGCACTTCTGAAACTTTTAGCCATTTTAAAAATGTTTTCCTGGTGTGTTTTCTGTAGCAGCCAGTGTCTCCTTAGCTAGAGGCTGTATCTGAAATATGCTGTCCTTGCTTTGTATGTGCTAAACACGACACTGGTATGGGTGCACGTATATAATGTGTGTATATAGCAGAAAGCAGATATGTGCAGTTGCAACCAACAGTCTCGTTGCATATTCAAGAGGAGTTTTTCCTTGGTTTTTATTGTAAGTTGTGCTGCAGTACTTCATCTACATCATAAAAATAGAAGTGCTCAGATGTTTGTATTAGAGATAAGGAAACAGACCATATAAACTGAGAGATTAGTGCTTTTGAGGTGATACACAGTAAAAATTTGGTAAAGTGCTCAACTGACTAAAATATCAGGAGGGTAAGAGCATGCTCCAGCAATGTTGCTACTGTCAGTTCACACGTCATGACACCCATGGTAAAGAAATTATTCTACTGATGTCCTTGTAAAACATAATTCAGATGCAGTCACTAATTAATGGATAGTTATTAAATATTTTCTCTATCAAGATTATTGGAGGTTTAAAAAATTGGTGACAGTCACATTCCAGGAAAAGCCCAGACTGTAGATTCTTAAACAGCACAAGCTTCTCTGAATTAAGCTTGTCTTTCAGCAAGTTCCTGATTTAAGTTACTCAATTAATATGTTCAAAAAATAGAGTTAAATAAGATTTGGGAAAGGTCAGAAAGAACTCAAATTAATATACAGACTTGACTTTTTCATATATGGGAAGTGGCTCAAAAATGGTAAGATTTTTTGTAAATTCTTTCAAGTTTTACACACATGTATCATACTACCATCTTTTCACCCCTCAAAAATGCAAGAGTGCTTACAAATCCAACAGGACTACTATTCTAGAAAAACTGCTGTAAGTCCACACAGTTTTTATTCAAATACTCTAGATACAGGAATAATAAGTTAATAATATGTTCTATATAGCATTGTTTGCTCTGTCTGGAAGAAACAACCCTTTTTATACATTGCAAACATGTATATAGAAAATAAATATAGGGAGATTTTACACTATCTCTTCCTTAGGAACAAGTGCTCATAAAAAAGATTAAAATCTAACTATAGAAAGATAGGGAAATATCTAAAGCCAGTGGGTTAAAAAAAGGAGAAAAAAAAAAAACTTGGAAGAGATTAGTTCTTAATGGGTAACGTCTATATAAACATGTACTGTCACTTTTACTGCTGTCTTGTCATTAGATAAAAGAATAAAACAGACCAGATATGATATTGGAAGATGTTTAGTAATATCCATTGTATTGTTGTGTGTTCTTGTCTGAGTTAATCTGGAAACTTCCTCCTTGGCAGAGGTCAAGGAGTGAACAATACCCTAGAAGTCTTATCTAAATTGAGTATTAGCTCCATTTTCATGAAGTCACTTTGTTACTTTCTGTTAGCTCAGCGTGAAGAATAGTGTTAATTTTGCTAGCCCTCTTATCAGATAGCAACAAGACAGTGTCATCATCATACAAGTAAATAAAAGATTTATCAAAGCAGAGAAAGAGGAATTATATGACACTAAAAAATGTAATAAGTATTTGAACAACTCCAATACTGGTTTCGGCATTTGAGGGGAAAAAAAACCAAAAACCAACCTGCCCCCCACTCAAAACCCAGAAACAAAATAAACCCAACCAACCAATCAATTAAAAAAAAAAAAAAACCCTCAAAACAATAACCAACCAACTAAACAAACAAACAATCAAACAAAATTAAATACACCAGCAACATTTGTGGTTTTAAATTGTTGCTTTCTTATCTAAGAAAGATTACAATCATGACAATGCTAAGTTATTAATACCAAACACAGAGATCTGATTTCACTGATATTGTACTGAACTTATGCACATGAAATAGGTTCTCTGAGTTGAACATCAGTCGAATATTTCAACATCTCATCTGAGGAGGAAAGTAGTTTATGTGTAAAATGACAGAAAACTCATCCCTATATGATCAGAGCCCATTAAATAAAATTGGTGAGAGAAAAGAAAAAAAATCCATCTGTGACTCTTGCCTCTGAAAGAAAGGTTAACTTTATTAAGTGATAATTCCAAGGAAATAAAAACCTGAGATTCTTATAATGTGATTACTAGAGACCTTTTTTCACTTTCAGACTTTGGTCTGTTAGACTCATTAGGAAAAGCAAGACAAAATTTATCACCTTTCCAACCCACATCAACTTATTTTGGTGGATATCAATTTAATAAAATTCATTCGTATTAGGTATCTGAGAGACAATGTATTCCTTAAGAAAACGTAATTACTGTTCAGAACTGGACACATTTTTGCTTTGATATTATAGAATGAATAATACTCTGTATATTTATAGAGGACTGTCAGAGGAACCAAAATTTTTAAGGTAATCATATTAACAACTTCAAATACAGTGCAGAAGCTATTTAGCGGTACAGTGGCTCTTTAATTTTATTGCTTTCATTTTAAAAGAGATTATAATTGCATAAATTGTATGAAAGAAACTTGAATTATCTAGGAATTTTGGTGAAGTACATTCATAAATTCCACTGCTAATGTGGCAGCTTCCAAGTCAATTATTTATTTCAAGAAGACAAATCCCATATAATACTGCAAGATATCACTGACGCTTTTTGACTTAACACTACACCAAGTAGAGCTGGAAAATATTAGTAATGGATCTAAGTGAGAGGTAAGCATCTAGTTTTAAAACTATGTTGTGATTTTAAAAGATATTGAGCCAAATTTTGCTTAATTTTGTGTGTTTACTTTGTGGTTTTGTGATTTTTTGTGTGTGTTTTGGTTAAGTTTGGGTGGGATTTTTTGTTTTGTTTGGGTTTTTTTTTTGTTTCACTTTAGTTTGGTTTTTTTGTGGGCTTTGGGATTTTGGGTTGGGTGGTTGTTGTTGTTGGGATTTTTTTGGGGCGAGAGTGTTTGTTGATTTTGTTGGGACCTTTTTTTCTTTTCTTCTTTTGTATAATGATACTTTGTGTTTAAGATATGGAGATATTTTGTTTCCAGAGTTTATACAAGACTTGGAAGTGGAACTCTGTCTCAGGTCATAGACTGCTGATCTAGAACAGCACAGGCTCAAATCATGTCTTAAAATCCTGTGAAAAATCTCATATATCCCAGGATAGTTAAAACACTCTTGCATGCACGTGGTTACAGAAATGGACTGCCTCCCACTTATGTACTGCCTCCCACTAATGTACCCTGAATAAATTCTTATATCTGTGTGTAATTGCTGAATAGCTTTGCTGATACTTGCTGTACTACTGGAAGAGTGAAATAATAATTAGTGTAAGAATGTTAGCTCTATGATCTTATTTTACATGTCTTCCATACATATGAATATCCAATTAGTTGGATTATTTTAAATTCCAGTATCCAAATTATAAACTGGGTAATGCAAACTTATATTATTAATTAAATTATATTTAAATTAGTCTTTTTTTTCCCCCTGCAACCAGTTAAACTAAATAAAATTTAAAGTTGTAATTTAAAAGCCTAAAATATAATTAAAGAATCTTATACAAACTTAGCATGCTGGCTAAATGTTTTCTAGAAAATAATGCATGATGATATTGTAGTAGAGAGGCCCTTTCTTTTAAGCAGCTTATTTAACTTTTGGAAATTAAAGTAATCAAGTCCCAGCCTAAGGATACTGCCAAGTATTTAATTTAAAGTGTATTATTTTGATGGTTTTGGAATATGTAGAGCACTTTTTTTTTTTTTTTTTTTTTTTTTTTTTAACTAAAACTGGCATCACTAATTTATATTTTATTGATGTATAAACTGTAAAATGTCTATGTCTTCCTTCAGTCTAAAAACTGTGATTGTTGATTCCAGTCAAAAGAAACAACTGTTCTGGAAATGTAGTTCAGCATACTGCTTTAAATTTCTTCAGTATTTCAGTCAGCATCTACCCAGACTGGGAGGAGAAGCAGATGTTATTCAAATTGGTTTTGCGGAGATCATTCAAAAGTTTACCTGGGGAGTAAATGAAAATTGCTGTAGAATCTGGCATTATATTTTTATGGAAAAGGAAAGCTGGTCAATGAGCCTTGAGCAACAAATGTTGCATGCTAATAAGATCTTCTCTAAGACACATGAATTTCAAGCCACCAGTGTTTAGGAAAGGACCAGTTCTTAGTCTGAAACTTAGACTTTAACAAGAGCTTACCATTTGTAAAAAAAAAAAAAAACCAAAACCAAAACCAAACCAGACCAGATAAACATTTTTTGTTTCAAAGTAACAGAACATTTATTATTATTATTATTATTATTATTATTACTATTATTATTATTATTATTATTCTCCAAAAACATAGGCCCTCAGGAGCTTACCAGCATGTGTAATGAATGATTTTTTAGCTACTTCCTGCCTGATACAATTATTGGTTCATTAATTTTTTTCATGCAGTGCACCCAACTAAAAAAAAAAACGTAGGGACATTTACTGTAAGCTGTCACATACTATTGTTGTTAAGGAGAAAGTTCAATTTAAACTTATTTTCCAGTACAATTCCTTCCCAAGGGATGCAACTTGTGAAATTGTATAAAGGGGGTTAAGTCAATACCAGCTTGACTAGACTGCTCTTGCCATCTGTTTATCATAGTCTTTTCAGCACCTGTTTTGCACTCTTCTATTGACTAAAGGATATTAATATTGCTTGACAACTGCCTGGTATATGAAATAAATGTTTATCTCATTTTTTTTGCCTAACAGCTGTTGATTCATCCTTGAGAACATATTTATGAAACATCCATCATGTATTTAAAAGATGGACATTTTCCACTGTACTTTTGGTTGAAGAATATTGAACAATGAAGAAAGACAGCCAGTAGAAGTTAATGACACAGCTATACAAACAACACTTACAATTTTAGTAACCTACACATCAATCACCTTTCAAAGATGACTTTTCCTTTGACTAAAGAGCCCTGCAGGGAAGTAGGTAAGACATATTACCAAAATACAACTTGAATAAAAACCAACTTGCTAGGTAAGCTTACATAATTTTCTGGGATTGTATTTGTTTTGAAAAACTTGTTTATGTGTTCTATTGAAAAAGGGTATTGTATAAGCACCATGTATTAAAAGAGACAAGCTATTTTAAAAATTATTTGAGGATAAGGACTTCACCTGAATGGTTAGACACTGTATTTATGCATGCAGAAAAATAATTATTAAAATTAAAATTGGAGGACTAAAAGGAGAATTCTAAATCTGGTTGTAGTTTCAGAGCCTTCTTGTTTTCTACTATACAACAAAAAAGAAAAAAATATATGCATTTCAAATTTAATTTTAAGCGTTTTATATTTAAATATAACTTTGCATCTATTCAGAATAAAACTGTTCTACAACAGATTCTTGAAAAGGATTATTTACTTTGTTTCTAGATTAAAACTTTCTTATGCTTTTAAATTGCCCAGCAGTTGTGTTTTGTCTTTGGCTGGCCACCAGGTGCCCACCAAACTGTGCTCTCAGTTGTCAGCTGAGCAACTCTAAAGAAAGCGAGATGAAAAAACACATGGGTAAAAAAAACAAAAGAAGCTTAATTGAAAACAAAACAAAATAAAAATCTCAAACAAAAAACAAAACAACCAAACCCTACTGGCATATGGGGATGGGAATGTTGGAAAGAGAGTCTTGAGCTGTGCCAGCACAACTCTGCACTGGTGAGTTATCAGCCCATTTCTAGCAACCAATGCAAAGCACAGACCTGTGAGGGTTTCTATGTGAAAAATTAGCTCCATTCCAGCCAGAGCAGTTAACAAAGAAGTGTAGCTTAGATTGGCAGCAAGGAATTCTCTTTGTCCCTCTTGTGCTTTCATCGCACCTTGATTCTCTTTGTATTTTTGTATTTCCAATGAGAACTTCAGCTTGAGTCAGAGGGAAGGTTCAGTGGATTTATATAAAGTGAATATGCTAAATATTACATCTTTCATCTCAAGTTCAATAGCAATTGTAAATCTTTTATCCTTAATTATGTCTCACACCCTATATGGTTTTTAATTCTCTTTGCTTCTCAGGCTTCAAATATGTAAGAAATGTTGAAATACAAAGAAGACATGAGGATTTAAGGTCTTCACATTAATTCTTAACATTGACTAAATACACTCAAAAACATTGGATATAACAACTCCATATTTCAAGAGTATGTAGTTTGGTTCAATTTATGTAGTGTACTTAAATTAAACCAAACTGCATAAATGATAATGTTTCAAAATGCCACGAATACTACACTAGCAGCAACATAAGAAGCATTTTTCTCTGCTAAGAATTCTGAAATTCAAAATAAGGTTTTAGGATTGGATAAATTCGTGTTTGTTTAAGTGAGACAATTCTTTCAGAAAAAAATGAAATCTATTTGCAAGTTCTGATAAGGAAAAAGTATAATCAGATAGGTGAATTGATACTGTTGGTGGTACTACTTAAAGAGGAGATGAAAAGTTTAAGGAGTGTCATGGCATATGTGTAGGGGATTGTCTGGCAGAACCCATCTGTACCAACTCTGAGGCCAGCATACCAGTTGGCTGCACCCCAGGAAGTGTCTCACCAACAGGCAGGAGTGGATCTAAGAGTCAGAGAGGGAATCAAGGTTGGGCCCCTTCTCAGGGTGCCAGGTGAATCCACTTCCCAAGTACCCCTATGGAAGAGATACCAGGGTCTGGAAACTGAGAACCAGGAAAATGATGAGTTAGAAGGAGCACCTAGGGGGTTGCCTAAGGCTGTGGATAGTTACCGGTTAGTCAGGAGAGACAGGCAGGGCCAATTAGGTGGGGGAGGTGGCACTGAACAGGACTAGAACGTATAGAGGTTGCAGTTGGCAATGGCATGGTTGAGAGATTCTGGTTAAGGATTAAGGAGCAAACTGAGGATGACACCATGGGAGTCTGCTATGGACCACATAGCAAGGGTGATAACACCAATTAATTATTCTTCAAGGAACCATGGGATACCTTCAAATCAACTGCCCTTGTCCTTATGTGGGACTTCAGCTTGCTAGATGCCAACTGGGGAAACCACACAGCTGGCAGTTAAGAAGATTCTTAAAAGACATGGATGATAGCTCCATGGTACAGGTAGTGAGGGAGCCAACCAGGAAATATACTCTCCTTGATTTGCTGCTTGTTAACCGAGTGTCTCATGAGTGATGGCTGTCTTGGCCTCTGAACACAAAGCCATTGAGCTAGAAATTTCTGTTGGCAAGAGGAAAAATGCCAGCAAAACTTCAACTCTGGACATAAGAAGAGCAGAGTCTGCTCTGGTCACTCGTTAGTGAGGTCTCTTGGGAAAATCTTTTTGAAGGTGCCAGGGTTCATAAATTTTGATCATTATTTATGCAACACCTTCTAAGGCCAAGGAGCAGGCAGTTCCAAAATGGAGCTAAGGTAAAAAAAAAAAAGTATTTGCCCAGTGAAAGCAAGGTCGGGTGATGCAAGAGGAATACAGAGACACTCTAGGGAGAAAATTTGTCTAGCCAAAGACCAGTTGGAGTTGAAGCTGGTCAGTTCTGTGGGAAGGAATAAAAAGAGCTTTTTAAAATAGCAAAAGTCAGGATTAAAATCAGCCCATTACCCGATGAGGATGGCCACCTCACAAATAGGGACATATACAAGACAGAGATGTTTAATACTTTATTTGCCTCCTTCTACAACATAGATGATAGGCTCTGGGGTACTAGGGCTCTGAGCTGGAGAATCACATCTGTGATAAATGAGAGTGATAAATTCCCAGTCAACACTGAACTTGTTGGACAGCTGGATCCCTATAAGTCAATGGGGCTTGATGGGACTTATCTGAAAATATTTAAAGAGCTGATCTCAATGATTTTTGAATGGTCTTAGAAAACTGGAAGCTGGCTAACATTGTACCCAGTTTTCAAGAAGGGTAAGAGCTATGATCCTGGAAATTGCAAGCTGTCACTTCAGTGCCTGGTAAAGTTGTGGAGAAGATGATTCTGGGGGTACTATAGAACACTCAAAGGACAGTGCAGTCATCAGTCACAGCCAGCACAGCTTCAGAAGAGGAAAGTTCTGCTTATCAAATCTGATTTTTTTCTTCTATGACAAGCTTACCTAACTCATTGTTCAAAGGAAGTGAGTTGGTAGAAATTATTGGTTTTAGTGAAGTTTTCAGTAGTGTCTCTCACAGGATCTTTTCAGAGAAAATGTCCAGCCCACAGCTGAATAAACATGTCATGTGATGTGTGAACAATTTGGCCACAAGGGGCTACAGTGAATGGGATGACATCAGACTGCTGACCTGTCACTTGCGGGCTTCCACGGCAGTCAATTTTATGGCCACTTTTCTCCAAGGTTTTCAGAAATGATTTAGACACAGAAACCCAAAGGTGTACTATGTATATATAAAATGACAAAAAGAGAGTGGTCATATAGTTGTAACACTAGGAAAAAAAAAAAAAAAAAAGAAGAATCATTACCTTAAGTATTGCTTGTATCACCAGTACGGACTGTGCTTCATGCCAACATCTTGTCAGATCTTTCAGACTAAATCATATTTTATGTGTATATGTGAGGAAATTTCTAAGAATAAATGAGTCTGCAAAGACAAAAAGAAGAATTAATTATTGGCAGATGTGTGTTATTTTGAAGTATACCTGTAGCACTACAGATCTGGGTTGGAAATCCTGTTTTGATGGAACACTAAAACTTAAAACTCTTTTGGTTTGTTAAAGCTTTTATGATCCGCATTGCAGAAAGTATAACCATGCAAATTCTTCCGTATTTTCTAAACAAATTCATCTCTTTAGTTTTCTCTTGCTATTAAAGTCTCAGCTGGATTCAGTAGTGTAGTATTATAATTTTTAAAAACTTGTCTTCTTGAGATTGGCTTAATTTATCCATCTGGTTTATAAAGCTCTTTTGTGTTCCTAATAAAGACTTTAAAATTTTAAAATTATTATTGTTTTTGGTTTCATTAATTATACAAATCCATGAAGAAAAGTAACCTAGTTATAATACCATTTCAGAGAGCATCTCTGTGAAACCTTCTAACAGTGATAGACTATATAGTTTACAGGGAGTGCAGGGACTTTGCACCTTCTTTTTTCCTGAACAAAATATTATAACCATACTTCTAAAATCATTGTCTTAATTCCTTATCATGTTATATTAATAGAATTCTAATGTTAACTCTACCACCTTCAGCACCATAATGCTGAAATAAAATTTTTATTAATGGGCTCCAATATCTTTATTTCAGAGTGTATTTACTCACAGCTAAACTTTGTGAAGTGTGTAAGCCATCATTCCTTTCTGTTAGCTTTTATGTATTTCGCAGTTAAGCATTCTTTATTTAAGGCAACTCAGGTGGCCTTCTGAACTTGCACAGTATACAGAATAGAAAACAAACAAAAACCTCTATAAAATCCAAGAGCTGTCATTTGTATACTTGAAATGCTATTAGTGTTTCTTTAAGTGTAGTATAAATTTCAAACACAGTAAAATTGGATACCTAGGGAATATATAAATAGCTGAGAATGAGTGAGTTAGTTTTCAGCCTTTGTCAATATGTCAAAATTAAGAACATTTTTTTCAGCTACTATATCAAATGAACATGAGATGTAAAACTAGGTGACCTCTCTTTGCAGAAAACAACTTAGTTTGTTTCCACTTTATCCTTCCTGAATGTGTTTAATAAGCCTTCAGCACATAACATTTCTTGAATCTCTTGAACTCTCTTCAAGATTATAAATAAATAGACATAATTAAATTACATTCTGATGGAGCTTCAGATAAATATCTACTCCTCTCAGAAAGCTGACACAAAGGCTTTTAGTATTCATTCAAGACTTGCAGTGATCACTGTTAAATCCTGCTTGATATAAAGCTCCACAATTCCAATCGTCAAGGGTCCCTATATAATAGAACACAGAAAATAAAAGAAAATCCCAAATCCCCAATCCCCCAAAATTGCCACATTATGCATAAAAACTGCTTAAAAGTAAGCATAGATTTGAACTTGACTCCTCTTACAAATACCTAATTCAGAACTCAGTATATGTATTTAGATCCATGTGTGAAAATCATTCTATAGACAAGAGAATCTGTGGGAGTCAGCCTGACCTGTATTCCAGGTCTGGCAACCATTACTGAGCAAGACCTGTACCCCAACCCTGGGCCTTGGAGACATTTGTTTGAGCGGTGGCAATTCCAGAAGAGAAAGTTCCAAGGAGTTATGGGAGTGCCCATGTTGATTCCTCATATGTATTCCTAACCTTCATTTTCCAGTTGATCATCACCACTCCCAGTCCCTAGAATGTTCTTCCTTGTATCCCCATTGGCCCTCAACTGATGCAGTGTCCCATCCAGCCTACCCCATTGGACCCTACCTTCCCTTACCCCACATCTGCACCACTTTCCCCTATACCCATTGGACCCTAAGCTCAATGTGGGACTGTTGGACCCCACATTTATACCCTGGACCTCCCTATATCTTGGTCTTTGACCACCAACTCCTGCAAAGACCTTGTCACCTTAGTATGTTAGTATGTTTGGATTTTTGGGTCTCATCCCACGTTTACTTTCATTATTATTAAAGTATTTTATTTTGCTAAGTTGTGGTCATCACACCGCTCTTCTTTTATTTTTGCCATAATTGCCCTAATATCAGAAAACCCTCAAAGGTATGGTTGGGGACCACCCTCACCCCTGATAAGAATCCTTTTGCTACAGTTTATTGATATGGGGTACTGAGGGTTGAAACTTCACTTATTAAAAATGGGATTGAACTCTGTCGAGGGCCAGAGATAAATTAGCTAAATTGTTGGGTTTATTACTGCTCCATAATTACTGGATTATTTGAGATTATTGTGTTAAATCTGTTCACATAATTAAACAAATAATTACTGAGTTATGAATTAATGCCTCACATTTTTTCATGTAAAACATGAAGCCAATTTCATTTTTCTGTCCTATAGAAACCAATATTAATAGCCATAAACTTCAGTGATCAGGACTCAAGCACCTTTCACCGTTTCAGTATTTTTTTCAAAACTTCTAGACTATTCACATAGTTAAGACCCACTTCATGTCTGAGTTTAAGTTTCAATACTAATGTAACCACCTACAAACCGTTTTTAAAATTTAAACCCAACCAATGTTGGTCCTGCTTATCTAGGAAACCTTTCTATTTTCTTTAGAAAACCAGATTTTGATTGTGGCACATGTGAAGAAAGGTTTAAGAAATCCCAGAGTTGCAGCACTATTTGGGAAGAAGGAAAGAAAGATGTTTTACCAACCGTACAACATACAATGATCATATGATGTGAATAATGCAAAAATAATGCAGTCTTGGGATTGACACAGAAAATATATTATTTACTGTAAGTCTTTTGTCTCTCTTTTTTTTTCAAATTCAGCTATCTCCCCAGGAGGTAGCTGTAAACCTGTGAACAACACTCCAGTCTTACTGGCCTTAGAATTACAATAAGAGGCACAGGAGAATATTCACAATATAAACCAGACAGCTGAGTCAGATTCGAGCTATTATAAGTCTTGCTCTCAAATTTTCTACTAGGTTTTCCATCTTTCTTCTATTTAACATTGCAAAGTCATCTAAATAAATTCTAGGAAAAAAAAAACTAGAAAATACTTCATGACAGTAAAGCCAAAGATTATTCTATATCTTAAGGGAATACCACCACTGGTATTACAAAGCCATATAGATTACAAAAATAATCTATGGTGACTAACATCTCTGGGGCATACGTTTGTTTTTTTTTACTTTACCTCAGGGATATGTAAAAAATTTAACAACTTCTCAGGCAACTTCCATTTTATTTTGCCATGCTTACATATGTGTAGTGCCACATGTCTGTTAGAGAACAATAATTACAGTTTCAAATTCTGTGAGTTTTTTCTGCATGTTTATGTTCAATAGACAACAAGTTACCTGGAGTTGCATGGTCAGCCCAGAAACTGACAATTTTACAATTCTTTTTCTAATTTACATCTTTCAACAAAGATCAGATGTCAAAATATGCTGACACCATGGCCAATTTCAAAATGTTTATAAACTACTAAAATCAGAATCTAACTGAAGCTTATTTGGCAAATTATGTTGTCAGTAGTCGATTATACATATAAAAATATCAAAATTCAAGTGCACTGAATAAGACATTATTCACAGGAAATCTCTGAGGTAAAAAGAAAACATAATCTTTTCACTTATTATTCACAGCTACTATTTCAAACTTATAATTTCTCAAGGTAAAAAACCTTAGTAGCAGTGTATGTAAAATAATTTTGCACTTTCAAAAGCTTCATCCATATGTGTACATACATAGTGCAGTAACAAACCAGTGTTTGAATAAAATTCGTCTTGATGCATCCACAGCTGGATGCTAGACTTCTGTATAACTACATATTTAGTAAAGACTTTTTACTTCTACAGAGAAGCAATTACAATGCTAACACAAGCTGACCTAGCAAACACCTTGCATTTAATTGTCTAACTGTATGCATTTGTTTTAGATTGAAGGATTGATTATATAAAGAAAATACATGCATTACTTTAAATTGCATTCATAAACAATTCTTTGTCTACATGGCCAAAGTAAAATAAAAAATAATTAAATAAAATATACTTTAATTTTTTAAATTCGAAACTGCTGTTTCTGTATTCTCTAATAATTTGTATGAGTATGGAACAAGGACAGAAAAGGAAGAGCTTATAGGGGTAGTTTAAAACTTTTATAAGTATCTGGGATATCTAGCTTACCTAGAATTCTATACTGGAATTTTAATAGTAATAATTATAATAATAATAATAATAATAATAATAATAATAATAATAATATACCATAAGAGTCTGTTTTTTTTCTCTCAGGTTTGGTAGATCTGTGGTCTGACTTGGCCACATCATTTTGCTCCTGTTCGGATTCAAATGCATGAAATGAAAACTATTCCCAATATCTATCCGACTTTTAATTTTACCAGCAGCCCTCAGATTCACCTGATTTGGTTAGTTCTGGCACTGTGTAAAGTGCAGGGATAAGCTTTTGATGCTGAAATTAGCATAGGCCCACCTGGGGAAGAGCCACATCGAGTCAGAACTGATAAAACGATGGCAAGAAGTTTGACACATGCCATGCTCCTCTGCCCTGGATTTAAAATCTTCTGAGATCACACTGGATCCTACAGTGGTGACTATCTACCTCTCTCCATCTCTTTTTCTCTATTTCCCTTTCCCTTTCTTTTCTTACCTTCCTCTTCTCGAAATACACTGCAATCCAGACTAAAAAATCCAGTCAATGCCTTGCTAAGTGCATTATTCTGTCCAATTATTCTAAAGTTTGCTAAATGAAAGATTTCCAAGTGCCTTACTCTGCCTGGATGATCTAAAGTCTGCAAATAAAAGTCATTTGTTACTGACCTTATGAGATTTCTTTAATTTCTCCTGCAAGCTGCCCAAAGTAAAACTTTCCGTGCAGAGTACAATGGGCATTACAGGCCTTTATCCCAAAAACTTGTCAACAACTACACAGGACCTGCACAGATATTGTCTGATTGCCTGTGCTGACACTTGGAAATTATTACCTATCACCTTTCAAGTACTGTGCCACTAAACTCACTATATCGTAAAGAGTCTTACTACAAGAATTTTATCAATCATTTGATAATTCTAGCACACTCTGAAGTACAATTGCAGTCTCAAAAGAAGGAAATTGTCATTGGTGTTTTCTAAATTACTTGAAGCAGAAATTTGAGATTTGGGACAGGGAAAAAATCGCAATATAACCCCTAAACAAGACATATCTAAAACTAGCCACACTCTTTGGCTTCCTGTTTTCATTAACTGTTAATAAAAGAGAATGTTTAACATCTCTTTTGGAGTGATTCAGAGGTATCACCAATAGATAAGGCTTTATAAAGGCTTTTTAAAGTCTTGAAACATGGCTCTAGCCTGCTACTTAGAGTCAGCTGGAATAGGAGTAGAGGGACATAAAAAATTTGAGAGACGTGCTGTGTGACTGCCATGTGCCCACATCGTGGTGTATGAAACTTGCAAAGTTTCATGGTGTATGGTTGACTTGAGTTTGTTGTAAAATTATTTCGACTGATAACAAGCTAACTACTTTAAAATGTCTGGTTTTTGGCAATAAAGAGCACTCCTTCGCATCTGCCTGGGGTCACTGCATCACTCATAATCATAACACAGAAGATTCTCATAGTGAGTATCTTTATTGCTCTTTATAGTGTGTGGTATAATATTTTAGTTCAATAGAAACAGGAAGCTTTGGTTATGTTTTGTCCTTCAGAAACTTTGTTAGCAGAAAACAGAACTCTTAATTAAATATACCTCTGTTTCTTATACTTTGATTGTCTGAATGGTTGTCTCCCTCTTTAAGCAATTATGTAACTACTGCTGGCTCTTAGTATTGAAGACAGATACTGTCACCTCAGTTTTCAGTCAGCAGTATCAGTGGAGAAACTCTTTGAGAGAGCTTGCAATGATTTGATGATGAATTTTGATTATACCTACTTATAGGTCTCGCATTTTGCTTAAAATTCATTAGAGCTGTAGTAGCTCAGAGAGCAATACATATCCAAACAAACTCAGAAAAATAAGAACTCTTCTAAGTATATTAACTGAATCTCCATTTCAGTAATAAGATACTACTGAACAAATATTCAGATGACTGTCACACTTCAAATCTGGTACATCTGGATGCAGATTCATTTTCAGGGACAAAGTGAAAGTAGTGCTTTTTAACAGTTAGCATCTCACTTCAACATAATGGCTTTCCTTGTTGCCTCTATGCATTGCTGGACATGCATCGAGTCTGCTGGTGGTAAATTATTCTTAAATAATCTGAGTGTCTATAATGTTGAAGTACAAAATGTTCTTTCTGAAGAATTAAACCAAGCAAGCCTTCAGATCTGGATGTCTAAGGACAAATACCAGAATTTTTCTCCATTCACTAAAACCCTGAAACTGTTACTTTTAAGTCCAATACGGGACCACCTTTAAAATCACTTCTAATAAAACTCTGCTTTAATAGAGGTTTCTTTATGTTGCACAAAATATAGGAACTATAGGAAGAAAGACATTACGCCTAGTATTTAAGCAAAGCTGGAAACAATGCTCACTAGAAATCAAATATAAATAATTAGTACTTTTACAAAACTATGACTAAATGTTTCTGTAAAGACCGCTTAAATTTTCTTGATATCAACTAAGTAGTTCTGTGACTTGACTAACTCTTTTAAATGGGTATTATACATCAGTCAGATGCATCCATTGAAACCCAGCACATTCCTAAATGCTGGTTGGTCCCAACATAATTTATGCTGAATCTTTATTATTCTTTTATTATTATTCTTTATTATTCTGTTGCTTTCATGACGTGGAAAATGTTTGATATTGAAAAATTTTTTACGCTTTTCAACCTCTTGAAGGCGTGCTTTAAAAGTACAAATCCTTATGTTCATAACTTGAAAATATAGTAGATCAGCTACTTAGAATGAAGACAAAGAAATTCCTCTACAGCTTCTGACTAAATGTACCCAGTTTCAGCTCTGAAATAATTTTGCAATGTTTTACACAGCTTTTCACCTACAGTTATACCGTTCTGACTTTACTTCCACTTTGTATATAAAGACATATAAATCCTGTCCTATATTGCATGTCCTCTCACTTCATTTCTGTCTTTCCTACTGTCAAATACCTTTTTGAAAAGTTTTTAAATGTTTTTCCTACCATTTTGTCAAATCATTATTATTATTACTATGTCACCACAATAGAGCTCCATGTAGAAAACAGGAAAATACCTATAAAGAGAAATATTCAAATATCATGCTTTCTTAGTAAAGCAGCTAAAAAACTCTTAAAGACTTTAAGAAGCTATCCAGATTGCAAACAATTTGAGAAATGCATATCAATGACATCTAAGAAAAGCTCTTCCATTTCTTCATGCTTTACTGAATTTGTTACTGACCTTGTGATCCCTGAAACCTAAACTTTTTGAGCATCTGTAGAACCAACCATGTAAATAATATGAAGAACATAGCAAAAACTAATAGAAAGACACTAGTAGTGTCTTTTTGAATTAGTATTTATGTAGCACTAGAAATGAAATATAAAAAGACTATAGAATGCTCTAATAGGCAGTAGAATTCCTCATATTTTTCACTAAAGAAGAATAAAGAAGCGCTTTTTTTATTTTATAACATTTTAGGTTAAAATTTCAACTTACAACTTTTACCTTAAAAACTTAAAACTAATCTACTTTTCATGTGTATTAAACAAATGACACCATAACTATCTAAAGATCACTAGTACATGCTAAAAAAGAACAGGCTTTGAGGGTCTGCGTTTCATGAAGATGAAGAGAATTTGACTATTTAGCTTGTGAAAGGATTTTCTCTGGTAATTGTGAAAGGATCTTTCCAGGATGTATATATTTCACCAGATGTGCAGTTTCATGAGGCATGTTTTAACACTGAGTAGAGATATCTATAAAAAAAAATGCCGAAGCTGCTGTAGAAACCATTTCTAAGCTATAAGTCTTGGGAATTGCAATGTCACTTCAGAGGGAAGCTCCAGGAACTTCTCAAAGAAGTGTACAAGGAGCATTAGCAGGCTATATTTCTCTTCCTTCTATAAAAATAACAGTAATTGTATTCAAATAATCAAGGTAATATTTATATTTTATCTGCCAAGCTTGTTCTTTTTTCCCCAGACTGATCTGGACTCTGAAATAAAGGACTATACATACTATGCATTCCAAAACATGCAGAAATTCCCATGACATTCCCAGTCATGCAATAAAGAAAACACTAAACTGTAAATTCCAGGATGGAAATCAGTAGAGTCCCTGTACTTTAATTTAACATAGCTGCAGATGTTTTTTTCAATTTGTATAGGTCCAGTCTAGAAGTCTAGCAAAATCTTCCTGGGACAGTAACTTTTCTTGTAAAATGCAAACACATATACACACACAGGCATCTGATTAGAGTACCTTAAGCAATGTTTGCCTACATTGTTTGGCCATATGACCTTCACCTTGTAATAAAAATAATGAATAACATTACTGACCAAACTTCATTACTCTTCATGTATAGAAATCATGCTCTTTACATGCCAGCCTATAGCATTTGATGTAAGTTTTCACCAGAACTTCATGAGTACAATGTCATTGAAATCAGCTTTTCATTTTATTTGTCTAATTCTAATTTCTTAGTTTCATTTACCTGTAGTAAGCTATTGATTTCTTTGACAGTACCCACCATCTTACAGATTAAAAAATATTTCAGAAGCTACTCCTAAACTTTTTTATACCTTATTAATTGTCTATTTGTTATGTCTGATACAAACTATTGATACACCTTTGCTGTTGTGACTGCAGCACAAGTGGATTATACTCAACACAGCTATAACCTATCTGACTAATCACAGAAGCAGAACTGCCTTTGCAAGGACATCCACTATTGAATACAGAGGCTGCAATTTCATTCCTCTCATTAAGCAAACTGGCAAGGCTAAAGCTAGATCAGTTATCAATACATGTGTTGCAATCTCGCCTCTGGATTTCACTGCAAATTTAGCCTGTGGAATTGCATTTGTCTACAAAGAAATCCAATACAGGAGTGAAACAAGGTCTAAGAAAGAAAATAACTAGAGTAAGGAAATGGCACTGGAAAATTAAGCTTTTGCAAAATCAACAATTACATTCTTGAGAAAAAATAAGGAGACTTGATTAAAATCAATCAAAATATTGAACTTCATTGATCATTAAAAATCATGAAAGAACTGACATTGCTGAAAGAAATAGTAAGTCTGGGCCTATTAATCCAATCTAATTGCATTAATTATGTTTTACTTGACATTTTGTTTGTCTTCAAACTAGTTTGTGTTCTTATCAGGGTCATTGTGCTGGTTAACATTGAACCAGCTATTAACTCTCCTTTTTTTGTTCAGGTCAATAGACTATGTGGGGACTTGATCCTAATATGACAGGTTGCCATTGTCGTGAAGAGCATGAAGTAGTTTGTGACAAGAGAACTATTGTCAGTAACAATCTTCCCTCACTTACAGGTAGCAGTTTGAATACTATTTTGGATGCGTTCCTTCCATCTCAGAAGGCCATGAGAAACAGACTAGCAATAAAGGTTTCTCATGTATGTCCAAAAGCTTCCAGACAGATCTGCACATGGAAGCTGGTGTAAATTCATAAAATAGGATAACAATAAATATGCAAAGAAATTCAAGTATTTCAGTATTTTCTTTTAGATATGCTCCCAGACTCATCATTTTGAAACATCTGGCTGCTTTGAATGACAAAAATAAATGAATAAATAAACAATTTCTCTGTTTTCTATAATCATCTTCTTATCCTTAGAAAATTGTGAAGCGACTTCTTGAATAGTACCAAAATTCATAAATTCTTGTGTGGTCACAAGGTTTGTATCTAAATTTTAGTCAGAATTAGGTTTTTATCCTGGTATGCATATCATGGAATTTGAACAAATCATGTGTCAAGAGATATCCACATTTTTCTAGATTCTTATTGGCCGTTTCAAAATACTGCAATGGGAGTTGCATTTATATGTGAGAAAGTTATATCTTTTTATCATAATGTAAACAAATTTCATAATGTTTGTGGAAATGTGAAGATTGACCTTTAAAGATTTTGTAGTTCATTTAGCTAAATATGAATCATCTTTAGATACACATTTAAAATTTTAGCAGAGTACTAGCTCTTTTCTTATGTTCTTCCCCATATTCCACTTCTTTTCTCTCATTCCTTTCAGCATGCACTGAGCTGTTACTGAATACACCCAGTGCAGGTGACTTGCTGTGCAGTTGCAGTGCCAGCTGCAGGTGGAGCCCTGGCAAAGGGAGCCCAAGATAAGAGGCCATGACCTGGGGCTAGCCCTTGTACAGCACAGGACACTGGGACCTGTGGTGTCAGCAGGAGACCATGACCCCAGACGTTTGTGCACTCTGGGCAAAAAATCCACGTTTCCCATTTTCTGGGTCCCTCTTGAAGACACTTAGCTTGAGCTGTTATTTTGTTGTTGCTTCATGACTTTATTAATCCAAGTATTCAGCTGTGCGCCTACTTCCATTTTAGATTATGATATTGAGTAAAATTATATATTATTAATGGAGACAAATCAAGTTATTGTCCTGGTTCCTTTCTGACATTTATACTTACACTATTAAAATAAATTCTTTTAAATTTAATTTTCACGTTAGATTAATCCTTTTTTGGGGGGGAAAGTTTAGGCAAGTACTTTTTTTTGGCATTCAAAAACATATGGCATTCTTCAGTATTCCTATAACTAGTCAGTACCAGATATTCAAAGGTTAATATAAAATGAGGTCATCCACTGAATTGCAAAGCTGATATTCTTTTATTTGTATATTTATTTTCTGCAAGTCTTGTATCAGTTAATGCTGCTTTAAACAAATAGACATAGAAAATATACTTCAGCTTACAGTAAATGCTAGCCTGGGTCAAATAATATCAGTAAAAGGACAATTATATTAATATTTTAGTTACAACAGTTACAACTTTATCTTTGGTTACAATGTAAGATGTAACAAAAAATATATATTCTATTACCATCTTCATAAGCTGTTAAAAGAGGTGGGGCAGTGATCCTTATCTCCTCCATGACTCATCCCTGATAAATCCTCCAGGGAAATGGGCCATCAAGCTCACTGCATGACTAATAAAATTACATCATCCCATTGTAAAATACTTCTCCCAGGGGAAGGAACCAATTGTTCCTACCTGGATACGATCTGAGGTTTGGAACATCATGCGCACCCTTATCTACTGGATTCTCAGTGGACAAGAGCTACATTACCCCCACTGGACCTTCAGAGGAAGACCAGATGCTTCAGTAGGATCACCACTACAACTGAACCACATCTGTCACCCAAAAAGGGCTGCAGCCACCATGTAATCAGACTGTAACCATCACCCTGACCAACAGGGCATCAGGTTGTATTCTGACTCTCTCAGTTTAAGCCAGAGTTCCTGTATTATTACTTTTACTTTTAATCCTCTTATTAAATTGTAGTTCTGACTTGGAATCTCCCACTGGTTTGCTTTCAAACTAGTACAAATTTCCACTTAGTTTCATTTCTTTCTCCTTGTAATTCTATTCTATAATTAAAAACATTTTAGTCACCATTATACCCAAAAGCTGAATATTCTTTCAGGGCAAATATATCAGAAAGGGAAGGAATTGTTCCATGCACAGTGTAATGAAGTCAGAAAAATACTTTCCAAGACTTTCTGACGTATACATCAATTCAAATCAGATTTTTATTCTGACTCTGGCCACAAAATGTCAAAAAATTACCTCTCCAATAGAGCTTAATATAGCAATTAATTAAGGATGATAAACTCACAGAAACTTTTTCCTGGAATTTTTTTTCCATGGTTGCACTAGGTCAAGTGAATAAGACTCTATATTCTAGGCAGAAGAGACAGATTGTAATTGCAGACCAATGTAATGGAAAGGCCCTCTTTGCTGTAAACATATGGACCCATGCTGTATATCATCAAGTTGATACTTGATTCAAGACAATATGTGAAGATATAAAGTGGATGGGAGAGAGATACTCATATTCACACCTGCCACTTCCACTGCAACCCATGCCTCCTTCCCCATTTCCAAAAGAGAAAATAACAGGATAATACAGCAACATTTTTGCAGGAGGATTATTTTAAAGGGAAAAATTTAATCATAGAATCATAAAATGCTTTGGTTTGCAAGGGACTTAAGAGATCATCTTCTTCCACCCCCTCTGCC
Source organism: Muscicapa striata striata (assembly GCA_030060385.1). Taxonomy (NCBI): domain Eukaryota; kingdom Metazoa; phylum Chordata; class Aves; order Passeriformes; family Muscicapidae; genus Muscicapa; species Muscicapa striata. The sequence goes on from JAREIS010000070.1 coordinate 2,875,092, forward strand.
ATGGATAGGGATGCCTTTGACTGGACCAGGTAACTCATAGCCCCATGTAGACTGGTCTTGAGCACCTCCAGGTCATCCACAGCTTCTCTGGGCAGCCTGTTCCAGAGCCTCACTACCCTCGCAGTAAAGGATTTTTTCCAAATACCTAAACTAAGCCTACTGACTTTCAGATTGAATTCATTCCCTCTTGTCCTGTTGCTACATGCTCTTGTACAAAAGTCTGCATATTTCTTGTAGGCTCCCTTCAGGCCCAATTACACCAAAGGCTTCTCTTCTCCAGGCTGAATAATCCCACTGCCATCAGCCTTTTCTCCATTCCTCTAAATATCTTCGTGTCCCTCCTCTGGATCACTCCAGCAGTTCCATGTCCTTCCTGTGCAGGGACCCCAGGGCTGGGTGCAGGGTTCCAGCTGGGTCTCAGCAGAGCAGAGCAGAGCAGAGGGGCAGAATCCCCTCCCTCCCCTGCTGCCCACGCTGCTTTGGATGCAGCCCAGGACACGTTTGGCTTTCTGGGCTGGGAGTGCCCATGGCTGGGTCATGTCCAGCCTCTCACCACCAGCACCCCCACGTCTTTCTCACAGGGCTGCTCTGATCTGTTCATGCCACAGACTGGGCTGGGAACAGGGTTTACCTGACCCAGGTGCAGCACCTTGTACTTGGTCTTGTAGGACCTCATGAGATTCACATGGACACAATTCTCGAGCTTTTTCAGGTCCCTCTGGAGGGACCATCCTTCCTTCCCATCCTTCCCATCCTTCATGTCTGTCAACCATGCCATTCAGCTTGGTGTCATCCACATATTTGCAGGCGGCACACTGAATCCTTCCATCTATATTGTTAATGAAGATATTAACATTTGCTCCAATAGGGACTTCTGAGGTTCCACTGTAAAAGCGTTAGATTTTCACAATGAAGAATCCATAATTCATGTGGTTTCATTTCCTGACTCTTTTCCCTATTCACAAATTTTAGCTTTATCTAATGGTAAGAAGCCTGAATTATTTCTGCCTGTTTGTTGCCAAGGGATTTTATAAAGCCTCTACATTTCAATCATTAAAACTTTGCAGGTCAAACTTTTTGATTTTGTCTCCAGGCCAAGTACTGGCAAGCTGTTAATTAAAACTGCAATTAAATAAATTGAGCTAGTATGTTTTGTCGTGGGAAGTAAAGTTTAGAAATGCAATATATTCAGTACATTAATTGTTCTAGCAGAATAATAATGACCATTTTAAACTGTTTGATCCATGTAATATCAATGTTACTAAATTAGATTTCTCTCTCAGAGTATATCAAATACGTTTTCAAAAAACATTATGGCCATCAAAATGCAAAGACGCAAAAGAGAAAAAACAGACAATATTCTTTAAAAAACTTTAAAAGTTGCTGCAGAATTTGTAGAATAATTTTTGGTTAAAGTTTGTTTATTAAAATGAATTGCTTGTGTTGGTAACAACACACCTCTTGTGCTGGGAAACATTCAAAATGCCAGTTGCATATATAATGGAGAACAAGATATTAGATTATTTGTGGCCTGACTTCGAAATTATTATTGATATTATATGAAGTTAACAATCAACAAACAGAAATGTTAGAAATATTAAGTTTGGTTTATTATAACCATTGATATTTAACTTATCTTTACAGAGAACACCTATTTGGTCATAGCATATCATATACTATGGATGAAATAAATATTTATGACAATAAATATTTAATAACAAATATTTATGACAAACATTTCTTTATAGTCTTGTAGTTACATTATCCTACTGCTGATTTCAAGACTGATTGAAAATACCTTAAAAATGTCTGTATTGTGTCACCACTAGTGAAAGCATCACAGACTAGGAGTGCAGGATTTTTGTCAACTAAGCATATCAGCAGACCATGTCAGATATTCTCATTTTGATAAAATAAAGATTGACGTATTAATTTGACATATTAATTTGAATAAGTTTGAGTAATTTTCAAGACCAGTAAAGAATTGTTGAGAGCTTTTTAGACAAGATGGAGTTTCATTGTGTCAAACTCAACATTAAGAGTAACAGAGGAAATTTATGGTCACAATTTGTACCAGCACTCCAGCCCTGAAGAGAGACAAGGACTCTAGACTAAATAAACATCAACAGAGCTCACCCAATATAAAGCGGGAAAAAACCTTAAGTTGAAGGCACTCACATGTAAAAATGATTTAACAGCTCACTTAATGATTTCATATATCTATTTCCAGCAATTTCTAGGGTGTGTTGGACCAAAGAACTTACAGATTTTTTTGTTTGACTAAATTCCTACAGATTTTCAGAATGCACAAAAAAAATTTACAAAAATAATCAAATTGCATTTAGATCAAAAGGCAAATGATCCATTAATAACAATAGTGATTTTAACATTAGGAAGAACTGACACAGGTGATCAGGGAACAGCGAAGAGTGCTACTCAGCTATGTCTCTTACTTACAAATGAAAAAGAATTGGTCAAGTCAGTTTTGGCTGTTGCAATCATAAGATTCTGAAGTCTGAAATACTGAGAAAAGGGAGGAAGATAAACAATAGAATCAGAATCCTGGATTTCAGGTGAAAGGAATTTGGCTTCTTCAGGGACCTCCTTGTATGTGTGCCATGGAATATGGCCCTGGAGAGAAGTCTCTCTGTGGATTAAAGATCATTTAAAGAAACTGTGACTTAATCAAATCCATGAGACCCAATGAGAAATATCTACAAGTGCCAAAGATGTTATTCAAGGACATTTTGAGGTTAGTGAGAATGCTCTTGAAACACTGTAGAGATTAAGGTAGATTTCTAAGGACCTGATGATAGAAATATCACTACAATCTTCAGGAAGAACAGCAATGAAGGTGAAGGGAGATATAACCGACAAGCCCCACCTGGATGATGGAGAAAATAATCCCTAAAATAACTTAAAGACACAGAAGAACAAGAAGGTGATCATGAGTTGGGACATACAAAGGGGAAAGAGCTCCTGACAAACCTAATAATATCCTGCAGTGAGAACATGGACTTAGTGGACATGGGAGAGAAGGTCAAATGTGTTTCAGCTTGGCATGATTAAGGCTTTTGACATTATTACTCACAATATATCTCCATTGACAAAATAAAAATTACTGATAAAGAACATAGTAGATAAATGGACAATGAGCTGAAGAAAAACTGCCTGAACGGATAATTCAAGGATTGTGGAGCAGCAGTACAGAGACTACAATGTACTCAGAGTTAAATACTAATAGCAATAACTGTTTAACTATTTAATTAATGACTGGGATAGTAAGAGAAATCGTACCTTCAGAAAATTTTCAGATGGTGTGAAATTTGGTATAGTACTTGATACACCATATATATACATAGCGTTCAACAAAGCAAAAAAAAAAAGCAGCTTGACATAGAAGGAAATGTAAATCTGTCATGTATATCTAGCTGATCATGAGCTAGGAATATACCTTGAGTCATAAAAGGACAGCACCCTCCTGGATTATATTAGGAAATAGTGGAAGTGGTTCTTCTAATCAGGGTGGTTGAAACACATCTCAAGTGCTGAGCCCAGACTGAGTCTCTCCAGTGCCAGAGGTACTGGATATAGTTGTGTGAGTCCAACAGAGTGACATGATTAAAGGCCTGGACCATCTAAGTTTGAATAGTTCATCTGATACGAGACTCATGAGGGAAATACATATATATGTATATATGTGTGTATGTATGGATAGATGATAGATGAGAGAGAGAGAGACAGACAGATAGATAGATAGATAGATAGATAGATAGATAGATAGATAGATAGATAGATAGATAGATAGATAGATAGATAAAACTGATGGGGAAGGGGAATTGGAGAAGACAGGAACAGATCTTCTCAGTGTTGCCTAGTGCAACATGGCAAGAGGCAACAGGCACAAATTGAAATAAAGGTGATTTCATTTAAGTATAGATTCTTTATTGGATATGTGGTCAAACACTGAGACAGGCTGCCAAGGTTGTGGAGCTTCCATCCATGGAGATATTAGAATCCAACCAGACACAGCCATGAGCTGCCTGCTCAAGCTTTCAGAGAATGTGTTGGAGACAATCTCCAGAGGTGCCTTCCAACCTCAGCCATTCCGTGGATGTCTAGCTGCCCATATCACGAGCTGGTTGATCCTTTGTATGAACTATCCTTCAGCAGCTGAGTATTTCTAAAGTACCTTTTTTGTTGTTAAATTCTATACATTCTTTCCTCCAGGATAAGTGCAACTTAAAGCCATGGGACCATGATGTTGTAGTGTCCTCAGCATTGTACACATACTTTTAAAGTGTGGGAGCTTGTATCTTCAGAGAGAGAAAAGTGTTTATAGATGGCAATATTAAGAAAATGCTGATTAACATTAACCTCTTAACATAAATTGCAGTTAGTGTTTTCTCATTCTTAATTTTAATATATGAATCTTTATGAATTTTAAATTCATGTAGATTAGATATTTTGCATACCTGAGACCTGTCCTTCATGGAACATTATGACTCAAAATAAGAAAAAAGACTAGAAGTAAAAAAATGAAATTGAATTTTCCAAGCCATGTCACTGCCTTACTGCATAGTGCCACCTTATGGCAAATGTAATCGTTTTGGACAGCTTACATTTTATTTGTATTTCCTATAATGATTGTAACTGCAAAAGAGCAATAGAAATAGGGAAGAAAAAATATGTACAACTTATATTCTGACCTTTAAAATAATGATGATTTTCCTTAAAAACCACACAAACACATAATCCTACTTTTTCCTAATTTTTTGCCCTGTTCCGATCCCTTAAATGTTTTAATGGTAAATTGAAGGAAGTACTCTATTTTTTTTTAATTTCACAGGTTATTTAAACACTCGAAATCCCATGAAAGCTGATACCCATTGAGTAACCACTAAAAAAACCATAAAACCCGTAAAAGCTGATTTTCAGTAATATTTATGTTATTAACTTTCTTTAGAGAGAGGTACATGGTATTGGAAGCTCCTAAATAACATTTCTGTACTAGATTACTCCCTGTCTTTTTTGTGCCACTGATCATGCACATACATTTCTAGCTCTTCTAGAGACATTTCCAGGTCTCATTTGGAATAAAACAATACAGATTTACAACGATTTTCTATTTGGTTTTCCTTTGCATGTACACCCACCTCAAGCTATATCTTAGGGTTTAACCAAGTTAAGATCCTCCAAATTCATGATATCTAAAGTAAAAGGCAGACCTAAGTCCACAGGGCACTGTTTCAGAAACAATTCTTAGCATAGCTAATTCAGCAAGAGTCTGAACATCCCCCTTTGCATTGCGCAGGTAAGCACGAAAAAATCCTTTTCTCCTCAGATCTTACTCATATCCACCTTATTATATTCCCAGGAAAACTCTCCAAATACAAGAACTTCTGGCTTCTTTTATATGTTTCTGAGAGACATAAACCACAGCCACCTGAACAGGATTATTGAGGATGGCACCACCTAACAGATTAGAGAAAGAAACATGCAAGATACACCTAAAATGCAATCCCCTTTCAAAAAAAGGTAAGGCTTGTGTCCTACTTTAGGAGATTATAACCAGTCTTGGTAGTTTATAAAATAGCCAGTAATTTGCTGAACTCTGGGAATATTTTTCTTCAATATTAAGCTCCTCCCATGTAGGTACTTGGGTACATAGTTTACAATATAATGTCACAAATGAGAGAGGGTGTGAAGACCAAGAGACACTTAAAAATAAACATTCTGGCACTGCTTGCTTTTAGAGTCATGTTCAGCTGTAGATATTTTAATACTGCACTCATTTTTAAACATCTCTGCTTTCTGGGTTTTGGTTTGGATGTTTTTTGTTTGTTTTGTTTTTTTGTTTTGTTTGTTTTGTGAAAATGTGTTTATATTCAAGATGAATTGAACAATAGACAAAATGAGTTCTCCTAAACTCAGTTAACAGCAGAGTTTAAATGAAATGTGTTCTTAATATCTAGATTAAATTTCAAAATATTTATTAAATCATTTGCTTCTTCAACATTTTAGGATGCACATCAAATGTAAATTAATAACCCCTCCATTTTACCTGAAATATAGATGCATCTCACATCCAAGGTGGTCAAGTGTAAAAGGGGGTTGCTTGGATGCTGTGGTATCTCCTTCCCAGAAAAAGGTTCAGAATGGCACCCAACAGGGCTCTGTGCAGTCTCCAATGCACTCTGCACAGGAGATTGGACTGGGTGACCTCTGGAGGTTCCTTCCAAACAAAGGTGTTCTCTGACTCCACATGCTATGCAAATTACATACATTAAATTGATACTCAGTGTCAGCAGGTCCAGGAACATTTATTACTTATCAAATCTTCATGATAAAAAGAACAGAATATTTTTTCAGAAAAAGATGTCTTATCCTTAAAATATTGCTACTATATATGATATTTAGTCTCAAGTTCAAGGTCCCAAGAGCCCAGTTATAAGTTTTCCAAGTATTTTGCTTGAGAGAATATAGGTTTCAACTCAAAACTTATGAACAAATCATTTCATGATGTTCAGTAAATCATGGGAATTAAAGGTTTATGGATAAATTATCACTTTTTCATCTCATGCTCCTACATTGTCTTCTAAAAAGAGGGGTAAATCAAATATTCTGATAGCAAATGACAGCCAGAGACCCTTTCAAAAAGATACCTTTTCACTTAACACTGTAACATTGCCAAAAGTGGCCAGTCCCTCCATGATGCAGTTTGGCATTTCTTATCAACAGTAACAGACATGCTTATATGTGTTAAAAGCATTGAGCTTTCTTGTTAAAACTTTGCCTTGTTTCTTAATCCCATAAAATGATCAGAATGCCAGCAGTACTACTTTATATTAAATAAAGTATTTTTGGAGTGTGCAGCAAAAACTCAAACCACATATTAAAATGTCTGATTCTGTGAACTTGAAATTCCAGATTTTAAATATTTGGTTTCTATTGCCAGATTTCTAATTAATTTTTCATTTTTGTTTAAATATCCTGACCCATGCTGCACAAACAGTCCTAACAGCTGTTACAGCAAAATGTACTTGGGTAGAGTGATTAGAAAATACTAGAAAACTACATTCTCTCCCTGTGAAAATTCTAGAAAATTATGAAACTATTCCAGTTTGTTTAAGGAGAAAGTAAATATTTCAATATTTCTGATTTTATAAAAAAAAGAACTTTACTGAAAAATATGCAATAAATACTAACCAAAGTGCATTTTAATTGTTTAGAATGTGTGAAATTAAAATTATTCCCAAATCATATCATCAGTATAAACCTTGCTTTCTGATATTCAAAATCTACCCTAAACATTAGACCTCAATAATGATTCAGAGTCATTATTGCTGTAAGAGTGGTCCTAAGTAAAATCATTACTACTGTAATGGATAAGTGTTTTCATCACCATACCATAAACCCAACTTCCATTTCACTGTCTGCTGTTCTCTAGATGTGTGTGTGTGTTGGGCAGGTTGGATTTTGAATGCTTTAAATGTAAATAGAAAGAGGTATCTGCTTTCTCTAGTGTGTCTGGCCAAGGACCTTTTCAGTGCAAAAGAGAAAATAAGTAGGAAGACATAAACAAGGACATACTGAGTCCCAAATATGATTAACAAATGATAAAGCAGACAAAAAGACCAAATCTCATCATTTGTACCATTGGTAAAGGTACTGGAACATGGGAATTTTCACTTCAGGAGGATAACCAGACTGAGCACCTAAACAAAGGAGATGACAAAGAAAAGGGAGAAGCCATGGGTAAACTAGGCAGACATAAAAAGTGAGAGGTAAATATAATGGAGACAAAGGCAAGAAGCAAAGCTGTTCAACACACTGGTAGGCTACCAAGGAACTGTAGCAAAGAGAGGCCTTGCAGCTGACAAGGATGCAAACCTGGGGACCCAGTAGGACTGTGCAAACAGATGGAGAATGTGCAGGAGAAAGGGACAGGGGCCAAAAACAGTGGAGGTAGGCAGAAACAGGTGTACAGGGCGATGACCAAGTGTAAACATGGTCAACATGCCCATCTCTTTCCTGTGTGTGTTCTGCTGGGACTGAGTGGCACTGGCTGCATGAGCAGATGTGCCTCCAACAGCTGGAGTTAGACTGGGGCTGTGGGTGCGCCTGGCTCGTGGTGCCAGCTTCTGAGCAAGTGAGATCTCAGCGTCTGACACAGGGATCAGAAGAGAGTGCATCCCAAAAAATATCCTAAAAGAGAAATTAGGGTGCATGAGGCCAGTGAGGAGCTCAGAATAGGCAGCTGGAGTAGAAACCACAGTCACAATCCATATGGCTGAATGCTTCTCTAGTTTTTTGTGTGTTTTGTGGTGGTGTACACTCACTAATTTAGAGCATGAATATTAAGGGAAATGGTTCTGCATACACAGTGAGAGCTAGGGTAGGAATTAACTCCTAGCATGAATGTATTCTTAAAGACTATTAATTAAAGAAAGCTTTTCTTGAAAGTCTTAAAGTTTACATTCATCAGTTCTCTTAACACACTTATTATTACTTGTCTCTGATGCATAGCCACAGGAATACAAACAATATATGTATAGATTCGCAACATGCAACAACGTTTCAACTGCTGAAGAAAACATATGCTTCCTGGGGATGAGAAAAATCTACATGGGGAAAAGATTGAGTTTTATTCACTCTGTCTGGCAGATACATGTTTTTCTTCTCTTCTAAAAAATCCTGACCTTCCTAACCAACTAGCTGTTGGTTAGAACATTTCAACCATACAGATTAAAAACACTACAGTGAAACCCATCACAAACGTTACAGCTATTATTTTTCTAGAATTAATTAGGCATTCTTCCTAAACTAACGATGTAGAGGTTAACATTTACAGTCACTGTATTTGCATTTTTGATCTTTCTATCAAAAAAAGCTTTATCCTGTGCCATGTCTATAGACTAAAACCATGTTGCTACAATTGCATTGTTGAGATGTCCTAAGAGCCTCTTGTCCTCTCCTCACAATTTTTAACTCTGTCACTTGGCAACAACTTTCTCTACTCTCTGATTAAAAGTATTTAATTATCATAAACCTTTTCTTCACAAGCAGGCAAAGTGCTAGGATTAGCTGTTCTGGGATTTTGTCTGCTCACTACTTGTCATGAATGCAAAAGCTACACAATCTTTCTAAAATTTCATTTGTTAAAAGACCCCCACAGTTTTGCCTGCAAGTATTAGAAGTAAACCCTCTTCTGAGGATAAGTCTGAGGTTAAACTGCAGGTTATATCCACAATTTTGTCTTGCTAGTTTTAATTTAGCTACATTATTTTGCTGACTTGCTTTGGTGGCTGTAAAGAAAAGATTAGCATGCTCAGAAGTGCATACAACCTTGTAAAAATAAATACATTCTTTGTATGAACTATTTGCATTAATGGTTGAAGACAGCACAGTAGATAGGAACAAGATAAAAATTTTAAAAAAAAGGTAGTCACTAGTAATTTTCTGAACTTCAGTTTCCTGGTAAATGCAATGCGCAAAAATGAAAAATTATATTCAATGAAGCTGGAACATATAGGATGGGGCAACATGAAATTATACTGTTCCCAGGAATTGCTTCAGGTTATGTTCTGAATCAAATCAGTTCTACGCTTCTAGAAGAGTAAATTAGTTTGGTTATTATACTACCCAGGGAAAGAATGTAGCATATGTTATACCAGATAGTCAGATACCTGAACACAAACTATGGATAGAGCTAAACCTCTTAGCACCCTCTTAGCACCCTATTACAGGGGAAAAAAATAAAAAAATTAAAAAATTAAAAAAAAAAATTAAAAAAAAAAAAGTCTACTACTTTGAAATACAAAGAGAAAGATGTTTACTCTCCTTTTAAAGTGAAGGACATTTTTCCTTTTCAACTGTATTTTATACTGTATATTTCAAAACTTCTCTTCAAGACATCACCATTGCTCTCCTCATTTCTTACTACTGTCTACTAAAATATTGAGTTGTAATACACTCATTTCTTGTACCTGAGGCTATTCTACTTCTTTTTCTGCTTCATATAACTTAGTGTGGATAGCAGCGTCAACCTGAGATGGCTTTTTTATCCTACTGGCCAGTACACTTATTGAATTAAAAAACCCAATCTTATACCAGCTGTGTATACCTGCTGTGACTATAGCAGCATGCTTTATGTGAGCTTTATAATCCTTGTCTAATAAGTTTGACAGAAAAAGATGTTAACAAAGTAAAACAAGTGGGGCCTAAACAACTCATTAAAATATTTTCTGATTATAGCCCACCTGTAGATATAATTAAAACTAATTATTACAAAACATCCTAATAACAGAATAATATTTCTTTCAGCATATTTACTCTGGACACAGATCAATAGAAAATACTAGAAAATACAAATTAATAATTACTAAGTCTATATTTTTACTTGCTGAGGAATTGATTGCAGCAGCATTCTTAATTCTACAGAAGTGTTCTGTGGCTTTCTTTTACAGTCAGCCTGTTCATGAGCCTTTTTTAACTGCTGTCTGAATTTCCCCAAGGAAAACACAAATCCCATCATTCCTAATACAGTTCTATTGCCTCAGGGTATAAAAAAAATACCTATGTCCCTGATTCCCATGTCAGAGCTGCTAACACTGTATTCATTTGCATCCTTGAGACAGCCTAAACTTTGTTCACTTTAGACATTTAGAACACAAATTCCCATTGGTCTTATCAACGGTTCAGCTGAATCATTGTTAGTTGAACTCTTGGTAGGTGGTTTGGAGGATAGTAGACACTATTCTGTATTAGAAGCTTTACAGCCACTTTAGGATCAGCTGAAGCAGTACCAGCTCTGAAGAAGTCACTTTCTGAAGTAGCTGTGTACACATAATGATTCAGAAAGGTTATGTCTGGTACTAAGCTGAAGATAGCATTTCATTAAATTCAGCAAAGAGTTGTTTGTTTGTTGTTTGTTTGTTTGTTTTTTCTTTCCCCTGCTGTAAGATACAGTTGACTTGAGCTGGAAATAAAATTCTGCACTAAAGGCAAGTGCCTGAATAAGCAGGAGAGGAATGTTGATGGACACTAGGATGTTTCCCAATTGCTATCACAGTATGCAGCTGAGATTATGACTGATCATTTCAACATTCTCCAGAGGAGCAATACCTAAGAGGTCCCCACATGGAGGTAAGATAAGCTGGTTTCTCTTGTACAAATCTTATTAGAAAACCCACTTTGCCACACTATTTATCATCTTGATGGAAATGACTTTTCTGTCTGTTCTGTGTACCAATAAAACCAGGGGACATGCAGACAGAGGGGAGCAAACACAATATAAGGTAGCAACATACAATGTCATTTTCTGTATCCCAGTATTTGAAGAAAAATGATTAAACAGTCTGTTTTCAATTTTAGAATGTCCAACTAGCACTGCCTAATTAATTTAAGTGCAATGCTCTACCTGGACTTCTTCCTAAGCTGAAAATAGGGCTTGCTTCTTGTGTTCTAGTGCCTCACCTCCACCACAGGTTTCATGAAAAACATAGTGATTGCAACCGTTTAACCTACAAAACTAATGATAAAAGACATTATACAGGAGTGCACATTTTATTGATCTTTTATAGATTACTGTAGAATTACTATAAATCTGCACAGGAAAGCTATATAATCTTTCTTCTCTGGTCCGTTTTTTTTTTTTTTATAATTATACAATTGGTTCTATTTAAGAATAAATAGGATGCAGTGGAAGTGAAGTATGTAAGGAACACCAATTACAATCTTCTGTATTTTTCCTCAAAGCAAACTTTCTACTTTTAGGTCTACTATATGGAATAAATAAAATTATATTATCAGGAGTTATTGTGAATCTGGCTGTGATAAGTCATGCTATTATTGCTCACTGTGAGAAACAAAGCCCACTCCTTTTAAAATTTAAAGAAAATTTAATAAGGGAAATCAGGGGACAAAGTAAATAAAGCAAAAGGAAGAGTGCTGGGTGCTTCGCTGCAGCCAGAGACACACAAGTCAACACAGCAACACCCGTTATATACCCTGGGTATTGCATCAGCCGACTACATATTCAAAAATGGTCATGCATATTCTAGCGTTTTAACATATTTCCTCCTTCACCCAGCCTTTTCAAAGCATGTGCAGTGGTCCCAGTAATGGTAATTTGTTACTTTTCAATACATTCAACAGATTTCTATTCCTTCATTGGTTAAATGTTGGTATTACAACAACTCTTCACCAACACTGGTATCACAACAAAACATTCACATTAAAATAACTAAATTTCAGTAAAACTTGTCTTTAAAAAGTCAACATTGTAGAACACATAGTTTACATTCTAACAATTCATCCCCGCTGCTCCCCAGCCCGCCCCACAGCGCCCCCTGCAGCCGCGGGGGAATCACCGCACCCGCCCTGCCCGCCGGGAGCCAGCAGCGCCCCTGCTGGCCGTGCCCGGAACTGCACCCAGGGAAAGTGCCCGCGGCCGAGAGGAGCTGTGCCTGGGTTCTGCTCTGGCTGTGCTAACGCTGCAGCTGTCGTTCTTGGTTTGGTTGGTTTATTACACATGCTAGTAAAGAACTGCTATTCTTAGTCTCATATCCTTGCCTGAGAGCCCCTTAATTTAAAATTATAATCAGAGGGAGGGGGTATACATTTTCCATTCCAAAGGAGGTCCCTGCCTTCCTTAGCAGATGTCTGTTTCAAACTAAGGCATAAGCTTCAAACAATTTTGCCAAGAATAAATATACTAGCAAAATTTTATTTCAATTATCAGAATTTCTTCCAAGAGCTCCCTTGTAAGATGTCTCATGGCCATTACAATCCAGTCATTGACTACAATAAATCGGAGGCAAATACTTTTAACAGAGAATGACATCATAGACCAGAACATTAATAGAAAAATCATTGACATTCTGCACTGTCTCCTCCCTGCCCCTGGTCAATATTTAAGAGTGACCCTTTTCTTTATTTGGACTTGAATCTGAAGAAGGATTAGTCATAATGAATGACAATAATATCTTCCTAGCCTCTAACAGGCACAGGTACATGAACATGGGACTACTCAATAACTTGTCTCTGCTCTTCAACCTGGACAGTCACCTGGTGTAACAAAAAGAGCTTGTGACACATGTAGAAATCTGCATTTTCATGGACAAACTTACTTCTGTTTGACTCAAAGGGAGAGTTTTTTCACAATCGTTAGGGAAGGGTTAGGGTGCAGGGGTGAATACTAGAACAACGTAAGTGTCCCCTATATTCTCATTCCAATCCATTTCTTCAAATTTCAAAAAGCTGTTGTTTCAGCTTTTCACATATGAGGAGTATGTTATGCACAGTATAAATCTTTAGGACCAATGTTAAATAAGACATAAAATTATACTATGTCTGTATAATTTAAACATTAAAAAGAAAGCAATCTTAAATTTGTCTTATAGAAATGTGGATGAAACCAAATATGTCTAAAATGAAATTATATGTAGATTGCTTCTTTTCTTAATTGTTTAATCTGTTTACCCTCTGCTCTCACACTTGAATCCCTAAACAGAACACAAATCTAGATAACATTGGACGTGAGCTAGTATGAAAATTTCCACTCCATGTGGAACTGTTAATCTGAAAATAAATTTTAAATAGTCCTAAAAAGTTTATTCCAGCTATGTTGGAACTTTGTCATATAAAGTGCTTTTTTGTTTTGTTTTGTTGTTGTTTTTTTTTTTTTAATAGATACTGCCATAAATTAGTGCAACTGTGGAAAGAAGTTGCTACGAGGAACTGCATAATGGATGATTATTTACAATAAGAAACCAGACCTTATCTGAAACATTCATTATTGTCTACATTTAAAAAGTATATGAAAACAAACTCAAATGGTAAAAACACAAGAAAACTGTGTCTTCACAAAAAAACAGGAATAGTGTCCATTCATTCTTTACAAAAAGAACAGTTTGCATTCTTCCATTTATGTAATTTTAAACACTCATATAAAATATATTACAGAAATTCTGTCTTGTTTATTAATTTTCTTTGGATAAGTTGGATTTTTTCACCCTTATTTCATGGTAAAAAAATTTTAATTACTTTTTTAGATAAATTTTTCATTCTCTGCTGGAAAGAAGGAGTGCCCAAGTACTTATAATAGCAATTCAAGATCAGCATTTAAATTATGTTCTCAGTTGGACTGAAGTGATTTTATTCAAGCACAATAATTTTCAGATTCCAGCCCTTACCTCTCTGCATGTTGCCTCAAAAATTAACTGCACTTATGTTGTACTTTTACAGGCAAAAATTCTGTATGCTCTATAGCACGTCAGTGTTTGCCCCAGAAGAGGAATAGCAATACACTGCTGCGTGCTCCATTCTTCACAGAACCTAAACTTGTCAGAGATTAACATCAGGCTAGCAGTAGAACAACATTTGACCACACTATCCAAGAGCTTCTGACACATCTTTGCTGTGACCATACAAGAACAGAGAAAGGTCAGATTTCTCAAGCTGAGAGTATCCTATAAAGGTTTTCTAACCAGTTATGAGCTTTTCAACTTACAGGTGTGTTATTTTTTCCCCCTAAATTTATTTATTGTATTTAAATCTGATCCATACAAATATTAATATTTTTATTTATTAATATTTTATCATGGCCTTGGCATAAGAAATGCTTTAGATACACAACCACTCATGATATCACCTGTTCCTCTAAGTATGATATACACTTAAGCCAGTTTTATCAATATTAAACTCTGGTGAGTCTCATTTAATGTCTGATGATAAAGTGTTGTATAAAGCTTGATATATTCTTTCCCATAATAGATATGCTGTTTCTGCTTTAATATTTTTTTCACATGCTACATTAAAATCCCATTTCTTTATTAATCACTTTATAGATGCATTGGATTTAAGTTTCTTGCTTTCCACATTCTAATTTATATCAAATTTCTTAACATAAAATTGTAGAACAATTTTCCAAAAAGGGCTTAAAACAAGGAATAGTGCCTTCTATACCATGGAAAACATCCTCATTCTTTTAGTCTGCTAACTTGTTATCCAAAAAACGTGTTTTATCTAGATAAAATTCTATTCCACCTACTCCATATGAAAGTTTCAGAATAAAATAAATTAAAACTAAGGGGGAAAAAAAATGTAAATGGCTAGTAAGGGTGCATTCTTTCATGTACAGGAGCAGCAGCAGGCACAGCAGTGGCAGCTGAGTTAAGTTCGGGGGTGACTGCTGGATCTGTAATCTGTAGAGGGGGATTCTTGAACTAAGAGATACCCAATCATCTGCTCAAAGGCCTATGAGGACACAGAAGCTCTTGCAAGCAAATCAGACATGGAGAGGGTGTTGCAGCAACACCCTGCAGGAGATTTAAACAACTCTGGGGAGCAAACACATGCCAAACTGCAGCAAACAGTATGGGCAAACAGGACATGACATATCTCAAGGACACGGTGCAGCATTTTGCAAGGCAGTTCATGCAGGGACCTCACAAAAGTAGAGCACACTGCTCCACCTGACATCTGAGGAGAATGTGGGGAGTCATCACCCACTCAACTAGAACAGGAGTAATGATGCTTTCCACTTGGCCAAAAATCACCCCCAGGTAGAACACAGCGACCCAGATGGATCTGCCAAATCAGCATGGTCACAATCCTGGTCTCGACTGCAGTGAGTGCAGAGGTTGTCACTGATGCTAGAGGACAGCGAAGACAAGTCCTGTTTTGGTGCCAGCAGGTGGACAATCTACTCAGCTTGGTGTCAGAAAGGTCAAGCAGATCAGGAGATGTGAGAGAGGTGTTTCACTGAGCTGTAACGGGCATGGCCTTTTGAAGGACCTCCAGCAACTGGTGGAGCTGCAGGAAGCAGTCAAAAGACAAAGATATCACGGAGGCTGAGAGGAGAGCTGGTTCCAAGCCCAGTGGTAGGGGAACCACCACTAAGGAAAAACTAATAATTTATCTTCTGGAACACATGGAAAGAAAGGACAGCATTGACACCAGGAATTGGGAAGAAGTAGGGGGAAAAAAACCCAACAAAACAACAAAAGGAGGAGGAAATGAATTAATTTGAGGAAAAGACTTTCTCAAAAAAAAAAATTAAAAAAAAAAAAAAAATTTGACATTTCCACTAAGCTGGGCATTTCCACTAAGCTGGACATCCCCACCCAGAAACACATCATAGCTCTGCAGGCTGATAAGACAGCATCCATCACACTGGGACAGCAGCCAGAGAAAACTGCAGCAGTCCAATCTGCTCCACAAATAAAGAAATTAACAACTAGTTCAAATAAGAAAAGGCAGTGGATGATAGTAGTGGGTGCCTCAGTTTAAGAGGCACAAAGACGCCTCTTAGCCTGGGAATTTAAAGAAAAGTGTGCCTCCTCCCAGGAACTCAGATCAGGCATGTTACTGAGAAGTTGTTAAGTAGTAAAATGCTCTGACTGTTACCCACTATTGGTTTTCCATGTAGGGACAGGGAATGCAGCCAACAGCAATCTGAGGAGCACTGAGGCTATAGAGCTGTGGGAGATGTGGCAAAGAGCTCTAGGGGTCAAGTAGTTTTTTGTCCTCCAGGACATAGGAGAGGAAATGACCAGTTTCAGTTGAATCTGACAGGTTAACAGACAGAACAATGGTGTTAGTCAAGCTTTCAGTCACTCAGACCATGGAACTTTGGTAAGCCTGGTTTACTGTGGGCTGAGAGGTTTCATCAGGAAAAGAAGGGATAAAGTATGCTGCTCAGCAATTTGCCAGACTAGTCAAGGGAGCTTTCAACTAGACTTGTAGGTGAAGGGAGGCACCTATCCATTCAAATCCTGTGAGCTGGTTGCCTGTAATGGCTGGCCAGAGCAGTACAAATGCATTCCAGATACTCCAGACAGGGAGTCAGTTTTATTCAGGGCCTGGCTCAGAAGCCTCTACACAAACACATGTAGTATGGGGGAAAAACAAGAGGAGCTAGAGATGTACGCACACCTATGTGGATATAAGGTGGTGATATTTGAGATCATAAGTGCTGTGAGGAGGGAGTGCAACAAGCTCACCACCCTGGACTTCAGGAGAGCACATTTTGGCCTCTTCATGGACCTCCTCAGTAGAGCCCCAGGACAGAGCCCTGCAAGACAGAGAGATCCAAGAACGCTGTCTGATATTCAAGGGTTACCTCCTCCAGGCTCAAGAGCAATGCATCCCAACAAAAATAAAATGAGGTAAATATGTCAAGAGATTTCATAGATGGCTAAGAAGCTTCTGAGAAAACTCAGAGCAAAATAGAAGAAGCTTTCAGAAGAAGTTAACTTCTTTAGCCACGGAAGAAAGAAAAGACAAAAAACACAACATACAACAACCATCTTTATATTTTTCTTTCGAAAGTAATTTCATTTTTTTATTTCATTTTTTCCAATTACTTTTGAATTCAGGATCTCTATGACTTCCCAAGAAAAACCAAATGGAGTTGTTAACTGGAAGCTAATATTATAAAAACAGATGTTTGTTTGCTTGTATATGGATACCTAGAAGAAAATCATGTTGTCAAATGGGTGAGGACATAATTAAATCAAAATATGTATTTCAGGAGTTGATGAACTTAATTTGCTGACCTGAGACAAGCCCTGGATCTTTATCTTGGCAAGAAAGTTTTTTAGGGTCTTCAGGGATGGTTTTGTATTGATCATTCTCAGTGGTAGTCACTGTCAGAAGAGAAGGAAAATACTGTCATATTTCTCTATTCTATAAACAGTATAGAAGAAAATGTAATTTTTACAGACCTGTCTGAAAAACTGGGCTTAGTTGATTTAGTAAGGACTTAGTTGCCTTAGCTGAACTTAGTAAGTTAACATTAAAAAACATCTATGGGTCTCTCTGTCTACATGGAGATATATATATATACAATTCAAAGAAAAAAAAGAAAAGCAAGATTTATTTTTTTGGTACATAAAGAAAAACGGTGGATAATTTTTTCTCTTTCTACAATTCACAAATGGGTTTTATTTGTGTAGCTTTATCACAAATTGTTTCAGCCAGTCTCAACTATGGTAGCAGTTTAGGAAAGATAAGTATTTAATACAACTAATTTATTCTCTAATTAATTTCTTAAGCTAACCTTTGAGAAAGGCTTGCTTCTACATAACACTTGAGAAACCACTCTGAACTGCCAGAAGCAACTCTGCTCCTTAATTTTGGTTTACATTACTTACAAATGAAAAGGTGGAAGGCTTCAAATATATTCCTGTTTAGCAAGTTTAATGGTGAACCCCAGGGTTCTCTAATTAATGAATTCCACAGGGCCTGTGTGCACAGGATGCTTTTTTGGTTGATATTATATCTCTAAAATATGAGAAATATATATGTTCATTCCTAAAAGAGCATGGGAGAGCAGTGCTTTTAAAGGAAATCTGCCTGCTAAGGTATTTCACATAATTTTTTCCCTCTTCTCAGTATCATCTTCCGTGGAAGTATTACAGAGCACTGTGCAGACTGGCTCCACAGAAATAACAAATGGTATTTTCTGTCACAATATAGAGCATTTGGTTAATAAAGGGAGATGGAGACGAGACCTCCAGTATGTCTAAAATAGTAGACATCAACCATACTCAAGTCAGCATAGATTTAGAGATACAAATGGAATGCTTTCTGTGCCCATTTTTCTTAAAAGAAAAGCAAAAAACCCCAAACAAATAAACAAATCCCAAAACTGAATTTACAACACATTTTGGGAAGGTTTTCAGTTAGCCTTAGCAATTTTTAGCTCTGACTGAAAAATCTTTCCATGCTTCAGCATTATGTTGCTTCCCCCCTTCCCTTCTAGTCGAGCAGTTCTCAGTTGTGATTTACATTGTGTCTAATTGCCTCCCTTTCAAGAGTGTAACACTCCCTATCCTCTGTAATGCACAAAGAAAAACCCAGTTGAAAGTAAGGTTAAGAAACAGGAAGAGTTTGTGTGTTTCTCTCTTTTTCACAGAAGGAAGGACTTAAGTTTTCACTTATTCAATGCTTTCTTGGATTTTGTGATGTATTTCAATTTGAGTTTACATCTGCATTCCATTAAATTTAAAGCTACTGGAAAAAAATTACCTTCCTGGCTTGTTGGTTACTGCCTGCACTGCAGTTGCATATGCAATAGGGACAGGAACAAGTTTGATTTATTAACATCTCTTTTTTTTGTAGGAATCTTAATTTGTATGGAAAATAATGTACTTTTACTTCTGGCTAAAGAGAGTTACTGTAAATAAGGCATTTATTTCTGTTTCAACCATTTACCTCTTACTTTTTAAGAATTATTTTTAATTTTTCAGAGCCATATGATCTCTGTTACTACTTTCAATGTGAAGGTTCTTCAGTTCTAACTCACAAATGTTGTATCTTGCCTTTCCTTCCCCTCTTCAACTGACAGAACAGTAGAAATTCTGAGCTTGATATCTTTAGTCATTGTCCTTACATGCAAGTTCCAGATTAAGAAGTGTAAAAAGAGGTTTTGGGTTTATTTTTTTAACCTGAACATTAGTGTTTTGCCCATATGTTTAAGGATTACCAGACTTGTAGAATACAAGAAAAAGTAGCCCAAATAACTGCTTGTGACAGAGAGCATATGCATAGAATCACCTTCTGTTAGCAACATTACTGTTCTTAGAGTTTATATTTTATTTTCATCCAAGCAGAACCCAGTCCTCACACCCAAAGTCAGACATTTCTCCCCAACTGTGTTTTAAAAGTGTATATATACACTTTTATATCACAATACCAAAAAGTATGTGAAGGGTTTAAAGTCACTTGAAAATTTGAAATACACTGAAACAATTATTTTAGGTTTGCTTTCTAATTTCTGCCTAAAGAATTCACACAAAGCTTCTTTTGTAAGTTTTTGCCTCAATACTCAGGGAATGGAAATTATTTTTAATAAAAATCAAACCTTTGTATACATGCAGAGTTTTTTTTGGACCTGAATTAAATAACAAAAGGATTGTGTAATAAAGAAATAAAATTGAAAAACACAGGAGGCCTAGGATTTCTTAGATTTGTTACAATCTTTTGCACATTTAGATCTTTTACTTTGCATTAGTTGACAAATTAGTAATTTTACCTGTTCTGACCATACTTCTGAAATAATCCAAGTCAGCTGTATACCACAAAATCCATACAAGAGGACCACTTCTTATTTAATAGAGTCAAAAACTTGCTATTATCAACATCAGTAAAGTAAATGTACTTAAGAAAAATAATCAGTAGATTTTTTAGGTTTTCAGTACTTTAACTCATAGATCAGTCAAACCAGCTCCTTGCTTTTAGAAAATAATTCTTCCAATTTCATACTGCTTACATGCTATATGATCCAGAATAAATATGGTTAAAAATCCACTTATTGCTGCACTAAAATATAGTATCATGGTAAAGTGACTTTCTTGATGACTTTTTTTACAAGATAAAACACTTATTTCAATATTCTCCTTTTCATTAACTCTTTAATATACATGACTTCTACAGAAGCATATATGAAGTAATATATAGCTCTTTTTCATTATTTTCAAAGAGGTATAAATTTTTTAATGTGTATATGGAAAAAAGATAAAACATCCACTTAAAATTACTTCTTTTACAACTTATTTACTAGTTGGCTTTTGTCACTGCTTTTCAGTAGTGAATTTCCCCTTATTTTCAAGGACTGACACATTTGTTAACCTTTCAAAAACTAATAAATAATTCTTTTGCTACCTTCTTTGCAGGTCTATGATGCAAAACAAAGCATTCATATTTTTCTGTGAATTTGTGTCATATATTGCTTTTTCACTGGAAAACTGTTCATTCTTTAAATGGTACTGAAGACAGCAGCATTCAGTTAATTTAATTTAGTAATTTACATTAGTAAACCTCTTAGGATATAAATAAAGAAATATGGGCACAGCATCTTTAACTATATTTTCTCCCAAGATAGAAATTGCTAAAAATGCTAGCTAAAAGGGGCAATGAACACCTGCTAAATGGCATCTTAAAGGATCTTGAAACATCTAAACCATTTCAGAATTCTGGTAGACCAATCTCAAAGATGAAGGAACTGTCTACCTTGATGTGACTGCATTATGTGGATGACAATAAAACTGTGAAGACCACAAATATCTATGAATTAAAGTGAGAAATTTTCAGCTTTCTATAATCTTGAATCTAAGTAACTGGATTTGCAAAAGAATTTTTTTCATTAGGTAATAGGATGGATTTATTTTCTTTTGGTCATCTATGATTACATTTTTAAAAATCTGATATTGCATAGCACTTTGTTAGCACAACACCACTAATTTTTCTGCAGTCAATTTTATACACAATTTTTGTCTTTTATTCAAGTTGCTCAGTGGTAATTGAAAAATTCAGCTGGATAGTTACATGTCAAATTTCTTCTAGTGAGTATTTCTATTATCATTTTTATAACTGAGTCAAAGAAAAAAAGAAAATTACCTGAAAGAAAATTGGCAGGCATGACATATATGTTTGCTAAAAAAATAAAAAAAAATAAAAATAAATATATATATATATAAATTTATATATGTAAAAGTTCCAGCCTGTAAATATGTTCTATTACCTTCACGGGTTTTTTTTTCCTTTCACCCTTCTCTGTAGGTCATACAAGTTCATAATCACTTAAAAACCATTTCTTCTTGATAAGTAAGTAATAATTATGTTATTAAAGATTCTCATTACCCTAATTTCCTCATTTTCATTACCCAACAAATTTAGCATTGATTTTCCTAGTTCATTTGAATGCTTCATTTAGATTCTGGTATGAAGCTAAATACCAACCCTTGCATCCCCCCTTTTTCTTTTTTCAGATGAGAAATAATCTAGTAACTGAAATTTCATCATCAATTTTTTGTTTTTTGGTGGGTTTTTTTTTTTTTCTAGAAACACAGTCTACAAAAGTTTCTTTCCAATAAAATCTCATATCTTGAAATGAGACTTAAACACTTGTAAGAAAAGTAGCTGGAAGGCTAAGGAAAGCCAAAACTTCTAACAGACTTCTATGAAAAAATTTTGCTAGTTCAATTTCAAAATATGGGGTTCAAATGCAGGACAATACAGTGAGAAACCCCATATTTACAGGTTCATTAATCCTGGGGAAATAAAATAAAAAATAGAAGACAAAAAAGTTGCTTTGTTTTTTTTTTTTTTTTTAAATATGGTGTCATCTTTAACAAACTGAGAAAAATGGGAATATGAAAGCTGTATTTTCACATCTATGTTGAAAGTAGTTCTCCAGCTCTGATATGTGTACCACTTAGGCTATGTAGGCTTCACTGATGTATTGGGTGATTAAAGAGATTTGCTGTGCATAAAACAAGAATCATTTGTAGTATTCTTATAAAATTTATCTGAAAGTGGGGGAAAATGTAATTTTAAGGCTAAAGATTGTTAAAGCAAATTTGAGGGGTACTGTTGAAAATAACTGATCTAATGGGGTGAACATATATTTTGGAAAGAATAAGAATGCATCATGATGGCATCTAAAATAATGTTTGTGGAGACTGAAAGCATTCCCAACTAGGGAAATCAACATCTGTTCTATTCCCAGGGTCAACCCCGTGTCCCTCTCCCTGTCCCTCAGTCTCTGGTCACTTCCACCCTGTTTCCCTGTTGGCCTCCATGCCCTAACCCCTCCCTTGTGACACCCCCATGTCCCCTGGTAATTGGTCTATGATGTTCTCCCCACCCTGCTCATCCCATGTGCTTTAGCCTAGACCCTCAAAGCCCCTTCACCTTTGTTCCCTGAACTCTGGATGATGCACATGTGTGGCTGAAATAAAACACCCCTGTAAAACCCCTGCAAAGGCCTTTCCTGCTTCTTTACTTGCTTTCACCTTGAACAACAACCAGATGCAACAAATATTTATTCATGAATTATATTTATTTATATTTTCTTCTAGGGTCATTGCATATTTTGCACTCTTGCAATTTTCTCTGGTTCTTGAGCTCAACGTGTACTCAAGTAAGAGTAACTTGTAATGTGCATTAGTGTAATGGAATTTTATTTATGCTATCAAGTGCTGGATTGGAGGGTTAAAATTGGTCCAGCTTTTCAGACATACATTACCTTCAATATTGGTTTTAATGGAAGTGTGATGCCTGAATATCTAAATAACTTTGGCAGTTTGAGTCAGAAAAGAGAAAGATGAAGACAACATATATGTTCAATTAATGTTTTTTTTATTGGGGTTTTGTTGTTGTTGTTTGTTGGGTTGTTTTGGGTTTTGTTTTATTTTGTTTTGTTTTTTTGTAAGGTTCCTAGTATTTTAGTGTGGATGACCAGTTCAGTGACAATCTGGATAGTGAAAATTTTTTATCGGGTTTAGGTAATCAAGACAGCCTATGTATGTAAATTCAATTTATAGAGCTTGGGTAAATTACTTCAAGCTGTAGGGTTTAAGTTACCTAACAAGATTAACTTAATTATTGGCAAGCACAGAATGAAGTCATACAGAGATCAGAAAATTTCAAAAATACATGCAAAAAACTAGCTGGCATGTTGCATTATTGAGGGTAGGTTTTATTTCTAGTATTCTTTAGGTTATATGTATCAGATATCAAAGGGAAGAACAGAGGAAAAGAAAGGTCAGCATGGACACATTGAATCAAGTGCACTTCTGAGAATGGCTGAGGAATGGTGCTGTGAATGCATTAGGTTCACAACAGTTTTTTCTAGCCCTTCAATGTCAATTATTGTGGACAAGCAAAAGAAAAGGCTTTCATTTTAAGAGCTCCACCATAACTGCTTCTGAATATGTCACAGATAATATCAAATGCTTTCATTTTAAGGAAGTAAATACAATTTCAAGTATGTAGTATAGTGTAAGAGATTATCAGCATAGTGTAGACACAGGTTCTCTTGTAATAACTAGAGTTTAGTAAAGTATGTTTGGGAGTTTTCTGCAGTATATTATACCATCGCACTATACTACTAATACATATTTCAATTTAAGGAAGGTACTAAAATCCACAATTGAATTTACATCAATGTCTTATGTCATACAAACATATTGAAAACTTAGCACAAAAAAAAGTCCATGTATTCAGGCAGAAATTAAAACAGAGAAAGCATTTGACAAAATGTACAGCTTATGATATCACTTAAGTAACCTATCATTTTTATTTATATATGTTATAAACTTCTCTATATGCAAAAAGCAGGTCCAACAGAGTACCTTCTTACTCATAAACACTCAGCCTTCTCATCAACATCATTAGGCTCGAGACAGTCAAGAATGCCTAATGTACAGGGCTACCTCACCAACTCTCCTCCCTTATCTATCCCTTCTGAAGAGTTTACAGTCATTCAGTGTAACACCCCAGTTGTGTCACCACATCAACCTGCTGTGATGGCAACTAAGTCACAATTTTCTTGCTTCATCATGGCTTTCAGTATCTCCTGTTTGTTCTTCCTGCTGCATGCATTTG
Source organism: Muscicapa striata striata (assembly GCA_030060385.1). NCBI lineage: Eukaryota > Metazoa > Chordata > Aves > Passeriformes > Muscicapidae > Muscicapa > Muscicapa striata. The sequence continues at coordinate 2,899,491 of JAREIS010000070.1, forward strand.
TGTAGAGGCACATCAGCTGTGTTACAAATCCTGCTGTCTTTTCAGAGAGAAAAGCTCTTGTTCATGCATGGCTATTCTCAGGAGTTTTCATAGATTCCACATCAACAAATCTAGCAACCTTGCATCCTTGCTGCTACCTGGATCATCATCTCCTATCTCTATTATTATTTCAGCAGACTGAAAGGCTTTGCTAAACACTGTTCCTCAAAGAGTGGTGTGCCATCCTAGGCTTTTTTCCAGTGATTCTGATTTTATCCCTTTCACCTTCCACATTGAGTTTAAAGTTCTCTCAAGGAAATCTGCTATCTCATGCTTAAGGATCCCTTTTCACTTTTGAGACAGGCGCATATCATCTATTGTCAGCAGCCTCCATGGCATGCAAACAGACTTGTGATCAAAAACCTCAAAATTCTTCTGGTGTCACAGGCTTGGAGAGAGATATTCATCTGTATGATTCTCCTGTTTTCTATCCCCATCATTCCCTGCAACTTGCAGGATAAAGGAGACCTCTACTTGTGCTTCAGATCCCTCAAGCAGTCATCTCAAAGCCCTGAGGTACAGCTTGATTGACCTTCTTGTTTGGAAAAACCTACAGTGAAAAATGATCAAAGCAGACCATAGAGTTTGTTGATAATGTCTCTAACCCAGACCCCAGGGAAGCAGCAGGCTTCCCCATGGGTTTGGTCCTATCAATATTTTAAGCACACTACTCCTCTCAGAAAGGAGTCACCAAAGAAACCTCCCCTTGTTTTTTTTTTAACTGAGGCAGCCATAACGTAGAGGGTAACATCTCAGTGGTGCACAAGTTTGCATGTGGATTAATCTAATGGATATTAGCAAGCTGGAATTATTAAGGTCAGAATTTCTAATAGTGGATGTCTGTAGGCTAAATGATATCTAATTAAATTGTTACAGGCTATTGTATTAAATGATAATTGAATTCCCAGAACGTTTCTCACAATTATAATGTATTAACATGAATACAATTGTGTAGTTAATGGCTTGCTGATATTTTTCTTTTTTTTCTCTTGCTTTATTACTTTGCATCTAGGTTTTCTTATATTCTCAATTTATGTCTATAAATCCTCCATAACTGACTTGTGTTGTGGAATAGAGACCCATGGAGTCATATCTTGACCTCAGTTGCTAAATTTGAACATTTTTTAGCTTTATTGGAACAGAGGAAAAGAAAATACATACATTTGTAAAATGCATGTAGATTCTGTGCCTTCTTAAATATATCACAGGATATAAAAGACACAGGTAGACTAATTCAGTTGCACAGTTGCTACACTTCAGAAAATGACAAATTTCTCTAACACAGGATAGTTGTATGGCCTAGCAACAATTCGTCTTAACTACAGAGAAATTTTATATTCAAAACACAGAGCAGGCTTTTTTTTGCTGAATGGAAGCTGAAATGCCAACTTACTTCCCAAAGCCAAAACTGACTTTCTAGGCAAATTAAGGATTCTGTAGTATTTAATTTTCAGAGGATTTCATGGTTATGTCTGCCATTATCCTATGGAAGCAATGAATTCAGTCGATGCAAATGGTGAACAATTGTGGATGCTTTTCCAGTTCTACCACTACCTTGTACCAACAAGTCAATTTTCTTTTTGAGCTGGTTTTCCCAGCCCTTAATTTTTCTATAGGTTTTATATCATTATTTGCATATGAGTAGATATCAAGACGGCTACAAACTGTCAGTATTTTAATGGTTACTTAGCTAATTCTTTTTAATTCTATGTGATTCAAAACTTGCAAGAAAAGTCTCAGCTCAAAGTGACAAAACTGTTTACCAGAGTCTTTTTCACTAATCATAATACTCGTATATATTTATTTGTATCAGTGATCCACAGTCTTTTTAGAAGGGCTGTAAAAGCAAAATGGAAATGTGTTGTTAGAAACAAAGAATACAAAGTTGTAGTACAAAAGGATTGACTTTCTACCAGGAAGCACTAGAACAAGAAGCCTTGCAGCAGCTACTTTTTTTCAAGTTCAGCAGTTTTTCAGGTTATCTTTTTTTTTTTTTTTTTTTTTTTTAGGGGGTGGGGGGAACTATTCACTGTCCTTTATCTCATTTGTCATAACCTGTTCAGATACACTTCATGGGTATTTCCAAGTTAATTATCAAGATTTATTTCCAAGTAACTAGGATTTCTCTGGTCATTTACTCATTCTCAAACAAGGGCTTCTCACTTCCACATCACTCCTCATCAAAAGAGTCACACAGTCATTTAGCTGGAAAAGAGCACTGAGATGGGGTCTAACCTTAGGCTAATCAGAACCATGACAACTCGACCATAGTACTGTCTGTCGTGTCCAGTTGTTCCTTGTACACCTTCAGCGATGGTGACTCGATTATCCCCTGGGCAGCCCATTTGGAAGTTTAATACTTTCTGTGACCAAATTCCTCCTGATGTCCTACACGAATTTCCCCAGCAACTCGAGGCCATGTCCTCTCATGCTGTCACTATATGCCTGGGAGAAGAGTCCAACTGCTGCCTTGATACAACCTCCTTTCAGGCAACTGTGGAGAGCAGTAACATCACTTCTGAATATCTTTTTCTCCAGGCTGAAATACTCCCAGCTTAGCCACACTTCATATATTGTCCATACCCTCCACCAGTTCTTTTGTTTTTCTCTGGACTTGTTCCAGCACCTCAATGTCTTTCCTGAACTGAGGCCCAGAACTGAACATAGAATTCAAGGTGTGGCCTCACCAGTGCTGAGTATGTGGGACAATCACTGCCTTGCTCCTGATGGTCACACTGTTTCTAGTACAGGCCAGGATGTCATTGGCATTCTTGGCCACCTGGGCACAGCTTGCTCATGCTCAGGACTGTTCACCAGCACCCTCACATCCTTTTCCACTGAGCCTCTTTCCAGCTGCTCTATCCAGAACCTGTAACACTGCATGGGGTTTTTGTGACCTCTATATGGGACTCAGCACTCTACCTTGTTGAACTGGCCCATTGATCCAGCCTGCCCAGACTCCTATGCAGAGACTTCCTACTTCCCAGAAGTTCCACACTCCCACCCTGTTAGGTGCTATCCACTAAGTTACCATGTGTGCACTCCATTCCCCTCATCCACATCATCAACAAAGCTATTAGACATGACTGGCAACTCTGAGCCTTGGAAATCTCCACTAATGACTGGCTGATACTGGATGCAGCACCATCCACCAGCACTTTCTGCAATTAAGCCAGTGTTTAAAGCAGGAAAAAGAGCATCTGTCCAAGCCATGGGCTGCCAGTTTTTCCAGGAGAATGCTGTGGGAGACAGTATCAAAAGCTCTGCTGAAGTCCGAGCAGACAACATCCACAGCCTTTCCCTTGTCTAATAGGGAGGTCACCTGGTCATAAATGGAGATCAGGTTGATCAGGCAGGACTTGCCTTCCCTAATCCCTGCTGGCTGGGCCTGATCCCCTGGTTGTCCTGTATGGGCTGTGTGATGGCACTCAAGGTGATCTGCTCCCTAACCTTCCCTGGCACTGGGGTCAGGCTGACAGACCTGTAGCTCCCTGGGTCCTCCCTTCCACCATTCTTGTAGATGGGTGTCACACTGGCCAACCTTCAGACATCTGAGACCTTCCTGTTTAACCAGGACTACTAATAAATGATGGAGAGTGGCTTGGTGATCTCCTTCCTTGGTTCTCTCCGTACCCTTGGCTGGGTCCCATCTGACCCCACAGACTCGTGCTGGTCTGAGTGACACAGCAGGTCACTAATAATTTCCTTCTGGATTGCAAGGGCTACTGCTGCTCCCTGTCCCTGTGTACCACCTCAGGGGCCCTGAGGATAACAGGGCTTTCTGTATAAGACTGAGTCAAAGAACATATTAAGTACTTCATCCTTTTCTTCATCTTTGGTGACCACACTCTTTGCTGTGTCCAATAAAGGATGGTGATTTTCCTTGGCCGTCCTTTTCAATAAAACACATTATTATCTTTCACAGTCGTGCCCAGGTGGAGTTCTAGCTAAGCTTTTGTCTTTTTAGATAAAAATTGATCACTCTATGCAAGAATAAAATAGGTAAAAAATCAGATAATTGGCTATGTGATGAAGAAGAAATAATGTGAGAAAAAAAACAAGCAACATATCTTAGATAATATGTGTATGAATTCTGACCCAGAATGTGAAATAGTCATGGGAATTCTATGTGCAATGAAGAGGTCAAGGGAAATTTTAAGAGGATTTGTTTACTTTTTGCTGAGTTTCTACTATGAGGCTCACTGGGAGTAGATTCCTGAATGCAAATTCACAACCCACAGCTAACTCTTCATTCAATTAGGTAAATTTCATATCATGTCATTATAAAGATCAAGATGCAATGATATGCAGGTTTGTTTGGGTTTTTTTTTTTTTTTTTTTTTTTTTTTTTTTTAACCCAGAGTGTCAGACTGCACATTTTTACAAATTAGTGATGTATGATCAGTAAGTGGTTCTGGGGTCTGCTTTTGACAGATAACCTGATGAAAGTAAAATAGGTATGATTTCTGTAAGGAAGGCTTTTTCCACATGGAAATTTATTTCAGAATAACCAACTACACTTTCAAATTGTAATTTTTGTTAGAAATAGTCATCCTGAAAGAGGCAGAACTCCCAAGTGCTTTTCATCTTCATACTCATTCTGTAAGTCTGACATTACAGCATTATCACAAAGACTTGCGCTTGTAGTGTGGTGTGTACACATTCTACATAGTGTAACATGAAAATTATGCTGAAGTGAGGAATAGAAAATGGCAGCAAACCACAGTGGATTTCTGTCTGCACATCTGCTGTGTGAAAAGGTCCTCTGACTATTTATAAATCTATTTTGATGTGTCTTTCATTTGGTTACATATCTGCAAATGATGATGGACTTTATGCTGAAGAATGAATTTTGGATTTCCAGAAAGCAAAAGCGATGAACTCCATCTGTTCTGCTGTTACTTCAGAGTTGATGGACTCAGCAGAAAGATAGGGAGTGTTGGAAGGAGGGACTGCATGCCAGGGTAAATATGCAAAAATTTGAATTCAAAGAAATATAGGACAATCTCTGTCTAATTGACTGTCTCAAAAATTAACAGACAGTGATTCCATAGTACATCAACAACAACAAAAACAAAAAATTAAGGACAACAGCACAAAAGTTAAGCTAAATAGGAAGCATGAATATTTTTAATCCTGTCTCCAATGAACTGTACCTCTACTTGACCCATGTGCAAGTAAGTTTGTAAAAAACCATGCTTCTCCCAAGTGATTGTAGTAGTAGCAGCAATTGTAGATTGTAGAAGGCAGCATTCTAAATCAGTTCCTAGGGAAAGAATTTCCATATACCATGGTAGATGTATTTGTCATTTATGTGAGGTATCTTTTCTGCTTTTCACATTGCAGCTTCCCAGATGCTACTATTATGCCTGGTCTGTGAGTAAATCTTTACAAAATTACAGGTAGGTAAATTAGAAATTAAAATAAACACTGTGATTTTCTCATATTCATTCTGGAGGAAAGGTTTTTTTTCATTAAATATATGATGAAAATTACATTATGTATCTATATGTATATAAGCATGTATATGGGAGTGAGTATACTTATGCATATTTAACATGTGTTGTTTTGTGTGGATCTTCTAATCCTAAAAAGGGATTAAATCATAACATTTTTTTGATTGCTCATGTCCAGAGTTATGTGAAAAAAACTGGTCAAATGGTTTTCAGGGTTCTTAGTGGTGGAAAATGCACACTTTTTTCAAGGTGGATTACTATCATCTGTCCAAAATTTATTAAGAAAGCATTTATCATATTTTCAAGTTCTTTCTTCACTTAAACAGCCCTTCTCCATGCCCTTTTCTGACATAAAGCATAGTTGCTGAAAGAGATGTATAAATGCTTTATTTATGAGAGAACAGAGGTATAAACACAAGGATGAGACATGCAATGAAGGGTGTTTGAGTTCCATTACTTTGGGAGTAGCAACATGAAGAAAGATTGGGTTACTAGAAGAGAGCTGAAACACTTCTAAATTTCTATATCTCTGTACCAAAAAGGCTTCCTTATGTATAAGTTAAAGTACCATGAAAACTAAAGTAAGTTTACATTTTCACTGTCACTCAAATTCATAAAAACTGTACTGATTTGGATGCATCATCTGGATGACACACAGTTGGCTTCCTTATTTCTCTGCCTAAAATCTCAGCTCTTGCTCCAGCAAAATCTCAGAATAAACATAATTGCTAAAACTGGAGTCTTCTTCTATTTCTGGATACAAGTATGTACAAGTTGGGGTCTGGGAGAGGAGTAAGTTTTCCTCACAGCAGTCCATGCAGTTCTAGATCTCTGAGACATTGATGACACAGTAATGTGTAGCACAGAAATGTCTATGGAGCAGTGAGGCATTTTCTGTTTCTTACTCAGCCCATCCCTGCCACCATCCCAGAGGTGGGCTCAAAGTGAGCAAGAGCCTGGAGAGAACAGAAATGGGACAGCTGACCTCACTGGACTGAATTAATATTCTGTTCTGAAAAGCTTCATGTTCATCATTAAAACTGGGCAAAGGTTGTTCCCATGTTGTCATTACTTAGAGATTGAGAGGTTTTGCTGGTGAGAGATAGTGAGTGATTGCCTTTGCATCACTTGTTGTTTTGTTTTTTTTTTTCTCTGTCCTTCAGTTATTAAACTGTTTTTGTCTTGACGCATGAGTTCTCTCACCTTTGCCTTCTGGATTCTCTCTTTCACACAGCTGGTTTTATGGAGTAGTGGGCACCTGATCACTGCTTATCTGCTGACTGAGTAAACCTATCAAAAATATTATGCTTAATGCAATTTATCCCTAGAGAAAGATGGCTCTTAGCAGCTAAACAAAGAAAGACACTAAGTGATGCAACAAACATGAATATGCAGATCATTTATGAGATTGGCAACAACTACACTACTGTCAACATATCGTTCCAAAAATTCCTTTATTTTCTTAAAGCACTGTCAGCTTTGTTGTTCCCATAAAATATCCTGTGTTCTGAATAATTACCTCTTTACTAGCTTCACAACTTCAACATTTAGATTTTTCCGCTTCATAAAAATGAATAGAATTTGGTCTCTAGGCAACCTTTGAGACTGAGTTCCTGTATCATTCATTCACTTCTAATTATAACTTTTTTCTCATCACAATACCACAATACTTCTTAGTGTTCTTTGTCTAAACAGATTTTATTTTACCAAATTCTAATTTATGCTACTGGGTTAGAAGATATCTCTGTTTACCATATTTTTCTCTTTATCCAGAATTATTGGTGGTCTCCTAATTAGTATTAGAACAGCATGTAGAAATCAGCCTCTTGTTATTAGTTTTCCTACTGCCAACTGGTTGGCAAATCGCTTTTTTCTTTTTAAAATATGGTGCATGAATTGCAACAAAAATACACCACCCACTGTGTTCAGTTAAGAGCTTAAAGAAACAATTTTGTTTTGATGGACATTTAATCATGTGTCCATCTGGTTTGAGTCTCGAAGTGTTAAGTATTTTCTTGAAAAGCATATCAATGCTAGTAGGGCCATGGGTATGTTTGCTGATGTCAGGTCTCACAGTTACCCATTGATGAAATCATGGCTCAGAACAGCAGGTTTCAGTGATGAAGCACAAAGCAAAATCTCAATTATTCATTAACTGTATTTATAACATGGTGACAGTATCGAAGGGTGAACAAAACACAAAACAACAGGTATTCTCTTTTCCATAATAACTCTCACAAGCAAAATACTTTAAATTAGTATTTAAAAGAAGAAATGTGAGTGTGACCTCCTGGTGCAAAATGAAAGCCATCATGCTGATAAAACTGCTTGCATGCAGTCTTGAACACTGGACTCTCCTTTATTAAGACAGAAAATCTTATTCAACATAAATTGAATATATTATAATCTGGGTTTAGAAGTGCAAGTGTTCTACTTCTTCCACCACCAGGATTGGATCTGTTTCCTTCAATGAACATCTAGTACATCCATTCAGTACTCATATTTTTTTATCTCACTAAGAAATCACAAATTATTGTAGGTAAAGTACCTGTCACTAAGTGAACGTTTCCCTCAAAATCTTACATGTCATTTTTATTTCTCAAAATATTCATAATTTGAAAAAAAAACCATTGTAGAAGATATTCTAGAATAACAAGTATTTCCAGATACTTTTGTGGAGGAATTTTCAACAGTGAGATCACGAGTGCTTTGTTCTCATACATATTAGAGACAAACCAGAAACTGAAGCACTCTTTTCTGCACAGAAAATATGTTGCCAAATCCCCACTCACTTTTATGTCAAATGCTTGAAATTTAAATCTCAAATTTACAGTCAGAAAAAGGGAGAACTTGCTCTCTCTTTGCCTGCCCAGAAAATGCCTTGCTTACCAAAGAAAGAGGTTGTACTGTTTCTGTACACTGTCTATTCTATAAACAGCTGAGTAAATTCAAATATGTAAAAATTTTAAAAAATTTAGTAGAAGGTAACTCTTATGGCAATATTCATCTAACCAGCCTAATCTTATGTCTCTTAAAACTTACACTGAATAAGTAAAAGAAAAATAGAGAAGACCACCAGTTAATGACTACTACCAATTAGGTTGTTTGGTTCTGCGAAAGAGCAGTATATGTTCAGATATTAAATTAGACCTATAATTAGAGCAATATTTCATTGAAATTTTTTATGTTGCTTAGAATTATATTGTACGGTACAATTACATAATATTCTCATGAAATTTAGCTCAGTAACTTCTATAGTTTTCTTGCAGAAGTCTTAAGAAATTAGTTTTTTTGATCATGTAGTGACAAGTCATCGAATCACAAAATCATAGAATATCTCTAGTTGGAAGGAACCCTCAAGGGAACAGCTTTAGATTCTTCATGGAATTACCTAAAACTAAACTGTATGATGAAGAGCATCATCCACTTCCTTCTAACAAGCATTATCATTTATCTGGGAAGTCTATTCCAGTGTCTCAGTGAAGAGCCTTTTCTGAAGGTCCAGTCTGAATTTTCCCTGGTGCAGGCTCCTTCTATTTCATTGCATCCTATCACTGGTCACCAGAAAGAGAAGATCCGAACTTCCCTCTCCTCTTCACCTGTTTGCTGTAGGCTGTCAGGAGGTCAGTCTTGAGCCTTTTCTTCTTCGAATTGAGCAAACAAAGTCACCTCAGCCACTCCTCACAAGTCTTACCCTTGAGACCATCTTGATTACTCCTCTCTGGATGCACTCTAATATTTTGATGACCTTCTTATGTTGTGACACTCACAACAGCTCACAATACATGTAGTGGAGCCTCCCCAGCTCAGAGCAGAGCAGAACAATTCCCTCCCTTGCATGGTTGGTGATGCTTGCCTGATGCCCCACAGGACACACTTGGCCCTTTTGGCTTCAAGGACACACTGGGGACTAGTATTCAACTTGTCCATCTAAGCCCCCAGATGTCTTTATGTGGGTCTCTTAATTCTCTTATCCCCCAATCTGTATTTAAAAGGAGAATTACCCCGTTCTAGGTGGAGAATCTGGCACTTGATCTGGATAAATTGTATAGAATATGCCCGGCTTTCTACTACATCTAAATCTCCCTGCAGGTTTTCTCTACCCTCAAGGGAATCCACAGCTCCTCCTCATTTAATATCATTGTTTGACTTGCTTTAAGGCTTATTTGATTCCTCTGTCCAGATAATTTATAAAAACTTTGAGAGGTACTGGCTCTAAATGTGAGATTTGGGTAACCTCATTGGTGATTTGGTCAACAGCTTGCTGTAACCCCCTTCACTGCAACCATTTGGACCAGATACATCTGCAAATTCACCCATCACTTTGCAGATTGGATATTTTGTCCAGAAGGATACTGGGAGAGACAACATCAAAAGATTTGCTAAAATCCCAAGTCATCACATTTACTGGTTTCCCTTGGTCACCTACGTAGGTGTCCTTGACATAAGGAGATTAAGTCAGGTAAGTAAGACTTAATCCTTGTGAATCCAAGCTGACTGCAACTAGCAGTGGCTGCATTCTCTCTTAAGTGTTTGTCAATGACTCCCAGAATAACAGCATACATAATTTTGGCAGGCACTGATGTGAGACTGACAGGCCTATAATTATCAGGGTCCTCCTTTTTACCCTTCTTGAAAACTGGATGTGAAGTGCTACCATTTATGGCTTAAACAAATTCATTAAGGACTTTCTTCCTTCCCATTATGGCAAAACTGTATAAAGAAGTTCTGACCATCAAAGTTCTCTTTCCCTGGAAAATGTCTCCTGACTGGAACTTTGGTTTGTGAGTTAAGCCACTGAGGTAACTTGAGATAAGATAAAGGTGACACTATTGTTCAATTATCTCAAGTCTAGGGAGAAGTCAACAAGGCAAAACCACCCATTAAAAAGCCAAATCCAGCAGCTGTCCTGAAAATCATGACTGGCTGTATTTGGGATGGGGGAGGCCATAGACCACAGACCCATCTACTGAGGCCAGGTTTGCACACACTGCCCCACAACCAAAGGGGAGAGTTTTGTGTGTGGTATAACCTCTGGTCAGAGAGAGTGAACACATCCTTCCTTACATAGACAAGCTCAGCTGTAAAATCCCCTACCCTGGAAAGGTCACATCCAAGGGACATTGATGAGACATTTGTGTAAAGGGGCAGATGAGGTGATTGATAAACCATCAAAGACCCTGAAAGCATCCGCAGACCAGATCCTGAGGAGGAGTTAACTGGGACTTTTCCAGACACCCAAGACCACTGAAAAATAATAGAGAAAGCTTCCAGAGTGACATTAGCTGGCACTATTAGTGCTCTAAATTGCACTGGAGACCACAGACTTTTATGCACCTGGCTGGAACAGCAAGTCTTGAACAAGTTCAGAATAATCTGGGAGTTTATCAACCCCTGGGCATCATCTTCCAGCTCAAGACTGCAGTGGTCCAAGGGTCCATTACCAGCACTAAAACTAGGGGTAAATAAGGAACTGAATATCTTCCTGACTTCCTATTTGTGAAGTGACCCATCCCAACAGATAATGGTCTGGGAAGCTTCAGCTTCCCTCTTTGTTTATAGCACGCAGATTTTTTTCTATGCAATGAAATTGACAAGGGTGCTGGCTCATACTCATGTGTACTGAGCTTGGATCTGCCTTGCCACAATACTTTAATGCATTTTAACTGTTGTGAAAATTGTTTTTTTCTCACAACTTCTCTACAGAAACAGTCAGTCTTACGATATTATCAAGGAAAACGGAAGTTCAACCACTGCTGTCTTGCAGCAATTTAAGACAGTAATTTTGGTTTTATACTCTAGAAAGGTTTTATTTAAATAATGTTAAAACATACTTTTGTCCTGACAACAAAGTCTACCTTTTATTTATCCTGACTAATTCAATACCAAATGATGTCCTCTTATCTGAAATTTAGAGGGTAATGTTTACAACCCTTTGTCTGAAAACTGATGAACTCCTAATGTTACCCATGTTTGTAGTTAATAAAATGCCTTTAGTGCAGGCATACACAGTATGACTAATAATCCTACCTCATTATTCTCAATAGTTTTAGAAAAATATGTATTTGACAGATACACCAATGCCTTCTGGAAAGTAGGTTTGGATAATATACACTACTTAGTACTAAAAAACAGCTTCTCCAATTCTTCTTCTAGGCCAAAACCAGAAGAAAAACAAATAGATATTTACATAGCCCAGCAACCAATCTGCATTAAAAATGTACAGGAGGAAGCAGCTCAGAAATACTGACCGCTGAATTAACACTTATTCTTCTTTCTTCTTCTCTGAAGAGAAAATACTATTGGAGTGGTAAGTCACTGAACAATTTACTTTGAAAATCTCTTATAGACAGAAGAGGTTAGAACCACTTTAGTAGGTAATTGAGAGGATTTTCTGTTTAATATGCAGGTCAGAACAGATCAAAATTTGTAAAATAAGAATCTCTCCAATGGATAGAAATCATGGCAAGAGACACAAACCAGGAATTAAATATAAAGATAAAAAACATATTCTTGCACATATTTTAGTCATCTTAAACAATGACTGGGAGGTTAAAGCAAGTTTTTATGTGCTCTCTATATATCCCTGTGTTTCTTCAATAATTAAGATGAGAATTGAATGGCAGAATGTTTTGTCTAGCAAGCTATCCTGAAAAATAACAGAAGTGTCAAGAAAATCAATAGGTCTTTCAGCTTCAGAGAAAGATTTAAGATTGTAAGCTTATTTATTTGGGTTTTTTACATAACTTTGATCAGTAAGGATTACAAACAGACTATGGAAATTAAAGACATTGCTATTTCTGTGAATGGACAAGTGAAGGAAACCAACATCTTACTCTAGTACATCTAGTTGCAAAAAACGTCACAACCCTCGGTCCTTTCTTTTTGCCTTGATTTTAAATGGAAAATCACATTTTAACAATTATTATTTATTTTAGGAAAAGCAATGCAGAAATCATACAGTGCTCTTTGAGCATCCGTTACAGACAATTTCCAAAAAATGCCAGTGTCTCTCTATAGCTCCAGAAGAGCTCAATTATCTCTCAGAGGGGCCTGAAGGAGTGACTTTTAAAACACATCCTTCCATTAGTCTTTCCATTTGAATGGACTATGAATATAATGTCTCTTTGAAGAAATATAATGCAAAGGCAACAGAATTAAGTATCACAAGCAAGTTCCACATAAAATGAGAAATTTTCTTTTGATCTATATTTTTTCTGCAGTTTTTAATTGATTTTAATTTTTTTAAAATTGCAAGTAATGAGCTGTCCTTTTCACCTACAAATATGCTGAATATTCTGTCATTCGGCAAAGGACATATCATCAATAATGTTGATAGCTCCTGTTTACCTACATTGGACTCTTAGTAAGCGTGGACTACTGGCCTTTCTTGTGCTAGTCCTGAACTGTAAGGTTAGTAAACATAATAACCAAATGGATTCTGTTGTTTAAACCAACTGGTAGGCATATAGGACATCAAAGGCTGAAACCGTAACTCAGAACAAACCTGACCTAAATATATCAAAATGCAGTGCTATTGCACATGGTTAAGTAATTCCCTCACTCACAGGCATTCAGAAATATATTGCTATAATGATTTGATTGTTCCTTAGACGAATGCTTCAAATACAAAAAAATTTACAACACAGAATAAAGGCCAGCATTTGGCATTTCTGTTCTGAAATGAAATCACGGTACTGAGGGAATGAGGTGTTTAACTGCCTTGCAGCATTGGAAAATTTCCACTTCATCTCATTAAGTCAAAGCCAAATATTTCCTAACTGGAGAAAGGCTTAGCACTGTACTTTGAAAGGAAACAAGGACACAAGTTCAAATGTACAGTGGTTTCCAATTTCTACACAAATATTAAATGAATCATTGACTAAACATTTTTTGAATGCGCAAAGACTAGAGATAAATTTAATAATTTAATTAGTCTACTTTTCACTCTCATTTAAAAAGGTTCACTGTATTTTGGAAACCCTGTGAATATATTGAAGGCAAATCTTTGGCAAATCCTGTCACAGATATTTTATCCACTTTTAACTTCCTGCCAGGATTCAGTCACTATAAATGGGCATATTTCCTGTTGGATTTATCACTGGTGGTTCAGTGAGGGGCTGAGGGAGTGGTTCTGGAGTTTTTTTAACTTTTCTCTTTTTTTTGAGGAAAATAGCTCTAATATTGTGAAAAAAGTCACATAGACTAAAACTAATATTTCCAGATTTTTTGGTCTACCAAGTCATACACTTTAAAATTGCGGTCATAGGTAAAATACAAACGTTAAAATAAAGAGTTGAACATACAAAGCCATGTTCCTCTCCACAACCCCACCACTCCCACACCACACTAGCCATAACAAACAGCATTCTGAATTGAAAAATTTCCAGTTATTCAACTACAGATTATAGATTGTAAAGTGTTCAAGATAAAAATTCTGTGCTACTCTGCATTTCTTTCAAATTATGATAAGACAGGGATATTTGGGGCATACTGCCATTGGTGGAAGTATTCTCAATATAAATAATATCCATCAAAATTATGAAAAACTGTGATGTTATCAAAGAGAATGCTGACAGAATATCATCATATCTTAAAAATAAAAGAAAATTTAAGCTATTATTATATTAAATTATCTGTTTTGAATTTTTCTTTAGTTACAGTAGTAGATGTTGTGATTGAACATTATGAGAAAAATGTGCTGGATGATTTTTCCTTTTTCTATATAGGTAGATTTTCTTTTTGCTTCAACCATACTACTGGATATCAATGGACATGATATTCAATGGACAAAACCATCTGAGCTTGATGACACCTACTTCATAGAAGTCTTTCTGTAGCTAGAAAAAACCCCAAAGCAAACACCAGCAAATTATTGGCTTTTGAGGTGACTGGGTATTTTTAGTTTGTATTTCAAAATAGGAAACTAACTTATTGCAGACCAGTCAGATGAGGAAGAAAGCATAGACTAGTTTCAGTTTATAGATTGAGTTATCCTATACAGGCCATACTTAAAGTGCAATCTACAAATTCTTTATCCTTCTCAGAAAATACACACTTGACCAAAGTCTAGGAATGCCTGATCACATTGTGGATCACCAGTATCATACAGGGAACATATATGGACAGGGACATACCTGCAGAATTCCCATCTAAAAAAAAGTTTTCTTCCCCAAAAAACACAAAAAGGAAATCAGCATTAAATGACCACTAACCTTCCTTGCTCCCATTTATCAGAATTTTGGATTGTCTTGCTCTAGCTGCCAAGTTCCTCTTTTTCAAAAAAATGAAATCTTGGAGGATGGTCATAAAGGTGCAGCCGATCTACTTGACTGCTGCCTTTTGTGAATTAAAGAAGGACGTCTTCCCATATGACTGTTCTCCCACCTTCACTAATCCCAGAAATGTAGTGTTGTTAAAAAACAGAATTGTAAATTCTAGTATTTTTTGTTGTATATTAGTTCATCGTGGTTTGTGGCTGAAATCTGAGACCTGAGTCCAAAAAAGAAAATGAACGTGCACTTTCACCTGTAATCAGTGTTTCAGTCACTATCAGAGAGAAAGAGGAATATTAGTCTCCCAACGCTAGGCCCACCGAAATTGTTAGATACATTAAGCTAGTAAAGTCACAGCCTACTGCTTAAATCCTTGCCTGTGTTTGCTTTTAGATGACCTGTGTCCACACCAAAGAGCAAAGGGATAATCTGGAGTCTACAAGTCTCTAATGATGGTTAGATGCATAGTACCTCATACATAATGGATTCATAGCTATTGCTACATTTTTTTTAAAAGACATGCGTTTGTAGAGATGGCAACTTCACTATAAAATTTACATAAAAGAAAGAATTTGCTACAAAAAAATTCTAAGACACTTGTGTAATGTGAAAGCCAGAGAGCAATTCTGCTTGCCAAGTAAAAGAAATAGATTATCAAGATGAATAGTTGACTAATTTCTTTATGTTGTATTAGTAATCAGGAAACCAGTTTGCTTTGTTTTCAAAATCAATACCATTGTGTTCTATCTTGCCTAAAATCAAAAGACAATCACTGTCACATCCTTAATGGATTGTTTTCTGTTTGTCTGTTTCAGATGCTTTTTTTTTTTACTTTAGAGATCATTGTTACAATTATTGTGCAAAAATATTCATTTTATTGATTAGCAAAATTGCATGAAGTAAAAGATATATTGGAAAGTTTCAAAATAAAAGGCAAAATTTTTGAGAACGTTGAAAAAAGACTATTCCACAAATATTAACAAACTGTGCTATAAAATTATAATTAGGAATTCATCATCAAGTGATGAGAATTAAGGATGATATAACTAAGGGGTTGAAACAACCTTTGATTCCCCACCTTATGTGTGCACTGTAAGATAAATTTTAATTACATGATCATGCACTACGTTTTCCAGAGGAAAACTGTCTCCCTCTGTACGCAGAATGATGATGCTTACTTAATGACCAGCTATTTAGAATCTTTTCCATCATAACATTTAGTGAATAACCCCCTGGCGTATTTACAGCACATTATTCCAGAGCAACTCTGCTAAGGAAATCATTGCTTCTCTCATTAGCTTTCCTGGAATTAAGATTAATATAGTATCTGAGCAAGAAATATATATCTCCTGGAAAAAAACACTAGATCTTGCTGATTTCTGTATTAATAATTTCAACAGTTTCTAGTAAATTAGTGAGGTAGTTTCTAGTTAGATTATATATAATTTAATTTTTCCAATTTCAGCACAGATATATTTTAAAGTTTTAATTATTATTTGATTTAGAATAGTGGATTTATCTTAAAAATATTTCTTAGAGTTTTGCTAGATATAAAAAGCTTGTTAGGTTAAAAATATGGATTCCAAATTTTTAGTTCATGATTTGTACAGATCTGGCTAGGTAGATCCATAAGTTAGACAAACTATATGTGCTAAGCAGCTACTGTTACAGAAGATTTGAAGTGAGAAAACATAAAATCAAGTTTACCAGTAAAAAAATACCCAAAAAATCATCATTCCTTATAATGAAATCTTGAGGATGAGAGAACAAGGGAAAATATTACTTGTTCTTTACAAAATAATTCACATCTGGTTTATTCTGAATATTAAACATTAAAAATAAGCACAAACATCAGAATATGAGAAAGGAAATACCCTGTATTAAGCTGGGTATTATTGTGTATTTTGACAGGTTCATGTGCAGTTTAACAAAGAGATATGCAAACTGCAATACTCATAAATCTTAGAAGAGACCTTTGGATCCCCAAATAAGCTTCACTTTTATCTCTTCTCTGTTGAGACATATTCTGGTTGAAAAAAATATGTTTGACCTGGAGGCTAAGGATTTTTTTCACCACAGAGAAAATTGATCAAGGTGCTTAGATTCATTAAGAATTGTTTGGTTAGAAATGCAGAATGACAATTACTCTATAGAAACTCTGACATATTTACTTTTCTCTCAGACATGAATAATGAGTAGCAGGGCTATGATGAGGATAGAACATATAGTGTTTAACTCACAATATACATTTCAGACTCATTGTTACTGTACAGTTTTTTTAATACAATATGAAGAAGCTTAGATTTTAAATTAATGAAAACTCGGTGAGGACTCACAAATAATCCCTGTGAAACATGAGAACAGCTGAAAATATTAAAGACATTGAAAAAACTGATTTCAAGCTTTTAATGTAATCATATAAGCTTAAAAGGTAAATAAAGTAATTTAGTGTTCTCTTCCACCCTTTATTCTAAAAAATAATCAGATTTGAAATAATATCCTGTGTATATTTAAATTTTGTCAAATTGAATGAACTACTTATTTGTTTACTTCTAATAAACAGTCCATCTTTTCTTTTTGTCTTCTTTCCATAACCACAAAGAGAATGAGTCACTGCATTGAAATGAGTAGAGTCATGTACAAAATTAAGTCTCTCATTGTCTTCAATCATAATGTAATCACTGTGCAATCCTTGTGCATAATAATGCAAGATTAAGAAATGCTGTGTTCTGCTCCAAATGGCTAATTAGTTAAAAGCTTTGGATGAAATGGAATTCATTAAATATTTTTTGTTTCTTCCTTCAGAATATTATGTTCTGCATTTGTAATTCAATCTCCCTGTGAATTTTGGGAAACTATTTCAATTTCATTGATTAAAATTATTCTATGAATTGAAAATAAATATTTTAAACAAAATATATGAATTTATATAAAAGCAATGCATTGCCAAAACCTCTATCATATATGTATATTTAATCATAATCATATATGTATACATAAACACACTTAGACATTTCCTTGCATGTAGTGGTAGTGGTCTAATAATTTCATTAGACATTTATCATCTGCCCACTACAATCCCAGAGAGGGATATCAACCCTTAAATGTGTGATTTTTTTTACCATCATGGACTATGACTTAGTACAGTGGACTATGACCAGTACAGAAAGGCACTTTACTTACATACAGTGAGAAATCCATGAAATTACAGAGCTAAAACACATGGTGTATGAATAGGGCCTGAGGAAAATTGGTTTATTCAATCTTAAGAAGAGAAGGGTAAAGGATCTTATTGCTGTACCCATATTCTAAATGGAAAGGTAGACCAGAAAGAGACCAAGCAATTCTGAAGTGTACAGTAAAAGGGTAAGAGACAAGAGACACAAGCTACAGGGAAAGACATTCTCATCAGGTGTTAAAAAGCAAATTTTTTTCATGCAGATAATTAAGAATAGAGCAGGTACCCAGATGACTGTCATGCTGGATGATTCTCAAATCTGACAAAAGAAAATTCTGCAGAACTTCTACAATATTTTGGCCTTATTTAAGTAAGGGATTTGACCTTCACAGGTCGCTCATGACATAAATTATTCATTGACTCACATAACTAGGTTAATAAGAGGAAATACCATTGCTAACATTTCTAAGGATAAAATTTCCTTCACCTTATTAACATATAATTATAGTTTGACTTGTTTTTTTAAAATTTTTCAGCAATCCTAATTTAAGTTAGGCATCTAACATGCTTTTCTGTTTCTGTAAACATATTTTATGCGTAATTTTAAAGTGTTGCTTAGTTTGTAAAGATTCCACAACTTTGTGAGCAATGAGAAAAATGCTATCTTTAAGGAAGTAAACAAGGGGTTTCCTGTCTGACAGCATCATTGTTAGCAGCATGAGGCTCCATGCCATGCTTTGACAACTTAACTTACAAAGTTAGATGATGCTCATATAACATTTTGGCAGTTAGATTTTGTATGGATCACATAAGAATATAAATTCTTAAAAAGCAAAAGTGATGTCAGCATATTACGAAGAATATAGAAGAAACTTTCGAGGCATTTTAGCTATCCAATCTGAATCATTACTTCATTTAATGCTCACTAACGTCTTAAAACAATGTCCAGCCTCAAGCAGATGACTGAAAAGGTAAAAATTCTCCTGCAAGTCCTGTGGGGTTTGTACTGATAACTTTTGTGTAGGCAAAGTATTGTACATTTTGGCTGCAAGAGCTGAGCTATTTCTTAAATTACGGCAATAAAATCTTTCCAATTTCATTGCTGAATTGCAAGAAATGTATTTTGCTATTATATCAGACATGGTTAAAGTGCAGGCATGAAGTATGTAACATTCATTTCTAGAAGATTAGATTTCTGTTATAGTCTTGACCAGAGACTGTCATAAGCTGTGAACCTCCTCCCACTGAAACTTCAGACCCACCAGGAGGTAAAAACTACCATTGTGTTCACCATATGAAACTATTTATTTATTATAACCAAATACCGATTGTTATTTTAACTGCTCTCTCACTAGTTCCATATGACAACTAAATTTTTGTTCAATCTCAACAAGCCTTCCAAAGCCTGGTACCTCCGCATTCATGAATGGTCCAATAGAAAGAGAGAATATGATTGTCAATTAACTTAATACTTTATGTCCTGCTTGTTTTAATAATTTTTTTTCAGTGGGGAAAGGAATCAGTCTCATGACAGAACATAAGAAAACCACTCAAAGTACTGTTTTGCTCATTCTTATAAAAACAAGTCATATCCTCCAGTATCAATCTTTTTTCTATATTAATTTGTATAGTCATGGTTCAAATAGAAGTCTCATTTACAACAGGAGTTTAATGTATATTAGTGAGCATCAAAGAAATAATAATCTTTAATGACCTCTACTGATAAACAGATAAGTATTTATAGTCAGTACAATTGGAAAAAAATCAGATATAAAAATTCATCGTTTTCAACTTTAGCTTGATATGTTCAAAACTCCTCTTTGAAATAAAAATATTTTCTTTTAAATTATAAAACTGTCAGTGTATCTTGCAATAACACCCACTATGTGAAATTTTTAAAAGGTACAAATTGGATTTTGACCCAAAAAACATTTTTCATTAAGAACATGAGGGAAGATTTATATTTTCATGGACCCAGAACAACGGTATTTCAGACTGATCAATTAGACCAGAAAACCAAAAAGGTCAGTATTTGCATTATAGAAATCATCTTCACAGGCAAAATGCATGCATAGCAGAACCACAACATGACTTGCTCCTTGCTGCAGAAATCTGCATAATTGCAGAACTTTTCCAATCTTTTAGATGCTTTCGCCATGCTTTTATCAGATTCAATATTTATTATCCTATATTGAGTAACAAGACTCATAATTTTTTCAAGACTTTTTGCAGACACTTCGAAATATCAGAACCATGAACATCAAGCAACTTTTCTTTCTAGAGAAAAAGCAGTTGAGTAAAATTACAGTTGATATCTAGTGAATATCTATCTTCTTCTTCAGTTAAAGGGTTTGCAGAACAACCCTTGTCTAATATTGTAGTTACTTTGATGTCTCATTACAGATTTTCTGATTTATTTTTATTCCTTAAAAGTTAACAAAAATATTTGTGATAATTATGTTCCTTAGTGCTAAATAATAATAATAAACCCTTAAAGTTATTTTAAAAATATTAATTTAGAAAAGCTAGATTGTGGTGACCCATAGATTGTGGTCACCCATGCCCACAAGATTCACTTTTGGAAGAGTTTGCCAAGTTTTCTCCCCCCAAAAAAGTAAATAAACAAATATCTGCCAAAGGAGATATTTCACCTATTTCTGTGTATCTTTCTTGGGACAGTACTGGTTTCATATTTTAAGACTCGTAGAAAATGTGATCTTAAATACAAGAAATGCTACATCCTTCTGATGAATTTCCCTGCTGTAATACTTAAATAATGTAGAAATATTATTTAATAATTTTTCTCATCATTCAGTATAACAACTCACACCCAAGCAAAGAATACTACTTACTTACATCTAAATGCATTGAGAATACTGGGGAATAACAATGGCTATAAGAGAGACTGAATAAAAACTAAGGTGTGAGGCATGGACTGGGTCCACTGCATTTGAAGTACTTCCTGCTGCAAGAATATTTTACAAAAATGGGGATATTAGAGATACTCAAATTTACTACAGCATTGAAAAAAATCTCACATCTCCATCACCCTGCAGAATTCTGGTCCTGACCCAAGTTTCTTTATGTTTAGAGCACCACAAATAATGATTTTGCATTTGTACAATAGGATTATTGAGGAGTAAATTAATCTCACATAAAAACCAACACAACAAATCCCTGTCTTGAAACTGGCAGTGAGGAAATTAAGACTTCTGTCATTACTAAGGGAAGGAGAATCTGCTGTTTAGATCACAAACAGAACTGTGGGGGCAGAGATTGCACTGAATGATTAGGGTCGATAAAATAATGAGATATTGTATTTAAAGATTAATCTGTGTCTTTGCTTCAAGGCATATAAAGAATGTCTGCCTTCATTGTCACAAGGCAAATATTTTTAAGCATGACTAAATTATGAGAATCAACATTCATTACTCTAAAATTACATGTCTACTTACTAAAAAGGTTATTTCATCTATTAATATTTGCACTTCCCTAATATTGAGAGATCCCATTCAGTTTATAATGTCAGTATCCAGGAACACTGAAAAGGCTATTATCCTTTTACAAAAGAGTCTAAGGAATAGCAAAGACTGGCAGCATAGAGAAAAGTACCTGGAAAAATAAGGAGTATAGAGGCTCAGTGATGATGCAGCCATGCAATGTAAAAGGATGCAGACAAAATTCTAGCCTGCTTCTACAGTCCCCTATAGCTGAAGCCAAATCACATAAGTGTTTATAAAACCTTCACAATAGTCTATATATGATAATGACAGCAGGTGGTTATTAGCCCATCAAAGACCTAGCTGCATGCCCATTTCTCATTTCTGTGGTTTCTATAATCATGTGATAAAATGAAGATGTGTCTGATTTTTTCTCTTCATGTAAATTCACCTGCTTCTTCACTCATGAACATTCATCTAGTACCACTTTGAGTGTATTAGAGGTATAAGTAATTTAAAATAATGTGCCCTACAAGTAGAAGAATGAAACAAAGGAGTAGGACCTACATACTAAAATGTCACTCAAAAAATACTTATGAGAATACCTTTTCACCTATGAAATTCAGAGCACAAATAGCATGCTGTTTTTATTCTCAGCTGTTGTAGTGACCTACATTAGTTAGTTCAGACTTTTGGACTAAAATGTGTATCTCAAATTTGCAATTAAATGTTAAAGATGTAAATATGTGTTGCCTCATGTTTGCATAACATGGAAAATTCTTATGGCATCAAGCATTAATTTTTAATTACATCCTAGTTAAGAAATATCAAGTCTGGCTTTAAAAACAAACCAAATAAACAAACAAAATCTGCTAATCTTCTTCAAATATTTGTATGTTTAAAGAGGGTCTTACTTTTCCTGAGAACTGTGTTAATTGAAACTAGTTGACAAATGTCAGAAAGAAAAGCAGTGAAATGTCACTCCCAGTAAAATCACAAATTAACAAACTGTTATATTCAATTATATAATATTTCTGTCTTTTATTAAAAATATTCATATTTTAAGCTGATGAAACATTAATCATTTTGCCACTATGATGACTGTATCTGCCCCAGAACTTTTTCAAGTCAATGAACTTTGCTGATCATTATTCAACCTTATGTTCTGTAATCCAAATTATGAGTGATTTTTTAAAGTACACAACATTTCACTTGCAGAAGTTGTGCTGTCCTGACCTTAAGAAGAAGGAAAAACACAAGATTTGTAGATGCTCATGGTTGGAAGGACTAAAAAATTCAGAGGGTCCTCGAAAAGAAGTTTTCCTAGCAAATTCCACACTTGCCAGGGAAATTGGTACGGGCTAGTCCCTGATTTGGAATAAGCACATGGCAGTGGGGTTGGATAAAAGGATGGACTGAAAGGGGGCAGAGGGAGAGAGAGAGGGAGAGGAGGGAGGGAGGAATCACAGGAACATAGAATCACTAAGTTGGAAGAGACCTTCAAGATCAATATGTCCAACCCATGCCTTAACACCTCAAGTAAACAATGGCACCAAGTGCCACATCCAATTGTCTTTTAAACACATCCAGGGAAGTGACTCCACCACCTCCCCAGGCAGACCATTCCAGTACTTTACTGTTCTTTCCATGAAACACTTTTTCCTAATATGCAACCTGTATTTCCCTTGGCACAGCTTAAGGTTTTTGTCCTCTGGTTCTGTCAGTTGTCACCTGGAGAAAGAACTTCTTTTCAGGGAGTTGTAGAGAGTGATGAGGTCACCCCTGAGTCTCCTTTTCTCCAGGATAAACAGTCCCAGCTCCCTCAGCCCTTCCTCACAGGGTTTGTGTTCCAAGCCCCTCACCAGCCTTGTTGCCTCCTCTGGACGTGCTCAAGTGTCTCAATGTCCTTCCTAAACTGAGGGGACAGAACTGGACACAGCACCTAAGGTGTGGCCTCACCAGTGCTGAGTACAGGGGAAGAATGACCTCCCTGCTCCTGCTGGCCACACCATTCCTGATCCAGGCCAGGGGCCATTGGCCTTCTTGGCCACCAGGGCACACTGCTGGGTCATGTTCAACCAGCTGCTGACCAGCACCCCCAGGTCCCTTTCTGCCTGGGCACTGTCCAGCCACACTGTCTCCATCTATATCATTGCAGGGGTTAGTGTGGCCAAAATGCAGGACACAGCATTTGGACTTGTTAAGCCTCATCCCACTGGACTCTGCCCATCCATCTAATCATTCCAGGTGTCTGCGAAGCCCTTCTACCTTCCAACAGATCAACACATGCTCCCAGTATAGTGTAGTCTGCAGATTTACTAATGAAAGACTCAATACCCTAATCCATGTCATCAATGAAAATATTGAACAGAACTGGCCCCAGCACAGACCCCTGGGGGACACCACTGGTGCTGATCCCCAGCTGGATGCAGCACTGTTCTCCTCCACTCTCTGAGCCCGGCCATCCAGCCAGTTCCTAACCCAGCACAGAGTGCTCCTGTCCAAGCCACGGGCTGCAGCTTCTCCAGGAGTGTGCTGAGGGAGACAGTGTCAAAGGCCCTGCTGAAATCCAGGGACATGACATCCACAGCCTTTCTGCATCCACCAGGCAGCTCACCTGGTCAAGAAAGGAGACCAGGTTGGTCAAACATGACCTACCCCTCCCAAATCCATGCTGGTTGGGTCTGATATCCTGACTATCCTGTAAATGCTGTGTGATAATACTCAGTATAAACTGTTCCATTACCCTGGCATGGATCTGTCACGATCCACTCAACACAAGTGAGAGTCACAATGGTTCGTCTGACCTTAAGGTGCAAAAGACACACAACAGGACTAAAGTTTTTACTCTCAGCAAACAGCAGTGCACCTTTATTGAGTGCCAACAGCGCAGTTTTGAGATAGAGGGGGGAGATATAAAGGAAACAAAGTAAAGAGAGAAAGAGAGAATGATAGAAAGAGAGAAAGAGAGAAAGAGAGAGAAAGAGGGGAATAGATACCAACAGATGGGACGAGTGCTCATGGCCTGGCCAATAGACATGTCTTCCTTTTGCGGGGAGATCTCATAAGTCTCTTTAGAAAGTTCATTTTTTTATAGTCTCTTTCCAAAGCAAGTGGCCTCTGGCCAAGAGGTGACACTGTCTGAGGGTCTCCTTATGCCTGAGACCCCTCAGATGGACACAGGAGGGTGGTTTGGGGTATAGGGACTTCTTGAAGCCACCAAAGAGAGATTGCAGGAGACAGTTGTCCTGGCTCAAGGTTTGTTTATTAATTGTTATCTATAAAGTTCTCTGCTGTGGGCAGCGGTCTGATCACCACCGAGTGCAGGATGAAAGTCTGGCCCAGGAGGGTCAAACTTATCTTTTATACTCTAAGTTATGTATTCTATGTTTACAATTACTCTCCAATACTACAGAATCTTATTACTATGTCTAGTTTTGTCCCCAGCCAATCTGTGACTCCCAGTGTCCCCTCCGAGATGGTGAATGTGAAGAAGAAGAAGAAAAAAGACACCACACCCCAAATCCTCCATTTTGACCTCGTGGCTGATAACATAAACAATTCTAAAAAACTACTTTTTCTACTTGCTAACTATCTAATTCACACTCTAGTTTCTCTAAAAGTTTGCATCACTTCTCTGAGAGGAGGTAGACGTTGCCATGGAGCAGGATCCAGCCTCGAGACCCCCCTGGCCTCACTTGGGGGTCCCAAAAAGGTTTGGCAGGGGGGTTCTCACACCCACAAAAGGTCCAGAGGGACATCCTGGACCCCCACAAGAGGGGGAAGATTTATGGACTATTACGTGAGGCAAACCAGTTGCTCTGAGAAGTAACGTGCAGAACAGGCGCTCCCAGCCAGTACACTGCTCAAGAGCAGAGTACCGTGGCAAACAGCAAGCATTCCTGCAAAACAGTCTCTTGGCAAGCATCCACTTCAGCCAGGCCAGAACTCCTGTCCAAAGTGGGTAGGGTCCCCGGGGTCTTAGTCTCTGATCTTGGACGGTCGTGAGGCAGATCAGGGAAACTTTGGACTGTCTCTTACAGGATCCCATCTGGTCTCACACATTTATGGACATCCAAGCAGCTCAGCAATTCTCTGACTGCCTCCTCTTGGATAACAAGGTAACCATTCTGCTCCCTGACACCATGTACCAGCCCAGGAGGACAGCTGTCCTGAGGACAAGCCATCTTCCCACTAAAGACTGAGGCAAAGGAGGTGTTAAGCACTTCTGCCTTCTCCTCATCTGCAGTTACTAAGTTCCGTCTCTCATCCAATAGAGAACAAAGATTGGTCTTACCCTTCCTTTTGCCATTAATATATTTGTAAAAACATTTTTTATTATCCTTTTAAAAAGTTGCCAAATTAAGCTTGAACTGAGCTTTGGCATCCCTATTTTTTTTGCTACATACCCTAACAATCCCCTTAAGTACTTCCTGAGAAACCTGACTCTCCTTCTGAGGATGATACATCCTCTTTTTATTCAGAAGTTCCAAAACCTCTTTGCCCATCCAGGCTGGACATTTACCTCATTGACTCGCCTTTCAGCACACAGGGACAGTTTGTTCCTGCGCCCTCAAGATCCCTGTTTTGAAGCACGCCCACCTTTCCTGAATTCCTTTATTTTCAAGGGCTGCTTCCAAAGGAACTCTCTGAATAAGTCTTCTAGATAAGCTAAAACCTCCCCTCCAGAAGTCCAATATATAAGTCTTAATGATACTCCTCTTGATTTCACGAGCATTGTGCCCCAGGCAGCCTCCAACCTCCACATCTCCCACCAGCCCATCTCTATTTGCACACAAAAGGTCTAACAGTCCCTGCCCCAGTGGGTCCACTCACCACATGTGACAAAAGAGTTGTCCTCCACACACTTAAAAAAACCTCTGGGCTGTCTCTTTTCTGCTGTATTAAATTCCCAGCAGATGTCTGGTAGGTTAAAATCCCCTACAAGAACAAGAGATGGAGATCCTTAAACATTCTCCAGTTGCTTATAGAACAAGTTGTCCACCTCTTCTTCCTGGCTGGGTGGATGACAACAGACTCACTGTAGGATATCAGCCTTGTTGCCCTTGCCCTTAATTCTTGCTGATAGGCATTCAATTTCATTGTCATTGGTTTCAGCATCCATGGCATCAAAACCTCCCTAATATAAAGGGCCACCTCTCCACCTCTTCTGCCTTTCGTGTCTCTTCTGAAGAGTTTGAAGCCATCCAGTGCAGTGCTCCAGCTCTGTGAATCATCCTATTACGTTTCTGTGATAACAAGTACATCATAGCTCTGCTGTTGCACCGTGGCCTCCAGCTCTTCTTGTTTATTACCTATGCTGTGTGCATTAGTGTACATGCACCTCAGCTGGGCCTCTGATTTCACCCCTAACTCAGGCTTACCATCCTTGGGTCTGCTTCCAGACAGGCCAGATGCATCCCCTTCCCACTTCTAACCTAGTTTAAAGCCCTCTCAAGTTCTGCCAGCTCATGAGCTAAAATTCTTCTGCCCTTAACAGAGAGATGGAACCCATTCAGTTGCAGCAGGCTAGGTGCCAAAAAAGTTTTCCCATGAGCAAAGAACCTGGAATTCTGCTGATAGCACCAACCCTTGAGCCACTTGTTAATAACATGGCTCTCCTATTCCTTTCCACATTTCTCTTCATCACCAAAATGACTGAGCAGAGCCACTACCTGTGCTCCTGCCTCATCAGCGTCTTGACCCAGTGCCCTAAAGTCCCTTTTAATTGCCCTGGCACTCCTCTTTTCAATCTCATCACTTCCAGCCTGGAGAATCAGCAGTGGGTAATAGGAAGGAAGGAAGGAAGGAAGGAAGGAAGGAAGGAAGGAAGGAAGGAAGGAAGGAAGGAAGGAAGGAAGGAAGGAGGAAGGAAGGAGGAGAGGAAGGAAGGGAGGAAGGAAGGAAGGAAGGAAGGAAGGAAGGAAGGAAGGAAGGAAGGAAGGAAGGAAGGAAGGAAGGAAGGAAGGAAGGAAGGAAGGAAGGAAGGAAGGAAGGAAGGAAGGAAGGAAGGAAGGAAGGAAGGAAGGAAGGAAGGAAGGAAGGAAGGAAGGAAGGAAGGAAGGAAGGAAGGAAGGAAGGAAGGAAGGAGGGAAGGAAGGAGGGAAGGAGGGAAGGAGGGAGGGAAGGAGGGAAGGAAGGAAGGAGGGAGGGAAGGAGGAAGGGAGGGAAGGAAGGAAGGAAGGAAGGAAGGAAGGAAGGAAGGAAGGAAGGAAGGAAGGAAGGAAGGAAGGAAGGAAGGAAGGAAGGAAGGAAGGAAGGAAGGAAGGAAGGAAGGAAGGAAGGAAGGAAGGAGGGAAGGAAGGAGGGAAGGAAGGAAGGAAGGAAGGAAGGAAGGAAGGAAGGAGGGAAGGAAGGAAGGAAGGAAGGAAGGAAGGAAGGAAGGAAGGAAGGAAGGAAGGAAGGAAGGAAGGAAGGAAGGAAGGAAGGAAGGAAGGAAGGAAGGAAGGAGGGAAGGAAGGAGGGAAGGAAGGAAGGAAGGAGGGAAGGAGGGAGGGAAGGAGGGAAGGAGGGAGGGAAGGAGGGAGGGAAGGAAGGAAGGAGGGAGGGAAGGAGGGAGGGAAGGAAGGAAGGAAGGAAGGAAGGAAGGAAGGAAGGAAGGAAGGAAGGAAGGAAGGAAGGAAGGAAGGAAGGAAGGAAGGAAGGAAGGAAGGAAGGAAGGAAGGAAGGAAGGAAGGAAGGAAGGAAGGAAGGAAGGAAGGAAGGAAGGAAGGAAGGAAGGAAGGAAGGAAGGAAGGAAGGAAGGAAGGAAGGAAGGAAGGAAGGAAGGAAGGAAGGAAGGAAGGAAGGAAGGAAGGAAGGAAGGAAGGAAGGAAGGAAGGAAGGAAGGAAGGAAGGAAGGAAGGAAGGAAGGAAGGAAGGAAGGAAGGAATCACCACTGTTCTGCCTCCAGTATCACCCCCTGATGGGAAGTGCATGATATTGGGGTTGCATGTACGCCCAGGCCTTAGGGGATACCTTCCTCTAGGTAAATTTTCTCTACCTTGGAGACAAGTATTATCATATAAACATATTCATTATTATGCACTGTCCATTCTTTTCAGCCTTTCCAGAAATCGGTTTGAGGTCTTCAGAAGTCTTTGATTGTCCATGCCCACTCCTTGGCCTCATTCCTGCATTTGTGCTGTACTTTGCTAGGCTTATCTTGTCCTGGAAAGGTGCTGCCCTACATGTATGTGGCCCACATCTCCAGCCATACCCTGTAATTTTTCACAATATGTTGGTATCAACAACCCTTGGCTGGCATTACCAACAGTGCTTGACTGGCTGCACAGCCCTCCAAATATCAGTGCTTGAGACATAGACATTACCCCTCCTGTCTTCTACGCTTACACAAAAAGCCGATCAAAAGCTCGGAATCCAGTGAGAATTTGGGGAGGAAGAAGCAAGGAGGTGATAACTCTGGCCATGCTGCTGATGCTAATTCTTTTGCATGACTTAGAGAGATTTTCATGGTTAACCAGATATCAGAGATCATGCAAGAGGTAGGATCACATGGAATTTATTGACTACATGTAAGGCATTTTGGTGTTGCACA
This sequence comes from Muscicapa striata striata, assembly GCA_030060385.1. NCBI lineage: Eukaryota > Metazoa > Chordata > Aves > Passeriformes > Muscicapidae > Muscicapa > Muscicapa striata. Next base: position 2,928,416 of record JAREIS010000070.1, read on the forward strand.
GGTACCTCATTGCTCTTCTGCAGTGTTTTCCTGTCTTAGTGTCATGTTTCTAAAGGACGATGAAGTGTATCAAAAGCCAGAAACCACTAGGTTTCCACAAATAGGAACATCACAGGTGCCATTTCCTTTCCATAGTGTGTATACTCTGTTTTGTTACTGTTCAAAGAGCCCTAAAGTTCCACAGTCATGGCAGCAGCCTCCACAATTCTGGAGAAGTTGTTGTTAATTATACAGTTTCTATTGTGTTAATTATACAGGAACTGTTTAGGTGTTTCTGAAGGAAAAAAATGTAAGAAAGGGAAGGATAGGTAGAAAGCTGTTTAGTTATAAAAACATTATATGTTTCAGAAAAAAAAAATATTGTGAATGTAGCATCTGTCAAAGGTCCAAAATGCCTGTTCCTAAAATCAATGCTAAAACTCTGATCACAAGCAGTATTACAAGTGTTTAGAGGGCTTTTTCCCCAGCTCTGATCATTACTCCTCTCTGGAGGGCCCAATGCATCTTCCAGTGCACTTTAAAAGATAAAAGAGAGAATGATTTATTCTATACACAGCTGTTAAATGAGACCCTTTGATTCTAGTTTGAAGCAATCTCAGAGGAAATAGCTTTCTTTTATTTTCTTTCTTGTGTGCAACAATGTTTATAGTTTTCCCAGCTGTGGCTGAGAGGTTGCTCTATGAAACTTTCTGACCCTCTCTGATAATAGCTAAACACTTTGCTGATGTATCTCTGTGGCTGGCGATAGTGGTTGCAGCTCACTGATTCGTCCTGTTTTCTGTCCTGTATTTTAACATATCATTCAGACCTCATAGGTGGCAGCTCCTTTGTGTAACCATGTTGCATTATATATAACCTTTTTTTTTTTTTTAAGACAATGTTGAATTTTTCTGGTCACAGATATACTCTTTCATTTTGCATTAGAAACAAGTGCCTTCAAAAATCTCCTTCAAAATAATATATTGTCAATCCACTTCATATATCATTTGTCACAGAACCACTTATTTCATCCTTATTTTGCTTCCTTTCAGTTAGAATCTATCCTTGACGCTCATGGAGGATAATAAATATCTTCATCTTTCCCTTTTCTCCTTATCCAGCTGACTTTTCCTTGTATGAGTCTCATATTTCTCAGTATATTTTGTCCAAACCTCTTACAGGTTGCTGTTTCACTCTGTTTTGCTCTTGTTGTTGAGGGTTTTTTTGTTGTTGTTGTTTTTGTTTTTTGGGTGACTGTCATTTTCAGTTATTGTCAAACATTTTAGTTTAACACTGATGGAAATTAAAATAGTCTTTCATTTGAGGTACTGTATCGAAGGAAGAATGTGAGAATTGACCTTTAATCTTCACTAGAATGTTTATTGGCTCTATCCTCTAAACCTCAAGTCTTTAAAACATCTCAGTAGTTATTTAATTAGAATGTCATAATGTATATTTATTTATACATATGTGGTTGTGTGCATGTGTATATCAAGTTACACAGATTGGTGTGAGGAGAAATGGAGAAACATTAATACATGGTGACATTTTCAATTGTGTCTTTTAAGTGTGAATTTTTTTCCCAAGCTGAGAAGCTGAAAGAGTCATTTAATACTGGCTAAATGTTACCCATTTCTCAGAAGCAGAAAAATCTATGTTCAGTACCATATAGGAAATTACATCTTTATTTGCTTGGTAGGTTGAGGTTTTTTTGTTACAACCACTTCTACAGTAGTTTTTCAGAAAAAAATATTATCTAGGAGTATTTGAAATAATAATCAACAGTAAGATATTTTTCCTTCAGTAAGAATACTGATTGTCCGTAAATGTTTACATATTTCTAAAAAAGGTCTAATTTCTATCATAAGTCATTAACTTCATTTTCAGAAGTGTTGTAAATATTAACATATTACAGTGTTAGCAATGTAATATGTACAATATCTGTCAGGTATATAGAATTACACTTATGCATAAGAATATTCTATATTATATCAATGAAACACATACTATATATAAATAATATTTAAAAATGAAGTAAGAGAACAAATATATATATAATATGTAAAAATATATATAATATATAATATATAATATATAATATATAATATATAATTTATATAATATATAATATATATTATACAAATATATGTGTTTACATATATGTATGTATGTATATTTCTCTGTAATATATAATTTCCTAATACTTATAATACCTGTCCTGTCTTTAAAACAAAACTTATGATTTAGGAGAAACAGATTTTGTGCACGTGTTTTTGTTCCCATGTATTATATTGGGTACCAATAGTGCTTCCTCTGATTCTTCATCAATGCCTTCCCTATTCAGACAACTCTCTGTATCCTAAATCCAGCTGCAACTGCGCAGCTCTTCTCAGTGCGTCAGTTTTTTCCCCTATTTTCCAATATTAGTTTAGTTAAAGAAGTGAATGCTTATTCTGGTGTGGTCCACACTATGCCTAAAGGCATAGGCATTTTCTCAGCAGTTTGAGTGAATTCCTTAGAAAACTGAAGCAGAGAAGAGCACATCTGTGACTCTAAGAAGGAGCAAACATAAGCTACTTGATAGTCATTCTCTTTAAATTTCATGTAAATTTAGAAAGAATTTTGAAAATACTTTTAAAAATTTTAATATCTTATAATAAAATAAGTGAAAGTGGTTCAAAAATGCATGTTGAGTTTTATTGAAAAAATCCCATAGCACCAAACAGATATCTTGAAAATTAACTGAGAACTAAAACTGCAACATTTTTATGGTTTCTTTTTCTGCTCAAGGTGATGGTTAGGTATAGAAGTAGGCAACTATATATAGAAGTTCATAACTTCTTCATACATGCATAGCAGTTACCTGTGTATCTTTTCCACTTTGTAAAACAAGTTTCAGAAGATTGCTCCACCTCTCAAATGACTCACCTCTCAAAGATGTTTTACAAGCAAGAGATTTAATAAATTTAATTTGTTCTCTTTAATAAGTAGAAAAGAACTTTAAGGCATGGTAATCAGCAGCTATAAGCAATTACTTGAGGAATAATTTTCTCACAGCTTTTTAATCTAGGAGAACACAATAAGACCCACTGCCTGGAAGATGAAACAAGGGGATAAAAATTCAAGTATGGATAAGAATGTTTTCCAATTTATCTCTGTAACAGCTTATCTGTGGACCTGATAGAACCTCCATTGCCTGAGGGTTTAAATTGAGACTAGTTGTCGTTAAAAAAGTGCAAGAGTTCAAATTATGAGCGTCTAAAAGGCACATTACTAGCCTGGATAACACATGCATCATACTAATGATCGTATTCCCACACATCCTTAAAAATATACGATATGCAGGAAGACATATAAGGAGAGAAGCTGTTATAATTAAATTAGTTCATATATTTGGCAAATGAATGAAAAAATATTTATATGCAAATATGGGAATGCTAGTAATGTAACTTAATGGTCTGCAAACTTTAAACTGGCAGGCAAAGGATTTATTCTTATTTACACATCTTCAAAATGTGTAAATCATTTAAAATATGCATACATTTCTAATACACACAAAACTTGGAGCAAAATGAGGATGAAAGTTGCATTAATTACTATAAATTTCTTCCACAGTAATAAAAAGTTCTTTCAAGAGAACAATGTCTGATGGGAACATACCAGTCTTCTTTCAAAACAGTACAAGTCTGACATATTTTGTCAGAAAAATCCTGTGGTGAAATACACGCCACTTTGAAGTCAGTGATGAAATCAAGGTTTTGAATTTATTACCCAAGGTCTCTCTTGTGTCAGAAATGACAAAAATTGAAAAAGCCCATGCAAGGTCTTCATGGAGTTAAATTGTAATGGTACTACAGCTGTTTCTTCCTTATTATATATGTTTATTTTTCTACAGCGTAATAAACTAATTCTTTGAAAAGCTAAGGAAGGAAAAAGGTGGATCTGTGTATTTTGGTTTTGCTTTTTGATTTTGAGATAATCTCTTTAAAAATAACAGTGTTGCTTTTATTTTTAGGGAGCTAGATGTTGAGTGTGCTTTTCAACAAATTAGTTGAGTATGTATTTAATTTGAAACATTTGTCCTTTATTAATTGTTGGAATATTTGTACATTTTATACAGCTAAACATAGCTGAATATGTTTGATTTTAATGGAAAAAAATGTAGACTGATGGAGATTGTTAGAACTGGAGAGGTAGAATATCCAAGTTTTTTGATAGTTGAAATTCTTTTCCAAAGTTATTTATTCCTTGTTTCTCAGAATATATAAGTTTTTTTGATAGTTGAAATTCTTATCTAAAGTTACTTGTTCCTTGTTTCTCAGTTTGTTAATTTTTAACTGAACACCATTCAAGGGTAAATCAGTACTCTTTTAGCACCATTTTTTGTACCGTAGGACGACCTGGCACCAGTACCTGAAGCTGACAGCCAAAATCTGTGGCTTCAAAGTGTTCCTCTGCCTCCAGAGGATCGGCTGGAGCAGAGGAGCAGCTCACAGGGCTGTGGACAGGTTCTTCTGCGGGCGCCAGAGAGCTGTGCTGGGAGCTCTGTCTCGCCCGTCTGCCTGTGACACACGTCCCCAGAGCCTCCAGAGACACATCTCTCAGCTTCCCCATCTCAGAGAGGTGGGGTGTGCATGGGGGAGATTCGGGCTGGTCTGTCAATTGCCAAAGAACCGAGCAACTCAGTGCAGAAGGCCAGATGGCTCTATTTCTCACCACCATGCTGAGTTTCCTATTTAATTAGAAAATTTCTATTTGAGCAATTCCATATGGAATTCTTACAAACTTACAGTTAAAGCTATGCAGGTGTGCACCAGCTTTGACAGGCTCAGAGCTTAAATCAAACTAGGATGTTGTGATGAGATAAGACAAATTGGGAAAAATAAGCACGAGGAGAATGATAAGGAGCACAATATAGAGCAGAACTCTGTAAAATGTTATTTCTTCCTATTTGAAAGCTTAAATATATATTTAATAATTGTAATTATAAACTAAACCTAAAGTCTGTTTAAAATACTTTTTTAAAGACTATGTTCACTTTATTTGAACTCTGCAGGAATAGATAATCAAAGCAATTATAAATCTAGTGTGAACAGGTGGCACTTAACTAGAAACTATAATAACTTTTAATATAAAGACAAAGGGTCTTATCATCTGATTTAAAGATCACAATGAGATTTATCTCTATGATGATGGAATTAATATTAAATTATATAGGCTCATTATTTCAGCTCATGTAATGAAAACTTTTCTTTATTACAAAACTATTAAATGTAATTCCATTTAATTTGCCAGACTGTTAATGTCTTCCCAGAGGACACTCTAAACAAAGGCTAGGAAATCAAATCAGTTTTATGCTTATAGCTGAGAAATCCCTTTGCACAGAGAATTACATTTATGGCTAAGAATTTTAGAATTCAAGCATAATATTTGCAAACTAAAAGACACAAAATCCTATACAAATGCAAAAAGAGCTATCAAGAAATCAGAGCATCCCAAATGAACTACAGAAATATTAGGGTCACTTTAAAAGAAGGTGAGTCTGGAAAACTTATAACCTGTAGTCTGACTCAACATTCTTCAAATCTGCTTTTCAACAGTTTTCATGCCTGTCCAGCATGAAGATGCATCACACAACCTCATCAAAACAGCTAACCCTCTTTCTTAAAGCCAAATTAAAAGGATATTCTGAAGTTTTATCATTTTCTGAGGTTTTATCATTTCCCCTTTTTTTACCACACCTGGGACTAATGCCCTAAAGAAATTAAAGGTGTAGCCAATCCACATCTGTACCCAACTGTGTGTTTTGACAGCACTGGACATCTGTTCCTTTCTCTAAGCAAAACAAGGGGAGAAAAAAACATTAGTGTCTGCAGTTCAGAAATCAGGTAGACATCTACCGACTCTTTTACACCCTGAAGGAAATGTGAACAGTAGACTTTTTAAAACTGAATTCTAAATACAACAAAGAATGACATAGAGTGATTAAAGTTGCATCCCATCTTTACAATAAAAGAAAATATTTTTCACCTTAAGCAGATATTTGATGGTATTTTTATTTATGGAGAAAATGCAATTTTGCTAGAGGACATTTCCTTGTGGAAATCCATGAGGATTTATTAGTATACGTGCAACTAATTTAATTTTAACTCATACTGATTAATGGAATTAAAAAAGCTTTTCAACACGGCAGGATGCAAAAGAGTGGAAGAAAATTAACATACAATTTATTTGGTGATTTTACATGGGAAATAAAATCAAAGTGTGTTTTTCTTTGTACGATAATTGAATGAAAATATTTAAAACTAAAAAATTGAATCTAAAATTTTTAATATAAAATAAGAACTAAACTTCACAAGATTTTCCCTAATTCATCATCAAGAACTGTTTACATTATATTAACTATCCTAATAAAAATTCCTAATACATACACTGGTAGTATAATTTAACTGAAAAAGAAAATCTTATTTGTCTTCAATTTCTGAGTTCTCTTCAGAGAAAATTGTGTTTTGAAAACTTGATTTTCCCTTCCCTTAAGAATATACTCCTTTAAGAATGCTTGGAGCACTAATTACTGTTGAATTTACATGCTTGAAATTTGTCTTAAAAATCCATTTTTCCACTGCAATATTTATTTTTAACACATACTATTATTATGACTACTGGACAGTTCTTTTATATAAAGTTCTGTTCTGAGAATATCAATGGAAGTTTGTTTATATCCTGCAGGAGTTTAGCAAGCGATTTGAGAAGGGAAAATCCTTCTGGCACAAGAACATTGAGATATTTTGCACTAGGTACAATATATCTACCTAATAGCCAAAGAGTACATTCTGGAGAAGACACTTCAAATGCAGTCTTATGGAAATGGATACTCAGGTATTTAGGATTGATTTATTTTGAATATTCTACATAAAAGGAAGATTGAACAATAAATTTATCAGATACATTTGCTTGCTTGACTTATTTTTGAGGCTGTCTCAGTTACTTTGTTTAAATTCATCATAAAATGAATACTTGGGAGACAAAAATATGTTTAACATTGCATAATAATACAAATATGAAGCTTACTGACTCTTTACAGAGAGAACATCACTCACTTCAGTTTACTAAAAATTTAAAAATTATATGTCGGTGCCTTGACCCATTCTTTTTCTCTCTGAACCTGGAAGAAGAGTATTTTCTTTTATTTCTCTAATATATTTCTTTAAATTAACCCCAATGGTTCTGATTTTGTAACTTAGGAGTCGGTTTGTTAAAAATTGTCTTTCCTTAAGACCGGTGTAATACTATTTAAAATAATCGCAGAAATAATCTATGCAATACTAATTGTGATATCTGAATTTATTTTCCCTAAGGTGTACAAAGGAGAGATAGCAGAAAATGCAAAAATAACATTCTATCCTCAGATCTGAAGTTACTTGGCTTCTGATCTTAAACACAATATTCAGATTTCTCTATGTTTCTCTTTGGCCTGCAGTAGAAAGATTTTGAGAAAGGTGGTTTGTTTATTTGTGGGTTTTTTTAATGCTTCAGATATTTTTTAATTTGCGACATTATACAATACATGTTTTTGTTCGTTTTTTTTTTTTAATTAGAGAAACCCTCAGTACAGCACTGTACACACGTCTTTTTATCCTTTCCAGTAAGAAAATATATCAAAACTTATCAGACAGTATATACTGTATGATGAAAAGTTGGGAAACCAATTTTCATTACTTAAAATCACAGTAATTCACTACCAAAAGAATTAATCCACAGCACTGAAATTGAAATAGTGAGGACATAGCTAAAAATATTTATGAAAATTTATTGGATTTTCTTTTTTCTTCTTTTAATGACAAGAAATATTTATTTCACAATTTTGAAATAATGTACAGTAGATGTGATTTATCAAATTGCATAATTGAAATCCAGATGTCTTAACATTCATTATAGTTTTAATACATTTTTTCACTGTTTGAAGCCTTTGTAATATTATAATAGTTGATAGCAGGACCTATATGTAAGTTATTGCAACATTGAAACTGAAAACTACAGAAGGCAATCTGAATCACATTATGAGAAATTACAGTGTTTTTCAGAATTAACAAGGAATGTGGCATATTCTTAGACATAATAATTCTACTTATTCCAAGTTAGCATATTTTTAAAAGTAATTAATACCATTCTCCTAATATTTCTTAATATATGTCTGGTAGCATAGTATTTAATTATTTTTCTTTCAGCTATTTCTCTAATATCTTTAAGGTACAACAATATTATAACTGTAATTCATAGTTAAATGAACAGAAACAAATGTCTTACAGTGTTTCTTTCCCTAAAATTAATGTTTCTTGCATAAAATCTTTTAAGATTCTGAGATCTCTGCAACTTAAAAGCTTTCCTAACAGTGAATTTATTATTTGGAAGACTTTTTATTGTGCAATGTATTTACCACAGATTTTTTTCAGCCCATTTTAGGCTATCATTGGTAATAACATTTGCTTAATAAATTTTAAAAGTAATCAAAAAACAAAAACATAATTAGACAGTAACACAAAAAGCATATCCCCAAAATAGTCTTTTGACAACTCATGTACAGAGTGCTTTACATTATCTCCCTGTTCATTAATTTTATACTCAATAATAAAAATGTAGGTCATCATAAGATATTTGCCTGAGGGTAAATTAATTTCTTTTCTGTCTCTTGTGAAAAAGGTTTTGATTCAGCTTTTCCAAACTCCAGAAATCTGAATTAAACAGCGTTTTTCTTCACCTTCCTATGAACTGCATTTCTGTTTAACAGGTCCTTAAATTGTTCTAGGTTTCTTGTTTGCTTGCTCCAAACAGAAGCAGAGATCCTGCTAAAATTGAGGTCAATTTCAAATACTCAAGGAGACCTAGAAAAATAACAATAATAACAATAATAATAATAACGATAATAACGATAACAATAATAACAACAACAACAACAACAACAACAACAACAACAAATAATAATAATAATAATAATAATAATAATAATAATAATAATAATAATAATAACTGTTGTTATTGTTATTATTATTATTTCTTTTTTAATACTTATTTGGAAATCTAACTTTAGGTAGAAAATGTTTAAAAAGAAAGATTCTAGACTATATGCTTCTAATAGACAAAAAAGGATAATGCTATCTAACATTTTTTTTAATTTATGTATTTGAAGATGTTATTAGAAAGATATATAATTAAAATTAATTAAAATATGAGGAAGAAAACTGAGGACAGACCTCACTGCAGGTACAACTTCCTCAGGGGGAAGAGCAGGGACAGGCACTGATCTCTCCTCTGTGATCACCAGGGACAGCACCTGAGGCCATGGCCTGAAGCTGTGTCAGGGGAGGTTTAGGGTGGGTGTTACAAACAGGTTCTTCCCCCAGAGGGTGTTCAGGCACTGAAACAGGATCCCCAGGGCAGTGGTCACAGCACCAGCCTGACAGAGTTCAAGAAGTATTTGGACAGTGCTCTCAGCACATGGTGTGACTCTTGGGGACAGTCCTGTGCAGGGCCAGGAGTTGGACTCAATGATCCTTGTGGGTGCCTTTGAACTCAGCATATTCTGTGATTGTGTTCAATCTGGTCATCATAATACTTTTCATGGTATTACAGACCACCTCTTTTGTTCATATGTGGGATAATTATTGGCATAAAAATACAGAAAATTTGACACTTTTATTTTTTTTAAATCAGAATCGATAGAGACTGTGCCCTTAGACTCTTGCTCTGCTACTTCTCACCCACAACATTCATATTTATTCACACCAAAAAAATTGGATTTTAGAATTTACATCTTGTAATAAATATAGATTTTTCTGTAAAACCTCAAACTAGTTATGAGTAGGACCTGGAAAAAATTTATTTTTATATAATGATAGTCTATACTCAGTTGCATAGTATAATAGAATCATAGAAGGATAAAATCATGTAATGATAAATCATAGAGTAGTTTGAGTTGGAAGGGACCTTTAAAGGTCATCTAGTGCAACACTGCTGTCATGGGCAGGGACTAGATCAGGTTGCTCAGAACCTCTTCCTCTGACCTTGACTGTTTCCAGCAATGAGACATCTACTGTCACTCTGGGCAACCTCTTCTAATGTTTCACCACCCATTTAAGAAAAAAAAATTCTTTATATCTAGCCTGAATCTAGCATGTTTTAGTTTAAAATCATTACAAACATTTCTACAGGTCCAGCTAAAAAAATTGCCTTCTTTAAAGCCCCCTTTAGATACTGGAAGACTGCTATATGATCTTCTCAGACCCTTCTCCAGGCTCAATTCAACACGTGTTTTCACAGGACTTCCTATGGACCCACTCCAACTGATTCATGTCTCTTGCCAACAAAAGCAGATGCAAGTTTTTCAAAACCTCCAGTGACTCTTTGAGCTCTGTACTTGATACTTGACCCTGCAAACATGAGGTTAATGAGAAATGTGACTAAGGATTTCCCAGATCCCAGCTTTAATTATTACTATTTGGAAACCAAAGATGCTTCCTCCTGCATTAAGTAGTTTGAGCTATTTTAATCTTTAATATCAGGTAGTTAAGTAAACTTTTTCAGGAAAAACTGAAAGAGAATAGGTTTAGATAAAATATAAGGAAGAAATTATTTACTGGGAGGATGGTGAGGCACAGGAACAGGTTGCCCAGAGAAGTTGTGGAGGTGTTTAGCCAGGCAAAAGCCAGGCTGGACAGGATCTAAAAAATCTGATCTGGTGAAAGATGTTCATGGAAGGTGGGCTGGAAAATGATGGTTTTTAAGGTCCGTTCCAACCCAACATGCTCTATTATTTTATCATTCTATGTTTGTTTTGAGACAGTAATGAAGACAAGGTCAATGAGAAAATAAATTAATTTCTTTTGATTGCTTGCTGTCTATATCTTAAGCTATTTTTTATTTTTAGATGTTCAAAACAACATTATTTTTAGTTCTTTAGGAATTTAAGGACTAATGTATATATGGAAACATGAAATTGTTTGAAACCTTTAATAGGAAGATTGACTGACACGGACTTCGTTTATGCCAGCAAAGAAAAGCCAGTTTATTATACAAATTTACCAGTATTTATAGGTTATTATTTTCATGCAGAATTTCCCACTCAGACCCTCTTTTTTAATGAGAAAAATATTTTTCCACTTTTCATAATCATATGAAAAAGTTTTCAGAACTGTACTTTTCAATATTAACTACATCCTATAAAAGGGAGACCAGTACATTTTTTTACATGATAAAATAAATTCTCTGTTTTGAAGGTAAAAGTTCAATGCCTGTATTAGGCAAAGTAATGGGAAACACAGATTCTTAAACCATCTATCCCCTAAAAGAGAAATTATTAAATTATTAAACTCCTGATTGCTGTTCTAGACTTTTTTATTACTTGCTTTAAAGTGATCAAACTGGCACAAATCTTCATTTCAAACCCATTCTACAGTATCAGAAAGTTCTAAGAAAATTATCTTACTTGCTAAAGTTAATTTGTTTTATCCTTTTTTATCAATTTTCTCATTTTTCCCCTGTTGCTGCTACTGTCACCATAAAATGTTCTTTAATTTTGTGCTCACAGAAACACTTTACAATATCAGCTGAGCAAAGGATCTTGGATTTATCTTCACACACAGATAAGTCTGCTCAGTGTTGGTCTGGCATGGCTATATGCCAAAATGGTAGGGAAGAGTCTGTATTGATTACACATCACAGCAAAAAAAGGACAAACGTTCACCTTCATTAAACTTAGGAAGGCTTTAATACAAACAAAATATCAGCTTTCTCTTTCGTTTGACCATGACAGGCAGAAAGCAGTGGAATAAAAACGAGGCTTACAAGAAACACAATGTATAGTAATTCTCAGTACCACTGCAATGCTTATGCTTATTTAGAGAGAACAATTAGAAGAGAGGAGAAGGATTTTTGCATGATTTTTTATGTAAAGGAAATAGATATATAAAATATAATATAATTTAAATAGTTTTAAAGACTTTTTTGAATAAGCACATACTATATTTTTAATTGTACTGTTTTCAGAAAAATTTCAGATTAAGTACCAGTAGAAATAAACAAAATTCTAAATGTATACAAGGGCATGTTGAACAACATTTGACATCATTATTCAAGAACGGTTGATAAGCTTTATGATGCCTATATGAGGCTTATTTTTATAACAGTTTTAAGGTCAGACTCAGCACTGTTTAAATGCAATCTTGTGCCCAGGCTACTTCAACAAATTTAGTTGTCTGTCAGGCTCAAGTAATTTGTTGAATTAGACTTCATTTTTAAGGCACCTGAGTGGAAGACTCTATATAATAAATTTCTTGACATTGTGAGATTGCAATTGCAGAAATCATGAAGCACTGTGAGACTGGATCTATATTATTATCCTTCAAGACATTCCACTCCAAGTTTGGAGAAAACAGGAGAACAGCTTTCTCTTCCACAAAAATAGGCCAGAATTGAAAAAATGTTTAGTAGCTATGGCAGGATTGATAATTACAGATTTTTTAAAAACAACTAGGGGGCTCAAAAACTGCTTTATTTAACACGCATTGTGGCTACAAATCCTAGTGAATTCAGTGAGAAACAGAAAAAAGATTATACATTAATTGCTTAGGGAGTTCAGAGAAAAACAACCTGAACTGCAAAAACCATTAGAAATGTCAGCTTGCAAATTCTTGAGGCCAAAAGTTTTTAACAAGATATAAATATCTATATTTATTTCTTCTTTCTAAAAACATGACTGCACAGTGTGTCTGTGACAGAGATCAGACTGCAGCCAATGTGATAAACTCTAGCACTTGCAAACACTGATATTTGCTTCAGATTATAAATTAGAGCATTCAACATCTTTACAGAAATTTGAAGCATATATGAATAATTTGCAGACCTAACACCAATTATTTTCAGCAGCAGCAGATTTAGTCCCAAACAAAACATGCTTTAACTTGTCTAGTTAGGGATACACAAATTCACATTTTGTCACCAATATCTGATGCGTGTTTTTGAGACCCTTCACAGTGGATCATACCAGTGTTTTAGACAGTCACAATGACTCAACTTTAAACTTTAGGGATGCAAACATAAAAATATATGACTTTTTGAAATAAAAATTAAATTGTGCCTGGGACTTTAAATGGAATCTGAATACATTTGTAACTTGCTACTGGCTTGCTATATTGCATGCCAGCTGGTCATTTGAATCGTTTGAAGTTGCTTTTACACTACACATTGTAAAATAATTCTTTTACTAGCTGGCCTACAGTTTCCCAGTAGGATAACTGATATGGAAGATATACAGCTTGGTATTCCCATATCTTCCTTAACAAGAAAGTTGCAACAAAGAATAACTGATAGATCAATTTCTTTGTGCAGAAGCTGGAGAGACTCAAAAAGCAGGTGAGTTCAAGGTAAAACACATAAACAGATGTGAATACATCACAGAGATAAGTATTGACAGGAGAAACTAATAAGGTGGAGATTGGCTACAAGGAAAGGAAAAAAATAAAAATAAGAATAGAAAACTGTGGCATTGGTAAAGAGAAACATAGTAATACATTATGATAACATATTGGTCATGCACACTCCTGTTCTAGAAGTAATGGATACTGATAATAAAAAGAGGCATATTAAAAAAAAAAAAAAAAAAAGGCTTCTAAAAGGCAAGAAGACATGAGAAAGAAATCTTTAAAAAATGTGACAACAAATACAATGACCTGACCATGACACACAAAAAATAAGTCTGTTTTCCACGCCTTTAGTATAAAGAGTTCAGATGGAGGAGGTGTTTTTGTATAGTCTATCCCATATTGAGCTGAATTGTGCCTCTTTTCTGACCTGGAATACTGAACTACAGAAGAGCAGAAATAGAACGGACGGGACAGGACAGGACAGGACAGGACAGGACAGAACAGAATAGAACGGAATGGAATGGAATGGAATGGAATGGAATGGAATGGAATGGAATGGAATAGAATAGAATAGAATAGAATAGAATAGAATAGAATAGAATAGAATAGAATAGAATAGAATAGAATAGAATAGAATAGAATAGAATAGAATGAATAGAATAGAATAGAATAGAATAGAATAGAATACAGAGTAGTCTAGTCCCACCTCCTGGCCTACTCAGGGCTGATCAGAAGTTATAACAGATTATGAAGGGCATTATCCAAATGCCTCCTTTTGAGGCAGTGACAGGCATGTGGCATTATACAGCTAGCTATGAAGCCTCTGCTTGTGTTTGACCACTCTCTCATAGTCCTTTGAGATAGTCAACAGCATCTCCCAGTTTAGTATCCTCAACAGATTTATTAATTGTGCATACAATTAATATATAGAAATAAATTATAAACTTTTTAAACAGAACTGGTCCTGAAATTGAGTCTGGAATAGCTACAGCAGACAAGAGAAAAATTGGACATCAGTAAAATTGTACCACAGAGAGTATAAATTGAAAATATATTAAACAAAAAAAGGTTTTTAAAGGAAGTATAGTCTATTATGCTTCCAGAAAAGTATAAAGAGGTGAAAAAAAAAGCAAGGAAACTCAAGAGAACAAGCTTCAGCAGAAAGAGTCAGAAAACCTCCTCTTTGTGGCAGCTTGTTTCAGCTTCCACTCACTCCATTGACCCTCACCATAGGAGGAAAAAATGTGAAGAAGTCCATAGACAAAGGGGAATATGCCATATGCAGTACAAGAGGAGCTTAGAAAAGTATTTGATACAGGGCCTGAGGAAATCTGGCTTCAAAGAACAACTTGAAGTCATCTGGATGTGAACCAGTCTTCTATGAACTGAAAATTGCCTGAAGGCAGAAGAGTAAAAGAAAAACATAAGTGTCTGTGCTGCCTTGTCTATGAAAGTAGTACATTATCTGAAGTCTCTTATGCTATTGAAATAGGATTGACAACTACAGAAAGAGAAATAATGCCAATGAAAGGAGAAGTAGAAGTAAAAATGTTTAACATTGAAGAAGACCACACAGAAGTGTATTCCAAAGTGCATCTACTCTAAGAGCAGCAATTAACAGTGACCATTGTACATAAATTAATGGAGATGTGTTTACAGCAGTGTCAAAAATATTAAGTTAACATAATTTCATAGACAAGTGAAGTTTTCTTATATTGTTCTACATGTAAATGACCACAGCAAAAAACTGGTTACCACATTTCTCATCCAAACTATATATGTATTAAGTACATTCATAAAGAAAGATGGACAGAATAAGAAAAAAGTACATGCAAAGCAATTAATCTCCTCTGTATTCAAGAGTAGAGAATTGGGCTACATGGGTAATAAAAAGCAAACAACAGAGGAAATGGCAGAGAGTCACCATTTCACATGGTACATTCTGATTGATTTAAGTATACAAAGTTTGACCAAAAAAGAGTGTTGAAAGAAAATTACAGAGAGAATGTTTGTTCTGCCTCCCCAAAATCAGTACACCAGAATAAAGCATGCTCAGTCTGTCCTGTGAGATATAGTCCCTAATCAATGGAATACTTACAGATCTTTGCAATAGATTGCAAGGACTTGTTATCAATCTTGGTATCTGCATAATGAAGCCACTTCATTTTATTACCTTAGATTTGGGCCTAACAGATTACACAATGGTCCCAGATTAAGGTTGTGATTTTATATAGATTTAACTAAACCAATGTAAAATGAAAACATTATGTTTTAATATTTTGTGTAGGATTTGCTTCTTTAAAAAGTTTACAGGAACAAGTGAAACAAATGCAGACAATCTAAGCTGATTTAAACCATAAGAAAACCCTTTTTTTTCTTGTATTGCTTCTGCTACCTAAATTAGCTTTGTTCAATCCTTTTCAAATGGACAATTTCTGTGTGAATTTTACAGTTATTTTCAAACCAACAAAATTGTGCCTGTATTTTTAAGAAATAATTTTAGTAATTAAGACTTTTATCCACAAAGGTCAATGTTTGTCAAATGCAACTCAAAAAATATTTTTTAATTATGATTTCACTGGTCCCTCTTTATCACATTGGATTATATAATTTTCATTCTATTAATTTAACATATTGAACACAAATTTATTATTATTATTATTATTAATATTAATATTAATATTGTTATTATTGTTGTTATTGTTATTAATATTATTACTATATTTTACCTACTGAACACAAAGACCAGCGTTCTAAACACTTTGATATGAAATTTATTTTACAAAATTATTTGTGGTTTGGAAGAAAGTTATTTGTTTCCCATATTAATCTAAATGCATTCCTCCTCTAATAGTTTTTTTGTTTATTTGGGCAAAATTTTTTATTCTAACTCTGGTTAGCTGTTATCCAAGTGCGCCCCACACTGAAATGAAAAGTGCCATTTCATCATAAATCTAAAATGATATTATAATCTTTTACCAGAGAGTTAAATTAGTGAAAAACAGCATATCCTACAAAGAATATTACAGAAATTTGAGAAAATTTAGCCAGTATTTTAATATCTTCTTGTAGTTTTACATGTTAATAATTCAGTTTAGTTAAATGCTGTACTGGGAAGTTTTTCCAGTGTTTTACCAGGGTCATGAAAATGATTTTTGAGTCCTAGAGTCCTTGAATATGTGACTTGAGTCCTAGAGTTTTGTGTCTGTACTGTTGTTTGGACCCTCACTTACTTGCTTTAAGATCATATTCTGATCTGGCCAGAAATGTATTTGGTGACACAAAAGTTGAATTAATATCTGAATGTGTTCTTACACTTAAACATTCTTGCTTTAAAACGTGCATCTTCTTTTTAATATACTGTAGCAGATTAACTCTGCAGAAGATATGCACCACTGAGTCACCCACTTCCTTCCTCCTGCAGAATGAAGGTAGAAGGAGAATAAAAGCAAGAAAAATTTGGGGTCAAAATAAAGCAAAAAAAAAATCAAACAAACAAGACTTTAATAAATGAATGATAAGCAAAAGAGGAAGAATTAAAAACTGAACAAGGGATACAAAAACAATCACTCTCAATCTCATTTGGTCAGACTCATGTCCAATGATTTTCCAAATAAAAAGTAGGCAAGCACCTGTTCCTTTCGGTGCTGCTCATGATATTATATATTATGAAATACCTCTTTGGTTATTTCAGGTATCTACCCAGTTGTGTGTCCTCCCTGTGCACCCTCTCCCCTCCCAATCTATTCACTGTAGACTGAGATACCAAGGAGGCCTTGATGCTGTATAAACACTGCTTTGATGAAAAATCTAAAATGCATCATCATACAAGCTGCTATGAAGTAAATTAGCTCTAGTTTAACCAGGTCCAGTACAAATATCTAAATGAACCCTACACTTTAAGACAGGCAACATTGCTTCATTTGCTTAAGGAAATAAAAAAACAGTAAATCTAAAATTATATAATATAAAAATAAACTTCCTGAACAATAATTTGTAAATTCTCTCTACTTTATAGTTCATTTACATGCAGTTACTTTTTCCCTTTGTTACAGTAAAGGCCTTTTTGAAGGCTGATTATAACCCAGTAAAGGCCAATATTTTTTCTTCTATAACCTATATATAGGAATGGACAGTCATTTCACTGCTCAGGGTTCTTCATGAAACACTTTCTAGTGCTTCCCTTTTCTATAGTAATATACCTTTTGTATATTTTCTTAAGCATGCATTTCAAAGTAGTGTTCTTTGTATTAAACTTGAAATGAATCTTCAGGACTCATCCTTTTCAAACGTTTCAAGTTAATCAACAATTAAAATTCACTCTTCCCTTATACACCAGATTTATAACTAAGTGATATCCTACAATCTTTGAGTCCATAAGCAGATTTTACTTTTATGCCTAGGTTTAAAAACACATTGCAAACACTGCCTGCAAAATTTGACTGGATGAGTTTGCCACTCCCAGACATAAAACTGCAGTGCACACTGAGTGAACTAATGACTAAGCAGCTTTATAATAATCTTTCTTTTCAACAGCCCATCTTCACCAGGTTTTATTTTAATTGCTTCATTAAAATATTTCAAAGTCCATCTGAGAATCTCATCTGTTCACCCTGAAAACTTCTTTCAGAGAAAACTGATTCACTTCCCTTCTGATTTCCTGTCAAGAGAGAGAATTATGTTAATGCAATGAAAAATAATTGATTGCAGAGCTGCAAACTAGTGGGAATTTGTGGAGAACACAGGCTGGGATATCTGAGGGACATGAAATAATAGTGACTGCGGGGATAAACAGAGGCAGGGAATAAAGACAGGGTTCAATTTCCATTAGTGGGTTAATCTCAGCAGGTATTTTGTATTTATAAAACCTCTATGTTTGGCAAGGAGAGACAAAATCTAGGGAACTTTAATCAGAAGTACAAAAATAAATAATTTTGATTTAAAAAAATGCAATATTTAATTATCCAAATTTATTTGCATTCGGAAAAATGATCTTCCAATCATTAACTGCAATAAATACTGAAATTATTTATAGTGTATTCAAATACAGCTGATTTAGCTGATTTAATAAAATAAGAAGCAAATAAAAAGTAGTCCTAATACACTGGGAAGGGTTTATTTCCAGAAGGAAGAACTGTGTTTTTACAAAGCATTCAGAATCAGCTATTACTATTTATATAAGAGAACAGTAATTGATATGAGTTTGTGATGATTTTGAGACAGCTGGTACCCAGGCAACTCAAAATTAATATTCTGAAATTCCACTCACTTGAAACTTGATTTTAATTAAAAAAATACTGGTTTGGATGGTAGAACTTTAAATACAGTACCAAAGAATTCTAGTCTGAAGAAAAATTTCATTCTTGTTTGCAAATCAAATGACATAATATAAATTTGATATGCCAGATGAATGTTGAATTATTTGAGGGATTACATAAAACATATCTGGTTTGGAAAAACAATTATTATTTTTCTGGTTTTCTTTTCTGTCTTATTAATAGAAATGAGGTTTAAAGTAGTAAATCACCATGCCTTTTTGTTTAATTCACTTAGATTTATCTAATGTGCACATTAAGTTTATTTATATAATATATTTATATAATTTTTGTTTCCTCCTTCCATCTACATTTTTAGTTTCATTCCCACTGATTCCACAATAACTGAAAATGTCAGTGTTACTCACAAAAGGATTTTTTATTTTAATTTTATATAAATTTTTACAAAGATTTGAGTTTGACAGTGTTCTCTGAGAATGGTTGGGCATGTATTTTATTTAATCTGGTTATTAGAGAAGTTCCAGACAGAAGTTCCCCACTGAGAAATTTCTGCCTAAAGGAATTTGCTTTAGAAATATATTGTTGGGTTTTTTTAATAAATTAAAGCTGAGACCTACTGCTCATTATTGACTGCTGTAGCCTCTAGATCTGCTTTAAGGGGTTATTCATGAATTGGTTTGCTATCTAGTCACCTAACTTATGTATATGGTTTCAAATGAACACTGTCATTTGTA
Source organism: Muscicapa striata striata (assembly GCA_030060385.1). Lineage (NCBI taxonomy): Eukaryota > Metazoa > Chordata > Aves > Passeriformes > Muscicapidae > Muscicapa > Muscicapa striata. The sequence goes on from JAREIS010000070.1 coordinate 2,947,823, forward strand.
GTTCTGTTGTTGTAGTTCTGTCCTCTGTCAAGGTCTCTTAACTGAGCCCTTGCTCAGTTTTCTGTTCTGAGACAAATATGGGAAGTATTCTTTTCCCAAAACTAAACTAATTCAGATTGACCCACTGCAAGTTCATAAGTTTCTTAATACTTAATGCAGATCTAGTTAAGGAAAAGAATAAAAGAACAACAAAAAACAATCCAAACAAATAAACAAACAAAAACAAAAGGAACAAAAAACACACCAAAAAACCCCACACACAGCTACCCTAACCAAGCAACCAAATTTTTCATTCTGAGGTTCCAAACCTGTGTTCAATCAATTTATTCTTTAATAACTAAATATCTGTAGGAATAAAAACTATTACCCAGGCAACAGAAATTTCCATTTATGTTATTTCTTGCTTGTTTTTTCACTAGCCCTACAGGATTTGCATGACATGTGACCACAAATAGATTGTTTATAGCTTGATAATTCAATGCATTTTTGGGAAATGAAACTATGTTTCTCTCTTCTTATACTTGAGGCCACATCTGATCTTTTACTGACAGGACACAACTGAGACTGACCCATTGCATGCATGGGGACAGGAATATTGTTTCCATCTCACATTTCAGCAGCCACTACATGTGGTGACTGTGGTGTCCTGCGTGTGCCCATCCCTGTAAAAGTGCTAAGCCTAAAGACTCCTCATTTTGTGAGTTGCAGTGGCAACAGGAATGGGAATGGCTCTAAGGAACTTGATGAAGTTGATCTGGAAAGAGATAAAAGACCAGAATTTCACATTCTTCAAAGGCTACATGATGAAATATTGGGTCTTGGTCATCTAAATGATATGTTTTGGAATTTATGTTGCTTAGTGTGGCATGTAAGTCATATAAGAGGCACCCAATTTTCATTTCATGTGGCTTAGAATGGAAAAGACATCTATGCTATTTAGTTTATGTTGCACTGCTAAATTTTAAGGAAGAGATACACAAGTGAATCAAAGCAAATGGACACATGTTTTTAATTTACATCTTTGAGAGCATTTTAACTGTTATTCTAACGTTATCAGCAAATTTGCTCTGAATACACATTTCACAATATTTTTCTCCCTAAAACATCAGATATTTGCTAATAAGTATCCTTCCCTATCTAAAATTAGGCTCTCTAATTATAACATCTATATCTTTGATGAGAAAAATATTTTTAACTGAGTGTTAATTGTGATTAAGTTATTCATTGATGCTGCTATAATTTATATTCAATGCACCTGTTAAAATGGCAGCATTCAAACATAGTTTTTTATTCATTTGCTTTATTTAAGTGAATAAAATTATATTTTTCTAATCAGTAATCATATTTCTTATTTATAACATTCTTAGTGAGAATAATATGATTTTTTTCAGTATAAAGATAGTCACAAAACCACCAAGAGATACAAATTTGCAAATGCAGAAGAACAGATTAAATATACACCAGTTGTAGATAGGCTGCAAACAACTCTTGTTTGTGATCAGTATGGAAATAGTAAAATCTTTAAAAAAAAACCCCAAACATTGATTTTAAGTGGATTTTATATGGATGAAATATGGATTTTCCTTGTTCTTTCATGCAAAAACATTTCATCACATTTATAATCTTATTACTTAGATTAGCTTGGATACTCAGATACTCGCCTGTTTCAACATGTGCAATGAGCATGGCATTGGTTGTGAGAAACAGTTTATTTTTAAAATTACTCCTTGTTACTCTTTAGGGTCACAGCACAGTCACATACAGAGAATCCACAGAGAGCTGGAAGGGAATGAGATCTGCTAACATATGCACACTTTTTCCTAAGCACCTTCACAAAAACTAACCTGGGGCTCACATGGGTTTTGGGGATGACCAAGGTTGCTCTCAATCATGATTCTGCTGGCCAATTAGGCAGAGGTGTGCAATCCTAAAATACTAAATTATTCCAAAAATTCCTGATATGCAAAGGTGCTGACTTTTTCCAAGTGCTTTAATTAGTTCTGATTTTGGGGACATGAGGAAGTCTTTAAAGGGTTTTTGCTTATCCCTACTGTTCCCTGATAGGAGAGAAGATGAAAACACATGAGCAAATGACCAACTAGACTTCTCCCTGTCTATGGCATTACAACCAGAAGCCAAAGCAGTGTTTGGAGTGGATAAGTAGGGGGAGTTACTTCCATTTAAACCCAGTAGCTGGGAATTTAGATTCCTTTTCTCTCCATGCCTCAGGGAGGGACAGGAGCAGGGTTACATCCCCAGAGTTACAGATTCTTTTTCACAAAGTGATAAGTAGTGGACAAGAGTCTCAATACAGAGAACTGAACCCATGCACTGTCTGGTCCTCAAACAATGACAATAAAAAAGAAATAAAGGATTGATTGTTGGTTGGTTGGTGGGTTGATTTGTGGTTTTTGTTTTTTTCATTTGAACTAAATTCTTGCCCTTGATTTGCTATAATTTTTACCTTCATACTATTAATTATTTTCAAATTTTAGGGTGACTTCTTAAAACCCATAAAAGCAACAGCAACATCCAAATGGATTCTATGAAGTTTTGCAGATTAAGAGCATGTTCATCATACAAATAGAAGAGAATTATGACAATGACAAAATACCTTTCAAATCAGTAACTTTGCTCTAGTAACATAACTGAACTACTGAGCAAATACTATACAGTCATTTTAACATCATTATCTGAATGACTCCTTAAAATTTTAATGATTCAGTAGGTACAAATCCTGAATGATTCACTAAGTTAAAAATGGTCAACATTCAAGACAAATCTACTTTGTATGAGACACTTACTGGAGTTTATAAATTGATTCTGTAAAAGCTAATGATCTCTTACATCTCTCACCCTTCTTGATATCTTTCCCAAAATTCACTCACTAAAAGTGTTAGAAAGTCTGAAGTAAAGACACAGTTCTGCTGAACTTGGTTAGACATGCATTGAAGTGCATCATAATTAAATTAACAGTCAATATTTAAACTTAGTTTTATACATATTCCTGGAAAGATCTTAAAGATAGTTAATATTCAGATACAAGCAGCAGAGAGGTCCCAAACAGAACCTGGATAGGACCTCCTATACTGTGTTGTTGACCACTACTAGTCATAGCAGGGAAGCACACAGAGACTTCAGCCATCAAAATCTGAAATTTGGCAATCTCTGAAGTCAGAATCAAATCAAGAAAGCAGAATTTTATATTAATTTATCAGGTCTACTCTTTAATCATGTGCCAACAGTCACAAGTTTTAAGCAAATGTGGATAAATATAAAAAAAATTAAATTGAATTAATAATTCCTCTAATAAAAACAATTTTAAGAGTTTATTGTTTCTTTATGTAATACGGAAGAGAAAATGATTATGATAAATGTAAAAATGCATACTGGTCTGAAGTTAGCAGAAGCAAAGTCAGGGAGGAAACTAATGGTTTGAGTGCGCCACATAAACTAGTATTATCTCAATTATCACAATGCCCATAATTAAGTTTTGACCATAAGCTTCTCTGACCAAGCTGGAAGAAATTACAGCTTTTCTATTTTGAAACCCAAATGCCTATGTTTTTCAACTCTAGGAAACTTTGAGAATTATCCATTAGAACAATTTGAGATCACTTACAAGCATACACCACCAAAAGAGAAAATTATTTGAAAATTTTTTTATTTTTCACCTTACATCTCTGATTCTACAGTAACAGAGTTCTTCAGAAGCACATTGAAAGTAAATTATCACATTTTCTGCTCTTTGAAATTTGCCCCAAATGTACAACAGCAATGATTTTACGAGAATAAAAGTTTTCTGAATTTATATTTGTAGTCACATCTTGAGTCTTTGCAGAAGGTCATAATGAAAATTAACGTAATGAATACTTAACAAACCACAGCAGCCCTTTGACGTATTTTAAGACAATCATCATTAACACAAGTCGAGACCAATTCATGTCAGCTATTTACAATGAGTCCCTGGCCAGAAGATTCTCCTGCAAATAATATTTGTCTGTACACAGGAAACAAAAAATGAACCTATTCATTTGCTAAAATACAGCAGCATGTGGATAAAGGAACTTAAACATACAAAAAAGTTTGATAAGTTTCTAGTATATAATCACTCTTTTATCTTCAGACAAAAAAGTAGTAGCATATGAAACCCTCTGAAATTATCAAAGTGTTAAAAAATATAATATCTTTCCTGTAGGAATTATGAAGTTTTATAAGAACCAAGCCCCTAAAATGTTGAAAATATGAAAGGCAAATTCCACTTTCCTCAGCACACCTCATTTCTAGCATCGTCACTTATGATGATAATGATCATTATCAATTTCCTACTGTATAAAGCCAGGACAGTGAAAAAGATAGTTTGAGAGGAACTTCAAAGTGGTACATAAATTTTATCTCCAGAAAAAAAATTTTAGGAAGACTAATAGTATTCTCTCTATTTGATACAGAATAAAACACCCAAGAGTAACAATATATTTTACTGGTTTTCCAGTTCAAATGCTGAAAATTGTTGTAAGCCACAATAACAAAATTTCTTATGTGAAGGATGCTAGGAAAAGATGAAAAATACTAAAAGGCACAATGGAAAATTGTGTAGCTGTAACAAATACAGAAGTTATTCCTGTATTATTTACCAGTGCACATCTGTATAAAAGCCCTTGAATTTCAAGAACAGGGATTGAAGAACAGCAGGGAAGCAATTCTCCATCCTGCTCCTCTGGAGAAGGCTTCTTGGTATTTAGTTTTTCATCTAAAGGAAGCAAATTAGAAACTTGTCCAGTTTCCAGACTGCATTAAAACAGCTGGATATCACCATGAGGATATCACCAGTTGTGGAAATGCTTATAAGGAAGCAATCTTTGCTCCTATAGTCAAGGAGTAACAAATTAACTTTTGAAGTGATTTTGAAGGCCCCTGAAGAAGCACAAAAAACAGAAAAAACCCTTGTAAAACTGGGTTAAAATAGTTTCACTCAGTGCTCTTGTATCATATGGACTTGAAACACCAAGCCTCAGTACACACAAATAAATATGCATACACTGGGCAGCAGTACTTTCATAAAGCCATACAGAAGCATGTATGCATGCATACTGACAAACACAGACACACACAAGAACCTTTTTCATCATTAATTTATGAATAAAAATTGTTGTTTTTACTCTGCTAAGCTACTGAAGTAGTAGTGTATTTTGAAAACAATTTTTTCACATAAGTAGGCAAACAAACAAATAAGCCCTTTTCAAATGTGAAATGGAAATGTAAAGTCTCCATTTTATTTTAACAATAAAAATAATCATAATATCTCTTTTCCCAGTATTTTTTTTTCCAAGGTGTGGCAAGTGATATTTCCACTGAGTTTTTTTCACCAGTGTGGGAATCTAGGACTTTCTTTTAAATTTAATTTAGCTTTTTTAAATTTAAAAATCATTACCTGATACTTTGTCACAGATTTTAAACATCCATCTGTATTCTGATTCCACTAAAGCTGATAATGGCAAAATGTTGCTGCCAGAACAGACAAAGGTAGAATACTAAAAAACCCAAAAGTCTTGCATTTTTAAGGTGTCTTTTGTTCTTCTGAGAAAACTAGTGAAAGAAAGAGAAGGAAAGAGTGGGCAGCGTTTTAAGGCTAGGACAAATCAATTGCTGTCTCTCACTGTGTAGAATCACTGTAGAGCAAAGTTCAAACAAAGATATAATGTAAAATGTAGGGCCAGAAAGAACCTTTCAGAACAATTTTCAATCCAAGGCTTTTTTTTCTCTGCCAACCAACAAAAATCACACTTTCAGGAATAAATTAAGAGACCAAGAAGCCAAGATGAATGATCAGATACACTACATACTCATTGCAAGATAATACAAGGTAGCATATAAAAATCCAGTGGAAAATGTGCACTAAAATATGTCAAATGTAATTTGAAATTAAATATTTAATTTTGAAATATTTTTTAAAAGAAATTATCCTGTCATCTACATTACCCTGCAGAAAAAAAAAAACTTAATTTTTCACAGCATCATGTCTAGAAAAGTTTTTCATCCAATTCTTATTACATAAATGTATATTAAAAGTAAACTAATGCATTCTAAATTATTGAGTCAAAGCTAGATACCACAAAGTTCAGGTGACACTTGGAAATTGCACTCAAACTAAAAGAGCAATTTTTTTTTTTTTTTTTTCTGTAGGGATTAATGTACTTACCCAATATATTACCAGGAACAATGGAGTAAGTGCAGTAGTAACATTGCCATGCTTTCTTGAGATGCTGCAAGTGCCAGGTGAAATCAATATGAATTGACAACACTTTTATGTTTTAAAAAAGTGAACAACTCTTCATGAGATTACAAGAAAAAGTAGGGTGATGTGAAAACTTACTTTTAAAAGCAAACTGTTCTTGCATTGTATCTGTACCCTTCCATTCTTGAATATCTGAATTGTTGAAGATGAAAAAGCATATAGATTATATTCCCAGATACTTTGAGAGAATTAGAGAGAGAATATTGATCAGAAAATCAATCAGAAAGGCTTTATTTCTTTCAAAAATATTTGTGTTGTGAAGGTAAGATCTCTTCTTCCCCAGTTAGTGCTGAACAGAGTCAAGGAGAAGAGCATTAAAAAAATAAACAATACTTAATCAGTTTTTGTTGTCTTAGAGCAGAAAATACTACTCAAACATAAGACTTTCAAAACCTTCTTCTATTCAAATGTATTACTAGAGTGATATCACACTCATTGGCTAACACTGCCCAATTTTATCTCTCTATGAATTCCACCAAATCTCATAGCAGCATCATGTCACTGACATTATGTTATGTTTTGTGTCTTTGTCCAGGATGTTAGTGTTTTTGAGCTACTAATGCACCTGCAAATGTCTTTCTCATTCCTTAAAAGATCAATTGCTGGTTGTTTTAAAAAAACTAATTCCATATTAAATTATCTTGAAAGGTAATTTTTCAGTCTGTTACTCTACAGTCCTTCTTTTTGCTACTGAGGCTTTTATGAGTGGATTTAGTTTTTTTCATGCTACTGGTTCTACTGTTTTAAACATTAGAAATTTTATTGCTTTTGTTAGGCTGTTTTAGTTTAAAAATCATGAGAGATATTCAAACTTCATTTTCAGAGTTCCAGTACTAGTTTACAGTTAGACTTTAAATTAAAAAAAAAAAAAAAAAAAAAGAAAAAGGGACTAAAATTCTTGTTTAATGGTACTTTTTTATCCAGCTGATTGATTGTTGTTTGCTTTTTTGGTTTGACTTTTTTTTTTTTTTTTTTTTTTTTAGCAGTTAAAGCTATCAAGATCTTGGCTTAGGAAGGCTGAGCTTATGTGCTGAATTTCGAACTGAATTTTATGTTGGTGACAATCCTACTTTTAAGTTTTTCGCTTTTAAGTCTGGTTAAAATCTCACCAAAGCAAATGGAGACATGGGGAAAGAACTGAATGCCTTGATGACCCAAATTTTGATATCTTTCTCTTCCTCTGTTCCTTCGCAGAACTTTGCAGTTAAACAGACTTTAACTGCTCTTAAACAACTTTTTTCAGACAGGGCGTGCAAAAATTATAAAGTATGCCCACTATTTTCAGGAGCAGGTAACCACTATAGCTTCCACTATGTATCAGCATTGACTGCACTTTACAAGCATGTATGAAATAATCTAAAGAATTCCCCTTATTTTTGTCAATTGTTTATCAGGCATTTTCATTTCTAACTGTACTTTCCATCAGCCTCAGTCTCAGTTTCCAGCTTATTCCAGCTTATTATTCCAGCACAGTCATAGGCTGTTAGACTGGAACAAAATGCTGTGTGATGCATAACAAAAGAGGAAATCACATAAGGAAATTTGGCTAAATCAAATGTGATGGATCTTAATCCTCCAAGCAGTTCAAGTTCTGGAACATCAACCATGTTACTCAGTGAGACAAAATGAAAAAACTGATATTATAATCATACTTTTCCTTCTTTTAGGTAGGAAAACAAAGAGTAACTGGCAGAGGGAAAATGAAGGCATCCTTTGAAAAGAACAGCTTGGTGTCAACATTAGATGTGACTTATCATTCAGAAAAGCAGAAACACCAATAAAAATTATTCCCATTTTCAAAATAAACTTTTCTGGTTACTGCAGGAAGATGCCATCTTCTCTCATTTGAGCAAAGTTAAAAAGGTGATGCCTGTTATTTTATTGTGTTCTAGACAAAACTCTGCATTTGCAGACACAGGTAAGAAAATAAAAAATGTAAGAGAAGTAAGAGTAATAAAATAAATAAGGAATAAGCTGTGTTTGGGAAGGTCAAATGAACCACACTGAAATATTTTGCATCAGATCAAGCCAGTACAATACATTTTAAAATTTTACAGACTATAAAACTATTAACAAACCAAAACTGATTGAAAAGATATTGTACAATTATCAGTTTATATATCCAATGAGTATCAGGTCAGAAGACAGCTATGTAGTCAAAAAAGCAGAATAACAGCCAGACTAGAGATATTTTAGGTGTGTGATAACAGTGATAGATACTCAGCAGGCAGAACAGGGAAAGTTTGCACGCTGCTTGGAACATCAGAAATGTGGACTTAGAAAATAATCTTATCACCTTTACTACACACTCAGTTATTTTATGCATGCACATAGTACTGAAGAAGCAGGAAGCTTCCTGAAGGGAGGAAAGATCAACTGATCAATAAGTATGTCTCAGACTGATTTCAGAACAGCTCTGACAGACTGATTAAAACACACTGCTATCCAGACACAGTTACCCAGAAGGACAGTAGCCTGAAAATGAACCTTTGAAGATAGGATAAAAAGGCTGTGGAAATGTAAGCAGAAGGGATTATCCAGGAGGTGGAAGAAAAAAAATCTCTTTGTCATGCTGATTAAACTTGCAGCAATACATATGATTCCAAATCCATAAAAAAGGCAATAAAGCAAGAACACATGAATGAATAATATAATATGCACAATTGACATCAAAGTTCATTGTTACTCCACTATCAATGAAATGCACCATGAAGCTACCTCTTCATGCTGCACAGCAGGTATTGTTTTGGAACCACTATCAAGGGCAACAGATTCAAGGATCGTTGCTTTAATGCATCACAAATTGTGTTACAACTTGCAAGTGAAAATAGCTCCTCTTTGCTTCCACTGTATTCTACAATAGACTAAGGAAGGCAGAACCAGAGAATGCCTAGTGAATTTTAAGCATATTCCAACAGTTCATTTCCAAGATACTGTAGATTATTTACATGTCTCACTGCCACTTTCTCCATAGTTATCATGCTATTTCAGTGAACCTCAGTTCCTACTCATGTTCTAATCACCATTTACAATCAAGAACATATGAAGAAAGATGTAAAAGTTCCCTTTCTTCCACTGCTATGGATGATAACATCAAGATAATTTTTCATGTGGTAGTTGAAAGTAAAGTAATCTGTGCTTTTATATTTAGTACTGAAGCTCTCAATTATAGGCAGAGAGAATTTCTTAGGGACCTTTCAATATGAACATAAACTTTGTGTGAGACATACTACAAAAAAAGCAATTGAAAACAGGATAACTATTTACCCTTTTACCTTTTCTTATAGTTTCTGTTACCCATACATATTATATGGTCTCATAAACACTGTGTTCACATATATATGGCACTTTTAAAATAAACCCAGGAAGCTGTGTTTCACTTACCTCAACTATTCATCAGATAGCACCACAGATGCAATTAAAAATAGTCTTATTATACATTCACACAAATTCTACAAACATGACTTCATTTTAAGATACTGAAGGACAGAAAAAAAGACCTTAAAAAGTTTTAATAAAAAAACTTACATTGGAATTGTCTGGCAAAAGTTTCATACATTTAATTTTTCCTGCATTTTTTTATCACAGAAATAAATTAGTACATAAGTTAGAGAAAAGAAAAAAAAAACCACAAACAAAAACAAACCCCAAAACCAAAAACCACCAACAACAAGAAAACTCAAAACAACAACAAAACCACAAAAGCAGAAGTAAGATCCCACTGAGAAACTAAAAAACAAATAACATTTCTTTCAGACCCACTCTAATAATAAGGCTTTTATTCTAGTCAATTCTCCACTGTAAATCCTAGCTGGAGCTATTTATACTTTCATTGACATCAAAAAAATTTTTAAAAAATCAAGTCCTGTTGAAAAAAAGATTCAAGATACAGCTAGTCTGGGAAAGAGATATGGTGCAGAGTTGTTTATTGATAAATACGTTAGGGAATCGAGGTCAGCACAGCTGTATCAAAGTGTGCTATATTCCACTTCTGGGCCAGTATGTCTTGACTTTGTTGTACTTCAAGTGTTCCTCTGAGTAACATGGACATCATCCAGGCAATTCCCAGCCAGGAATTTGAGAGAAAAAAAATTTAAAGCAGCCTTACAAAAACATTACAGGGTTTCAGACTTTTACCTACTTTTTATGTACAATGAAGGGTAGCATTCTCAGAAAAAAACTGGCAGAGGCAGCAGCAGTGTCTTCAATACTTGAAAGCAGTGTTTGATAAACCACTTTATAACAAAACTATAATCTAAAAATATTCATATAAGGGCTCAGATTAACCTTTTAAACACAGGAAGAATAATATGTGGATTAGAAGTACTGTAGAAGGAATAAATACCAATATTGGAAATACACAGCACTTCCAGCTGAAATAATTGAAAAATTAACTCACCATACATAATAAACAGACTTTTCCAGCAAATTTCCTGTGACAGCTGTTTAAAGGAATGGTTGTTATTTTCTTTCCAAAAGGAAGAGGAAGACTTTTATAACATATAGAAGATGTTCTAGTGAAAACACACACAAGAGAATCAGACTTGTTTACAGTTCTTGACAGAGTTTCATCTCATCTGAAAAGAATCCTTTCATCATCAGGAGCTCTCAATGTTAGATTTGAAGCACTCTGAATAGAAAAATTTACGAAAGGTGAAATATATCTATAGTTGTAAGAAAATCAGAGAGTTTTGGTATTGATGATCAAAGAAATTAAATATAAAATGGAGGTAAAATAATATTTAATTGTGTGCTTTATATACTGTTACAACTGTTATACTAAAAATGAATTCTAGAACATATTTATTTTTTATAAGATTAATGACAGTGTATCTCAATAATACCTGATGAACCCTTGACTTCATCAATTTTGATTCATCTAAGGAATTCAGTAGGTTTTATGTCAATTTTTTTCTCTATATGCATCTATGTCACTCTTTTTCTTATTCTCAGTTAAAACAAGCCTGGTCAAATTTAGCCATACACTAGAGCAGCATAGAGTGTCCATACATAGAAATACTTGAACTTGCTTCTTTCACACCTGAGCAAGCCAATAATAACCAAGTGTTGGGAAGTGCTCATATCCAGTTCTGATGACCATTCAAACTGATCTCAGTAACTGGTTCTTTTTCCTTTCACAGTAAACCTCCAATGTAACAGAGTATCTTTAATTTATTGAAGAATAATTAAATTCTCTGGGATGGCAGAGGAAATCTGTGCTCAAATATTAATTAAGAAGACACCACCACTAGTGTTATATTTGTTTATATTTGTGTTTTTAAATATAAATGTGTATCTGTGGGAGGTGGTAGTTGTTCATCTGTTTTCCCTGTATAAATACAGTTTTTATGGTAGCCTTAGCTGTACACACAAAGACACACACACGTGTACATACCCCACATTGGAATGGAAATAGGGAAAAGCACAATGAGAGCACTCATGTGTCAAGATAAAACCAGGAAGATTACTTACCAACTGCTATTAGAGGTGAAAACAACTCAACTTTGGGAAAAATGCTTTATTTTTTAAGACAGATTTGAGTAGCAGAAAGCAAAAAGACAAGTGTTGTAACACCTTTCCTCTCTCCCAGGCTCACCATCATTCTGTCACTCCAAGCACTACTACCTCCCCACCTTTATGGCACTATACTCCTCATGTTTTCCCTCTGCCCAGGTGAGGGCTCTCCATGGTCTGCAGTTCTTTAGGAATACCTCACTGCAGCAGCATGAGCATTCCATAGGCTGCAGCCCGGAGATTTACTACACCATTAAACACTTCCTCCTGTTCTGGCCGTAGTGTTTCCTCTGCTCTTTACCACAGTTTTTGTTCCCTCCTCTTTCCACCACAGAGTGTTTTCTCTCCTTTTCAAAACGTGTTTTCCTGAAGGCCCCACTAGCTTTGCTGATGGTCTCAGCTTCAGGGATCAGCTGTGTCCTACACATGGCAATCCCTGTCCTCTTCCCACTGACACCATCCTGGCAGCTGCCCCTGCTCTGGTTACTGTCATTCCTCCCTGGATATCCAAACAGATACAATCAGTTGCTTTTACTATAACGTTGCAAATTTTTGTCTCCCTGGAAGTATGTGTCTCATAGAAAATGACTGCAATTTTGGCAGCTAACATCAGCCCTTCAGGAAACCAGAGTTTTTGAAGCTTGATCAAGATAAAGACACAATAATATTTCAGTTGAGGCTGAGGAGAAAAAATAATTTTACATTTGTAATTTTGCAGATGAAATAAAACTGCTTTTATGCTACAACATGCATTAAGATGTTCAAGATTCTGCCACTGATGTTCTTAAGCACTAAGTTTACAAAATATTTTAATAACTTTAGCAAAACTATGAAATTAAAAGTAGATTGAACTATCTATTTGTTCAATGGTTAAATCTAGTTTTACAGGTAAGTGAGCTACCTGGTACCAAACTCTGCCAGGAATAGCTATGGATATTTATAGAGCAACAAAAAGCCCCACAAGCACAAAAGTAGTGAAAAATATTTGTTAACTGATAAGCCCTTCAACTCAAAAGTAAAAGTGTTTTTACAAAAAGGTCTCCATAGTTTCTCCTCTAGTTTTTCCAAGATTTTGGCCTGGAGCTATTGCCATATATATTACAAGATTTTGGTCTAATTTTGTTCGGAGATACAGCCATGCTAGAAGCTAGTGCATGATCTCAAATTCTCTAGGATTGCACAGTAGTAAATTTTGACCAACACTGACACACTAAGAATAAACCCTACCACTCTAGGATTTTTGTTTTAGTGTAATATTTAATTTAATTTATTTGATAAATGCATTGCCTTATGCTTTGTGGTTATCATATGGCACAAAGCAAATGTTAGGTGGGAGAATAGGAGAGTAAAGAAGAGATGCTGGAGTAGGAAATCTCCTTTTGTACTGAATTGCAGAAATAATATTGAAAACATATAACTAGTGTTTTGCTTCACAGCTGGGACCAATAAAAGCTGTGAAGAATTTCTCTAAATTATACTATCCTGTGGGGTGCCAAGAAAATGTTGTTTCTCATTTAAAATGAATAGTACCCCCTACTAACTTATTCCTAATCAGGCAAACAACAAAGGAATTAAGCAGGCCATTTCCATTCATATGACTGTTTCTTTTATGAAATGTAGTTCACCAGAATTCCAGAGCTAATTGATTTAGAGGAGTTCATGTTTGTATATTTTTTTCAAACTTGTAACAAATTCCAGTGTTTCTGTTTTAAGCATTTCCATTTCTTATTGCAGCGTTTAAAAATTACAATATTGTGTTCTCAATGTGTGTTCTATTAGCATTGCAAAGCAATGGGTTTTGCCTATAAAAGAAGACAAAGTGTTTTGTAAGATTCGCAGTTACTAGCACATATGCCATGGATATTTTTCACAACATAGAAGCTATGTCACAATTTTCTGCAGAATAAATTGTTCTCATCTTCTACTTCAAAATTTGTATGAGTATCTCTAAATTCAGAATATTTGCTTTAAATCTAGTATACTGCACCAAAAATTAAAACAGGATCATAAAGCTGCTTCAAGGCCTTGTTCATGAAAACGTCACTCGATTGTTGCTGGCTTTTCATCTCACACAAATTTAATCATTCAAACTAAATGTGTTCTAAAACTGTACGTAGAGCAAATGTTTTGTTGTTTTCAACCTAATATCTAGAAGGTAACCATCTTTCTTAAGAACTCATTATTTCCCCTGCCTGCTAAGGACATATGACAGCACATTCATTTAATTCCATCTGAAATACTGGGAAAACCCAGGAAAAAAAAATCCCCCATTCCTCCTTATATTTTATAATCCTGTTTAGGTTCAAAGGTGCCTAAATCACCATAGGATTATTTCCTTCCCTTCCCTTACATAATAGTTTCCTCAAGAACACCAAGGAGAAATTTTCTGGGATTTTCATAGACCAATTATTCTTTATCAGGGTATTTATGGCATGTATTAGATGGGATAAAGACTGCGTTGCTCACCTTGTTCAAGAATGGTAATGATTACAATTAAAATGAGTCCTTAACACTCACACTTATTCAAGTTATGCTACAGATCCCAGGTGTGCATCTAAATGCTTTAAATGGTATATACAAAATCTCTAAGTGGGCACTAAAAATATTTTACTACTGTTTTAGCAATTTCGTTGATATGCCTATGGCTGCAGGTGATTATGAATAACAAATATGAGTTCTGCAATTTGTCATTTTAAAGCAATCCATGTACAAAACCTAAACTAAGCTGCAGGGATTTCTAATTATACAAGGTTGAGCTGCAGGTATTGTGATGCTTCACTAGCCACTTCATTCAAAACTAACTGATACAAGGATGGATTGTGATTAGGAAGCAGTAGTTCTTAAAAACAATTAGCTGTTTTGGGAAACACTAGAACAGTTCAAGCTGCCCTGCTTTACAGCAGAGCAGGTACCAGCTGTAAATCATGTAACTACAGCAACATTAGAAATAGGATAACAAAACACTGGTATTTGCAGTATTTTATCTCAATCCAGGTTTCACTTCTGTCCCCCTGTTGGTCCCAGTGTAGTGACTATATAATTATGCATGTCGCTCTGTGATATAAAAAAAATTAAAATCCAGGAAAATATAATCAATTTTGTATTATAAAATCTCTCAAGTGGACTTCTGTCTGATTCTGTTTACTGTGCAAACAAATAGATAAATCTGACATATTGACAGAGGTACAGAGACAATCTCAAAATAGGTTTAAGTGCAACAATTGTTCAACCTATTACAGTAATGTTATCTAAAGCTACATGTTTAATTAAAGCCTTTAATGGTATCTTTACCAAGGAGACAGGTCTTTTTTTGTAATAGCTTGTTTCAAAGTCTCTAACATGTACCACTTTTCAACATTTGCCTTCATGTGTGCATTTCCTTTCTCGTACATCAGATGAATAATGTGTCTGGCAGCCTTAAAGAGAAATTAAATTAGTAATTTATGAAAAAAAAGATAATCAGAAACATGACTAGGAGTTTGCTTGTAGAATGCTAATTCAAATAAAATTTATATAAAATCTAGGATCTTAAAATTTTCTTTTACAGATTGCAGGCAGCTTAGATGAATTTATCCTATTCACCTAACCATAGATGTTTCTGTTTTGAATCCCATTCTATCCAGCATATATTTGAATTAAAACAGCAGAAGTTGCACCAGAAATTGTAAACAATAAAAAATTCCCTAAATAACTTAAACTACAACTGTCTGTGTAATGTGATAGAGTTTTGTATAATATTAATTCCTTGGAGAGATATTATCCCCAGGGGATTTTTTTATTTGTTTTGGGATTTTTTATTTATTTGTCCACTGAGTTTTTTAAACAGAAATAAAACATTTTCAGTGGGGAAATGAAAAATAAGACAAAAAGAAAAATAACCTAGAGGAAGATACATTAAAGGAAAGAAAGTTTGAAGAATGCCAGCAGACATTGAGGAGAACTGATCAGCCAGAGAAGACACCTAAAAGAGACAATATATTTAAAACAATAGAAAAAAGAACAGTATGGAAAAGGGTGGGCGGGGGAGAAGAAGGAAAAAGCAGTTTAGTGAGAACAGCAAAAAAGCTAAAAGATATCTTTGGAATAATAAGTGGAATTAATATAGTGGGATATGTTACATTGAAGGCCAAGGGAAGGTCACTTCCTGGAAGGCTTGTTCATGAACCGCAATTTTTTCTTCTTGTTTTTCCACTATAAGCTTCTTGGAGAAGAATTGTATTACTAATACTTCTGGTTTTCTAAACAAATAAACAAGCAAAAACTACAACAAAGGTAGCTAAATTACTTCAGAAAACTTTTATAGAGCCTACAGAAACAATGTAACTTCTTCAATATCCTCCCTTACTTGTCACACACATCAGTTATTGTCTGTCTAATGGATAATGGATTCTGTTGTGCAGCTTGAAATTCACAAGGTTAAAGTGGAAGCAACGTATTTCATACAGCACACCATCAGTGCAAATTTCAGAACTGCTGAGGAAAAAGGAGGGGAACAAAAAAAAAGAAAGAAAGATGTAAAAGCATATATTAGGATATCTTAAAACCAATAAAAAACACAATAAAAAAAAAAAAAAGTGAGAAAATAGTTGGGTGTGCTTAATCTCTGCATTCCCTCTCTCTTTATACCCTCTCCCAATAATGATAAATTGGCAAAGAAAAATTAAAAGAAAGACAGATTCAAGCAGACATAAGAAAATAAATAAAGAAAACAAATATACAACACATAAAAGAAAATAAAGAAATACCAAATAATTAAATGGTTGGGTGAGATATTAAATTAACAAAATGAGGAAAAAACAAAACAATAAAAGCATTATTTTTTAAAGGGGGGTTTCTTTTGCCTTATCTGCACATATCTTCAAAGAGAATTAAATTATATCACTGGAGAGGTACAGCTAAACTTTGGAGGACAAGAAGATTGTACCTTGTTTTTCTGGCAAAAACATTTGTTTACCAAAAGAAGAAAACTGCTGAAATAAATTTCTGTACATTTTCATCAGTCATCATCATACTATGACTCTAGCATTGTCATTGAACTTTACAAGGGTAGAGTTCATATTGGGAGCACATATTATTCCTTAGGTTTTCTGTATCTAGTCTTCTGGCTGCTGGTTTTTGAACATGTTAGATAAGGTTCTACAGCTATTTTCACTTCAGGCAATTGTTTCTATCGCTAATGTCTCTTCTAATTTTATTTCTGTGAAAATGTCAGTATACATATTTATTTTAGTTCTAATTAAAGTTTTTTTCCCCTTTAAATAGTACTTTTAGTAAATTACTTTCGAGTTTAATATTACCCTTTATTATGTATAGAAATTAAGTTTTAATTGATTTTTCTCTGACAGCAAAGGCCCTCAAAAATTTTCCCTCCTCTTTTTTTATAAACCCTCTTGTCTTGCTAGTTTGATTTTCTCTTTTGAGTATGTGTGAATAGCAAAATCCTCACACATGCTCATGCCCATCATCCACAACCTATGAAGTCACCTAGGTCTTCTATTACATTCCAAGAAGAATTATTTGCAGGAAAATGAAAATCTGCAAGTAGTAATATGTATGCTGAAACTTACTGTGCTCTTCTCCAACACTGCCTTTAAGTAAAACATTCTAAAAGACAAAATGTATCTCCAGCTTTGGTAAAATCTGGTGTTTGGCTGAAAAACTGTAGCAGAACAGGATTTACATTAGTTATCCTCATAACTTTCCTTTATCTTGTTTGAGTTGGTCTTTTCAAGAAGCTTCACTCTATGGTAAACTGACTGCAACTTTCCTAAGGCACACAGAGTTCCATTTCCTTTAGAAACTTGATCAGATTAATATTTTTAAGCAGATCTTCAGGGCGCTATCAAACAAATCTTCAGAGAAATTTGGTTCAATCTTTTCTAACTTCCTAGCTGTATTTAAACTCTTTAGCATGTTACGACGTTACTAGTTCTTATTTTTTTCCTGTTTGTCATGGTTTTTCTCTGTCTTTTAAACCAAACCTTTGCTGCATCATCATCATCATCATCATCATCATCATCATCATCATCATCATCATCATCATCATCGTCATCATTCTTGGTATTTGCATAAATGTTAAACATTAAAATTAAAGCAAGTGATAGAAAAAATATTTTTAAAAAAGGAGTCTGGAGAAATAATTGCATGTATTTATGGATTCTTCTTATGCAAAGGAAATTTGAGCATAATTAGTAGAGCAGGGAAATACTGATTACGGTTCAAATTTCACACTTTTAATATAAGATATTTTTAAGAGAAGGTATTGAAAAGTTGATATAATTAAAAATATTAATATTCAAATACATACCATTCACATGGAATTCATACCCAAAATACTTCTCAAGTTTTTAAATATTCATTTTAAGATCTGAACTGATTGCAGTGCTTTGAGTTGAGATACCAAATCAGTCATCCATTTATTACTTCTTTTATAAATGTTCCAACAAGAATTAGAAAATAAAACTAAAATCACAAGGCCAGAATGATAGTTAATACCTTTTATATAGATACAGCTTTTACTATCATATCTTCAGTGAGCCTTTAGATTTCACATTCACATTTAGTTAGAACATTCACATCATAAACTCAAAATATGTTGCAGCAATAAAAAACACAATGAAAACCTTATAGACTTTAGTCTAGATTCAATAGGTCATTTTAATTTTCTAAATATTCTAAATATCTAAATATTCTAAAAATTTCTGTAGCCTGGAGTTTCATTGCACACAGTGAAAATTCCAGGTCTATATAAATGGCACTTTTAATTTTCAAGAAATATTATTGGTGATTTTTGAACTAGAAAAGGAAGTACACATATGTAATTCAAATTATACAGTAATTAATCTATAAATATAAATAAAGACTATAAATAGTAATGTATCCTACTTCACTGTTATTTCCTGCTTTTTTCTTTAAATATATAACTCTGTTTTGTTATTTTTTATTAATTATTTTCTGATATCAACAGATAGCAATATTATGCTTATTAATAGAAGTCTTCCTGAAGGTGTAATTGCACATCCATAAGGAAGGCTTCTGGTTTGAACCCACTCTTATACCTACTCATAACTTCCTGGGAATAAATTACCAGACTTACTAACAATTTTATTCTTAATATGCACCACCTCATCAAATACATATATCCTTGTGAATCCCTGAATTAAAACTTAGCATGTAAGTCTGTGAAAAATTTAGTTTTAAAAACTGTTGGTTGCGCAGGTATTGTTATTAATTTCACTGAGCAATATTTGGTTAATCAGTTTTCTAAAAGCAACTGCATGACTAAACAACAGTTTTAGAAATTACTGATATTTAAAAATTGTAGTTAATAATTTATAAATTATTTTAAAATTATTAATTGTAGTTCCATAATCTTTAAAAATGGTGTTGTCAGGATACCTTCTGGAAAAGAATAAAATATCTATTTCTCTACTATAAAATTCAATATGTTTTTTCTAGCTCTATTCTTTTTTCTCAGTCTAAGAATCACTAACTCATATATATGGAAGAAAATACAAGTAATTTTATTTGTGCTTATTAAGCATTATAGATTACATTTTGAAGTTACAGATTTTTCATTTCTTAATTATGTGTCTCACTGAAAAGTCCTGGACATCTTGAGATATTATTCTGTTTGGGAGACCATCTTTCTTAGGTGTTCGCAGAATTACTTGAGTCAATTGTTTCTTGAGGAAGTAATTACTAGACCATAGATTTTTACTCTTGAGGTAGATGAAAGAGCTGATGCTGTCTCTATCTGTGTATACTTGGTATTACCAGCCAACTCTGAATAATTAAATCATAAACAATATAGGTCAGTGTTTTCACTTAAACTGTAAAAAATTATTTGAAGTTCTGTCTTCCACAAGTGGTCTCCTCAAAAATAAGAGTGGAATATTTGACACTAAAAAAAATCAATGAAATAGCATAATAATTATTACTTACTTTTGTTTAGAATGTGCTCTAAGTAAATTAACCAAGATGTAAAACTTATCTTAACCATATGAAAGAACTACCACATGTCCCTTTAAGTAAACGTTTGTAAAAAGCTAACTTCAGTTTCTTACAAATTACACTTAAATTTCAGATGATATAGAAATTAGGAATATCTCAATTTTTTGAAAAATAGCTCTCAGTTTCCTAGGTTTTATGCTGTATGGAAAGAGAATTATTTGTATTAATAATACAAAAAAAATAAATAAAGTTATTTATATTAATAATAACAACAAAGTTGTTAGAAGTCATAGGTTTTCTTTATCACAGAAGAACAGAGGAAATTATCGAATCAGGAATCAAAGACTGAAAAAAAGAATATTCAGATAAATGTGAAAAATGCAGAATGTGCACACATGAAGAAACCATGCAGACAGGAAAAGGGATTTACAGCAGTCCAGAAAAATAAGAGGCTGGGTTCTCCATCAATGAAAATCATCATGCCTGACAGACCAGACTCCGAAAACTAAGCAGATGTCTTCAAGTCGACCACACATCCCTTAAATTCAGCATAGAAAAGCATGAAGAAATTGTTTTAGAGGAATTAATTCTCTGGGAATGGCTCCATTGGATAGGCCTAGCTTCTCATGTCGAAGAACAAATGACAGATTTAGAACTGGGTACAGATTTCTTATTGTAAAATTAAGTTCTTCCTTACAACTTACCTTCCTTACTTAACAAAAGTCTTACTGAGGTTCTTGCACTTTGGAGTTCACTGTTTGAAGGTCTCCAGAAATTATAAGCTGGTTCAATAAGGTTCTTACCCAATTTCTCTAAAGACTGGAGTCTAGTATGACTGCAGAGCCAACACTGGAGTCTATTATTTTGGCCAGATTGAATACTGTGGTACTATCTGCTTTTCACAAGTTTTTAATAATTAAGATAGAACTTCAAGCAAAACTTTCACTGCTGCCACCACAAAACTGCAATCCTTTCTCAAAGGTATAGTATTTTTTCTTGATATTTTACAGAAAACATGCCACATTCTTGTCACACTCATCACAGTAGTGCTTTGGGTTCTAGGACTGTTGTGTCCAGTTACTATCAATTTTTTCATATCTCCCTAACTGCTGATGCATTTAAGGTTGTTTTCCTGTAATGCATCACTTAGCATGTGCATTGTACCATCCATTAAAAAATACAGTAGATTTAATAGAGCTAGCGGAGAAAAAAAATTAAACAAACAGCAACAATAAGGGCCAAAAAACCCCCAAGGAAACCAGAAAATTATCAGTCACTACCTAAGCTAATCTACACAGATATATTTTAGAATTGCAGTTATATGGTAGACTTAAAATAAGACACAGAGGATTTCCCTGAAAATATATGGGAATTAAATAAATTTCAGCACTGTTTCCTTTTGAACTTTCTGACAAATTAACAAGAGAAGATATAAAAATTAGTTTTGCAGAATTCTGAATCCCCTGGGTAGAGTGTAATTATTTCACATAAGAATCTTCTCTATGAAAAGACAAGAACAGTGAGAGACCTACACTAAGATTAAAATTTTCAAAGAAGAGATATTTTAAATATATAACAAATCAGCTCTTACTTTAATATAAACTATTTAATGTTTGCCACACAGTTAACTATTTTGCCTTATTTTTCTTCAGAAATGTATGCCAATGAAGGAAGTTTCCTAAAAAGTAACAAATAATAATAAATTATATATTGTAATCAATTAATTATTAGGAAATTAAATAACAATTATAAATATTTAATGGTTTAAGGAAAGAGAATCAAGGCAGATATACAAGTTCTAGGTCATACTTAAATTTATGACATATTCTGCAGAAATAGAGGAATCAAAAATCCCCAGTTTTGTTAGGCAGTATGTTCAGCTGTGGCTAGTGTGTGCATTTTGCCAGGGAATTTATTTTCAGGAAAGAATTAAACAGAAACAGCAATCACTACTGTGGGAAGTGCTGTCTATATTGAACTTTTGACTAAAAAAACTTTTGGCTAAAATCTTAGTGAAAAGCATAAAAAAAAAATACAAGCCATAATTGCATTAAGTGGACTCCTGTTACTACATACTAGCATAAGACATCTGCAGTATGCATACAGCTGAGGAGTAAAACTATTTTGTAATAAGTTTCCTCACATAAAGAAGAATGTTTTTATCTCTCATGAGACACAAGTACCAACATGATCCATAATTATATAATTTAATCTCAGCAAATGAGATTATTATATATCTTATCTTTCAGATCTTAAAACTAAAGAAACAAAACCTTATTTGTAAGGCTACAATTTTTCTTCTATGCTTAAATCTGTAAATCACAGTAGATAAGTGGAGTTTGTGGAAAATTTAAACATTACCCAGTTAGCGATATGGACCATTGCAAGAAAAATCAAAAAGATCAGAACCATATCT